>CM060935.1:432711886-435211886 GCA_030765085.1 Allium cepa | reverse complement strand
GAAGCCATTGAAGAATAGTTTGAAGAGAAAAGTGAGCTAATGAATTTTTGAATTTTGAAAATAGGAGTGAAATGAATGGATGGAGATGGTATAATTAAATAGAGAATCAGTGGACATGTTCTCTGGTCAAGTGACGCTTTTATAGGACATTAGGATTGGTGAAAAGGTGGAGGGAATTTCAAATTTTGAATTTAAAATGAAAATTCTAATTCTGAATTCGAGTGGGTATGTCAACATATGGATAGGGGATATGTCGACATATAACCCATGATTTTAAAAAATGGAAAAGACTAAATTATTCCTATTTATATATATATATATATATAAATATAATTATTTTAAAATTATTACTGAAATCTATATTTATTAAATAATTTAAAAATTATTTGAATATATATTTTATATTATTTTATTTTATTTAATATTTTATTCTTATAAAAATAAATTTTATAAAAATTTAATGCATGTACACATGCACTACATTTATCCAATTTTTATTAATCTATAGGTTATTCATAACATTTAAATGCAATCAAAAACTTCATTAATAAAAATAAAATTTAATTTTAAATGCATACCTATCATGATCCATTTCTTCGGCTTTTCTCAATTTATTATTGTTATGAAACACACATTTGCATTTTCCCAATCTGATTCATTATCACTTGAGGAAGTATCTGAATTTTCTAGGGCTGCAGTATAAGCCCTTCTCCATTTTATGGACAAATCGGTATTTGGTGAATTTTTCGGTTTCTGCGAATGTGGACAGTCTCTTTGCATATGGCTAAGTTCAATATAGTTAAGATATTTAACAGCATTTTCACCTCCTGGATTTTTTTATCATTTATCCTAAGACTATTCATCTTTCTATATTTCAGAAGTTTTATAAAATTTCTGGTCATAAAGGCAAGTTCTTCATCATCGTCGTCGTCGTCTAAATCTAGATCATCTATTGTGGCATTGAAAGCGATGGATTTCTTTTCTATTGCCTTGCTTTCTCTCCTGCCCTGCATTTATGCTTCAAATGACATTAAATTTCCAATTACTCTTTAATTTTTAGAGTGCTAATCTCATTAGCCTCTTCAATCGTACAAGACTTTTGGACCCATTCAAGACTAAGTGACTCGAGGATTTTCCTAAATTGATCCTCTTTAAGAAAGCTTTTACCCAATGCAATTAGTGAGGTACCATGTCTTGAAATATACTATACATATCAAAAATGGATTCATTTGGACTCATTTTAAATAATTGTAATTGATTAGTTAGCATAGAAATTTTGGTCTATTCGACTTTACTAGTGCCCTCATGGGTAACTTGCTGTGCTCTCCATATTTTATATACAGACTCACAAATTGACACTTTATTTAATTCATTCCTATTTAATAACCAAAGCAAAATATTCATGGGTTTGTATTTACTTTGTGCAACTACATTTTGATCAGTATTCCATTGTGAAAAATTAGTCTAGGGCTTAGTGTACTCATTCTGTGTGATATTCTAAATGTCTAGACCAATTGATTGTAAATAGATTCCCATTCTACATGACCAATATATGTAGTTACTGCCATCAAAAAGTTGAGCACTAGTAGTAGATCATCCTTAGACAAAGGAATTACTAACAAGTGAACTAATAGTATTACTAACAGTGTTGTTAGTTATCTAAACTTTTCAAAAATTATACTTATGAATAAATTGAAAACAAATACTTTGATACCAAATGTCAGTTTGTGGAAGATGGAACTTAAGGCTAATTGAGGACTAGAGTGGGGTGAATAGTGTTTATTGATTTTTGTGAAACTTTTTAAATTCTTTTAAGATTATAATTAAATAATGCAGAATCAACAATCATAGATGCAAACATAGATGATATGAAAGTAGTAAAGTAAAAAGTAAAGAGTTGGAGAGATTACACCAGGGATTTTTATGCTAGTCTGGAGTTACTCTACATCCAGTCCCATATAATTTCTTGTGTATATTTCTTTTCAAATATCAAAGTCTTTACAATCTCAATTTCAAGGCTACAAGACATACTCTCCAGATTTTCTGACCTTTGGGTATACTCACTAGATTCAAATGATACACCAATGCACCAACTCAGGACACCATGCACACCCACTTGATTCAAATAGGACAAAAGATAGCCACTTAGATATCAAGGATACCAAGCACACCCAAGAGTATATTACTATGATTTGATAGAATTTACAAATTCAATTTCTTGATCTTGAGTACAAATGATCATATAATTGAATAGAACATTGATCTTGTTTTGAGTGATAGAGATGAGAGAGATAGGAGAGTAATTCGTAGAGAATCAAATCAATAGAGTTTGAATTTGATTCTGAAAGAATTTAAGAACATTTTGAGTAGGTTTTCTTTTAAAAATCAAGAAAGTAAAAGAGGAGAGAAAGAATGAGAAATTAGTTAAAAAATTTGTTGGAAAATCCTTCTATTTATGGAGAAATAACTATCATATCCATTCACGAAGAGATACGACGAAAAGACGAATATGAATTTGAAAAATCCGGCCTATATGTCGATATACACTATAGGGATATGTTGACATATCCTTTGTATTTTTGAAATGCACTTTATAAAAATATTTTGAAAATATAAAGGTTTGTAAAATATTTTGAAACATTATACGATCATTTAAACATAGTTTATACTTATTTTAATCATATCAAAATTAAGAAAACTTTATAAAATTATTTTGAAATATATAAAGGATATAAATACGAATTTTCTTTCTAAAAATAATATATATAAAGTATAAGTGAATATATATTTAAAATCAAAGTTATAGTAAATGTTATAATATATTTTTAAACATTTAGAAAGCATAAAACTAAAACTATAACAAAGTATAATAGGTTCAAAAGTATACTTAAAATGTAAAATACTTAAAAGCTTAATTACTCAAAATATAATAATCTTGTAAGTTAGAAATCATTTAAAGCCTATTTGAAAGATCATTTAGAAAATAGGAATTCTTTAAAATCATTTTTGAAATTCAAAATATTTGAAAACCATTTAAAATCAGAGAATAGATTCTAAAACCTTTTTGAAAAATGAAGAGAGAGGTCAAAAAAGTGTTATCATGGTTTTAACAATAATCTATGACGCTATACTTATTCGGATATCTTGAATCTTCAATACTCATGAGTCTTTAGTCTCTAATTCTTGAATCTCTATATCAAACTCTTGAATTTGCTCTTGATACTTTACAATCTTCTTAAACAACACCTATCTAATATCTTGCACTATATACTATATATAACTTGATAAAAACATTAACATCTATATTTCATATGATGTCATATGGTTGTTGTCTTCAAAACTAATGCCTAAGGTACTAAAAGTCTTCGTCTAAGGCTCAAGGGGTAGTACTTGTTATTAACGTGAATGTGTCATCTTCAAAAGGTTCGAAGAAGCAGAAAAGAATTAATAAGAAGAACGAGAAGACTGCTTCGTTTGACATGGATGAATGTCACCATTGTCACAAGAAGGGTCACTGGAAACGGAATTGTATGGAGTACTTAAAGATTGTCAAAGAAAAGAAATAAAATGGATTGTTGCTCCTGTAGGTATATTTATGATTTCAAATTGTTTGGAACTCAATAAATTATCTTTGGTTTTAGATACGATCTGGAACTCACATTTGTAGTTTGTTGAATGGCCTTAGGAACATGCATCGTGTGGAAAAGGGAGAGATAAGGCTTCAAATTGTGGATGGATCCTTAGTAGATGCAATGCAATGGGACATCTTTATTTGAGTTTGCCTAGTGGATTTGTTTTGATATTAAATAATTTCTATTATGTAAAATAATTTATTTGAGGGATTATTCACGTATGTAGATTGTGTAAGACTGGTTATATTTTTCAATGTGATGATAATATAATAAACATTATTTTAGATAAAGTTTTTGATGTTATTTTTGATAATGGAATTTATGTAATCAATACAAATTATGTATGTGCCGTGAGTAATTCTTCAAATGACAATATAAAGAAAATTTATCTTGGCATTATAAGTTAAGTCATATAAGTGAGAAACAGCAAGAGAAACTAAAAAATGAAGGGTTTTAACCATCATTTGATTTAGAATCATTTGATCCAAAATCATTTAATGTGTGTAAGTCGCATCTCAAAGGTAAGATGACCAAGCACCCATTTAGTAGGAGCAATGAACGAGTTAGTGAACTTTTGGATCTCAGACATTGTGATATATATGGTCTGATGTAATGGGCCTCCCTGAAGGTGACCTAAATTTCGACCCAGGTTAGACCCATTGAAACTTAGGCCCATTTGAAGCTAGCTGTTGGTTGGTAAAAAGAACAATACAGAGCTATTTATCTACTCATTCGGATCTAGGGTTGTCAATAGGTACCCGAAAAATCCAGTATCCATCCGAATCCGTATACGGAAATGCGAAGAATATCCGTTATCCAAAAAGCGGCTACGGATATTCGATATCTGAAAAGCTTTCCGGACGCGGATATAGTTATTGTGGTATCTGTATCCGAAAAATATACGTCTGATTAACTGATGCATATATATATACATATATATATATATATATACATATATATATATATATACATATATATATATACACATATATTTATATATATAATTAAAATTATATTTAATTAATATATTATTTTCCAACTATTTTTTAACCATTAGATGTTACTACGATATGGTTTTTTGCTCATTTTTAGTGAAAATAGGCAATTTTAGTATTTAATTTTCGAATATTTTTGGATACACATATGGATATTAGTGTAAAACAACGTTTTATCGTCACACTTTTTTATTCTTTGGTTTTTCCATGAACAATAGTATAAAAACTGTTTTATGTTGATCTAAATCTTTTCATTTATTAAATTTACTGATTATGGGTGGAGCGGATAAATATCTGATATCCGTCCGTATCTGAAAATTAAATGGATACGAATATCCAATATCCAAAAGTTAAACGGATATGAATATCCGATATCCGAAAATGATTTCGGATAAAGATACGGATATGGCACTAACCGTATTCGAAAATATCCGTTGACAGCCCTATTCAGATCTCACAATGGAAGGATAAAATATAATAATAGCAATGTCACCCCTTTCATTCAAAATTCAAAATGTCATAAAATCCATAACACAAGACTAATAGTAATCGTTACATATTCATGGTACATCATTTTTAAAATACAAATTTTTTCGATGGGTACATCAAAAAGTAACATGAAAAGATAAATAAATAAATAAATTGCCACAAGCTTCCTCCTCGCCTTCTCCTTCAACATTGCCTTTCCTAACATGTGTTGTAATGAGAAGGGAGTTAAAACAATTTATTTCAAGTGAATAAAAAGAGCCTTACTATATTAGTACTTGAGCAATATAGTTTAAATAGAAATATGTCTTTCATATTTCAACATTATTCTAAGTCATTTTAACTCTAAGCATGAAGGCTTTTCTTGCCATTATGCTTTTATCCCAATAACCTATATCTATCACCAATAATTTCCTATCAACGTAAGGGACAGTACTCAAGTCAGGTAATATCTTTTAATGGAAACTAGGCATACTTGACAATTTAATATGTTTATTTAGGGAAGGTTCCTATCATTTAATACATATTCCAAGATGGACTTCTCACTTGTACTTATCTAGCTAATATTGCACGGAACCTCTTTAGCCACTTAATACTTCATATCAAAGCGGGCCCTTTCTCGAGATATCCTCTGCGTTCCTAACCAATAATCCTTTCTATTTACTATTTCCTACATAGAGACAAGGTGGGGCCTCACATAGCCATCTAATACCTTTAATCCCTAAAACGGGTCCTTCATATTATGATCCATTCCCCATAGTGACGTTTCACATTAGTATGACTATTTGTATGTACTGGTAGCCAGATTAGCTAGGCAGATTTACCCTAAAGAATTTGGGAGTAACCTCACTTCATCCATAGGTACCTGTCATAGGCGATGTCTCACATTAGCCCCAAAGTCACATGGATGGTACCCAGATTAGCTGGGCAAACTTCTGTGCGCTTTTGACCGACCGTGCATCCCTAAAACTTAGTCATAATTCATATTATATAATATATTATTACACATCTCACTGAATCCATTATTTAGGCCTTATAAGAAATCTTTCTAGTTTCGCCTCTATAATTAATTACTTACCTAAGTGAGACTAAATAACAATTAATAGCCTATTAACCACACAATTAATACGTTGTAATTATATGTTATTTAAGCTCATATATATAAATAATATACCTCTGTGTGTCTATATATGTATGTGTATATATAAGCACTTAGTAAATTTCTATGCGTGTGGAGTTCGCGCCCTAAACCAGCGTTTAAATGTTAAATCTTCAAAAACTAATACAAATCCTATTTCCTTATTACCAATATGCCATAAATTCAATATCTAAAAATTCAATCAATGGACATGTATATAAGTAGAATTCAAATTCAACCTAGTTTACACTAAAATAATGGGATAAACCAATAATAATAGAAACCTACAATTTCAATTATTTTTACACTCTATTCAAAACTTTTTACATAAAATTTGATAAGAGAATATTTATAAAAATTGTGGAAATGAGTTGTGCAAACTATGAATAAGAACTCGTACCATACACATCATTTCCTAATCAATACCCTTAATCAAATTCAGAGAAAATGAATAAGAAGTGGAATAGAAGGTAAAATATGAAAATAACAAATCTACACAATTTCCATTATTTTAATGAATGAAAACAATTGAGATTCTAACTAACAATTAACATTTTGCTTTCGTGGAATTTTGGGGGTTTTAATGTGATGTTTTTGTAAACCAAAATTTTCTAAGGCAAATATCAAATCCAAACTACACTGTTCAATTACCAAAATAGAAAGATTAGGATTTCCACTCTTCATAGGTCCTTAGTTTTCCACTTTTTGATACATACAACAAGGGATTTGTATATGGGTTAGATTTAGAAAATTAGAGGTCTGGAGAAGAATAGGTTTAGAAAATAAGCAATATATATATATATATATATATATATATATATATATATATATGAAACCCTAAAGATATTTACTGAATCTTTTGAAATGGTGAACTGGTAGAGCTTCATGGGGTTCCCAAAATAAACTATAAATAAAAGTCAGGGCTAGGCTCTTAATTATGTTGGTTGAAATGCACCATGCGACCCTAGCCGCCATAAGACCACCGATCGACTGCCTCTACCATACCAGTCGACCATTATGTTATTCATGTCATTGCTTTTATTTATTTTATTCCTTAATTATAACTTAAGGTTATCATTAATTTTAACATTCACTTAATCCACAAGTCTAGTTGTTGTTAATTTTCAAACTCAAATTTAAGAATTATTTAATTATTTGAATTTGAAAATTCTAATTTGTGCTCTATTTTTAGCGTGGTATATTTGCAAATTGATTAGAATTTCACCACGAGCATGATGGCATAACTTTCATGGTCAAATTATGACTTTTGTAAATTTCCATTTTTAGCCATATCTTATTTAATTAATTTATCCAATTTTATTTATTATTGATTTTAAGGAGTGTTGCATTCTTTCCCTTTAAAAAGATTTAGTTCCTGAAATCTTTTCAAGAGGCAAACATCAGTATGCACAATAAACATCCATGTTATACAACCAAGTTATCTACACAACCATCTACTCAATCAAAAGTACAATATGATCATGTGTGTAGACATATTATAAGTAAGCTCGATCCTAGTGTGAATGCAAGTGTCATGACATATAGGTATGTATGCACTACCCTAAATATGCAAAAAGTTTTTAGTATGTGTGCAAAAATGATAGTAAAGTGTGGCAGCCATATCCTACCATCCAATTTAGCAATCATGATACAACCGAAACCAAATTTTGGAGGGAAGAGTTTGTCAATGAAAATCTTATGATAGGAAGTCACATGGTTTCCATCGGATTTTCCATTCATTGTAACCGAACCAACCTAATTTCTTTGTTGTGAAGCTTCCTAGTTCCATGTTCCACACTACTTGTGGTGGCACGGAAAACCATTAGCTCCATCTCAATATTCCCCAGTTGATCAGGTTCTACCACAGTGGTTATGCTATGAAGGCATTTTCTCAAGTGCGAAACGTGAAAAACGTCGTGGACTCCTGCCAACTTATTCCGTAGCTCCATACGGTAAGCATGTCTTCCTATTCTTTCTAAAATTGGGAAAGACCCAATAAATTTTTGGTCCAACTTTCTCAGCTTACAAATCTCATAACCGTTCTAAGAGGGGTAACTTTGGTAAACACAATATCCCTTACTTCAAATTATAGTTCTTTTCTTCGATTATTCACACAGGATTTCTGGCGATCTTGTGCAACCTTCATTCGTTGCCTAATTAATTCTATCTTCTTCATTTTGGCACATTGTACGCCTAGTGGCAAATTCTATCATCTTTTTCTTCATTCATGTTCAATAGAAAATTCCATTCGTATTCCCATTTATCTTATCTCTTTTGGGGTGAAGGGTCATCCTTGAATAGTGTTTCTCCGTAAGCAAAAAATTATTTTTCCCAAAATTTTAAATTTTTTAGGGTTAAAGCACCCTTTATTCCTAGTTATTAACCTGATTTCCTCATTAACTTATAGTCTTTATACTTTATTGCTAGTTAAGTGTCCTTACAAAAAAATTTGTATTTATGATGTTCATCCATATATATATATATATATATATATATATTCGATGGTCTAATCTCATCCGTAAATTAACCCAATTTCAAAATCCCTTTGTTATACCAACAATTCCTCCATAAATGCCATATTAAATTCCATAATCAATCCTCATTTAATTTCTCTCATTAATTATTAATAAATTGTCATTAAATTCGTAATTAATGTCCATAAATTGTAATGCGTTAATAACTAACTAATACATATATAGTCATAAATTATTATATTTTTATATTTTAATTTTGTATGTTTAGCGCAGTTATAAATGTGTATATCTGTTTATTAATTTTATTCATTGATTTACAAACTTGAACATTCCTTTCCACATTTAAATTTATCAAAGCTATCCTCCTAGAAATAATTACCGTTATGATTTTCCATAAAGAAACTAAAGTGAGATCTCTGCTTCGTTCAAAATTACATGGAATTATTTCTTTCATTTTAACAAATAGATAATTGAACAACGGAAAAGAAATTCATACCTTACAAATCTCTTTCCCTTTTCGGTATATTCCTTACTAACTCAAATGCCGCATTTTTATATATAATTTGAAATTTGAAATTTTTTAGAAGTTACACAAATGCAGTTAAAAATTAATCAAAACATAGAATCACATTCCTAGTCAACTAGGTCAACTTACCTTATAATCCAATTATAAATCTAGAATATCCATGTAACTTTGTCAATATTCAACATCTAAATATTTGGGATTGATTTAAAATTTCCAGAGCTGATTGTATGTGATGTCCCGGAAATTTGGGCAATATTTATTTAATAATTTCATTTATAATTATTTTAAAATGTGAAATATTGATTTAATAATTTAATTCAAACAGGAATTTTCTTTTGAAGATTAATAATTGTTTAATTTGTCAAATGATGTTCTTTTCAAAATTTATAATAATATAATTTAAATTGAGCATCTGATTGTTTTCAAATCTTAAAAATATTTAAATAATAAAATTTATCTTTCTAAGCTGATTTAAAAATATTTATTTATAATGTATAAATGTTTATACATTGTAAATAGAGGATTTGGTTTTATTTTTAATTTATATTAAATAAAGGATATTTTCTAATTATTATATATAAATGTATAAATAGTAAATTGATTTAAATTGATTTAAATTGATTTAAATTAGTATTGTAAACTTTTCAAAAGTTTGTTTTAAAGATCTATCTTATATTTTTATAGAAATGTAAGTCAGTATTTATTTTGTTTATAAAAATAAATATAGTTTAAATTTTGTTTTATAATAAAAGTTTGTTTTGTTTTATTTTAAAATTGCTTTTCTTTTGAAATAAGATTTAGTTCATTTTTGTTAAAATATAACATTTGATTTGAAAACTTTAGAAATAAAATGAATTCAACACTTCTTCTCTTCTTAAAATCTTTTTTTTTTGAAATTTAGTTTTAAAAGAATATTTTTTTGAAAAATAATTAAACAAACACTTAAAATGTATAATTTTAAAAAGAGGTTTATAAGCAAACATATACTCATCTTCAAGGCTGATGTTAATAAAACATTTAGAAACATGCTAAAATAAATTAGAGATGGTTTTAAAATATATTCAAACACATTTATAAATTTAGAAATTGCTTTTAAATATTGAAATGTACATGTGTTAAAATCTTAAAACATAAGTGAACACTTGTAAAAAATTGAGATAATAAACATAACAAGTGCCATGTTGTTTATTTTTGAAATTTATTCTTTTTAATAAGAAATATAACAAATGCTTTTTCTTTGTTCAAACCTTATTCTCATTTGAACCTGAGATTCAGATTTGAGCAAAATCAAAACTCAAACCAAATGCATGTAAAAATCTGCAAAACAAACAGCTACAAATCTCCAAATTTCAAACTTCAAATCTGTGCATTTGAAAATGGGTCTGCATGCAATCTTCATCAACAAGTAAAAGCATCATCAACTAGCAAGTGCAGTTTCAATTCAACATCAAAAGCAGATTTAACAGTTTGATTATCCAGAGCATTCAACAGTTTCGGGAGATTCAATTTGCAATCATTTGTTCCAGGAAATTGTGATCTGCATCTCTGAAATTGTGCTATGCTCCTTCTAAATTAGGTGAGTAAACTTCTTATTTTAAAAATAGTTTCTTTTAAATCAAAATTATATAAATTTCCTGAATGAAAGTATTAGTTCACATTAATTAAAATCTGGGTGATTAAAACTGCCCTGTTATTTATTTATTTATTATAAGAACCTTAATGCAAGAAGTTAAATCTATCTGTTGCATGTGAATATGTAAGATTGGGTATGCTTGTATGATTTTATTGTGATCAATAGGATGTGTGAATATATATATATATATATATATGTATGGGATTACAGTAATCCTAATTTATAGTTTTCTGTTTTAAACTAAGTTTAATAGAAAACTTTATTCACATGTTTAATTTCTGCTAGGAATTAATATGAACAAACAAATAATGTTATTTAAGAATAAATTATGTTCTTAAATCATAATTTAGTTGTTTTGAAGTCTGTTACCCTCTGAAACAACTCTACTGTAAACATTTTTGCATAAAACAAAATATCCGCATCATTAACTAATTAAAACAAGATTATATCATGTATGTATGTTAGAAATCAGAGATTTTAAAAACAAATTTTATATTTTTAAAATTACTGGTATGAGCAATTCTGTTTTGAACAGAATTGGGAAATTTGGTTCTATCCAAATTTCTAGTGATTGTAGGATGTTGTTGGTCTGTCTGAAGATAGAGGATTGATGGGAGAGTGAGTGGATAATGGTCAGAAGTAGTGTCAGTAGATGGTGGTGATGGAAATGTTGATTTCCAGTTTTAAGCCCTAAATTTGAAGTGGTTGGTTTAGCTGCCTCTTGTTATCTCTGTGTTGCATCGAATGAAGTAGGGTTTTGGGAATTTGTTGAGGGGGTGTAAAGGAAGCTATATCCAAGGTCGCGTCGACGATGATGGTCGGAGGCGAGCTATGGACTGTTGACAGGTTGGGTGTGAAGTGTTGTTGAGATATTTCAGGTTGGTGTTGATTCTCCAATTTTTGATCTCAAGCTGATATGGGAGGGTTTGGATGATTGAGTTAGTATAGGGAGATGGTCAGTGACTTGTAGAAGAGGGTTAGCATGGCTGGAGTTCGCCAAGGTGACGGTGCATATGCACTGTGCAGGTTGAACTCAGGTGAACTTAACTGGAATGTGCAGGGTTTTGTCTCGTGCAATCCTCGGGTAGTTTTGATTCTGACTCGAAGAAAGGGGTTGGGAAACTTGAAGTAAAAGATGGGTTTCTCGGGTATATGGCTACAGGTTTAAAACCTGAGTTTTTTTGCAGTTTTGAAATTTTGAATGAAATTCAAAATTGTAGTGAAGGTTTTGATTTAAGTGGGAGTTAAGTCTGAATTCAAATGTAGTGTGAAATTCAAAGTTTTAAAAAAATGAAAACCTTAAATTTGAACCAGATTTAATTTTGGTTTTAAATCAAGATTTTAACTGTTCACGTTATCTTTAAAACCAGAATTTGATTTAAAACAGTTTTTGTTAGTTTTTAAATTTTGATCAGACTTAAATGATTTAAACAAGATTTAAATTCAGTTTTAAATCAATATTTAAAACAGTTTCAGGTTTACTTTTAAAACCTGATTTTTGAATTAAAACAGTTTTTGTAAGTTTTAAAAATATGAACAGATTTAAATGTTTTAAAATCTAGTTGAAAATGAAATCTGATTTCAGATAAGTTTTAAACTTGAAAGAGTTTATTTCTTTTAATATTTGAATAAAAATATGTAGTGTTAATTTTAGATTTGAAAAGTTAAATAATCGATTCATTTTCTAAAGCTTGATTTCTTTGATAAATTAAGTAATTTAGTTTTAAACTATTCTTATAAAATGGTCTTTTATAAGTAATGAATGATTCTTTATTATTATTTTAAGGAATAAACTTATTTAAAATTTGGATAAATGTTTAAACAGTTAAACATTTTGAAATTTTAAATTTTAAAATGGAATTTGAATTGAATTTAGAAATGTTTGGTTTTAAATACATTTGAATATTAATAAATTCATTAATAAGTAGATGGATTATTTTGAAAAATATTTAAGATAATTAAGGATTTACTTAATTATAGGATTTGAAATAATGATTTAGGTTAATATTAATTAGAAATGATTTATTAATAATTAATCTAATTCAAATTTTCTTAAGTATATAATTATTGAAAATGTGTTAATTAATAAGAATAATTATCTAGAGATAATTTAGTAATTAATTAATGTAATTAATTTTGATAATTAACCAAATTAATTAATTGAATCTAATTAATTGAAATTTGTTAAGTATAATTAATTGTTAAAGTAATTAATTACTTATTGTAATTAATTTTGATATGTGATTTAATTAAATTTATTAATTTAGTTTAATTAATTTAAATAAATCATGTGATGATTTAATGAGTGTAATTACTTAAAGTAATTAATGAAGCAGGATTACTTAGAGAAGTAATAATGATAATTACTGGAATGTAATTAGTAATTCGGATAATTACTTTTGTAATTAATTAAGAAATTAATAAATGATTAATTATTGGATAATTAATTTATAAATAAGTAATTAAAGATAGTTAATTACTGAACTGAATATTAATCAAGGTGATTAATAATTAGATTAATTACTAAATGTAATTAATTTTAATTAAATAATTTATTTAAATGTTAGAGATCATTAATTATTATAATTAATGATGTAATTAAGGATTGTTTGATTAAGTTAAAATTTAAAATAAGTGATTAATTAATTGTAATTAATTTGGGATAAATATAATTAATTGTAATTAATTAATAAATGAGTAATTGAATGTTAATTACTTAGGATTAAGGTTAATTAATTTATGAAATTAATTAAAGACTAATTACTTATTGTAATTAGTGAATAATTAATCAAAGATATTTAATCAAGTTGAATACTTAGGATAATTAATTAACTAGGTTAATTAATTAATGAATATTAAGCAGGATTTATAGAAATGAGTAATTAATTTAATTTAATTTAAATTTATTAGAGATAGTTGTAATTAATTTAATTCATTTTAAATTAATTATAATTGATGGTTAATAAATCATTGCTTATGGATGCTATTGATTGAATGGTTGTGATCTCAGTAATGAGATTAGTTGTATCTGTATGATATGGATGTTTGGTTAAAGTATGATGGTTTGTGATGGATTATTTGGTTGGGATGTTTATCTGTTTGTGATGATGCAGATTTTCTGTTTATGATATGAATGTGATTATCTATTGTGATATGTAGCTTTTTTATCTCTGTGAATTAGATAATAATGAAATAAGTTATTTGTTTAAAACCCTTAAGTACAACTTGGACATTAAGATGGCGTTTGGTTTCGATGAGACCGGGATCGGGTTTCCATATTTGGATATCCGAAAACCACATCGATTCCAATTAAACGTTAGGTCGTTATCCAAATGGAGCAAGTGAAGACTCGAGGTGTAAGGGCTATACGTCAGTATAACTCTGTGGGTGATTCCGTAATGAGTTGACGGAATAGTACTTATAGGCTCGAGATGGAGATTTAGAGTGCAAGGGCTATGGTCGTTAACTCTGAGGGTGATTCCAATACGAGTGTAACGAGATAGTGCCTTCGGTTTCCTTCGAACCCGGAACAAACTTGTATGGATTGAATGCTTTCAGAACATCGTCAGGTGGACGATGAGCATTCTAAGATTTATATGTCCTATAAAGGTAATCGTAGCCTCGAGCCTCATCAACCGGGAATGGCTAAAACAGGGGAGGTTCAACAAAGCTTCGTGGGTAGCCCCCACTGGAGAGCAAGATTTACTCCAGTCTAGAGGTCCCTTTATATTTTCGGCTGTGTGGCAGTTGGTGACGACCAATCTACGGGGTGGTCTTGTTTGGAACTGTTCAGTAAGGAATGGTTCCGGCTTTGTGTTGCAGGGGAGCGGGCGTACTCCTCGGTACGGTGATCTAGGCCACGTACTGTGACGGGCGGTACCCCAGTAGCCCTGCCATTGTTGGAAACCCATTTTTCCTACGAGACCCTACGGTTTTGATTGTATTACCCACTTTTGTGGCTAGTAGCTGGAATTTAACAGATGTAACAATTTCGGCTATTTCTTATTTATTTGAAAACCCTAGACACTATTATAATATCACTGGATTTCCTATCAAATGTTTTGGTTAGCGTAAGGTAAAAACTTTTCCATGTTTATGTGTGGGAAGTCTTACGTGATACCTTGTTTTCAAAAGATTTTCTAAAGTTATGCAACTTTTAAACCCGTTTACTCACACAAGACCCATGTCTGACCTGGGTGTTTATTTTCAGTTTTATTAACCTCTTGGGTACTCATATTACATATGAGTAGTCAAGTGTTTCAGGATTGCTTTGACGAGTTCTGGAGGAGATAATGGAGCAGGAGGCTTCAGCGTGTAGATATATATAGTTGTTCCGCTGTATTTGTGTTGTGTCTGTTCTCTCTGATGTACTTGGATTTGAATTGTTAGACAGATGTTTATAACTGTCTAGTTTGTGTTGTATTAGTTGTTTAACTCTGACGTATATGATACTATGTAAAGTTTTATGTGATATAATATAATTTATTCGATTCCGCTGTGTGATTCTGATGTTGTCTGTTCTTTCTTTCCTTTCTTTTATCTTTTCTATCCCTTTCTTTCTTCTTAGCGATGCGACTTCCTGGAATTTCGAAGTTGGGTCGTTACATTGTGGTATCAGAGCTCTAGGTTGAGCAAATACCTAGACTCTGGAGTGGTGTCCTTCTTGAGAGAGCGTATGTGTAATTTTGAATATATATATATATATATATATATATATATATATATATAATTCTACCTATTTGATTGGGTTACCTGTTTGGGTTTTCCAATATAAGTTCTAAAGGTAGATAGGGTAGTGGTGTGTGTAACACAACTACCAATGGTTGGAGTTCGAGTGTTTGAAGTTGGAAGTGATCTGCTAGGGCAGTTTTGGCATCTTGAGTAGTTTTGCAGTTTGTTATAAAGGATTTTTCTGATCTCTGAAGGAAATCTTTTCAAGATTCGGAGTTTTTTTTGGGATTATAAGATGGATTTCACTCATGTGAGTGGATTCTATTGAGTTTGGATCAGTTGGGAGTGTAGAAGCCAAAAATGGTATCTTGGCAACTTCGGGAAGGGGTTCTGTCTTTATTTGAGTTTGAGACTCAGTTTGGCAGAGTGTTTTGTGTTTGGTTTGGGAGCGAGTTTCCTGAGAGATATCTGTCTATCTGGAAGGCTCTATTGTGAAGAGGCTGGTGTAGCTTTGAGGTTCGATGAGCTTTTGGATAAGGAAGTTTTGGCAACAGTAGCAGCAGTGAGTGGCCTGTTCTTCGATGGTTCAGAAATCTCTGTGATTCTTCTGTCAGTAGTCCGGGCAGATGGTGGAGCTTGTCCATTTCTTCTGAAAGCCCAGCTGGGTGTGATGTTTGTGGTTGGAGGTAGACCACTAGTTCTTTTGTGGATTAGAAGGTTTTAGATGTTCTGATTGTTGAAGTGAGAACGTTTTCTTGGAATCTGAACTGAGTGGGATCACAAAAGTGACTTGCGACGGTTCGGAAGTTCTCTGAGTGACCTTTGTTTGGATTGAAGCATCTCTAGAGGATGTTTGAGTTATCGAAGTGGTTTGGTATTTTCTGGATATCTTCGAAGGAGTTAAGACTTGCATCCGCGTCAGGAGATTGAGTTCTGTTTCGACTTGGTTCTTGGAGCTTTACCGGTGGTTCAGCATTGTAGGAGGTTCTTTAAGAGAAATCTGTTTAAGTTGGCAGGATTGATTGGATCCGGTTTTCTGGTTGAATTTTTGTTGTGGTGTTGTGACCGAACCGAATTGGTCACTGAGATTTTATGGAATTTGATGAACAATATTCCAGGATAAGTTGATCAAGTTGTACTTGTGTTCATCAACAGCATTCTCAAATCAGAGTTGCGCAGTGGAAGCATGGTGGCAGCTATTCCAGAATTGAAGCAGCACCCAATTCTTTAGGAATTTGAGTTTTGTCTTGGATCAGAGGATTTCTACAGGAAATTCGTTTTAATCTAGAGGCTTGATTGTTTTGTGCACCTGTTCTGTTTCAGAATGGGAGTAGTAGGTTTGAAGTCTTTTGATATTTGTGTAGTAGAGTTGTGTGGTAGATTTGATTGACCTAGAAGTTGAGGGCAGCCCAGGATCGTCAGGAGAGATTTGTGAATATGAATATTGGATCTTTCTGTTTTCTCTTAAGGATTAAGTGTTCGATCTACAGGATTGAATTGCTAGTTCGGATGGCTGGAATTTGTTATGTTTTGCACGTATATCTGAGGGAGTACGTGTATGGTTTATCTCTGGTTTTAGACTCAGTAGTTCTGAGAGATTTGGGAGTTGATCAGGACTTGTCTGTGGTCCAATTTTCTGTTTAGATTTGTAGAGCTAGATACATAGGAGCTCTAGATCTGAGTGGTGTAGCTAGTTTAGATTCTGTAGGGCAAGTGTCCCAGTGTTTATACCTGGGAAACTCTGGGGAATTCTATCCAGAATTTTGTCTGGATAATTTGAATTGTTTGTTTGAATTGGTTGCTATGGTTGCTAGTATTTGGTTGATAGCATATGTTTGCTCTTTTAAATTTTAAAATCTGTATGGGATTATTAAATTACCTTTGCTTTTAAATTTCGGGGACGAAATTCTTTTAAGGGGGTGGAATGTGATGTCCCGGAAATCTAGGCAATATTTATTTAATAATTTCATTAATAATTATTTTAAAATGTGAAATATTGATTTAATAATTTAATTCAAACAAGAATTTTCTTTTGAAGATTAATAATTGTTTAATCTGTCAAATGATATTCTTTACAAAATTTATAATAATTTAATTTAAACTGAGAATCTGATTGTTTTCAAATGTTAAAAATATTTAAATAATAAAATTTATCTTTCTAAGCTGATTCAAAAATATTTTATTTATAATGTATAAATGTTTATACATTGTAAATAGAGGATTTGGTTTTATTTTTAATTTATATTAAATAAAGGATATTTTCTAATTGTCATATATAAATGTATAAATTGTAAATTGATTCAAATTATTATTGTAAACTTTTCAAAAGTTTGTTTTAAAGATCTATCTTATATTTTTATATGTAAGTAAGTATTTATTTTGTTTATAAAAATAAATATAGTTTAAATTTTGTTTTATAATAAAAGTTTGTTTTGTTTGATTTTAAAATTGCTTTTCTTTTGAAATAAGATTTAGTTCATTTTTGTTAAAATATAACATTTGATTTGAAAACTTTTGAAATAAAATGAATTCAACACTTCTCCTCTTCTTAAAATCTTTTCTTTTGAAATTTAGTTTTAAAAGAATATTTTTTTGAAAAATAATTAAACAAACACTTAAAATGTATAATTTTAAAAAGAAGTTTATAAGCAAACATTGGCTAATGTTAATAAAACATTTAGAAACATGCTAAAATAAATTAGAGATGGTTTTAAGATAAATTCAAATACATTTAGAAATTTAGAAATTGCTTTTAAATATTGAAATGTACATGTGTTAAAATCATAAAACATAAGTGAACACTTGTAAAAAATTGAGATAATAAACATAACAAGTGGCATGTTGTTTATTTTTGAAATTTATTCTTTTTAATAAGAAATATAACAAATGCTTTTTCTTTGTTCAAACCTTATTCTCATTTGAACCTGAGAATCAGATTTGAGCAAAATCAAAACTCAAAACAAATGCATGTTAAAATCTGCAAAACAAACAACTACAAATCTGCAAATTTCAAACTTCAAATCCGTGCATTTGAAAATGGGTCTGCATGCAATCTTCATCAACAAGTAAAAGCATCATCAACTAGCAAATGCAGTATCAATTCAACATCAAAAGCAGATTTAACAGTTTGATTATCCAGAGCATTCAACAGTTTCAGGAGATTCAATTTGCAATCATCTGTTCCAGGAAATTGTGATCTGCATCTCTGAAATTGTGCTCTGCTCCTTCTAAATTAGGTGAGTAAACTTCTTATTTTAAAAACAGTTTCTTTTAAATCAAAATCATATAAATTTTCTGAATGAAAGTATTAGTTCACATTAATTAAAATCTGGGTGATTAAAACTACCCTGTTATTTATTTAGTTATTGTGAGAACCTCAATGCAGGAAGTTAAATCTATCTGTTGCATGTGAATATGTAAGATTGGGTATGCTTGTATGATTTTATTGTGATCAATAGGATGTGTGAATATATATATATATGTATGTATGTATATATATATATGTATATATGTATGGGATTACAGTAATCCTAATTTACAGTTTTCTGTTTTACACTAAGTTTAATAGAAAATTTTATTCACATGTTTAATTTCTGCTAGGAATTAATATGAACAAACAAATAATGTTGTTTAAGAATAAATTATGTTCTTAAATCATAATTTAGTTGTTTTGAAGTTTGTTACCCTCTGAAAAAACTCTACTGTAAACATTTTTGCATAAAACAAAATATCCACATCATTAACTAATTAAAACAAGATTATATCATTATGTACGTTAGAAATCAGAGATTTTAAAAACAAATTTTATATTTTTTAAATTACTGGTATGAGCAATTCTGTTTTGAACGGAATTGGGAAATTTGGTTCTATCCAAATTTCTAGTGATTGTAGGATGTTGTTGGTCTATCTGAAGATAGAGGATTGATGGGAGAGTGAGTGGATAATGGTCAGAAGTAGTGTCAGTAAGTGGTGGTGATGGAAATGTTGATTTCCAGGTTTAAGCCCTAAATTTGAAGTGGTTGGTTTATGCCTCTTGTTATCTCTGTGTTACATCGAATGAAGTAGGGTTTTGGGAATTTGTTGAGGGGGTGTAAAGGAAGCTATATCCAAGGTCGCGTCGACGATGATGGTCGAAGGCGAGCTATGGACTGTTGACAGGATTGGTGTGAAGTGTTGTTGAGATATTTCAGGTTGCTGTTGATTTCCAATTTTTGATCTCAAGCTGATATGGGAGGGTTTGGATGATTGAGTTAGTATAAGGAGATGGTCAGTGACTTGTAGAAGGGGATTAGCGTAGCTGGAGTTCGCCAAGGTGACGGTGCATATGCACTGTGTAGGTTGAACTCAGGTGAACTTAATTGGAATGTGCAGGGTTTTGTCTCGTGCAATCCTCGGGTAGTTTTGATTCTGAATCGAAGAAAGGGGTTGGGAAACTCGAAGTAAAAGATGGGTTTCTCAGGTATATGGCTACAGGTTTAAAACCTGAGTTTTTTTTGCAGTTTTGAAATTTTGAATGAAATTCAAAATTTTAGTGCAGGTTTTGATTTAAGTGGAGTCTGAATTCAAATGTTGTGTGAAATTCAAAGTTTTAAAAAAATGAAAACCTTAAATTTAAACCAGATTTAATTTTGGTTTTAAATCAAGATTTTAAAACTGTTTCAGGTTATCTTTAAAACCAGAATTTGATTTAAAACAGTTTTTGTTAGTTTTTAAATTTTGATCAGACTTAAATGATTTAAACAAGATTTAAATTTAGTTTTAAATCAATAGTTAATACAGTTTCAGGTTTACTTTTAAAACCTGATCTTTGAATTAAAACAGTTTTTGTAAGTTTTAAAAATATGAACAGATTTAAATGTTTTAAAATAGAGTTGAAAATGAAATCTGATTTCAAATAAGTTTTAAACTTGAAAGAATTTATTTCTTTTAATATTTGAATAAAAATATGTAGTGTTAATTTTAGATTTGAAAAGTTAAATAATCGATTCATTTTCTAAAGCTTGATTTCTTTAATAAATTAAGAAATTTAGTTTTAAACTATTCTTTAAAAGGGTCTTTTATAAGTAATGAATGATTCTTTATTATTATTATTTTGAGGAATAAACTTATTTAAAATTTGGATAAATGTTTAAACAGTTAAACATTTTGAAATTTTAAATTTTAATATGGATTTGAATTGAATTTAGAAATGTTTGGTTTTAAATACATTTGAATATTAATAAATTCATTAATAAGTAGATGGATTATTTTGGAAAATATTTAAGATAATTAAGGATTTACTTAATTATTGGACTTTAAATAATGATTTAGGTTAATATTAATTAGAAATGATTTATTAATAATTAATCTAATTCAAATTTTCTTAAGTATATAATTATTGAAAATGTGTTAATTAATAAGAATAATTATCTAGGGATAATTTAGTAATTAATTAACGTAATTAATTTTGATAATTAACTAGATTAATTAATTGAATCTAATTAATTGAAATTTGTTAAGTATAATTAATTGTTAAAGTAATTAAGTAATTAATTACTTATTGTAATTAATTTTGATATGTGATTTAATTAAGTTAATTAATTTAGTTTAATTAATTTAAATAAATCATGTGATGATTTAATGAGTGTAATTACTTAAAGTAATTAATGAAGCAGGATTACTTAGAGAAGTAATAATGATAATTACTGGAATGTAATTAGTAATTCGGATAATTACTTTGGTAATTAATTAAGAAATTAATAAATGATTAATTGTTGGATAATTAATTTATAAATAAGTAATTATAGATAGTTAATTACTGAACTGAATATTAATCAAGGTGATTAATAATTAGATTAATTACTAAATGTAATTAATTTTAATTAAATAAGTTATTTAAATGTTAGAGATTATTAATTATTATAATTAATGATGTAATTAAGGATTGTTTGATTAAGTTAAAATTTAAAATAAGTGATTAATTAATTGTAATTAATTTGGGATAAATATAATTAATTGTAATTAATTAATAAATGAGTAATTGAATGTTAATTACTTAGGATTAAGGTTAATTAATTTATGAAATTAATTAAAGGCTAATTACTTATTGTAATTAGTGAATAATTAATCAAAGATATTTAATCAAGTTGAATACTTAGGATAATTAATTAACTAGGTTAATTAATTAATGAATATTAAGCAGGATTTATAGAAATGAGTAATTAATTTAATTTAATTTAAATTTATTAGAGATAGTTGTAATTAATTTAATTCATTTTAAATTAATTATAATTGATGGTTAATAAATCATTGCTTATGGATGCTATTGATTGAATGGTTGTGATCTCAGTAATGAGATTAGTTGTATCTGTATGATATGGATGTTTGGTTAAAGTATGATGGTTTGTGATGGATTATTTGGTTGGGATGTTTATCTGTTTGTGATGATGCAGATTTTCTGTTTATGATATGAATGTGATTATCTATTGTGATATGTAGCTTTTTTATCTATGTGAATTAGATAATAATGAAATAAGTTATTTGTTTAAAACCCTTAAGTACAACTTGGACATTAAGATGGCGTTTGGTTTCGATGAGACCGGGATCGGGTTACCATATTTGGATATCCGAAAACCACATCGATTCCAATTAAACATTAGGTCGTTATCCAAGTGGAGCAAGTGAAGACTCGAAGTGTAAGGGCTATACGTCAGTATAACTCTGTGGGTGATTCCATAATGAGTTGACGGAATAGTACTTATAGGTTCGAGATGGAGATTTAGAGTGCAAGGGCTATGGTCGTTAACTCTGAGGGTGATTCCAATACGAGTGTAACGAGATAGTGCCTTCGGTTTCGTTCGAACCCGGAACGAACTTGTATGGATTGAATGCTTTCAGAACATCGTCAGGTGGACGATGAGCATTCTAAGATTTATATGTCCTATAAAGGTAATCGTAGCCTCGAGCCTCATCAACCGGGAATGGCTAAAACAGGGGAGGTGCAACAAAGCTTCGTGGGTAGCCCCCACTGGAGAGCAAGATTTACTCCAGTCTAGAGGTCCCTTTATATTTTCGGTTGTATGACAGTTGGTGACGACCAATCTGCGGGGTGGTCTTGTTTGGAACTGTTCAGTAAGGAATGGTTCCGGCTTTGTGTTACAGGGGAGCAGGCGTACTCCTCGGTACGGTGATCTAGGCCACGTACTGTGACGGGCGGTACCCCAGTAGCCCTGCCATTGTTGTAAACCCATTTTTCCTACGAGACCCTACGGTTTTGATTGTATTACCCACTTTTGTGGCTAGTAGATGGAATTTAACAGATGTAACAATTTCGGCTATTTCTTATTTATTTGAAAACCCTAGACACTATTATAATATCACTGGATTTTCTATTAAATGTTTTGGTTAGCGTAAGGTAAAAACTTTTCCATGTTTATGTGTGGGAAGTCTTACGTGATACCTTGTTTTCAAAAGATTTTCTAAAGTTATGCAACTTTTAAACCCGTTTACTCACACCAGACCCATGTCTGACCCGAGTGTCTGTTTTCTGTTTTATTAAACTCTTGGGTACTCATATTACATATGAGTAGTCAAGTGTTTCAGGATTGCTTTGACGAGTTCTGGAGGAGATAATGGAGCAGGAGGCTTCAGCGTGTAGATATATATAGTTGTTCCGCTGTTTTTGTGTTGTGCCTGTTCTCTCTGATGTACTTGGATTTTAATTGCTAGACAGATGTTTATAACTGTCTAGTTTGTGTTGTATTATCTGTTTAACTCTGATGTATATGATACTATGTAAAGTTTTATGTGATATAATATAGTTTGTTCGATTCCGCTGTGAGATTCTGATGTTGTATGTTCTTTCTTTCCTTTCTTTTCTCTTTTCTATCCCTTTCTTTCTTCTTAGAGATGCGACTTCCTGTAATTTGGAAGTTGGGTCGTTACATTGTACATACTATTGCTCTTTTATTCATATCTTAAAACCTTTAACTGCTATATCTAGGTAGTGATCTCTATCTACTCCAAAAAAATTAGTCCTTACCATTCTTATAATTAAATTTCATAATTATAAAGTACGTTATTAAAAACCTTTATCTTAAAAAATTATAGAAACATGAAACCCTTTTTGTCAATTTCAAAATTTGCTTAGTTTCGGAAAGGAGCCATGAAATTTTTTTCTTTTTCTAACCAACATTTCCATTTTAAGAACTTTGTAGATTCAAAAATTGCTTAATTTCATAAAGGAGCAAAATAATTTCCTTTTCAAACACTTTCTATAACATACAAGATAATTTTCAACAAAAAAATTTCATGCAAATAAACTTATAACATTAAATTTGAAATTATGATTTATTGCTCCTTGAAATTATGGGATATAGTTATAAAGGTTCATTGACTAGCATTTTAGGGATATATTATTATTATTATTATCTAAATTTAGCACCTTTTAAATCTAATACAAAGATTATAACTCCGGTAGCGTTTCAAAATAACGAGTTTTTCCTTATTGGACATTCATTATTTCGAAGATATTTCTAGTTACAAGACAATTATTTTAGTAAACCACGTCATGCCAATTTTCTAATTTCAAGTTGTTATATTATCCCAAAAATACACATCAAATCTATTGCTTTATTACTCAAACTGTACTATCACTTAACTAGGTACTTTTTATAACTTTGTTGAAATTTTATTTAAACTCCTATAATCTATCACAATCCTTCTCTTATCAATCCCAAATTTATTTCCTTTTCATTATCATTTTAAATTCAATAGTATTTTATTCTTATTCAAAAAGTTATAAATAGAAAAATGTATATATAAAATTTTTGTCCTAACATAAGTGTTTTCCTTATAACATTCACAAAATTGTCCCAACCCATTTATTAATTTTCATCATTTAGTTCCATCGAATTGTTAAAAAAATTCAAAAATAATTTTTATAACTTTAAACAATGAATAATAGAGTAGACAACGATAACTTCTATCCTATTAGTTTCTGATTAGATTACAGGCCCTGTTATATACATACATACATACATATATATATTCATAATGCTATTTCAATCCAAATCTCCCAATATTACATCTGTTCATATTTCTCCTCACTAATTTGCTCATACTTCAGCGGTTATTCTCTATATTTTCTTATACGGAAATGTTCCTCATATCTTAGTTATTATTATCCCTCTATTCTCTATTACTTAATTTAATTAAGCTTCATTTCCATTTATTCCCTTTTTAGAGAGAATTAAAAAAAAGAACTTCCAAATTTATGAAATAGAAGAAAAATCATCAAGTCCAACCCATACTTTATTTTACATTTATTTTAAAAATGAAGAACCCCATTCTCTAAAGATTAAAAACTTTTAATAACCAATTTTAAACTAGAATTTCAAAAATGAAAAATTCTTTCTACCAAAAACTCTTTTAATCAAAAACTTTTGACTCAACAAAATTTTAAATTATGAATTAACTCGCTTTTCAAAACAATAAATTCACAATAAATTCTTTGAAAAACTTATTTAAAACATTTTAAGGAATTTTCCTAAAATCTTTTAACAGATTCTTTTCCATAGGGTTGGATTCGAAAATTGACTTTTATTGTCCTTTCTTTTGAACTTTCTTTCATTCCTACTCAATCTTTATAAAAATCTATTTATCTCTTTGTAGCGACTAATGTACACCTTCTTGTGCGAACTTGCTCCACTACATCTTGTTTCATTCCTCATTTCTAGTTATTACAACAAGTAAATTTTATCTCCCATCTATTTTTATATATTGGGCTAGACCAACTAATCTTTGTCTGTATAAAAAAGGCTATATAATTTACAATGATGACAGTTATAATGTCTTAAAATATTTAATTACTACCTAACAAGTTTATTGCTATTTCCATAAATGTCAATAGTCCGTAATAAACGATTATTATTCTAATGGACAATTTTCAAAGATATTTTTTTATTCATTCTAATTCTTCCTATTATACATTTCTTAACCCATCATAATTACCCTAATAATTTCTTTAATTGGTCCACTAAATCCTTTTAAATTTTTGTTACTCCTATTTATTACACATTTGTTGCCTTAACTTTGAAGTTACAATCTTTTCCTTCTACATTTCCTGAGATGGTGTTATATGTCAAAGTAAAGATTTGCTTAGTGTTTTTCCATACGTTTAAAATAATTAAGAGAGTGTGTGTGTTTATATATAGTAGGATTTTTGAAAATAACTTTCAAAAATAACAAAGTAATAACCTAATCTCTAAAAAAGGCCAAATGAAACTTAGGCCCATAAAGCTGGTTATTGGTTGGTACGAAGAATAATATAGAGCTATAACGCCCCACCTTTATACCCATACTACCAAAGGGAATTGCTATGTAATCCTATCTGGTAATACAGAGAATGATGCTTGCTAAGATTGACCTCATGTGAATATTCTCTTGGGCTAACACCGATACGTATCTCAACTACATATACATATATATTATTCGCACTAAGCAATAAACACGTTTGCCTCTATGATAGAACAATATACAATACATATAAATGAACAACATGTCACATATCACAGCAGAAAAGTATAATCCTTCACAAAATACAAGGTCTATGTCATTACGATAGTATACACAAGTTAAGTTCACAATGTAAGTATTATAGCCATCTTAATGCAAACAATACCAGGAGAACTCTAAATAAAAATATACATAGACAACTCAAACTCGACATAACATACATCATGTCCCTTCTATAGCCCAATTATCCCAAAATGACTGATGTCCCTCTATCTGAAAAGTCTCAAACTGACCCGAGAACCTATTATTTATATGACTTGAGTATCTATTACTTATATAATCCGAGTATCTATTCATCTATTAGTTATATATGAGAAACCACTCCGTTTATATAGGGACACCTGCCCTTTATTTCCAACTACGCACTTTTTAACTTAATTTAAATGGTATTGTCCACTTACTTGCTTTCATCCGTCGTTCTTCCCTTTTCCAGCTTTTAAATCCACTAAACCGATATTCTACAATTTCTTTCAACTGCCCTCCCACCCTTTTACAAGAACTTCACTATCCTCAAAAAACATCATCACCACCCAATTGAAATTGAGTAATTTTCCACCGTTTCCTATCCTTCTGTTCAACTCCACTTCACCAAAACTGTCCACAACGGATATCCTCCGTGGTTAATTAAGTCTCGGACTATGATTAGGTATTTCCTATATAGTCCAAGGCAATTACTAGGATATGGGTTATAACCGTTTTTGAGTAGTTATATTTCATAACAATTGCTTATCTGTTCGTTCGAACTTATTTGCTTCCACTGTATCGGTTTACTAACTTTTGTTCAGTTGGCGATATGGTGTTATTTACAGTCCCAAGCATAGATGTGGCGACCATCTTAATCTTTCTTACTGCAATATCGTTGTGTGTACAAGGTAATATCTAGATTGTATGGTTTTTAATTTTCTCCAGTAATCAAAATTCGAAATTGATTGTCCAAATTCAGTTATTGAGGACTTCTATGATTTATTATAGAAGTTTGGATTTGTTAATCCGTCTTTTGTCAAGGCCATAAACAGACGGATTCAACCTAACCAACTTTACGATTATCGAGGCTAGAATATGATGGATTCTGTCGAAATGAAGGAAGCTCGTTTGGATGGGCCGCTCGACATTAAGGATCGTCGTTGTGGCTCAGCATTATGGTGAGGATAGGGTGGCTCGGCATTGAGGTTCATCATGGTCACTCGGCATTGAGGTTCATCTGGGTCGCTCGGCATTGTGGTGAAGACAGGGTAGCTCGACATTATGGATTGGTCGGCATTGTGGCTCGGTCAGGGTCACTCGGCATTGTGGATCGGTCAGGGTCGCTCAATATTGTGGCTCGGTCAGGGTCGCTCGGCATTGTGGCTCGGTCAGGGTCGCTCGGCATTGTGGCTCGGTCAGGGTCGCTCGGCATTGTAGCTCGGTCAGGGTCGCTCGGCATTGAGGTTCGTCAGGGTCGCTCGGCATTGAGGTTCGTCAGGGTCGCTCAGCTTTATGGTTTGATCAGTGTCGCTCGACATTGGAGGTGGCTCGGTATGGTTTGGGCTGGCAAGATTGATGTGGGTCAGCTTCGATCTGGACTGCATGGTTTGGCATGCTGGACTTCACTCATGGGTCGGCATGAGGTAGTGGTTCGGCATGAAGGTCGTTCGGTCATAGTGAAGTAGATTAGGGTCGGCACTCATCTAACTCCAAAGCACTCTACTTCGAATCGTCGCCAGGGGAATTTCTGTTCGGCATGTTGACTACACGGGGTCGGTTACGATGATAATTCTGGTTCGGCCATGGCCTTATTGGGCCTGGGCTACCCAAGAAACCCAACTACCTGAATTTGCCTATAAATACAGCATATGGGTCTCAAGTTGGGGGGATCTCCTTTTGCTCTCTGACTTTCTCTTCTCTGAGGCCAAGGCAGTCAGCCATCGTTAAACATCGGATTGTAACTGTAATCGATTATTATAGCAATAAAAAGGAAATTCCTAGAGTGGACGTAGGCCGGGGTTAGTCGAACCACTGTAAAATCTGTTGTTCTTTACTTCTTTCATTTTAATTTTTGCTGTTCATTATATTAATATCCTCTACTATATTCTATCTGTGAGCCGTGACTGGTATTTGGTGCTTTCACTTGGATTTGGGTGTTAGTGACCACTTCTGGCGCTAACAGGATTCAAGTAGAATGTTTAATTTGTTTCACTTAACTAGAAGTTTACTAATTCTTACAATATGGAGTTGAGAAAATCGTAAATTGTTACGGTAACTACAGCAAAGGAAAGATGAAAGATACGTTCTTCATTCTGTAATACAAAGGAAAACATTATCTACTGAACTGAGAAATAACCAGGGAAATGATTATATTATAATAGCTTGGGTAACAGTTCATGTGGATGTCAACAAAAATCCCAACCATGAAAGGTAAGTTCTTCAACAAAAAGTATGGGTTCTGTTTTATTTTCGACATTGGTTTACTTGGGATTTAGACATTTCGAGAATAAAAAAGTTGGGTAGATGTACAAAAATTTAGCCTCTTCATTTTTTAGTTCTTTTATCTGCATGTTTAGTCATATCGGTACTGGTGTAAAAATAGAATTCTACTCAAATGTGATTTATTCCTCTGAAATGCATATTTATTGATTTTCAATAAGTAATTACAGTCATTTCTACAGTTTAACGGTATATGGTGGGTAAATAACCAATTTTTAACATTTTAGACTTAATTTTCGAACTTAAACTGTAGATTTACATAAATAAACTTGAACTTCATATCAAAAAGCGATGCTCTCGAGCCCTTCTTTATACGATATGCTAGGGAAATGATGTAAATAGAATAACCCATTTCGCCACTTCTGCTGTTTTCAATTATTTGTTCATGTGTGTTACACTATATGGCAAATATCCCATAACTGTGGATGGAAATTTATTAGCTTATTTGTGTAGAAATGTAACATGGCATATAATAGTGGTTTTTATGTTAAACTTTCAATTTTAATTTAATTAGTATTCATATAATAGCGGGTCATAATTGGACAGTACTTTGTATTTGGATATATAAAATGAATAAATAATATTAATTGACCTTGATCTATCCTTTAAATCTTAACTTTGTTTCAATAGTCGATGTGTTTTTGTATAACATTAGTTTTCTAACTTAAACAGAACATTTGTTTTTAATGGTGAATTGAAGCAAGTGTTAGGACATTAGTTTTCTACGAATCTAACTTAGGTAATTCCGCATGTTCATGTGTACACATTATATAATGCAGAAGTAGCTAAATTGTTTATATTACTTCATGTGTCAGGCAAAATCCCTTCAAATGATCAGTCTAAGGGAATAAAAAACCCAAAACAGCTGAAAACAACTGGATCGTGATTGTAGTGAGACGAAAAAAATAGTGATAAACACCAGAATGTATAGTCACAGATCTATGCAATGCAAAAAAATAAATAATACCAGTATTTATAGTGGTTCCACTACCACGAGGTAGTCTATGTCAACTTGGGGAAATGAGATTTTATTAATCACTTAAAAATTAGAGTTACAAGATTGATTCACTTTTGGAGACTATACATAAGAAGAATTTACTATGCAGACAAAATTTTGCAGACTTTCAGCTCTCTAGGCTGGCTACCATTGTTATCCAGAAGCTCCACTATTTATGGAGTAAAGAAATAAGGAGGGACAACTGCTATATAGCAGGTCAGCAATCTGGTCCGGCATCATTTCGTTCGGTACACATTTGGTTTGGTCAACTGGTTCGACATTTGCATCTGGTTTGGAAAACACAACAGATCATTTGGTTCGGCATCACCCAAAACTAATTTTGTTCAGCATAATGCCCGAACGAAATATTTGGACCGGTTTGCTTCAAATCACCGAACGAAATATTTCATTCGGCAAATCATCGAACTAAATATTTCGTTCGGCAATTTTTTTCCTTTTGCTCCTCAATTTTACCGAACAAAGCCCTAGCTTCTCTTCTTCGAACAAAACATTATGAAGCCCAAATCAGCAACGAACAAACTCATGTCAACTTCTTCCTCCACAGCCTAGGGCTTCTCATGGCTTCTTCTTCATCGATGACCAGCGGGTTTCAGCCACTCAATTTGGGAATCTGAAGTATCAATTTCTAACAATCTCCACCTCCAAATTTCCAAACAAGTCTTCCAACTCCATCTACACCTTTGTACTCTAGGCAATGGATACTTATCCAATGAGCTTCGGCAATGCCATCACCCATTATACTCTGTCAACGAACTCTGGCAAGGCCGCCGTTCATCAACAAAGTGTTCAAAGTACCCAACGTGTAGAAGATATCAATCTCTACCATGAAAACAAACATCTTCATGAACCATCTCAACCTCCCTCCATGCCACCCCATGGCACCTAGCACTTCATTAAGCGAATCAAGTCTGAGAAATGCTCGAATTTAACATAGCTAATGACTTGGTAGATATGTCTGTTGCATTCTCCTTTGTGTAAACCTTCTGAAGACGAACTAGCCTCTCTTCAATCATCAAGACAAGAAATGACTCTCTCACCTCAATATACTTCGTCCTCGAGCTGAACGTCAGATTTTCAGCTAAGTGGATTGCAGTTTGGCTATTACAGTATACATCCACACCTTCGTATTTGAAGACCAAATCACACAACAATCACCTCAAATAAAATGCCTCCTTAGCTGCTTCAACCGTAGCTATGAGCTCTGCCTATGTAGTAGATAAAGCCACAATCGTCTGTAACCTCGCTCTCCAAGTGATCATTGTCCCACCAATGGTGAACACATATCCGGAGATTGACTTCCTTCGATCTCTATCGCCGACATAGTCGGAATCACAAAATCCAACCAAGCTGAAATCCCTTCTTCTGTCGCCAAAAACAAGTCTGTGGTTTGGAGTTCTTCTAATCTGAAGATACTCTTCACTGCTTCCCAATGTGTTTTTCCTAGATTTGCCATGAATATACTCACCAACCCAACCACCTCTGTAATACCAGGCCTAGGGCACACCATGACATACATCAAGCTTCTAACTACACTTGCATATGGGACCTTCATCATATAAGCCTTGTCCTTTTTCAAGATAGGAGAGCCTTTACTAGAAAGCTGTATGTGCAAAGCCATGAGCGTGCTGATTGCTTTTCCCCTTCCATACTGAACCGAGCAAGCTCCTTTCAAATGTACTCCTTTTCAGTGATGCTCAAAAGTCCTAGCTTTCTATCCCTTTGGATTCCCATGTCCAAAATTTTCTTTGCTTCCCCAAGGTTTCTCATTTCGAATTTCGCTTTTAGCTTTTGCTTTAAACAATCGATTTCAGCTTTATCCTAGGAAGCAATCAACATATCATCAACGTACAAGAGTAGGTACATCCATCCATCATTTTTTAAATGTTTGAAGTGCACATAAGCGTCTTGGATGCTACGATCAAAATCAAGTGAAAGTATAAAAGAGTCAAACCTCTTGTACCATTGTCCAGGCGACTGCTTAAGTCCATACAATGACTTCTTCCATTTGCAAACTCAATTTTCTTTCCCATCTACAACAAATCCTTCTATTTGCTTCATGTAGATGGTCTAATCCAAGGCTCCATGCAAGAAAGTAGTTTTCATGTCCAGTTACTTTAGCTTCAAGTCATTAGCTGCGACGATAGCGAGCAAAATGCGGATGGACATATGCCTCACTACTGGAGAGAATATCTCATCATACTCTAATCCCTTTCTTTGTGGAAACCTTTAGCAACTAGTCTAGCCTTGTATCTCCCATCATCCTTCACCTTGAATACCCATTTGCAACCTATGGCTAGGCTTCCTTGAGGAAGTGGTACTAAATCCCAAGTCTTGTTCTTATTAAATGACTCTAACTCCTCTTCCATAGTGGCATCCACTTCTTACTGTCACATGACTTCAAAGCTTCATCAAGGTCAAGCAGCTCGTCAAGAACCACATGTAGGGCATAGTCAAACTGATCACTAAGGCTAAGGTTTGCAAACTGCCAATCACCATATCTTTCGGGTGGCCTAATAGTTCTACGACTAACCGGGTAGGTACCGCTTCGCCTAAACTCCTTTCAGCTCCACCTTGAACTGAACTTCCTCTAGATTCATGCACATCACCAACACTACTAGAAGGTAACTGTGAACTATCCTTTGATGTTTCATCAACTTTGTTTTCCTCGAACGCATCAACAACAAGTCTACTATTTGGCTGGAACATAGGAACTTCTTCGATCTCCTTAGGCCTATCAAAATCTTCTGATGTGGTAGGTAGCTTCTCCTTCGGATAGTATATAGCAGACTCAACAAAAGTTACATGTCTAGAATGATCAATCTTCTAATCATCTGGGTTCCAAATTTGATACCCTTTGATACCATCGATGTATCCCATTAGTATGTCCTTGTATGTTCTACCCTCCAACTTGTAATCACCTGTATGGTTAACGTACACAGGGCAACCAAAAATTCAAAAGTAACCAAAATACACTGCTTTACCACTGCACTTTTCCTCTGAAATATTCTCATCTATGGCCGAGCATGGAATTCGATTTATGATATGCACCGCAGTTGATAATGCCTCAGCCCAAAAGCCTCTAGATAAACTCGCCGTCAATATCAAGCAATGAGCCTTCTTTAATAGAGTCATGTTCATCCTTTCTGCAATGCCATTGGATTGCGGATCTTCGGGTGTAGTGAAATGTCTCTGAATGCCATGCTGTCTATAGAAATCGAGGAACTCCCTAGAGACAAATTCGCTATCATTATCAGATCTCAGCACCTTCAACCTAGATTCAGATTGGTTCTCAACAAGCGCTTCCCAGTCTGGAACTTTTCAAAACTCTTTGATTTGGCTTTCATCACATACACCCATACTTTTCGAGAAAAGTCATCAATGAAAGAGATAAGATACTTTGCTCCTCCAAGAGCAGGAGTAGCAACTGGTCCCCAAACATTTGTATGCACGTACTCAAGTACTCGCCTCGATCTATGGAGTCCAACTCCAAAAGATACTTTAGTTTGCTTGCCTAACACACACTCTTGGCAAAAGTCCATCTTGTCGAAGCTTTCTACTTTGATCATCTTCTGTATCCGAAACATCTTTAATCTCTTCTCTGAAATATGACCCAACCTGAGATTCCAAAACTTTGTGGCATCCAATGCACGAGAACTATCTACTCCAACTCTCCAAGAACCGTGGTTCCTTCCAGCAAATACAGATTTCGGAACACATATCCTTTCATAAGAACTAGTGTACCTCTCGAAACCTTCAGACTATCCTTCTCGATAGTTAGCTTGCATCCCAAAGATGCTAATTGCCCTAAAGAAATTAAGAAATTCCGAAGATATGGAACATCCCAGATACTTGTCAAAGTGTGTATTACTCCATCAAACATCTTGATCCTCACTGTACCTCACCCATTACTCTACAGCTAGCATCACTACCAAGAAGAATAGATCTTCCCTCTCGTCCAACGAAATAACTGAAGTAATCCTTATTAGGCGTCATATGGAAAGACGACATCGAGTCTAGAACCCAATGGCATGAGACACCCGACACTGCTGCAGGCAACATATCTTTAGATAAAGACTTCTCCACTGCAAATGAAGAAGATCCTTCTTTTTCAAATCTGGACAATTCTTTTTCCAATGACCAGGTTTCTTGCACATAAAGCACTTCCCGTCCTCAAACTTTCCTCTTATGTCATTGCTAGGCTTCTTAGACTTGAAACGCCCTCTAGAGTGCCAATTCTTCTTATCATCTCATCCTCTTTCAAAAAACAGGCCATGACAACTATTTCCACCTCTACTTCCTTCATTTACTTCCATCATTTGATCTCTCAGGCCCTCAGAAAGAAGGCCTGACTTAACATCTTCCACTGTCAATGAGTCTCTAGTGAAAATACGGCTGTTGGCAAAATCTGTGTATCGCTTTGGAAGAGAACCAAGAGAATCATTGTCATTTGCTTTTCATCCATCTTTAAGTCAATAGTCTTCATCTTTATCACGAGATCATCAAAAAAATTAAAATTTTCCTTCACCGAAGTACCCTCTCTCATTTCACAAGGTGAAAAATACCTTCAGTAATATCAGACGGTTAGTCAAAGATTTCTTCAAATAGAGATTTCTAGCTTGGTCCAAATGCTCCTAACAGTGGTCTCATTGCTAATCTCTGAGATAACATTCTCTCTGAAGTAGTAAATGCTCATTTATCCATATTTTTCCTTTTCACAATTGAGATGTTAGCCGTCAACTCCTCGAGGGCAAACACTACTAGATGGACTTCATTCCTTTAGAACAGCCTTCATCCTCCATTGCTACTTCTCAAAGTCTTTATCCGCATTCCATTTCTCAATTGCCAACTGTGATCCTGACGTGATATACATCCATCTAGCTTAAGGTTTTGTAACAACTGGAGTCGCTTCATCTTCTGCCATAGTGTCTAACACTCTTCAATCAACCTTGCAGCTCAGATACCAGACTGTTGGAGAAAATCCCTTCAGATGATCAGCCTAAGGGAATAAAAAACCAAATGTAATGGAAAACAACTGGATCGTGGTTGTAGTGAGACGAAACAAATAGACATAAATAACAGAACAGACAATCACAGATCTATGTAGTGTAGAAAAATAAATAACACCAGTGTTTATAGTGGTTCCACTACCGCGAGGCAGTGTGTGTCCACTTGGAAAGAAAAGATTTTATTAATCACTGAAAGATTAGAATTACAAGATTGATTCACTTTTGGAGGTTATACATAAAAATAATTTACTATACAGACAAAATTATATAGAGTTTCAACTCTATAGGATGGCTTCCATTATTGTCCAGAAGCTCTACTATTTATAAAGTGAAGAAATGAGGAAGAGCAAATGCTATATAGCAGCTCAGCAATCTTGTTCGGTGTTATTTGGTTGGGCACACATTTGGTTTGGTCAACTGGTTCAGCATTTGCATCTGGTTCAACAAACACAGTAGATCATTTGGTTTGACATTTGCATCTAGTTCGGCAAACACAGCAGATCATTTGGTTCGACATTACCCGAAACGAATTTGGTTCGGCATAATGCTCGAAAAAAATATTTGGACCGGTCTACTTCAACGAAATATTTCGTTCGGCAATTTTTTTCCTCCTTCGCTCCTCTATTTTACCCGAACAAAGCACTAGCTTCTCTACTCCGAACAAAACATCAAGAAGCCCAAATCAGCACCGAACAAACTCACATCAACTTCTTCCTCCACAGCCTAGGGCTTCTCATGGCTTCTTCTTCATCGATGACCAAATAAGGTTTCAATCACTCGATTTGGGAATCCGAAGTATCAATTTCTAACATCATGGTCGCATCTTTCAAAAATTGGTGTATAATTGTCTGTAGTGTTGGTGATATTTTCAATAATATCAATTTGGAAGGTAAACCGAGTCAGGAAAAAACTGATTGTGGCTGCGTTACAAATTTTATGCCAGGCCCAAATCAACTTCCAACGTGTTCCTGAAATTTATCCTGTAACAGAATTTGAATGAAAATGATTTTGAATTTTATTGCTTGAATGAATTTATAGAAAATCTTGTACAAAGATAATGAGAATGATAATCATCTCGGTTATACAGAAGTTACAATGTATATTATCAGTATACTGGGTTGTGGGCTAGCTTGGTATATGGCCCAGATCCACTTCATTAATAAAAGAGTAAATGACTGCCCTTGGATCTTGAATCAGTGGCTGTGAATTTATTTCTTCTTTTATAACTTGATACTTCTGTTCTCCGTTATATCGTTTTCAAACACGCACCCTCAAACCCTAAGGCAAATAAGGTGTGCGGCGATTTCTTTCCAAAATTTTCTATGCTTAGATTCATGAAATATTTGAAATGAATCAGAGGTCGAAATGGAATACTAGTCAATTGTCGTCTGGAGATGGTAATTGATTAGAGATTTAGCAGCGACGACTCTTGTATTTCGACGATTATGTCTCTCATTGGCTTGAGATTGAATAAAAGTTGATGTCCTTATTATTCGTACACCCTTTATATAAAGAAGAATTGTTGATCAGAACTTCAGCTATGATTACTTTGATGCTTCAATGTCTTTGGCTTATGAGTCTAAGATTGCTTGAAAAGTTGGCATGGCTATTCATATGCTTTCTTGTATGTGAATCGTCAACAGGGCTTTTGACCTCCAATCTTTCTTTGAATCGATTGAAGTTATTCTTTGAGAGAGGCTTTGTCAATATGTCTGTTGTCTGGTAAGTGGAAGGTATGTGGTTTACATGTAGTTTTCCTCTTGCTATTTCTTCACATACAATGTAGATATCTAGTTCTACATGTTTTGTTCCTGAATGAAATACTGGATTGGCTGTATGATGCACAGTACTTAGATTATCACACCAGATAGCCGTCTTGTATTCAGATTTGACTTGCAGCTCTCCAAGTAGTGACTCAATCCACATGACTTCTGCTGTAGCATTTGCTACACTTCTAAATTCAGCTTCAGTACTAGATCTTGGTATAGTGGATTGATTTTTTGAGCACCATGATATAGGCTTGTTACCTAAATATATGCAATGCCCAGTCGTAGATTTTCTGTCATCCAGGTCGTTGGCCCAATCAGCATCAGCATAGCCATTAATGCTAACTGACTCACTTGCCTCTATAATTAAACCATAGTTTAGAGTTCCTTTTAAGATATCTTAATATCCTCTTAACTTCCTTCCAGTGATCATCTGTTTGATTTTGCATAAACTGACTTGCTTTATTTACACTATATGTAATGTCTGGACTGGTAATAGTAGCATACTGAAGTGCCCAACAATACTTCTATAATGCCCGTCATTAAGTATTGCTTCTCCTTTTTATTTGGACAGATGCAAGTTACTGACCATAGATGTTGGGATGGAATTAGCTTCATGCATTTTTGCTTTGTGTAGAATTTCTGTTATGTATTTCCTTTGACTTAATTGGATTTTTGCATTTGTTATTCCTTTGACTTCTATCCCCAGGAAATAAGTTAAATTGCCAAGATCTTTGATGTTGAATTCTTGATTGAGATGCTTTATTAGATTGTTAATCTCTTGCTCACTGTTACCTGTAATAATAAAGTCATCAACATATATTAGTACATATATTGTTATATCTTTACTAAACTTGGTAAATAGACAGCTGTCATACTTGGTTGAATGATAACCAAGTCTGATCATTGTTTCCTTTAATTTCTCAAACCATGGTGCTTTCTTTAAACCATAAATTGCTTTGTGTAACTTGCACACATGACCTTCTTTTCCTCTCTGTTTGAATGCTTGAGGCTGTTCCACGTACACCTATTCCTGTAAAATACCATTTAAAAAGGCATTATTTACATCAAGTTGTCTAATGGTCCAATTTCTATGCAAGGCTATAGTAATAACAATTCAGATAGTAGCAGTTTTCAGTGAAACTGTTTCATTGAAATCGAAACCACTATGTTGTGAATAGCCCTTATCTACTAATCTTGCCTTGTACTTAGAAATTGTACCATCAGCATTCTTTTTTGACTTGTAGGTCCATTTACATCCTATAATATTTTTATCCTTTGGTTTTAGAATAAGATCCCAGGTCTTGTTCTTCATTAATGCATAATATTCTTCATCCATAGCAGTTTTCCAATTTTTATTTTGTATAGCTTGATCATATGTGGTTGGCTCCAGTGCATCTAAAACAGTATGATAGATTTTTGGTTTGAATATACTACACTTAGATCTGGTTATCATGTGATGACTTGTTCTGCCAGTCTTTTGCTGTTGATTAGCTCTTTTGCCTTCTGATTGTATGTTTGAGTCTGTGCTTTGCATACTGCTTTGAATATGATCAGGAGTTAGTTGCTCAGTAGTTCTTTGTTGAGATTCTTGATCAGGTACACTAGTTGAACTTGCTTGAGCATTTTCTAAATCAAGTCTAATATTGGAATCTGTTCTTTGAGAGTCCGAGCAGACTGCTTCATGATTAACGATGCCTTGAGTTTACTTTGTTTGAGCTTGAACTATCTCAATAGATGGAATTGGTACAGATGATATAGATTCTTTTGCATTGTTAACTTTATTGTTTACTTTAATGTTTGCTTCTCTAAATGGAAATATTATTTCGTTAAATACTACATGTCTGGAAATGAATATCCTTGCATTTTTGTCTAGACATTTGTAACCCTTTTTATTGCTAGCATATCCTATAAAAGTACAGGGTGATGTTCTAAAATCTAATTTATGAGTATTATAGGGTCTAATATATGGAAAACATAGACATTCAAACACTTTGAGATTATGATAATCTAGACTAGTATTAGTGTAACAACCCGAATTTTGGAGATTACCATTAATATTAAATTATAATGCAAATAATAATTTAATCTTGTGATTATAAATGAATTGGAGGAATGAAATTTGAGTTAATGTTGTTTATTTTATATGAACAATGTTTTAATGAATAAAACTTGGGTTTTTAATTTATGTGAGTTAATTTATCTCATAAGATGTTTGTTCAACATATTGATGGTTAGAATAAATATAAATGAGTGAAAATAAGCATAGAATATTTTATTTGTGAAAGTGGGTTGAAAATCAGTGATGTTAGTTATTTATTGAGTCAAAATGGGAAGTATTTGAATTTTATTCCAATAATAACTTTTTTTAGTGAATAAAAAAGGCAAATGAGAAGGAAATGTATTTTTCGAAGTGTATTAATGATTGAAAATAGTGTTGTAATATTTTAAAAAGTATTAAAACTTTTAATATACTTATTTGAGTTAAGAAATAATTTTTATTTGACTCAGATTGTTTAAAATTGTGTTTTTGTCTAAAAATAACAATATTGTCAAATATTATGTAAATTAAAAGTTTAATGGAAAAATAATATTTTTAAGTGCGAGAAAAAAATTTGTGTTAATCGTGTTCACGTTGTTAAAATATGAAAAATGCATTTTGTCTCATGTAAAAAGAAGTTAATATGAGAAAGTAGTGCTAAAAATGGTATAAAACCTATATATATTAGCCTAAATAAATTTCTAAGTATGAGAATGGACTAATTGGGAATAGTAAACATCCAATAACCCAAATTCTAGAGTTTTCTAACAAAGTATGTACCTTTTCTCTCAAAACTAATTACAGTACAACCTAAATCAGAAAGGAAAAAGCTTCAAAGTACAAAACAATGGCTACCCTCTTCAAAATTTAATCTTCAAAGCTCAATCTTTGCAAATTTAAAAGCATAATTTAAGTTAAAATCATAAAAGAAGGTAATATCCAACCTATTCTATCTTAGAATCCATCTAAAACCCTAGAATTGTTTAGTGAATTTTGTTTTGATCAATTTCTTCTTTGCATGTATTGTTTTTTTCTATTTTCAGATGTTTAGGGCTCCAATCATATGCTAAAGGTTCAATCTTGCTTGCAAATCCTTACGTATTCACTGAAAATCAATTGGTAAGTGTAAAAGCTTACAAATGCTAGCCAAAAATAAGGTTTTGAGTTGAATTTTCGTATTAATAAGATCGCGTTTCGTCTTTGTTATTTTCTGTTTTCTGTTGCCACATTTTTTTGGCCATAACTTTTTCATCTTTTATCCAAATTTCATAATTTTTGATGTTCTGGAAAGTGAATACAAAGTGCTAAAAGTTTCATGTTTTAAGAGTTTTAAATTTTTTAAGTTTTCTTGATCAAAATCGTGCTTGTTTGTTGCTGTCTCGAGAGCAAATGACAGCAACAACAATCATAAAATCTGAGGATTTATTTTGACCATAACTCATTCATTTCTTATCCGAATTTCATAATTTTGAATGTTCTGGAAAGCTGAGACAAAGAGCTGCAAGTTTTATGTTTTGATTTTTCTAAAATTTTGAGGTTTAATGGACCAAAATCGTGCTTGTTTGTTGCTATCCCGAGAACAAATGACAGCAACAACAATCATAAGTCTGAGAAATTATTTTGGCCATAACTCATTCGTTTCTTAACCGATTTTGATAATTTTGGATGTTTCGGAAAACTTAAATCATATACTAAAACTTTCATGTATTGATTTTTCTATAATTTTAAGGTTAGCTATGTCAAAATTGAATTTTTATACTACTATCCCGAGAGCAAAACCAATAATTGCTCTGCGCTTGAGGCTGAAACGAAGTTGGCCATAACTTCTTCGTTTCTTAACCGATTTTGTTAATTTTAGATGTTCCGGAAAGCTTAGGTTGTGTGTTACAGGCTTCCTTAATTGTGTTTTCTGGAATTTTGAAGTTCGTTTGGTTGAAATTATGGTTGTATGCTGCTGTCCTGAGAGCAAAATGACAGCAACAACAATCGTTGTCCTTAGAATTGTATTAGCTCGTTTTGCTTTCATTCTCTTCGGTTTTAATGATATTTTTGAGATATTTTCAGAGCTATGATACCTATCAATAGGCTAGCTATATTTGGAGAATTTTAAATTCAAATTTTCAATGGAATTTGAATTGATTTTGGGTTAAAATTGAATTGAATTCGTATTGAATTTAAGTTATCGGTTTTGAGATATCCCTCTTAGTTTTCATTGTTTTCGAGCATGGTTTTCATCGAAACCAATTTGAAGTGTTATTTTGAATTGATTTAGAAGTTACCAAATTTTGGTGAAGATTATTGGTTTGAGAATTACTCTTTGAGTACATTCGACGACGAACCAATCTAGATGCATTTTGTGATGGCCGATGAAATGAGGCAATATTGATGTTAAGTTTTAATATGCAACTATGGTTAGAAATAACCATCACGATGGTCTTTTACTTGCCCAGGAGATGAGGCAAGTTGTTATGATGGACTGATGATGATTTCGATATTTATGATGAATTTTTACTTGTCGATGAAATGAGACAAGTCTCGATGTCACTTAAAATTCGTCCAAGTATGAGATAAGACGAGTTAGGTATCTTACACTCGCCGATGAGATGAGGCAGTGTTTATTTGATGATGTTTTATGATGGTTTTCTAATGTGGCATCGACTAACGATTAGTAAACCAATAGGTACAAACGTATGGTATGGGACGTACGTTGACGCCTATTGGATTCCTATTCGAGAAGTTGAGACACATTCACGATGTTACTAGTGCTACAGACCGAGTACTCGATTGGAGTCGTCACGATGTTCATGAAGTTATTACTCGACTCCAATCGTCACGATGTTATTACTCGGGTTTTTGTGACTGGGTGTCATCAAGATATTTCCGACTATAGTCAATCAAGATGATCACGATGTTATGATGTTATGTGACCCCAAGTCATCACGATGAATGGTACCAAATAATGGTAGTACTAGTCAAGATGTAAATGCACGTGCTGTTTTCCATAAAGTTTAGATGTTTGGTTTTCACTGTTTTGATGATGATGCTTTAGTATAGCCTTATGTAAGAAAAAGGCTTATTGACATACATGGTTTTATTTGTGATTTCGAATATGATGTTTTGGATTCTTTCCGAGCTCTATCAAGATAAATTATGGTAATGCTTTTATGATGAGTTTGGTTAATAGATTTAAGATATATTTATATTTATGCCATTATTTGCATTATGGATCGATGATTCGACGATTTTATTGACTACTTGATGTTACGATGGAGTTGAGATGTATTTATAAATTTATACCAATGAGATGAGGTATGAATGATTATGAAGAATCTTTTATGATGAGTTTTAGTGATGGATTTGAGATGTATCTATATTCATACCGATGAGGTGAGGTATGAATAAGTATAATGCTTCTTTTATGATTGGGTTTTATATTTCCTTGAATGATCATTGAGATAAGCCTATAAGATGAGGCACATCCATATGCGTTTTATTCTATCTATGAAGGATATGTACCTTTGATGTATTGTTATATTGACGAGCACTTCTAAGAAGATAATTTATTCATTTGAAGTCATTATCCATATTTTTTTATACCGCTGATGATATGAGGCGAAAGCGATGTTTATTGAATCTTATCTTTAAAATTTTGTTCGGCGATGTTCCATTTGCTTAAGTATCTGTTATGCCACTTAAGTATCACTTTATCATCATTTTCTCCCTTACTTGCCAAGAAGAGATGTTGTCCTTTCTTATGATGTTGAAACCCTGTTTAGGGCATGGCATCCTTTTTGAAAAAGGATATCGTAGCTTTCACCTAATTATCCACATCAATTATTCTGTTTAACTGATGATTTTAGCTAGCCTGACCCGTGTGTTTTCACTCAGGTCAGACCGAGTTGTTTCAGGTATCATCTATTGGCCTTAGCTTGAAGTTGATGTTGGATAATAGCTCTTCTTTTGCTTGAGTAGTTTATTTCTTCCGCATACTCTGATGCTTTTACATTTGATTCGATGTATACGGTGTGGTCGTGCACCACCTTTATTGTATTCATATTGTATTGTACCGAACGTGTATCAGTGTATATGTATATATATGATGTTGGTTACTATTCTGTGATGTGATTTACATTCAGTTATTGTATTTTGTTCTGATAGATCCGTTCTATAGTTTTGGATTAAGCATTTACTGGGTATGTCGATCCACTTGAGTTGAAAAATTATAATGCATTTATCGACGTATTCAATGGATGTTTAAGACAAAATTATAGATGGTCGCCCTTAACCAGCCCTATTCTCCGCTTTAGTAGACGGAATTACTTCTTAATTCTCTTTGCTAAGGTGGGTCTCGGGGTGGGGCATTACAATTAGTTAATATTTTTATTTGACATTTAAATTTTAGAGCCTTTGAAGGTAGTCTATTAATTAAGTAGACTACTGTAGCAAAAGCATTTGGCTAGAATTTTGTGGCATAGATGCTTGTGCTAGAAGGGTGAGGCCAGTTTCTACAATTGCCTATACCTTCTTTCAACTAGCCCATTTTGCTTTGAAGTGTATGGATATGTTGTTCTATGATTGATTCCCCTGTTTTGAAAATACTCTGTAATGGCAGCTTTTCAGTTCCACCATCTATTTGCATGATTTTAACTCTGCGGTTTGTTTGATTCTCTGCTTATGCTATGAACTGCATAACTGCATTATGAGTTTCACTCTTTTGATTTCAAAAAATATATCCATACATATCTAGAGAAAGCATCCACAAAAGATATATAGTATTTATAGCCATAATCAGCATGAATTTGGGCAGGTCCCCATAAGTCAGTAGCAACTAATTCAAGAGGTTTACAATAACAAGTTTCAGAGTCTAAATACTCTTACCCATTTGACAATAGGTACAGATATATGGTAATGATATGCCATTAAAAGGAATATTGTTTTTATTCATTACATGCTTGACAATATTAACATTTGGATGCCCAAGTTTACAATGCCATTTGTCAAATGTCTCATTCATTTCTTGCTATTTGAATTCAGAGTTATTACACCACTTTCTTTTAATAACTGAGTTTCTTGAATATCCACTTTGAACTTGTATTGTCCTTTACACTGTTTACCCTGCAAAAGTACTTCCTTAGTTAGAATGTCCTTAACTAAGCAGTTATGTGGGTAAAACCCAAAATATACATTGTTATCTTTTGCAAATTGTGACACACTTAGTAAGTTTTTCTTGATATGTGGAACTCTTAATGGATTATTTAAGTATAATTGCTTTCTTCCCATGATATATTGTTGAATATGCGCTTATATGATTTTTGTTTGATGATAATAAACATATATACATTCGTTTAAATGTATTTGTTAATATACTATTTTATTTTCACAGATTAAATAAATATTTGTTGAATAAATTAAATAACACAGAATTTGAATTCAAACGAATATTTTATTCAAACAAATATTTATTACAACTTTGAATAGTACAATTTCAAGCTCTCACTATAACTATACAGCTTTGATTACAATAACATCACATTTCATATTTACAGTTCACCTCACTACATATCACTCACACTCGTATTTATCTTCAACTTCATTCCACTTTGAATCCAGCATCTGAGCAATCTGCAAAAATATTTACTAACGCAGTAAAATTGAAAAAGAAATATTTTTGCAATTCAAAAATAAAAGATAATTTTTGAAAATACGATTTGCCTTAGTTATTTGGGTTGTTCGTCATAATTTAAATTTGAATTCATCATACACGAACAACTTGTGACATATACAGTGTATTACTGTATATGCCACAAGGCCGTGTACGCCGATATATACACATGATCGATTTACAGGGACAGGTGAGCACAGGTCAAACCCAAATGAAAAGCCGGGTTCAACTCACGTGCAGTATATTCAAAATTACGACACGAGCACAAGGTCAAACCCGAGTTTTGAAACTGGATTCAACACAAGGCAACATGACCGAAGGCATAGCAACTGCATAGCGACTGCAGCAGTGACAAGTGCAATTCGAACCAACATGACAGCAATGCAGCAATGCAAAATGGAGTGAATGCAACATGATAAACAACCAAAGTGCAACAATGTGCACAGTTCAGACAGGCAGTAGTGAAGTGACTCAAGTAAAATGCAAACCCAAACCATCAAGCCAACACTGCAAGTCCCAACCAATCAATGAACTGCATGAAACAGTATGAACAATACACAGCAGCTCCAAATACCAGTGATGCAACTAAGCACAAATCACTTACAACATGTATGCAGCCCAATGAACCAGTGACAACAAACACTACAGCAACAACAGGACCATGAAACCAGAAACATGGGAATACGGCAAAGACCAATGAATCAACAATGCTTGAAGACGACAGCATCAATTAGACGGTCAATATAAATGCACAGAAGCAACTACAAACTACTCACGACAATGCACCAATGTCACAAGCATGAACAAAAATGTACATGACAGTGTACAACATCAAGGACCAAGTAAAGCACGTACAAGTGCATGAAAACCAAAGTCAACAGCACAGGGAAGTACAAAGCAACTGCAACAGATGCAGTGAAGCAAAAATATAGCAGCAATGTACATGAATACAACTAAAAGAACACAAGCCAATTCAAACAACAGCAAGCAGATGCAAGCTAACCGGCATATGAACAACTACAACAAGTCAATGTCAATGAAGCAGCCGAAGCAAGCAAATCGAGCGTGAGTATAGTTCGAACAATATCCAGAAGAGCAGTTTAAAAATTCAAGATGGCCAGAGTTGAACAAATCAAAGCCGTGAGATGCAGTCAAGTCAAGAAGCCGTGTTCATACATAAAAATCAAGCCGTGGTCATCACAATCTCAAATCAACATGAAATATACGAATATGACAAAGTCAAAATTAAAGCCGTGCTCATCACGAATTTGATTCAAAACCGTGTCAACCAAGCAACGAACGTATACGCATATGAAAAGGTCAGAATCAATCTCAAACGACCAAGAATAATCAAACGGCCGAAAAGCATAGTGTTGAAGAAATCAGACGAACTCAATTCTAGGAAATCAAATCCTATAGAAACCCTAATCATCATCGGCAATTATTCCATCAAGTTCAAGCAAGCCAAAACCAGTAAAAGAAAATAGCAAAAAATTAACATACCAATTATAATTCGAACTTGATCGAATTGAAGTAGCCGACAGAAACTCAAAGAGACAAATCGATCGACGAACGCAAGGAACTGAATTATATTTATCTCGGTCGAAGCTACTGGAGTCGGCGACCTCAATCATACCAAAAGCCCTAATTTTTTTTAAAGGAAGAAGAACGAACGAAGAAACAAGAGCCGACATCAATTAAAAGGGAACGGGCCGCAATAACATAAAAAGAAGAAAAAGGGGCCGGACCTTTCTTTTGAAAAGCTTATAAATTATAAGGCTTTGTTTTTAAATTAGGGTTATTTTATTTTCAATTTGCTTTTAATTTGTATTTTCTTCTTTTTTTAAAAACCGTTTTAATTTCTAGTCGTGTGACTAGGGGACAAGCTACATGGCGTAGCTTGAGAATTTGCAACTCGGTGGTTGAGTTGTGGCAAGGTTTTGAGCGTAGAGTTAGATTAGTCAATAGCGGGTATAGCGAGTTTACGTGTGTAAGCGAGGGACTATCTAATTTCTAGTAGAAACCTTGGGGGCAGCACGTAGGCAGGGTTTTGCCGAAGCTGGGTAAATTCTGTGTTGTTCTGTTTTATTCTATTATTTATATTCTACGATATCTGTGCTGCTATTCTGTGATCTGAATTGAAATTAATTTATAAGCTTCCGCGATTAATTTTTAATAATTTACACTATCACCCTATTCACCCCCCTCTAGGGTGAAATCGATCCTACAAGTGGTATCAGAGCTAGGATTAGAAGTCAACATTTGTTATAAAAATTCGATTTTTTTGAAAAAAATCAATTTTTGTTTTAAAAATTTGAATTTTTAAAATGACTTCTTTTAATAATGCTTTTGCAGAGGGTCAGTCGATAGTTAGACCACCAATGTTCAATGGTGAATATACTTTTTGGAAAAATAGGATGAAAATTTTTCTAAAAACCATTGACGCTTGGGATATTGTTGAGACAGGTTACAGAACTCCAACTATAACTGTAGATAATCAGGAAATAGAGAAATAAAAGGAACAATGGACAGAACTAGAAAATAAATTACAGAATACTAGTGCCAAAGCTATGAATTCTATTATCTGTTCATTGGATCAATTTGAATTTAATTGTGTCTCACATTGTCTAACTGCGCAAGAAATATGGCACATACTAGAAGTGACTCACGAAGGAACATCTCAAGTCAAAGAATCTCGCCTTGCCATGCTAAGCAGAGAATACGAGAACTTTACAATAGCGAAAGAAGAAAATGTCAAAGAGATGTACGGACGACTTTCCAATATCGTATACAAATCAAAAGCTCTCGGAAAAACATACACCGAATTGGAAATAGTCCGGAAAATCCTCAGAGTCCTTCCACGAAGCTTTGAAGCGAAAGTAACTGCCATTCAAGAATCGGAAGATTTAAAACAACTCAAAGTTGAGGAACTCATCGGAAATCTCACCACATATGAGCTAGAGATAAAATTCAAAGAAGAGCGTGAAGGAGGAGATACTCGAAAGAAATCGATAGCTCTTAAAGGAACAACTAAAAGTGATGACGATGACGACGACGATGGTGCAGAAGAACTAGAGCTGTTAATAAGGAAATTCAAAAAATGGAATCAGAAACATGGTAATTCAGCTCGAGTTCAAAAAGCAAAAAGCAGAATAGCCAAAGCACTAGACTACTCAGAAGAACAAAAGATTATTTGTTATAATTGCAACAAACCCGGCCATATCAAGCAAGATTGTCCACAAATTAAATCCAGCCATGCAAAGAAACAGAAAAAGAAAAGTTTTGCAGCCACTTGGGATGAAATAGACGAGAATGATCAAAGCACTGGCAGTGAAAGCGAAAAGGCAGAATTGTGTCTTCGAGGTGATACAACCGACAGTGATGATGACGAGCCAAGTGAGGTATCAAAACTTACCCATTCTGAGTTGCTTATATATTTTCATGAAGTAAACGGCTGTTTTGAACGACTTAGGGAAAAATACGCTAAACTTGAATCACAAAACGACACTTTGATAGATTTAAATAAACAATTTGACCAACTAGTTAAAACCTATCAAAGTAGGATCCCTAAGTGTGATAAGTGTCCAACCTTCGAAGAGGAAATTAAAAAATCAGAAATCAATATAAAATCACTTGAAAATGAAATTCTGATTTTAAAAGAGAATGAAAATACTAGGAGAGAGAATTCTATTAAAAAGTGTACACAATTGTTAAACGAAAATGAATCTCTCAAAACACAAGTCCAATAATTGTCGACGACTTTGAATAAATTTTCAAAAAGTGAAAAATCGTTGAATATGCTATTAGGAAAGCAAACTGTTAATTCGGTTAGACAAGGACTTAGATATAATAGTTCGAAAATTGTTGAAAGCAATATTAGTCAAGTTAATTCCATGTGCACGATTTGTAGAAAATATGGACACGGTCACAATAATTGTTGGTATAGACCCAAACATGTGAAAACTATACCGATTTGGGTTCCAAAAGGCACAAATATAAAATCTCTCAAAGTTAAACAAATTTGGGTGCCGAAGGGAACAATTATAAATAGTTTTGGGTCTTTACAAAATTGTTTTTCAAAATATTCTGCCACTAACAACCATGGACCTATAAAAACAAATAGGTCACATAAATCTTTTCCCGTGTAGGTGTGGTGGCAGGCTAAGGAACAACAATAGTGTTCTCTGGATTTTTTGTCTGTTCCAGAAACACAACGGGCGACAAAGAAAAGTTCCTTAGCCTAGTATAAAGGTGACAGAATCATAATGGACAACAACGAAAAATTATCGTGAAGGTAAAACAGGTAAAATTGTTTTTAACGATATATTAAATGTGATTATCTGCACCATACCCTAAATTAAAATCAGCCAATATTGAGATGAACAAAAGATGATGATTTTAATTCTATGACTTTTACAAAATATTGACCAACCATCTTTAAATAGAATTACTTGGAGTAATTATGATGGTTGACTGATTCGGACTTAATTGATATGGTTTTTTGACTTGTTCTTATTTATGACATTGATTTGTGCTTAAATGATGACCAATCAGATTTTCAACTTTGAACTAATCCATATAAATTTGTTCGGTCAAATGATGGTTACTCATGCTACACGTAGATATATTTGATATTTTGGTCACTGCTTGTAAATTTGCACGATTTCATGTGAAAGCTGTTAAAAAGGATTTTATGAAATTGTTGAAACTTTATGAAATTGTTGAAACTTCAAGAAATTGTTTTGAAATAATAATGAAGTTCTAATGACTGTTGATAGTTGTTCATCCTATGGCTTCTAAGTTTAACACTATGATATTTGTTTGAGTGATAACATGGCTTCATTTCAAATTTCATTCTGAGATAGTTTGTTGAAATTTCACAATCTGGTCTTTGACATCCGACGAGTGAATATTGAGTGAAACTTAAATTCAGGTGCAGATTACACTAGTAATATAGTTGATAGAAAAATTACTAGTGGAACGTGATTAATTTTTGAAACATTCATTTGCTGCATCATTTTTCAAAGAAAATATCTGCATATTTTTCACTTGAAATAATTTTCAAATAGCAGAAAATTTTCTTATAAAACACCTTCAAGAAAATCATTATTGACCATATTTTCAAATTAGTCATTTTTGAAAAATTGATTTTATAATTTTTGAATTTGATTTTAAATGACTATTTTGACTAATCTGACTCCCGTTGATTACCGAAAAGATGAATAGTGATTGAAAAAGTGATGAGTGTTGATATTTATCATATATTATAACTCGAGAAAGTATAATTAGAAATTTTTTTAGAATTTCATAACAAGAGTTATAAAAACTTTTTGTTGGGTAAAAGTTCCAAGACCAGTTCTATTTCTACCATCTTTCTATCGACCATCACTCATCAAAATTACATATAGTATGTAAATTTGTGGTAGTTTACAAAGGAAATCATTCGTTTTTCAATATCTTTAAATCTGTGAAGGAAATTATTTGTGCTTCAATTTATTATATTCTTCAATAAAATAAATATCCAAAGTATTCACACTCATTTAAAAGTCCTCACGGTTATGCATGGGTGAATTACTTGGATTTTTGATTATGTGCTTCCATTCTCATTTAAAAGTCCTCACGGTTATGCATGTATAGAACGCATATCAAAATTAATTGATTTAATAGACAAGTTGATTCTAATCCCATTTAAAAGTCCTCACGGTTATGCGTGGTTAGAAGATACTTGAATTCTTTTTAAAAATTAAATTGGAATACTACTAATCTCATTTAAAAGTCCTAACGGTTATGCATGGTTAGTAGATATTCAAATTTCTCGAAATAAATATACCACAAATAGACAGAATTGTATGATTTTTTGATGATTTTATCCCCATCACTTCTGAAAGTGGAATATGCGCCTGACAAGGGTAATTATGATTTTTGTTTGAGTTTTATTGAAATTTGATATTTATATTCAATTGAGTTAAATGTTTGATTCATGTCTGTCACTTCATCCCTATTTTTATAACACTGTTATTCTTTTGCTGATAACAAAAGGGGGAGAGAAAAGTTAAGATTTTGTCAAATAGAATCAAGCAAAGGTCAAATAATTTGCATCTAGGCTCATTTGCATATTTTTATTTGCATGCATATTTGTAGGGGGAGCCTTGTGAAGAGAGGAAGCATTTAAATAGGGGGAGCAATTAGGATATATCCATGATCAAATACATTTAACATATTCAAAATCTTAAATATATGTTTGTTATCATCAAAAGGGGGAGATTGTTGAATATGCGCTTATATGATTTTTGTTTGATGATAATAAACATATATACATTCGTTTAAATGTATTTGTTAATATACTATTTTATTTTCACAGATTAAATAAATATTTGTTGAATAAATTAAATAACACAGAATTTGAATTCAAACGAATATTTTATTCAAACATATATTTATTACAACTTTGAATAGTACAATTTCAAGCTCTCACTATAACAATACAACTTTGATTACAATAACATCACATTTCATATTTACAGTTCACCTCACTACATATCACTCACACTCGTATTTATCTTCAACTTCATTCCAGTTTGAATCCAGCATCTGAGCAATCTGCAAAAATATTTACTAACGCAGTAAAATTGAAAAAAGAAATATTTTTGCAATTCAAAAATAAAAGATAATTTTTGAAAATATGATTTGCCTCAGTTATTTGGGTTGTTCGTCATAATTTAAATTTGAATTCATCATACACGAACAACTTGTGACATACACAGTGTATTACTGTATATGCCACAAGGCCGTGCACGCCGATATATACACTCGATCGATTTACAAGGACAGGTGAGCACAGGTCAAACTCAAATGAAAAGCCGGGTTCAACTCACGTGCAGTATATTCAAAATTACGACACGAGCACAAGGTCAAACCCGAGTTTTGAAACTGGATTCAACACAAGGCAACATGACCGAAGGCATAGCGACTGCAGCAGTGACAAGTGCAATTCGAACCAACATGACAGCAATGCAGCAATGCAAAATGGAGTGAATGCAACATGATAAACAACCAAAGTGCAACAATGTGCACAGTTCAGACAGGCAGTAGTGAAGTGACTCAAGTAAAATGCAAACCCAAACCATCAAGCCAACACTGCAAGTCCCAACCAATCAATGAACTGCATGAAACAGTCATGAACAATACACAGCAGCCCCAAATACCAGTGATGCAACTAAGCACAAATCACTTACAACATGTATGCAGCCCAATGAACCAGTGACAACAAACACTACAACAACAACAGGACCATGAAACCAGAAACATGGGAACACAGCAAAGACCAATGAATCAACAATGCTTGAAGACGACAGCATCAATTAAACGGTCAATATAAATGCACAGAAGCAACTACAAACTACTCACGACAATGCACCAATGTCACAAGCATGAACACAAATGTACATGACAGTGTACAACATCAAGGACCAAGTAAAGCATGTACAAGTGCATGAAAACCAAAGTCAACAGCACAGGGAAGTACAAAGCAACTGCAACAGATGCAGTGAAGCAAAAATATAACAGCAATGTACATGAATACAACTAAAAGAACACAAGCCAATTCAAACAACAGCAAGCAGATGCAAGCTAACCGGCATATGAACAACTACAACAAGTCAATGTCAATGAAGCAGCCGAAGCAAGCAAATCGAGCACGAGTACAGTTCGAAAAATATCCAAAAGAGCAGTTTAAAAATTCAAGATGGCCAGAGTTGAACAAATCAAAGCCGTGAGATGCAGTCAAGTCAAGAAGCCGTGTTCATACATAAAAATCAAGCCGTGGTCATCACAATCTCAAATCAACATGAAATATACGAATATGACAAAGTCAAAATTAAAGCCGTGCTCATCACGAATTTGATTCAAAACCGTGTCAACCAAGCAACGAACGTACAAGCATATGAAAAGGTCAGAATCAATCTCAAACGACCAAGAATAATCAAACGGCCGAAAAGCATAGTGTTGAAGAAATCAGACGAACTCAATTTTAGGAAATCAAATCCTATAAAAACCCTAATCATCATCGGCAATTATTCCATCAAGTTCAAGCAAGCCAAAACCAGTAAAAGCAAATAGCAAAAAATTAACATACCAATTATAATTCGAACTTGATCGAATTGAAGTAGCCGACAGAAACTCAAAGAGACAAATCGATCGACAAACGCAAGGAACTGAATTATATTTATCTCGGTCGAAGCTACTGGAGTCGGCGACCTCAATCATACCAAAAGCCCTAATTTTTTTTAAAGGAAGAAGAACGAACGAAGAAACAAGAGCCGGCATCAATTAAAAGGGAACGGGCCGCAATAACATAAAAAGAAGAAAAAGGGGCCGGACCTTTCTTTTGAGAAGCTTATAAATTATAAGGCTTCGTTTTTAAATTAAGGTTATTTTATTTTCAATTTGCTTTTAATTTGTATTTTCTTTTTTTAAAAAAACCGTTTTAATTTCTAGTCGTGTGACTAGGGGACATGCTACGTGGCGTAGCTTGAGAATTCGCAACTCGGTGGTTGAGTTGTGGCAAGGTTTTGAGCTTAGAGTTAGATTAGTCAATAACGGGTATAGAGAGTTTACGTGTGTAAGCGAGGGACTATCTAATTTCTAGTAGAAACCTTGGGGGCAACACGTAGGCAGGGTTTTGCCGAAGCTGGGTAAATTCTGTGTTGTTCTGTTTTATTCTGTTATTTATATTCTGCGATATCTGTGCTGCTATTCTGTGATCTGAATTGAAATTAATTTATAAGCTTCCGCGATTAATTTTAATAATTTACACTATCACCCTATTCACCCCCCTCTAGGGTGAAATCGATCCTACATATATGACTTACCAGTGTATGTAATTGCAATAGATTTGCCATTACCCATGTGAATAGAAGTCGTACCTTTGTATTCCTTGCTTCCAAGATTTAAGTTGCTCAAGTTATTTGTGATGTGGTTAGTTGCACCTGAGTCAGGATACCAATCTTCATCTTGAATGTGATCAGAATTTGTGTTTTCTATTTGTGAATTTTTTTTATCTCTGATTGATTGACTAATTCAAGCTGTAGGTGTACCATGTTTGCACTATAGTTTGAACTTCTTTGTGTATTTTGTCCTTGACCCGGGACATAATTAAGATTTAACCTGAAGTAACATTTTGCTGCTGTATGTCCAATTTTCTCGCATGTTTGGCATTTTGGCATGTTGTTGTTACTCCATCTGCCTTTTCCCCTTGATCTATTAGAATGACCACCTCTTTGAGTAGATTGCTCTCCCCTGTTATTGTTTTGAACTTTTCCTTTGTAATTGGCAGCAAAGTTGACTGAGAAATTAGTTTCTTAAGGTTTCTTGATGTTAATTCTTGCTTCATGAGACGGTAACATAGAGTGTATATCATCAATAGATGGTAGATTTCTCTAAGATGTCAGAACTGCTACTTCATATTAATCACTGAGTCCATTTAGTATTGTCGTAATTTGTTCTGAATCAGATATCGTTTAATTTGCAGCCTCTAAAGCATTGCAGATTGACTTAATTTTGAACAGATATTCTCTCATGTTATGACTTTCCTTCTTGATATTGTGAAGTTGCTTTTTGTAGAACAACACCTTTGGAGCTGACTGAGAGTTAAACACTCTTTCTATTGTTGACCATGTCTCATATGCTGTTTTGCAATCTATTACATGAGTAAGAAGATTATCATTCATAGAGGATAGTAGCCAAGAACATATTAGTCTATCTTGTCTGTGATGATTAACATATTCTTCATTACTGATCATTTTGTTTTGTTGATCAACAATAAACACTGGTGGTACTTGTATGGTTTCTTGAATATACTCTTCAAGACCATATCCTTGAAGGGCTGTTTCAACTTGTAGCTTCCAGAGGAGATAATTATCCTCACTGAGACAAACTGTGACAAGTTGACTTTGAGGGCTGACTGTTGTTCTGATGTGTTTCTCAACATTTGATGCAGTGTGTTCTACGTCACTGCCATTGGTGGGTGCTCCAGAATGTGCTTCATCTCCCATGATGATCTTGAAATCTCAAAACAAGTGTTGAAAGAAAAAGAACAAAGGACAGTAAGTCTTAATAGGAATGCAGAATCAAGATCTCGATCAAGATGTTGCCAGGTAAGATGCAACCAGAAATTTTTTTCAAATGATGATGAAATATGATGATTTTTTTTTCTCCGGATGGCACTTTCTTTGGTTCCTTTGTTTGATGACTTTGAATTCCTGATTCTGTTTTTTGAGATTTTGATTTCTGTTCTTTTCTGACTCAATGAAGATCCTTGTGCAGCCAAAATTTGAAAACTGGCATGGCAGATGTGATTGATATTGGGTCTCCCTCTCAGATGATGATGTTTGATCTGATAAGAGGGAAATATGAAACTCAAATGATGATTTTGTTTTGATTTTCCGATGGCTTTCCTTCTACTTTTGGATCTTTTAATGCTGTTAAGCATAGTGCTCTGATACCATAATAGAATTTGAATGAAAATGATTTTGAATTTTATTGCTTGAATGAAGTTACAGAAATGTTTCTACAAAGATAATGAGAATGATAATCATCTCGGTTATACAGAAGTTACAATATATAATATCAGTATACTGGGTTGTGGGCTGGCTTGGTATATGGCACAAATCTGCATTATTAATAAAAGAGTAAATTGCTACCCTTGCATCTTGAATAAGAGGCTGTGAATTGATTTCTTCTTTTATAACTTGATACGCCTGTCCTCCGTTATACCATTTTCTAATATCCTGCTATAAGTAATTTTGTTAATTTTAGTTGATTAATACTTTGTAAATGTACTTGACATCATTCACTTAGTTATTCCTTAGATGTTTCCAAATGAACTGCGCATTACGATTGGCATAACCAACCAGTAGTATTTTTTTAATATCTACTGTCGAGAATTTTATGTGCGTCTATTTTTCTTATACATTGCATTTTTCATGTTTTCTATCTCCAACTTACTATCCTATTGAAAACATAAAATGATTCTAAAAACCTGATTTTGACAATCAATATTTTGTGATTTTACTCATAATTCTTAAGATGAAATATGTTTCATTCTTTTTTTTAGCATGCTTCGGGTTGGCTTTGTGGTTATAAATCTCATTTTGCTTTTTCTGTTAATGTAACAGAGATTCAGTTTGTGTGTTGACTACATATTCGGATACACAATAATACTTGAATATTGCATGTATTTTAACTCTTCTTTTCCCTTTGAATTACATATCTATAACGTAGTCCTACTTTATATTCATTATTTATATAGGTGAAACAACTGTGATTTATTAGACTGTGTTATGGTAGAGTCTCATGTTTAAATTGAGGAAACGATGGCTTAGAGGGTTGTCGAACCAAATTAAGGGTGTGAGCAAATTTTGATATGTGGAGAATATTTACAATGAAATTTGGTGGCCTACTTTTCTTCATTTAATCCAGGTCTAAAAATTAGCCTCAAATTCAAATTTTTGTTATATGCTGTTGAGAAAAATGATTTTTGTGTTAATGAAGCACTAAAAAGTATTATAAATAAAAGAGTTTGGTGCAGTAGGGAACTAAGTAATGCAATTAAAGTGAGGATCTTTACTAAGGAATTGAAGTTTAAGGTAAGCCGCATCAGTTTTCCTTTAAAGTCATGGGTATTTTAAATTTCAGGAAAATCGGATGAAGAAAAAACTTAGCTTTTTTTTTGGAATGCGGCAATTATTTTTACATTTTAGGGATGCAAGTTTTATTCTTTCGCCTGAAGGAAATTATTCACAAAAAAATTAGACTGTTTTCAAATATCGCTCTCAAATCAATAGGACTGGCGGCAGCATCACAAGAATAGACGGCGCTGCATCAGAAGAACAGACGACGGCGGCGCAACCGCAGATGAAGACGGAGCTCGTTCAGGCAAAGGCGGGGCTCGTTCATCAAGCGAAGGTGATGGACTGTAGGTGGCGGTGATTACTTTGAAGGTCTGTGGTGACTTGACGCATGACTTTTATGCCCGAGTTCAGATGAGCAGTGGTGGAGTAGAAGTTAAGGTTGCTGGTGATGCTAAAATTAATAATGGCGATTAAATATGTTGAAATGAACTAAGAAAAAAATGGTACATGAAATTGTCATTCTAATTCTATATATATAATACATAACTGAATGTTATATTTTGTATTGTAGTTGATATAATTTATGCATTTGTAATAGTATGATTGAATGTTCCTAATTTTCAAGGAGCTGAAGTAAGTTTTGTTTTAAAAATCTACAAAAGATGCGATTTTGATTAGATAAAATTACTTATATGTTTCACAAGATGATAAAATATGCATAAAACATAATGCATCCGTTGTTTGTTTACTTGTTTATTGAGTTGCTTTATTTTGAATGTTACAGATATCATAAATAAAATGCTAGTGTACTTCATAATTAAATGCTATATTAACTATCATTTCAGATATTCTAAACATACTATATTAGTCTATCATTTTGCATATCCTAAAATGCTATATTAAACTGTCATTTTGCATATCCTAAAATGCTATATTAAACTATCAATTAGCATAACTGAAATGCTATATTAAACTATCATTTTGCATATCCTAAACATGCTTGTGGACTTTGTAATTGAAATGCTACATTAAACTATCGTTTTGTATAACTTAAACATGCTAGTGGATATTATAATTAAAATGATATAATAAATCTCATTTTGCATATTGTAACTTTGGTATTGGACTTCACAACTAAAATGCTATATCAAACTATCAATTTGCATATTTTAAACATGATAATGGATTTCATAACTTAAATGCTATATTAAACTATCATTTTGCATATCATAAACATAGTGGTGAACTTTATGATTAAAATGTCACATTAAAAATACATATGCTATATGCAATTATCATTTTGCATTCGGTAATCATTTTGTATATTCTATTCATACTACTTCACTTTAAATATAGTTATTGTTATCCCGCTTTTTGGACAAAGCCGTGATACCAAAAGATTGGTCAAAAACAAAAGATAGTTCGTCTCAGAAATTGGTCATGCTTCACTCCGCTATGGATATCGATGAATTTTGTCCAAGTCCGGATTGGGCCAAAATCGACAAGGTATGATGAGCAAAGCCATAGAAGCCGGCATCTCAAATTTCAGGTCAATCCGAGGTCGTATGCTCAAGTTATGATGGATTCAAGTTGAGAGAGATGGATTCTGCTCAGTTCGAATCCATCACCCCTTCACTAGTTCGAAACCACGAAGTTCGAACCCATCATCCTAGCAATGGTTCGAATCCACCCACGTACGCCCTAGTCCGAGTCCATCAGCTAGTGCCTGCCTCGCATCCATCAGCTTCGACTCCATCAGCTTCGACTCCATCTCCTTCGACTCCATCAGCTTCGACCCCATCTCCTTCGAATCCACCACAATGGCCTACCTTCGAATCCATTCAGACCACCTAGCCTCGAATCCATTCCCTCGAAGTCCACCAACCAAGGGTCTCTACGAATCCATGCAAGCGAAGAAGCCCCCGCTCCATCCCAAAACTCATCTTTGAATCCCCAAACAGAGGCAACTTGGAATCGATCCACACCAGCCTATTCTGATCGATTCGAATGAACACTGGCTGCAACGATTCGAAGCATACGTTCGAATCCAACACTCGAAACCATCCAATTCACACAGTGAGCGCCTCGTCGTCGCCTCCACATGCAAAAGGATCGATTCGAACCTATGGGTTCGAACCATATGGATTCGAACCATATGGATTCGAACGAACCCATAGGATCGATTCGAAGCAAGCAGCGTGCCGGAGAACCCCATCTTGACTCGATCATAACTTCCAAACCGTTGATCCAAATGCTATGAAATTTTCACAGAAGCTTACATAAATGTTGAAGAATGTTCTTACCAAATTTCACCTTGATTGGACATTTCCTTGATCGATACGAAGTGAAGGTCGAATCGATCCTGATGTGGGCCCGGACCTCCAGATTTCGGGCGAGTGGGCCCCCTCACGTGCCTGAAGCGGTCTTCCTGGATTTTAGGAGAAATATCAGCCTCCTACGCTTATAAATAGAGTCCCTGGTCATTCAGAAAAGGGGTCGGAGATTCAGGAGAGAGAAAGCAAGCCCAGACTCTGCCAGATTCAATTCTAAGTCTTTCCAACATCATTGTAATCAAGTATCAAAGCTACAACTTGCAGTAATCTGCTGTAACCAATTGAAAATCATCAAGTGAATCAATAAAGATAAAACCTTCAAAGTGGACGTAGGTACGAGCGCCGAACCACTATAAATCTTGTCTTTGTGATTGTTATCTACGAGTTATTGTGATTGTTGTTGCTTAGATCTGAATTCTATATTGATTGTTGTTGATCTGTGTTGATAAACGGATGCTTTCGCGATATTGGGTGTTTGTGACCAATTTTGGTGCAAACATTTTGGTGCTTTCACTGAGAACCTGATTCAGGAGAAGTTGAATTTAGAGACTTAGGTATTCAGATCTGAGAACCATGACGAGACAAACAAGTAAGAAACAAAGGCCAGAGAGAAGTGAACATCAAGGAAGTCAAGAGGCTTCCTCAGGAGCGAATCAAGCGTCGATCTTCATCACTAGGGACGATATGGAGATAATGATGAAAAAACAGGAGGAGCTGATCCAGAGTTTGTTCCAACATATAGGGCAACTTGGAGCACAAAATCAAGGAGTAATCGGAGTTCAGAACGGAGCAGGACTGTCCGACGTAGCACCTGGAGTAGGGGGCACACACATGGAGAATGCTGATCCAATCCCTGAGAGAGATAGAGAAGCGTCTACCCAAGCGAGGAGTAGCAGAGGAGTGAACGCTCAGTCAAGGGGGCAGATCCCAGAATTCCCTCATGGACTCGGGGGGCGGGTTGAAAGTAATGAACGGAGATTGCATCTCGGAGACGATGACAAGTTGGAAGAAATGGTTAGAAGAGACATGAGAGGCAGATTAGTGAACAAAGATTTGGAGGATGTTAATAGGAGTCCTTTTACTCCAGCGATCCGACGAGCTAGGAACCCACCGGATTTCAAGTTACCTTCATTAGACATGTACGACGGGAGAACGGATCCCACAATTCATCTAACGAAGTATATGAGGCATATGGAAGTGCTGGGGGCATCAGAGGAGGTTATGGCCCGGTGCTTTCCATTGTACTTGGCGGATATTGCAGCATTGTGGTTTAGACAATTGGAGAATGGATCCATCGGAACATGGAACGATTTAATTGAGATATTTATGAGGCAATTCAGGGTTCACATTACGAGACCCAAGAATGTTATGACTTTGGCGACCCTAAAGCAGAAAGCCGGACAGACCTTGAGGAGTTATCTAGCGCGATTCAATGCAGCAGCAGCTTCGGTAGATCGGGCAGATCCATCTATGGTGGTGATGGCAGCTGTGTCCGGAGTAGCTGACGGCACAGAGTTCAAAAATTCATTGACTAAAGATCCACCCGTGGATCTAGAGGAATTCTACCATGAGGCAGAGAAGTTTTTACGATTAGAGGATGTTAATGCCGAAAGAGAAGAAGGAGAGGGAATAGAAGTTTATATGCTCAAAGACAAAAAGCCTATCGAAAAGGACTCAGGCAAAGATAAAGGAAAACGAAGGGCTGAGGATTATAATGACAGGTCAAAACGGCAACGGAGGGAGCCGCGATTCACTACTTACACCGAGCTGAATGAGAGTTTGGAGCGGATTTATCAGGATACCAAAGAGCAGGTTCCCTATCGTAGACCGATACGAAGGGATCCAACCTCTGACGAAAGGAGATCAGATAAGTTTTGTGCTTTTCATGAATTAAATGGTCATAACACTAATGATTCTAGACACCTGAGGGATGAGGTGGAAGGACATATCAGAAACAGTATGCTCCTTCAATATGTGAGGAGGCGAGCTTCAACGGTGGAGCCAGAGCGGCCACCATCTACATCAGCTAGGGGTGGCCCTGAACCGGGACACCGTTTGATCATCAATTAATTGAAATAACGATGAACAAGTAGTAAACCTCTCACTAACATGGGTTAATCATTTACACATGTACAAGATCGCGAACGGTCCACAGACATGCTCCGAACGGCTATTAACCTTATCGTTGTGAGAATTTACACTTTGACATCTTTGCTTTGCTTTTGTTTTGTGTTGATTTGGACATTTAAACTTCGTTTGTTTGGACATTTCTGTTTTTTAAATTCATCTGTTAAATAGATATTTGATCCTGATAATTCTGAAATGGCTAAGCTACTTACACATGTACGGGGTCGCGAGCGGTCCTTAGGCATGCTCTGAGATGGCGATAAACCACCCTGACAAACGATCCAGGGACCCACGCGAACGTGAGCCTGGTATCGGTAATACTAAGCCCTCTCGGGCACACTAATTCGCCTCCAACAGGCACACAAACAATCCAGGAACTCACCCGAACGTGACCCTGGCATCCATAACATCAAGCCCTCCCGGGCACGCAAACTCGCCTCGAACGGCACACGATCGCGAACGATCACAACTCGCCACGAACGACACTCGACTTCGAACAGTCACAACTCGCCACGAACGGCACTCGACTTCGAACAGTCACCACTCGCCACGAACGGCATCCGACCTTGAACGGTCATAACTCGCCTCGAACAGGCACGATCCGCCCCGAACGGCACAACTCATCTCACCTCAAATGGCTCGATCACGAACGGTCGTCATTTGAGGTCCACCACTTGACCGCGCACTGTCGCACTTTACCTTGATTGGCTCGATCATGAACGATCGTCATTTGAGGTTGAGCGCTTGACCTTGAACGGTCACATTTCACCGAAGATGACTCGATCACGAACGATCGACGCATGGATTTATGCGCTTGACCTCGCACGGTCACACTTCACCTCAAGTGACTCGATCACGAACGATCGTCATTTGAAGTTAGGCGCTTGACCATGAACGGCCGCGCTTCATCCCAAATAGCTCGATCCCAAACGATCGTCATTGGAGGACATATGAGACTATCAAATTCTTTGCAGGTTGGTGATAGGATATGAACATCCAACTCAAGGCATTGCAAAACACACCTTCCTACCGCAAGGCATGTTTTGGGGGGCAAATGTTACCCGCTTTTTGGACAAAGCCGTGATACCAAAAGATCGGTCAAAAACAAAAGACAGTTCGTCTCAGAAATTGGTCATGCTTCACTCCGCTATGGATATCGATGAATTTTGTCCAAGTCCGGATTGGGCCAAAATCGACAAGGCATGATGAGCAAAGCCATAGAAGGTAGCATCTCAAATTTCAGGTCAATCTAAGGTCGTATGCCCAAGTTATGATGGATTCAAGTTGAGAGAGATGGATTCTGCTCAGTTCGAATCCATCACCCCTTCAATAGTTCGAAACCACGAAGTTCGAACCCATCATCCTAGCAATGGTTCGAATCCACCCACGTACGCCCTAGTCCGAGTCCATCAGCTAGTGCCTACCTCGCATCCATCAGCTTTGACTCCATCAGCTTCGACTACATCTCCTTCGACTCCATCAGCTTCGACTCCATCGGCTTCGACTCCATCTCCTTCGAATCCACCACAATGGCCTACCTTCGAATCCATTCAGACCACCTAGCCTCGAATCCATTCCCTCGAAGTCCACCAACCAAGGGTCTCCACGAATCCATGCAAGCGAAGAAGCCCCGGCTCCATCCCAAAACTCATCTTCGAATCCCCAAACAGAGGCAACTTCGAATCGATCCACACCAGCCTATTCTGATCGATTCGAATGAACACTGGCTGCAACGATTCGAAGCATACGTTCGAATCCAACACTCGAAACCATACAATTCACACAGTGAGCGCCTCGTCGCCGCCTCCACATGCAAAAGGATCGATTCGAACCTATGGGTTCGAACCATATGGATTCGAACGAACCCATAGGATCGATTCGAAGCAAGCAGCGTGCCGGAGAACCCCATCTTTTTACGTGATAAACCTACTAATAAAGAAGAAAAGTACATATTGAATAGTAGTGTGCTCTACTGCATGCACTGACACGTTCTATTAAAATAAATTGTTCGAGGTAACGGTACCTTTAATTTTGACTTTATTTCTCCCGTTTCAAAATTTGAACGTGATATCCATTCAAGCTATTAATCGCCTTAATTGGTCTAAATCAGTGGGTAGCTATCATTTTTTTTCCTACCGTTCAAATTATTATTTTCTTTAGTAAATTTTTCAATCTTTGGATAGATTTCCCCATTCCTTGAATTCAGCTTACCTTGCCGTTTCCATTTTCAATGTATTCAATAAATTTATTCGTGACCTTCTTTGACTTTATATTGGCTCATTTATTTTCTTTACTATTTAATTGCTGTAAATATTCACCAAATCAAAACGTTTGACAGTTACTCTTCATTTCCTTTTATTTTGATTAAATCACGTTGATGAATCAATGGGCAATTTCCGTTTCTTTTACAATTAAAACTTTGAAACGTGCTGGACAAAAATAATAACAAATTGCTCAGCTCAAATCCAGGGAATTTGACAGTTGATATTACCTTATTCTTTCTCCTATTTTATACATATTCGTTTCCTTTTTTTTTATGATTTCGGTTACAGAATAAATTTAAGCTATATATTTTCTTCCTATTGAAGTTTTATTACCTCTCCATCCTCTCTGCTTTTAATATATATGCTTGCCTAAATTCATCTTCATGTTTCTCTCGCCATTGAAAAAAAAAACAAAACAAGACTAGCTGTTTCATCTTTTGCCTTTATAATTTTCCGTTTGCTTACATTTCTTTGCCCATTCTTTTTTTTCCCCTTTATCCTTGCCTTTTCAAACTGATGACGTGATGTACAAACATCAAAATTAATTGCTTTAAAATTCTAGCTATATCATAGGGTGACTGTTGATAGTGCATTCATTTTGTTTCGTTCAAAATTCCCTTCCGTTTCAAAATTCAAAGTGTGCCATCCAATCAAATTTATTGCTTTAATAATATTTCCTAAATCTATGCTTCTAGGTGTTGTTATGTCATCTCTGTATTTTGGGGTGATAAATTTTTGAACGTTTGATAATAATAATAAATCTGCTTAATATAATAGGCAATGAATTGAGATCTAGGAAATAAATAAATATAAAACTTATAACCTGCCAAATAATAAAATTGCTGTAATTGTATCGTTGATTTTGAAACATACAAAATTCTATACGTCCTTTACGCATTCATTTATTTCCTTTCTAATTTCCTATACGTTTTATTTCAATCATTTATTTCCTTTCTAATTTCCTATACGTTTTATTCCATTCATTTATTTCCTCTCTAAATTCCTATACGTTTTATTCCATTCATTTATTTCCTTTCTAATTTCCTGTACGTTTCCATTTCAATCAAATTTATACCCTTCCTATTCACTTTTCTCTCCACAATCAGCCTTTCTTCTCTCCTCTCTATTTTTCTTACCTCTCCACTTATGTCTGCACCCCCACTTTTCACGTGAAACCACTCCTTCCTCCTCCGCCTCCCCTCCTTTTCTTGTATAGCCGGTAGATGATGCAAGTTAGTATTATATATGTACATATTTAACTTGTATCTATATTTTGATTTTTTTTTCGTTTATAATATATGATGCATTCAGTTAGTTGATGAATGTAGTTTGTTTAAAAAGGTTAGATTAGATAAGTTGATACAATTTAGGTCTGCATTTGTATTTTATGTATTCGATTGCATGTTTTATACATTTGTTTACACATATTTTATGTTAAGGATTTCAATTTTAATATTGCAGTAGACTAGGGTACTTTTATATTGGTATACTGATATGAAGGGACAAACCCATATTGATTCTCTGACTAACATTTATTTTAATAAAATGAGTATGTTTATAGCATACATATTTACAGTAATAGGTTACAAGGTATATTATAAGTTACGAATATTGATTTGTAAGCTATATGTATACATAGTATAATAATTCTTTGAGTCTATGTTTAAATGTTTACAAGGTAAGCTATATATATATATATCTATAAGCATATATTATATTATATAAAGCAAGAATGTTTGATTATACACATGGAATAAAGTACTGTAAGTATATGAAGTTAAAAATCTCTGTTTTTTTCTCTTACGGTCAATGATAAAAGTATATGTATATTTATTAATTTTTATATGTGTATATGATATATTTAAATCAATGTTAGTTTATACGTATATAAGTCGGTTTATATAAATTGGTTTACGTATAGTATATATACATATAAAGCTTTGTCTATGTGTTATATATATTGGTTTTGTCATTTACAGTTGTGTACAGTTGGTAACATTTCAAAACATAACATGATAATTTATGATATTGGTAAAGTAGTACATATTTTTTTGCATAAGGGTTTGAATTTATACAAAGTGTCTGTATTTATATTATAGAAATTTAGTTATCTTTGGTTCATCGGTCTGTTGTTTAAATAGAGTATATACACTGATATTTTACAAAGCGTATTAATTTAATTTATGTTTAAATTTATTTTGATTTGGAATAAGTATAATACATATATCCCTCTTATTTAAATATATGTTTTAAAGGAAAATTCGTTTTAGGGAATAATTTATAACTTATATTTTCTTTTCCGATTATATCAATACGATTCTGATTCGTTTCCATCAAACTCTATCTTTCAGCTTTGCACGTCAAGATCCACTTTCATTCTTACTTCGCTTTGCGATTTTGTTTGGATTTGTTCGATTTTCTAGAGCGTGACCAAAATTCATAGCTTGCTCCGTTGTCGATCTTCTTTAGCCTCGAAAGGTGAGCAATCACTCACGATTAACATTCTTTTATTTATTAAATTTGATTTCAATTGAAACGACAATTGAAATATGCTGCTGTTAGTTGTTTTACTGTTATGACTGCTATTATCTGTATCTGTTCACCTATGACACCCGAAACCATTATCGGTTAATTATGTATGTGATAATAATACAGATTGGTTGATAATTGATTGTTTGATTGATTGTTGTTTAAATTGGATGTTAATTTTTATTGTTAAGTGATAACTAGTTGCTAGTTTAATTTGGGTAGTATAGTTTACAAATTAAACGGATTATATATGATGGACCTTAATTTATTAAAACCTGACCCCGACATATGTAAATTTGATTAGTTAAATTTGACCCTTTAATTGTCGTAGAAATAGAAAATTTTATACTTTAAATCTTTTGAACGTAGTTTGGATTAATTGTTGTAGTTTAAAACTGAAATTTAAAAAGGAATGACAAGTGAAAAACTGTAATGTAATAATCTTTAATCTACATGAAATGATAGTGTAGATTCTAGAAGTAATCATACAAATAGCAATGCGAATTAATACGATTATTTCGGGGTTATTTGATTTATTTATTGAATTGTTATTGATTGTTGTTATTGCCTGTTTATTTACTTTGACACATCCCTGTCATCACTGCAAGTTCCCTTTGTTATGTTTGTTTTGAATTGAAATGGGTTGAAAAGATAGACCCAAGTAGTTTCCATTTAATTTAATTTGGAATTACGGGTTGAAATGCTATCCACCCGTATACATTTAGTGTACGGATTGAAATGATAATATCCGTAACACTTGACCATGTGATAAGAAATATATGGTCTTATTTAATGTAAATTCTTAAATACATGTATAAAGGGTAATGATAAAGATAGAGTTAATTATGTCTAGTTTAATCAAAGATTTGATTTAATACATAAATCATGATAAATATCTATGTAAATTTTATTCGGAAAATTTTTGCAATAATATTGAACAATTAAGATTGGGAGATAAATTTGGGTTATTTTTAATGGTATTCAGATAAGGATTTATTTATTTAAATCAATCGAAGGAGATATTTCACGTTTAAATAAATTAAGAAATATTGAGTAAAATGTAATTTAAGGTCACTAAAATGATATTGAATCAAATAAGGGAGGGTTCAAGGCTAGATAATAACGATGTAAAAATCGAGAATCTATATGAAACTGTTAAATTTAAATTGTTATATATAAGCTATGAACCATAGTGTAATTAAATGGTGTAGAGGTTCGGTATGTATTTGGAACCAAGATAGTTGAATTGGTTATGTAGATAACTAACCGAACTTAGTGAAATTTGAGTTTGAACTAGATTGGAAATTTTATTTAGAAAACTAGATTGGGAAAATTTTAGTTGAAATGTTGAATACTTAAAATATGGAAACATATTGAAATAAGGGAAATTGGGATATCAAATCCAAATTTGGGAATTATAGATTTAAGTGGTTATTTTAGGAAGATTTAAACTAATAAAATGAGATTGGATTTAATTTAAATGGGAAGGTCGGGTTGATGTGAAACGATTTGTTAAGTTAAGGAAATTGAAAGCACTTTACTGTATACATTATTAAAATATATAAATACTATCTTGGGAAATATGATTATTTAAAGCGAATTTGATATTTGGGTTTGAGGTATAAATTAAGTAAATGACCACGGTGTAATAGTGTATATTTCTACCCTGTAGATAGTTCTATGGACCCTTAGAGGATGGACATCCCAAACATCCTTTAAGTTATATTGTATTTCAGTTGATATTTCATTTGAGTTGAATTTATTGATATAAGAATGTTAATCCTGACTCGAGTGTTTTGTGTTTTGCTTTACGCTCGGGTCAGACTGAGTAATACAGCATTAGAGACTCACCTTTGGAGATTGGAGCTTCATTTGGAGATCCAACTATCGTTTCAGCTTTCAGTTTTCTAGTTGACTGGTTCAGAGAAGTCATCGGCTCGTACTGAAGACTTTTCTGTATTCAAGAGATTCTGATGTATTCATTTTAAACTCTGATGTATATAGTAGCTTCATGAACTACTATTTTTTTTATTCCGCTGCATTATATTACTCTGTGTCTGTGATCTGTGTTTGATTTATTTACTGTATATTTTAAGTTTGCCAAATTAAATTAACAATTCGGTATTTTGAATTATTCAAGTCGGACATGTATGGTTTTAATGTCGATTTGAATGATCAAAAATAGCGGGTCGTTACAGAATCGATCCTGATGTGGGCCCGGACCTCCAGATTTCGGGCGAGTGGGCCCCCTTACGTGCCTGAAGCGGTCTTCCCGGATTTTAGAAGAAATATTAGCCTCCTACGCTTATAAATAGAGTCCCTGGTCATTCAGAAAAGGGGCCGGAGATTCAGGAGAGAGAAAGCAAGCCCAGACTCTGCCAGATTCAATTCTAAGTCTTTCCAACATCATTGTAATCAAGTATCAAAGCTACAACTTGCAGTAATCTGCTGTAACCAATTGAAAATCATCAAGTGAATCAATAAAGATAAAACCTTCAAAGTGGACGTAGGCATGAGCGCCGAACCACTATAAATCTTGTGTTTGTGATTGTTATCTGTGAGTTATTGTGATTGTTGTTGCTTAGATCTGAATTCTATATTGATTGTTGTTGATCTGTGTTGATAAACGGATGCTTTCGCGATATTGGGTGTTTGTGACCAATTTTGGCGTAAACAGTTATGCTAAATTCAAGTTCATTTTGCATATTTTTTTCATCCCTATTCAATTGAAATATACTTATGCTACATCCAGATATCATTTTACATAGTCAGATAATTGTACTATATTTTAAAAGTATAAATGTTATATTAGTCTATCATTTAGCATATTAAACATAGTGTATTGTATTTCAAATGTAGAAATGCTATATCTATATATCATTCAACTTGTGATTAAAACTTTCTGACTTTCTTCTTCTTTTGTGTTTTGCTTCTCCATTTGTTTCTTACCTCTAGGTTTAATGGCATTAGACTTAAATTTTCATGAAATTTCTAATTTACACTTGCATTAGAGTGACGAATTAGGTTTTTTTTCAATTTTGGGATAGACGGCGGAAGCTTCGACAATGGCTGCGGCTTGGACGACGGTGGCTTGGGTGATGGCAGCTATGAAAGGATTGGGCTATGGCGGCGGTGGCTACGATAGGTTAGGACTATGGTGGTAGCGGCTATGGCAAGCTTCAGACGATGGCCTCGAACGATGGAGGAAACTGTTGAAGTTGGTTGCATAGAACGCGCTACTGTCCTTGAGCCAAAATTTTAAAAGTTCCATCCTACATTTAAAAGTTAGCATAAGTATTTTCCTTTAAACTAATTTACTATTTAAATTTATTGCAGTCTCCTTTAGCCAATGCATGAAAGTACATTATTTCATTGTACTACTACAGGTTAATGAAAGTAAATGGGTAATATAACATATAGTACATCATTTTCACTGTTGTTGTCGAAGAATTCTATGTCATGACATGGATAATATATTATCGGTGTTATTTTAAATTGCACATTGGAAATATCCGTGCTTGCAAATGTCAGGAACGAGATTTTAGACTTTCGAAAATCGACATTAATACGTCCACTGTATCAACTGTCGAACAATCGAATGCTGGAAAACCGAACCGTTAGGGTTAAAGAAGAGGTAGAAGATAGAAGAAGAAAGAAAGAAGAAGCAATAGAAACAATAACAGAATCTCACAATCACAGCAGAACAACATATAATAGATAAATGAGTATCTTTAAGTCAAAAGAACTATACATTTTATTACATTACATCACATTACATTACATTATCAGAGTTTACAACAACAAAGCAGCGGAAAAAAAATACTATATACTAGTTGACACGCCACGCCATCCAGCTCGCCTCTTTAGCTCCACAGCATCTCCTGAATTCCTGAATGACCTGATAACCTGACTCTTAGACTGCTCGTATGGAAATTGGTAGGCACCCAGATTTTAGGAAGGGAACAATAAACTCCAGGTCAGTCAAATGACTGGTGTGAGAACTTAAAACAGTTATATCTTTAAAACAAACAAAGAAATATTTTAAAATAGTTCCGCAATGCTTTTGGAAATGAAACTACCATAAGGCCTCCCGCACACACACACAATGCAAACGCATAATCGGAGGATATTTATCCTTATGATAGTCAAACATGCTTGATACACAAATTTCTTTGATATTATTACTACAAGTGCAAAGTGTAGGAAAACATTTCGAAAGTATAATATAAATCTTAGCCAGCATAGACATTTCTCACTTATGCCTACTATAGCTACCATGTTCAATAGCAGGTTACCGCCACATTCCATGGCAGGTTATACAACTAAAACCGTACAGGGCTCGTATTGTTTCTTTGGATTTTCCAACAATGGTCAGGCTAAGGAACTTCCTATTGCCACATGGGAACGCCTCTAGAACCTAACCAGATCTCTACCAACACAAGACCGGGTTATCTCTGCAAAAGTAGGTAACTACCGACACACATATGACATCCCCTGGTTGTAAACAACCTTTATCTAAGGATCCTCAACCAACAACAATCACGAAGTCATATATATTTACGACATTCACATAAGTATCTGGGCTCCATACCATGATACCACTTCTATCCCAAAGAAAATGCACATACCCTAAGGGTCGCTACTACCTATAACCTTGCTGCATCTTTCCTGTTTTGACCATTACCGGGGTGTGAGGTCCGACGAAGTCTCGTCCACAAAGCTACGCTTTTCACAAAAGCTATGCTTTGATCAACAAATGATCAGCAGCACTTCGTATGCCACATTACCAAATTGGGAATGTATCACTAGTAACCATCAATTACATAACCTTTGAGCTCGTACGTCTCAGAGAAGGGTGTTAAGCTAAAAGAATAAATTCTCCGCCACCAATAGAAATGTATTTGATAGAAACCAACTTTACATCTCAAATTGTAACGTTAGACACACATCCATACAAGTCCGTTCCGGGATCGAACGAAACCGAAGGCACTTCTAATGAATCCCTTGCAATCTGGATATTCACTAATCACATCGGACTTCCCATCACAAAGGATGATAAAATCTCTATATCGGAGATCAGCCGGTGCGGAGATATTCGACGGTAATCCATCCGTTTTCAAAAATATCAGGTCTTCAACACCGGTCTTCAAATGTTATCCATACGACGTATTACAATTCGGAATGGGATTCATGACCCAAAGGTCCTCTTTCGGCTAAACCGAATAACGAGCGCTTATTTTAAAATAAGTGGAGCATTCAAATTCAAGCAAATCACAACAAATACCCATTTAAAGGTAAATATTGATAGTCAGTTATTTAACTATCAATAGATATGTACAACATCATCAAATTTCAAATAATTTCCTAAACTATTTATTTTCCTAAAATATCTTTACAAGATATATTTTCCTACACTTCAAAAATAAATCAATGTTTATTTTTAAACAAATTTTCCTTTCCTTTATAAATTTCATGGTGAATTTAAATTTTCAAATATCCACTGATATACAATTTTCAAATCGATTTCAAAAATTCACTTCTAATTTATCTTTAAAAGATATAATCTCAAAACATTTCACTTCATATTGGAAAACATTTCCATACTTATTTAATAATATGTAATTCACAAATCTATTTATTTTCAACATTTGGAAAATATTCAATATACTTAAATCACAATTAAGTATATATTTTATTCTTTAAGGAAAACATTCTCTTAAATATGTTCATTTGAGTCAAAATGAATGTTGCGTAAAACATCGTTACGATAACCCAAAATCACTAGTATAGGGATTCGAAATTGAGATAGATATATAAATTCCAATACTATATAAAACATTTCCTTTCGAAAATCATTTACTATAACAACAGTGTTATAGTCCACCATTTCCTTTTATTTCTCGAAAACGTCTATTTCAACAATGAATGTTGAAATCTATAGTTTCGATACTTAATACATTTTAAAACATCTTTAAATCATTTTAATTATATTTAAAATATCACTTCCCTAAAACATTTCTTTAATATATTATTCACTATCCAAAATCGTGAATATACTTCGTTAACCAAATTCAACATTTCTACACATTTTATTTAAAGGATTATCCACTGTCCAAAATCGTGAATATATCTCCTTTAATAAGCTATAATAATTAACTTATCAAAATAAGTCGATTTCGGATTTATAAAACAATGTTTATAAATTCCATTTATAATTTATAACAACATCAACTTATAAAATCACTTTATTAACATATTCTATCCATATCCTATTTTCACGCCAAAATCCAATTCATAAGTTAATTACTTATAAATCTTTTATTTTACAAAATCTATTCATTTTATAACTTCACAAATTATAAATAAATAAATTTCATTCACTTATGAAATCCATTTATATTTCATTTTAACACTTAAAAAAACTCATTTAATAATTCCAATATTTTAATTTATAAATATCAATTTTATAAATCTTTTATATAAACCGTTTATAATAATTCAAAAATCCCAATTTAAATCATTTTACAAACTAATCAACTACTTATTTCAAAAATCACATTTCGGTTATATTTCACAAAAAATCATAATTTTTATAACATAAAAATTTTAACGTTTATTTATTTAAAATGAATCAATTTCAAAATTCAATAAAATGTATACTTTCAAAAAATCACTTGAAAATCCTTTTGAATTTGAAATCGTTACTTTAACATTTTTAAAACTCCAAAAATAGGCCCACTGCTGCAACAGCACCAATTCATCAACCATGACATCCAAACATCATATATCAATATGATAATAGAATATATCGCAAATATCTGCAAATGAATTAATACTGTTGAGGAATTCAGTTGGATCCCTCCAACCTGTTTCCCTGCATCCACAAATGTTAGCGCAATACCAATCCCATTTCAAGACGGAATATCGTGGTACATGGGTTTATAAAATATTATCCGCTATTATGCGGCGCAATAGGGTCTCATCTGCTATAAAATGCGGGAAATCAACTCCAAGTACATATATAATACCAATTCCACTTCAAGGTGGAATATCGCGGTATATGGGTTTAATATAATAACCTCCGCTTAATATGCGGCGCATAGGGTCTATTTCAATACAACAAATAGCAATTTATCATTCAATCATACAATCAAGCAATTTTAAATCTAACTATTTAAAATTTAAATCGAGACAAATTCGATTGAGTGAGAAGTTCTCACCTTGCTTCCAATACGAGTTGCAGTGTTTTATTTCGAATAAAATTAAACGTGCGTTTAATTTTACCCAAAATTAACACTAGCTCCAATCAACTCCATTCCAGGTCTATCGCGTAGTATTCGACAATACGATTCCAACGCAATTCGTTTCGTGCGAAACGGACCCCGTATGACAAAGTTATACGCTTTTAAACATTTTACGAATTTAAATAATATAATTTAACATTTTATTTTCTTATTAAACCTTGTAATCAATCGGGGCCGCACGTTTTGGTTTGATGAGATCTGGACCCTGCGTGACTATCTTCTCCAACCTCAGGTTATTTCGAATGCAAGAAACCCATGAACGTCGTTTGCTTCCATCCATCTCCACGGCCATCACGAGCATCGAGAAGTTGATCAACCACCACCGATTCGTGCGCATACCAGAGCCTCACCCACGACCACGAGCATGGCAAGCTCGGCCCCCCTTCTCCTTGAAAACGTGAATGAACGTGACGTATTCAAACCAAAATTGTCGTCTATCCACCACGAGATTTTCGATCATAACCGTTGGATTTAAAAGTCTCGTCGTTGTCTACAACTTTGTAGTTGAAGCTATTAGCTAATAGTCGATGGATCATGAGATATTAGAGGAGAAACGAGATGAGTTTTCGGCCATTAAAATAGTTAGGGCCGGCGGCTAAAGAATAGGGTTAGATTTTGCGAAAATTGTGAAAATCTAGGGGCTTTTATAGAAAATTCTTGCGACACTATTCATCCGGAATTTTTTCGAACTCCAAATGAAGCGTGTCGCTTGGCGTTTATAATGTTTTACCCCCATTTCGAATGCAATGGAATATGTATCGGAAGCTAATTCAATCATATTTGGAAGATATGTTTTTTAATCGACAATTTTAAATTTAAAATTCACTTAAACCAATTTTAGTACGTTTTAGCTTGCCCCGGACAACCGTAAACCCGATTGACACGAAATTTGAAATCTTACAATAACATAACATTACGGATCCGATGAAACTGGTTTCGTCGAAATCCGAGACTATTTGAAAAATGACTATTTTTACTCGTTAATTAAATATTAAAAAACTCAATTTCCACAAATTAACTTTTAATTAAAATTTAAAAGTTCTATAACATCATTCTAACTCTAATAAGATTTAATACTACTTTACAAATCAATTTTAATCACATTAAACCCAATTTCCAATTATTTCTGTAATTTCAAATATTAAATTATCGATTTAATTATTCAATTAAATGTAGATATTCGAAATAAAATTTATTCGACTTACAAATTTTACTTGTTAATATTAAAAATCAATTAAATATACGAATTTCAAATGACAGAAATTTTGGGTCGTTACAAACTTCCCCCCCTAAAAGAATTTCGTCCTCGAAATTGCCAAGTAAGAAAAATTTACAGAATCCATTAATTTTTTCAAAACCATTTGTTCAAATTTAATTTCAAATTCATTTAAACGTTTTAACTTTTCCAAAATCCATAGCTAAACTTCTTACAATAACTTTACTAAGTTTTCAAATCATACTTAGTTACTTTTCAAAACCAACTATATCGTTTAACTTTTCACTCCAAAATCAAAGTTATAGTTTTCAAAATTTCCAATTTTCTCAAAAATATTCTAACGCCTTAAATTTTCGAAAAATTTCGCCAGAGTCTCCTTTGCATGGCTAGCTCGGTACGACTACAAAAATGGCACCACGGCCCCCAGATTTCAAAAAGAAAAGAAAACGCCAAGTGGCTGGACAAGAAAATCATCAAATTTCATACTGAAATTGAAATACATACCTTTTTGTCGAGCAATTCAATTTTTATCTTCGAAATCAAAATCCTAATTCCATTTCCTTTAATACACCTGTATATCCTGCTAACCGTAATATCCATTTTCATTTAATCTTATATTTTCAATTTCATTTGAATTCAATTTACAATTTCAACTCTATTTGGATTCAATTTACCTTCTGAATATTGAAGTTTATCAATTATTTTTCATTCACAACTGATTCATCTTGCTATTTTAAATTACTTTCTTTTACTAATTCATTACAAGTTCTAACTCATTTCATCTCGCACAATTCAAATTGGTTTTCGATATTCAGTTTTCAATTTCAGTTTTTTTTTTATTCTTCTGTTTCTACCCCAAATTTATTTTCAACTCAATAAATCCTATTCCACAACTATTTTTTATCAGATTTCAGAGTCTTTCCAACATTTCAAAACCATTTTTGAAACCAGTTCAAATTATCCTTTGAATTTCAAAACCCAAACCCAAATTTTCCAAACAATTTCCATTTAAAACAACTTGGCAGCAATCCCTCTTTTGGAAACCCGAAAATGAACACCGATGATGCTGCAGTCATCACCGAAGTTATTTTTCAGCGACCGAAAAGAGTTTAGAGCTTTTATCCATCCAAAAACATTTTTCCAAAAGCTGGAAAACCATTTTCAAACTCAAAAAGGAATTTAATCTTTTCCAAATTGCAAACCCTTTCAAATATTTCCAAATATTCCTCTAGAATTTTACTTCAAGTTAAAAATCACATTTACAATTTATATTCTCCAATTCTATTTGTATGTGAACTTATTTCTTAACTTTGGAGTTACGATTTCAATTTCTTTTCAACATTAATGATAATAGTTTAATATCATCACTTTCTAGCAACCAAGCAATCATATATTATAATAATTCACTAGAAAAATTTTCTCTTTTATATACGGAAATAATTTAGGTAAAATTATTTCATTTACCCTATTTTAAAACGATATCGTGTCGAATTTGTTCTGTACAAGTGTTTAGAGATTCCTATCAATAACGTTAATTACACGTATTGACCAGAATCCATATACCACTCGACAAACCAATCATCACAATATAAAACAATTTTTATATTCACTAACAAATACGCGCTCATATCTATGATTACACTCATACTCATTCTAGAGTACTGCTGACTCTATCTCTAATGAGTAACACCCAACAGAGCCAAGGTTGTCGCTTAACCAAATGCTCTGATACCAAATGTCAAGAACGAGATTTTCGACTTTCGAAAATCGACACTAATACGTCCACTGTATCAACTGCCAAACTATCGAATGACGAAAAACCGAACCGTTAGGGTTAAAGAAGAGGTAGAAGATAGAAGAAGAAAGAAAGAAGAAGCAACAGAAACAATAATAGAATCTCACAATCGCAGCCGAGCAACATATAATAGATAAATGAGTATCTTTAAATCAAAAGAACTGTACATTTTATTACATTACATCACATTACATTACATTATCAGAGTTTACAACAACAAAACAGCGGAAAAGAAATACTATATACTAGTTGATACGCCACGCCATCCAGCTCGCCTCTTTAGCTCCACAGCATCTCCTGAATTCCTGAATGACCTGATAACCTGACTCTAGACTGCCCGCGTGGAAATTGGTGCGCACCCAGAGTTTAGGTAGGGAACAATTAACTCCAGGTCAGTCATGTGACTGGTGTGAGAACTTAAAACAGTTATAACTTTAAAACAAACAAAGAAATATTTTAAAATAGATCCGCAATGCTTTTGGAAAATGAAACTACCATAAGGCCTCATGCGCACACACAATGCAAACGCAGAATCGGAGGAGATTTCTCCTTATGATAGTCAAACATGCTTGATACGCAAATTTCTTTGATATTATTACTACAAGTGCCAAGTGTAGGAAACAATTTCGAAAGTATAATATAAATCTTAGCAAGCATAGACATTTCGCACTTATGCCTACTATAGCTACCATGTTTAATAGCAGGTTACCGCAACATTCCATGCAAGGTTATACAACTAAAACCGTACAGGGCTCGTATTGTTTCTTTGGATTTTCCAATAAATGGTCAGGCTAAGGAACTTTCTATTGCCACATGTGAACGCCACTGGAAGGACGCCCCGAGAACCTAACCAGATCTCTGCCAACACAAGGCTGGGTTACCTCTGCAAAAGTATGTAACTACTGACACGAGTATGCCATCCCCTTGTTGTAAACAACCTTTATCCAAGGATCCTCAACCAAAAACAATCACAAAGTCATATATATTTGCGACATTCACATAAGTTAAGTATCTGGGCTCCATACCATGATACCACTTCTATCCAGAAGGAAATGCACATACCCTAAGGGGCGCTACTCCCTATAACCTTGTTGCATCTTTCCTGTTTTGACCATTACCGGGGTGTGAGGTCCAACGATGCCTCATCCACAAAGCTATGTTTTCACAAAAGCTATGCTTTGATCAACAAATGATTAGCAGCACTTCGTATGCCACATTACCAAATTGGGAATGTATCACTAGTAACCATCGACTACATAGCCTCTGAGCTCGTACGTCTCAGAGAAGGGTGTTAAGCTAAAAGAATAAATTCTCTACCACTAACAGAAATGTATTTGATAGAAACAAGATTTACATCTCAATTTGTAACGTCAGACACACATCCATACAAGTCCGTTCCGTGATCGAACGGAACCGAAGGCACTTCCAAAGAAGCCCTTGCAATCCGAATATTCACTAATCATGTCGGACTTCCCATCACAAATGGAGATAAAATCTCTATATCGGAGATCAGCCGATGCGGAGACATTCGACGGTAATCCTTCCGTTTTCGAAAATATCTGGTCTTCAACACCGGTCTTCAAATGCTATCCATTACGATGTATTACTATTCGGAATGGGATTCATGACCCAAAGGTCCTCTCCGGGCTAAACTGAATAAGGAGTGCTTATCTTAAAATAAGTGTAGCATTCAAATTCAAGCAAATCACAAAAAATATCCATTTAAAGGTAAATATTGATAGTCGGTTATTTAACTATTAATAGATATGCACAACATCACCAGACTCCAAATAATTTTCTAAATTATTTATTTTCTTACAAGGTATATTTTCCTACACTTCAAAAATAAATCAATGTTTATTTTTAAACATAATTCCCTTTCCTTTATAAATTCCATGGTGAATTTAAATTTCCAAATATTCACTAATATAGAATTTTCAAATCGATTTGAAATATTCACTTCCAATTTATCTTTAAAAGATATAATCTCAAAACATTTCACTTCATATTGGAAAACATTTCCATACTTATTTAATAATAAGTAATCTACAAATCTATTTATTTTCAACATTTGGAAAATATTCAATATACTTAAATCACAATTAAGTATATATTTTATTCTTTAAGGAAAACATTCTCTTAAACACATTCACTGAGTCAAAACGAATGTTGCGTAAAACATCGTTACGACAACCCAAAACCACTAGTATAGGGATTCGAAATTAAGATAGATATATAAATCCCAATACTATATAAAACATTTCCTTCCGAAAATCATTTACTATAACAACAGTGTTATAGTCCACCATTTCCTTTTATTTCTCGAAAACGTCTATTTCAACAATGAATGTTGAAACCTATGGTTTCGATACTTAATACATTTTAAAACATCTTTAAATCATTTTAATTCTACTTAAAATATCACTTCCCCAAAACATTTCTTTAATATACTATTCACTATCCAAAATCGTGAATATACTTCGTTAACCAAATTCAATATTTCTACACATTTTATTTAAAGGATTATCCACTGTCCAAAATCGTGAATATATCTCCTTTGATAAGCTATAATAATTAACTTATCAAAATAAGTCGATTTTGGATTTATAAAACAATGTTTATAAATTCAATTTATATTTTATAACAACTTCAACTTATAAAATCACTTTATTAACAAATTCTATCCATATCCCATTTTCACGCCAAAATCCAATTTATAAGTTAATTACTTATAAATCTTTTATTTTACAAAATCTATTCATTTTATAACTTCACAATTTATAAATCTATAAATTTCATTTACTTATGAAATCCATTTATATTTCATTTTAACACTTAAAAAACTCATTTAATAATTCCAATATTTTAATTTATAAATATCAATTTTATAAATCTTTTATATAAATCGTTTATAATAATTCCAAAATCCCAATTTAAACCATTTTACAAACTAATCAACTACTTTTTTCAAAAATCACATTTCGGTTATATTTCACAAAAATCATAATTTTTATAACATAAAAATTTTATCGCTTATTTATTTAAAATGAACCAATTTCAAAATTCAATAAAATGTATACTTTCAAAAAATCACTTGAAAATCCTTTTGAATTTGAAATCGTCACTTTAACATTTTTAAAACTCCAAAAATAGGCCCACTGCTGCAACAGTACCAATACATCAACCACGGCATCCAAACATCATATATCAATATGATAACAGAATATATCGCAAATATCTGTAAATGAATCAATACTATTGAGGAATCCAGTTGGATCCCTCCAACCTGTTTCCCTACATCCACAGATGTTAGCACAATACCAATCCCGTTTCAAGACGGAATATCGCGGTACATGGGTGTATAAAATATTATCTACTATTATGCGGCGCAATAGGGTCTCATCCGCTATAAAATGTGGGAAATCAACTCCAAGTACATATATAATACCAATTCCACTTCAAGGTGGAATATCACGGTATATGAGTTTAATATAATAACCTCCGCTTAATATGCGGTGTATAGTGTCTATTTCAATACAACAAATAGCAATTTATCATTCAATCACACAATCAAGCAATTTTAAATCTAACTATTTAAAATTTAAATCGAAACAAATTCGATTGAGTGAGAAGTTCTCACCTTGCTTCCAATACCAGTTGCAGTGTTTTATTTTGAATAAAATTAAACATGCGTTTAATTTTACCCAAAATTTACACTAGCTCCAATTAACTCCATTCTAGCTCCATTGCGCAGTATTCGACAATACGATTCCAATGCAATTCGTTTTGTGCGAAACGGACCTCGTATGACAAAGTTATACACTTTTAAACATTTTACGAATTTAAATAATATAATTTAACATTTTATTTTCTTATTAAACCTTGAAATCAATCAGGGTCGCACGTTTTGGTTTGATGAGATCTGGACCGTGCGTGACTAACTTCTCCAACCTCAGGTTATTTCGAACGCAAGAAACCCATGAACGTCGTTCGCTTCCATCCATCTCCACGGCCATCACGAGCATCGAGAAGTTGATCAACCACCACCGATTCGTATGCCTACCAGAGCGTCACCCATGGCCACGAGCACAGCAAGCTCGTCCCCCCCTTCTCCTTGAAAACGTGAACGAATGTGACGTCTTCAAACCAAAATTGCCGTCTATCCACCACGAGATTTTCGATCATAACCGTTGGATTTAAAGGTCTCGTCGTTGTCTACAACTTTGTAGTTGAAGCTATTAGCTAATTGTCGATGGATCATGAGATATTAGAGGAGAAACGAGATGAGTTTTCGGCCATTAAAATAGTTAGGGCCGGCAGCTAAAGAGTAGGGTTAGGGTTTGTGAAAATTGTGAAAATCTAGGGGCTTTTATAGAAAATTCTCGCGACACTATTCATCCGGAATTTTTCCGAACTCCAAACGAAGCGTACCGCTTGGCGTCTACAATGTTTTACCCCCATTTCGAATGCAATGGAATATGTATCGGGAGCCAATTCGATCATATTTGGAAGATAGGTTTTTTAATCGACTATTTTAAATTTAAAATTCACTTAAACCGATTTTAGTGCGTTTTAGCTCGCCCCGGACAAACCATAAACCCGATTGACACGAAATTTGAAATCTTACAATAATATAACATTACGGATCCGATGAAACTAGTTTCGTCGAAATCTAAGACTGTTTGAAAAATGACTATTTTTACTCGTTAATTAAATATTAAAATACTTAATTTCCACAAATTAACTTTTAATTAAATTTTAAAAGTTCTATAACATCATTCTAACTCTAATATGATTTAATACAACTTTACAAATCAATTTTAATCACATTAAACCCAATTTCCAATTATTTCTGTAATTTCAAATATTAAATTATCGATTTAATTATCCAATTAAATCTTGATATTCGAAATAAAATTTATTCGACTTACAAATTTTACTTGTTAATATTAAAAATCAATTAAATATATGAATTTCAAATGACAGAAATTTTGGGTCGTTACAGCAAAAATCAATCATCAGGGAATAGCCATGTTTGCAAAAATAAATAAATTAAAAGTATTTTTTTTGGGAATTAATTTAATGGACAAAAATTTATATATTTTTAGCCTCAAGAACACGAACTTAATATTTTAACCAAAAGGACAAGCATTCTCCTAAAAATTAATCAAAAGGATAAATATTCTTTTAAAATTATTCATAAGGAAAAATATTCTTCCAAAACTGCTAACGAACTAAAAACTGATACCTAAAAACTGCTATCGATAAATACAACCGATACCTAAAAATTGCTATTAATAACTAAAAAATGATACCTAAAGAAAGTTATCCTTCAGCCTAAAATATTGAAGGTCTATCCTTGTGGCTAAAACGTTGATTTAGTCTAATTTAGTTTGGCTTGCCGTCATAAACCTTACCGCATCTCCATTTATTGTCTACAACTAAAGACGTTTTAAAAACTATATTGTTGATGCTATTATCGTCGTCATCATTATTATCTAAAACATTTATATGGAGATATAGTGATGTAAGGCACATATAGCAATCAAAATTCTATCTTGATAAGATATTACAAGCTGAAGTCGAATAATGTGGTCAGTTTGTTATCTTTTTGTTATGCGTGGCTGTTTGTAAAATTGCAAAAGTAATCCATAAGGTTTTCCCATAATCCTTTCTGTTGTACTTTACAAATTAACATCATTATCGCATGTTGACGATGCATATGTTGTTGGAAATGTTAAATCGGCATATTAGGTAATATAAGTTTAGATTTTTTTTAAATTCCCAGTTGTTAGTTTGGACTTACGTCATTTTTTTTGCTCCATAAAGTATAATAGAGACGAGACATGCCATAGAAACCAATTGCACATATCAAACTATTATTTTCTTATGTATTGTGACTCAAATTGTTTTCACTTTGAAATGTGTAAAGTGCTTGCCTAATTAAGCTGGATCCATATCATTGTCTATAGATTGATGGAATAATCTTTTGTGAGGTAAATGTTGCAAATTCTTGAACTTTCTATGATTTTAACCAATATTGTCCTTATTATGTCAGGGTTACTACTATTACGCTCTTAGATCCGCTAAGATGGTTGTTATTAATTAAGTTACACGCACTTAAGGGAAGATAATTCATCGTAATTTCTTTTGTTGTTTGGTTAATGATCATATTATTGTTAATGAGAAAAGAAAACTTTAGATTGTTTCTTTAACAAATAATAATATGATAATACACAAGTAACATGTCTTAACTTTATTTTTGACGACTCATAATTTACCAATGGAACTGATACACAAAAGACTTACAGTTTTAACCTGTTTACATTTCCGTCTCTTCTTTAAAGTACAAGGATATGTTGAATACTTCTTCTTCGATATGATAATATATGCACTAGTTACATAAATGATAAACTGGTTGGACTATATCTAAATCCAGTATGGGTACTTAACAATAAGCATGGTAATAATAGGCAAAGCACAAATACGACACAGCATAACATCTATCCATCGTAACATCGTGAGAATATATCACGCCTTAAATCTCAATATCATCAATGAGACAAGCACAAGAAGGAATCACGACTACTACAAATTGGATGATAACAATCATACACGTTGAAACTCAAAATACTAGGGATAAGCACATGGGATATCCTTAATCCACAATAAAAGAATAAATACCAAATTAAACCAATTCTTAGGGTAAACAACCCAAAATGCAATCTTGACTTGCAGGCTTAATGGAAGTATAAACTTTCAACTGTCGATCCTTAAAAATATAAATCAAAACAGCATAATCACAAATAATCCGTCGAAACATCAAACTCAACTTATAGCCCTAATGGAAGTAATAACTTCTGACTAATAAGCCATAGTAGATAAAATAGGAATTGTGGAAATCAAATATAACAAAATCAAAACTACATATGATAATCAATATCTAAGAATATTATTTTGGACTGGCAGGCATGATGGAAGTAAAACCTTCCAACCGTTAGTCCTAGGAGATAGCAAGAAACTCAAATCCCAAATAGAACACAACAATACAAGATATAGAAAACAACAACCTATTGTCCTAATAGAAATGATGACTTCCGGCTATTAGGCCCTCGAAGATAAATACAAACTCAAATCAATATCAAAGCTAATCGAAAACTCGATCTACAAAACCATATATCTTGACTCCCAGTCATTTGAGAGATAAAACTATCAAATGAGTGGTCCAAGGAGATAGAAACAACAAATCAGACAAAAAAGAGATCTCGACCATACACCCTTATGAGAGAGTGATAGACAAGCTCATGACAGGTCTCTAATATTATAAATAGGCAACACATAGCTGTCTCTATTTCCAAAAACACCATCGTCTCTATTGAAATGATAATATCAAATATCTCAAATATAATGGATATACCAAAGTTATCCAGTATGAGATTGATGTACCACAGTACAGCTCCAGGAAACGCTGATGACCGCGGCTTATTTTCTATAGTCCCTAAGTTATTTCTAGAATCGCGACACTTATATTCATCGCATGTCATAAACATGCTGTCGGACTACGTCGAGCATTGGCCAACATTCATACTTTCCCTTCGTAATGGATTGTTGGTCCTTAAGTGATGTTGAGGCAATGACTCCAATGAGAGAAATAACTCTCAGCCTACAACTCAATAAGGTTTCATCATGGGTCCAGGGATGGCGCCACAATCAGGACCGCTAAGAAGGAAACTAGCCTATTTGGTGGGTCTAATTCGCGCACTCTCCATAGTAGCGTGAACCCGATGATGTAGATTCCAACAAATTCTCTGGACTTTATAAGTCCTAATGATGTGATAATTAGTACTCTCGAATCTAGGAGTCTTGATGAAATCCTAACGAGATGATATCAATAACAAAAATCCTCGACTACTAACCCTAAGAGTAGATAATGATACTCGACTATTTAGTCCTTGGAGGATGCAACAAAATATACTCTGGATGAGATTAGTCCTAATGAGAGTAATAATAAGTACTTTCAACTCCACATGTCCTATTGAGTGTGTCACTGCATATTAATTCCTTGGCTACAAGTCTTAAAAGTAAATAATATACTCGACTAGTTAGTCCTAAGAGGATAAATTTATAAATCTCGACATATCTCCAGCTTATAGCCCATGGAGAGCAAGGGAACTCTTGAATACTAAGCTCTGTCACCTTTAGGCGATATCACAATTTCTCAACCCATCTCCAAGATATAAGTGACATCTACTCACTAATAGTAATCTCCAAGATGGAAGTGACATGTACTTAATAATAGTAATCAAACAACAAATCATCAATATAAATTTTATTGTTTGAATCAAATCGAATTACATCGAATTCCGGTCATCCATAAATGCATACAAAATAAACAAATTTCTTAATCCATCTCAACTAATAGTACTAATTAGAGGAAATACTCTCAATGGAATGGTCTTAAGAGATGTAAAATATATAATTCAAAATGCAATCGGACAGCATCTCTTTTGCATTTTGAATGTTCCAACATACCCAAAAATTCACAATCTAATCCAATATCAAAAACAACTAATTTAATCAGTATCTCCAACAACATTTTACCCTAACAATTCACACAATTCACTCAACATTACCGATCAATTCAATCAATGTAATCAGGTATATATATATATATACACGCGCGTGTGCGCACGCAATGGGAAATGCATATAGACGTGTGAGTGAAAAACTCATGGAAATGCCGCTCGAAATACTAGAACGTTAACTAAACGATGAAAATTGTAACGAATTCGATTTTTTGACGCTCAAAAACCGACATCAATACGTCCACTGTATCAACTGCCAAACAATCAAATGCCGGAAAAACCGAAATGTTATGGTTAAAGAAGAGAGAAAAAGATAGAACAGAACAGAAAGAAACAACAGACAATATCCGAATCTCACAATCGCAGCGGAACAACATATAATAGATAAATGAATAATCTTTAAACAAAAAACTATATCAGTTATTACATTACATCATATTACATTACATCATTAGAGTGTACAACAACAAACAACAACAAAGAACAGAAAAGAAATACTATATACTAGTGAATACGCCATGCCATCCAGCTTGCCTCCTACAACTCCTGAATTCCAGAATATCCCGACAACCTGACTCTTGACTGCCCGTGTGGAAATTGGTGGGCACCCAGAGTTTAGGAAGGAAAACAATAAACTCCAGGTCAGCCATGGGACTGGTGTGAGAACTTAAAACATTTATTTATCTTTAAAACAACAACAGGAATATTTTAAAATAGATTCGCAATGCTTTTTGGAAAATGAGACTACCATAAGGCCTCCCGCACACACACACAATGCAAACGCAGAATTGGAGGAGATTTCTCCTTATGATAGTCAAAGATGCTTGATACGCATTAAAAAGAAACATTTGATATTATTACTAGTGCATAGTGTAGAAAACATTTCGAAAGTAAAGATATAAATCTTAGCCACCATAGGCATTCCGCACTTATGCCTACTATAGCTACCATCCAAACAATGGGACACCACCATAAGTGAATGATAGGTTTTACAACTAAAACCGTACATGATCGTATTGTTTCTTTGGATTTCCAACAAATGGTCAGACCAAGGAACTTCCCATTGCCACATGGGTACGCCTCTAGAAAGACGAACCGAGAACCTAACCAAATCTCTGCCAACACAAGGCCGGGTTACCCTTCAAACTGGGTAACTACTGACACGAATATGTCATTCTCCGATCGTAACCGATCTATATCCGAGGATCCTCGATTCCAACAACCACAAAGTAATAAATTTACAGCAACAACATAGGTTAAGTATCTTGGCTCCATACCATGATACCACCTCTATCCAGAAGGAATGACATACACTAAAGGGGCACTACCCCCTAATAACCTTGCTGCATCCTTCCTGTTTTGACCATTTCCGGGGTGTGAGGTCCGACGAAGTCTCAACCACAAAGCCACGCTTTATACAAAAGCATTGCTTTGATCATCAAATGCTCAACAGCACTTCGTATGTCACATTACCAATTTAGGAATGTATCACTAGTAACCATCAAATACATAACCTCTGAGCTCGTACGTCTCGAAGAAGGGTGTTAAGCTAAGAGAATAAATTCTCCGCCACCAACAGAAATATATTTGATAGAAATCAGCTTTACATCTCAAATTGTAACGTCAGACACACATCCATACAACTCCGTTCCGGGATCGAACGGAACCGAAGGCACTTCCAAAGAAGCCCTTGCAATCCGAATATTCACTAATCACGTCCGGACTTCCCGTCACTAAGGGTGATAAAACCTCTATATCGGAGATCAACCGATGCAGAGTCATTCGAGGGTAATCCTTCCGTTTTCAAAAATATCCGGTCTTCAAATGTAATCCATAACGACGTATCACATATTCGGAATGGGTTATACGACCCCAAGGTCCTTTCCCGGCTAACCCGAATAGTGAGCGCTTATTTTGAAAATAAGTGTGGCATTCAAATTCAAGAAAATCACAACAAATACCTATTTAAAGGTAAATATTGATAGTCGGCTATTTAACTATCAATAGGCGTGCACAACATCACTAAATTCCAAATAATTTTCCAAATTATTTATTTTCCAAAATATCTTTACTAGATATATAATTTCCACACTTCAACCATTTGAAAAGAAATTTCAAATCATTTTTCACCTTTCAATCTTTGAAAACAAATTTCAAATCAATTTCCTTAAACGGAAACACTTCCAAATATTTATCCATTTTAAATTTAAAATGGTTCGTTTAAATCAATCAAATAAATCCTTACCGATTTATTTTAAACTTACGTTCCAAATCCGTAAATTTACTTCCACGCTTCAAAAATAAATTAATGTTTAATTTTAAACAAATTTCCCTTTCTTTTAAAAATTCCATAGTGAATTTAAACTTCCAAAATATCTATGAATATACGATTTTCAAATCGATTTCTAATATTCATTTTCAATTTATCTTTAAAAGATAAAATCTCAAAACATTCACTTCATATTGGAAAACATTTCCATACTTATTTATTAATAAGTAGTTCACAAATCCATTTATTTTCAACACTTGGAAAATATTCAATATACTTAAATCGAAATTAAGTATATATTTCATTCTTTAAAGAAAACGTGCGCTTAAACACATTTATTTGAGTCAAAACGAATGTTGCGTAAAACATCGTTACGACGACCCAAAATCACTAGTATAGGGATTCGAACTTAAGATAAATATATAAATCCCAATACTCTATAAAACATTTCCTTTCAGTAATCATTTACTATAACAACAGTGTTATAGTCCACTATTTCCTTCTATTTCTCGAAAACGTCTATTTCAACAATGAATGTTGAAATCTATGGTTTCGGCACTTAATGCATTTTAAAACAACTTCAAATCGTTTTTAAATCTATTTAAAATATCACTTCCCCAAAATATTTTAATATATTATTCACTGTCCCAAAATCGTGAATATACTTCGTTAACCAAATTCAACAATTTTCTACACATTTTGTTTAAAGGATTACCCACCGTCCAAAATCGTGAATATATCTCCTTTAAAAATCTAAAATAATTTACTTATCAAAATAAGTCGGTTTCGGATTTATAAAACAATGTTTATAAATTCCCATTTATATTTTATAAAGACTTTAATTTACAAAATTTAAAAATCTTGCTACTTATAAAATTCCATTTATAACCTCATTTTCAGCATTAACAGAACTCCTTTTAATTCCATTATTTCGATTTATAAAATATATATTTTATAAATCTCATCTATAAACCATTTATACTTATTCGAAAATCTCAATTAAAATGCCAAAATCTGATTATAAGTTAACCACTTATAAATCTTTTTATTTACAAAATCAATTCATTCTATAACTTCCCAATTTATAAATCTATAAATTTCATTTACTTATGAAATCCATTTATACTTCATTTTAACACTTAATAAAACTTGTTTTATAATTCCACAATTTTTAATTTATAAATATCAATATTATAAATCTTTTATATAAATCGTTTATAATAATTCAAAAATCCCAATTTAACCATTCTTTTTAATAATTTACAAATCGTTATTAAAGCTTATATATAACTCCAAAATCATACTTAAGTATTATTTTCCAAAAATATAACTTTTATAATAATAATAATTATAACGTTTATTTATTTTAACAATTTAAAATTTAATAAACGTATGCCTTCAAAAATCACTTTAAAATCCTTTTAAATTCAAAATCATTACTTTAATATTTTTAAAAGTCCTAAAATAGGCCAATGCAGCAACAGCAACAATATATCAATCACGACAATCAAAACATCATATATCAATATGATAACATAATATATAACAATATCTGTAAATAAATCAATACTATTGAGGAATCCAGTTGGATCCCTCCAACCTGTTTTCCTGCATCCATAGATGTTAGCACAATACCAATTCCATTCTAATACGGAATATCGCGGTATATGGGATTCATAAAATATTATCCGCTATTATGCGGCGCAATAGGGTCTCATCCGCTATATAATGCGGGAAAATCAACTCCAAATACATATATAATACCAATTCCATACAAGTTGGAATTATCGCGGTATATGTTTTTAATAAATAACCTCCGCTTAATATACGGCGTATAAGGTCTATTTTAACAATCAATAGATAGCAATCATCATTCAAACATACATTCAATCAATTTTAAACCTAACTATTTAAAATTTAAATCGAATAAATTTCGATTGAGTGAGAAGTTCTCACCTTGGTTTCCAATTTCCAGCGTTTTATTTCGAATAAAATTAAACACGTTTAATTTTACTCGAAATTCAAACTAGTTCCAAACGACTCCAATCCAGTTACATAGCGTAGTGCTCGTCAAAACGAAGCCAACGCAATTCGTTTTGTCGAAATCCGACCTCGTATGAAAAAGTGACATCAATTTAAAGTTCGAACGAATTATAATATAATTAATTTACATTTCCTTTTTAATTTTTAACCTAAAACCAATCTGAGCCGTTGATTACACTTTTACTACATCAGGCCATCCCCCCCCATCCTTCTCTAACTCGCGCACGCAAGCTTCAGGAGATCGAACGAAGCAACCCATTTAGCCACATTCTAGGGTTTAAAATCGTGCTTCCTACTTACGCCGAGAATAAGATCAAACATCACCATTTCGACCCTCTACGTCGCCTCTACCTTCGGCCGCAACCAGGTGGAGCTCGGCCCTTCCTTGCTCTCGAAAATCGTGAGCAAACGTACAGCCTTTCCCTCGAGATTCCCCTAAACCGTAGCTCTAAAATCGATCACATCCGTATGGATTAGAAGCACTCACTTTTCTCTACAATGTTGTTATTGGAATGTTTTGCTAAATGTTTATGGACCGAGAGAGATTAAGGGAGAAAGTATGGAGTAATTTCGGCCATTAATAATATTTAGGGCCGGCTGAAGGAGAAGGAGGGTTGGTTTGCAAATTGAAGATGTGAAGGCCTTTTATAGAAAATTTCCAAATTACTATTCACTCGAAATTTTCCGAACTCCAAATCTCGCGCGGTGACTGGCGTTTCTAGGGTTTACCCCGCGTTTCGAACACAATGGAACATGTTTCAGAGGCTAATTCGATCATATGTGAAAGTTACAGCAATAAACGATCGATTTTAAATTAAATCGATTTAAACTAATTTCTACGCGTTTTGGCTTGCCCCGGACAAAAGGTAAATCCGATTGACACGAAATTTGAAATCTTACAATAATATAATATTAAGGATCCGATGAAACTGGTTTCGTCGAAATCCGAGACTGTTAGAAAAATGGCTATTTTAACTCGTCAATTAAATATTAAAATATTCAATTTTCACAAATTAACTTTTAATTCAATTTTAAAAGTTCTATAACATCATTCTAACTCCAATATGATTCATTAAAATTTTACAAATCAATTTTAATCATATTTAACCCAATTTACAATTATTTCTGTATTTCCAAATATTAAATTATCGATTTGAAATCCAATATTCGAAATAAAATTTATTTGACTGTTTAATTTCACTTATTAATATTTAAAATCAATTAAATATATAAATTTTAATTGACAGAAATTCTAGGTCGTACTACTCGAAATCAATTTTGACCTTGATTGCTACTTTGCCAGCCATCCACATCGTCGGTGCCATCATTCGGTTGCTTGCACTCCTGTTCCACCACATTCAGCCTCACATTACAGCCTCAATTTCACAACCTCCAGCCCGCTACCAGAAGCTAGATCGAATCGCAAGCTTTATAGGCCCGCCCTAAATCCGCATTGCCCAACACCACACACAACACTGCACACAATCAACCTAGCTTGCATCACTCACCACACCGCATACGACTCTGCCTAGGTCGCACGAACCACCAATCGATTCTTGACCTGATGACATCATGTCGCCAAACTTCCGCCTTCCCTAAAACGTCGTTTACGACGTCGAGCCTACCGCCAGACACATGCAAGTTTTCCTTTTATATATACGAGTATGGTGGCACGTCCGTTGGGCGTATGCCAAGAAGAAAGTGTGAAAATTTTGTGTGCGCTACAGTTATGGTGGTGATATATATACACACATACGTACATGTATACACAGATATATATATATATGTATATATATATATATCTATCTATATGTGTGTGTCTATGTATGTGTGTGTGTGTTTTATGTTTTCTCTTCTTTTATGTACAGTTGCAGTAGTGTACAGCTATATATTAATTTTGGTCTAATTACATAGGCTGGCCAGCACCGAATGAGAAGTTTGAAGCAGCCAGGAAGTTATGAATCCATAAGGGTCCATCTGATTATTATGTGAGAATATACAACTACAAAGCAGTATTTATATCTCTTTCCCACATGTTTTGAGATAAGTTTTCATAATCAAGAAGTCACTTCTGTAAGTTGGAGATATTAGGCACTAACATCAATGAAATATTATCTTAGCTTCAATCAGACAATAATATTATGGATATAATCCAGATAGACTGATTATTATTTTTTCTTGAGTAAATTTCTATGTACACATAAGAACATAACTACATCATAAAATAATAGTAAATAGTTTAATATTCATTTTCAGAAATATAACAATGGTTTTTATTTGAAAAACTAATTATTACTTGAAAATAATGCTATTACCTAAAAACAGTGACATACTAAACTAAACTAAAATTTATATTGATGATATTGTTTTTCTTTCAATCCGTGTTAATGTTTTTAGAGAGGAGTTTGTTTCTAAATATTATAGCATCATCGCATGTTTATTGACCCCATCAACCATTTCAATATCATATTATGTCAACAACTCAATCTAGATGATTTAATAATGCACTAATTAAATCGTCCAAACCGAGTCAATTATTTTCATCTTGATTGAATCGGTTTCAGTTTTGAAAAATGTTAACTTTGGTTGGATTTTGTTTTTGTTCTTATGAAACCAAACCATTTGAACCAATCTAATTAAACCAAATCAAAACATTTGCTCATAGTTATTGTATGAAGTGGTAAAACAATTAGCGTTGCTTATGAATTGAAAAGTTTACTCATACTCGGGTGTAAAAGTAACCAAACAAACCAAACATATTTGAACCAAGCAATAGACGATAATGAAAATATAAAAGATTGAAAAAAAGGATTTAGTATAGAAAATGATCCAACAAAATAGATAAAAATTAGATTTAATTCAAGCACTATACACGTTTGAGCTAAGCAAACAATCCATAAAATTCAAGAATAATGTCTTAGGGAAACAATCGTGCGAACAAAGTTCAATTTTGACGGTTTGATCCTTTTTCAGAATTGTACATATCAATCAAATGAAAGAAAAGCAAACATCTTGTGAATGAATGCTTACCATTCGGATTCATAGCAAAGATCACTTCATTTCTATTACCATAAACCAAAGTTGAAAATGACACATCTCTTTCTAAAATCGATCATTGTTCTTCTGTTCTTCACCAAAAGTACCAATTGTATCACAACCTCAACAATTTGCTTTTTCTGTAAAATATAGTAAACGACTAAATTAGATATGTAGTAAATTTGAACATTTAAACAAATATTGGTTTCTTGAGTCCAAAAGTATAACATATAATGTTTCTGGTGTGTGTATATAGCCAGGCTGCCATGACAACTATGTAGGCCATCAATAAAAAAAGTAAAGGAGAACATATAAAAAAAGCACATAATGGAAATCAAGCTTACTCATCAATTCCTGTTTAGTCAACACCTATCTTCCGTCCTTATGGCGAAGAGTCCATGACAATCTAGGACAACCACTGCATAACAAAAGGAAGTAAATAAAAACAACCTCAACGTATATAATATAATCAAATAACTCATATGAAGTAATACCTGGTTTACCTAGTGTATATAAGAAAGGTCGAGGGTCGAGGCGATAACAGGTGAACATATTTGGGAATCGGAGGAAAAAATAAATTGGAGAAGGAAAATGGAAGGGGTAGAGGTAGGAGAGCTGGAAAGGAAAGTGAAAGAGGGAAGGGGTGATGGTGTAGCGGTTATAAAAATGAAGGAGGGGAGTAGACATGTTTTACCACCTCCCCTCAAATATAAAAATTAAAAAAATTTGCAGTAACACATCAAAAGTCCTTAAGTATTAGTTAAGTGGTAACTCTTTTGGGAACTATATTAAATATATAAATTAAAAGGGAAAAAATAGCCTCGTATGAATGAAAAAAATGCAACCAATGTACAACTTGAGCTACCCAGATGAATAAACTGTCATGCTAACTAAAATACAATTACCATCAATATTTAAATGAATGAAATGAGCTAACATTGTAGTACTTAAAATGGCAGCATATTATTATTACCAAAGTTTGAAACTTTTGCATCTTTACTAAGTTTACAGTCCCCTCTATTGTAAGATCTTTGATCGTTTTTGAACTTTGATTCAATCTGCATGCCATAATTTCAACAAATAAAAAATCAGAAATCTCCTAGTGACCCTTAGTCTTCTTTTTCTTCATCTTTGATTGCCCATTCATCTTTGAATTTTATAGTCAAACGACAATTATTGCCAAGTCTTTTTGTATCCCCATAAAAACTGCTTCATATCTGTTTTCAAAAATATAAAATAATTTTACTTATTTGCATATTTTATGATGAAACATAAATGTAGCTTAAATTCATTTTCTTTTAGCTAGAAAGGATTAATATGAGGAAGACATGCTGAAATATTGATTTAAATTACAAAATACAAAGGTAACCGGTCGTCTTGTAATTATATTTATACTAAATTTGGTTTAATTTGGTAACTGCAAAGAGTATTGCGCAACAAAGTAATAAAGTATTCGATTACCAAATAAAGAGAGTGCGGAGAATATGCAAATATCATCAATAAATTTCATAGAAATTTCACGTACCATCTTGGGCTGGTGAACCTTTACATCCTTGCATGCTGCAGGTGTCTCATATGAAATACTTAATTCATGGAAATGCATTATGTACCTTTCTGTACAGTGACTTATAACTATTATTATACGTATGTTGACATACATTTACATGTAAAATAACATATAGAAGGAAGATTAAAATGTGTTTGGTACTGTTTAAGTAAAACTCAATGCGTATATAAGTAAAACTAAAATGATACTATACATACAGTCTAAATTATTGGAAATTGTATCATACATTAAATCTAGAGCATTGGATATACAAACTACATTCTAATTACAATTAAACATTTTAATTACCAAATTTTAAATATCTTTAATATTCACTTTAGAATTAAAAACTTACCGATTCTTAAGGAAAGATGCAAAACTTTCCTTGGTTAACTTATTTTCCTGAAAATTAAACATCTTCTTATATCCTGCAACAAAAAATGCATATAATTTGGACCAACTTCTAGAAATACAAAGGTAACCCTTCATTACACAATTATATTTACAAATACTAAATAAATGGTGGTCTTCGCTCCTATAAAGTGCATCGTACATAAATTGTCAAATTTTTAGATATACAGAAGATTTAGAGACAACTAAAGTACAATGAATATTTCCAAGGTTCATAATTTAAAAATAAAGTACACTCCGCTAATAATTTAATGGGACGTAAATCTTAAAAAAATAAAATCAATATAGGTAATGCCTATACTAAAAAAAATAGAACATTTTGATTCGATGGTATTCACTTAGTGGTGAAGTTATTAAAAGTTCTATTGCACTAAGTAGAGTAAAATACATTTGATCGTTGTCTTATGTTTCCAATTTTTTACTTTTACTTTACTATGCATAAGCTACTGGAAATCATTAACTATATACGCATGTTGAATATTTGTTTCTGGTTTTTTTACATTTAAACTACTCATTGTTATTCCAATAGTTGTAAATATGATTTTATTTGCATTGTGAATGAAAAGGGGTGTCATTTATTCATGTTATCGTATTTAAGCACATAAATCACATACTACTAATAATTATGACTAAAACTATCCGGTATCCATTAAGCACATAAATGAAATAATATTATTGATGAAAATCTAGTTCTTAAGCATTTGCAAATCAAATTGAAGTAAGGCAAGGCTAAAATAATGATGATGAAACAAAGAGAAAATGACTGAAAATATAAATTGGGAAAAAAAAAACCTAAGCCAGTGCTTGATTGTTGTTCGCATGTCAAACTTTATTAGATTTTGCACAGCGCTTCAAATATAAAATTAAGGAAAGATAAAACTAAAAACTATACATAATTTTTTGCAATATAACTTCACAGAATATCACAATAATACTAAAGATATCATGCGGTTAAATATACATAAAATCATTAATCGTTAAATTCGAAAAAAATATCATTAATATTCCAGATGTAAAAATTAATGATGTATTGAAGTTTGGAAAAAAAAATCTAAAATGTAAATAATATACCTTAAATAAATGGAAACTAAATCCTATTCCAGCCTGATAAGTGTATAAAATCTAATTACATCTCATAAACTTTATGTGGGTAAATAAATATTGGATTGCTTCTATTGAAGAAATTACAAAATAGTTTTATAAAGGTTTTGATTTACCAACAACTAAAGATAATACATATAAATATTTAATTCTTTGTATGAAAGAAAATATATAAATTTAAAGACTTTAATAATTCTATCACTGTAGAAAGATTTTATCGAAGTGATGTATATATAGAGAGGGAAACAGAAGAACTCTTTTTCTTTTTCTTTTTAATGGAATACCAAAGTGTAGCCAAATCTGAAATCAATAACATACTTATATGAATATTATTTTAATTAAATGTAACATTTGTACAATTATTCATAATTATAATCAGTTATTGGTACATGGGTTATTGTCCATTATAGGCATTCTTGAATAAAAATAGCAATACCAAAGATATCATTTGAATATACTTAATTGTTATGCATCATTTGAATATTGAATATGGTTATGGGCTCATTAGAAATCATGGTTTCTACCATTTTAGGTATTACATGATCTATTTCTTTTAATATGAAAAACATACCACAGAGGGAAAAAAGAGAACTTTTATCTGTTTTGTAGTAAAAAAAAGGAATAAAATTACTTTAAGGTAAAATAGTTGTGCAAGTGAGAGAAAAAGAGAAGAAAATAAAATGAGGACATTTAAGAGGTAGTAGTTTTTTAATCATATGATCGTATTTTGAAATGAAATATTGCCTAAATTTCATCATGTGTACTTTAATTATTCAAATTTTGAATTCAATCATCATTAGCTAGGCTGCAAATGTCACTTTTATCGTTATTTGATAATAAGCCCTTCCATCTCCTTCTTTTAGAACCTAAACAACATGGAAAGTGGTTTAGCGGCACACTATTCATTTCTTCAACAACTTTGTCACTATTTAAATAAAGATCACCATTTCAGTCATTGTAATCTAACTAAAAATGGATTTCCTACTTTTATTATTCATTAATATCCAAAATAAAATTAATGAGGTAAAGTAGCAATGACTGTTAATGGTAACATATAAGCTTATTATAGAAAATATCCAAATAAAAATTTGACTACTAAAAATTGTAACAAATTTAGTAGAATCATGTGGTTTAGTAGAATCAGAGTGTATTTTGTATGAAGGTGACAACATAAGCAATCTTTTCATCTAATATATTCAAATCAAAAAAGTTGCAGGATTTTCAACATGTTGGATACTCTCGTTTTATTCCATTTTTTGACAATATTTTCTATAGGTAAACAGTTGCCTACTATAGGCTGAAAAATCTCCTTCCTATACCTTGAATTCATTTCAAGTGATGCCATTGCCTCTTTTTCTTCCACTTTAACAACCTTATTTTTCCGCTCAAAGTCTTGATCCTCCAAAGCTACATCCAACTTCAAAGAATACAAAAAAAAGATGTTTAGTTAAATTATATGATGGAAACAATAAGAAAATGATTTTGAAATATAATAGAACTGGTTTGATGTTTCTACAACTTTATAAAGTCCATGTCAGAAACAAAGGTATAGGTAAACAAATTCTCAAATTAAAGAACATGACAGTATCCTTAAAATAAACTCAAGATTATCGTATTCATCTAATTTACTGTAGTATTTATGATGTATTATGTATTTTGTTTTCTACGGCGTCCCTTATTCCACTGTTTAAGAGGATAAGCGCACAGTCCAAATCAAATCGACTATGGACAGCAGATGCAGAGACAGTTGAAAAATAATAGACACACTCTGCTATGCATAGTATCAGATTATACTAATATACTCCCAAATATAGCACAACTTACATTACATAGTGTAATAACAACATATTCTTGTACAAAGACACTCATGGATCATTACCTTTTACATAAGCTCTTCTTAAATTATCTATGATTTTCAACACTTCAAAAGTAATTGCCCTGTACTATACGTATCCCATAACTTGTAGACCATGTTTATGGTTGAAACTCATAGCCTGAAGCATTTCTAAGGTGTACTTACGTAAGCAGGAATATTTTGGAGAAAATGATGAGAAAATTAGAGAGTAAATGGTAGATACCTAAGGCAACCATATTGTTCATAAAAGTAAACACGTCAAAAAATTTGTATCTATATAAGATCTATTTTCAATCCCATTTACAACCAATTTGGAAACTAAATAAATTTGTATGTATAATGAAATTAGATCCGGCAATAAAAATATGAGTACAAAACCATTAAAAAGTAAACTACTCACCTTTTTTTATAATTTGAGATCTTCTATCTTTTGTACTCTGCCCCCATTACCCTATTTCATACAATATAAACTTGTTAGTACAATGAAAATTAGAGGATTCGATCGGCAAAAGAAGAAAAAAAAGCCCATATAATTAAATTTGCTAACCTTTTTGTAATTTGAGATCATTCGTCACTTCGGTACTCTGTCCCTTCTAATATTAGTTGTTCTCCCTTAGATTTTTCCACCATGTTCATCCATTCAGTTGAGTATAGGAAATGAATGTTCTATTCTACCCGAATCTGCCCACTGCGGGAATAAGCGGCAATTCGTTACTAAAATATTCATTTGGATGCAGAAGCAAAGAAATTCGAGCATGTGGAATCACTATTTTCTGAATATCTTTCTTTTATGCGAATGATGAAGAAATTGGGGAAGAAGGTGCGTCTATTTGGGGAAGAAACTGTACGTGGAATGTGGGTTAGCGGGGGTTGGGAGCGTGTAGGATAAACGACAAAATGGACCTTCGGCCAGAGAGAAATGGGCATTTTGGGGAGTTTATAAAAGGCTTCACTTTGACTGGTTGACCAAAGGTTTTGCTTTATAGTATAGATATATATAGTGTGTCGCGATTAGGACTTGAAGGAATTAGGACTTGAAGGAATTAGGGTTGAATGATAATTGGGGTTCGATTTGGATTTTTGTTGGGTTAAGGTTGGAGAGTATACGAGAATAGGAGAAGTGTTAAAACAGTCTCAAGCATTAACATTGTTCTGGTTTAATTAATTTACGTTGCCTAATTGTTTACATTTTTCTTTTAACAACTCGTTTAATTTATTTATAAATAATATTTCAATCTGATTTAAATTGTTTTACACTCCGTTGTATAGATTATATTCCAATAATTGAACAATTTTATTCAACTCAATATTGTTTCACTCTATTTAATTATTCAACATGTTATTACCAAATAAATTCATTTTTCATTTATTTTAGTCGTATAAGAATTATCTACACCTTAAAATGTTCTATATTTAATTCAAATATTTTATTCAATTTCAATATATTACTTGAAAAGAATTATCAAGTTAGTTCAATTTATTGAAACAAAATCTTTTATTAAACAAATTTCAATTAAATAAATATTAACTTTTTAAAATATTAATTATTACATATCACATTCAAACCATTTTATTTTAATTATGTTAATTTAATTTACGGTGTGGAAAGTAGGGTTGTTACAAACTACCCCTTAAGAAAATGCGTCCTTGCAATTTTGTATGTGGGAAACGTCATATGCAACTCAAATCCTTATTTTCTACATATTCTACAATCTTCTAGAAATTTACAAAAAATCCTCTATGTGGATTTTTCATAAAATTCACTAATTGTATGTCATAGATTCATTCAACAACTTTCTATTATCGCATACGATAAAATTTATAAAAATATTCTAAGCGTTGGATTTTTCGTAAAATTTCGACAAAGTCTCCTTTGTACAGAGAACATTCCGACAAAACAAAATACAATATAATCAAAATAATATATATCCCAATCAATGGGGATTCGAAATATAGGAAAGCAATATATATATATATATATATATATATATATATATATATATATATATATATCACAAATAAATGAATATACCGTAAAAACATACCTTATATTTGCATTTTTAAGCATGTTCGCTAATTTTTTAAGCGGGCAAAAGCGAGCCAATGTAGCCTAAATACTCCAATTTTGCTTACCTATCTCAACTCAAATTCAAACATTAATTTCATATGATAAAAGAATTAGTATGATAAGTATATACATCCATCAACAATAAAAAAACATTACATTGTTGTTTAAGTCACTTTCGACAAACTTTTAAAGGTCTAAAACATAAAATTAGACAATGATATTGAAGAGTGAATTATTCTATAGAGTGTTGGCATTCCAAAAGATCTTTGGGTTGCAAAAATGTGTATTACAACTCAACTTATGGGGAATTTTCTATAAACAACAATTGCGGATTTTTGAATGAACATAGTCCCACTTCACCATTTGCATTTTTGGACTAGTAAACGACAAAATTTTGTAAATCACTTAGGATAAAAGCTGTTTGGGTTCTTAGCTTTCTGAAATGGCAAAAATCATCAAAATCAGATTAACAATTTAAAAGTTATGGTCAAATGAACACAAAACACATATTTTCAAAAATTCTTTCACATGCTAGAAATTTAAATCCACTTTCAAATAAGTTCATATACCATTAGACTTCAAAGATAAGTAACAAACACAAAAGTTTTTCCATATTAAAATATCTTTTAAATGAAAAATATTCATCTAAATCGGATAACAAAATCAAAAGTTATGACAATAGTAAAACAATTTTAAATGCAAAATTCTAGACCTTTTTATTCACTAAACCATTTAATAAATTGTTTTACATATCCTAAATAAACTCAGAAATGGAATCCATGTTTACAATACATAAAGTGATAAAGAGAACTAGCCACTGCATATAAACATAGGAGGGTGTTGCTTTTAAAAGTTGAAAGACAAACGTTAAGCTCACACGCTTTAGCTGAAACAAAATCATCGCCCCCTTCTTGATTAATCAAAATAAAAGAACTCATTGTTGAAAATGACAAGGTGGTAATTTAGATTGGAATGTAGTACAAAATTCTGATGCTATAACTAAAACCATATATATTATGTTTCTAATATAAATACCTATAGATTTTGAAAAAGCATAAAGTATTAGGTGAATAAAATAATTCAGCTAAAGGCAAACATCAAATGAAAATAAACAAATTGTATCATAATTTAGCCGCAACCACTTCAAGACATGCCTTACATAAAAAAAGGCTTGAGCAATATTAACTCACACTGAACAATTTCGAAAAAATATGACCAGCATAGTGTATAGTAAAATAAAGTAATGAAAAAAAATCATATTAAGATATATATTGCTTTTTCTTCTTTCCATATGTCTCAACCTGGGATGCTCACTGTCAAACCAATTAGCAATTACAGGTACAATAGAGTTTATAGACCATGGTTCAGTAAACCTAAGAAATGAATTCTGATAAAGTGAAGACTTGGATAAGGGAATATAATTCTAAGTTTAAGAAAAGAAACAAGTTGATGTCCAACTATACCAAACAAGAATATATATATATATATATATATACACATATATATAATAGATTATTTCATAATAAAATACAAATAGGGTGAAGCATTTAGACAAGGCCCTTCATGAGTCTGAATGTTGGGCAACTGTGAAAAATTTGTTAATATTTACATAATTGTACCGGAATGAATATAAGTTATATAAATATTAACTAACACATCAAGAATATTTGATGGCTTTAGTAAGAGTACAGGGATTCATAAGGATAAAACAAAACAAAATTTGTGCGCAGTTAAACAACTTTCAACTGGCATACATCCTAAATACAAAAATCAAACTCTAAAATGAGTAAAAAGATAAGTTATTAATAGAACTGATCGTAAAAACTATTATATACGATTTATTTATTTTGATTTTTTTTCCAGAATCAAACATTACTAAAATATAATTTTCAATACATTAATTTGTTTCATCTTCAAAACATAAATTAATTTTTAAAATAGAATTTTTTCTTTTACCAAAACATTATGTCAAAATGACTCGTCGTAGTATTTAGAAATCCCATCGAATATGTTTGCACTCGCATTGACCAGAATTCTTAAAGCACTCGACGGATAAATAAACACCAATATATATTACCAAATTATTTTCAACCGCCTTATAAAAACACATATTTTATCAAATCACTAGCTTTTTAGAATAAAATATTTAATTTCATGATTTGTATATATGTCAATTCATCAATTATTAACACCAGTGAAAATCATCACATAGTTTATCGATAAAATCAAACGGGAAACAAACTCGAGCAAACTCAAAACAAGCAAACAAATGCCTTCGACGAAAAAACTATAAATTTCCGATGCTCTACTATGATCATTACTGTATCCTTTTATTCAACTCCCTACATCACAATTTGGGATTATGAAGCATTTAAAATGCAAGAATGCAGTTTAGGGTGTTTTACAGCTTTCTCAACCAAACTACAACATTTACATTCAAGCCATATGGAGGTCTATACAATATAACCGATGCCGACACTACTCATCGGGCTAACATTCTTTATTTCACTACCCCCTCTAGAACTTCCATTTCACTTAGAAACAAATATATACAAAAGAGGTAGAGATGAGAAATATACATATATAGTCGAAAAAATAACAGGTATTGTAACGACCCAGAATTTTTATAAATTAAAATTTGGATATTTAATTAATTTTAAATATTTATAAGTGAATTTATAAGTCAAATAAATTTTTTATTTGAATTTTTGGATTTAATTGGATAATTAAATCAATAATTTAATATGTTAAATTATGAAAATAATTGAAAATTGAGTTAAATATGATTGAAAATGATTCGGAAAATTTTATTTAATCATACTGGAGTTATTGAAATATTTTAGAACTTTTAAAATCGAATTAAAAGTTAATTTGTGAAAATTGAATATTTTAATATTTAATAATCGACTGTAAAATAGTCAATTTTTGAACAGTCTCAGAATTGAACGAAACTAGTTCCATTGGATCCGTAATAGTTAGTTATTACCGGATTTCAATTTTCGTGTCAATCGGAGTTATCGTTTGATCGTGGCAGCTCGAAACGCATCGAATTATTTTTAATTTAAATTTGGCGAGTCAAAATAGCCATTTTTCAAAAAGTCTCGGAATTCGACGAAACCAGTTTCATCGGATCCATAATGTGATATTATTGTAAGGTTTCAAATTTCAAGTCAATTGGATTTACCGTTTGTCCGGTACAAATTAAAACGCCTAGAAATCGATTTAAATCGGTTTAATTCAAATTGAACGTTTTCAGCCATAACTCGCACATACTTCCGAATTAGCTTTCGAAACCTGTTCCATTGTGTCCGGAACGCGGGATAAACCCTAGGTACGCTGGTTACGGCGCCTAAATCGGAGTTCGGAATTCCCGGGATGAATAGTGTTTACGCTAGCTTTTCTTATAAATAGCCACCATTCTAAATAAAAAAAAAATTTATATCAAAACCCTAGCCCATATTTGCAGCCGCCTATGTTAAAACCAATGGCCAGAAACGCAAGACGTTCCACCTCCAATTACTCCAAATCCGTGCATCGATTGCAAATTCTTTCAACTAACAAAACGAAGATCATGAAGAGAGCTATAATGTGAACGGTGGTGATCATATTTGGGATTATGGATCAACGGCAAAGCTCGTCTAAAGGTTGTGCGTTCGAGCACGAAATACGAGGCGATGGAGCTGCTAGGGGCGTGCGGTCGGAGGCCGTAGGTGGAGCATGGGGAGGCGCATGTGGTGGAGTAACTCGATCGAGGTGGAAGCTAGCGATTTATTTGAAAAATTTAACCCTAAATTTCTAGTTGGGTTCGGCTATCAGGTTGGAGGGACGCACGCATGAACGCGTGGGGGAGACGATGGGCAACGGCCCTGATGCAAGTTTGGGATCTAACGGCTGTATATAGTTTAGGTTAAAAATTTTATATTATGTTGTAATTAATTTTAGTTTAAAAGCGTGTACAATCTTGTAAAATTCATATCTTTTTCATACGAGGTCGAAACTGCGCGAAACCAGTTGCGTTGGAATCGTATGGACGAGCACTACGCGATGGAGTTGGTTTGGAGTCGTTTGGAGTTAGTGAGAATTTCGGGTAAAATTAAACGCGCGTTTAATTTTATTCGAAATAAAAGCTAAAACGAAAATTAAAACCAAGGTGAGAACTTCTCACTCAATCGAATAAATTTCGATTTTATTTTAAATAGTTAGATTTAAAATATTTGAATGCATGTTTGGATGATGACTGTAAATTATTGATTGTTAAAATAGACATTATGCGCCGTTAGTAAGCGGATGTTATTTAATATAAACATATACCGCGAATATTTCATAAACAGTGAAATTGGTATTATATATAATATCAATATATATATATTGGCATATGTATATATTGAAGTTGATTGATTTCCCGCATTTTTTGTTTAGCGGATGAGACCCTATTACGCCGTTATTAAGCGGATAATATTTAATAAGAACATATACCGCGATAATTTCGTACTGGAGCGAAATTGGTATTGTGCTAATGTTTTTGGATGCAGGAAACAGGTTGGAGGGATCCAACTGGATTCCTCAACAGTATTTATTTAATTTCAGATATTTTGATATTTGATGGATTATCATATCGATATATGATATCGTTGTTAGTCGTGATTGACTATTTGGTGTGTAGCATCATTAGACCCAGATTTTGGGATTTTAAAATGATTTTAAAAGCGATTTTGAAAATATACTATATTTTTGGAATTGATCCATTATAAATAAATAAACGTTATAATTTTTAAAGTTATAAAAATTATGGTTTTTGTGAAATATAGTTAAAAAGCTGATTTTTAGAAATACGATTAAAAGTCGATTTTTGAGAAATATGAACTAATGATTTTATAAAATAATTTAGATTGGATTTTTGAATATATGATAAAAGTTTAAATATAGGATTTATAAAATTTGATTATTTTATAAATCGAAATGATGAAATTATAAAGGAAATTAAAAGATGTTTTAAAGAATAATATTAATTGATTTATATTAAGAGATTTATAAACGGATATTTATAAATCGAAATATTGACATTATAAAACGAGTCTTTATAAGTGTTTGAATGAAGTGAAAATGAAATTCATTAATGAATGAAATTTATAGAATTATATAACGGTGAAGTTATAAATGGAATTTTATAAACAATAGGTTTATAAAATTTGTAAAGTTCAAAGGAACGATTTTTTGCAAATAAATAAATTATAAGTGTTTGACTTATAATTTGGACTTTTGGTTTATAATTAAGATTATAAATCGAATAGGTAAATAAAGAAGATTTATAAAGGAAGTTGTTATGAAATAAATGGAAATGGAATTTATAAACGTTGTTTTATAAATTCGCAAACGACTTATTTTGATAAGTTAATTGTTATAACTTATAAATGGAGTTATATTCATGTTTTTAGACAGTGAATAATCCTTTAAAATAAAATGAATAGAAAGGATGAAATTTGTTAATGAAGTATATTCACGTTTTTGAATAGTGAATAATACGTTAAAGAAAATGTATTGAATGTGAATGTTTTAAATAGAATTAAAACGATTTAACGATGTTTTAATTGTGTTGAGATTCGAAATCATAGATTTCAACATTTATTGTTGAAATAGACGTTTTCGAGAAATAAAAGGAAATGGTGGACTATAACACTGTTGTTATAGTAAATGATTTCCGAAAGGAAATGGGTTGTATAGTATTGGGATTTATATATCTATTTAATTTCGAATCCCTATACTAGTGATTTTGGGACGTTGTAACGATGTTTTACGCAACATTCGTTTTGGCCCAAATAAATATGTTAAGTGAATGATTTCCTTAAAGAATGAATTATATACTTAATTCGATTTAAGTATATTGAATATTTTCAAAGGTTGAAAATAAAAAGATTTGTGGATTACTTATTTTTAATAAGTATGGAAATGTTTTCCAACGTGAAGTGAATATTTAGAATTTATCTTTTTGAAGATAAATTGAAATGAATTATTGAAATCGAATATGCATGGATATTTTGAAATATAAATTCATTATGGAATTTATATGTGAAAAGTGGAATTTGTTTGAAAATAAATATTGATTTATTTTTGAAGTGTTGAAATTATATATCTTATAAAGATATTTTGGAAAATAAATAATTTGGAAAATTATTTGGAATCTGGTGATGTATGCATATCAATTGATAGTTCAATAGCCGACTATCAATATTTCCCTTTGATTGGGTATTTGATATGATTGTTTGAATTTGAATGCACACTTATTTTTGAATAAGCGCTCACTATTCGGGTTAACCGGGAAAGGACCATGGGGTCGTATAACCCATTCCGAATATGTGATACGACGTGAATTGCATTTGAAGATCGGTGTTGAAGACCGGTATTTGCGAGAGCGATAGGATGACCTATCGATTGTCTCTGCACTGGGTCGCTCCTGGTATAGAGATTCCATAAGTGATGGGAAATCCGATCAGGATTGTGAATATCCGGATTGCAAGGACTTCTTTGTAAGTGCCTTCGGTTTTGTTCGATCCCGGAACAAACTTATATGGATTGTATGCCTGACATTACAATTTGAGATATAAAGCCGATTTCTTTCAAATATATTTCTGTTGGTGGCGGAGAATTTATTCTTTGCTTAACACCCTTCTTTGAGACGTACGAGCTCAAAGGTTATATAGTTGAAGTTATCAGCGATATATCCCATTTTGGTAATGTGACATGCTGAGTGATGCTGAAATGATCATTGTGTTGATTATTTGTGATAGGATCATTTATTTGATCGTCTATCTTAGTGATCATTGTGTTGATCATTTGTTGACCCAAAGCACGGCTTTTTGTACAAAGTGTGTTTTTGTGGACGTGAATTCATCGAGCCTCACATCCCGGTAATGGTCAAAACAGGAATGATGCGGCAAGGTTATGAGGGGTAGCTCCCTTTAGGGTATGTGCATTTCCTTCTGGAAAGGGTGGTATCATGGTATGGAGCCCAGATACTTACTCATGTTGATACACTATATCTTTTTCTGTGTGGTGTTGTTGGTGACGAGCGCTCGGTTAAAGGTCCGATGGGACCGGGGGATGCCATATTCGTGTAGTAGTTACCTAGTGATAAAGGTAACCCGGCCTTGTGTTGGCAGAGAGCTGGTTAAGTTCTCGGGACGTCCAGCCAGAGGCGATCCCATGTGGCAGTAGGAAGTTCCTTAGCCTGACCATTTGTTGGAAATCCAATTCCCAATACGAAACTTGTACGGTATTAGTTGTAGAACCTGCCATTCACTTATGGTGGTCACCACTGTTTGGATGGTAGCTATAGTAGGCATAGTTCGAAATGTCTATGTTGGCTAAGATTTATATTCTACTTTCGAAATGAATTTTTCTCTACACTATGCACTAGTAATAATATCAAATGTTATTTTAAATGCGTATCAAGCATCTTTGACTATCATAAGGAGAAATCTCCTCCGATTCTGCGTTTGCATTGTGTGTGTGTGCGGGAGGCCTTATGGTAGTCTCATTTTTAAAAGCATTGCGAATTGAATAAAAAAAAATATATTCCTATTTTGATTTTAAAGTTAAATAAACTGTTTTGAGTTCTCACACCAGTCACATGACTGACTCGGAGTTTATTGTTTTCCTTCCTAAACTCTGGGTGCCCACCAATTTCCACACGGGCAGTTAAGAGTTAGGTTTATCAGGATATTCTGGATATTCTGGAGTTGCTGGAGGCAAGCTGGATGGCATGGCGTATTATTTATATAGTATTTCTTTTCCGCTGCACTGTTGTTGTTGTATGTTGTTGTACACTCTGATGATATGATGTAATGAAATGTGATGTAATGTAATAACTGATATAGTTCTTTGTTTAAAGATTATTCATTCATTATTATATGTTGTTCCGCTGCGAATTGTGAGATTCTGTTGTTGTTCTGTTGTTCCTTTCTGTCCGTTCTATTTTAAAAATCTTCTATTCTCCATTTTCTATTTTTCTGTTTTTAAATTTTCTTTCCCTATTTTCTATCTTCTCTCTTCTTCTATCTCTTTCTTTTTCTTAAATTCTTTTTAAAAACCCATAACATTCCGTGTTTTCGGCCTTTGATTTCTCGGCAGTCGATAAAGTGAGTGTCGATGTTGAATTTTCGAAGAACGAAAATCCTTGACGTTACATTTGGTATCAGAGCTGATGGTTAAGCGACAACCATGGTTCTGTTGGGTATAATTCATTAGAGATAGAGTCAGCAGTACTCTAAAATGAGTTTGAGTGTAATAATAGCTATGAGAGCGTATTTGTTAGTGAATATAAAAATTGTTTTATATTGTGATGATTGGTTTATTGAGTGGCATATGAACTTTCGTCAGCACAGCCTCGAAACTGAGCCGAAGGGGTTTCTAAACACTTGAATAGAACAATTCGACACGATATTGTTTTTAAATTGGGTAAATGAAATAATTTTGCCTTGATTATATTTTATATATAAAGAAATAATTTTCAGAATTGTTAAAGTATTTATAAGTTGATTGTTAGGTTGTTTGAATAATCTAAATAAAAGAATAATTGTATAAGCAAAAGAATTATAAGAATTGAAATTATAATTAAAGTATTTACAATTGTGAAATAAACTTACATATATAAGAAGTAAAACTATATAAATATGAGTTGTAAATAAAAGTGAATTTAAAGTTAAATGGAATATAACTTAAGTGTTGTTGAATAAAGTTGATATTGATATCAAACTAAATTAATGAAGTTAAGTAATAAATGTAAACTTGAGTTATATAAATGAAATTCAACTTTGTAATTGAATTGAATGAATAAATTGAATGTTAATCAATTGAATGTGAATAAATTGGAATGGAATAATTAATGAAAGTGTTAATTCATTAAAATCTAATTTTATTGGAAGTTGAATAAAATTGAATGAAAATCAATTTAATAAAACCAATTGGAAAGTAAAGATGTTAAACCAAGATGAATATAAGCAAAGGAATTTGGTTGGAATTAATATACTTCGGTTGTTATTTGATTGTTGATTGATTGTATGTAATTCATTAAGTATTAATGAAAGTGAATTAGTGAAATTTAAAGCTATGAAATTGAATTCAAATTGAAAGTAAATAAATTTGAATAGAATTGAACGTGAATTGGATTTAATTAGTGAATGCAAACTAATTAAAATTGAATAAGAATGAATGTTAGTAAATCCAATGTAAATGAATCAAATGTGATTTAAATTGAAAACCATTTCATTTAATATTAATGAGGATATGAATGAATATATGTTGGTTATGGATGTTAGTTGGTTGATGTTTGCATTTGTTGCTTTTGCTATGTTAGCATATGGATATATATGTTGTATATCGATACTATTGCCTATATGCATGTTCTCATGTTGTTTGTTGAGTTTAGTAGGTGCGGATCGCGTTTGCTTCGCATTTGGAGTTCGCTTTAGCGCTATATTAGCCGTATATGCTTGCTAATAAAATATAAGGTACATATCTCGGATTAAATATCGCACTTTTACACTTTTTTCACTTCGGGATGCCTCATTACTTGATGAGATGTATATTTGTGATATATATACTGTCATTTTTTTTTTCGGATCGAGCCGCGCAAAGGAGACTATGGCGAATTTTTCCGAAAATTTAAGGCGTTAGAAAAATTTGAGAAAATTTTGGAAAAATTTTGAAAACTTTAAACTTTGATTTGGAATTGAAAGTTAAACAATAGTAGTTGTTTTTGAAAAGATAACTAAGTATGATTTGAAAACTTAGTAAAGATTTGTAAGAAGTTTAATTATGAATTTTGGAAAATTAATAGATTTTGTAACCTTTCTTACTTGTAATTTCGAGGACGAAATTCTTTTAAGGGGGAAAGATTGTAACGACCCAGAATTTTTATAAATTAAAATTTGGATATTTAATTAATTTTAAATATTTATAAGTGAATTTATAAGTCAAATAAATTTTTTATTTGAATTTTTGGATTTAATTGGATAATTAAATCAATAATTTAATATGTTAAATTATGAAAATAATTGAAAATTGAGTTAAATATGATTGAAAATGATTCGGAAAATTTTATTTAATCATACTGGAGTTATTGAAATATTTTAGAACTTTTAAAATCGAATTAAAACTTAATTTGTGAAAATTGAATATTTTAATATTTAATAATCGACTGTAAAATAGTCAATTTTTGAACAGTCTCAGAATTGAACGAAACCAGTTCCATTGGATCCGTAATAGTTAGTTATTACCGGATTTCAATTTTCGTGTCAATCGGAGTTATCGTTTGATCGTGGCAGCTCGAAACGCATCGAATTATTTTTAATTTAAATTTGGCGAGTCAAAATAGCCATTTTTCAAAAAGTCTCGGAATTCGACGAAACCAGTTTCATCGGATCCGTAATGTGATATTATTGTAAGGTTTCAAATTTCAAGTCAATTGGATTTACCGTTTGTCCGGTACAAATTAAAACGCCTAGAAATCGATTTAAATCGGTTTAATTCAAATTGAACGTTTTCAGCCATAACTCGCACATACTTCCGAATTAGCTTTCGAAACCTGTTCCATTGTGTCCGGAACGCGGGATAAACCCTAGGTACGCTGGTTACGGCGCCTAAATCGGAGTTCGGAATTCCCGGGATGAATAGTGTTTACGCTAGCTTTTCTTATAAATAGCCACCATTCTAAATAAAAAAAAAATTTATATCAAAACCCTAGCCCATATTTACAGCCGCCTATGTTAAAACCAATGGCCAGAAACGCAAGACGTTCCACCTCCAATTACTCCAAATCCGTGCATCGATTGCAAATTCTTTCAACTAACAAAACGAAGATCATGAAGAGAGCTATAATGTGAACGGTGGTGATCATATTTGGGATTATGGATCAACGGCAAAGCTCGTCTAAAGGTTGTGCGTTCGAGCACGAAATACGAGGCGATGGAGCTGCTAGGGGCGTGCGGTCGGAGGCCGTAGGTGGAGCATGGGGAGGCGCATGTGGTGGAGTAACTCGATCGAGGTGGAAGCTAGCGATTTATTTGAAAAATTTAACCCTAAATTTCTAGTTGGGTTCGGCTATCAGGTTGGAGGGACGCACGCATGAACGCGTGGGGGAGACGATGGGCAACGGCCCTGATGCAAGTTTGGGATCTAACGGCTGTATATAGTTTAGGTTAAAATTTTTATATTATGTTGTAATTAATTTTAGTTTAAAAGCGTGTACAATCTTGTAAAATTCATATCTTTTTCATACGAGGTCGAAACTGCGCGAAACCAGTTGCGTTGGAATCGTATGGACGAGCACTACGCGATGGAGTTGGTTTGGAGTCGTTTGGAGTTAGTGAGAATTTCGGGTAAAATTAAACGCGCGTTTAATTTTATTCGAAATAAAAGCTAAAACGGAAATTAAAACCAAGGTGAGAACTTCTCACTCAATCGAATAAATTTCGATTTTATTTTAAATAGTTAGATTTAAAATATTTGAATGCATGTTTGGATGATGACTGTAAATTATTGATTGTTAAAATAGACATTATGCGCCGTTAGTAAGCGGATGTTATTTAATATAAACATATACCGCGAATATTTCATAAACAGTGAAATTGGTATTATATATAATATCAATATATATATATTGGCATATGTATATATTGCAGTTGATTGATTTCCCGCATTTTTTGTTTAGCGGATGAGACCCTATTACGCCGTTATTAACCGGATAATATTTAATAAGAACATATACCGCGATAATTTCGTACTGGAGCGAAATTGGTATTGTGCTAATGTTTTTGGATGCAGGAAACAGGTTGGAGGGATCCAACTGGATTCCTCAACAGTATTTATTTAATTTCAGATATTTTGATATTTGATGGATTATCATATCGATATATGATATCGTTGTTAGTCGTGATTGACTATTTGGTGTGTAGCATCATTAGACCCAGATTTTGGGATTTTAAAATGATTTTAAAAGTGATTTTGAAAATATACTATATTTTTGGAATTGATCCATTATAAATAAATAAACGTTATAATTTTTAAAGTTATAAAAATTATGGTTTTTGTGAAATATAGTTAAAAAGCTGATTTTTAGAAATACGATTAAAAGTCGATTTTTGAGAAATATGAACTAATGATTTTATAAAATAATTTAGATTGGATTTTTGAATATATGATAAAAGTTTAAATATAGGATTTATAAAATTTGATTATTTTATAAATCGAAATGATGAAATTATAAAGGAAATTAAAAGGTGTTTTAAAGAATAATATTAATTGATTTATATTAAGAGATTTATAAACGGATATTTATAAATCGAAATATTGACATTATAAAACGAGTCTTTATAAGTGTTTGAATGAGGTGAAAATGAAATTCATTAATGAATGAAATTTATAGAATTATATAACGGTGAAGTTATAAATGGAATTTTATAAACAATAGGTTTATAAAATTTGTAAAGTTCAAAGGAACGATTTTTTGCAAATAAATAAATTATAAGTGTTTGACTTATAATTTGGACTTTTGGTTTATAATTAAGATTATAAATCGAATAGGTAAATAAAGAAGATTTATAAAGGAAGTTGTTATGAAATAAATGGAAATGGAATTTATAAACGTTGTTTTATAAATTCGCAAACGACTTATTTTGATAAGTTAATTGTTATAACTTATAAATGGAGTTATATTCACGTTTTTAGACAGTGAATAATCCTTTAAAATAAAATGAATAGAAAGGATGAAATTTGTTAATGAAGTATATTCACGTTTTTGAATAGTGAATAATACGTTAAAGAAAATGTATTGAATGTGAATGTTTTAAATAGAATTAAAACGATTTAACGATGTTTTAATTGTGTTGAGATTCGAAATCATAGATTTCAACATTTATTGTTGAAATAGACGTTTTCGAGAAATAAAAGGAAATGGTGGACTATAACACTGTTGTTATAGTAAATGATTTTCGAAAGGAAATGGGTTGTATAGTATTGGGATTTATATATCTATTTAATTTCGAATCCCTATACTAGTGATTTTGGGACGTTGTAACGATGTTTTACGCAACATTCGTTTTGGCCCAAATAAATATGTTAAGTGAATGATTTCCTTAAAGAATGAATTATATACTTAATTCGATTTAAGTATATTGAATATTTTCAAAGGTTGAAAATAAAAAGATTTGTGGATTACTTATTTTTAATAAGTATGGAAATGTTTTCCAACGTGAAGTGAATATTTAGAATTTATCTTTTTGAAGATAAATTGAAATGAATTATTGAAATCGAATATGCATGGATATTTTGAAATATAAATTCATTATGGAATTTATATGTGAAAAGTGGAATTTGTTTGAAAATAAATATTGATTTATTTTTGAAGTGTTGAAATTATATATCTTATAAAGATATTTTGGAAAATAAATAATTTGGAAAATTATTTGGAATCTGGTGATGTATGCATATCAATTGATAGTTCAATAGCCGACTATCAATATTTCCCTTTGATTGGGTATTTGATATGATTGTTTGAATTTGAATGCACACTTATTTTTGAATAAGCGCTCACTATTCGGGTTAACCGGGAAAGGACCATGGGGTCGTATAACCCATTCCGAATATGTGATACGACGTGAATTGCATTTGAAGATCGGTGTTGAAGACCGGTATTTGCGAGAGCGATAGGATGACCTATCGATTGTCTCTGCACTGGGTCGCTCCTGGTATAGAGATTCCATAAGTGATGGGAAATCCGATCAGGATTGTGAATATCCGGATTGCAAGGACTTCTTTGTAAGTGCCTTCGGTTTTGTTCGATCCCGGAACAAACTTATATGGATTGTATGCCTGACATTACAATTTGAGATATAAAGCCGATTTCTTTCAAATATATTTCTGTTGGTGGCGGAGAATTTATTCTTTGCTTAACACCCTTCTTTGAGACGTACGAGCTCAAAGGTTATATAGTTGAAGTTATCAGCGATATATCCCATTTTGGTAATGTGACATGCTGAGTGATGCTGAAATGATCATTGTGTTGATTATTTGTGATAGGATCATTTATTTGATCGTCTATCTTAGTGATCATTGTGTTGATCATTTGTTGACCCAAAGCACGGCTTTTTGTACAAAGTGTGTTTTTGTGGACGTGAATTCATCGAGCCTCACATCCCGGTAATGGTCAAAACAGGAATGATGCGGCAAGGTTATGAGGGGTAGCTCCCTTTAGGGTATGTGCATTTCCTTCTGGAAAGGGTGGTATCATGGTATGGAGCCCAGATACTTACTCATGTTGATACACTATATCTTTTTCTGTGTGGTGTTGTTGGTGACGAGCGCTCGGTTAAAGGTCCGATGGGACCGGGGGATGCCATATTCGTGTAGTAGTTACCTAGTGATAAAGGTAACCCGGCCTTGTGTTGGCAGAGAGCTGGTTAAGTTCTCGGGACGTCCAGCCAGAGGCGATCCCATGTGGCAGTAGGAAGTTCCTTAGCCTGACCATTTGTTGGAAATCCAATTCCCAATACGAAACTTGTACGGTATTAGTTGTAGAACCTGCCATTCACTTATGGTGGTCACCACTGTTTGGATGGTAGCTATAGTAGGCATAGTTCGAAATGTCTATGTTGGCTAAGATTTATATTCTACTTTCGAAATGAATTTTTCTCTACACTATGCACTAGTAATAATATCAAATGTTATTTTAAATGCGTATCAAGCATCTTTGACTATCATAAGGAGAAATCTCCTCCGATTCTGCGTTTGCATTGTGTGTGTGTGCGGGAGGCCTTATGGTAGTCTCATTTTTAAAAGCATTGCGAATTGAATAAAAAAAAATATATTCCTATTTTGATTTTAAAGTTAAATAAACTGTTTTGAGTTCTCACACCAGTCACATGACTGACTCGGAGTTTATTGTTTTCCTTCCTAAACTCTGGGTGCCCACCAATTTCCACACGGGCAGTTAAGAGTTAGGTTTATCAGGATATTCTGGATATTCTGGAGTTGCTGGAGGCAAGCTGGATGGCATGGCGTATTATTTATATAGTATTTCTTTTCCGCTGCACTGTTGTTGTTGTATGTTGTTGTACACTCTGATGATATGATGTAATGAAATGTGATGTAATGTAATAACTGATATAGTTCTTTGTTTAAAGATTATTCATTCATTATTATATGTTGTTCCGCTGCGAATTGTGAGATTCTGTTGTTGTTCTGTTGTTCCTTTCTGTCCGTTCTATTTTAAAAATCTTCTATTCTCCATTTTCTATTTTTCTGTTTTTAAATTTTCTTTCCCTATTTTCTATCTTCTCTCTTCTTCTATCTCTTTCTTTTTCTTAAATTCTTTTTAAAAACCCATAACATTCCGTGTTTTCGGCCTTTGATTTCTCGGCAGTCGATAAAGTGAGTGTCGATGTTGAATTTTCGAAGAACGAAAATCCTTGACGTTACAGGTATGTCCCCAGATGATTACCCTAGTAATCATCGTATACTCCTACCATCCCTTCAATAAAGGGTTATTACCACACACCCAGAGGGACGGGGACTCTAAAGTCACTCCAAGACCAAGACTCGTGTCATAAATATTTTATAATATTCTAAACATGCTCTAATACCAACTGTATCTCCCCGCCTTTATACTCGTACTACCAAAGAGAATTACTGTGTAATCCTGTCTGGTAATATGAAGAATAAGGCTTGTTAAAAGCAACCGCATATGAATATTCCCTTGGGCTTACACCAATACATATCTCAAAAATCACAAACAACTCACATATACATACATAGTATTGGCACCAAGTAATCAATATGTGTGCCATAGGATAACACAATATCTAATACATACAAATGAATACCGAGTCATAGATCGCATCAAAAAATATATTACTTCACAAAATATAAGGTCTGTCTCATTATGACAGTATATATAAGTCAAGTTCACAATATCAGCTCAATACAAAAAAAAATACAAGGAGACCTCTAAAAAAAATATACATAGACAACTCAAACTCTATATAATATATACACGTCTTCGCTACAGCTTAGTCATCCCAAAATGGCTAATGTCTCTGTATCTAAAAGGTCTCCAACTGACCTAAGTATTATATAAATAATAAGTGGGTCGGACTATATATAAATCCAATATGGGTACATAATAGTAAGCATGCTAATAACAGACAAGGCACAAATATGACATAATGTAACATCTATCCATTATAACATCGTAAGAATATACCATGCCTCAAATCTCAATATCACCCATGAAATAAGCACAAGTAAGAATCATGACCATTAGTTATAAATTGGATGATAACAATCAAACACATCGAAAACTCAAAATACTATGGATAAGCACATGACGTATCCATAAATCCACAATAAAAGACTAAATCCCAAATTAAACCAAGTCTAAGGGTGAATAACCCAAAATAAGTCTTGACATTCAGTCCTAATTGAAGTATAAACTTCCGACCGTCAAGCCTTAAAAATATAAATCAAAATAGCATAATCACAAATGATCGGTCGAAAAATCAAACTCGACTTCAGCCCTAATGGAAGTAATAACATCCGACTGATAAATCATACTAGATAAATTAGGAAATATGGAATTCAAATACAAATAAATACGAAAATAAATACCCAAGAATACTATCTCGACTTGCAGTCCCGATGGAAATAAAATCTTCCAACCGTCAGTCCGAGGAGATAGTAAGGAACTCAAATCCCAAATAAAGCACAACAATACAAAATATTGAAAATAACATCCAAATAATTATCTCGACCTATAATTTAATGGAAGTTATAACTTCTGACTGTTAGGTCCTCAAAGATATCCAGAAACATACAAACCCAATCAAAAACTCAATATACAGAACCATATATCTCAACCTCAATCCTTTGAGAGACAAAACTCTAAAACGAATAGTCCTAAGAGATAGAAACAATAAATCAAACAAAAAGGAGATCTTCTAGCCATACACTCTTATGAGAGAATGACATATAGGCTCATGACAAGTCTCTAATGTTATAAATAGACAACACACAACTGTCTCTAGTGCCAAATAATCATCGTCTCTATTGAGATAATAATATCAAATATCTCAAATATAATGGACCTACCTACGTCATCCAGATAGGGGATCGACGTACCATGGCACAGCTCCAGAAAATGCTGATGACCATAGCATGTTTCCTATAGTCCCTAAGTTAATACCAAAAACATGACATTCAAATCCATTGCATGTAATAAATAAGCTGTCGGACTATGTTGAGCATTGGCCATGGTTCCTACTTGCCCTTAGTAATATACTATTGGTCCTTAAGTGATGTCGGGGCAATGACTCTAATGAGAGAAATAACTCTTAACCTGCAACTCAACAAGGTGACATCATGTATCCGAGGCGTGATCCCATAATCAAGACTATTAGGATAGATAACTAGCCTACATTGTGGGTCTAATTCACGTGCTCTCCATAGTGGCGTGAACCCCATGACATAGATTCCCAACAAATTCTCTCGACTATATAAGTCCTAATGAGAGCGATAACAAGTACTCTCGACTCTAGGAATCCTGATGGAAGTGACATCTAGTGCTCTTGACTATACGAGTCTTAATGAGAGCATATCAATATAACAAATCCTCGACTAATAGCCATACAAGTAGATAATGATACTCAACTATTTAGTCCTTGGAGGATGCAACAAAATATATCGTCGGTGAGATGAGTCCTAACGAGAGTAATAATAAGTACTCTTAACTCCATACATCCTATTGAGTGCGTCACAACAAATTAATTCCTCTACTACTAGCCTTAATAGAAAATAATAATATACTCGACTAGTTACTTCGAAGAGGATAAATCTATAAATCTCAATATATCTCCAGCTTATAGCCTATAACGACCTATAATTTTAACACTTTGAAAATGAGATATTTAGTTATTTTAAATATTTAAATGTAGGATTGTCAAACTTAAACAATCATTTTTAATATAATAAATAAAAATGGTTAATTTATTTTTGATATTGAATAAAGATTTTGGATTTCCATTGTAAAATTGATAAAAGTCGGATTCCGATAAAGTAGGATAAATATTCGTGAAATTTGTTTAATGGATAAATAATTCCTTTTAAATATATATGTATATATAATCGATATCAAACTCATGTGATAACAATAGTAATTTAATTTACAATGGTTCGATAAATATATAAAACTTGTTCTATAAAAATGACAAATTTCGCCTCATATCGATAAATCGATAAGAAGATTGGATATTGTTTTATATTATTTTATAAGTCAAATATGATTATTTTAATTATTTAAAGGTAATAATAAATTTATTTTTGAAGTTTTGTTTACATGAATAAATAGTTTAACAAAAACGTCAAAATGTGACCGAAAAACGTTTTGTCGAAAATCAATGTTTTGCTCAAAATAAGTTGGTGCAACATTATCGCACCTTTCTTAACATGTTTTAACATATATATTACACATTTTAATAACTAAACATGTCTACTTTTACTAAATAGGATAATAAAACTTCTAAAAGTCATTAGTAAAAGTAAGTAAGAATTAATAAAAATAAGAAAAGTAAACATCAAATCACATCAAATCAAAATCCAACAAAATAATTACTTTACTTTACTTAATCTTTAAGTGACTAAGACATAAAGTAAGAAGTGAAAGGATGATGTTAAGTATTGAAAAAGTGGATGTTGCTTTAGGTTGAAGTAAGGATAGTTTGGTAATTTGGTAAGAGGTTATTTTGCTAAATTTACCCCTTCATTCTTTTTCTATAAATACCCATCTCCTTCCTCACTTTCATTCATATTTCTTCTTTTTTTCTCAAGCTTCTTCACCTTCTTCCTCTTCTATTTAATGGCTTTCAAGCCATAGGAAAAACTAGAAAGAAATAATGTCAAAATATTTACAAAATATTCAAAAGAAATCAATGTTCATCCTCTTCAAATCAAACTCCTTTTTGCTTCATATTTTACATCTTATTCTCTCGGCCATAACTTCTTTAAAACAGAATAAAAACACAAAATTCATTATTTTAAATCATGCATTTTTTCAGTGGCTACAACTTTCATGTTGACTACTTTGTCTCATTCTAAAATTAGCCATGTCAAAAATCCAATTCTTTCTAGTGCATTCTCTGGCTCAGTTTTTAAGCCAAAGAATATGTCATTTTGTTTTGATCATAACTTGATCATAACATATCCAAATTAAGAAATTATTTTTTCTAAACCATATTAAATTTCAGTGGCTACAACTTTTATGTTGATCACTTTCTCCAGTTTTTCTATACCTGAAACTCAATTCTTTGAAGTATATTTTCGGGCTTTATATTTGTGAATCCAAGAATAGATTTTTTTTCTTTTGACCATATCTTCCTCATCAAAATCAAGTAATTATTTTTTATATTCAAGAGAAAAAAATTTGCAACAACTTTTCGGTTAACAAGTTTTTAAAATTCTGAGAGCAAGAGAGTTAAAAATAAGAAAGAAGAAGACCTATTTTTGGGGTCTAATTTTGAGAATTCAAGGTCAAAGCTCTACCACTTCTTCTCTATACTTTCGGCCCACCTCCATCTCAAGCCTTGACCGAGCACTTTGAAGGATGGTCAAGTAGTTTACTAATGTTTAAGTGGAGCAGGAAGTAGTTACTGAAGCGTGGATAAGTTTGAATGTTGGTAGGAAGTTAATCGCTTTGATTTATGGTGAGAAACTCTATTTAATATCTATATTTGTATATATACATGTATGATGATGTATTATGATTGCTATGGATGCTTATATATTCTTTGATCATTAAGTTTTGATTGTTTGATATGATTGTTAAATTTTTTTACCAAGTCACGTTAATACACGTCGATAAGCACAAGGGAAATCATTGTCCTTTTGAAAATGAAATAGTGTATATGGAATGCTTAAACCTTTTGGAAATGGTTTTAAAATAAGTTAGAAATGTTTTATTGACGTTCAAATATGTTTAAAAAAATAAAGAAAGAAAATCAGGATTTCATCTTGTATATTTGAATTATGTCCAAAACAATTTTCTAAAAACATCGCGATTTTGCAGTTCGGAATCCAAAAGGAGATTTCTTTATAAACGATATTTTTAAATCATTAAAAATATGAAATAATTTTGATAAATCTATTAAAATGATTTAAGGAGATTTTAAATGGAAAATATTAATTTTCAAATATTAAAAAGTTGTTTAAATCAAATAAGCTTATATAGCACTTTCCGTGGCACTTTTATGCCCGAATTCTATAACCTTTTGAATATAGTTTCAAACTTAACAATTCTTTTCTATATATTTTGTGAATAATTATAAAAGAATAATTAAGTAATTTAAAGATGATTTGGAAGTTTCAATAAGAGTTTGAATAAATGGTTAAGAGGAATTGTTTATACCAGTTAAACAAAATGTAAAGAATATTGAATGTAATAACAAACTGAGTATGCAAAAACGACAAGTATATTTGTTCCACCTGTTAGATCTGGGAAGATAACTAAGGTTAGGAATGGAGCAACCAGTGCCCTGAACTTACCTGGCTTATGTTTTCTCTTTTTAGGCGAAGGGTGGAATAGATCGAAAGGAAAGCCTAAATGCTCTAAAAGATCATATTTAAGTTTTTCCAGGATAAGAGAAAAGAAACAAATTTTAGGATATTAATTAACCACTTAATAATCATTTTAAATCGACGATTAGTACGAAGGAACTGGGATCGGATTTAGGTGATTCCTGTCTGAAGAATCGAGATCGGATTTGGGTGATTCCTATCCGAAAACCCCTTCAAACTAATTTTCGAAGCAAAAGATATCGAAGATAATGATCTTCATGATGTAGGAGTACTTCCATTTAGTCCCTGGAGTGAAATTCACCATATCTAAGGTGGAAGTAGTGCTCTATTATGAAAATCTTCGATTTGCAAGAATATGATTTGTAGTTAGGAAGAAAATCTTTGATTTAGATTTAATAAATGATTTGGGATTATTTTCCCTAAGTTAAAGGTCATAACTTGAATGAAAGAAATCTTTGACTTAGATTTAATGAATGATTTGGAAATATTTTCCTTGGTTAAAGAAAAAATGGTTTGGAATTATTCCAGGATTTAAGAAAGGTTTAAATTAGTCAAATGATTTAATAAATGAGGCCTAATGATTCCATATATTTCTTGAAAGAAAATGGAATAAACTGAAGAGAATATATCTAAGAATGATATTTGATCTAAATAAAAAAACTGAGATATTATCCAAAGCAAAAGATGATTTACTTAGAATTATTCTAAGACAAAAGAAAGAGATTTCGAAATCATCCGTATTGAAATTAGAGTGAAAAGAGACTTAATAAATTATGTATACTCATATTCACTTTTAATCGATAATTGGATTTTGAAGGAACCGGGGTCTGATTTGGGTGATTACATCCAAAAACCACTTTGAACCAATTTAGGTGTTCGAAAAATGAAGATGTTTGAAGACGGAGATGTTTAGACGAATAATAATGAGGAACTACTTATTGGTCAGTTGGAGATAAACTCTCGATTCACTATATTATAGCCGTAGTCTCTTTGTTAAGAAAAACCTCAAAACCACAAGGGTTTCTCGCCTAGTAATGGCCGAGGAAAGTACCTTCGATTTCGTTCGGTCCAGAACAAACTTGTGTAGATGAATGTTTGACCTTGCATTCTAAATCATAATGAGTGATCTCTATAAAAGTATATCAATCGATGGTGGAAAAGACACATTCTCTTAGCTTAACACCCTTTCCCGAGACATACGAACTCAAGAAATACGAGCTCGGGAAGTTATACATTTGTACAAGTCAATCATGTGAATGTGGAATGAAAATTTGGCATTCAAAGTGAAAGAAGATGTGTTATGTGAAAAGGTAATCGTTGCCTCGAGCCTCTTCAACCGAAAATGACCGAAACGGGGTTAGATGAAGCAAGGCTAAGTGGGTCATTCCCAATTAGGATATGATCATCCCCTTCTAAATATATTTCTTCCCACTTTGACGTCCGCGACATAAATTAACGTGTTTTGTATGCTAAAGCGTGCTAGGTTTAAGGTCAGTAACGACCGGAGGATGACATATTTGGACTATCTAGTTATAGAGGTTGGTCGGCCTTGTGTTGGTAGAGGAGCTTTGTGATGGTTCCTTGGGACATCCATCTAGAAGTGTACACATCGAAAGGTAGTCCCTTCCCTTGGTCATTTCTATGGAAATCCATTCTCCAATAAAAAACCTACAGTTTTGTTTGTAGAGCCTAGTATGCTGGAATTTAATAATGGTAACAATTTCGGCTAAGATTAATACGTTTATTTGCAAATGTTTTCAAAGAGATGTAATTAAAAATAATATCAAATGTTTTGATATAAAAGTATTTTAGTGATCATAAGGTAAAAACCTGTTCGTCTTTACGTGTGGGCGTGGTCTTATGAGATACTCTTTCTTTTCAAAGAATTTTATTTAAAGGCCGATATATGACATTGTCGTCTATTATTCAGTTTTTATCACATTCGTTTATCAAGCCTCATACGGGTATTTTTAATACTCGGGTCAGATCCGAGTAGTTTCAGGTTTAATTGAAGACGGTCGGTGTTTCCAGAGGAGAGCTAGAGATACTCGTCTACGTATGGACATATTCTATTATCCACTATGGTCTGTTTTTATTTTTGTTTGATATTTGTCAGAAATTGTAAGGAAAAATGTTTATAACCGTCCAAGCTGAATTTAGATTAGACTCTAATATATGTATTTATAAAGTTTTCCGCTGTAAGATATTGTTCAATATTATATGTTCTTCCATTCATGTGAGATTCTGTTCTATCTAATTTCTTTATTTCCCTTCATGTTCCGTCTTTTCATGCAATTTGAGTTGGATATATGTCGTTTATTGTCAATTCAAAGGGTACGAAAAAACGGGTCATGACCTTTGGTATCGGAGCTGAAGGTTAAGAGTGAACCTTGGCTTTGGTGGGGTTAAAGACTCATCGGACATAGGGTTAGTAATACCCTAGGATGCATAATTCATTATAGATAGGGTTAGTAAAATGAGTTGGGAGTATTATATATTAGTGCGTGTTTGTTAATGTTATTTATAAAAGTTTTGCTTTGAAAAATTTGTAAATAAAATAATTTTACCTAGGATTATATTTTGATTACAAATATTTATGAAAAGTTATATAATAGGAAATCAAGATTAATGAAATTTAAATATGAACATCTTGTGATTATAATTTCATAGTTTGAGTATAAGGTGTTTGATAATAAGATTGGTTTTAGCAATGAAAATATAAGATTAAAATGTATTTACCAAACAGAAAATGATTATGTAAAAGGTAAATATAAAAGGAATGATAAATTAAATTTGAGTAATTTAAAAGAATTATGGCAATTTAAGTGAAGTTAATTAATATAAGATAAATTTATAAAAGGAATTTATTAGATAGGTTTTATAAACAAAAGTAATCTCTAAAGAATTTAAAAATGGTATTTTTTCAAAATAAAAAGAGATATTTTATGATAAATAATTTGAATGGGTCAAAAATAGACTTAAACTGGGTAGGAGATGTGTTCGGATGGTAAGCACTTCTTTTAAATATTACTCTTCTTGTTAAGAGGCTATATGATACTATTGGTAGTACACAGTTCCTTGGTATTATTTTGAAGTTACCCAATCTACATAATTTACCTAAGTTAAAGAGATAGTGTGAATCATCTATTGATAAATTGATTGCTAATATTCATAAAAGTGTTTAAACCAAAGATAAATTTGAAATCACTAGTTGATAAGATAAAGAGGGATTCTCGACTATTTTAGACAGTTGAAAATTTCTGAATCACAGCAAACTCAAAGCTAAGGAATTTATGAAATATTCTGGTAAAAGATAAACCATTACGCAATGTTTTAAGTAAATAAAGTTGGATAAGTATAACCTTTAAATGTGATTATAAATAAAAAGGATTTAAAAGCGTAGAAATTTATAATAGCATTGAATCGAAAATAAATTTTGTAATTATTAATTTGAAAGGACAGCAACCTACAACAAACTGTAATTCACCTGGATATAAAACCAATCGGGAATTTGGGATGTGTGTGTATATACTGTTAGGATGTAAAATGATATTATATAAAACTAGATTTAAGTCGTGAACTATTTGTACACTTAAGTAAAATAATGACTCTTAAAATGTAAATATAACATGGAAAAAAGTATTATTAATGAATCCTACCATTAATTAAGGATTTAGACTTATGTTTTTTAAAAGTGATGGATTTATATAGATGTGTTCATAAGATATAATAAACTTAAGTAATAGTTTTACGAAATGGTTCATAAACAATATTGGTATTAAAGAAAATATGCTAAAAATAAACAGAATGTGAAAAAATAAAGGATTTGGTATAATTTAGAAAAATCAATAGGCATAAATACGTAATTTATATGTAAATCATTTCATCACATAAATTTTGATCTAATATCCAAGTACGAAACTTTGAGGTGTTTACACTGATCCGGAAAAAAACTTATCACTCGATTTCTTGATGGCGCGCATTGATGATGTTTTGTGGTTAGTTACACGAGTTTTCTTTCGTAGCTGAGAGCTATGCAAGGAAAGCAAGTGTACCTAATCTATAAGCTTGATCAGAGTCCGCACTAGAGGAATGGGGGATCGATACTTGATTGGAGATAAAGTTGTGGATTCAAATAGAAGATCAAGTCATATATTTTATACGGATAATTTGGGTACATCTTATGGGCTTAAGTTTGTGAAATAATGATTTACGTAAAAGATTGTGGGGTTAGATTCTGGGTAATTTCGTGGAGTAAATTCTTTTCAGTGGGGGAGAATGTAACGACCAGCAATTTTAACACTTTGAAAATGAGATATTTAATTATTTTGAATATTCAAATGTAGAATTTTAAAAATTATACAATCATGATTTATATAATAAATAAGAATGGTAAACTTATTCTTGATATTGAATAAAGATTTTGTATTCCCAATGTAAAATTGACAAAAGTCGGATTTCTATTAAGTAGGATAAATATTCGAGAAATTGGTTTAAACGATAAATAATTCCTTTCAAATATATATATATAATCGATATCAAACTCATGTGATAATAATAGTAATTTAATTTATAATGGTTCGATAAACATAAAAAAACTTGTTTTATAAAATTGACAAATTTCATCGCACATCGATTAATTGATAAGAAGGTTTGGATATTGTTTTATATTATTTTATAAGTCAAATATGCTTATTTTAGTTATTTAAAGATAATAAGAAATTTATTTTGAAGTTTGGTTTACATGAATAATAGTTTTACAAAAACGTCAAAATGTGAGCGGAAAACGTTTTCTCGAAAATCAACGTTTTGTTCAAAATAAGTTGGTGCAACTTATCGCGCCTTTGTTAACATTTTTTAACATATATATTACACATTTTAATAACTAATAATGTTTACTTTTACTAAATAGGATTAGAAAACTTCCAAAAGTCATTAGTAAAAGTCGGTAAGAATTAGCAAAAGTAAGAAAATTAAACATCAAATCACATGAAATCAAAATCCAACAAAATAATTACTTTTCTTACTTAATCTTTAAGTGATTAAGACATAAAGTAAGAAGTGAAAGGACGACGTTGAGTATAGAAAATTCAATGTTGCTTTAGGCTGAAGTATGGATAGTTTTGTAATTTAGTAAGAGGTTATTTTGATAAATTTATCCCTTCATTCTTTTTTTATAAATACCCACCTCCTTCTTCACTTTCATTCACATTTTTTCTTCTTCTTTTCTTAAGATTCTTCACCTTTTTTCTTTTCATTTTAATGGCTTCCAAGACATAGGAAAAAATTAGAAAGAAATAATGTCAAAATATTTACAAAATATTCAAAAGAAATCAATGTTCATCCTCTTCAAATCAAACTCCTTCTCTCTTCATATTTTACCTCTTCTTCTCTTGATCATCACTTCTTCAAAACTGAACCAAAATGCAAAATTATTTTTTTCAAATTATGTATTTATCCAGTGGCTACAACTTTTATGTTGACTACTGTCTCATTCTAAAATTAACCATGTCAAAATTTCACTTATTTCCAATGCATTCTCTGGCCCAGTTTTTAAGCCAGAGAATAGGCCATATTGTTTTGATCATAACTTGATAATAACTTATCCAAATTTAAAAAAAATTCTTTAAACCATATAAAATTCAAGTAGCTACAACTTTTATGTTGATCACTTTTTTCATTTTTGAGGTTTACTATACCTAAAACTCAATTCTTTGAAGTATATCTTCGGGCTCTATATTTGTGAATCCGTCCTTTTCTTTTGACCATAATTCCTCAAAACTAATCAAAATCAAGTGATTATTATTTTTTAAATTCAAGAGAAAGAATTTGCAACAACTTTTCAGTTAATAAGTTTTTAAAATTTTGAGAGTAAGAGAGTTACCAATAAGAGTGAAGATGACCTATTTTTCGGGTCTAATTTTGAGAATTCAAGGTCAAAGCTCTACCACTTCTTCCCTATACTTTCGGCTCACCTCCATCTCAAGCCATGGCCAAGCACTTCGAAGGAAGGGAAATTTGTTTACTAATGTTTAAGTGGAGTAGGAAGTTATAAGTGAAGCGGGGATTAGTTTGAATATTGGTAGAAAGTTAATCGTTTTGGTCTATGGTGAGAAACTCTATTTAATATCTACATTTAAATATATACACACGTTTGATGAAGTGTTACGATTGCTATGGATGCTTATATATGCTTTGATCATCAAGTATTGATTGTTTGATATGATTGTTTAATTGTCTTACCAAGTCACATTAATACACGTCGATAAGCATAAAGGAAATCACTTTCCTTTAAAAATAAAATGGTGTATATGGAATGCTTAAACCTTTTGAAAATGATTTTAAAATAACTTAAAAATGTTTTATAAACACTTAAATATGTTTAAAGAAATAAAGAAAGAAAATCAGGATTTCATCTTGTATATTTGAAATGTGTCCAAAATAATTTTCTAAAAATATCGCGGTTTTGCAGTTCGGAATCCAAAAGAAGATTTTTTTTTAATGCTATTTTTAAATGATTAAAAATATGAAATAAATTTGATAAATCTATTAAAATGGTTTAAAAGAGAGTTAAAATGGAAAATATGAATTTTCTAATATTAAAAAGTTGTTTAAATAAAATAAGCTTATGTGGCACTTTTATGCCTGAATTCTATAACCTTTTGAATATAGTTTTAAACTTAATAATTCTTTCATATATATTTTGTAAATAACTTGAAAAGAATAATTAAGTAATTTAAAGATGATTTGGAAGTTTTTATAAGAGTTTGAATAAATGGTTAAGATGAATTGTTTATACCACTTAAACAAAATGCAAAGAATGTTGAATGTAATAACAAATGGAGTGTGCGGAAACGACTAGTATATTTGTCCCGCCTGTGAGATCTGGAAAGATAAAACAAGGTGTTTAACTAAGGTTAATAATGGAGAAATCAGTGCCCTAAGCCTACCTAGTCTATGTTTTCTCTTTTTATGCGAGGGATGGAATAGATCGAAAGGAAAGCCCAGATGCTCTGAAAGATCATATTTAAGTTTTTCCAAGATAAAAGAAAAGAAACAAATTTTAGAATATTAATGAACCACTTAATAATTATTTTAAATCAATGATTAGTACGATGGATCCGGGATCGAATTTTGGTGATTCCTATCCGAAGAATCGGGATCGGATTTGGGTGATTCCTATCTGAAAACCCCTTCAAACTAATTTTTGAAATCAAATATATTGAAGACTAAGATCTTCAGGATGTAGGATTACTATTCATTAGTCCCTGGAGGTGAAATTTACCATATCTAAGGTGGCAGTAGTGCTCTATTATGAAAATTTTCGATTTACAAGAATATGATTTGAAGTTAAGAAGAAATTTTTTGATTAAGATTTAATAAATGATTTGGGAATATTTCCCTAAGTTAAAAGTTATTAATTGAATGATAGAAATCTTTGATTTAGATTTAATGAATTATTTGGAAAGGTTTCCCTAAGTAAAAGAGAAAACGGTTTAGAATTATTCCAGGATTTAAGAAAGGTTTAAACAAATCAAATGATTTAATAAATGAGGCTTAATGATTCCATATACTCTTGAAAAGAAAATGGAATAAATTGAAGAGAATATATCTAAGAAAGTTATTTGATTTAAATAAAATAAAATTAAGATATTATCCAAAGCAAAAGAATGAATTACTTAGAATTATTCTAAGACAAAAGAAAGAGATTTCGAAATCGTCCGATTTGAAATTAAAGTAAAAGGAGACTTAATAAATTTTGTATACTCATATTTACTTTTTATCAATAATTGGTCGAAGGAACGGGGATCGGATTTGGGTGATTCCTATCCGAAAACCACTTCGAACCAATTTACATGTTCGAAAAATGAAGATGTTTGAAGACAGAGATATAGAGACAAAAAATAACGAGGGACTACTTGTTGATTAATGAGGGATAAATTCCTGATTCACTATATTGTAGAAGTGGTCTCTTTGTTATGAAAAACCTCAAAACCACAAGGGCTTCTCGCCTAGTAACGGCCGAGGAATGTACCTTCAATTTCGTTCGATCCCAGAACGATCTTGTATGGATGAATGTCCGACCCTACATTCCAAATCATAATGATTGATCTCTATAAAAGTACATCAGTCAGTGGTGAAGAAGACACCTTCTCTTAGCTTAACACCCTTTCCCGAGACATACGAGCTCAAGAAGTTATACATTTATAGAAATCATTCGTTTGAATGTGGAATGGAAATGTGGCGTTCGAAGTGAAAGAAGATGTATTATGTGAAAAGGTAATCGTTGTCTCGAGCCTCATCAACTAGAAATGACCGAAATAGGGTTAGATGCAGCACGGCTAAGTGGGTCATTCCCAATTAGGGTATGATCATCTTCTTCTAGATATATTTCTTTCCACTGTGATGTTTGGGATGTAAATTAATGTGGTTTTTATGCTAGAGCGCGCTCGGTTAAATGTCGGTAACGACCAGAGGATGATATATTCGGTACTATCTTGTTATTGAGGTTGGTCGGACTTGTGTTGGTAGAGGGTCTTTGTGATGGTTACTCGGGACATCCATCTAAAGGTGTACCCATTGGAAGGTAGTCCCTTCACCTGGTCATTTGTATGGAAATCCATTCTCCAATAACGATTTTGTTTGTAGAGCCTAGTACACTGGAATTTAATAATGGTAACAATTTTGGCTAAGATTAATAAGTTTATTTGCAAATATTTTCAAAGAGATGTCCTTAAAAATAGTATCAAATGTTTTGATATAAAAGTTTTTTAGTTATTATAAGGTAAAATCCCGTCCGTATTTATGTGTGGGTATGGTCTTATGTGATACTCTTTATTTTCAAAGGATTTTATTTAAAGGCTCATATATGACACTATCGTCTATTATTCAGTTTTTCTCACGCTGGTTTATCAAGCCTGATCGGGGTATTTTCAATACTCGGGTCAGATCCGAGTAGTTTCAGCTTTAGTTGAAGACGGATGGAGTTTCTTTAGGAGAGATGGAGATATTCGTCTACGTATGGATATATTCTATTACCCGCTATGGTCTGTTTTTATTTTTGTTTGGTGTTTGTCAGCAATTGTAAGGACAGATGTTTATAACAATCCAAGTGGAATTTAGGTTAGAATCTAATATATGTACTTATAAAATTTTCCACTGTAAAGATATTGTTCAACATTATATGTTATTCCATTCGTGCGAGATTCTATACAGTCTATTCTGTTTATTTCCCTTCATGTTCCGTCTTTCATACAATTTGAGTTAGACATATGCGGTCTATTGTCGATTCAAAGGGTATGGAAAAATGGGCTACGACATATCCCTTGGAGAGCAATGGAGCTCTCGACTACTAAGTTCTGAGGAGTTACCACTAGATGATATCACAATTTTCTAACCCATCTCAAAGATATAAGTGACATGTACTTACAACTAGTAATTGAATAAATATTACTTGAGCGTTCTGTACCTCTCAGCCATACTTGAACATTTACTAAAAGCTAGTAAACTGCACTAAGCAAATCAACAATTATTATATAATACGAGTCAACTGAATAACTAGAAAAAAAACCCTAATGCTCCATCCCAAACATTATTACTAATCTACTTATTCAACATCCTAACTATATAGAATTAAAGCACAACAAACAATAGTATAAATTATATCAAATCATATACAAAAGGAGATTATAACTCAAAACTCTCGACTCCATTTAAATATTTCTCTTGTTTAACTTCAAAATAACATGTATACTTTAAAATCCGCTTTCAAAAATATTTCTTCAGTTCTTTTTCTTAAATACCCGCTTTATAAAATAAATTTGTTTTTGAAAATACTAACCCCTTTTGATTATATAAAATCATCAAGTAAACTAATTCCAAACCAAAATATATATAACATGGGAATATATTTTATAATTCTAAAAAAGTGATATTTAATAACCCAGATTTTTGGACATCGGGTAATCGGATAATTATCTAGTTTTAACTATTGAAAAACACTGATTGTTAAGTTGAAAAAATAAATCTGATAATAAAATGTGATATCCCGGAATTTTAGGCAGATAAATATATAATAAAATTCTTTTATAAATCATTTATAATAATCTAAAGATTTATTCTTTTCCTAGGCAAATAAAATAAGTATTAGTTTGAATATATATTAGTTTGAATATAAGATTAGTTTTATATCATTGTCTTTAAAGGGTTTTATAAAGGATATATTAAACTTGTATAATTGTTTTTAAGTGTATACGGTATGATATCATTTTCTTTTAAATTAAATAAGAAGAGCAAATATTAATATACTTAAAACATTAATAAATATACAACTAAATTTAAAATATAATATATATATATATATATATATTACAACATAAATGACAAATGTAAGCTAAAGATAATATTTAAATACAAGTGTAAATTAATTATAGTAGGCTAATGACAAATGTGAACTGAATTATAGTAGGTTTCGCATGAATATGTATAGCTTAAAGCAGTTTGAATTTAAACAAAGTTTTTTTCAAAAAAAAAGAGAAGGAATGGAAGGCTCGGGTTTTACTCGGGTTAAATGTTCGAGATCGACAAATTTTAAAGTTAAGACAAAATTCAAGTTTTAAACTAATTTTCTAATAAAAACTATTTCTTTTAAATAATAATGGTTTATTTAAATGATTGGCTAAGTAAAAGTTCTGTAATTCATTTTAACTTAGATTAAGTTAAATCTTAAGTTTATTTAAACTTAATAGTATAATTAAGTAGTAATTGATAAGATAAAATGTTTTTATCATTAATTAAACTTAAAGTCTTAAGTTAATAGATTAATGATAATTAAATCCCAAATTTATTAAATAAGATTTTAATGACAAGTAAGAAGTTAATTAAGATTTTGGGTAATTATAGATTAAATAAATTGATGAAGAAAGATTAATTAATTAACGATTAAGAATTAATTAATTAATGATTAAGAATAAATTAATTAATGATTTAGAATTGTAAATTAATTAGAGATTAAATAATTTGTGCTTAGAGATTAATTAATGCAAGTAACTGAAGATTAATTACTTAGAGGAGAATTACTTAATGTAAGTAATAAAAGGGAAATTACTTAATGAAAGTAATTAAGGATTAATTATTCAAGTGTAATTAAAGGAATTAATTAAAGGGTTAGTTAATTAATAATTGTGATTAATGAAAAGGATAATTAATCAATGTAAGTGATTGTAGAATAATTAATTGAAGTAATTAATTAAAGATCAATGTAATTAATTAGCTAATGAGAATAATTAAATGTTAATTAATGTGAATAGTTAAAGGATAATTAATTTGGGTAATTAATTAAAAGTTAATTACCTAATGTAATTAAGGAATAATTAATTAAGGATGAATAATTAAGATGTTAACTAAGCGATGATTAATTAATTGGTTTGTAATTAATTAATGATTCAGTAAGCAGGATCCAAAGGCGATTGAAGTAATTAATTTAATCAATTTAAATTAATTAGAAATGGTGTGACTAATTTGTCTTGCTTATGAATGATTGAATGATATTGTATGCCTTGGATTATTTTATATCTCTAATTAGTGATTCGTGATGCTATGTGACATGATATGTTTGGACTGAACTGTGATAATATGGTTTTTCTATCTATGATGAATGGCTATGTAAATATGTAATTCTGGATATAAATGGAATTGTTTAAACTTAAGCAGCTTTGTTTTTAAGTTGATATTGGATTCGAAGAGACCGGGGTCGGGTATCAGTACATACCCGAAACCACTTCGATTTGTATTCTACGATAATTCTTTATGGATTTGACTTTGGAATAAATAGGCTGGAATGGAATCTTGGTCATTCAATCTGAGTAATGATACTTAGATATGATTGTAAGATGTGTTTTTGACTATGGCAAGCTAAGAACTCATTGTGAGGTTCGAGTTACCCTCGGGTTTTAAATAATTTTTATACTTCAGTATTTCATGTTAGATGGATTTACTCATGCTGGTTTCCAGCCTGACATGGGTGTACATTGATGTAATGCTCGTGTCAGACCGAGTATTACAACTTTTTAGGTTAGGGCATTCTGAAGCTCAGGAGGCAAGCTGGATGGCGGGAACGTTTCGAGTTTACCGCTGCGTATTTAAGAGTTGTACTGTTTGTATTCTGAAACAGGTTGATATAACTGTCCAGTTATGTGTATATGGTTGTAACTCTGATGTATTGAATGTAAAGTTACAATTACAGATTTTATTTGTATAAATGGTTTTATTTTGATATTATATTTTGATCCACTGCGAATGTGAGATGCTGTTGTTTTCTGTTTTTCTTCTACCTCCTTCTTCTTTTCTCTAACAATTTGGGATTTTCGGAGTCAAAAATTTCGAGTCGTTACATTTTGGTATTAGAGAAAAAGGTTAAGCAAGAACTTGGCTCTGGTGGGTTACTCATTAAGGATAGAGTCCATGGCACCCTAGAATGAGTTGTGCGTGTGTATATAAGAGAGTGTACTTTTTATTTTCTTATATAAAGGTTTTAAAATGGTTTCAATAGCAAAACCATTCTTATATAAGTTTATATTTTGATATATTTAGCGATAGTTTTTCTAATATAATTAAGGTAATTGGTTGTTGTATTAACTGAATTAAAAGTAGTAATAAGAATTAAGTGGTAATAGAAATACAACAAAATGGGAAATTGGATAATATGAACTATATAAATAAGATAAGTTTGAAATGGATTCGTTTCCAGATATGATAATCTTGGTTATTATCATAAATGGTTGTTATATTAATAATGAAATGTTTTAAGGAAGTAAACGTTTAGGTAAGTATGACTTATAAATTGGAATTGAAGATAATTTAAATTGTGAAGTTTAAAATTTAAGTCAAGAAAATTTGGAATTTGCTTTAAAGTGTTAAAAGAAATAATAAATAGTATTATTTACATTGTATTTGAATGAAAGGGCCTGTTTCAAACAAGAATTATTTGGAAATTTTTAAAAAAATGTTTTGAATCAAAACCAAAGGTGGTTTAAAATTTAAGGTATAACTTGGTGTGCAAGGGAAATAAATATGTATATATGAGGGATATACATAATATCAAAGATGATTTGAAATAAACTCTAAGTGTTCAGTTTTAAAAAATTTCTTGGAATGTGATGGGAAAACCAAAGTGGTAAGTTTTTGAACTTAGGAAGATTATTAACATGAAGTTTAAAATTTGAAATGAGAATTCAAACTGGGCAAAGTTGACTAGATTAAATTGAATTAAATTTAACTTAGGGAAAGTTAAATAAGTTTAGAACAAACAACTTGAATTGGACATTTCAAGATGAAATTGAGATTTAACTTGGAAAGTTAAATGGTTGATTTGAATTGGGAGTATGTGTGATCTCAAAATGGATTTGAGATCTGGAAATTGAAATTGGATGCTATGGATGGATGTTTTAAATAATTTGGGTGTTTGTTTATTTTGACTTATCCTAATATCATCTGTTGTTATTAATAATCTATGAAACTAAGAAATGGATTGTGGTAATATACATCCATACTGAAATAAAATAGAAATAAGATTGAATTTATGAATGGGAAATTGCTTTGAACTTAAAGATTTAAATATTAGAAATGAGCTTGCTGAAAATTTGTTAAGGGTTGGTTTTGAAGTTAAAAATTGGGTAATAAATCGGATTCTGAAGATTAAATCATCTAATAAGTTTTAAACTCTTATTTGAATTTTGAAATAAGTTAAGTAAAGGAAATTTAAAATGGAATTTTGAAATTTGGACTCAGGATCAAATGGTTTAAATATTTAAGTTGTTAATTTAAAAATAAAGGTTGGTTTGATTTAATCTGATTTAAAGGATTAAATCAGCATTTAATAATTTAACTCGAATTTATATAATTCGAGATGGTTTAAATTTGAGATTTAAATAGAATTAGTTCAAATTGAATTTGATTTGAATTAATTGGAATTGTGATTGAAGATGGATAAGCATAAAGTTCAAATGGAAATTTCGAATTGAAACAATTTGAAGTGGCATTGAAGTTTATTTAAATTGAATTGAAATTGAATCAATTTAAATGGAAGTGGAAATTGGAAATTGAATGGAAATGGAGATTGGGAATAGAACAGTTTAGCTCTGATCTATATTTTTCAAACAAAATTGTTTTAATATAACTGTTTTTAAATCTATTTTTACTAGCTATTACTATACAACTTTTCTTTTTTAAAAACCCAAAACTATCTTATACTTATTTTACAACTACTTTTGGAACTATTTAACTATTTTACAACAATTTTACTACAATTTTATAAACTAAGTACTATTTTACAACTATTTTGCAATTATCTAACTATTTTACAACTATTTGACTATTTTACAACTATCTTAAAATTACCTAACTATTTTACTACTATTTGCAACTAATAACTATTTTATAACTACTAATCTATTTCAAAAAAATTCAAGCTATTTTCTTAATACAAGTTGGTCAGAGTGCAAACTGTCTATAATTGAATACCAACTGAGGAAGAATTGTTGTGTTAACCCAAAAGGAAGTTGGAAGCAATTGTGGATTAGTGAATGGAATCAAAATGTAGGTGAATATAAAGAGAATTGATTTAACTAATGATCAATGAAGATAAATACTTAGGATGTATATATATTATTCTATTCATATAATAATTTGATTCGGATTCGAGCATAGAATTTCGAGACAATATATTGATCCAAGTAGAGATTTTTCACTCGATTTTCGACGGCGAACTATGGGTATGGATTTTTGATTGATTCTGGATATTCTCTATCATATTTAGGCTATGCAAGGAGAATGACGGTTTTTGATCAAGAAACCAGATCTGAGTCCGCATAGGAAGTCGAGTGGACGATAATAGTTCGGATGTGAGATTGTGTGATTGAGTGAGCGATCAGATTTGATATTGCGTACGGAAGGTATATGTACATCGTATGTGCTTGAACGAAATTGATATTGAAATTTTGGAAGAAATGAGAAATGGTTTTGAAAAGAAAAGTATGTTTTGAGAAGTATATATGAATAAAGATGGAAGTTGGATATCTTTTGAAATTCACTTTATGGAATGCAAATGATATGGTAAATAATTTTATCAAAGAAATCAATTTTGAATATTTGATTTGGAAAAGAAATGTAGTATGTGTGTATATATTGGTGATATATGATAAACTCCCCTTATTGAATCTAAACCAGAAGAAAGGTTTTTTTTGAAAAATATTGGAAGTATAAAATAGGGGAATCTATATAAGTGGTCCAAAGATTATTTTCAAGTTGGAAATGATAAGTTGTGTATATATATATGTACACACACACAAAGGGTTTTATGAAAAATGATTTTGGGAAGGGTTTTGGAACCTATGGATTCGGGAAAGGCTTTTGATTTTTAGGAAAGTCAAATTTTGGGAATTTGGAAAGCCTAGTTTGAGAATTATCGATTTTGGAAATCGATTTTGTGCAAAGGAGATTTATGTAAATCATAAAGGGTATGATTTGAAATATACTATAAGTGTATAGTATAAAGTGTTTTGAGATTGGCTCTTGAGAAAAAGGCGCTCCCATTGAAATGAACTTCATTAGGAGATCCACGGGGTGGGTCTGCCTTGAGCCCTATGGGGGAGGCTCTAAATTGAATCCTGGGAGGAAGTCCGGACAAACTGAAGTTCCTGAGGATTATGTGTAGTGGGTAGCGAAAGTCGAGAGCACTGATGCCTACAGAGACATTTGAGTTATGCTGTGACGACAGTGTAACTCAATGTCACTACGATCTACTGTGGACCATAGCAGATGTCGTGTGTGCCGTGAGAGCCAACAGCCTATGTTTGATTTTGCCGCGATGGCAACGTAACATCGGTAGACTGCAACCCATGGTGACGTAGCGAAAGTCGAGAGGCCGTGAGAGCCTAAGGCTACATTAGGACTTGACTGATGTAGTCTGCGACCTATGTGGGAGTGGTGAAGTTTCATTTGGCAGAGAAAATCGAGGGCGATTTTGCCTACAGTTACATGGACTTTTGTCGTGATGGCGACGTAATCCGGGATGTAACTGCAATCTGTGGCGGGTTCCAAGGCGTCATTGAGGGGCGCGGAGTGCCTACAGTTATCTATGGATTTTGCCGGGATGGCAATGTAACCATCCGTGTTAATCGCGACCATGGAGGGGATGATGATTTCCAGAGCATTCTCACCAAAGATGTTTCCTCTATTTTCAAAAGTGTTTTCTATATTTTCACTAAAATGTTTTCCAAGTATTCTTACTGGGTGTTGAAAATGGGTCTGCTAAGTACTTATAGAATTTCAATCCTACGTCTGATCAACGTATGACCGAATTTCTAGGAGAACAAGAATGGACTGGTTGAGACATCGAGTTATAAAAAGTATTTTTATAAAGCTATTTTGATAGTATTATACAGATTTTGAAGTATTTTTGAGTTTTGAATAAAAAGGAGTTTATAGTTAAAAATGTTTAAAGGATAATTTTAAATTCTGGTTTCGTTCCTTTTCGAGGATGAAAAGATTTAAGGCGGGAGGAATGTGATAACCCGGATATTCAGACATCAGGTAATTGGATAATTATTTGATTTTAACTATTGAAAACACTGATTGTTAAGTTGAACAAATAAATCTGATAATAAAATCTAATATCCCGTAATTTTAAGCAGATAAATATATAATAATCTTCTTTTATAAATCATTTATAATAATCTAAAGATTTATTCTTTTCCTAGGCAAGTAAAATAAGTATTAGTTTGAATATATATATAGGTAGATTTTAAAGAGAATATGGATTTGAAATTCAAATGTAAAAAATCTTAAAAATAAATTAGATTTAAAAATAATATTTATATATGATTTTTTTTTTAGTATAATATTAGTTTTATATCATTGTCTTTAAAGGGTTTTACAAAGGATATATTAAACTTGTATAAATATTTTTAAGTGTATAATTAGGATATTATATCATTTTATTTTAAAGTTAAATAAGGAGAAGTTTAAATATTAATACACTTAAGACATTAATAAATATAAAAATAAATTTAAAATATAATAAATATATATATATATATGTATGTATGTATGTATAAATATATGTATGTATGTATGTATAAATATATATATATATATATATATATATATATATTACAACATAAATGACAAATGTAAGCTAAAGATGATATGTAAATACAAGTGCAAATTAATTATAGTAGGCTAATGACAAATGTGAATTAATTTAACAAGTGTCCCTATTTTCTTTTAAAAAATAATAATTAATAAAAGATAAAAACTAAGTACATAAACCTCACTACTCTCTCTCTCATTCTTTTTTTTCATATCTTCATTCAAAAACAAAGAAAAAACTCAAAGCCTGTAAAACATTTTAAACCAAATCAAGGACAAAAACCTGTAACACAAATACTCAAACCAGAAATTAATCAAGCAACAACCATCTTCAACTTGAATCATCAAAGTGTTAGTTTTTAATCAAGCAATCAAAGCCTGGATCATCTTAGCAAGAAAATTAAGCTAAATCATCTCAGTCTTGAAAGAAGCTTCCAGTTTTCAAGCTAGCAATTTTCCAGTTAACAAGTCTTCAAGGATGAAGCATTTTTTTCAGCAATTCAAGTTTTCAAAAAAAATCCCAAACTGTTTCAAAAAGCTCATCTATTCAAAACCCATACAGGTGAGTAAAACAAGTTTTTAATCTATTTAAAATCCCATTGCATGCAGTAATTACTTGGAACAAGGTATGATAAGTATTTGCATGTTTATTTATATGAATTGCATGTAGATATATATATGATTTCATGGTGTGCATGTCATAATACAAATGAATACTTTGTTTTGGTTATACAGGTTTCAAAACCTGATCAAATTTAAATATCTCTTTCCTTGATTCATTTTAAACTTTTGTGTATAAACAAAACTTGTTTGTAATAACAAGATAGTTGAGTTGAAAATATTTCCAGTAAAAATCGGATGGTTGTTTTAATAAAAAGGAAGAAGAATAGTAGAATTCTTAACTGATCAAAATCCCGACTTTAATAAATTATTGTTTTAGGTATACAATCTGATTTGTTATCAAAATCTAGGATTTTCGAAAATGAAATCGTGATTTTTAAGGCTGTGAATCGAGAGAGATCAAGAGTTAAACGTGTTTGGGTTTTTTGTTGACCTCTGATGATCGGTGGGGTTAGGGATCTCGAGGTCAGTGCAGAAGCAAGATGGGAGGTCGGAGGTCATGGCAAAAATGGTCAAAGGGGTTATCATTCACCATGGCGGCACAGCGAGGTGATTGTAGGGTTTAGGGACATGGGTGGGTCGAAGATGTTCTTGGGTTCGTCGCGACAACTAGGTTGCATCAGACTTGGTCAGGGTGGGTGGATTAGGAGCGTTGGTCGTCGGTGAAGTTTTGGACAGGGTGTCAGGTTTCTGGTGGTCGGTGGTGGCGTCGTGGGAAGATTTTTTTTTTAGGTGTTGGTTCATTCCAGGTTTGGTGGATAAGCTCGATTTCGATTTCAAGCCTGATTCTCAGTTTGGGTGATCGGGATCGGTTGGGTAGGACGATGGCGACTTTTCGATGGTGGTTTGGATGGTCAGAGCTCTGGCGATCTCCTGTGCACGTGTACGAGGATTTGGGTGTGTCAGTATTTTGTAGTTGAGAACAGGAGGAGTAGGGCTCGAGTGGGAACTCAGGGACAAGAAGTTTTTGTTCGAGCTTGTCTTCGGGTTTCGCGTGAATGTTTATAGCTTATAGCAGTTTAAATTTAAACAAAGCTTTTTCTTTAAAAAAAGAGAAGGAATGGAAGGCTCGGGTTTTACTCGGGTTAAATGTTCGAGATTTGCAAATTTTAAAGTTAAAACAAAATTCAAGTTTTAAACTAATTTTCTACTAAAACTATTTCTTTTAAATAATAATGGTTTATTTAAATGAATGGCTAAGTAAAAGTTGTGTAATTCATTTTAACTTAGATTAAGTTAAATCTTAAGTTTATTTAAACTTAATAATATAATTAAGTAGTGATTGAGAAGATAAAATGATTTTATCATTAATTAAACTTAAAGTCTTAAGTTAATAGATTAATGATAATTAAATCCCAAATTTATTAAATAAGATTTTAATGACAAGTAAGAAGTTAACTAAGATTTTGGGTAATTATAGATTAAATAAATTGATGAACAGAGATTAATTAATTAATGATTAAGAATTAATTAATTAACGACTAAGAGTAAATTAATTAATGATTTATAATTGTAAATTAATTTGAGATTAATTAATTTGTGATTAGAGATTAATTAATGTACATAATTGAAGAGTAATTACTTAGATGATAATTACTAAATGTAAGTAATAAAAGGTAAATTACTTAATAAAAGTAATTAAGGATTAATTATTCAAGTGTAATTAAAGGAATTAATTAAAGGGTTAGTTAATTAATGAATGTGATTAACTAAAAGGATAATTAATCAATGTAAGTGATTATAGAATAATTAATTAAAGTAACTAATTAAGGATCAATGTAATTAATCAATTAATGAGAATAATTAAAGGTTAATTAATGTGAATAGTTAAAGGATAATTAACTTTTGTAATTAATTATAGGTTAATTACTTAATGTAATTAAGGAATAATTAATTAAGGATGAATAATTAATAACTAAGGGATGATTAATTAATTGGTTTGTAATTAATTAATGATTTAGTAAGCAGGATCCAAAGGCGATTGAAGTAATTAATTTCATTAATTTAAATTAATTAGAAATGGTGTGACTAATTTATCTTGCTTATGAATGATTGAATGATATTGTATGCCTTGGATTATTTGATATCTCTGATAAGCAATTCGTGATGCTATGTGATATGATATGTTTGGACGGAACTGTGATAATATGGTTTGTCTATCTATCATGAATGACAATGTAAATATGTAATTCTGGATATAAATTGAAATTTTTAAACTTAAGAAACTTTATTTTTAAGTTGATATTGGATTCGAAGAGACCGAGGTCGGATATCAGTACATACCCGAAACCACTTCGATTTGTATTCTACAATAATTCTTTATGTATTTGACTTTGGAATAAATAGGCTGGAATGGAATAAATAATGTAAACTTGGTCATTTAATCTGAGTAATGTTACTTAGATATGATTGTAAGATGTGTTTTTGACTATGGCAAGTTAAGAACTCGTTGTGAGGTTTGAGTTACCCCTGAGTTTTAAATAAGTTTTATATCTTAGTATTTCATTTTAGATGGGTTTACTCTCATTGGTTTCTAGCCTGAGACGGGTGATGTAAGGCTCGAGTCAGACCGAGTATTACAGCTTTTCAGGTTAGGGCATTCTGAAGCTCATGAGGCGAGCTGGATGGCTGGAACATATGGAGTTAATCGTTGTGTATTTGAGAGTTATATTATTTGTAGCCTGGAACAGGTTGATATAACTGTCCAGTTATGTGTATATGGTTGTAACTATGATGTATTGAATGTAAAGTTACAATAAGAGCTTTTCTTTGCATAAATGCTTTTATTTTGATATTATATTTTGATCCGTTGCAAATGTGAGATGCTGTTGTTTCCTCTTCTTCTACCTCCTTCTTTTCTCTTACAATCTAGGATTTTTGGAGTCGAAAATTTCGGATCGTTAAATATTTATATGTAAAATCCCTTTTTTAATTTCCTTTCATTCCTTTTTATTAATTATATACACTTTTCAAGAGAATTACCAATTTGAAATTATTATTAACAACCCTTCATTTATACTTATAGAAATTCCATACATTCAATTTCTCTTGGAAATCTCTATTTTCATTTTTAAAACAAATTTTATTTCCCAACAATTTCCAATAAATAATTTTTTTATCAACAACTTTTGTTTTTAAATAACTTCAATTTAATGTTAAAACACCAAAAACAATTTCCTGCAGCTACCAAAAATATTATAAAAATGGGAAAATCAGTAAATCATCTAAAAATATAAATTATGGAGCAAACTACTCTAAAATCAACAACAAATCATCAATATAAATTCTATCACCTGACCCAAATCGAATTACATCGAATTCTAAATATACATAAATGCACACAAAACAAATAAATTTTCTTAATCCATCTCGACCAACAATTCTAATGAGAGGAATTACTCTCAACTGAATGGCCCTATGAGAAGTAAAATATATAAACCAAAATACAATCGGATAGCACCTCCTTTGCATTTTGGACAATATGACATACCCAAAAGCTCACAATCTAATCCAATATCAAAAACATAATTTAATCAATATCTCTAACAACATTTTATCTAAACAATTCACTCAACATTACCAATCAATCTAGTAATGTTACTGTTACCTAGCACCTTGGCCTGGCTACGAGACGATAATTACAGAGGTAATAGATAGCGCCCGACAAGATTCTGACCAAGGACGGTTGGAGGTACAGAGGGTTTGGGGCATTCGATATGTTCGGCATTTCTGTATGGCTCGGGTGAAGTGAGGGAACACAAGGCTCGGCAAATGTGTTGGAGTGCATGGTTCGGCCTAGATTGTTCAATAAGCCCCGCTCGGTTAAGAACAAAGGTCACTCATGGCTCGGTCGAGATGGCCAGCATGGATCGCTCGGCCAATGGAGGTAAAAGCAGGGTAGTTTGGTCTGGACGCTCGACGAAGGATGGCTTGGTATATTCATATGGGTCGGCCTGCTTTCATAGCTCGGCACTAGATGGTAGTTCGATCGAGATAAATAAGTGAACAGTGGATTGGTCAAGGCAGTTGCGTTGAAGTGGATCGGTCAAGTTAGACGAGTAGTTGGGGAACGGCCATGTTAGTTCAACCTAATTGGCTCGGGGTAGATATGGATCGGCATGCATGTATAAGCTCAACCTTAGTTCGGCAATTATCATTTGGCTCCAATTGTTCGACGTATACCGCTCAGCACATACGGTTCTGTCAAATATGGGTCAGACTTAAAATGGCATATGTGGGTCGGCACCTAGGCTCGGTCATAGTAGTTTGGTATGCCTGGTTTGGTGCATGCTAGGGGAGTTAACAAGTTATTAGGTCTACAACAAGGTGAGGCGATCGGCATGACTTCGCTTCGAGTCACACGGCTATTTGCTTCGGGTCTCTTGAGAAGTTGCTTCGAATCATTTATGAGGGAACCCTAGTTCGACACTTACCACTTGGCCAATGTCGCTCGGCAAACGTGGCTCGGTTTGATGCACAGGAGTTGTCAGTGATGGGCTGAAGTACCTCGTTCTTGGGCCTAAGCAGGGAGTCCACTCTATCTTCGTCTATAAACAGGGAGGTAGGGGCACAGCTGAAGAGAACTTTTTTCGAGAACTCCAAGGACACTTTTCCATTTTTACACTAGCTTTCTTTCAGTTAAAACTTGTATTCGAGCTATTTGCTTACGAATTGTATCCGTACTTAAGTCTTAGAGGAAAGCAATAAAGATTATACTAACAGTGGACGTAGGCAGTTACATCGAACTACTATAATTCTGGTGCTCTTGTTTTTGCAGTTAGTTTTGCATACATCCCTTAGTTTTTAATTTACTTTCTTCATTAATCTCCCTACATAGTTCTATTCAATGGAGTTAGTGACCAATTTTGGTGCTTTCACAGAGAAGAAGCATTCTCATGCCGTTAGGATCTACTTTGTCGCTACTGGATTGAAGAAATCCCCCAAAGAAGATCCAAGTTCGTTCACAAGAAGTTCATAGATTCTACTCAGATTTCATATCAATAACTCTACAATGGAAATACCACGTACTATGTTAGCCTCCCACCATGCGGATGTCAACGAGACCGCTAGCGTCCAACAAGTCCGACCCAGCAATCAATAAGCTAATCCCGACGTAGGGACCGCCGCCGTCCTAAACCAAACAGAAGTTGTCACCAGAACATAGTTCAACGAGCTGATGAGAGTACTTGCAAAAAGCAAGAAAAAGCTTAATGAGAAGATTTAGGCTAACGCTAGTGTCATTACCCAACTTAATCAACAACAGCATCAGAGTACTAGAGGAAGTCCTGCTACCTACTCATCGTCTAATAGCTCCACTTCATCTGATGAACATCCCAGGCGTAGATGCCGTATAATTGAAATAGCGCAAACAGGTGCAGTAGATCAATCCAACAGGAATGATCCAGGTTCCTAAACTGGAGCCATGACCCCTCACTTGCACCTAGGAAATCGCTCTCAAATTGGAATGGGAAACTTAAGATCAGCAGCGCGAGTGGAAGCTGGACGACCGGCTCACCAAGGTCATAACGAAGCAAATCCCTAGGATACACATTTGGTATATCATCAACCAGGGAGGCACCGGCTGGGATGGTCATGGAGGACGGAGTCCAACTTGTCGCCTCTTATCCAAACCCCAAACTTGTCAGCCATGGTCAGACAGTTGATGAGGGAAAATCAGTGCTTATCCAACGATGATTGGGGCACAGATATAAGTCATACTCCATTCACAGATGTTATCCTACATGCTGAATACCCCCAGAAGTTTAGTATGCCGACTATCCCAGCATGTGAGGGGAAGACTGATCCCCGATAGCATGTAATGAGATACGAGTGACTGATGGACTCGGCCAGGGCGAATAACGCAACTAAGTGTAGATATTTCTCAATAACCTTATTTGAAATCGCTACCATGTGGTTTACCAGACTTCCTCCACGATCGATTCGATGAGTTATTGATGAAATTTGTGGAGCAGTTTAGGATTCATAACCCTCGTCCAAAAGACGTGATGTCTTTATCTAATGTAATTCAAGCCCCTAGGGAGTCCTTAAAAGAATATTAGCAAAGATTTCACATTGCAGCTACTGAAGTCAGCAACTCGAATAACCATGCTATTCCCATGGCCGTGATGCGAGTTCTAGATCCGGAATCAAAGTATGGTGATTGGCTGGCAGGAAAACCTCCGGCTACCCTGGAATGTTTTTATTCAAAGGCACACCAGTTCATAAGAAGGGAGAAGCCAGATGGACGAGGTGCGGCAGTGAGCTAGGGCCTGGCAAAGAGGCATTGCAAAGTAACATTGCGATAAAATAGGCTGGCGACAATTCTGGAAAGATCAAGGTCAATGTTCAAAACAATCCCGAGCAGTCTAAACCGTTTGAAAGGGAAAATTCCGAAAGAAAGAGGGAAGCTGGAAAGTGAAAGCCAAGAATCTCGACCTACAACGAATGCACTCCTCTGAACGCATCTCTAGAGAATGTTTATTTGTCAACTTGTAACACCTTCCAATACCAGAAGCCGCGCCCAAAGGAATCCACTAAGGAACAAAAGAAGACTGGGAAGTACTGTCGATTTCATGAGACCAATGAGCACAACACTGAGGAATGCAGAAACCTCCATGACGCTATAGAGAAACTGAATTCGTAGAAGAAGTTGTAGCAGTTTGTTAAGAATCCGTAGGAAGGGTGATAAGGAACGTCAGACCTCGTTCACGGGCAAGCTCCATGCCATCCTGAAGAACCTACTCGGATTGTAGATTGGCTAATCGTAAACACGATAGTCAGTGGGCATAATTTAGTAGACAAGAGTTGGCAAGAAATGGAACGCTATGCTAGTTCCTTGAAGCACACGGACTTTGAATGCTGCTCGAACTTGAAAGATGAGATTCTAGTGAAACAGCAGCGAACGATGACTGAAGATATAGTGTTCAAAAGTAGAGATGCTGATCGGGTGGAGGCACCTACCATTGACTCGATGGTCGTCTTGGCAACGATTGGGCTAGCATTAGTGAGAAGGGTATTGATTAATTGCGACAGTTCTGCCAACATTACATTCAAAAAGACGTACGACCAAATGAAGATGGAGGCAAAAGATCTGAAACCATCTAAAGCCCGCATTCACGTTTTTTAATGATGCAGCCACTGATGCGATAGGGTTTGTTGAATTACTAGTTGAATTAGGCGAAGGTGAGCGTAGGAGGGTATGGATACTACCGTTCATTGTGTTGGATGTCGATTCCCCGTACAATGTTTTTCTGGGCCGACCGGCCGTGGTGGAGATTCGGGCAGCTTTGGCCCCGTGGTGTATGATTTTGAAGTTTTCAACGGATAGAGGAGTTGGGGTTGTACATGGTGACCAAGCGATAGGTCGTGCATGTTATGTGGCCAAGCTGAGAGAGGCCCAGCAGAGAGAGAATGGAAAGGTTGTGGACAACTCTGTCCACATCCATGTAGCGCAAAATTGACAAGTAGCGCCCGAGTCTTGGCTCGGGCAGCGGGGTTGGAGCTACAGAGACATAGATCTAAGAGACGATGATGAAGAACCTATGGAGCCTAAAGCTGCACCGGTTGGACTAACGATTGACATTTAAGTTAGACACGATGACCCATCACGGGTTGTTTAAGATTGGATCACAACTCACTCCCTCGATGACTGAGGACCTAATTAATTTCCTCCGAGCGAACCTGGATGTTTTCGCTTGGACCCACTCTGATATGTAGGGGATTTCTCCCACCATCGCAAGTCATATGTTGAACATTGACCTAAAGTATATACTAGTAAAACAGAAAAGGAGAGGTATGGACCCGGAGAGGTCTACTGCTCTCAGAGAGGAGGTGGATAAACTCAAAGTCAATGGGTTTGTTTGCGATGCCCTATACCCTGAATGGGTATCTAACCCTGTGCTAGTGAGAAAAGAGAATGGAAAATGGAGGACCTATGTCGATTACTCAGACCTGAACAAGGCTTTCCCTAAGGATAGTTTCCCTTTACCCAGAATAGACCAGTTGGTTGACTCAACCGTCGGACACAAGTTATTGTCATTTATGGATGAGTATTCGGGATACAATCAAATCCCAATGCACATTCTAGATTAGGAACACACTAGTTTTTTCACCGATGTCTGACTGTATTGTTATATAGTGATGCCTTTTGGGCTGAACAATGCAGGAGTGACTTATCAGTGCTTGGTAAATCGGATATTTAAAGACCAAATTGGTAGAACAATGGAAGTCTATGCGGATGACATGCTCATGAAGTCACGGCAGTCAAACGACCACATTCGAGACTTAGCGGAGATGTTTGATATACATAGACACTACGGAATGAAAATCAATCCACTAAAGTGTACCTTTAGGGTTGCGTCGGGAAAGTTTTTTGTCTTTATTGTCAATGCACGGGAAATTGAAGCTAATCCAGAAAAGATTCAGGCTATTCGAGACATACAAGCATCCAAAACTATAAAGCAAGTACAATGTCTGAATGAAAATGTTGCCGCGTTGAGTCGATTCATATCCAGAGCGACCGATAAATGTATTCCCTTCTTCAATGTGATAAAGAATGGGAAGAGAAATTTTGAATGGACACCCGACTGTAAGGATGCCTTCTGAGCTCTGGTGAGACATTTGGAAAGTCCTCCAGTTTTGTCAAAGCCTGTAGACCATGAAGTGTTATATGCATACCTAGTTGTGTCTCAGCATGCCATTAGTACGGCCTTGGTTCGTGAGGAGAACCGAATTCAAAAGCCAGTGTATTATGTTAGTAAACGTCTAACGGGGGTGGAGAAGAATTATTCTAAGATTGAGAAGCTAGCCTACTGCTTGGTGATCGCATCACGCAAGCTCCGTTCATATTTTCAGGCACATTCGATCGGTGTTTAAACCGATCAACCTCTACGACAGGTTCTCCAACGACCTGGAATCTCTGGAAGGTTGTTGAAGTGGAACATTGAGTTAAGTCAATTCGATATCACCTACCTGCCACGGAGGGCTATCCAAGGGTAGGCGTTAGTGGACTTCATTGCGGAATTCAATATCAGACGAGCCAAGCGGTGAGGATGTTATTCCCCCTATTCGATGGAAACTATACACTGATGGGGCATCCAACGACCGTTGTTCTGGGGCTGGTGTAATTCTTGTAAACCCTAAAAACTGATCAATTTTTTATGCTTTGAAGCTTAATTTCCCCGCTACAAATAACGAAGCCGAGCGTGAATCATTGATTGCAGGCTTGAAACTTATTAGGGAACTTGGAGTAAAATTGGTTGAAATCTTTTGTGATTCAAAATTGGTGGTGTACCAGGTGCGGGGAGACTATCAAGCAAGGGGCAGAGACTTGCCCCATACCTTGTTCGGGTTCAAGAGACGTTGGCAGACCTTGAATATTACGATATTTCACACATCCCACGTGAACAGAATGAGGAAGCCAACTCATTGGCAAAGTTCATAAGTACTGGTGATGCACAACGGATGTGATTGGTTCCCGTCGAAATATTACATGCACCGAGTATAAATGAGATGGAAGTAGTTGTGTTAGAAACAGAAATCGAGGAGTCATGGATAACCCCATTCAAGCAATACCTTCTACATGGGTTTTTTCCAGAAAGAAAGAACGAAAGACAACAAGTCATTTGCAAAGCTTCACGATATGTAATGCAGGACGGAATAATGTATCGGAAGGGATTCTCGGTCCCCCTACTTCGGTGCATTGCCCACGATGAGATAAAACAGGTCTTAAAGGAAGTTCATAAAGGAGATTGTAGCGACCATACTGGGAGCAGACATTAGAAAAATAGATCCTCCACTAGGGACACTATTGGCCAACCGTGAATCGGGACACCGTAGACTATGTGCGAAGATGCGACAAACGTCAAAAATATGCGAAAATCTCGAAAGCTCCACCGACAGAACATACACAACTGGTTAGCCCTTGGCTGTTTGCAATTTGGAGAATCGATATAATCGGCTCCTTGCCAATCTCCAAAGGTGGTGCCAAATACGCAATAGTTGCAGTCGATTGCTTTACTAGTGCGCGAAAGTAGAGCCCTTAGCTGCAATCACCACCAAAAAGGTCATTAATTTCATTGAGCAAAACATCATATGCCATTTTGGCCTCCCGCGAACTATCGTTACGAATAATGGAAATCAGTTCGAAAATAGGAAGTTCAAAGAATTTTGTCAAAAGTACGGCATTAAGAAATGGTTTGCAGCAGTTGCTCATCCAAAAGCCAATGGACAAGTAGAAGCCTTAAACAAAATAATCAAATCCATATTGAAAAACATTTAGGGAAGGCTGGAGGCAAGTGGGTGGATAAGCTTCCGACAGCACTCTGGTCTTACAGAACCACCCACAAGTCCACGACTGGCCACACTCCATTCACATTGGCATATGGCACGGAAGCTGTTATACCCGTGGAACTTGAAGTTCCTTCTCATCGGGTAACTCATTATGACCCTAAGACGAATCAAGGGTAACTCATTATGACCCTAAGACGAATCAGGATCTCTTATTGGAATCACTGGACTTTGTCGACGAAAAACGTAAAGAAGCTGATTTAAGGGCGGCTGCATATAGGCATCGAGTCTCTCGATATTATAATGAAAAAGTCCGACCAAGAATCTTTGATGTGGGCGATCTCGTTTTGAAACGAGTTTTTCCGATCCCATCGCATACGAATCCCACATGGGAAGGTCCATACATCATTGAACGAAAGCTTCGAGAATGAACTTTCAAGCTAGCGACCGTCGACGACATGATGCTTCCCTGAGCATGGAATAGCGAGCATCTACGTCATTATTACACTTAGTTGTTTCCTTTGCATTTTAGTATTAATTTTTTCCACTATGTTTTTCTAAGTCCCCAAATTGCGGACTACAGTACTCTAAGTCCCCAGAGTACGGACTAGAGTATAAACGATTAAAAATCTTTAAATCCCCAAAGTGTGGACTAGATACTCTGAGTCCCCAAAGTGTGGAATAAATTATAAATGACTTAAGAAATCTTTAAGTCCCCAGAGTATGGACTAGAGTATAAACGAATAAAAAATCTCTAAGTCCCCAGAGTGCGGACTAGAGTACTCTGAGTCCCCGGAGTGTGGACTAGAATATAAATGACTTAAAAAAATCTTTAAGTCCCTAGAGTCCGGACTAGAGTACTCTAAGTCCCTAAAGTGTGGATTAGAGTATAAACGACTTAAAAATCTCTAAGTCCCCGGAATGTGAACTAGAGCACTCCGAATCCCAGAGTGTGGATTAGGGTATAAACGATTTAAAAACCTCTAAGCCCTGGAAGTGCAGACTTGAGTATAAATGATTCAAACAATCTCTGAATCCTTAGAGCACGGGATAAAGTACTCTATGTCCCCAGAGCGTGGAATAGAATATTTGAGATTCGAAAAATTTCCGAGTCATGTGGAAGCGAACTGGAGCTTGTGTAACCCACAAGATTTTGAATTTTGACTACAAGTTAGACAGTAAGCTAAACAGCGAATATCATCGAAAATAAAGAAAAAAATTATTTAATGATCGGAATTTCACTACAACTTCTCTTGAACTCGAAGCAAAAAAGTCTATTTACAACAACTATGAAAATAAATAGAAATAACTACATAATTCAGACTTATTGGGGTTGGATAAGGCGCGATCGGATGGCTACTTTTTTATTTCTTTTCATTCCTCGGCTTCTCCGATGGCTCCTCACCCGAGCGTTATAAAAGACTAATGCTAGAATACATTTATTGCCCGCTAAGAAGCAATGGTTATTTGAACTTTAGAAAGGGAGATTAAGTAACACTCACTGGTTGACTCTCAGCTATTTTGGGAGTCTCACCCTCTGGGATAGGGGATAGAGCGTGAATATCGAGCCCAGGCTCCTCTGGGTTATAGCCAATATGCTGCTCGAAAGAGAGACCAGTCGGCTGAACAGGAGGATGAACTGGAGACTCAGTTTTGGACGAGCCAGCAGTGTCATTTTTTCCTTTTGATGAGGAGGAGTATCTTCCGTAAAGGGCCTTAGCCATAGATAGGTTAGTGCGCTCATTATCACGAAGCACATCCTTCACAAGAGAATCCACATCAACCTCTTCAATTCCCAACTTGATCTTTTTAATTTTTACTGAAGTGTCCTATGCTTCGGCCAAAGATTTGAGGTTACGCACGCCAAGAAAGGTTAGGTCACGATGCATGAGAACTCGAGCATTATACTAGGCACTGAGTGGATCAAACAGGCTCTTAATGTCCTCCCTACTAGCCTTAGTAGCAGCCAGGAGGCAAGAATCGATTTCGAGAGCATCATTCTTTTACCCTCCTCATGGGCTGCGTCCTTCAGCACTTCAACTTTGGAGAACTCCTCATAAAGCTTTGTTTTTAGAATTCATGTAGTGATAATCTCGTCGCAATATCATTGTGAATCCTCTTAAGCGGCAGTTTTTTTCCTTTTCTTTGATGAGTGGTTCCTCCAATTCTTTGACTCGTTGAGCGAAGACATCCTTCTCCTTTTGAAAGGAGTCTTTTTCTAAGGCTAAAGCGCCACAGTGTTGAGCTGCTTCATTAATTTCCCTCCTATGGGTAGCTTCCAGACGATTGACTGCCTCAGTAGTGTCTTTAGCATTTTGTTGGGCAGTATCAAGTTGAGATTTGTACGAGGAAAACTCTTCACCTGGGCTTTGATAATGTCTTTATCATAAATGGATTCAAGTTTCAGGCGATCGATCTCATACTGATGTTCCATGAAACTTCTAAAACTTTTTCAGCCAAGTGAACAAACGCGTCGTGTTGGACGTAGACATGATTGCTGCAAGCAATGGCACATTGTTTAACATGCCCTAGAATAGGATAGATCCACTACAACAAAAACACCCTTTAATAGCGTTTAAAAAACGCTATTAGAAGCTATTATAGCGTTTTTTCTTACGCTGTATATTAACATGGTGTAATAGGTCAGTGACCTATAACAGCAACATACAAAACGCTATAAGAGACGCTATGGACAAGGAAATTTCATAGCGTTTTATAAGTGCTGTAAACATAACTTTTAATAGCCTTGGAAAGTCGCTATGAAGTGAAACTATAGCGTTTTCATGACTGCTATCACTACAACAAAAAGGACTTTTTATAGCGTGTAAAAACCGCTATAAAAACTTTCTATAGCAATTCTATAATCGCCATAGATCAACATATTGTAAAAAGTTTGGTAGATACTATAGCGTGTCATACTTGCAATGGAAAACGTATTTTTCTTGCCATCTAAAATAGGCCATATTGGTTCAACTCCTTTTCTATAGCATTATGAAACGTGCTGTAGAACCTTTTATGACGCATTTTAGTTGCTATAAATATATCGACATGCTATATTATTATAGCATTTGAACGCGCTATGGAATCATCGTGTCAACCTTTTATGACACATTGAAATGCTATAGAAAATTCATTACTATCTATTAAAGCACCGTCTTATTGCTATGAAAACTATTTACTCTTTGCAAAAGATTTTGTATAGCACTAACATGATGCTATAGCATAACAAAGCTGAACAAATTTTCTTTTTATTGCATAGTTAGAACGCTATAAAAAAATTCTATTGCACATTTTTTGCTGTCATAACATTCAAAGCTTACAATTTTCAACTCTATTTATATATTATAACTCAAAAAACCACATTCATCACATTAACATAAGTACACAAATTGAGTCATAAGCCAAATCACAAAATATATGTATCCATAATATTTCATACATGAAGAATTAAACAAAAATATTTGTGATAAAAATTAAACATAAGTACATAAATTGAGTGTAGCATACCAAAACGATACATACTAAAAATATTTTAATGACCGTCGATAAGCATGACTGATTTAAAGGAGAAAGAGTGCGACATCATGTATCAACCTCAAAAGCATCATACAACACCTATGAAGAAGAAACACAAACATACATATGTTAGTCAATATATACAAGTATGTATAAGTACAAAAGATGCATCGCCAAAGACTAAGTTACTGAAACTAGCATAACCCCTAATGAACTATGTACAAAAGATGGACATCATATTCAAAAAGTCACTGTTAAATGCACGACATAATCAAATAAGACGTTTAAAAATAACCAGTAGGAATAAAATAGGATAATAAGTTTACAAACCTTTAGATAATAAAATAGGATAGAACATGTGTTAATGAAAGTATAGATATGAAAGAATCACCTTGTTGACTGCCAGTATTCACCATATCAGCAATACTCCAATTCATCATGTCTCAATGGCTCTCTTACATTGGCTTCCTCTGTGGTTTTTCATCATATCAACATTTTATGTATAGAGAGTACTGATGCTTACAGATGCAAACAGAATCAGAATGCTAGGAACGCCATAGGAAGTAGTCAACTGCATCAAACAATAGTAGTTATTATATGATGGTACACATAATAGTTCACAAATTTAATGCAGTAATCACTTTTATTCTGCATGATCATGGACCTATATGAAAAATTGAACTGCACCTCCGTAAATGTTGGAAAAAGTTACCCCAAAGTAGCGGAATTTCCCAAGGTAAGCTAGAAAGGAACAACTGGGTCACTTGCGATCCATGCCAAGTTTTTCTCTCAAACCCTTCAATTATCATTTATACCCCCCTGAAGAAATTTTGTTCAAATGTAAGATAATTTGTCAAGACAAAAAATATAGTGTCACCCCAGAGTGATTGTATCTAGTTCCTGATAATGATGTGGAATTATCAAAATAAAAAATGCTTATTACTTACAGTTATTTCTCAGACTTGTAACTGAAATCGGTATTAGATACCAAAATCTTTGCTTGACCTATCGCCTATTTGAATCTGGACCAACATGAAAAATGATCTTTCACGGGCACTACATATTTACAAAAAGTGATAGATGCATAGGGCAAGGCTAAAAGGGATAGGAGTTGAGGAAATTGTACAGTTTGAGTCTTCTGGGTTTTTCCATGTATGTTAACTGGCGTGATTAGTTAAACTAAGTAGTACAGAATCAAAAAACTATGCATTCATAGTATACAATGCTGGTGGAATTCGTCTTATCACAAAATTGCATCTTATAGTGTGGGTACTAGTTTTGGCTATACAAATTTTAAATGAAGATAACTAGAAACACTTAAATGAAGACAACTAGAAACAGCAGTCAAAGAGATTCATCTTGTGAAGTACCAAAATGCTAACACAAAATTGAAATCTTGAATTTTAATGATGATATTTATTTTTATTGTGATTATATTGTAATTGATTATTTTATAGTGTGAAAATTTATAAAAAAAATTGTTGATAAACGGAAGATAAAATCATTGAAGTTATGCATGCCTGGAGCTTAGGCCTGAGGGGTTCAACTGAAGCTACAGTTATCTGGCTTAAATTTGTACCTTGCTGCTAATATACACAATTTATTATTTTCAGTTAGTTCATAAACACATGTTTGTGTGAACCAGTATTACAACAATGGTGTTTCTTCATGTATTATGCAAAGGATATCCATCGCTATAACTCCAATCAAAGTTAAAATTTAGAGGATCTAGTATGCAATAACATAATACTCTGTGTTATATATTTTTAAATTTCGTGACTGAATGTATTGTATGCTAACAAACCTTGCCGAGAGCCCAATCTACAGAGTCAAAGTATGCACGCTCATTGTCCTTATCATTATATGAAATACACTAGTTGAATGCAATGTGACAAAATTATTTGTTAATTTTTATGTAAACATGATTAACAAAAGGAAACTTGCCTTTGAGATCAAAGGTTTCTTTTTTGGTACAATCCCACCATATTTTTTTCCATAGATGCCTGCATTAATTAGTAAATTACTCAAAATCTTCCAACATATAAAACAAATCATGCTGTGATGAATCCTTCAAATAATCAAATTGTTGCACAGTAGTATTAGTAAGTCAAGAGAATCAATATTTTTACTATGACCAAATATATATTCATAAAAATAGTCATATATCATCTTTTTATTCTGTCTTATTCATAAGTAAATTAAGTAATATAATAAAATGCCAAAGATTATAGAGGATTCCTTTCTAAGACTTTTTGTAAACCATATTGTAAATGAGGATATATTATGAAGTTTAAGATAAAATAGTCCTGAAAGAATATTAGGCATGGAACCAAATATACAAATATCTAAATGGTCAGTGGTTTTTTTTCTTTCGAGAAGACGGTTAGGAAAAATAGATAAGTACAAATTAGCTAATCATCAATTTAAATTGTTATTTTCTTTACGAATTTGGCCTAACCTTCTGACTAAGATGTAAACATTAACATATTTTTTACCCAAAAAAGACAGAGAATAATTCGCTTTTAACTTCAAACTTATTGTGTAAAAAAAATGAATATAATCTATCCACATACATTCAATGCTAGAAATCAATTGAACCGTTGTCATAAGACACGTCATAAACGTGATATGTCATAAGACTACATAACAAAGGGAGAGAATACCAACGACAAACTCACCTTTACTCTGAATCCTTGTAGTTCTAGAAATATATGCACTTCCATTTTAATCTCTAATTGCGACACTCTGCACTTTTGAAACCTGCCATACTCATGGACATCGGAAAATTAATACTAACATTGTTATCTGCAATAAAAGTAGAATTAGAATTATAAGAATATTTATTGATGTTAAGGTAAAAAAATTATAAAGATAGTTTATGGAGTCATGATTATTTGGACACTGGAGATGACATGAAAAGAATACGAAAACTAAACACAATATAGAGCAATTAATAGACATTGTTCACTTCTAATTCATTCCACACATGGTTGTCATACTCGAATAATATCACTTTCATACAACAAACGTATGGGATATACATACCTAGGCGCCCAGGTGATGCATTGCCCCTTTGTTTAGCACTGCGATTACCTTACAGCGCTAGTCAGTTTTGAAACCATTGAATTATTTGAAGTTTTTCATATGATGTCTCAGCGGTCCATAATTCCATATAGGTAAATCCCTAACTCCATATGGAACTTGACATGATGAAATCATAATCCAAATGCATAAAGCATTCCTGTGGTTGTGGGTTTACTAGAAAAATAAAAATTTAAATACTGTAACAATAATCTGGTGTAGTGTTGAAACTTTTGTTGAGTATACAAGTTAAAAACATATAGTCCAATTATGATTATCATACTTATTATAGGGGATATACATGCCTAGGCATCTAGGTTTGGTTCAAAAGCATTTCGTGCTCTAAAACTTATGTAAATGACCTACAAAAGGTACAAGTTAATATTTAGTAGACAACATAAGGAAATTTCAAGTTAGCATGTGTTTTTACTGATTTTAGCATTCATTTAATAAATATCTACTTTTCTTTTTTCAAAGGAACGGTATAAAAGTGGAATCCAGCAGTAAACACAAATGATAACCTCATTGCCCACATGGAAAATATTACCAGCCAAATGATATATACAGCATTAATCATTTGCTTGTGGCACCAAAGAAAAATAACATAGATGTATGTATTTTAAATAATATAGACAATTGATTATTTATGAATATTCATATTTAAAAACTTTGAAAAAGCAGTTCATATCGTAATCCATTCTCTTCAAACCGAATTGAGCTACTGGAGCCAATTAAATAGATATACTTTCATAAGATTCTGTTCTAGAATTACAAAATAGTCTTGTATGATTAAGCTTTGGTAACTTTGGTTGAATGCGCTTTTTACTTTAGTTGGAGGTAATAAAAATTACCCTATGGCATACACTTCATCGGCATGAGACATCGAGACTTAAGTTTTGTATGTCTGACATGCCTCAATTTGCTAAAGCATAAGATTTAAAGGCAAAATGCATATATAAAGTTAAAAATATTATTTGTGTGGTTCTGAAAACATAGTATAGTGCGACTAATCTTGAATTATTGATTCAACTGCCAAATAAACAATCATACAGAAGCAAATAAATACAGTGAATGAGGTTAATGGGATCAAGGTTCGTTTAATTTATCATTGTTCAAAATAAATTTCACAATTATTGATTGAACTCCTTTCTAATTTCATACCTGTCTATTGCAGCAAAATATAGATAACCAGAATAAGACCGTTGAAGTTGAAAATTATTATTATGATGTTCATCGGATGCTTTCTATATTAAAGCAGCCGAGTCTGGAACAAACTCGTGAATTGAAAATGGAAGCATTTATTAAAGGTATATATGTGTACAGTTTCTTTCATTAGGTTTTATCATTTTACTATTTTCTAATATATATGTATGTGTCCAGGAAAGAGGGTGTCTGATGTTCAAATGCCAGTTGTAGAGTGTAGCTATGATGGTGGATTTGAGTGGTAATAATCTATCTTTTGATTGGTTCCTTCTTATAAACTCATTCTGTTTGTTAACATGTTAATGATATAAGTTCATAATTATATTAAGGTACTAATATTATTATAGTGTGAAACGTTGAAGATAATAAACTAGATACTGTAAACATTGGACTCTAATTTGAATGTTTGCTGTAAACACTGGACTCTAATTTGAATATTATATGGTGTAAAACGTTGAAGGTTCATAATTATACCCTACTAATATTATTATGAACGTAGAATGTCCATGTTTGTCATCTTCAAATATTACTAAAATCTCAAAAGCACTGGTTTCATTTATTGAATATTTGGATAAACGAGACACTGTAAACACTGGACTCTAATTTGAACTTTTTATTTTACTTGGACCATGTCTAGAATTTTATTCTTTAAGGCATATTCTTACATTTCTTAAGAATATCTAAAACAGATGTCCACACTTTAACTACAACTAACTAAATAACCAGTACAGCTAGTCATTCTTATCTAAAACATAATCTAAGGATAACTTTGAAGTCAGGTATAGGCCTAGAAACATCAGGAAGGGAGTAAAACTATTTCTTTAAAAATTGAAGAAAAATTGTCGTTGTTATACACAACCGTAAAGTTGTAGGAGGTACACAACATATTTCAGGTTCTAGTATTTCTCCATTTTTTTTACAAATCAGCATATATATATTGGCAATTATGTCTATAGTTTCCGGTTAAGAATGCAAAATTATGAGCATATAGGAATAATACTCAGTTCGCCATCTTTGAAATACTATATATCCAGCTGTAGTGTAGAATTGTCACTACAATAAGACTTCATAAGAGGAATAAAATGTAACGAAACTTCACGATGAAAAAATTCAGATTAAGATAAGCATTAGCCCATGTTAATGCAAATCGCAAATAACCATAATTAAACCTTAAACTTTTCAAACATTGTGGATATTCAAGAACCTTAATTTAATAACATTATTGACCAAATATTTTTGAATTTTTCTGACTAGATACTCACCAGTTAAGTAGAATACTTTTGACTATAACTCCCAGTTTTAAGCATTGCATAATTATAATATACGTGGTGGTATAGAAATCCTATGTTACATAAAACATGTGTAGTAAATATGACAGAAAAAGCTTTGGTCCCCAATTTAAACTCGTTTTAAGGAAACAGATATTTTGGTATTTCCATGTCTTAAAAACATGCTCAATTTTATCTAAATTTCAAGAATTTAGAAAACATAAAATACTCATAAAGCTGTATTTGCAAAGAATCATCCAATATTCTCTTTCAAATGTAATTATTCAGTGAACAAAGGTCTTTCAAATCAACCAATCCAAAAAGCATTAACGATCGTATATTAAATTTAAAAGACATTGCGGGATAAATGTAGGCAATTGCAACCAAAACTTACTTATTGTAATCACGCATTTGATGGTATGTTGATTTGGCACAAACTTTTAGCATGTGGAACTTATGATAGATGTCCACCACCATATTGAAGAAACATGTCAATCAAGCCCACCTGCATAGCACAAAATTTTAAATCAAGTACACTTTTCCCAAATCATTCCAGTTATAGATATCACTTTGTAATGTATTTATTTTGTCATTTCTGCAGAATATATATATATATATATATATATATATATATATATATATATATTATTTCTAAATGAAGTTATAACTTGGTGTTAGTTCTGAATAGCATCCTTGTCAGTCATTGACAGACTCAACCTATATTTCTTTATACTCGTTCATGGACACCATTTTATTATCATTACCACCCCATGGAGTTTATGTGTATAACAGTGGAGTTTAAGTGTATAACAGTTTCATATTGATGAAAATGCAAAAAATATGGCAGTGGTATAGGGAGGATACAACGAAACAATGGAGGTGGAAAAAGCAATGTTCGAAACAAATCTAGTTTCCAAAATAAATTTATTATTTGCCTCATGTCATTGATGTAAAAAAAGAATAAAATTTGTTTCGACCAATATAACAAATGTTACAAAACTTAAGAATGTCTTGATACATATAGTTCAAATTTCTGATTAGAATATTGATTTAACTTAAATTTGGTGCTTAAACCTTGAACTTAGCTATTTACCCTAACTTTGTTAATTAAGTTAAAATGAGAACTGGACGAACTATATTGTTTTTGTTATTATTATTACCAAAAATGCTAAAACGGCTGCTAAAATCCCTGATTTTACAGGCTTGGCATTAAACAACAGGTCTTCAAATGAATCCATATTTAAGAATGCTAGGTTGACAAAGCGTAGCGGCTAAGTGGGATTTAAATGCATAGTTATCAGCTAAGCTAGGTCAGAGAGAGGGAACTAATTCTAAAAATAGCTGTCCATTTTTAGTGACCCGCAATAGTAACTATCAACTAAGAGTGATATAACATTGTTCACATTGATCACACAAATTAGGTTGAAGTAACTAGAGAATTGAAGTGACACTTGAGAATCAATCAAAATAGAAAAACACATATTGACCTATCTGCAATGGAGTAGATCATATTGAAGTTATATAGTTGAACCTATGTTGTATAATGTGCATTTAAAGTCATTTAACCATATCAGGAAATTAGACATAAGATAATTCATTGCTTAAAACTAATAATAACTAGATAATAACAATCACTGGTGCAGTCTGTACATGATGAAACTTTTAATTTTTTTGATCAAAAGGTGTAGTGTACTTCAGTTGGTTACCATTGAGCCAGTAACTACATGCAGTTGGTAACAAGTTTTTCCGTACTAATCAAAAATTTCAGCCATAGCTTTTACATGACTGATTTCTTAGCAAAAATGTATCAATAGAGAATTCTTTTCTTGATTGATTCTTTGGCTTCATCCTAACTCACTCAAACATAAGAGCATGTTATCGGGCTTTACATATGCTTTAAACGGTTGTGGGAGAAGTTGTGGCAAAAGAGCAACAAAAAATCCTCTTGTTTCCATTTCCACAAACATTGTATTAACTCAAGTATCAACAAAATACATAAGAAATATAGCCCCTCTATAGCATAGCATGGTTAATTAATCACCTCCACCTCATGCCAGCTGGTTTCAACACCATATATTGTCATAACTTCAACAAGACTTGACACTCATTAAGAAATGGTTTGAGTCAAGTGACTGCAATATGCTAGTAGTTACCAAAACAGAAAATTTACTAGTTAAGGTGAGTTTCAGTACGAATCTATGCTATGCAAGGACTTCTTTAAAATAACGATGACCAGTATGAATCTGTGATATGCAAGGACTTCTTTAAAATAATGATGACGATGACGATGACGAAAGAAGGAAAAAAAAGAGAAGAAAAGGACTGACATTTGACACCACGTAAATACAAGGTAAGAAGAAGTGTAGACTAAATTGAAGACTAAAATAAACCTTATCAAAAATACACTTATGTGGCATAAATGTTGTAGGAAGTCAAAGTCGATTTGCTACTTTAAAATGCAACGCATTGCCAAAACCACCAAGTTTATTTTCTATAAACATGGTTGTGACGGAATGATACTGCTCAATAACATAACCCGAAGAAAAGGAGATCCCACCCCCAAGCCTAGGCAGTGACAGCTATTGAATAACAGAAAATGTTAAACTACCATTGAGTACCATTTGCATACTTGTTGTAGGAAGTCAAAGTTAATTTGTTACATTAATATGCAATACAATAAATTTTAATTTTACAAACATGGTTATTTATTTTCATGTGTCAACATTGTTTACTGTAGCTTCTTGGGTGTTAGGCAGTCCTATTAGGCCACTCACTGCGTAAATAAACCAATTCAAATTTACACACTTAAAGATATGCATCTCACAATATGTATAGAATAAGCCTATATAGGTTATAATGATGTGGAATGGATACTACTTTACATCACTGCCTTATTGTTTATGGAATTCAAAATACACCTAAGAGTTTGATGACAACCACACTCGTGTCCACTGTGGGATTCGGACAAATAGAGGTATAGCTTAATGGTATATATTTTTTTCGAAAATAAGTAGGATAGTGATCATACATTGGATTTGAAGAAAGAAAGAGGTAGCCAGCTTATATTACTTGCAGTCGGTCCAATTCCATACACCATTAATCAACCAAATTTTTGTGTTCTGATTTTAAGAGTTCATGCGATGGATCTGATCGTTTACTTCAACACTTTGCAGTTTCTGTTTGGCTTCCTATGGATCTTTCTCACTACACATAATTTAAAAAGATCCTTCACACCTGCATAGATGTATTTTCCAAATGAATAAGCAGAAGAAACTAATGTACATTCGTAGGAATGTTGTGAAGAACTGACAAAAGAGGGGGAAAACACAATACAAAGCAAAATAAATGTGATGTCCAGTTTGATATCTATAACATGCCATGACAGTGCAATGTATATGTACAGTATTGTTTACAAACAATTAAAATTATCTAAGTTTTTATAATTATTGTGTAATCACTGAGTATGTAATTTATAAACTAGGATTTTCACTAAATAAATTACTATTGTTCCTCATTATGTGAAGACAGCGATCATAAAAATTCCGATACAGTTCTTCAGTTGAATGCAATCGATTCAGTAGTAATAGCATTTAATTTACTCAAAAACACATTCATACATATTCAAGATCCTTCAGTTGGTTTCTACAGAAAATGTTATTAATTTCTTCAGTTGGCTTTTTAATTTACTCAAAAACACGTTCATACATCTTCAAGATCCTTCAGTGGGCTTCTACATAAAATGTTTTAATTTCTTCAGTTGGCTTCTACAGAAAATGATATTAATTTCTTCAATTGGCTTCTAATCGAAAATAAATTAATTCATACATACTCAAAATACAGTCAATCATAATCAATTCAATAGTAATACAATCATTCTTTCATATAGGTTTCAAAATTACAAAACTTAAATTACGTAGTAGAACTAGGATTTATAAATTAGCCTTGTTTGTTTAACAACTACATGCATACAACCATTTAAAATCAAATATACATTCAATTTACTCAAACTAGATGTTAGTTGTGTACTATATACTTACAAAATCAAATCAAAACGTAAAATAATAAAGTCACCCAAAATTAGGGAAAATACCGACCTTTAGAATCCTTTTCAATTTTCTGTAGTGAAAAAAGTGTCTAGTGAAGCAGCTGCAAAGCGATGGCTAAATCCACGTAATTATCATGATTATACCACTCTAATTATGTTGCATTTTTCGCCGACAATGTAAATCGTGCTTGCAATCACATTCGACTATTTAGAGGCGAGATAGATCTGCAAAAATGGAACGTGGTAAAACTGATTAAGTGTGCAGACGACGAGGGATTTAGAAGTAAGGTTGAAGAAAACAAACAAATTGGGGTTTTTTTTCTACGATGAGGAAGGGGAGGTGTATTCAAAGGGGGATAGAGAAATAAGAGCGAAAAAAATTTGCCGCCTTTGTCTGGGTAATTTTGCGGTGCAGTCAAATTATAGCGCGTCATCAATTTTTGGATAGCTAGCGAACTAAAATGCAGCAAGTTTGTTTACAACGCTGTCATACTAGGCTATCAATAATATATTTTGTTGTAGTGATCATAGGAAGAAATTTTAATCCATCAAAGCATATTTTTGGAGATGTGGATTTAAGCTCAGCAAGCTTTTCTGCTATCGATGGATCGTGTGCAGGGACTGAGGAAGTTTGTTTAGCCGAAAGCACGGACTTCTTGTGAGGCTCGCGAGATTGTCGAGCGCTCGATGAACTAGAGAATTGGCCGCGAGGAGCTTCAAATTGAGATTACCATTGAACCGATTTCTCCCTGCTTTGTTTTGGTAAAGGAGGAGGATCATTGGGGTATGAAGAATAGCTGTAAGTTTTCTTTCGCGACAATGATGAATCACGGGGACGATAGTCTCTATCGCTGTTGTCGTCTCTATCTCAGCGTCTGCCGGACGCCGAATCTCGGCTGGAGTGATGGAAGATAGAGGACTCGTAAAGGCGGTCGAATCCGTGAGTGTGTCCTATATCAGCTGCACAGAAATTAAGTGAGGTCTAGTTAGCAAGAAAAATATGATGGCTGAAGTTTAAGTGCAGGGTGAAGTGTAATCGTTCGTGTGTGTTCTAGTGATTCCCCCCGACGGACAAGTTTCTTTTGCTTTACTTATTGGGGTTGACTCTCCATGTCGACCGACGGAATTGCCTACATCGCCTCTCGTGGGCGAATTAAGCCCCATATGTCATGGGTCGTTAAAACCATAATTCAGTAAGTCAGCGGGGATGGTCAGGTCTGAAAGACCTTTTAGGGAACCTTCTGGATGCTGAGGAGATGATATTTTCTCTACCGGGGTGATGGTAACTTTAGAAGTCCTTCCAACTATTTTCTTCTTCAATTTATAGGCTAAGCCTTTTTTCCTCTTCGAAGGGGGAAGCGATTTGGTGACGTCAGGTACGTCGTTTATAGGCGCAATATTAGAGCCTAAGTTCTCATCGGTCGTTTTTGGCACCTTTACCTCCTTTATTTCACCTTCTTCGGATATATCGAGGGTTTCCCCTGCAAAGGGCATCGAAGGCCCAACTTGACCTTTGCCTTTTTCCAAGGCAAGTACGTTTGAAGTGGCACTAGGAATAAGACATGTTCGATGGCCTTCCGCCAACAATTCAAACTTTAAAAGAGATTCATTGAAAATGACGGATTTGATCTCCCGGTCTCCCACGAGAACAGCTCAAATGGCTTCGAAGGCCTCAGAATACCCGGTGCCTTCGGGACGTGGGCTAATACCTGTAAAAATCGAAAAAGGTTTAGAAAGATTGCACTTTGTGTCGCAGACAATTATTGATCCGGAAAAGGAATTTACTCCCTTCCAGCCATCTTCTTGCAAAGCCCGGGGGAAGCATACATAGAATCATTCCTGCTTATATTGGGTGAATTTACTCCATGCCCCCATCAGGATCTGACACTTGGATTGTGGCTCGAGGAATATGGAAGATGGACTATCAGACCATCTTTTGAAGCGATAGATGTAGCGGATGTCACCGAGAGCGGGGAGCCTGGATGGGTGCTCATAAAGAGAATAAAAGTGCCATAGATGAACGCATGACTATTGGAAGGTAGCTGTGTCGGGGTGATCCCGACATACTGTAGCACTTCACGGAGAAAGAAGTTGAAAGGTGGAACGCTACCAACCCAGCACATGAATTTATTGCACATTGTATATCCAGCTTGGGGCAGGTGAGGCCGATCTTTCCCTGATGGAACTAAAACATCATTAAAAGGGATTCCATGAACTATACACAATCGACGAAGACCGGCTTTTCCATTTTTTGAAGCTTGCTAGTCAATAGGATCACCCAGGATGATTGCTCCGTCTATAACATCAGGGGTCGGGCCAATAACGGCAGTTGATGGATTGGGGATACCCTGTGTAGGAGTCATCGACGGATTCGAAGTTTCAACTGTTTCCTACTGAGAACTTGGCCCAGGTTTATCTGAAACTGTAGCAGAGCTCGATCGTTTGGACATCTTTAACAAGCATCGAATATGGGTAGATACATGTTTGAACTATGCTTGAAAGACAATCGATATCAGATATGATGGCAAATATATTTCCCCCCGTGTGGTGCATGGACTAGTGAAATCATTCGAGCATAAGTGTAAAAGAATTAAAGATTTAAAAACCAATGAAGTGTGATTGAGCATTAAACTGTCATTTTCAAAGACCATCATCGTTGACCGTCCCCGAGAATTCGTCATATGTTCGATAGTATGGATCTTGAAGTCGGATTTTGGCATTGTATGTTAAAGGCGGTTATTTGCTTCTGTTAAGTTGAACTTACGTCTATAGTCCTTAGAACTATGAAGTCATTAGTCAAAACAGTACCATATTCTCATGTGCTTAAGTCCTTATCGTTTTCCCTTGTTCTATGGTTAGGCGTGGAAGTATGTGATATAACATATGCTATGTTTATATGGAGATGAACTTGGTTGCCAATGCCGACCCCAAAGACTGAAGTTGATCACCTTTCTGGACCAACATACTAAACCATCTATCTACAGGTTACCGAGCAGACCACTAGACTAGCAACACGGACCCACTCACTCTCCTCACCATGCTCTCTCAACACCGAACGGCCTACGAGGGCTACACCAAATCAAGCCTACATGGCTCGGTGTTTGTATGTTGAGCCATCCCTTTTAAAAAAAAGAGAGAGAGAGAGGAAATATTACTAAAATAAAAATTATATAAACATGCGCATGTGATATAAGAAAAGTTCACCATGCGACGACCATCGTGAGATCGTATAAGCTCGGATTTTGAAAGCAGGAACTGGTTACTAATTCAAAGTGTGTCGTGTTGTTTTACACAACACACTTTGAGGGGCAAATGTTACCCGGCACCTTCGCCTGGCTATGAGACGATAGTTGAGGTAATAGATAGTGCCAAACGAGACTCTGTACAAGGAAGGTTGGAGGTACAGAGGGTTTGGGGCATTTGATATGTTCGGCATTTCTATATGGCTCCACTGAAGTGAGGGAACACAAGGCTTGGCAAAAGTGTTAGAGTGCATGGTTTGGCCTAGATTATTCAACAATCCCCGCTCAGTCAAGAACAAAGGTCACTCATGGCTCGATCGAGAAGGCCAAGAAGGATTGCTCGGCCAATGAAAGTAAAAGCAGGGTGGTTCGGTCTGGACGCTCAACGAAGGATGGCTCGGTATATTCATATGGGTCGGCCTACTTGCATGGTTCGGTACCAGTGGTAGTTCGATCGAGATAGATAAGTGAACAATGGATCGGTCAAGGCAATTGAGTTGAAGTGGATCGGTCAGGGTAGACGAGTAGTTAGGGAACGGCCATGTTAGTTCGGCCTGATTGGCTCATGGTAAATGTGGATCGGCATGCACATATAAGCTCAACCTTAGTTCGGCGATTTTCATTAGGCTCCAATGGTTCGGTGTATACCGCTCGACACACATGGTTCGTTCAGATATGGTCGGACTTAAAACGGCATATGTGGGTCCGCAGCTAGGGTCGGTCATAGTAGTTTGGCATACCTAGTTCGGTGCATGCCAAGGGAGTTAACAGGTTATTAGGTCTACAAGAAAATGAGGCAATCGGCATGACTTCACTTCGAGTCACACTGCTATTTGCTTCGGGTCTCTTGAGAAGTTTCTTCGAGTCATTTACGAGGGAACCCCGGTTCGGCACTTACCACTCAACCAATGTCCTTCGGCAAACATGGCTTGGTCTGATGCGCAGGAGTTGTCAGCGATGGGACGAAGTACCTCGTTCTTGGGCCTACGTAGGGAGTCCAGTCTATCTTCGTCTATAAATAGGGAGGCAGGGGTACAGCTGAAGGGACCTTTTTTCGAGAACTCTAAGGACACTCTGCCATTTTTTACACTAGCTTTATTTCAATTAAAAATTGTATTCGAGCTATTTTCTTACTGATTGTATCTGTATTCAAGTCTTAAAGGAAAGCAATAAAGATTATACTAACAGTGGACATAGGCAATTACGTGGAACCATTATAATTCCTGTATTCTTGTTTTTACAGTTAGTTTTGCATACATCCCTCAGTATTAATTTATTTTCTTCATTAATCTCCCTACATAATTCTATTCAAAGGTGTTAGTGACCAATTTTGGTGCTAACAGTCACTAGTATAAATAAACATATATAAGCAGAGGGATATAAATATGGATATGTGAGTGAAAAACTTACCGAAATATTGCCCAAGATGCCAGAACAACAACGAAACAATGAAAACACTACTGCCTGATATCGTTGTTACCTTTGATTGCTAGTTTGTCAGCCATCCACATCACCAGCACCACCATCTGGTTGGTCACACTTCTGCACCGCTACTTTAGCTTCACATTACTGCCCCGATTTCACAACCTCTAGCCCGCTGCCAGAAGCTAGACTTGATTGCAAGCTCCATAGTCCTGCTTCAAAAATGCATTGCCCATTACCACGCACAACACCACAAACAATTGACTTCGCTCGTGTCGCTCATCACATCGCACATGACTTTCCCTAGGTCGCACGAACCACCAGTCGATCTTCCACCTGACGCCACCATTTCGCCAAACATCCGCCTTCTTCATATTTTTGCTTGTGGTGTTAGACCTACCACCAGACACATGCGATTTTTTCTTTTATATACATATATATAGTGAGTTGTAATTTTTACTTATTGGAATTAGGGCTAAATGATAATAAGGATTCGGGTTTGAATTTTTGTTGGTTGGAGAGTATTCCAAAGTAGGAGAGCTGTTAAAACAAGCTTGGGTCTTAACTTTGTTCTTGTTTAATTAATTTACTTTGCCTAATTATTAACATTTTCCTTTTAATGACTCATTTAATTTATTTATAAATAATATTTCAATCTGATTAAATTGTTTTACACTTCATTGTACAAATTATATTTCAACAATTGAACAATTTTGTTCAACTTAATATTGTTTCACTCTATTTAATTATTTAATATATTATTTCCAAATAAATTTATTTTTCAACTATTTTAATCATATAAGAATTATTTACGCGTTAAAAATATTTTATATTTGATATAAACATTTTATCCAATTTCAATATGTTACCTGAAAAAAAAATTATCAAGTAATTCAATTTATTGAAAAAAAATCTTTTATTAAATAAATTTCAATTAAACAAATATTAAATTTAAAATATTAATTATTAAATATCACATTCAAACCATTTTATTTTAATCATGTTTATTTAATTTGCGATGTGGAAAGTAAAGTTGTTACAAGAGCTATTTATTTATCCATTCGAATCTCACAATGGAAGGATAAAATGTAATGATATGAGCAGTATGCATTTAATTCAAAATTCAATATATCATAAAATCCATAACACAATGCCAATAACAACCGTTACATATCCATGGTACATCACTTCAAAATACAACATTTTTCAGTTGGTAATCAGAAAGTAACATGAATAGATAAACTGCCACAAGCTTCCTCTTCACCTTCGCCTTTAACATCGTCTTTCCTAACCTGTGTTATAATGAGGAGGCAGTCAGAACAACATATGTCTGGTGAATAAAATCTCGAGCCTTACTATAATAGTACTTTGGCTGTTAGTTCAAATAGGAATATGTCTTTCGTATATCAGCATTATTCTTAGACTTTTTGACTTTATGCCCTAAGGCCTTTCTAATCCAATTCTATACCCATTATGCTTTCAGCCCAATAATCCATATCCCTCGTCATTAATGTCCTATCAATGATAGAGATAGTACCTAAGTCACTTAATACCTTTTAATGAAAACTAGGCAGACTCTGACCATTTAACACCTTTATTTAAGGTAGGTCCTTATCATTTAATACCTATTCCATGGCAGGCTCCTCTGTGGTACTTATCTAGCTGACATTGCAAGGAAACTCTTTGGCTACTTAGTACTTCATATTGAAGCAGACTCTTTCCTGAGAAATCCTCTATCGTTCCTAACCAATAATCCTAACAATTTATTGCTTCCTATGGAAAGAAGAGGTGGGCCCTCACACAGCCACTTAATACCTTCAATCCCTAAAGTAGGTACTTCGTATTATGATCCGTACCCCCACAGTGACATCTCATATTAGTCAAACTTTTCATAGGTACCATAGCCAAATTAGCTTGGAAGATTTACCCTATAGAATTTGGGACTAACCACGCATCATCCGTAGTTACTTATTATAGATAGTGTCTCACATCGGTCCTAATGTCATACGGCTGGTAGCCTGATTAGCGGGGCATACTTCTATGCACTTTTGACCGATCTCACATCCCTATTACTTAGTCATAATTCATAATACTTTTTATACATAGACACACATATATTACCACATATGTCATCGAATCTATTTTTTAGGCTTTATAAGAAATATTTCTTATTTTTTCTCTACAATTAATTACTTTCATAAGGGTGATTGAACAACAATTAATTGCCTATTAACTACGCAATTAATACATTGTAATTATATGTTATTTACCCTTATATGTGTGTGTGTGTGTGTGTGTTTGTGTGTGCGCTCACATATGCACTTGGTAAATTTCTAAGCGTACAAGTTTACATCCTAAACTAACGTTCAAATATCAAATCTTCAAAATTATACAAGTCTCATTTCAATATTATCAGTGTACAAAATATCCATCCAACAAACTTGCATACAGATAAAATTTAACTAAGCCTATTTTATAATAAAACTGTAGGATAAACCAATAATAATAAAAACTTACAACTTCAATTATTTTACACTCTATTCAACTTCCTTTTATATAAAATTAGACAAAGGGCTTTCTATTCAAACTATGGAAATAAGCGGTAAAATTACGAATAAGAATTCGTACCTTACACGCCATTTCCTACTCAAAACCTTTAATCAATTCAAAGAAAAGGAATGGGAAGTGGAATAGAAGGTAAAACACTAAAATTATAAATCTACACAATTCCTATTATTTTTATATATACAATGATTGAGATTCTAACTTAAGAATTGACATTTCGCTTTGGGGGAATTTTGAGAGTTTAATGTGATGTTTTCGTAAAAATTCTCCAAGGCATATATCAAAACCAAACTACACTATTTAATTATTAAAATAGAAAGAATAAGATTTCCACTCACTGTAGGTCCTTAGCTTTTCCTCATTTTGGCTTTGTCACACCTTGTAAGATCTGTTTCTAATCTCTTTATATATATATACACACACACACACACACACACACACACACACACACACACACAACAAGGGATTTGTATATGGGTTAGATTCAGAAAATTAGAGGTTTGGAGAAGAATAAGCGATAAACGTAAATGAATATATAGGATTTCTTACGCAAAACCCTAAAGATATTTTCGGAATCTTTTGAAGAGATAATTGACAAAGCTTCGCAATTTTCTCAAATTAATTTGTGAGTAAAAGTCAAGAGGCTAGGCTTTTATTTATAGTGGTTGAAATGCACCAGAACCTTCTAATTTAAGTCGATTTAAAGTAATAAAATCAGAAACGTTCAGTATTGTAGGAAACCCTAACCGCCATTGACCACCGATCAACATCCTCAACCCTGGTTGTCGATCGTCATGTTCTTTTGGGAAAAGAATTTCATGTCGTTCTTTTTATTTATTTTATTCCTTAATTATAACTTAAGGCTAATATTATTTTTAACGTTTACTTAACCTCCAAGTCTAATGGCTATTAACTTTCAAATTTCAAATTTAAGAATTACTTAATTATTTGAATTTGAATTTGAATTCTATTTAAATTATTTAAATTTAAAAACTTTAACGTTCATAACCTTTTTGTTTGAGCTCCTCTTTTAACATGTCATGTATGGAAATTGATTAGAATTTTGCCACGAACACTATGACAAATTTCATGTTTAAGCTCTAACTTTTGCAAAATTTTCATTTTTAGCCCTATCTTACTTAATTAATTTATCAAATTTAATTGTTATTAATTTTTACCGGGTGTTACACCCGATGCATTCCATTATTGAAGATAATTGTTCTTATTTTGTAACCTTTACTAATGATTTCTCAAGATTAGGATTGTGTATCTTATAAAGAATAATTCTGGTATCTGTGAGAAATTGATTGAAAATGAGGGTGAAAATCAGATGAACCAAAAGATTAACATAATTCAATCTGATCGAGGAAGTTTGTACGTTGGATAAAAACTCCAACAAAGACAATAGGAGTAACTTCGAAGTTGCTCCACCTTATACTCCACAATACAATGGTATATTCGAGGGAAGGAAAAGAACCTAATTAGATATGGTTTGTTCAATGATGAGTAAGTCTGAGTTACCTCTTTCCTGTTGGGGATATGTGTTAGAAACCTCAATGTACATGTTGAATTTGTTATCCTCTAAATATGTGTTAAGATGCCACATGAGATATGGCATGAGAAGGAACCCACCTAAGTTATTTAAAGGAGTGGGGTGATCCATCCTACTTTAAGAACGTTAGTTCCAATAAGCTTAAGGTAAGATCAATGTGGCGTAAACACATAGAATATCCCAAGAATTACATAGGACATATTTTCTGCACCAATAAGGAAAAAAATGTCAATTTTCTTAAATGTAGTCTCTTTGGGAATGGAATTTCTATCAAAATAAATTAACATCGAAGTTGAGGAATAGGATGAGATCCAATAGTTCAACATGGAGACTAATTCATTAGGTGAATCAAGCTCATCCATATATGAAAACACACAACCTATTAGAAGGTCTAGTAGGGAATCTCAAGCTCCAGACAGATACTATGTCTTATGGATGGCAAAAAGGAGGACTACATCTTAAATAACGACACTCCTATATCATTCCAACAAGCATTATAGAGTAAATACTATGCACTTTGGCTTCAAGCAATGAAATCTGAGATGGATTCCATATATAAAACAAAGTGTGAACATTATCCAACATATCCAAAGGAATAAAATCCATCAGTTGCAAATGGATTTTTAAGAAAAAGTTAAATGCAGATGGATAAGTGGAAATTTATATGACTAGGCTAGCTATGAAAGGATTCCATCAAATTCGAGGTGTTGATTATGGTGAGACTTTTTCTTCCCTAACAATTCTTAAGTCTATTCGAATAATGCTTGCTATTGCTACATTCTATGGTTATGAAATATTAAAATGACATAAAGATGGATTTTAAATGGTGATTTAGAAGAGATCGTTTATACATCACAACCCAAGGGTTTCGAGGTAAGTGGGAGTAAGTGCAAAGCTTGCAAGTTGTTGAGGTCCATTTATGGACTTAAACAAGCTTCAAGAAGTTGGAATGAATGTTTTGATTAAGCAATCAAATAATTTGGTTTTTAATAAAACATATAGAAAGAGTATGTATACCAAAGGAATAACGAAAGGCTACATATTCGTAGTACTATACGTTGATAATCTTCTACTGATTAATAATGACATTTTGTTATTTCAATCAATGAAAACTTGGCTTTCCAAGAACTTCTCTATAAAGGATTTTGGTGAAGCAACATATATACTGGATATAAAGATCTACCTAAGAGGCTACTAGGATTATCCTAATCCCTACACATAGATAGCATACCGAAGAGGATTGATATAAAGAATTCCAAGCATGGAAATGTTCCAACAAAATTTTGAATCATCATTTTTAACAAGGACGCTTCTCAAGTAGATGAATAGAAAGAGCATATGAAGGGGATATTGTAGGCTTTGGCAATCAGCCCTATAATGTATGTAATGCCATATACTAGACCGCATGTAGCATATCATTAGGATTTATAAGCTGATACCAGTCTAACCCTAGAGAAAAGCATTAGATAGATGTTAATTTTATACTAAATTATTTGAGAAATACTAGGGACTTATTCATTATATATTGGAATGCCACCTTTTTAATAAGGGGTATACTAACTCTAGCTTTTAAAGTGATATCAACATTAGTAAGTTGGTGTTGGGTTGCGTCTTGACTATCAATAGTGGGGTTGTCCATTGGAAAAATTTCAAACATGAAATAGTAATTGATTCCATGATGGAGGATAAGTACATAGCCGTCAATGAAGCAGTTAAAGAAGCATTCTAGATACATTAGTTTTTAAGGGAGCTAGGAGTGATTCCTTGCCTAGAGAATCCAATAGCATTGCTTGGTGACAACAATGAGGCAATACATATTGTAAAGGAGACTAGAGCATATAAGAAACCATGACATATTAGTTGAATGTTCCATCTAATTAGAGAATCCATTGAGTAGAATGAGGTCATGATACAATGGACAAACACCAAGGACAATATTGTAGATCCATTAACAAAGGGACTAGCTCAATTAGTTCTCATTAAGTTGATCAGAGGGATGGGATTGAGATTTCATTACTGGCCTAAAGTGCAAGTAGGAGATGGATAGAGTTAGGGGTATGCCCTAGGGACAATTATGAAATTTACTATAAATTATTAATTTTGTAATAAAATATTACTTGAAATAAAAGAAATGTTTTTTTGGTATATACTTATACCAATGTGTTATAATTAATTATTCAATTTAAGTATATTTAACAGATAAATAATAAATGGTGTATTTCATGATAATAATTACAAGGTATTGTAATCATAAGCATTTTTTTACAATTAATAAATACATAATTTAAACTATTCCCAGTCAAGATGTATCCAAATTGGATATCAATACATCCGTTGAGACTAGAGTATGTAACACTCTCTAAATGTTGGGCGGTGTATTACTCATGACTGTTCGGGGCAAGAAAGCTTACGTACTGATAGCTATTGGATAACTACGAAATGATTCACTCGATAGTTTTTGGTTGGTTAATATTACTAAGGTCAAATAGTAAATATCAATATGACCCAACTTGAGAAAACTGTCGAGCTTCAATGTGGAAAGTCCACTTTGATTATAATTAAATTATGGGATGACGTCCATCGAATAACTTTAGCAGGGCCGAGTGGAAGCATTGGAAGTGAAACACTATTCATTAGAAAATTTATCTCCTCGGTTACATGACATTGGTACAACGGGCAATTTAAGTCAATTCAAAGTCAAAGTCTCTTGTAGAGTAGTTCGATTAATAATAATTGTTTTTATTGAACCAAAGACTTTGTATTGGACGGTAAATTTGAATATGGATGATATTAGGATTTTGACCTTTATCAAATTCCATAAATCCTAATGTGATATAGTTTTGAAGAAGAGAATTGGTGCACATTATTGTTACTACTAATTAATGCTTAAAATAAGTTAAATTGGATTTTACTAAAGCTATATAAGCAATAAATTTGGCATTAACGTCACATCACTAGCTAACGTGGCATGTGGACGATAGTGTTTGGATTGTTCAAAATTAATCGTTGATCGAATTTACACTTAAGAGCACACAACCGAAATGTGGAATATTCTGACTACCACCTGATTTAATAAAATATAATCTTTATAAATCAATTAATTTATATAATATCAGTGAAATATTATTATAAAATTTTATTTGATTTGTGTTCAAAATAGTGTGTATATAAAACTGTATATACGTATATCAATATACAATGTCGATGTACATTTAAATTAGATTTAAATGTATTTTATTCGATTGGGCTTGAAGTGATTGGGAGGCCCATTAAGGGACCTAATGTGGTCGATCATAGAGGGATGGAATAAGGGGGTGAATTTGATTTAATAAGGTTTCAAAATAGCAAGAGGAAATAATGGATCTGAGTCCACTGTTGGCTCCTTTCTTCCCACTCTTTAAATGCCTATAACCCTTACTTTTCCTTCTTTGTTTTTTGCTCTCTTCTATCTCATTTCTGGCTAACCATAATCCCTACCTTCCTCTTCATTTTTATGCAATTAAAATAAAAATTCAAATAAAAATAGTACATCGATGATTAGTGTTTTTGGTCCGGTAGTTCTATTTGGATGTTTTAGGGATAGATTCAAGGGGTCAACTGATGCAATGTTTTAAGGTGTTACATCTGGACCATAGCAAGGTAATAGCTTTATTTACATACATACATGTGTCTTTGAGTATGTATCGGTGATATTTTTCATTTTGCAAATGCCTAAGTATTTCGTACTAAGTAATCGCAATGCTGAATGCTTCCTCGATTATGAATCAACAAAACTAAGTGATATTAACTTTGCCTTGAAGAGGGATAATTATATTACTTTTAAATGCAAAGTATTGTAAAGTGTAAAAGTTAAAAGTATGCAGAATCAATTTAGTTATCTAGAAATTCGCTAATGAAACACATAAAGCTGCAAAATAAAGTACTAGAAATAATAAACGAACACAAAGAATTCACGTGGTTCGGATGTTAAGATATCTTACGTCCAAGGTTAAAATATCACTTTCTTCCTTTTACGTACTTAGTACAAATAAATAATGGCAGAGAGTATAGAGTTTCTTGTTTTGTTTGTCCAAAAGGATAAAGGAAAATGCTCCCCCTTTCTACTACAGGGCTTTTATATTTATAATATAGAGATGCACATGGATCACCAAAATCCTTCTTCCACCATTTTAGTTTTCACTTTTGGATCATGTCACGTGTCATTTATCCATCTCATTTCTTTAATGTGTGTGAATTACTAACCTATCATTGATGGAAAACCATAACTTGAGTGGATGAATTCTAGACATTGGCGAGAAACTCAAAATTGTAATGGGAACGTTTGTTATCAAATCAATGCTTTGGATTGCTTGTATACCTTGGATTCTGCAAAGTAACATGCCTATGCTTTTTCCTTCGTAGGTGGATGATATTGCTGTAGGGGTGCTTCTCTTCTTTTCAGGGAGAGCTCATGCTTTCATTGGTACTTCAGGGTTTCGCGGTTTCGTTGAACGTTGTGATGCTACATTGCCTTGCTTCTACACTGACATTTCTGAAGGTGTACAGTGCCTTCCATTCTACGGTGCTAACATATCACGATCTGGAGTTAGGCTGCATTGCATGGCTGGAGAGATCGAGTTGCCATCTTTAGAGGTGGTTTCCCTATGCAATCCTATTTTGATATGCTCTCGGTCTTTGGAGGACCAAACCCTCAACTTTATGGTCTGAAGCTTTGGTCCTGGTCATGGCGTAGTCTTTATTAATTCGATACCGGCGTATAAGATTACAGCACTATCCTATCACATCAAAGTGTTTCGATACTAAATTACTATGTAGGCCTTATGGGCACTTTGATTCTTTGGCACAACGTCATAATGCCGAGCCTGTATTTAGTAAAGGGCACGACTGTGATTTTGTTTTCAGGGCATCAACGCAGTATTGCTTGAGTTTTGTCATTGCACCCTTTTCATAGCTTAACTTATATTATGGCTTCAGCTCTCTTCTCACTGTAGTTTCATATTATCTCAGTGCAGCACCACTTATGCTTAGTTTTTGTTTTCTTCCTCCCTTTAAACTCTTGCCATTATGGGAGGAGTTCTTTCGGCTCATTATTTAAATCGATCTTCCCATTATGACGTTCGAGAAATATGGACGTAACACTTGCTCCCCAAGTCTGTAGCGATCGTAGATGGATGTAGACTTTCCTCTATTTTAATATTCTTCTCACAGTGTATCTCTTTCTTCTTTTCACTAGAAACAAGAGCTTTTATAGACGTTTAACATTTAATGCATGATCACACTTGTCATCTCTCTGTTGGCCAAATTTCTAGAAAGTTGTAGTCTTTTTCATTTCATCTCCTATTAATATTCATTTTTATCCTTGTGCTTAGCCTGCTTGTCATTAATTAACTTATGTTTGGGAGATCTTCCCATCATTCTGATTGTGTGGCTGTGATTCTTTTTAAGGTGAGTATATTTTTCTCTTCTTCTTCTTCTTCTTCTTCTCCTTGTTCTTTTACCCCCTTTTAAAAAGAAAGAAAAAGAAATAGAAATTCCTATCCATTAATCAATTTTTTTAGGCCTTTTTTCTTTTCCAAACCGAAGTAAGGATTTTTTTTCTTTTATGATTCCCTATATAATTTTGTAATTTTTCAACAATTACCTTGTTTCTTCGACATGGCCCCTTCTTCCTCTTGTTTTTTATCTATACCCTCCAGGATTATTCAGCTAAAAGATATTGAGGATATCTTGAACCATTTTCGGTTCGAAGGTTATGAGGCTAGGGTTCCAGCGTCTCATGATTGTATTCACACTCCTTCTAATGGGTTTATTTCCCTCACACCTGAGCATATAAAATGTGGGTTTTATTTCCTCTTAAATCCATTTCTTTGTCAATGGTGGGGCGCCATTAATCTTGTTCCCATTCGACTTATCCCCTTTTCTTATTCCCTCATAATTGCTTCTTCCATCCTTTACATGGAGAATGGTTCTCCTTCTATTTATGAGGAGGTCAAATTTTTCTTCAATATTAACAAAAGTCCTACAGGGGGTGATGCTGGATTTTATTATACTCAAGTTAAAAAATCGATCCTAACATCTGTTCCTTGCAAGACGTGGAGATGGATCGATTGATATTTCTTTATTTGTAACTCTATTAAATGTCCTTCATTTTGTCTGCAACCTAATCAGCCTATTTTTTTAATCATGTTGTTGAGTTATGTGAGTCGCATAGAAACTGCATTTTAGGACTAGATGAAAACGAAACAATGATGCAATTATTTTTTTACTAAACCGACGTTGGAAAAGCATAAATTTCTACACCTGAAACACAACTTCTCTCAATCCATTTTTAAGTTTCCGTCAACCTCGGATGAACCCAAGCGTATAATTTGCTAAAAATAGATTGTAAATAAATTACCACTTTATGTTTTTGACTTTATGAGGATTTTTACTGATCTCGAGATTTCTTTTATGTATAGGTTAATTGAGTGATGATCTTACAGATGCGTTTCTTGAGGCTAATAAACTAGTAAAGAAGAAAATCCAAAAAGGGGCAAGGTGAGGACGAGGCTCTGGTAAACCTTCCAAGAGGCTTACTGTACCCACCTTCCTTTCTTCTTCAGAGGCTTTCCCTGTTTCACCTTTGCAGTTTCAAGACCATCATACTTGATACATGCCCCTGCCCAAATGTGTTGTTACTGACCTTGCTGAGAGGTTAGTGAGGGTCGCTTTGGATAGTATTGCCTTGTCTTCTCTTCTATCCCTCCCACTTCCTGAGCTCTCTTCTTATGAGATTGTGACCACAATGGAGAAGTCTTGGACTTATATATGTTTTTTCTTCCCTTCTTCATTAATAGTGGCTTGCTTAATTACACTTTACTTTCTATTGTTCTTACAGCTTGGGGCTTTGATGACTGAGGCTCGAAAGAAGTGGGAAGGTGACTTTTCATACTTTGCCAAACTTGAAGCAAACCTAGCTTTGGCTGCTTCCAATAAAATTAAGGTCAAAAAAGAATTTAAAGTGTGACACACCAAGGCTTAAGGGGCAACGAAGCCTGTGGAAGAGGCTTTGGCATTAAAGGGTCGTGAGCTAGAAGAAACGGAACATGACCTAAAGTACAAGGAGGAGGCATTGATGTCATCTAGGGAGAAGCTTTCTGTAACGACCCGGAATTTTGGGCAATATCGATTTAATAATCTGCAATAATAATTTAATTGATTTGATGATTTTCTTTATAATTTTATTTTAAATTGGTTAATTTAATCTTTTAAAGGTTAATAAATTTTAATCTGACAATATTGATAAGAGTTATTTTCAAAAGCTAATGAAATTTTATTCTATTTATAATATACATGTTTGATATATATTGTGAATGGGAATATCTTTTGTTTTAAATTAAAAGTTGAATTCTCAAATTGCAATGTATGTAAACATATGTTTTAATTTGATAATTGTTTTGAATAATTAATTTAATCTATTAATAAACTATATATGAATAAATATTGTAATTGAAGCTTAAAAACATAATATTTTTCAAAAGTTAAATTAAAGAGTAATTCATTTGTTTTCAAAATATAGATAATTGTTTGTTTTTAAAAAAATATGATAGTTTAAAAAGGATTTAAACAAGTTTTGTTTTGTCCTCTATTAAAATGTTTAAATTTTTAAATGGTTATAAATACAAATGTTTAGATTTGTGAATACATGTATAAGCAATTCATTTGTGTTTTAACTAGTTTTATAATATTCTCTTTTAAAGGTAAATTTATATTCACATATATAAGAATTTATTTATTAAGTAACTTAAGAAAGTAAGATATATTTATATTACAATTTGTTTAGAACATTTTCTTATAAAGGAGAATTTACATTCACGTATGTAAGTATTAATTAACAAAGTAAATTAAATATGTAAGTTTAAATTAAATAAAGGTTTATTAAAATACATAGGCATGTGTAAACATATTAAAGCTCTTAATAACACATGTAAACCTATTAAGCTAATTATGTGACATTTGTTCAAAATTAGTAACAAGTGGCAACATAATTTTAATAAATGTTTTTAGAAGGAAACTTGTTTTTACATAACATTTTCACTTTCTTGGTTTTGCATTCTTTCTAATTTTAATGGCAACCCAAAAATCTTCTCAAACCTGAAATATTTCTCAAATTTGAATATCAAAACCACAAAAGCAAATGTCAATCTAAAATTCGAAATCACAAGCATTCTTAAAACCTGAAACTGGAAGATAAAAGCATATCAACTTGAATTCTGCATAGCAAAATTAGAATCAGCAAAATTAACCTGCAAATTCAAATCCTGCAATTTCAACTTTTAAACAACCACTTGGATGCATGCAAAGGGGAATTTTACATCAGCAATTAAAGGCTTTTCAAATTAAGGATTCAAGCCTGGAAAATGAATCAAAGTTTTCTTCAGATTTTAAAATTCAAAGCCTGGAATTAAAACTGCTGTTCACTGCTCTGCATTTTTGAAAAATCAGGTGAGTAAATTATTTTAAAAACAGATTGTTTTGGAATTTAACCACCATGCATGTGATGCTTTGTGATTTAAGTTTAGTGATTTCATGATATCTTCAGTATTTATATTGTTGAAATATATATAGATGTGTTTATATGAGCAAGTAGCCTGTATAATCAAACAACTCTGTTATCTTTGCTTTCAGACCAAAATTTTATTAAAAATTTGAATATCCCACTAAACATCAATAGTTGTCCTTGATGATTGAATGAAAGATTGTATGTAAAAGTTGAAGATGATTTTAAAAATAGTTTGTGAAATTTTTAGTTCACAAATAAATTTAAAAATAAGAATTTCGGTAAGGAAATAATGTATACAAGGAAAACCAAAAATCTTAATTTTTGATGTGGATTACAAGAATGAATTAACGAGTAAAAATCATGATTTTTGATACCTATTTCATGATTTTTAGTTTGATAAATCATGAGAATTTTTAGTTTGACTGTTTGGGAATTTTTGGTGATTGTCGTCGATCCACACATTAATTTGATTTGATTCTTTGGTTGAAGCATGCTTGAATATCATAGATTATAGGAAAAATACAAAATAATTTTTCAAAAAAGTATATTGATCGAATTTGACAAAACTAGGATTTTAGTTTGTTTGGGTTTCGGTCTGACTTTGGAAATTATTACGACTTGGTTGATGAACCGGAGTCGTTCGAATCTTGGGATGATGGAGTTCATGGATGTGGGATTCTATGGTGTGGACGACAAAGTGTAACGACGACGTGATGGACTGCCGTGGGTGGATTCTTGGATGATGGCAGTTGCTGTGGTTCGAACTTTTTGGTTCGAAAGCTCGAATTTCGATTCGAGGGATAATCGTGGGTTCTGGGTTTTCATTTGTGATCGTGGATGGTTGAGTGATCGTCGACGATGGGTGCGATCAGCTACGGCGGCCGGAGTTGTTGGTGCATATGCACCGTGATTGTCGTGTGCACTGGAAATATTGAAGGGGGGAAGACGAGTTAAACTCGAAGGGGGGCTCGTGATTTCTTGGGTATGACTCGAAGAAAGGGGGCCGCTGTGTTGCTTCGGGGATGTCTCGGAGTTTTGGTGAATACTACTTGGGTTTAACCCGAGTTTTCCTCTCGAGCTAGTATTTGCAGGTTGTTTAAAGATTATGTACAGATTTACTCATTGATTGAATAATTGAATCAAGTTTTAAGTAAAATTCTAAAATAATGTGTTTAAACTTAAGAAAATTTAAGTGTTATTGATTTTAAAATTTGATTTCAAAACACTTTATTTCTAAATAAAGTATAAGTTATAATTTTGTAATCCTAATAAATAATTTGTCTTCAAGTTATTTAGTTTTGATTAAATTCAAATAATTTACTTATGTAGGTAAATATGGTTAAATTATTGTAGATATGAACTTAAGAATTCTTGGTTATATAAATTGATTATAAGTAAAAGAAAAGTTTAATTAAGGATAATGTTTTGTTAATTAAGGATTTTTAAATATAAGTAATTAGTTAATTAATTGTTTAATTAATTTTAAATAATTAGTTAATTGTTTATCTAAATTTTAAAATTATAACTTAATTATGGATTAATTATGTGAAACTACTTAATGAATTAATCAATGATTAGTTTTTGAATATAATTAGAATATTAATTACTTAGGGAAGTAATTAGTAAAGGTTACTCATGGAGTAATTTAAATTAAGTGATTATTGGGTAATCATTTAATAATATTAATTAGGAAATTGATTAATATAATTATTTAGTTATGGAGTTATTAATTAGTTAATTAAGATGTATTTAATGATGGAATTAAAATTGGAAGTAATTAGAGATAATTACTTATGTAAGTAATTAAGAGTTAATTACTTAATTATTTTAGATAATTAATTAATGTGATTAATTAATTAATGAATGAGATTAAATTCAAGATTAATTACTAAGTGTAATTAATTAAAATTGTAATTAATTAAGTAATTAATTAAGGATTTATTAATTTAATTGTTTAATAATTACTTAATGAAGTATTTAAGATTTATTAATTAAAGTAATTAATCAAGGTTAATATAATTAATTAAGAGGTTAATTAATTAAGGTAAGTAATTACAAATGGTTAATCACTGTTTATGATTAAGGAGATGAATAATTACAAGTTAATTATTTAATTAATTAAAGGATTATTAATTAATAAAGATTATTAATTAATATAATTAACGAAGTAATTAATTTATGTAATTAATTTAAATATGATTAATTAATTGTAATTAATTAAGGATTAATGAAATTAATTATAGTTAATTAATTTATGAAGGATCATTAATTTTGTAATTAATGATAGTAATTAAAGGTTAATTACTGAATATGGTTAAGGATAATTACTTGAATGTAATTAAAGGATAATTAATCAAAGAAGATTAATTAGGAAGATCATTAAGAGATGATTAATGAATTTGATTTGTAATAAATCAATGAAGCAGGAGTTAGGATAATCCTAATGATTAAAGGATAATAATTAATTTAATTAGAGGTTAATTAAATTGATTAAGAATTAATCAATTCTGTTATGAGTGATTGATTAATATTGGATGGTTGATATTGAGTGATTGATATTGGATGTTGAATGACATTGGATGATTAATATTGGGTGTTTGGTTGATACTGGATGATTTGGATGTCTATGAGATATGTGATATGCTGCATTATGAGATGAATGTTGATATGAATTATCTATTGTAATGTTATTTATCCATCTGTTTATATCATCCTGAATAAGTTAAACTATATAAATCCCTTAAGTACAACTTGGACATTAAAATGGCGTTTGATTTCGGTGAGACCGGGATCGGGTTTCCATATTTGGAATCCGAAAACCACATCGATTCCAATTAAACGTTAGGTCGTTAATCCAAGTGGAGCAAGTGAAGACTCGAGGTGTAAGGGCTATACGTCAGTATAACTCTGTGGGTGATTCCGTAATGAGTTTGACGGAATAGTACTTATAGGTTCGAGATGGAGATTTAGAGTGCAAGGGCTATGGTCGTTGACTCTGAGGGTGATTCCAATAATGAGTGCAACGAGATAGTGCCTTCGGTTTCGTTCGAACCCGGAACGAACTTGTATGGATTGAATGCTTTCAGCACATCGTCAGGCGGACGATGAGCATTCTAAGATAGATGTGTTCTATAAAGGTAATCGCAGCCTCAAGCCTCATCAACCGGGAATGGCTAAAACTGGGGAGGTGTAGCAAGGCTTCATGGGTCGTACCCACTGGAGAGCAAGATTTACCCCTGTCTAGAAGTCCCTTTTTATTCGGCTGTGTGGGGCGGTTGAATTCCGGACAACCGCCGGGGTTGTCTTGTTTGGGACTGTTCAGTAAGGAATGGTTCCGGCCTTGTGTTGCAGGGGATGAAGGGAGTAATCCTCGGTACGGTGATCTAGGCCACGTACTGTGACGGGCGGTACCCCAGTAAACCTGCCATTGATGGAAACCCATTTTCCCTACGAGACCCTACGGTTTTGATTGTATTACCCACTTTTGTGGCTAGTAGCTGGAATTTAATCATGTAACAATTTCGGCTATTTCTTATTTACTTGAAAACCCTAGACACTATTATAATATCACTGGATTTCCTATCAAATGTTTTGGTTAGCGTAAGGTAAAAACTTTTCCATGTTTATGTGTGGGAAGTCTTACGTGATACCTTTTCTTCAAAAGGTTTTTCTAAAGTTAAGAAATTTTAAACCGTTTACTCACACTAGACCCCTGTCTGACCCGAGTGTTTATTTTCTGTTTTATTAAACTCTTGGGTACTCATATTTTGTATGAGTAGTCAAGTGATTCAGGTTTGCTTGACGAATTCTGGAGGAGATATGGAGCAGGAGGCTTCGACGTGTAGATATATATTATGTTTCCGCTGTGTATGTTGTGTTTGTATCTAGTATACTTGAGTTGTATGAATCAGACAGATGTTTATAACTGTCTAATATGTGTTGTATAGTTGTGTACTCTGATGTATTATGATACTATGTATTAATTTATTTGATATATTATATTTTATTCGTTCCGCTGTGAGTTCTCTGATGTTGTTCAATTTCTTCTTTCTCTTTCTTTTCTTTTTCCATCCCTTTCTTTCTTCACTAGTGATGCGATTTTCCAGGAGTGGAAAGTCGGGTCGCTACAGTTGGTATCAGAGCATTAGGCTGAGCGAATACCTAAGCTCTGAGGTGTGTCTTCCTTTAAGGAGCATTAGGTTGAGTGAATACCTAGGCTCTGGAGTGGTGTCTTACTTGAGAGAGCGTACTTGTAATTTTTATATAACTATATATATATCTACCTAATATGTTGGGTTATCTGTTTGGATTTTCCAGCATAAGTTATAGAGGTAGATAGTGGAGTAGTACTGATATGTGTTTGTAACACGATTACCATTGATGGAAGAGGTCCATATGTTGAGGTTGGACGTATTTGTCGAGACTGTAGACCTAATACCATCTCGAGTGAGATTTGTAGTTTGGAATAAGGATTTCTCTGATATCCGAAGGAAATCTTTTAAAGATTCGGAGTTTATCTTTGAAGTGTAAGTTTGGATTTCGCTAGGGTGAGCGAATTATTCTTGAGTTTGGATTTGATGGAAGTGCAGAAGTAAGTGATGATATCTTGGTAACTGCGTGATGAGATGCAGTATCAATTGGATATTTTCCGAAGATGTCGATGCTTGGTTTGGAGTCCGAGTTTCTTTTGGGATGTCTGCCATCTCGAAGGTTCTGCTGTGTGGTTTGTTGATAGTTTTGGGGTTCAGGAAGCCTTTGGATCAGAAGTCTTGGTTAGCTGTGGTAGCAGTGCAGCTCGGAAGTGTTTGGAGTGCTGACAGGAAGGTCTTGGAGCTTTGTAGTGTCATTAAGGTAGAGTTTGGAAGCTGCGGTGTGGCTTGTTTCTCCATTGCTAAGGAATCTTTATGGTTCTTCTTGTAGCAGCCCGAGCAGTTGGTGGAAGTTATCTTGAAGAATTAACCTTGTTTGGAAAAGTTTAGAGCTGTTCTAATTGGTAAAAAGAGGACGGTTTCTTTGGAATACGGATTAGGTTGGATCACAAAAGTGACTTGCGATTGGTTTGGAATTTTCTTGAGTGTTCTTTTGTTTGAGACTGAGGATTCTCATAAGGAAGTAGCAGTTGCTGGAGTAATCAGTAGTTTGTCTGCATCTGGAATTGAGATCCATATTGTTTTGGTTCAAGAAGTGATTTGGAAGTTAGCCTAGTTATAGGATGGTTCTTAGAGAAGTAGAGATTGGTGTAGCAGCTCAAGAATTTATTTTTGAAATTTGTAATTGGTTAGATCTAGCTTTTGAATTGGATTCTGTAGTATGGTTGTGTGACCGAGTCGGATGTGTCACTAAGGTTATATGGATTTGATGAACAAAGTCTCTGGTATATATTGGATAAGTTGTACTTGTGTTCATCAACCGTATTCACATCTATTTCAGAATCAGAGTTGTGCAGCGGAAGCAAGGTAGAAGCTGTACAAGGAAGGAAACAAGTTCTGTTTGCTATTGCTTGAGTAGTAGAATTAGTGTTCTGGATTTCGACGGATTTTGGAAGACTTTTCCGTTGGATAGGATCCTGAAGCTAGTTTACTTTGGTCTAGTTATTTCTGGAAGTATCTGCATAGGTTGAGCTGATCAGGAAGAGATTGACAGCCCTGGATTGTCTGTCGAGTAATACAGATATGGGATAAGGAGTTTTGGAATGTGAAGTTGGAGACTTCATTATTGTTAAGATTTCTCTGGTTAAGAGAGCAGAAATTGAGTAAGATTGGTTGGTTGGTTAACGCTATGGCATTTGTGATTTCTTATCGGTGTTCTGATAAAATAAGATTTGTTGTCTATGAGATTGAATTGCCAGTTTGGATAGCTGGAGTTCATTTTATTTCACGTACCTCTGAGAGAGTACGTGTATGATTCATTGTTGCTTGTTGAATCTGTAGAATCTGTAGAATCAGTAGGAGTTGGATGTTGAGCTGGATCTAAGGATAATCTGATATACTGTTCAGATTGATGGATCTAGAGGAGAGAAGCTCTGGATTTTGGTAGTGTAGTTAGTTTGTTGGCTTCTGTAGAGCGAGTCTCCCGGTGATTTATACTTGGAAAACTCGAGATAGTATTAGAGTTTTATTCTGACGTATGTCCGGATAATTAGTTAAGTTTATTTGTGTGATTGATTGCTATGGTTGTTAGCAATTGGATGATAGGAATGCTTTGCTAATTGAAATTAAAATCTCTGTTGGGTTATTAAATTAACTTTTCTTTTAAATTTCGGGGACGAAATTCTTTTAAGGGGGGAGGATTGTAACGACCCGGAATTTTGGGCAATATCGTAATAATCTGCAATAATAATTTAATTGATTTGATGATTTTCTTTATAATTTTATTTTAAATTGGTTAATTTAATCTTTTAAAGGTTAATAAATTTTAATTTGACAATATTGATAAGAGTTATTTTCAAAAGCTAATGAAATTTTATTCTATTTATAATATATATGTTTGATATATATTGTGAATGGGAATATCTTTTGTTTTAAATTAAAAGTTGAATTTTCAAATTGTAATGTATGTAAACATATGTTTTAATTTGATAATTGTTTTGAATAATTAATTTAATCTATTAATAAACTATATATGAATAAATATTGTAATTGAAGCTTAAAAACATAATATTTTTCAAAAGTTAAATTAAAGAGTAATTCATTTGTTTTCAAAATATAGATAATTGTTTGTTTTTAAAAAAATATGATAGTTTAAAAAGGATTTAAACAAGTTTTGTTTTGTCCTCTATTAAAATGTTTAAATTTTTAAATGGTTATAAATACAAATGTTTAGATTTGTGAATACATGTATAAGCAATTCATTTGTGTTTTAACTAGTTTTATAGTATTCTGTTTTAAAGGTAAATTTATATTCACATATATAAGAATTTATTTATTAAGTAACTTAAGAAAGTAAGATATATTTATATTACAATTTGTATAGAACATTTTCTTATAAAGGAGAATTTACATTCACATATGTAAGTATTAATTAACAAAGTAAATTAAATATGTAAGTTTAAATTAAATAAAGGTTTATTAAAATACATAGGCATGTGTAAACATATTAAAGATCTTAATAACACATGTAAACCTATTAAGCTAATTATGTGACATTTGTTCAAAATTAGTAACAAGTGGCAACATAATTTTAATAAATGTTTTTAGAAGGAAACTTGTTTTTACATAACATTTTCACTTTCTTGGTTTTGCATTCTTTCTAATTTTAATGGCAACCCAAAAATCTTCTCAAACCTGAAATATTTCTCAAATTTGAATTTCAAAACCACAAAAGCAAATGTCAATCTAAAATTCGAAATCACAAGCATTCTTAAAACCTGAAACTGGAAGATAAAAGCATATCAAACTTGAATTCTGCAAAGCAAAATTAGAATCAGCAAAATTAACCTGCAAATTCAAATCCTGCAATTTCAACTTTTAAACAACCACTTGGAAGCATGCAAAGGGGAATTTTACATCAGCAATTAAAGGATTTTCAAATTAAGGGTTCAAGCCTGGAAAATGAATCAAAGTTTTCTTCAGATTTTAAAATTCAAAGCCTGGAATTAAAACTGCTGTTCACTGCTCTGCATTTTTGAAAAATCAGGTGAGTAAATTATTTTAAAAACAGATTGTTTTGGAATTTAACCACCATGCATGTGATGCTTTGTGATTTAAGTTTAGTGATTTCATGAGATCTTCAGTATTTATATTGTTGAAATATATATAGATGTGTTTATATGAGCAAGTAGCATGTATAATCAAACAACTCTGTTATCTTTGCTTTCAGACCAAAATTTTATTAAAAATTTGAATATCCCACTAAACATCAATAGTTGTCCTTGATGATTGAATGAAGATTGTATGTAAAAGTTGAAGATGATTTTAAAAATAGTTTGTGAAATTTTTAGTTCACAAATAAATTTAAAAATAAGAATTACAGTAAGGAAATACTGTATACAAGGAAAACCAAAAATCTTAATTTTTGATGTGGATTACAAGAATGAATTAACGAGTAAAAATCATGATTTTTGATACCTATTTCATGATTTTTAGTTTGATAAATCATGAGAATTTTTAGTTTGACTGTTTGGGAATTTTTGGTGATTGCCGTCGATCCACACATTAATTTGATTTGATTCTTTGGTTGAAGCATGTTTGAATATCATAGATTATAGGAAAAATACAAAATAATTTTTCAAAAAAGTATATTGATCGAATTTGACAAAACTAGGGTTTTAGTTTGTTTGGGTTCCGGTCTGACTTTGGAAATTATTGCGACTTGGTTGATGAACCGGAGTCGTTCGAATCTTGGGATGATGGAGTTCATAGATGTGGGATTCTATGGTGTGGACGACAAAGTGTAACGGCGACGTGATGGACTGCCGTGAGTGGATTCTTGGATGATGGCAGTTGCTGTGGTTCAAACTTTTTGGTTCGAAAGCTCGAATTTCGATTCGAGGGATAATCGTGGGTTCTGGGTTTTCATTTGTGATCGTGGATGGTTGAGTGATCGTCGACGATGGGTGCGTTCAGCTACGGCGGCCGGAGTTGTTGGTGCATATGCACCGTGATTGTCGTGTGCACTGGAAATATTGAAGGGGGAAGACGAGTTAAACTCGAAGGGAGGCTCGTGATTTCTTGGGTATGACTCGAAGAAAGGGGGTCGCTGTGTTGCTTCGGGGATGTCTCGGAGTTTTGGTGAATACTACTTGGGTTTAACCCGAGTTTTCCTCTCGAGCTAGTATTTGCAGGTTGTTTAAAGATTATGTACAGATTTACTCATTGATTGAATAATTGAATCAAGTTTTAAGTAAAATTCTATAATAATGTGTTTAAACTTAAGAAAATTTAAGTGTTATTGATTTTAAAATTTGATTTCAAAATACTTTATTTCTAAATAAAGTATAAGTTATAATTTTGTAATCCAAATAAATAATTTGTCTTCAAGTTATTTAGTTTTGATTAAATTCAAATAATTTACTTATGTAGGTAAATATGGTTAAATTATTGTAGATATGAACTTAAGAATTCTTGGTTATATAAATTGATTATAAGTAAAAGAAAAGTTTAATTAAGGATAATGTTTTGTTAATTAAGGATTTTTAAATATAAGTAATTAGTTAATTAATTGTTTAATTAATTTTAAATAATTAGTTAATTGTTTATCTAAATTTTAAAATTATAACTTAATTATGGATTAATTAAGTGAAATTACTTAATGAAGTAATCAATGATTAGTTTTTGAATATAATTAGAATATTAATTACTTAAGGAAGTAATTAGTAAAGGTTACTCATGGAGTAATTTAAATTAAGTGATTATTGGGTAATCATTTAATAATATTAATTAGGAAATTGATTAATAATTATTTAGTTATGGAGTTATTAATTAGTTAATTAAGATGTATTTAATGATGGAATTAAAATTGGAAGTAATTAGAGATAATTACTTATGTAATTAATTAAGAGTTAATTACTTAATTATTTTGGATAATTAATTAATGTGATTAATTAATTAATGAATGAGATTAAATTCAAGATTAATTACTAAGTGTAATTAATTAAAATTGTAATTAATTAAGTAATTAATTAAGGATTTATTTATTAGTTTAATTGTTTAATAATTACTTAATGAAGTATTTAAGATTTATTAATTAAAGTAATTAATCAAGGTTAATATAATTAATTAAGAGGTTAATTAATTAAGGTAAGTAATTACAAATGGTTAATCAGTGTTTATGATTAAGGAGATGAATAATTACAAGTTAATTATTTAATTAATTAAAGGATTATTAATTAATAAATATTATTAATTAATATAATTAATGAAGTAATTAATTTATGTAATTAATTTAAATATGATTAATTAATTGTAATAAATTAAGGATTAATGTAATTAATTATAGTTAATTAATTTATGAAGGATCATTAATTTTGTAATTAATGATAGTAATTAAAGGTTAATTACTGAATATGGTTAAGGATAATTACTTGAATGTAATTAAAGGATAATTAATCAAAGAAGATTAATTAGGAAGATCATTAAGAGATGATTAATGAATTTGATTTGTAATAAATCAATGAAGCAGGAGTTAGGATAATCCTAATGATTAATGGATAGTAATTAATTTAATTAGAGGTTAATTAAATTGATTAAGAATTAATCAATTCTGTTATGAGTGATTGATTAATATTGGATGGTTGATATTGAGTGATTGATATTGGATGTTGAATGATATTGGATGATTAATATTGGGTGTTTGGTTGATACTGGATGGTTTGGATGTCTATGAGATATGTGATATGCTGCATTATGAGATGAATGTTGATATGAATTATCTATTGTAATGTTATTTATCCATCTGTTTATATCATCCTGAATAAGTTAAACTATATAAATCCCTTAAGTACAACTTGGACATTAAAATGGCGTTTGATTTCGGTGAGACCGGGATCGGGTTTCCATATTTGGAATCTGAAAACCACATCGATTCCAATTAAACGTTAGGTCGTTAATCCAAGTGGAGCAAGTGAAGACTCGAGGTGTAAGGGCTATACGTCAGTATAACTCTGTGGGTGATTCCGTAATGAGTTTGACGGAATAGTACTTATAGGTTCGAGATGGAGATTTAGAGTGCAAGGGCTATGGTCGTTGACTCTGAGGGTGATTCCAATAATGAGTGCAACGAGATAGTGCCTTCGGTTTCGTTCGAACCCGGAACGAACTTGTATGGATTGAATGCTTTCAGCACATCGTCAGGCGGACGATGAGCATTCTAAGATAGATGTGTTCTATAAAGGTAATCGCAGCCTCAAGCCTCATCAACCGGGAATGGCTAAAACAGGGGAGGTGCAGCAAGGCTTCGTGGGTCGCACCCACTGGAGAGCAAGATTTACCCCTGTCTAGAAGTTCCTTTTTATTCGGCTGTGTGGGGCGGTTGAATTCCGGACAACCGCCGGGGTTGTCTTGTTTGGGACTGTTCAGTAAGGAATGGTTCCGGCCTTGTGTTGCCGGGGATGAAGGGAGTAATCCTCGGTACGGTGATCTAGGCCACGTACTGTGACGGGCGGTACCCTAGTAGCCCTGCCATTGATGGAAGCCCATTTTCCCTACGAGACCCTACGGTTTTGATTGTATTACCCACTTTTGTGGCTAGTAGCTGGAATTTAATCATGTAACAATTTCGGCTATTTCTTATTTACTTGAAAACCCTAGACACTATTATAATATCACTGGATTTCCTATCAAATGTTTTGGTTAGCGTAAGGTAAAAACTTTTCCATGTTTATGCGTGGGAAGTCTTACGTGATACCTTTTCTTCAAAAGGTTTTTCTAAAGTTAAGCAATTTTAAACCGTTTACTCACACCAGACCCCTGTCTGACCCGAGTGTTTATTTTCTGTTTTATTAAACTCTTGGGTACTCATATTTTGTATGAGTAGTCAAGTGATTCAGGTTTGCTTGACGAATTCTGGAGGAGATATGGAGCAGGAGGCTTCGACGTGTAGATATATATTATGTTTCCGCTGTGTATGTTGTGTTTGTATCTAGTATACTTGAGTTGTATGAATCAGACAGATGTTTATAACTGTCTAATATGTGTTGTATAGTTGTGTACTCTGATGTATTATGATACTATGTATTAATTTATTTGATATATTATATTTTATTCGTTCCGCTGTGAGTTCTCTGATGTTGTTCAGTTTCTTCTTTCTCTTTCTTTTCTTTTTCCATCCCTTTCTTTCTTCACTAGTGATGCGATTTTCCAGGAGTGGAAAGTCGGGTCGCTACACTTTCTCAATTAACTTACAGTATACTTGATTAGATGTATGCATCAACTCGGCACCAGTTCTTTTCAGGGATCAATTTTTGCTTCCTAGATAATCCTGACGGGATTAATGATGCCCTCGACTACTACAAGACCTTGTAGGCCGAAGAACTGGCTACAGAGAATACATCCTTTTTCACTTCTTTTCAACCAAATGATGAACACTAACTTTTTAACATATAATAAACACTAACTTCGATACTTATTTTTGTTATGCTTAATTTCTTTTATCATTATTCTATTTTGTTATTGTCCTATGAATGACTGTGTTGTATTCTTTGCTTTATTTTATAGTCTTTTGAGGAAGTTTTATTTACTAAATTTTCTGAAGGTAAGCATATAAAACCTCCAAACTCAAACCATAGATCATCTTGATCTTAGTATAATGATTATTTATAGGCGTGAAGAGGAGTTAGATGAGTTATTTCAGTGCCTTAGAGAAGAAACCCAAGGGTTGCTCCTTAAGATTGACCAAATAGTTAAAAAAAAATGAGACACTCGGCGATTTTTACTACGTTGATTGCAGTATACTATAGAAAGTGGTTTTTTCCTACCTAGCGGCCTTCATTTGGAATGGTTTGGGCATAGGGTTAGAGATTCACATTAGAATTGAGCATGCTTATTATCACTTATTGTATACGAATTTGTTGAACTTACCACATAAGAAAAGTTCTTTATGACATATATTTTTATTTAACCTTATCTGTCTTTATTTCCTTTAAACAAAACTTTTAATTACTACTAAGTAGAATCGGCTTCCTCGTGTTTTCATTGGAGTTCATCGAAGCCTTTGACTCCAAAGTGCCCCTCCCCCCTCCGTCCCCATCACTGATGACCTGGATGACACTAGTATGCCTAAGTTTGAGGTTGCAGCTATGACTCTTAATATGAATTGAAAGTGGAGAACTTCCATCTAACACTTACCAACGAAAGGCTTAAGAAGGAAAGGAAAGAAGTCATTTCGGAACTTAAGGATGCTAAAGATGTACTAGCTCATCAATATCACCATAATGTTAAATTGCTTGCGAGGGTTGAGGCTACCGAATTAAAGTTGAATAAATAGCAACAATCCTTGAAAGATGACGAGGCACTTTACGAGGTTGTTTACGAGGTAAAAATAAAGAAGCTAGAAAAAAATATAGAGGATATTCCTTCTCAAATTGTTAGTTTAATGGAAATGAAATAAGGTACTAGAGGAGGGAAGAAAATGGAAGGTCTCAATTTAGATGTTACTCCTGCTCCCCTCGTGGGAATGGATTCCACCTTGGTGAATGAATGGAAGAGTTAAATGGAAGTACACTTTGAGGGAAAACTTAAAGAGATGGAATCTCATTATTGTTGAATATGCAAGTATATGATTTTTGTTTGATGATAATAAACATATATAAATATATATATATATATATATTCATTTAAATATATTTGTTAATGTACTATTTTATTTTTCACGTAAAAAATAAATATTTGCTGAATAAAATAAGTAACACAGAATTTAAAATTCAAACAGATATTTTATTCAAACAAATATTTATTACCATTTTGAATAGTACAAATTCAAGCTCTCACTATATACATATAAATTCGATTACATTACAATTTTTCATTTACAAATGCACCTCACTACATTTCACTCATTCACTCAAATTTTATCTTCAACTTCATTTCAGATTGAATCTAACATCTGAGCAATCTGCAAAAATATACACTGACGCAATAAAATTGAAAAGGAATATTTTTTCAGTATAAAATAAAATGTATTTTGAAAATATTATTTGCCTCGGTTATTTTGGTTGTTCGTCATCATTTATTTTTGAATTCATCTACACGAACAACTTGAGACATGCATAGTGTGCCATTGGACATGCCACAAGGCCATGCACACCGATATATACTTGATAAAATTACAGGGACAGGTGAGCATAGGTCAAACCCAAATGAAAAGCTAGATTCAACTCAAGTGCAATACAAATAAAGTCATGACATGAGCACAAGGTCAAACCCGAGCTATAAGTTGGATTCAACACAGGTGCAATCCAAAATTCAAAATATACAAGTTCATTAAATGGTCAACACAGCTAAAACAGAGTCAAAGCCATATGAGAACCAGACTGCAAATATCATGAATATAACAAAGCTTAAATCAACACCAACTGAGTACACATGAACTACATAACTCGAGCTAGCATATCACATATACAATAAGCTCCAGATTGTACACAAGTGGTGCACATGTCAATAAACTAACAAACCCAGTGCAACTTTAAACAATAAAATGGTCAAGAACCGGTCAAGGCAGCATGTCAAGCGTATGAAAACAATTACAAGACCAACAGTGCAACTGTGTGCAAACTGCCTCCAATGGTACAATTGCAATGATCAGAAGCAATATCGGTGCAATAGTCAATGATTAAGCAACTAAGTATGCTACAAGATATACATATGCAATGCCGACATGTATACAACATTACGGAAGTGGTGCTATCATACGAGTGAGAACAAAACAGTGAAATAACAATGTATAAACATATGTAACTATCAGACTCCAACACTTCATATCAGTCTACATGACTCGATCTAAAAACATGAAACCAGACGCGACAGCATAGCAGTTCACAAAGCAACGCTAAACATCCAGATGAACACATAATGAATACAAGCTATAGAGTTCAAGTTTTCAACCACAAACCAAAGTTCAAAATGCAAGATCAAGACACAGAGCACACAAGTTCAAAAATCATGGAACTGCAGATGAGCAAGTGCACCAAAGACATACAACACAACCAAAAGACGAGCCACTGATCAAAGTAGCAACAGTTTCAAATCATAGTAGCAAGTTAATTTCAAACCAGATAATGATGTAGAGAATTCGAATAAACATATCAGGTTTAAGTGTCAATTGAATGGGCTGTAGCAGTTTCAAATCAAGTCAATGCATCAGGAATTTCAAGTAGAGCAAGACAGCGCCAAAGTCAAAAAGAAACAAAGTCAAGCAAAGTCAATATCAAGTTCAAATGCCAGAAACCAAAGCCGTGATCAAAGAATACGATGAACAAGTCAAACACATGGTGGTCAAGTAATCGAGCAAGGAAAAAATTCAAAGCTGTGAATATCAAGTATCCAAGCAATCAAATATACGAAATTGAATAAGTCAGATATCACCTCAAACAGCCAATCAAAATCATACGGCCGAGCAAAATCATTGACGAATTCAAATGAATTTATACGAACGAAAATATAGGGAATTAAAACCCTGTATAAACCATAACATCATCGGCTATCAAAATCATTCAAGTTCAAGCAAAAAAGAATAATCATTCAACTCGAATCAAGATCGAGTTCATGTAAGCAAAAACAGTAAAGAAAAAGTAATAAATTACATAACGAAGCTAGTTCGAACTCGATCAAAATTGAAGGAGCCGTGTGCTAAGAGAAGAAAGCATTGATCGACAAAGTAAGGACGTAAATCATCATTCGATCGAGCTACTAAAGTCTGCATCTTCAATTTATCCAAAGTCCTAATTACAGAGCAAAGAGGAACGAGAACGAATGGCTATTGTCAAGCAACTAATATCGGGCCAAAGCTATAATACAAAAGAGAAAGGGGATTTAATTTTATCACTTATTTATCTGTGGGCTAGCTTGTTATTAAGAGCTTTAGCTAATTAGGGTTTTGAGTTTTTAAATTGTTTTTACTTTTGTATTTTCCTTTTTAAACTATTGTAAATTCTAGTCGTGTGACTAGGGGATGAGCTACGGTGGTGTAGATCGAGAATTCGCAACTCAGTGGCTGAGTTATGGCAGGGTTTTGAGCGTAGAGTTAAGGTTAGTCGATAGCGGGTGTCGTGAGTTTACATGTGTAAGCGTATGACCGCTTAATTTCTAGTAGAAACCTTGAGGGCAACACGTAGGCAGGGTTTTGCCGAAGCTGGGTAAATTGTGCGTTGTTCTATTTCTGTATTTATTATTCTGCTATTATTTTTGCTACTATAATTCTGATATATCTATGTTGAAAATATTTTAAAAACTTCCATATTAAATTTTTATAATTAATAGTGTCACCCTATTCGCCCCCTCCCCTCCTCTAGGGTGAAATTGATCCTACAAGTGGTATCAGAACTAGGAACAAAAGCCATTTCTGTTTCAAAATTTTTGAATTTTCAAAGACCAATTTTTGTTTTAAAATTTTGAATTTTTAAAATGGCTTCTTTTAATACTGCTTTTGCTGATGGTTGGTCCATAGTTAGACCACTAATGTTCAATGGTGAATATGCTTACTGGAAAAATAGAATGAAAATTTTCTGAAAACCATTGATGCTTGGAATATTGTTAAGACGGGTTATAGAGCGCCAACTGTAGTTGTAGATAATCAAGAGATAGATAAACCAACGGATCAATGGACAGTTCTAGAAAATAGACTATAGAATACTAATGCTAAAGCCATGATTTATATTATCTGTTCATTGGATCATATTGAATTTAATCATGTCTCACATTGTCTAACTATGCAGGAAATATGGCACACAATCGAAGTGACTCACGAAGAAACTTCTCAAGTTAAAGAATCTCGCCATGCCATGCTTAGTAGCGAATACGAGAATTTCAAAATGGCCAAGAATGAAAATGTCAAAGAGATGTTTGGACGACTTTCCAATATCGTATACAAGTCAAAAGGTCTTGGAAAATCATGCGGTATAGGAAATAGTCCGAAAAATCCTCAGTCCTTCCATGAAGTTTTGAAGGAAAAGTGACTGCCATTCAAGAATCGAAAGATTTGAAAAAAATCAAAGTTAAAGAACTCATCGGAAATCTCACCACTTATGAGATAGAAATGAAATTCAAGGAAGAGCATGAAGAAGGAGATATGTGACATCCCAGAACTTTCAAGCAAATTTAAATGTGATAATCTCCCTTATAAATTATTTAAAATTGATGGAATTGTTATTTTAAACCAATAATAATAATGTGTTGTGTGTGTGTGTGTGTATTAAATAGAATTATTATATACAAATTGAATTTGTGTTTGATTAAATATATGTATGTTTCAAATTGATTTTTAAAATTGAATTTAAAATTTGGTTTGAATTTGGATATTTAAATTGAAATTCAAAAGATATATATATATATATATATATCTTAAATTATACTTTGGTTTTAAAATGTATTTTATTTGATTGGATTTAGAACATGAATTGTTTTATACTATTTTCTTATTAAAGAAATTTATTTATATTAATTAAAATATGTATTTATAAATTAGGAAATTAATTTTAAAGGCTTTATTTACATTTAAAAATAATTAAAAATAATTAAAATTACTTAATAACAAGTGTTAATAGATTAGAGTATGATAGTAACATGTGTTATGCAATTAAGTGATGAAATTGACAAATGTTAAGTAAAGTAACAAGTATCACTTTTATTTTAATTTTCTTTTATTTTTAGTAAAACCTAATTTAAACTTATATAAACATATACTTTCCTCTTCATTTCCTTTTTCTATCTTCTTTTCAAAAATTCTAATAACAAAAGGCTGCAAACATTTTACAAACCATAAATAAAATACCAAACCTGTAAACCATTTTTTCAAAACCTAGGTTATCAAGCAAGCAATCTTCTCAGATTTTAAAGCTATATCAATTCAGTTTTCAACATCAAGTATTTTCCAGTTAAAAAGAAATCAAGGCAACAACTTTAATTTAATTTTTAAATCAAGATTTCCTGCAATTCAAAGTTTCAAGCTTTTTTATCAAAATCTTTACAGTTTTAAGCATTTGCTTCAACTCTCTAACAGGTGAGCAAACACATTCTCTAAAGGCTTTCGTAAAACTAAATCTGTACGTGTGATTCTTAGATGATATTGTGCTTTGCATGGGTATATATAAATGTGGATCTCTCTCTGTGTGTGTATGTGTGTGTCTATATATATGTTGATCTGTGCATGTGGTGTGCCTGTTCTCTTCTGTTCCAAAGTACAGAGTTTAAAAACAAGTCAGAATTCACTCTTTTTCTGATCATTATTAAGCTTTGAAATTCAAACACAGCATGATTGTTTAAACATAAATTATAGTTTAAAATTGTATTCAAGCAAAATAGGTTTGAAATTTTTCTGAAATCATGAAAGTACAGAAGAAATTTTAAATGCATGTTAAAATCAAGTATTATAATCTATTGATCCAATTATATAACTTAAATCCTCTTTGTAAAATACGATTTTTAGAATGAAAATCTTGATTTTTAATTGGGAATCCTGTGAGAAATTTTAAGTTAACCAGAAAATGGGTTATGAGTGTTTTTTGGTGATCAGCAATAGCGGGGGGGGGGGGGGGGAGGGGGTCAGGGTCTTGGCTAGAGCGAGCATGGGGTTCTTTGAAGTCGGGAAAAATATTAGGAGGGTGTAATGTTCGTCGTGGAATTTGCATTTGGGCAAACTAGGGTTTAGGAACCCAAAGTTGTCGGGTCTGGAAATTTGATCGTGGCGACGTCTCGTGTTGTTCGAGTTGCACCGGACTAGGGGGATGGCAGCGTGGATCGGAGTTCCTTGTTCCAAGATTGCCCGAGTATGTTCGATTTCGATCGTGGGTTTGTATTTGTGTTTGGTGGTCGGGGTTGTTTGTATTGTTGATCGGTGGTGGGTTGAAGGCGTCGGCGGTGGTCAGTACCGTCACGACCATCTGTGCAGGTGCACCAGTAGGATTGGTGTTAGTTTTTGGGTAAGGGAGTTATCTCGAGGGGATACTCGAGATTGTTGATTGTTTGCTCGAGTTCATCCTCGAGTTGTCGCGTGAGTGTATTGAGTTACAGTTTTTAACTTAAAACTTTTAACAAGTTTTGAAAAAAAAAGTAGATGGAGAAGAAGGAAACGCGAAGGTGATCTCGAGTTAGAATCGGGTTTAACCCGAAGCAGGAGAGAAGCAGAAGTTTTGATCATGATTTAAAAAGTTTTGAAAACTTAAAATGGAATTTTTTAAAAATCTTTTCTTAAATAAATTCTTTTCCTTTATCATTGTATCTTGAACCTTTAATTAAGAAATTATTTGTTTGTTTAACTTAAGTTTGTTAAAATAAACTTTAAGCTATTTAAAACTTAATTTTTTTTTAAATATAATTAAGTGATAAATAAAGGATAAATGTTTTTAATAATGTGATTAGGTAATTAATAAAGATTTATCTAAAAGGTAACTAAGATTTTGATAATTAATGAAGCAATTAAAGTATAATTAATTAAATTAATTATTGATTAAGAATTAATTGATTAATAGTCAAGGATTATAAATTAATTAATTAATTAAGAGGTTAATTAATTTGCAATTAAGGATTAATTAATTAGTAATTAAGGATTAATTAATTTATAATTAAAGGTTATAATTAATTAGAGATTAATTAATTGAATAATTAATAATTAAGTAATTAAGATTAATTAATTTATAATTAGAGGTTAATTAATTAAGTAATTAAGGAATAATTAGAATTTTAAATAATGATTAATTAAATTGTAATTAGGGATTAATTAATTAATAATTAGTGATTAGTTAATTAATAATTAGAGATTAATTAACTAATAATTTAGGATTTATTAATTTGTAATTAATTTTTATTAATTAATAATTAAGGTTTATTAATTAATAGTCAAAGGATAATTAATCTTTAATTAAGATTAATTAATTGATTTTAAAAGTAATTAAGGAATGATTAATTAATTAATTATTGTAATTAAATAATGATTAATTAAGCAGGGTTAGATGATTAATTCATATGTAATTAATTTAATTTAAAATAGTTAAATTAATTATAATATGGTTTAAAGATTCTTGCTTATGGATGATTGTTTTGAGTAGAATGTATGGATTGATTGATATCTATTGGATGATAATCTGTGATATTCTGTGATGTGGCATTGGATATATCTATGATAGATGTTTATTATTTATCTATGATAAATGCTATGTGGATTCAATGTTTAAAATTGAAATGAATTGTTTAAACTTAAACAACTTGACCTTTAAGATACGTTTGGATTTCGATGAGACCGGGATCGGATATCAAGTCTGATTTTTCAAAAACCACATCGATCCAAGTTAAACGATAGGTCGTGACATCTCAAGTGCAGATCGAGATGGAGAATGCAACGGTTATTGTCGTTAACTCTAAGGGTGATTTCAAAAATGAGTGTAAAGAAATAATGCCTTCAGTTTCGTTCGAATCCGGATAGAACTTGTATGGATGAATACTATCAGACCATTGTCAATGGAGGACGATGAGCATTCCAAGATGTGATCTAATAAAGGTAATCATAGCCTCAAGCCTCATCAACCGGGAACGGCTAAAACAGGGGAGGTGCAGCAAGGCTAAGTGGGTAGCACCCAAGTAGGACATGATTTACCCCTGTCTAGAGGTCTCTTTTTATTTCGGCCGTGTGGCCAGTTGTTGGCCACAAATACGGGTTGTCTTGTTCGGGACTGTCCAGTAAGGAATGATTCTGGCCTTATGTTGCAGGGGATTTAGGGTGGATCCTCGGTACGGTGATCTAGACCACGTACTGTGATGGGCGGTACCCCATTAGTCCTGCCATTGTATGGAATCCAGTCTCCAATAAGTGCCCTCGGATTGATTGTATACCTATGTATGCTGGAATTTAATAAATATAACAATTTCAGCTATATATTCTAGTATATTTGAAAACTCTAGACCCTATTATAATGTCACTGGATTTCCTATCAAATGAATTGGTTAGCATAAGGTAAAAACTTACCCATGTTTACGTGTGGGAAGTCTTACGTGATACTTTTGTTTCAAATGATTTTAAAAGTAAAACAAATTTAACCGTTTACTCACACCAGACCCATGTTTGACCTGGAGTTTATTCTAATTTCTTAAACTCTTGGGTGCTCAAATTTTTATGAGTAGCCAAGTGATTGGGTCTTGCTAGACGAATTTTGGATAGCTTAGAGCAGGAGCCTGGCATAACTATATATCTATGTACCCGCTATGTTTGAATCCATTTTTACTGTTGTATTTTGGATGTAATGGACAGACAGGTCTTTATAACTGCCTAGTATAATGAGGTTGTATTACTATGTGTACTCTGGTGTATAAAATTATGTAATGGATATGTGAAATATTATATTTTGTTCCGTTTCCGCTGTGAGATTCTGATGTTGTTGTTCTTTCTTTCTATCTTTTCCATTTTCTATCTATTTCTCTTCTTTTGATGATGCGTCTTTCTATGGAATGAAAGGCAGGTCGTCACAGTTGGTATCAGAGCATAGGTTGAGAAATACCTAGGCTCTGGAGTAGTATCTATCTTGAGAGTGCGTATTTGTAATTTTTATATAACCATATACCTATCTAAATTGGTTGGATTACCTGTCCAGGTAGCCAAAATGAGTTCAAGAGGTAGAAGAGGCAGAGTAGTAGGAAGCGTGTCGGCCAATGATGGAAGAGGTTAGACGGCTAGCAAGGCTGTGAATCCAGTACCGCCTCGAGTTAGTTTTGTTGCTTTATGCAAGGACTTCACTGACCTTGGAGGGAGATCATTTAAAGGATCAGAGACTATAATTGAGTTTCAGGCTTGGCTACGCTCATGTGAGCGCATCTTTAAGAGTTTGGATTTTTCTTACAAACAGAAAAGAGTAATGGCATCATGACATTTCTTGGAGTAGATTTAAAGAATTGTTTGAAGAACAGTTCATGCCAACAGCTGGAAAGACCCGTTTATATAGAGATTTTCTGGATTTGAAGCAGGGAAGCATGACTATAGCATAATATGAGAATAGATTTAATGAACTATCTCGCTATGGTCCAGGACTCATAGACACTCCCCTTAAAATGAATGAAATGTTTGTGCAAGGAATGTGCAAGGAATGAGGCTAGAATTTCATGAAAAGATGACAGCGCGTTTGAAGGGATATTTTGTAGAGTTGATTGATATGGCACTGAGATATGAGGAGTTGATGAATAAGAAACCAGTGGCACCTATAGCAGCATCAGGAGGGACTTCTTCCAACCCTAATAAGAGAAAGTTCAATCCTAATTGGAAGAAGCAGAATAAGAAGAAACCGGGTGGCAACAACGGACCTCGAAAATGTTATAATTGTCAACAAGTTGGGCATTTTGCTAATCAGTGTCCTCAGGGTAGAACTCAATAGCAGCAGCCACGTCAAAATGGACCAGGATCAGCAATGGTTCAGAAATCGTTATGCTTCAACTGTCACCAGCCAGGCCATATGGTAAGAGCTTGCTCGCTACTTCAAAAAGCTCTGCAGAACAAGGTGTTTGCTTTGGAGGGTGCACCATCAACTTCTTCTAAGAGCCAAGGAGTATTGGAAGGTACGTTGCCTTTAGATGGCAAGCATATTAAAGTATTGTTTGATTCGGGTGCCTCTCTTAGTTTTATCTCTTTGGAATCAGTAGAGAAGTTTCATTTCAGCCCTAGTACTATAGATCGCCTCATTCTTGTATCTAATCCTATAGGAGGAATAACCAAGTTAGCTATGATCTGTAAGGATTTGAGAATTTCCTATCTGTCCCATAGTTTTTCATGTAACCCTTATGTGTTGGACTTTAAGGGGTTTGACCTTATGTTGGGAATGGATTGGCTTGATAGGTATAAAGCTGTCTTGATGTGTAAAGAAAGAATAGTTTCGTTGGAAACTGATCTGGGTAGGATTGAGAAAATAATGTGTGATAATTCCGTGGTTCACTTGAATAGTCTTTTACATGGAGTCGAGACTTCTTAAGAGAAGGTTGAAGATATCGAAGTGGTTCAAGATTTTCCAGATGTATTCGAGGAAGTCAAGTGTTTACCTCCGCATAGGGAGATAGAGTTTCGCATTGATTTGGTTTCAGGAGCAGTACCAGTAATTCAACCAAGAAGGAGGATGTCTCCTAGAGAGATGGAGGAGCTAGTGAAGCAGACTCAGGATCTGTTGAAGAAGGGATTGATTAGGCTCAGTTTTCTTGTTGGGGTTCTGCTGCAGTGTTCGTCACCAAGTCCAATGGGTCTCTAAGATTTTGTGTTGATTATCGGGAATTGAACAAAGTGACCATCCGAAATAAATATCCTTTGCCTCGTATAGATGATCTCTTTGATCAGCTGCATGGAGCTACTATTTTCTTCCAACTAGATTTAGCATCGGGTTTCCATCAGTTAAGGGTAGCTAAGGATAGTATTCCCTTAACTACGTTTAGGGGGACCAATTGTTTCTATGAGTGGTTGGTTATGCCTTTCGGACTGACCAATGCTCCTGCTTACTTTGTTGACCTGATGAACTGTGTTTTCCGAGATGTGTTGAATAAGTTTGTTCTTGTGTTCATTGATGATATTCTTGTCTACTCTAAGTCCGAAGAGGAGCACAAGCAGCATTTGGGAATAGTATTGTAGACTCTGAGAAGGAATGTTATGAAAGCGAAGTTCTCTAAATGCCAGTTTTGAAAATCGAAAGTCAAATTTTTGGGGCACATTGTTTCTGGAGAGGGCATTTCTATAGATCCAGCTAAGGTAGCAACCATTCTGGAGTGGAAGCAGCCGCAGATACGGACTGAAGTTCATAGTTTTCTAGGATTAATAGGGTACTATAGGAAGTTTTTCAAGGATTATTCCAAGATCTCTTCGCACTTGACTAAGTTGATAAGGAAAGGAGATAAGTTCAAGTGGACCCCTGAATGTGAGGAAGATTTCCAGAATCTGAAAGAAAAGCTGAAATGTGCTCCTGTGTTGGCCATTCCGGATGGGAAGAGTAAGTTTGAGGTTTATACAAATGCCTGTATAGTTGGGTTGGGTGCAGTTCTGATGCAAAATGGAAGAGTAATTGCGTGTGCGAGTCGGCAAATGAAACCACATGAAAAGAACTATGCTACGCATGATCTGGAGTTGTTGGCCATCGTCTTTGCTTTAAAGATCTAGAGACGCTATCTTTTTGGAGAAAAGTTCGAGCTTTTTACGGATCACAAACCTTTGAAGCACCTCTTCTCCTGAAAGGATCTTAATCTGAGGCAGCAGCGATGGGTTGAGTTTTTGGCATCGTATGATTTGGATATCCTGTATACTCCTGGGAAGGCGAACGTTGTGGCAGATGCTCTCGGCAAGAATGCAGTTCTGTCTCTTTTGGAAGTTGTTCAATCTCTCCAGGAAAGGACCGTAAGCAAGCAATTGGAGGATAAGACTTTAAAGAAAATTATTCAAGGAACCAAGGAGAGAAAATATTCCGATTTCGAGATTGACGATCAAGGAACTTTGAGAATTAATGGTCGTCTCTGTGTGCCGAATGTGGATGGGTTGAAGCAAGAAGTTTTGTCTAAGTGTCATCGCTCCAGATTGAGTATTCACCGGGGAATGTCTAAAATGTATAAGGATATGAGAAGAGTCTTCTGGTGGTCGAGTATGAAGAAGGATATTGCTAGATTCGTCAATAGGTGTGCGATCTGCCAGTAGGTGAAGGGAGATCAACAGAAGACAGTCGGATTGTTGCAGCCTTTGGAAGTCCTGAAGTGGAAGTGGGAGATGATTTGTATGGATTTCATCGACGGTTTTCCAAGGACCAAGAAAGAAAACGAAGGAATATGGGTAATTGTTGACCGTCTAAACAAGAGCACCCATTTTTTTCGGTTAAGGAAACCTGTACTACAGCTTCTTTGGCATAGATTTTCTTAAGGGAGATTGTCAGATTGCATGGTGTTCCAGTAAGCATAGTAAGTGATCGTGATCCTATCTTCACCAGCAAGTTCTGGGAGGCTTTGCAATCAGCTATAGGTATGAGCTTGAGTTTGAGTACAGCATACCATCACCAGACTACGGGCAGACGAAAAGGCTATACCGAATTCTAGAGGATATGCTGAGGGCTTGTCTTTTGGATTTTGGTGGATCTTGGGAGGACCGTCAACATTTAGTGGAATTCTCATACAATAACAGTTACCAGGAAAGTATCACGATGGCACCCTATGAAGATCTGTATGGAAGGCCTTGTAGATCCCCATCCTTTTGGCTAGAGTCAGGAGATCATCTCGTTCTTGGACCAGATTTGATCCATGAGGCATCTGCAAAAGTTGAGCTTATTAAGAAGAGAATGAGAGCAGCGCAGGATCGCAAGAAGAAATATGCGGACAAGAGACGAAGACAATTGGAATTTTAGATTGGAGATTTAGTCTTTGTCAAAGTTTCCCCAATTAAAGGAGCGATAAGATTTGGGAAGATGGGAAAACCTGCTCCAAGGTATATTGGTCCGTTCCGAGTACTCGAGAGGATTGGTGTTGCCGCCTATAGGATTGAGTTGCCAGTCCAGATGGCTGGAATTCACAATGTTTTTCACATATCTCATTTGAGGAAATACGTGCATGATCCATCTCTTATTGTGGAGCCAGCTGTGCATGAAGACTTAGAGATTGAGCCGGACTTATCTGTTGTCAGGCATCCTGTCCAGATTGTTGATCAAGTCGAGAGGCAACTCAGGAGCAAGATAGTGAAGCTAGTCAAGGTCCAGTGGGATGAGGATCCCAGAGACTGTACCTGGGAAACTCTAGATTGTTTTAGGAAGGCCTATTCGGAATTGTGTCCAGATCGTTAGTGATCTTTATTGAATGAATTGGTTGTTTAGATGAAATTGTTTGTTGGTTGATAGTGTATGGTTAATTGTATGCTTGAAATTGTTGAAATAAAATGAAAGCTTCTGGATTATCTTTTGTTTAAATTTCAGGGACGAAATTCTTTTAAGGGGGAGGAATGTGATATCTCGGAAATTTCAAGCAAATTTAAATGTGATAATCTCCCTTATAAATTATTTAAAATTGATAGAATTATTATTTGAAACCAATAGTAATAATGTGTTATATATATATATATATATATATATATATATATATATATTTTAAATAGAATTATTATTTACAAACTGAATTTATGTTTGTTTAAATATATATATATATATATATATATATATATATATATGTTTCAAATTGATTTTTATAGAATTTTAAATTTGATTTGAATTTGGATATTCAAATTGAAATTCAAAAGATATATATATATATATATATATATATATATATATATCTTAAGTTATACTTTGGTTTTAAAATGTATTTTACTTGATTTTATTTAGAACATGAATTGTTTTATATTATTTTCTTTTTAAAGAAATTTATTTATATTAATTAAAATATGTATTTATAAATTAGGAAATTAATTTTAAAGGCTTTATTTACATTTAGAAACAATTAAAAATAATTAAAATTACTTAATAATAAGTGTTAATAGATTAGAGTATGATAGTAACATGTGTAATGTAATTAAGTAATGAAATTGGCAAATGTTAAGTAAAGTAACAAAGTGTCACTTTTATTTTAATTTTCTTTTATTTTTAATAAAACCTAATTTAAACATGTATAAACATTTACTTTCCTCTTCATTTCCTTTCTCTATCTTCTTTTCAAAAATTCTAAGAACAAAAGGCTGCAAACATTTTACAAACTAGAAAAAAATTACCAAACCTGTAAACTATTTTTTCAAAACCTGGGTTATCAAGCAAGCAATCTTCTCATATTTTAAAGCTACATCAATTCAGTTTTCAACATCAAGTATTTTCCAGTTAAAAGAAATCAGGGCAACAACTTTAATTCAATTTTTAAGGTCAAGATTTCATTCAATTCAAAGTTTCAAGCATTTTTATCAAAAGCTTTCCGGTTTTAAGCATCTGCTTCAACTCTCTAACGGGTGAATAAACACATTTTCTGAAGGCTTTAGTAAAACTAAATCTGCGCATGTGATTCTTGGATGATATTGTGCTTTGCATGTGTATATATAAATGTGAATCTCTGTATATATACGTGTGTGTGTGTGTATGTTGATATGTGCATGTGGTGTGCCTGTTCTCCTCTGTTTTAAAGTACAGAGTTTAAAAACAAGTCAAAATTCAAATCTCTTTTTCTGATCATTATTAAGCTCTGAAATTCAAACACAACATGATTGTTAAAACATAAATTATAGTTTAAAATTGTATTCAAGCAAATTAGGTTTGAAATTTCTCTGAAATTATGATAGTACAGAAGAAATTTTAAATGCATGTTAAAACCAATACTATAATATGTTGATCCAGTTATATAACTTAAATCCTCTTTGTAAAATACGATTTTTAGAATGAAAATCTTGATTTTTAATTAGGAATCCTGTGAGAAATTTTAAGTTAACTAGAACACGGGTTATGAGTGTTTTCTAGTGATCAGCAGTAGCTGGAGGGTCGGGGTCTTGCCTGGAGCAAGCCTGGGGTTCGTCGAAGTCGAGAAAAATATCAGGATGGGGCAATGTTCGTCGTGGCGTTTGCATTTGGACGAACTAGGGTTTAGGAACCTAAAGTGGTCGAGTCTGGAAATTTGATCGTGGCGACGTCTCGGGTTGTTCAAGTTGCACCGGACCAGAGGGGATGGCAGCGTGGATGATCGGAGAGTGTGTGGCCGAGGTTGTTTGACCTCTGATGGTCGGCGTTTTCTCCGCAAGGCGAGTTTGGTCGGAGTTCTTTGTTCCAGGATTGCTCGAGTATGTTCGATTTCGATCGTGGGTTTGTATTTGTGTTTGGTGATCGGGGTTGTTTGTATCGGTGATCGGTTGTGGGTTGAAGGCGTCGGCGGTGGTCAGTACCGTCACGACCATCTGTGCAGGTGCACCAGCAAGATTGGTGTTAGTTTTTGGGTAAGGGAGTTATCTCGAGGGGATACTCGAGATTGTTGATTGTTTGCTCGAGTTCATCCTCGAGTTGTTGCGTGAGTGTATGAGTTACAGTTTTTAACTTAAAAAGTTTAACAAGTTTTGAAAAAAAAAGTAGATGAAGAAGAAGGAAACTCGAAGGTGATCTCGAGTTAGAATCAGTTTAACTCGTAGGAAGAGAGAAGTAGAAGTTTTAATCATGATTTAAAAAGTTTGGAAAACTTAAAATGCAATTTGTTTTAAATCTTTTCTTAAATAAATTCTTTTCCTTTATCAATGTTTCTTGAACCTTTAATTAAGAAATTATTTGTTTGTTTAACTTAAGTTTGTTAAAATAAACTTTAAGCTATTTAAAACTTAATTTTTTTTAAATATAATTAAGTGATAATTAAAGGATAAATGTTTTTAATAACGTGATTAGGCAATTAATAAAGATTTATCTTAAAGGTAACTAAGATTTTGATAATTAATGAAGCAATTAAAGTATAATTAATTAAATTAATTATTGATTAAGAATTAATTGATTAATAGTTAAGGATTATAAATTAATTAATTAAGAGGTTAATTAATTTGTAATTAAGGATTGATTAATTAGTAGTTAAGGATTAATTAATTTATAATTAAAGGTTATAATTAATTAGAGATTAATTAATTGAATAATTAACTAATTAGATAATTAGGATAATTAATTTATAATTAGAGGTTAATTAATTAAATAATTAAGGAATAAAATTTTAATTAATGATTAATTAACTTATAATTAGGGATTAATTAATTAATAATTAGTGATTAGTTAATTAATAATTAGAGATTAATTAACTGATAATTAAGTATTGATTAATTTGTAATTAAGTTTTATTAATTAATAATTAAGATTTATTAATTAATAGTTAAAGGATAATTAATCTTTAATTAAGATTAATTAATTGATTCTAAAAGTAATTAAGGAATGATTAATTAATTAATCATTGTAATTAAATAATGATTAATTAAGCAGGGTCAGATGATTAATTCATAAATAATTAATTTAATTTAAAATAATTAATTTAATTTAAAATAATTAAATTAATTATAATATGGATTAAAGATTCTTGCTTATGGATGATTGTTTTGAGTGGAATGTCTGGATTGATTGGTATCTATTGGATGATAATATGTGATATTCTGTGATGTGGCATTGGATATAGCTGTGATAGATGTGTGTTACTTATCTGTGATAAATGCTGTGTGGATTCAATGTTTAAAGTTGAATTGAATTGTTTAAACTTAAACAACTTGACCTTTAAGATACGTTTGGATTTCAATGAGACTGGGATCGGATATCAAGTTTAATTTTTCGAAAACCACATCGATCCAAGTTAAACGATAGGCCGTGACATCTCAAGTGAAGATCGAGATGGAGAATGTAAGGGTTATTGTCGTTAACTCTGAGGGTGATTCCAAAAATGAGTGTTAAGAAATAATGCCTTCGGTTTCAATCGAATCCGGAATGAACTTGTATGAATGAATACTATGAAACCATCATCAATGGAGGACGATGAGCATTCCGAGATGTGTTCTAGTAGAGTTAATCGTAGCCTTAAGCCTCATCAATCGGGAATGGCTAAAACAGGGGAGGTGCAGCAAGGCTAAGTAGGTAGCACCCAAGTAGAACAAGATTTACCCCTGTCTAGAGGTCCCTTCTTATTTCGGCCGTGTGGGCAGTTGTTGGCCACAACTGTGTGGTTGTCTTGTTCGGGACTATCCAGTAAGAGATGGTTCCGGCCTTATGTTGCAGAGGATTTAGGGTGGAACCTCGGTACGGTGATCTAGACCACGTACTGTGATGGGCGATACCCCAGTAGCCCTGCTATTGTATGGAATCCAGTCTCCAATAAGTCCCCTCGGATTTGATTGTATACCTATATATGCCGGAATTTAATAAATGTAATAATTTTGGCTATATTCTAGTTTATTTGAAAACCCTAGACCCTATTATAATATCATTGGATTTCCTATCAAATGATTTGGTTAGCGTAAGGTAAAAACTTACCCATGTTTATGTGTAGGAAGTCTTACATGATACCTTTTTTTTAAATGATTTTAAAAGGTACTCGAAATAAATCGATAGCTCTCAAAGGAACAAGAGAAAGTGATGGTGATGATGATGATAGAGCAGAAGAGCTGGCGCTGATAATGAAGAAATTTAAAACGTGGAATACTAAATATGGAAATCCATCTCTATATCAAAATTTTAAAGGCAGAATAGTCAAAGCACTAGATAACCCAAAAGAGCGGGAGATCATTTATCACAAGTGCAACAAAGCCGGACACATCAAGCCCAATTGTCCTCAGAATTGAGACGGCCAAGAAAAGAAATCAAAATGTAGAAGTTTTGCAGCCATGTGGAATAAGAGTGATGATGATTATAAAAGCACAATCAGTGAGAGTGAAAAAGTAGATATGTGCCTTCGAGGTGATATAACTGATAGCGACGATGACGAGCCAAGTGAGGTATCAGAACTTTCTCACTCAGAACTTCTTATATATTTCCACGAAGTAAATGACTATTTTGAAAGACTTAGGGAGAAGTACGCTAAAATTGATTCACAAAGAGATTGTTTGATAGAATCAAATAAACAGCCTAATCAATTGGTTAAAAACTATCAAACTAAGAGCCCTAAGTGTGATATGTGTCCATCACTTGAAGAAGAAATTAAAAAATCATAAATCAAAATTAAATTGCTTGAAAATGAAATTGTATTTTGAAAGAAAATGAAAACACAAGGAGAGAAAATTCTATCAAAAAGTGCACTCGATTATTGAATGAAAATGAATCACTCAAAATACAAGTCCAACAACTTCAACGACTTTAGGAAAATTTTCCAAAAGTGAAAGATCGTTGAATATGCTATTAGGAAAACAAACTGTTAATACAGTTAGACAAGGACTTGGATATAATCAATCTGAACCTGTTAAAAGCAAAATTAATAAAGTCAATTCAAAGTGCACAATATGTGGAAAAACTAGACACAATCACAATATTTGCTGTTATAGACCCAAATATGTGAAAACAATGCCAATTAGGGTTCCAAAAGGCACGAATATAAAATCCTTCAAAGTTAAACAAATTTGGGTGCCGAAAGAAACATATGTAAACAGTTTTGGGTCTTCACAAACATATTTTTCAAAATCTCTTGCCACTAACAATCATGGAACTATAAAAACAAATAGGTCACAAAAAACTTTCATCATGTAGGTGTGGTGGCAGACTAAGGAACAACAACTGTGTTACTTGGATTCTGACTATTCCAAGAACACAATAGGCGACAAATCACAGTTCCTTAGCCTAGTATAAAGATGGCAGAATCACAATGTGCTGCAATGAAAAATTATCGTAAAGGCAAAAGAGGTAACGGTATACTTATTTTGAACGATATATTTAATGTGAAAATCTGCACCGTAATCTAATCAGCCGGTTGTGCGATAAAAAAAATAAATGTTGATCTTGATTCTGACTTATTCTTATTTGATATATTCTAATTTGACTTGTTCTTATTTTTGAAACTGATTTGAAGAAAAATGTTGATTTTTGACCACTCTAGATACATGTGGATATATTTGACTTGATAGTGTATTTTGTGTTTTCTTGTATACACGGCTTAAAATTCAAATTCGAGGGAAATTCATTTAAAAACTGTAAAAAATGATTTTAAGATATTTTGGTGCACACTTCATGGTCTGCTCCATCAAATCCAACTAATGATAATTTCAAGTGAAAGAAAAATTCAGATGCAGATTTCACCGGTAATCTAGTTGATAGAAAAATTAGCTGCATCATTTTCAAAGAAAATATCTGCATGTTTTTCATTTCAAATAATTTTCAAATAGCAGATATTTTTCTCTTAAAACCCCTTCAAAGAATAGTTGACCTTGTTTTCAGATAAGTCATTCTAAGAAAATTTGATTTTTTAATTATTTTTTGATTTGATATTAATGACTACATTGACTAATCTGACTCCCTACTGGTTATCAAAAAGATAAATAGTGATTGAAAAGGTGATGATTGTTGATATTAATCATATATTATAACTTGAGACAGTATAATTATAGATTTCTTTAGAAATTTAAACAAGAGTTATAAAACTTTTTGTTGGTAAAAATTCCATGAACATTTCTATTTCTATCATATTTCTATCGACCATCACTCGTCAAAATTCAATATAGTTTGTCAATATGTTGTACTTTAAATAGAAAATCATTATTTTTCATTTTATATTTTTTTTAAAAGGATTCAAAGTATTCTCTCTCATTTATAAGCATGGGTGAACTACTTGGAATTTTTGATAATGTGCTTCCATGCTCATTTAAAAGTTCTCACGGTTATGCATGTATGGAACGCATATAAAAAATGATTGACTAATTAAGCAAGTTGATTCTAATCCCATTCAAAATTCCTCAAAGTTATGCGTGGTTAGAAGATACTTGAATTCTTTTTTTTAAAATTTGGAATACTGCTAATCTCACTTAAAAGTCCTAACGATAATGCATGGTTAGTAGATATTCAAATTCCTAAGATAAATATACTACAAATAGATAAAACTATATGGTTTTTGCATCATCCCTATCGTTCTAAAAGTGGAATATGCAACTAACAGAATATTTATGATTTTGTTTGATTTTTATTGAAATTTAATATTTATACTCGATGGGAATTAATGTTGTATTAATGTCTATCACTTTATCTCTACTTTTCTAACACTATTACTCTTTTGTTGATAACAAAAGGGGGAGAGAAAGGTTAAGATTTTGGCAAATAAAAGTCAAATATTTTATTTTCAATGTGCATCCAGTTTCATTTATTTAGTTGCATATTTTTATGCATATATGAAGGGGGAGATTTGTATAGAGAGGGAGCATTCAAATAGGAGGAGCAAATTGAATGATTAAATATATTTAATAAATTCAAAATCTAAAATATATGTTTGTTATCATAAAAAGGGAGAGATTGTTGAATATGTAAGTATATGATTTTTGTTTGATGATAATAAACATATACAAATATATTCATCCAATGTATTTATTAATGTACTATTTTATTTTTCACGTAATAAATAAATATTTGCTGAATAAAATAAATAACACGGAATTTAAAATTCAAATAGATATTTTATTCAAACAAATATTTATTATAATTTTGAATAGTACAAATTCAAGCTCTCACTATATACATACAAATTCGATTACATTACAATTTTTCATTTACAAATGCACCTCACTAAATTTCACTCATTCACTCGTATTTTATCTTCAATTTCATTCCAGATTTGAATCCAGCATCTGAGCAATCTGCAAAAATATACACTGACGCGGTAAAATTGAAAAGGAGATATTTTTGTAGTGTAATATAAAATGTATTTTGAAAATATTATTTTCCTCAGTTATTTGGGTTGTTCCTCATCATTTATTTTTGAATTCATATACATGAACAACTTATGACATGCACAGTGTGTCACTGTGCATGCCACAAGGCCGTGCATACCAATATACACTTGATAAAATTACAGGGGCAGGTAAGCACAGGTCAAACCCAAATGAAAAGCTAGATTCAACTCAAGTGCAATACAAATAAAATCATGACACAAGCACAAAGTCAAACCCAAGCTATAAGCTGGATTCAATGCAGGTGCAATCCAAAATCAAAAATGTACAAGTTCATTAAATGGTCAAGACAACTAAAACAGAGTCAAAGCCATATGAGAACCAGACTGCAAATATCATGAATACAACAAAGCTCAAATCAACACCAACTGAGCACACATAAACTACATAACTCGAGCTAGCATATCATATATACAACAAGCTCCAGATTATACAAGTGGTGCACATGTCAATAAACAAACAAACCCAGTGCAACTTTAAACAATGAAATGGTCAGGACCCGGTCAAGGTAGCATGTCAAGCGTATGAAAACAATTACAAGACCAACAATGCAACTATGTGCAAACTGCCTCGAATGGTACAATTGCAATGACCAGAAGCAATATCCGTGCAATAGTCAATGGTTAAGCAACTGAGTATGCTACAAGTTCAACAAGATATACATATGCAATGTTGACATGTATACAGCAGTATGGAAGTGGTGCTATCAAGGCGGGGGGAAGAGAAAGAATCCGCGGATGCCGAAAGCATACAAGTGAGAACAAAAGAGTGAAATAACACTGTATAAACATATGTAACTATCAGACTCCAACATTGCATATTAGTCAACATGACTCAAAATCTGAAAACATGAAACCAGAGGCGACAACATAGCAGTTCACAAAGCAACGCTAAACATCCAGTTGAACACACAATGAATACAAGCCACAGAGTTCAAATTTTCAAACACAAACCAAAGTTCAAAATGCAAGTTCAAGACACAGAGCAGACAAGTTCAAAAATCATGGGACAGTAGATGAGCAAGTGCACCAGAGACATACAACACAACCAGAGGACGAGCCACTGATCAAAGTAGCAGCAGTTTCAAATCATAGTAGCAAGTTAATTTCAAACCAGATAATGATGCAAGCAATTCAAATAAACATATCTAGTTTAAATATCAAGTGAATGAGCTGTAGCAGTTTCAAATCAAGTCAATGCATCAGGAATTTCAATTGAGAAAGACAGTGGCCGAAGTCAAAAAGATACCAATTCAAACAAAGTCAATGTCAAGTTCAAATGCCAGAAACCAAAGCCATGATCAAAGAAGACGATGAACAAGTCAGAGAGGTGGTGGTTAAGCAATCAAGCAAGGAAAAATTCAAAGCCATGAATATCAAGTAGCCAAGCAATCAAATATACGAAATTGAATAATTCAGATATCATCTCAAACATTCAATCAAAATCATATGGCCGAGCAAAATCATTGACGAATTCAAATGAATTTATACGAACGAAAACATAAGGAATTAAAACCCTATATAAACCATAACATCGTCGGCTTCCAAAATCATTCGAGTCCAAGAAAAAAAGAATAATCATTCAACTAGAATCAAGATCGAGTTCAAGTAAGAAAAAACAGTAAAGCAAAAGCAACAAATTACATACCGAAGCAAGTTTGAACTCGATCAAAATTGAAGGAGTCGTGTGCTAAGAGAAGGAGTCGTGTGCTAAGAGAATAGAGCATCAATCGACAAAGTAAGGACGTAAATCATCATTCAATCGAGCTACTAAATTCGGCGTCTTTAATTTATCCAAAGCCCTAATTACAGAGAAAAGAGGAACGAGAACGAACAGCCATTGTCAAGCAACTAATATCGAGTTGAAGCTATAATACAAAAGAGAAAGGGGATTTAATTTTATCACTTATTTATTTATGGGCCGGCTTGTTATTAAGGGCTTTAGTCAATTAGGGTTTTGAGTTTTTAAATTGTTTTTACTTTTGTGTTTTCCTTTTTAAAATATTGTAAATTCTAGTCGTGTGACTAGGGGACGAGTTACGGTGGTGTAATTTGAGAATTCGCAACTCAGTGACTGAGTTGTGGGAGGGTTTTAGCGTAGAGTTAAGGTTAGTCGATAGCGGGTATCGCGAGTTTACGTGTGTAAGCATCTGACTGCTTAATTTCTAGTAGAAACCTTGGGGCAGCACGTAGGTAGGGTTTTTCCGAAGGTGGCTAAATTCTGTATTGTTCTATTTCTGCATTTATTATTCTGCTATTCTCCGTGTTGGTATAATTCTAATATATTTGTGTTGAAAATATTTTACACATTAAATTTTAATAATTAATAGTATCACCATATTCACCCCTCCCCCCCCTCTAGGGTGAAGTTGGCACAATAGGGGTTGAAGGTGCTTACTCTCTTGTGGAGGAAGGGAAGGAAGGTAGATGTTCTTAAATATTTCTGTGGTTTTTCTACAAAAACCAAAAAACCTAGTGCTCTCTTTTGGAGGAAGGCATGTCATGGATATTTTTGGTTATCTCTTCCCCTCGCTTGACCTTAGTTTCCTAAGTAATACACCTAATTTAAAGTAACTACAGAGAACCTGATAGACCATTGGGCAAGTGCCAGTTATGACCCAAGAAAGACTGTCCATATTGACATCGTTCCACCTTTGGCTAGCATACCTTAGGTATTTTTATGGTTAGTGCAATGTTCAATGACCCAACAACTTAGGATGCTTTTGTAAACTTACATTATAGAGTATTTTTTAAACGCATAAATACTCGTATAAGTGTTGAGTAAATTATATATTTTTATGAATATATGTTGGTTCTTTGTGAGTGTTTCGCTTGATTGAACTTCTTCTTAATTTTGTTTGTGTGGGCTTGTTTGACTTTCAACCCACCTCTTCTCATCGAGGGTCAGGGAAGCCGGCCTATAGAGAAGAATCTTCATTCCACCCTAGCATGAGTTAATGGACTAGAAGGTATGTTGGTTGATGCTGAAAGTGCATATAAGGTAGTATACACAAATTAGACTAAGGCTCTGGAATGCAAAGTTGAGATATTAAATGAGTAGGTTGTAAGGAAAATTAATGTTAGGGACATCCCTAATCCGGGCTTAAGTTCAGGTGTTGTTTCAAGGTCTAGTGCCGCTCATGTAACCCCGCTAGGGGCAAATTCAAATATTTTTCTTAAGTAGAAGAATGATTTGAAAGACTATTATGAGGCCAAGTTTGTTGAGTTAGAGAATTATTATAAAAAGGGACCAAAAACTATTGGGAGTAGCATCTCGCATGTTAATTCTTCTATGTAGGGGATTTTTGGACCCTATTCTAAAAGTACTAAGAAAACAAAGGATCGGTTTTTTAGTGAGATTGAACAGATTAGGAGAGTGTCTATGGAGCGCATGAACGCTATGGATAACAAAATTTCTACTTAGAATCTCGATCATATTTTGGTTCTGCTACCACTTCTCTGGGTAGTTTACATAAGGCTTCCTTGATGGAGAAATTCCATAACAAGAAGGTAAAAAGGGTTGTAGCTAATATTGTTGCGAAGCATGCGATTGATGTCGTCAGGTCTTGATCATGCCTTTTTATACGATCGTGTGAAGTATGAGGATTTTCAGGACTATAGTGTTGTCTAAGCTAGCATTAACTATGATCTTTACAATGTTTTCACCAGCGTTGCTCCTAGTTATTCATCAGTCGTTATTACTGAGTTACATGTCCAGTCTCCTACTCTGAACTTAGGGACAGTTTTACTCAGCTCTCAACATCAGATGCTCATAGATCTTCTCGCCGAAGAAAAATAATAGCTAACATTTCTTTCGATTCTGAGTTAGACCCATGATGTTGCTTTTTTTATTATAAATTCTATTTTGTCAATTTTCTTGTAAACTTGCATAGTTTTTATAGATGTACGGGTTGCATAAATACGTGCAGATTTCAATGATTTTTTTAGAACTACGTAAATATGTGGAAATCCTTACTTTTGATGTTACCTAGCAAGCTTTAAGTACTTTCTGGAATTGCACCTAATTTGTAGGTTGTTTTACATTCCATGTATCATCTCTCCTTGCCATTTTTGCTTGGCTCCTTATGTAATTCATGGATCCTGAGTTGTACTTTTGACATGCATGTTTTGCTGCATGCTTGGTATGATCTGCCCTATTGTTTGGAGGCAGTTTCATATTTGTGTGCTTGGTATGGTCCAACCCGCCATTTGGGGGCGGAATGTATTTTGACTATAAAGTCAGATCATGTATTTACAATCTTTTTAATCCATGCGCATGGTTTTTTATACAGGTTCCGACCATCTAATATCCTTACATCCAGTGTAAGTGTTAACTATGTTAGGTAAATCAACACAAAGAGAATTATACTGGTTTGGGCCATCCAATACCTTATGTCTAGTTCATTGCTAATTTTGTTAGATAAATTAACACATAGAAATCTTTATACTGGTTCGAACCATCCAATATCCGTACGTCCAATTCATTGTATTGCTACTTTTCATAATAATTACAATTTTTATTGCACAAGTAACATAGATCATACAAAATAAGGCTCGAGGTGCATGTTCTTGGAACTAGGTTTCCATCAAGTTTTGACAGTCAGTATGCCCTATTATTTAATAATTTTGCTATAACAAGCGGTCCTTTCCAATTTGTGCTCGGAGATCCATCTGGTGGGTCTTTTATGTTGGCCATTACTCTTCGTGGTACTAAGTCTCCCTTACATAAGTTCCTCTCCTTGAGCCTAATGTTGAAACTTTTTTCCATCCTCCATAGGTATATGGAAGATACGACTACTACCTCATCTCTTCTTTCTTGAATGAGATCAAGTGCAGCTTCCTTTAGCTTCTTGTTCTTCTCAGTCGTGTATGATATTCTTCTATGTGATGGGATTTCTATTTTGATGTAAAGTATGGCTTCGTATCCACATGTTAAGGAAAATGGAGTATGACCCGTTGGGGATCGAGTTGAGGTCTTATTGGCCTATATTACCGAAGATAATTTCTCCACCCACTTCCCATTTTCCTTCTGCCATCTTTTCTTAAGTAACTTCTTGCTAGTTTTGTTTGCTGCTTCGACATACCCATTTGCTTGTAGGCTAGTGACGAAGGAGAAAATCTTACTTATGTTATTATTTTCATAGAGCTTTGGAAATTACTTGTTTTCAAACTGGGTTCCATTAAAAGAAATTATGTGTGGGGTCCCGAGTCTGGTGATTATATTTCTTACCATAAAAGTGAATATCTTCTTCGCGGCGATCGTAGCTAAGGGTTCTGTCTCTACCCATTTTGTGAAGTAGTCTATTGCCACTATAGCGTACTTTTCACCCTCCTTTGACATAGGAAGTGGTCCTATTAGATTTATGCCCCATACGTCAAATGACCATGGACTAGCTAGAGGATAAGCTCATGGAATGGTTGTTTAGGGATACTTGCGAACCTATGATATTTATCGCGTTTTCTCACAAATTCTCTCATATCATGAAGTGTTGTAGGCCAGTAGTAACCGTGCCTTGATACCTTCTTTGCTATTGATCTGCACTGCCTTCCATGTACTTCTCTCATGACACGTACTCCTTCTTCTTTGGAAAACATCTAAGGTAAAGGGTAGAATAGCCTCTTTTATATAATTTACCTCAAAGAAGGAGTAATATAGAGCCTAATATCTTATTTTTTAGCTTCATTTCTTTTTTGGAGTAGGAATCTGTTCAACGAGAACTACTTAATATAGGCCATTCAAGTGTTTCCTTTGGTTTGTTAAAGCGTAGGCCCGACCGAGGACTGTTCCTGATTTTCTCTATTTCTTGATCTTAAGCCCCTTAGACCACTGTTGGTTGGGCTCGGGTTAGGATCATTATTTGGTTTACTTATGTGATGCTCGACATAGCTTGATGTCCTATTGGAATGGCTTTCATTTCATTTACCACGTTGGTGTTTGCAAGTTTAGCTAATGAACCGGCAAAAGAGTTATTCTCATGTTGAATCCGCACTATGCCAAACTGTTCGAATTGCTCTAATAACATTTTTGAAAGTTCCACATATTTGGCTAAATTTGTCTCCTTCGCTTGGTAATTTCCCAACACTTGATTTTGCAACTAATTAGGAATCGCTGTGAATTTTAATATAGGTTACCTTCATTACCTAAGCCAGTCTGCAAGGATAGCCTCGTATTATGCCACGTTGTTGGTTACCTTGAACCAACCTGCACTGCTCCATATAATTTCTGCTTATCTAGAATAATCAATATAAATCCATTACTATAACTTATTCATTAGAGGCTCCATCCAAAAATAATTGCTAGAACTATGAGGTAGGCAATTCTTCCTTTAGTTGGGGCTCGGTCTGCAATGTGCATTCCACGATGAACTCTGCTAGTGCCCGACCTTTGATTGCCTTTCTCGGACAGTAAATGATATCATATTAATTGAGATTCATCGCTCATTTTAGCAAGCAGCCAAATATCTTCGGATTCTATAGTATTTCCCTAAGTGGTTTGTCTGTGAGAACTTTGATGGGATATGCTTGGAAATACGGTCTTAGCTTTCTTGCTGTGAGGAGCAGGTAATAGGATAGCTTTTCAATGACTAAGTAATTTGATTATGCTCCTAATAAATGCTTTTTTGTGAAGTAACTGGGCCCTTCGGTTACTTCATTCTCTCGGACCATTGCAGCACTAACAGCTTTATCAGTTACAACTGAATATATATACAAGTCCTCAACTAGTACCGGTTTAGATAGTATGGCAGTGTTGACTGGATGGTCCTTTAGATTTTGGGATGCAGCTTTGCACTCCTCATCCACTCGATCTTATGTCCCTTCTTTACCTGGATCGAAGAATGGTATGCATCTATCAATTGCTTTAGATATGAACCCGTTTAGCACAGCTACCCTACCATTTAGGCTCATGAGGTCTTTCGACTTTATTGGGATCATCATTCCCCTTTTGGCTTCAATCTTTTCTGGATTTTCTTTTATGCCGCATGTGTTGACTATGTATTCTAGAAATTTTCCTAATTGGATGGCAAAGTGCATATCAGGGGATTCAGCTTCATACTAACTACCTTAAGACTGTGAATGTCTCTTCCAGATCTTGTACGTTTCTTAAAGTTGTTTTTAATATAACTAACATGTCATCTACAAATACTTCAATATTTTTGCCAATCTGCTCTGAGAATATCATAATAACTAATCTTTGTTATGTCTCTCCAGCATTTTTGAGTCCAAACGGCATCACTTTGTAGCAGTATGGGCCTTTATCTATTATGAAACTAGTATGCTCCTGATCCGGCTCAAACATAGCTATCTGATTATATCCTTAATAACTATCCATGTGTTCATGTCCACTGGTTCATCTACCAGCTAATCAATTCTAGGTAAGGGGAAGTTGTCTTTAAGGTAGGCCTTATTGAGATTGGTGTAGTCTATATAGGTTCTTCATTTTCCAATGGGTTTCTTAACAAGTACTAGATTAGTGATCCATTTCAGGTAGTATACTTCCTTGATGAATCCGTTTGCATTCAACTTCTTGACTTCTTCATGCAAAACGTTATACCTTTCTTGATCCAGGGTTCTATGTTTTTGTCTAATCGGATGAGCATCAGGATCGATGTTGAGTGCATGGCAGATGATGGATGGATTTATTCCCACAATATCTAAATGCATCCAAGAAAATACATCTTTTAATCTTTTAAAGAAGCCTATTAGTTCAATTCATGCTTCTACACTAAGATTCTTTCAGATCTTAAGAACCTTTGCGAGATCTTTTAGATCAATACATCTTCAAGGTCATCCATTGGCTTAACTCTTTCTTTGTCCCCAAATCTTGGGTCTATTTCATCTTCTACTTCCTCTTTGGGCTGCGAGGTGACTGAGAGAACCTGTTTTTGAGCATCTTCAGAGAAGTACCGTGCATAGACTGAGTTATATTCATCGGTGTCGATATGTGCATATATTTTCTTTTCTTTTTCCTTATTAATGTTGTGGTTGTAGGATTACTTACTTCATCATTAATTGTGGTACTTCATTTAGTTTAGTGTTTAAAATCGGTTCAACCTTTTTTCCATTATCGATATTCTGATTGCAAATATTAGAAGAAACAACAAGTAGTTTTGAAAAAATTTATTTCAAGAGTTAATGGTTACATTGTGTATAATTCCCTAACTAGTAATTTCTCTCCTCTAACCGACCCTATTCCAACAGTGATGTGAAATTTCATGAGCATATACGGTTGAGAAATAACTGCTCCCAAGTTAACCAATGCAGGTCTTCCCAAGAATGCATTATAGGACAATGGCTGATTGATGACTAGGAAGCTCGCATCGAAAGATTTGAGAGGAGGTGTAGTTTCGGCAAGAACCAGTAAGCGGGCTGACCCAATGGGAGTGGTTGTAGCATTCTTTAAGCCATATACCGGCTCGGGGTAGGGCTTCAATACTTCTCCTGGAAGCTTCATCTGGTCGTAGGAAAAAATTAAAATTAAATTTATGGAACTTCCAAAATCCATGAAGACCTTATCCATGATGCAGTTCAAGATCTGCTGCATAATGACAAACTGATCCTGACGTGGCAAAACAACTCCATCGGCATCAGCTGAAGTGAAAATTATGTCCTACGTAGATTTCTGTCTCATTGAATAGGTTTCTTTATTCTACTCTTACTTCCTGCACATAGCAATCTTGTGCATTCTTGTTCTTCCCGACTATGTATGGCCTCCCATGGATTTAGGCTACAAGATTGGATTGGTTTCATGTTTGGTTTCATTTGGATTTAGGTTAAGGTTCTTGGTCTTTCCTTTGTTATTCTCTTTCTGGAAGCTACCAAAGTACCATGTTTGAATCAACCTTTCTGTCTCATTTTTAGGTGCCTGCATTTGTCTATATGGTGGTTGTTTACTGTATAGAAGTGGCAGTATGCTTCACCTTGGTTTTGTTTTTCCTATTTCCCCTTGTTTGATAGATTATAAGTAAGCTAGGTTTTGGTCATTTCATATTTCTACCCAGGAGTATGAGTGAGGGGAATTATGAAGTTGAGCTCCTTCTATCCTTTTGCAGTTGGACGATATCCTCATGCTCCTGTTTTCTTATCATAATAGGAGCAGAAGTGCTTAGAGATTGCGCTGCAGATCCAGCCTCTTCCATTCAAATATAGTGGCATGCCCTTCATCGAAAGCCTTCATGTTGTGGCGCGGCTTTCTACCATTTTTGTACTACAATGTAACAACCCGGTATTTTGTTGTTTGATTTTGAATATTTTAATTTTAAATATTAAATAGTTTTTAAGGTTTAATGACTAGAGCATAAATATAGTTGTTAGCACCAAAATTGGTCACTAACACCCTTAAGAAAGATTGTGTAGAGAGATTAATGAAGATAGTAAATTAAAACATAAGACAGTATGTAAATTTAAATGCAGAGAACAAGAACACCAAATTTATAGTGGTTCGGCGTAATTGCCTACGTCCACTTTGAAGTTAATCTTTATTGCTTTACTTGATGATTGATTACAGATATAATCTATTTCCAATCACTTGAATACAATTGCTAAGTAAAAGATTAAGTCTTTAAATGAAGGTTGAATGCGGCAGAGTCTCCCTAGTGTTCTCGAAATTCTCATCCCTTTCACTGTGCTCCTGCCCCTCTATTTATAGACGAAGATGGGTTGGACTTCCCCGGTGGGCCTGGTAGCTGAATACCTCGGCTCAAATGGAGTTAGCTCTGTATGCCGATCCATATACGCCGAACGGCCAAATGCCGAACCGTAGTCTTCATGCCGAACGATATAAGGTATTGAGTGGAAAGAGTAGGCCGAACGATATCCTTATGCCGATCGAAGTGGGGTGCTGAGTGGCGAGCGTATGCCGAGCAATGGTCGAAGATGATTGAGATGGGTTGAATGTCGAACACCTCTTCATGCCGAACGGTTTCGGGATGCCGAGCAGCGTGGAATGTCGAACGAGTCTGCCATGCTGAACGTCCAGAGATGGCGAAAGTCACTTGATGCTGAAAGCTCTTGCCTGCCGAGCGTCATTTGATGCCGAACACTCTCGCATGCCGAACGATATTCTCATGCCTAACGAAGCAGTGCCGAACGCCTCGAATGCCGGACAATATGGAATCATGCCGAACAAAGCGAAGCCGAACATCCTGAATGCCGGACACTCTGAATGCCGAGCGTTATCCAATGCCGAACGTAATGAGACGCCGAACAATCTGGTTGAGCCGAACGATATGGATGCCGAGTACCTAGGTGCCTGGTCAAACCTTCAGGAAACGCTTTCCCCCCTAAGTGTATCACGTGACTGAACGTGATGCGCTTTGAATTACGTGTCCTCTGTGCTTCGCTTCGAACCTTGGCCCATTTCTCTCGGAGGTTTTTTTCTTGTGAATACCAGGTGAGGTGGTGTGTGCTGAACGTGATGCGAATGCCCAACAGAATAGCTGAGGACGAACGCTCCATGTGTGCCGAACGACTTCGTTTTGACCGGTTCTAACGGTCATGGCCTCTTCGACTTCCTCTTCTTCCCTATACAGGCCGGCCTCCTCCATCTTCTTCTCTTTTTCACTTCCACCTTTTCTATTTTGTAATCGCGAACCATTCCTGTTAACAGACACTAAAGGTTAACAATCCTTCCCAATCCATTCGGCATTCTCCCAAGTCTCGATCTACTAACTAGGTATCGATCCCCCTATTTAAATCCTTTCCCTTATTAAAAAGTTTTAATAAGAGGCTCAAGTCTGTAATTAGGACATTAGAACCGAAGCCGATAGGTGTTGCGTGGGTGAAAGAATCAAACTGTGATTAGGATGTTTTCTAGGGATAGATGATGTGGAAGAAAATGTTCGGAGATAAGCGCACGAGGGAGTTGTTGAGAGATGTATCGTGGTTCGGCATGGTTCTCTCGTGCCGAACGAGATTGGAGGGAAAGAATAGGGGAGGAGCAGGAATTGGCTAGGATGCCGAACAACATGGTCTGGTATGACTCGCCGAACGATCCGTCCTTGTTTCGGCGTGGATGGAAGATGAGAAGAAAAATGAAACTGTTGTTAAGAACGGAGTGCCGAGCATTGGGGCTCGGCATAACTCTGGTTCGACATGATTCACCACATGCCAAGTAGTGGAATGGAAGGATAGGAAGTGAGTACAAATTAGATAGGATGATGAACGTTATTGCGTTCGAACAGAACTTAGGTCGGACAATACTTTGGCCGAACGATACCTACGCCGAACAACGCCTTGACCGAACGATACCTAGGCCGAACAATAGTCAGGCCGAACGAAAGTTTGGCCGACCGATAGCTAGGCCGAACGATAGTTTGGCCGGTCGATACTTAGGCCGACCAATATTTAGGCCGAACGAAAGTTTGGCCGAGCAATATTCAAGCCGAACAATAGCTAGGCCGAACGATAGTCAGGCCAAACGAAAGTTTGGCCGACCAATATTCAGGCCGAATGATAGCTAGGCCGAACGATAGTTTGGTCGGTCGATACTTAGGCCGAATGAAAGTTCGGCCGAGCAATATTTAGGCCGAACAATAGCTAGGACGAACGATATTTTAACTTTGCTTGAACATAAGACAAAAACAAAGACATAGACCTAATCAAACTGACATATCAAACTAATCTGGACTGATAACTTTCTAGTTCTAATCGTCGTAAGCCTGAACTGAAGTCAATAAGAATAGACAAAAAAATTTGGCACGCAGTGCCAACATCCGAGTTCAAAATTGAAAATACTACAAGGCTGGTTTTCGGAGACGGTCAGCGATGACGGTTCTCGAAGACGACAGTTCAAAGTTCAACTTATACCATCAACTCTATGACCTATAATTTCTCAGCATTTATATTTGAATGATTGCACCAGTTCACACACCGCACGGGGGGAAAATTTATGTTGTTAAGTCTAACGCCGATTATTTTTCGAGTATAGTTCAAACAGGCGCTCTGCCAAACTCAATATTTATCAGAGATGTCTAAGAAGTCTAGCTCCTCCACGATCTCAGATAGACCTAGGCCGTCTTCAAAACAAGAATTCATGGATATTTCAAATCTGTCAACCTCCCCTGCCCATAACTTGGCTCCCTATGCTCTGGAGTCAGCAGTTTTCTTGGATAACCTTGTTGATTCTCAGGCTTCGAAGGTCAATGAAGTTGCGCTCCGGCGAATATGCTCTATCCATGGAATCCCTTTCGACGACGTGCTGGTTCCATCGGGTCACGATCGTCCACACTTGCCCCCAGTTGGATACAAGGCGCGTAATAAATTCATAAGCTGGGTTGGCAGCGTGCCACCGCTCAATTTATTTATTCGGGATGTGCTGCAATACATCGACATTGCCTCGTCGCAACTGCACCCGAACGGTCACGCCTTCATCTATGGTACTTATATCCTCTTCATGAATATCCTCTCCAGGCCCCCAACCCGGGACGACATCAGATACATATACATGATCAAGAAGCGGAGAGATAGCCCCTCTTATATGTTTCTCAAGCCATATCACAAATGTCAAATCTTAACTGGGGCCTGCAGCAAGTTCGCCCTATACAAGCAGGAATGGTTCTACGTGTGTTGCCCTCCTGGTTTCGTGAGGAGATGGGTGGAAGGAAGTAAGCCTTTTCACTAGATTGATATTCATACCTGGTCGAAGCCATGACTTTTCTAATTCTTTTTTCATCTTTTTCAGGTATCAATCCACGTCCTGACGACCGTGGATATTCCGAAGCCATTGAAGCCATTAGAGCTCTTCCTATCGAAGAACGGGACATTCGAACTCTCATTTCGAATGAGTCACTTCAAGGTTTGGGCTGTTGGCCGAAGGCCGTCGGATTAGCCTTCCTCAAGGCGTCACCGTACCCAGGCCCACCTTTGAAAAAGGGAAAAAATTGGCTAAGTCATCATCACCTCACACTCCTGACGCACCAGAAGAGGAGGAAATTAAAGGGAATGAAACACCCGAAGCACAGGGTGAGAACGTGGGTCCTTCTCAGGATCCGATAGTCAAAGTGCATGACATCGAAATGTCATCTTCCCCTTCGAAGGGGAAGAGGAAATTGACGTACAAGATAAGGAAGGAGAGAGTTAGCGGAACTTCCAAAGTTACGCTCATTCCGACAGAGAAGGAGGCTTCTTCACAGCACGTAGAAAGTTCTCTAAAGGGCCTATCGAACCTCTCCATTTCCGATGATCTGCTCAATTACAACTTTGACGATTCGGAGGCATTTAAACTTCACTCGCCCATCAAAGGCGATGCGGGCGCTCTAGCCCAAAGTCAGGGAGAAAAAACTCCCATTAGTAAAGCAACTAGTCCGTCGGGGGGAAACACTATGACACGCACATGCACTTGCACTCTGCCTCGCACATAAATTTTCGTCGTCATGCTACTCTTGGCTAATTCGTTGTTATTTAAATTCTATGCAGGTGACATGGGGCGCTTACACGGATTCGATTGTCTTCGCGGTTCGTCTATCTTTTATCAAACTAGACGAGACTCGGGTTCCGGAAGACGACGGGATAGAGATGGTGATGGCGATAGAGATTATCATTCCCGAGACTCATCATCCGGGAAGAGAACTTACTACCAGCCAAAATACCACCAGGATACCTCTTCCCACCCGGAGCAAAGCAAAGATAAGCGCGGCCACAAGGGGTCACAATTTGATGTCCCCCGAGATCAACACTCTGACTCCTCTTCCACACGATAGTCCCAAGATCCTCACAGGAGAGCTGAACTTTCAAAGCCGTCTCCTCCTACTCCTGCAACAGATCCAACAGTATCGGAGAGGCTAGCCGAGCTTCAAGATAAATTTCCAAAAATCTGCTTTGATGGCCTGAATTCCACCAGGCGGTTCATCCTATTACCGAACATGTCAAGCAGAGCATCATCGCCTGTACCAACGACGTCTATGTTCAACATGACGCATTTGTTCATTTGGCTGAAAAATTTTCTGAAGTTTCCATGGAGCGCTAACATGAGATCGATCACCTGAAGCTTGAGGCTATCCACGACAAAGATATCATTAAAGCTTAGGACGAAGAGATTGAAACTTACAAGTCTGAACTTGAGGCCGCCTAGCAGAGCGCCAAGGACACTGCCGAAGCCGTAACTCGTCTGGAATCGACTCACAAAAAAGAACTCGACGAGGCGGTACAACGCTGTGGGGCTTTGGCTTTGGAAAAAGATTCGGTACAAAAAGAGAAGGATGCATTCTGTCTCTGGGTTAAAGAACTTGAGGAGCAGTTTCGTAAAGAGAAAGAGGAGAAAACGACTGCTCAAGAAGAATCACAACGATACTGTGATGAGATCGTCGCTACTCGACTCTTAAAGGAGAAACTTGAGGACGAGCTTTCCAAAGTCGAGACGTTAAAGAGAGAAGCCCGTGAAGAGGGAAAGACGATAGCGTCCATGGATATCGACTCCCGTCTTGAGGCGGCTAGAGAAGACGGTAAGGAGGAGGTCAAAAGCATGTTTGACCCGCTAATCACTGAATTCAATGCCCGCATTCTCATGCATCGAGACTTGACTTTTTTGGGTGAGGGCTATCTCAAATCTTTGGCCGAGGCATGGGAGAATTTAACTGAAATCAAAAAGGTCAAACACGGTATTGAGGAGGTTGACGAGGGGGCCTTGATAAAAGAATTCCTCAAGGGAAATGAGCCTTCGGACCTGCCAGCGGCTAAAGATATTTATTGCAAAGGCTCCCCTTCCACAAAAGGAAAAGAAGTTATCGCCGGTCCATCCGAGATTGAGTCTCCAGCTCGTGCGCCTACCCAGCCGACCAGTCGGCCGATACTCGATCCTTTTGAACAGCACATTGGTTATGACCCGGAGGACCCCGGCCTTGGTGTTCATGTTTTGTCCCTTATTATAGAGGGTGAAACCCCCTTGATGGCTGAGAGCCAGCCGGAACCTGGTAGGCAGCTCTTTTTCTTTAACATTCCAAGAGCTTTCTCTTTCCACCAGAAGCTATCGTATTCTAATACTTGCTTTTTGTGATTTTGTGCAGGCCGTTCTGATCTTGAGCCTACTCCGAGGAGCGATGTCGCCAAGGAGGTGAGGGAAAAAATGAGTGAAACCATTCATGCAGGAGAGGCTCCCGGTCCAGATGCCCAAATGATCGAAGCGCTTAATGAAGATAAATCTGAGACTTCCTCTCCCATTGACAGGAGTTATAAAGTTGAAATTACAAGCATCTTCGAGCACACATCCGAGCTAAGCATGAAGGAGCAGCTTGAGAAAGAGAAGGAGGAGATAATCAAGATCAAAGTCGAACCTCAAGATATGGACCCAGACGATCCTTTGCACAAGCCGTTGAAGGTCATTCTCCCTGGCAGGTCCAAACCCACGGATGTTCCTCGTACTTCTTCGGTTGTCACTCCCCTATCAAAGAAAGCTATCAAGGATAAACGTACTGGGGAGGAGTCATCGGGCAAAAAGTCAAAGAAGTAGTTTTCGCTCTCGTTCAACAAGAGCTAGTTTAGATTATGTAATTATTTTTATTTTCGTAGTTTATGTAAATAAACTTTTGACTCCGAGCTTCGGAGGAGTTGTAGTGGAAACTTATTCTTGGTGAATAAAAATCAGTTTTTCTGTCTTTCAAAAGGCTCTTGTCGTTCAATTTTTGTGTGATTGTGATTTAAATCCAAGTTGTTACGAATAACATGGATTTCTCGGTTCACCTTCATATAGCTCGAAGATTCTTTGAGAGTTGTTCATTTTTCCTTCCGTGCTTCAAGCACTTAGAATATTTTTTAGTCCACACATCAGGGACTTAGAGTACTCCAGTCCGCGCTCTGGGGACTTAGAGATTTGAGTCGTTTATACTCGAGTCCGCACTCCGGGAACTTAGAGTACTCCAGTCCTTACTATGCGGACTTGGAGATTTGAATCGTTTATACTCGAGTCCGCACTCCGGGGACTTAGAGTACTCCAGTCCGCACTCTAGGACTTGGAGTTTTGAATCGTTTATACTCGAATCCGCACTCCGGGGCCTTAGAGTATTCCAGTCCGCACTCTGGGGACTTGGAGTTTTGAATCGTTTATACTCGAGTCCGCACTCCGGGGACTTAGAGTACTCCAGTCCGCACTCTGGGGACTTGGAGTTTTGAATCGATTATACTCGAGTCCGCACTCGGGGACTTAGAATACTCCAGTCCGCACTCTGGGGACTTACTTAGAATACTCCAGTCCGCACTTTGGGGACTTGGAGGTTTGAATCGTTTATATTCGAGTTCGCACTCCGGGGACTTAGAGTACTCCAGTCCGCACTCTGGGGACTTGGAGTTTTAAATCATTTATACTCGAGTCCGCACTCCGGGGACTTAGAGTACTCCAGTCTGTACTCTGGGTACTTGGAGGTTTGAATCGTTTATACTCGAGTCCACACTCCGGGGACTTAGAGTACTCCAGTACGCACTCTGGGGACTTGGGGTTTTGAATGTCTGCACGTGTTCATACGTCAGCCAGAATAATATAAATTTATTTGCCTGTCACAGGATCATCATATGCAGAAACATTAGTAATTCATGGAGCGGATGGCTTCAAGCCTTTATTAATGAAAGCAAGCTAAATTGTCTCATTACATGCCAAGAACTAGAAATAAAAGCAAACTGGAAATAAATGCAACTAATACATGAAAGAAGTAGACTAAGTATAATAATGCCGCAAGTGCTCGCTGTTCCATGCTCGGGGGAGTGTCGCACCATTTTGACGGTCGCTAACTTGAAAGTTCCTTCTCCAAGCTTCCGTTCGATGACGTATGGACCTTCCCATGCGGGACTCATATGAGACGGGATCGGAAAAACTCGTTTCAAAACAAGGTCTCCCACATCAAAAATTCTCGATCGGACCTTTTCGTTATAATATTTAGCGACTCTATGTCTGCATGCAGCCGCTCTCAAATTGGCTTCTTTGCGTTTTTCGTCAATGAAGTCCAACGATTCCAATAAAAGATTCTGGTTCGACGCGGGGTCGTAATAAGTTACCCGATGTGATGGAACTTCAAGTTCCACGAGTATGACAGCTTCCGTGCCATATGCCAATGCGAATGGAGTGTGGCCAGTCGCGGTCTTGTGGGTGGTCCTATAGGCCCAAAGCGCCTTTGGAAGTTCATCCACCCACTTGCCTCTAGCCTTTCTCAGATGCTTTTTCAATATGGACTTGATTATCTTGTTTACGGCTTCCACTTGTCTGTTGGCTTTCGGGTGAGCAACCGCAGCAAACTTCTTCTCAATACCATATTTCTAACAAAATTCTTTGAACTCCTTGCTTTCGAATTGAGTCCCATTGTCTGTATTGATGGTCCGTGGAAGGCCAAAACGGCATATGATATTTCGTACGACGAAATTAATAACCTTCTTGGTGGTTATTGTAGCCAGAGGCTCTGCTTCTGCCTATTTGGTAAAGTAGTCGACCGCGACTATTGCATATTTCGCTCCACCTTTGGCTATGGGTAAAGAACCAACTAGGTCGATCTCCCACATTGCAAACGGCCAGGAACTAACCATTTGCATGAGCTCGTCGGCGGAGCTCTCGGGAGTTTTACGTATATCTGGCATTTGTCACATCTTCTCACATAGTATGCAGCATCCCGATTCACAGTTGGACAGTGGTATCCATAACGGAGGACTTTCTTTGCTAATGTCTGCCCTCCCAGTATGGTCACCGCACTCTCCCTCATGGACTTCCTTTAATATTCATTTTATCTCATCGTGGGCCACGCACTGGAGTAAGGGGGTCGAGAATCCCCTCCGATACATTACCCCATCTTGCATTATATATCGTGAAGCCTTACGAAGGACTTGACGTCTTTCGCTCCTTTTTTCGGGTAAGATCTCGAATAGCAAGTACTGCCTGATTGGGGTCATCCAAGATTCCTTCTCGATTTCGGTTTCGAAAATGAAATCTATCTTCATCATATCTATACTCAGAGCATGGAGGGTCTCAACGGGAAATAATCCCATTTGCTGTGCATAGCTAGTGCTTGCGAATTTTACCAATGAATCGGCTGCTCTGTTTTGCTCACGTGGGACATGTGAAATATCATAATACTCGATATTCGCTAGCAGCTCCTGAACTCGGACCAAATATGGGGCAAGTCTCTGTCCCCTTGCTTGGTAGTCTCCTCGCACTTGGTACACCACCAGCTACGAGTCGCTAAAGATTTCAATCGATTTTACTCCCAGTTCTTTGAAAAGTCTTAAGCCGGCAATCGACGCTTCATATTCGGCTTCATTATTCGTTGCTGTGAATTCGAGCTTCAAAGCGTAGAAAACTGATCGGTTTTCAGGAGTTACCAGAACTATTCCAACCCCCGAACAATGGCTGTTAGATGCCCCATTAGTGTACGTCTTCCATCAGACGGGAGGTATGACATCGCGGTCGTTTGATTCGTCTGTCATGGTGAATTCAGCGATGAAATCCGCTAGCGCTTGTCCTTGTATGGCCTTTCATGGTAGGTAAGTAATATCGAATTGACTTAATTCGATATTCCACTTTAACATCCTTCCGGAAGTTTTCGGTCGTTGGAGTACCTGTCGTAGGAGTTGATCAGTGTAAACACTGATTGAGTGTGCCTGGAAGTATGGGCAAAGCTTGCATGATGCAATCACTAAGTAATAAGCTGATTTATCGATCTTGGGATAATTTCTTTCTGCCCCCCGTCAAGGTTTACTGATATAATATACTGGCTTTTGAACTCGGTCCTCCTCATGAACCAGAGCCGTACTGATAGCGTGCTGGGATACTGCCAAGTATACATACAGCATTTCATGGTCGATTGGTTTCGATAGCACCGGGGGGCTCTCCAAATGCTTTACCAGAGCTCGAAATGCTTTCTTACAGTTGGATGTCCACTCGAAATTCCTTTTTCCCCTTCTTAATCATGTCAAAGAAGGGGATGCATTTATCCGTGGCTCTGGATATGAATCAGCTCAGCGCTGCTACCTTTCTGTTCAAGCTTTGTACCTGCTTTATAGTTCTGGGCACTTGTATGTCTCGAATAGCTTGAATCTTTTTCGAGTTAGCTTCAATTCCACATGCATTCACAATAAAACCCAAGAACTTTCCCGACGCCACATCAAAAGAGCACTTCAAGGGGTTGATCTTCATACCATAATGTCTGAGTATATCAAACATTTCTGCAAAGTCTCGAATGTGGTCGTTTGACTGCCGTGACTTCGCGAGCATGTCATCCACATAGACTTCCATCATCTTACCAATCTGGTCTTTAAACATTCAATTCACCAGACACTGATAAGTTGCTCCCGCGTTTTTCAATCCAAAGGGAATTACTAAATAGCAATATTGCCCCATATTCGTGACAAAACTGGTGGGTTATTGGTCTGGAATATGCATCGGGATCTGATTGTATCCACAATACGCATCCATAAATGACAATAATTCGTATCCGGCGGTAGAGTCGACGAGCTGGTCGATTCTAGGTAAAGGGAAACTATCCTTCGGGCATGCTTTATTCAGATCGGAGTAAGCAACACAAGTTCTCCACTTTCCATTTTCTTTCTTCACTAGCACTGGGTTAGATACCCATTCAGGATAGAGGGTGTCGCAGATGAACCCATTGGCTTTGAGTTTGTCCACCTCCTCTTTGAGAGCTGCAGACCTCTCCGGGTCCATACCTCTCCTTTTCTGTTTTACGGGAACGTACTTTGGGTCTATGTTCAACATATGACTCGCAATTGTTGGTGAAATCCCGCATATATCAGAGCGTGTCCAAGCGAAAACATCAAGATTCGCTCGAAGGAAGTCAGTGAGGTTCTCGGCCACCACGGGGTCGAGTTTGATCCAATTTTAAGAATTCGTGATGGGTTATCCTGGCTGAATGGGATGTCAATTGTTAGTTCAGCCGGTGCTGCATTTGTTCCCTGGGTCCCCAATCATCATCTCTCGGATCTATGTCTCTATAGATCCGAGAATGTTGTCCGAGCCAGGGCTCGGGCGCTACTTGTCAATCATTAGAATTTTGGATGCGGACGGAGCTGTCCTTAACCTTTCCTTTCACTCTATGCCGAGCCTCTCTCAGCTCAGCCATATAGCATACACGACCGGTCGCCTGATTGCCGTCTACCACTCCAACACCTCTGTCTGTTGGAAATTTTAACGTCAGACACCAAGGGGCCAACGCTGCCCTAAATTCTGCCAGGGCTGGACGTCCTAGAAATACGTTATATGGAGATTCAACATCCAACACTATGAATGGTAGGATTCGCACCCTCCTACTCTCGCCTTGCCCCAGTTCAACTGGTAACTCCACATATACCACTGCATCCGTTGCTGCGCCATTAAAGCCATGGATTCTGGCTTTAGACGGTTTCAAATCCTTAGTCTCCAGCTTCATTTGGTCGTATTCTTTCTTGAAGATGATGTTAACGGAACTTCCGTAATCAATGAGAATTCTCTTCACGAACGCCGACCCGATTGTCGCAGATATGACCATCGGGTCGATGGTAGGAGCCTCCACCTTATCCGCATCTCTGCTCCTGAATATAATATCATCATTCATCGTGCGCTACTACTTTGCAGGGGTCCCATCCTCCACATTCGAACAACACTCATACTCTTCATGTCTTAAAGAGTTAGCATATCGCTCCATCTCTTGCTAATTCTTATCCGCAGGGTGAGGTCCGCCAGAAATCGTGTTAGTAACCAATCTCCCCATAGTTTGAGCAGGCTGTTCTAGTTGGTGTGGAGCTGGCCCGCATTCGGGGTCCGATGTCTCTTGCCTTCCGTCTTGTGGGTCTTTGACAATCTCCTGCAGCTTCTTCTGTCTATTCAACTTTTCAATGGCATCATGGAGGTGTCTACACTCCTCTGTGTTGTGCCCGTAAGACTCGTGAAAGCGGCAATACTTCCCAGTCCGCTTCTGTTCCTCTATTGATTCCTTTGGACGTGGTTTTCTATACTGAAAAGTGTTGCAAGTTGACAAATAGATGTTCTCAAGAGATGCGTTCAACGGGGTGTATTCATTGTAAGTCGGGATCCTTGACTTCCATTTCCCCGTCTCTCTTTTCTTTCTGGGATTTCCACCTCCGGATCCTTTAGACTGCCCAGGCTTGTTTTGGACGTTGACTTGAGCTTTTCCCGAATTATCGTTGGTTTGCTTTATGGCGACATTACTTTTCACAATCTCCTGAGCAGGCCCTGGTGCCTTGTCTCGTTTTGTCCATCGAGCTTCTTTCCTTCTTATGAACTGGTGAGCTTTCGAATTAAAATGCTCCAGCGTGGCTGGGGCTTTCCCGCCAACCATTCTCCAAATTCAGAATATGGATCTACTCCACGCATTACTGCCATCAAAATTGCTTAGTCTTAGGATTTCTCACTTCAGTTGCAGCAACATGAAATCTCTGCAAGTATGCTTTCAATGACTCTCCTGGAGCTTGGATTACGCTCGATAAGGACATCACATCCTTTCGACGAGTGGTGTGTATCCTGAATTATTCTATGAATTTCATTGCCAATTCGTCAAAGCTGGATATAGATCGTGGGGGAAGTCGAGTAAACCACATGGTGGCAATTCCAGACAGAGTGATTTGGAATCACCTACACTTAGTCGCATCATTGGCTCTTGCGGAATCCATCATCCATCTGTACCTCATCACATGTTGTCTGGGATCAGTCTTCCCTTCGTAGGCTGGGATAGTTGGCATATTGAACTTCTTGGGGTACTCAGCCTGTAGGATATCATCTGTGAAGGGATTATGAGTTCTAGACACTCTCCAATCATCATTGGTCAAGCCTTGGTTCTCTCTCATCAATTGCCTGACCATAGCTGTTAAGTCCGGAGTTTGTATGGAGGATGGAAGATTGGGTTCCGTTCCACGGGACCGTGCGGGTTGATGTCCCGCCTGATTTGGGTCTTGGAGATTCGGGCGTCCGGTCTCCTCACGGGCTTGATCCCTAGTCGATCGATCTGTGACACCTGTCTGTGCACCTTCATCCTTACGGCGCCTACTTCTAGGAGGTTCATCGGCTGAGGTTGAACTATCAGATTCAGAATAAGGGGCAGGGTTACCTCCAGCATTCCAACATTGCTTCTGAGTGAGTTGAGTCATGAGGTTAGTGTTGGCTTGAATCTACTCAGCAAGTTACCTTCTACTTTCCTTGAGTTCTCTTATCAAGTCGTTGAACTCTGTTCGGGAAACAACTTCCGCTTGGTTTTGGGTGGAGGGCCCTGCACCTCGAGTTGCTTGCTGATTTCTAGGTCCAACTTGTTGCACACTAGCAGTCTCGTGGACATCTGCGTTGTGAGAGGCCGATCTAGTTCGTGGTCTCCCCATGGTAGAGTTGTTGGTTGTAACTCTGAATAGAATCAACAGATGCCTTGTGAATGATCTTGGATCTCCTCTGGAGGATTTATGCAATCCAGTAGCTATAAAGCAGATCCTAACAGCCTGAGAATATGATTCTCAGTGAAAGTACCAAAATGTTAGCACCAAAATTGTTCACTAACACTCTTAAGAAAGATTGTGTAGAGAGATTAATGAAGATAGTAAATTAAAATAGAAGACAGTATGTAAATTTAAATGCAGAGAACAAGAATTCCAAATTTATAGTGGTTCGGCGTAATTGCCTACGTCCACTTTGAAGTTAATCTTTATTGCTTTACTTGATGATTGATTACAGATACAATCTGTTTCCAATCACTTGAATACAATTGCTAAGTAAAATATTAAGTCTTTAAATGAAGGTTGAATGCGGCAGAGTCTCCCTAGTGTTCTCGAAATTCTCATCCCTTTCACTGTGCTCCTGCCTTTCTATTTATAGACGAAGATGGGATGGACTTCCTCGGTGGGTCTGGTAGCTGAATACCTCGGCCAAAAGGGAGTGAGCTTTGTATACCGATTCATATACGCTGAATGGCCAAATGCTGAACCGTAGTCTTCATGCCGAACGATATGAGGTATTGAGTGGAAAGAGTAGGCCGAATGATATCCTTATGCCGATCAAAGTGGGGTGCTGAGTGGCAAGCATATGCCGAGCAATGGTCGAAGATGATTGAGATGGGTTGAATGTCGAACACCTCTTCATGCTGAACGGTTTCGAGATGCCGAACACCTATGGATGCCAAGCAGCGTGGAACGCCGAACGAGTCTGCCATGCCGAACGTCCAGAGATGCCGAACTCTCTTGCCTGCCGAGCGTCATTTGATGCCGAACGCTCTCGCATGCCGAACGATATTCTCATGTCGAACGAAGCGGTGCCGAATGCCTGGAATGCCAAACAATATGAAATCATGCCGAACAAAGCGAAGCCGAACATCCTGAATGTCGGACATCTCGAATGTCGAGCGTTATCCAATGCCGAACGTAATGAGACGCCGAACAATCTGGTTGAGCCGAACGATATGGATGCCGAGTACCTAGTTGCCTGGTCAAACCTTCAGGAAACAATAGTGATTATTTAAATATTTGAATTGTGAATTTTTCAATAGTGATTTAAATATCTGGATTGTGAATTGAATATTAATTAAATGGATTTAATAGACTTATTTAACTCCTTTTAATTACAATAACCGTGAATTCATTTTATAAATTTATTTGCAGTAATAAATAGTTTGGATAAATAATAAGAAAATTAATTTTTTATTTAGCGACTTGATTTTCTATTGGCATACTTTTAATTTAATTTATTAAATTTTTTTATAATTTCTAATTTGGAAAATATTTAGGCTATCGTTTGGTATTTTTCGATAAATGATGGAATTTTTTGGTTTTTGCACAATAAAACAATCCCCATGTTTTATTGTTAATTTGCAATTGCGTTGCAATTTGATGCCCGATCGTATTTTATTTCCATCATTCGTGGTTCAACCACGAACGAGATATTGGATAGCGAAGTATCGAAAAATTCTATTTTCAAAATACTTTTAAAAAAAATCAAATTTCAAAATATATTTATCTATGTACACTTTTTTGTGATGTAATTCGTTGCATCGGGAAAGTGGCTAACTTAAGGAAGCTTATTTATTCTGCGGATAATAAAGTATGCTTGATTTAGATTTTAACGACATGACTTATACCCTTATTCATTTCGATCGCTCAAATCTTTCCCTCCACTTCACTTTTATTTCCATCCCCTGTTAACGAAAATAAAAAATAGCCACTTCTTTGAAATTTAAAATCAAATTCGTTTCTCAATGGAAAATTTCAAAACACATGTCTTTGGAATCATGTTGGAGAGCTCTTCGTCTCTATGTAGGTTTGATGAAGTACGGTCGTTGTTTTAGGGGGTTCAAAAATTACAGTCAAACTACGCTTCGGTCTTTCGAGCGACTTAGGTAGAGGTTGGCCAAGGCGAGGGTAGATTTGGAGTCATCGTGTGGAATAACAACTGATGCTCAAAATTTTAGTATTTGATGCCATATTAGTTGTTACGACTTAAAGGGAATGGACGAGCGGGTGCTTGCATCGCTTTTTGGAGGGAGGGATCGTGAGGCACTCGATGGGGTGGGATACGAAAGGGAAGAGAAGATGGGGATGGTTGTTATAGGAGGGAGGGTGCATGGCGTGCACTGGAAAATCCCATGTAGGTTGTTGATTTTGGGAAGTTAGAATTTGGGAGGATGAATTAATTAAGGAATGATGGTAATTAACATGTAATTAGTGTTATTTATTTAAATACTTAAATCGATGACTTATAAAAAGTGTAAATCTCTCATACGAGGTCCTACCAAGACGCGATCTTTTGTGTTATGCTCTTGACAGTGATAGCTACATAATGGAATTGGTTTAGTTGAATTTCGAGCAAGTGAAAATTTGGGCTAAAATCAGACGTCGTTCAATTTTAGTTCAAACTAGAATGCCTAAGCGTCCATTAAAAGTTCGGTGAGTCAAACTCAACTTTTAGGTTAACCAGCGATACATAGTAGATGAAATTTACTGCTTATATTTGGATGAAATATGGGTTTATTTGGTTAACTGTCCGCTTGTGAAAAGCGTTTGTCATTTAAATTTGAAAATATACAAATTTGTAGAGAGATTCGGATTTCTTAGCATTTGATTTTAAATTCCAATTATGTGTGTGTGTATGTCGATTTCATTTCAGTTATATAACTGTTATATGGATTGTGAAATGTTAAAATTCATAGGTGGACCATGTTGGACTTGACACCGTCATATGTGAAAATTTGACCCTTTTTAGGAAAAAGGTAGTGATAGCATTTGTTAATTACTATAGTAACCATTGGCGTCATTGTGTTATTTTAAGAAAAATATTATTAACTCCTAGTAGATTTGGAAATGGTTTCGTTTTGGAAAATGAGATTTAAATCTGACATTTAACAGCGTAGCCAGAAGAGTCACGTTCAACGAAGGAATTTCTGTGATATTTTAATTAAATTAAGTTTGAGCTTCTTTATTTTATTTAAACTTCTTTATTTATTCTTATATATATAAGTAAATGTTTTAATAATTATTTTGGAAGTATTGGTCTTTGTAGAAATTTATTATAATAATAAATATTTATTTTAAAGGAATAAAAAGGGTTACCTTTTATTTTAAAGGGATTTTGCATTTAAAAGAAGATAGAAATGTTTTGGAATAAACATTATGAATCATTTATAAAAAATGTTGCATAAAGGAATAGTTTTATAAAAATTATTTTATAAGTGGAAAATAGATTTATAAATGTGTTGAATAAATAAAAGAATGGCTTATAAATAATAATCTATTAAAAGGAAATGAATAACATTTTTATAAATTGGAATAATTAATTCCATTCGTGAATTTATTGGAAGATATGAAAGGATCAAGTTACGAAAATTATATGAGTTTTATAATTATATGTAGAGTGTGGTTATATTTAGAGTTTTCATTTTATAAAAGGAGTTTTCAGTTCTATTAGAAATTTTTAAAGTTTTTATTTTAAAGAATTTGGAATTTTACAAAAAATAGTTGGAAATAAGTTTGGAAATTTGTAAAATGAGTTTTATAAATGATATTTTGTTTAAATGAAGTTTTATAAAAGAAGCTTTGTAAAAGAATTTAAAAAGGGTATAAAGGATGATAATTAAGAAGCTTATTAAATAATGTTTTATAAAAAAAGAGTTTGTAAACCTAGGGAGTTATAAAGGAGTTTTATAAGGAATTTATAAGACGAATGAGACCCGATTTCCATAAATGATCGATTCAACTTACGGTAGTATGAAAAATGTTATTTTTATACATAATACTAAATTCCAAGGTATGGAAACTCATCTATATCTTGAGAATTAAAAAGTGTATCGAGGTAGGGTTAGTTTTCTAACATGTCCAATTTCATTGTTAATCGAGAGATAATACCGTATGAAATCATAAAATGAGGGTAAGTATATTTGGTCTAATTTCTATACAGTTTATTTACTTACACTAAAACTATTTTATGCGTATTTTATAAATGTTAATCACACTTTTTAACCCAAATAAGTATGTTTTGGACATGAAATCTTTCTTACGATTTTTAAATATACTTATATCATTAAAAATAAGTATACAAGTACATTTCCTAAGTATTGGAAATGTAGTGATTTGTAAATATAAAGTATGCTATTGAGACAAGTATATGAATATGTTTTAGGTATTGGAAAGAGTTGTGGGGATTTTGTGAATATACCCTTGTAAAAGTATTTTGATACAAGTATTTACGAAGTGATTTTAATTAATGAAATGATTAATTAAAGAAGCTTAGTGGGCTTTTTTACTTAATCGTGCTTTGTAAAATATCTATTTGAATTGTTTGCTATTTGATAGTCAAATACCGATTTTCAAATGTTAGCCAATTTTTGAACCTACCATCGTCAGATCGAAGAGACCGGGATTAGATATGCTATCTGAAAACCACTTCGAACCAGCTTAAGCGTTCGAATTGAAGATATCTTGAGGATGATTGAAGATGGAGTTCTTTGAAGTGCAAGAGCTGCTTGCTACTGGTCCTAATGGTTATTCTAAAATGGATATAGTGGAAATAGTGTCTTCGGTTTATTCATATCCTGAACAACTTTTATAGATGAATGTTGACGTTGCATTGCTGACTGTAGTGTGGAATTAGCATTTTAAGTGGGATTGCTACACAAAAAGTAAGGCGTAGCCTCTAACCTCACCAACTGGGAATGACTCAAACAGGATATGTCGCAAGGCTACGTGGATCGCACCCATTAGGGTATTATCAACACCCTTATAGATTACTTATATTTACGAATTTGGTTGTGCGTCAGAGCTCTTGGAAAGGTTGCAAAGCAACCAGGATGATGAAATATTTGGTACTATCCAGTAAGGGGTAGGCCGGTCTTTCCATGTAGAGATCGATAAGTTCAACCTTGGTACATTTTATCTAGAGTTGTACTGTAACAGGCGGTGTGATGGGCGGTACCCCAGTAGCCCTATCATTGATGAAATCCATTCTTCAATAAGCACCAACTTAATTGTGCACAAATATGGTGGAATATGATATGCAAACATTTCGACTATATTCATAATTTGCTTAAAACCCTAGACATTATTATAATATCACTGGATTTTATAACAAAATGGTTTAGTTACCGTAAGTAAAAACATATCCGTGTTTACGTGTGTCATGGCCTTACAAACTACCTTTATTTTAAAAAGGTTTATAACATTAGAAAATCCATTTGAAGTGTGTTTTCTCACGCTAGTTTACCAGACTGATCCGAGCATTATTTTCTTGCTCGGGTCAGGTCGAGAATATTTTCAAATCTAGCTTGGATGCATGGAGCTTCAAAAGACGAGCTAGATGCCTTCAAGACCTACTCACATATATTTTATTTTCCACTACATTAGTTTATTTATTTATTAGCATTTGCGAGGACAAGTTGTTATAACTGTCCAGACTGATGATAGATTAGGGTACTCTGATTTGATGTATGTATATCACAGTTTTTCTTTTGTAAAAAAATTGTTGTATATTATATATTACTCATCAGATGTGAGATTTTATTATATCTCTTCTTTATTTTCCCCTAACATTTCATCTTTGCAGCACTTGGGAGCTCGGCATGTGAACACCGTGGATGTATTAGTGTCGACTTTCAAGGGTCGGAAAGGCAGGTCATTACAAGTGGTATTAGAGCTTAAGTTGAGTGAACACCAAGGTTTCGGTATGGTAAACTGATTTGAGATAGGGTAAGTGAGAGGCATGGATGAGTTTGAGTGTGTATATATACATATGAGCGCGTATTTGTTAGTGCTATAAAAACATTATATATTGTGTTAATCTATCTGTTGAGTGGTTTATGAATTCTGGTCGATGGGGAAGGTATAATTATATCGATAGGGGTTTCTAAACACTTTAACAAGGCAAATTGACATAGTATTGTGTTGAATCGGGTAAATGGAATAATTTTACCTGAATTATATTTTATAAATAATAGAATAATTTTTGAAATTATTATATAGATCTATGAAGTTTTAGGAAATGATAGTGTTAAATTATTATCATTCATTTATTGATTATTTATGCTCGGGCAATTTGCGAGTAGTTTTGCCTTTTTACAACATGGGTTGGGTAGATAGTAATTTTAGGGAATATTGAAATGAACACCTTGTAAATTCAGCTTTACAATTTGACTATAAGGCATTCATTGTTAATGTTGGATTAAAATTTAATTTTATTAAGAAATGTTTATTATAATAAACAAGGATATACAATTGTGAATTGATCTTATATAAGAAAGTGAAATTAGATAAGCATAGTTTATAAGTATGCCTTATAAATAACAGGATTTAATTAGGAATTTGAGAACATAAATCCCAGTGTTTTGAAAATTGTTTTTCAAAGTTTCTGGGAATAATAATGGCATTATTAAAATTATTTTTGAATAAAAAAATTTAAATTGAATTTCTAAGGAAATAGAAAGCACTGAACTCACTTTTGTCGCTGGAAAATAATTCTGGTGATGACTGCAATATTATTAGTATTCATTTCAAGTTTCTAAGTGAAAGATTGCTACTATAGTATTGCTTCAGATTTTTTTGGTAAAATAAATTTTGATTTAAATTCCAAAGTATGATTTGATTTGTAAAAAGGATATACGTACATTAATTTTATTTCAAAATGAGTTGAAATAAAAACCAGATGTTGAGTTTTGAAGTTTTCTATTAGGTTATTATATGAACTTATGAATCATATGCAGTTAGGCGGTTTGGTTTATGTATCTCATTTTGATATTTTGTTTGGTAATTTTCATTTGTTACAATGAAATAAAATTTTCAACGATTTTGGACGGTCGAAACTTTTTAGTAAATCGAGAAGATGGTAAGTTAAACAAGTTTTAAATCCATGGATCATCTTGGTTAAGTAAAATAGATCTGAAATTTTTATATATACTCTTAGGAAGTAGAAAAGTATGATATGAACATGAACTTAAGTTATAAGTGACTAATAAACTTAAGTTGTGGTCGAAAAAGCTTTACAAACTTAAGAAAAGTTTTATAAAATGGTTCATAAATCATCGGTATTAAAATAAATCTACTATGAGTGAAATGAAGGTGATTTAAAATGAAAAGTAATTGGTACAATTAAGAAGCCAATGAAATAAATATATAAGTTGTACGTAAATCATTTTATTTGCATAACTATTCAGATTCGATTATAAGATATCGAGGTGTTTTACACTATCCGAGTTAGGATTTTCACTCAATTCTAACGACGAACACTTAATAGGCATTTTTGATTTGATTCTAAATTTTTCTATTACAGTATATGGCCATGCAAGAAGAACGGGGATTTCTAATTAAGGAACCAGATCAGAGTCTGCACTATAATAGTCGAGCAGGGCGATACTAGTCCAGAAGTGAAATTTGTGTGATCGAGCGAATGATGAATTTGATATTGCTTACAGATGACATATGTACATCATATGAGCCTTATTATAATTTTATGTTTGACACTAGAAAATGCAAAATTTTATGGCTATGAATTATATGGTTTTATATCATTAGTAAGTGAGATATAGGTATATGGAAGCAAAGGTTAGTTTGATGATTTTGGTTTCATGAGTATAGTTGGTTTGCTCGATCAATAGGTACATATTTTATTGCTGTTGATGATTACATGCCCATATATGGAAGGCCACTTTGGGATTTTGTTTTCTTTGTTGGTTTGGGGTCGTAGTTGTGATTTGTAGTTTTTCGATCGAGCCGCGCAAAGGAGGTGCTGTCAAAAAATTTCTTTAACTTTAGAGACTTGGAAATATAATAATCTATTTCGACTAATTGGTTTTGGAAACCTAAGGATTTTGTGATACTTCTCTTCCTTTAGGAATTCCGAAAACAATTCTTTTAAGGGAGAAGAATGTAACAACCCAGAATTTTATCGTTTGATTTTGAATATTTAATTAATTTTGAATATTAAAATAATTGTTTTTAAACTTTAATAACTTGAATATAAATATAATGATTATTTAAATTTTCGAACTGTGAATTTAATATTTGAATAGTGATTTAAATATCTAGCTTGTGAATTGAATATTAATTTCAATGAACTTATTTAACTCTTTTCAATTAATAAATAATAATGGTGAATTAATTTTATAAATTTATTTGCAGTAATAAATAGTTAGGATAAGTAATAAGAAAATTAGTTTTTATTTCAACTACTCAATTTTTATTGATGTATTTTTAATTTAATTTATTTGATTTTTTTCATAATTTTTAATTTGAAAAATATTTAGATTATCGTTTGACGATTTTTTGGCAAACGATAGTACTTTTGGAATTTTTTATATAACAAAATTATCTCTTTGTTTTATTGCTAATCTGCGATCGTGTTGCATTTTGATGCACGATCGTATTTTTATTTCTACCGTTCGCAGTTCACACACAAACGGGATATTGGATAGCGGAGTACCACAAAATTCTATTTTCAAAATAATTTTAATAATAAAATCAAATTTCAAAATTTCAAATATATATAGAATTTTTGTGACGTGATTTGTTGTTTGGGAAATGTGGCTAACTTGAGGAAGCCTGTTTATTTTATGGTAAAGTGTGTTTGATTTAGATTTTAACGACATGACTTATACCTTTATTCATTTTCTATACTCAAATCTTTCCCTCCTGTTCTCTTTTATTTCCATTCCTTTGTAAAGAAAACAAGGAAATGGCCACATCTTTGAAATTTGAAATCAAATTCGTTTCTCAAGGAAAAATTCAAAATAAGCGTCTTTGGAATCTTATCGGGGAGCTCTTCATCTGTACGTGGGTTTGACGAAGTACGGTTGATGTGTTAGGGGGTTTGAAAATTACAGTCGAACTAGGGTTCGGTCTTCTGGGTGATGTAGGAGAAGGTTGGCCTAGGCAATAGTAGATTTGGAGTCATTGGGTGGAATAACACCTTATGGCTGAAATTTGTAGTGTGCGATGCCATATTGGTTATCGTAGCTTCCAGCGAATCGACGAGTAGGTGCTTGCATTACTTTTTGGAGGGAGGGATCGTGAGGCACTTGATGGGGTTAGATGTGAAGGGGAAGAGAAGTGGAACTCGGTTGTGAAAAGTGGAGGAGCCCCCTTGCATATGGGGTAGGCACGTGCCTACCCCAGTATCTTGGAGGAAAAAAAAAAGCGGTTTGCATGCAAAACTTTCTGTTGTATTTTTCAAAGCAAAAGCTTGTGCTATTGAAGGTAAGTTGTCTGATGAAATGCTTGAATGGAAACAGATATAAAAGCAAGGTTTTGAATCCCTTCTCTGTTTGTCCATTACTTCGTGCAACTCAGGATGAACTCCATGTTTATCTACCAATACATATATTTACCTAACTTAGGTTCAATCTGAAACGAAAGAAACTGGAATCATAAACAGAGACTTAGGATGCTTCAGTGATTGACATGTAATTTGCACTTATATTTGCATTGGTAGATCATCTATATTTATTTTATAACATAACATATGCGAAATTCACTTTAGATCAAAACACACAACACATAACTATTCAAGTGACAGTTAAAAAAAAATTCGTCAACTGCCATATCCGTACCTCTGCCTTTTAATTGTGCCTCCGCCAGCTTCCAATCCTGGCTACGCCACTGGTTGTGAAGTTGTTTCGTCGTTTAGATGGTCGGTGTGGGAGGAAGAGTGCATGGTATGCACTGGCATGTCGCATTTAGGCTATTGATTTTGGGAAGTTAATATTTAGGAAGATGAATTAATTAAGGGTTGATGGTAATTAATATGTAATTAGTGTTATTTATTTAAATAGTTAAATCGGTAACTTATATAATGTGTAACTCTCTCTTACAAGGTCCAATCGAGACATGGTCTTTTGCATTGTGCTCGTAATGGAAATAGCTACACGATGGGACCAGTTTTGTTTAATTTGGAGCATGTGAAAATTTAGACTAAAATCAAACGTCGTTCGTTTTTTGTTCAAACTGGAATGCCTATGCGTCCGTTGGAATTCAGTGAGTTAAACTCATGTTTCTAGTTAAACAATATATGATATATAGTAGATTAAATTTACTATTTGTGCTCGGTTGAAATAAGGCTTGATCGGTTAAATATCCACTTTCTAAAGGAGATTATCATTTAAGTTTGAAAATATTGGAATTTGTAAAAAATACGAATTTTTCGACATTTGATTTCAAATTCCAATTATATATATAATTTGAAAATATAGGATTACTAAATGTTAAATTGATAGTTGGACCGTATTCGATGTAACACCGATATATGTAAAACTTTGACCCTTTTAGGAAAAAGGTAGTGATAGCACTGGTTAAATGCTATAGTAACTATTGGCCTCGTTATGGTATTTTGAGAAAAATATTATAAAGTGTTGTTTGATTTGGAAATGGTTTCATTTTGGAAACTGACATTTAAATATGACATTTTGGAATTTTTGTGATATTTGAATTAAATTGAGTTTGTTATTCAATCTCTTTATTCATTCTTTTTAATATATATATATATATATATATAATTAAATGTTTTAATAATTATTTTGGAAATATATATCGTCTTAATGGAGGCTACATCTTCGTCCTCCAACCCTAATTCATCAAATCTGACTCTGTCTTCGGATCAAGAACGAGAAGACAATGAAAATTGGCAAGAGGTCAGGAGAAAAGGAAAGCAGAAGGTGGCAGCAACCCCTAGCGTTAATCAAGTTCGATCGACGAATGTTGATGCGCTCAAATCTCAAGTTTTTGCGAACGAAAGTAATAAAAGCTGGATAAAAGCCACGGGATGCAAATAGAGTATAGTAAGCAACATGCAATTCTATGAGAAAACGGAGTATGATAAAGGAATATTTGCAGAAATTGATGAAGAGGATTTTGCTGAAGCTAAAAGTATGTGGAAGAATTCGATCTACATATACATGGCAGGAAAGAGACCCTATTATGTTCACTTCAATGCATACATAAAAAGAGAGTGGAAACCGCAAGGAGGATGGAGTATTTTTGCGAGAGAGAATGAATATTATCTGGTGAAATTTGATTTGGAATCTGACTGTCAAAAAGTCATAGATAATGGACCATGGTTTATGGATAGCAAATTATTATTTATCAAAAGATGGGAGGCAAATCTAAGACTAGAGAGAGATATGCTGGATTCACATCCTATATGGATCAGATTAATGAATCTGAATCTTGTTCTATGGAGTAGCAGAGGGATCAGCAAACTGGCCAGTCTCATAGGGAAGCCAATTAAGATGGATGAAGACACTAAACATCCGAGGAAGCTTAAATTTGCAAGAGTTCTGGTAGAGATAGCAGCAAAGTCAAAATTACCAAATAAAATAAGACCTAAAGACAGTTCTGGACAAGAGCATGTTCAGGATGAGAAATATGAATTTGTTCCCCCAAAGTGTTTGCGGTGTTTATGCTTTGGAGATACACAAATGCAATGCACTAGAAATAGTACTCAAGGATGGAGGACCAAAGAGAAAATAGCTGAACAACCAAAAATTAATGACTAAGAGAGCAGACAAGAAATAGGGATTAATAATTTACATCATAATCAAAATGAGAAGTTGCCTGAACCAGTACTACAAAAACCATTAGATGAGAATATTAACAATGCAACATCAATCCAAAATATACAAAGCAGTGTCAGTACGGTCACTAATTCAACACATCAAAATATTGTTGATAATCAAACAACCCCTGGCTGTTTAAGTTCTGCAAAGGAAATCCCGGAGAAGCAATCGGTGCTTGTGAATAACCTGGCACAGGAGAATGAACAGGAACAGGAGATTGAAGATTTATTCCAGATTGAAAAGGAACCTGAAACAATGGAAGACATTAAAAAAATGAACATAAATTTGGATTGATGAGGAGATAAATGATGATTCAAAAACAAGCACTTACACTAAACCAAACCAGGAATACATAGAACAGTTCAATAAGAAAGAAAGTGAGCATGGTCCAAAGAACATTGCTCCTAGGAACTTGAGGAGTAATAAAGAACCATCCTCCCAATGACAATAATTTGCTGGAATGTTAGAGGTCTTAATAGTGATGAGAGACAATTAGACCTCTTTAATTTAGGAAATAAACACAAGCCATCATTACTTGGTTTGATTGAAAATAAAATGAATAATGAAAGTATAGATAATTTACATTCTATTTTGGGTGCAAGTTGGAGTTTATATCATAATAATTCTAATACTAGTAAAGGTAGAATACTAGTTGCCTGGCGTAACGATTTCTGGTCATGTAGTGAGATAAGCAAAGATGACCAGCAAATTACTATTAAAGCTACAAATATGGGAGGTTTAAAAATTAACATTACTTTCATATATGCCAATAACCTTGCAACAAAATGTTTATGTCTCTGGAATCAAATTAAAAAACTATCAAATCAAATAGATGGACCATGGTTAACTATGGGAGACTATAATGCAATGTTGAATGCAGAAGATAAAGTTGGTGGTCTCACATTAAAAGCATCCCAGCTGGAGGAATTCAATGACTGTGTTGTTGCTGTTGGATTGACTGAAGTAGCCCACACTAGACTGAAATATACATGGAGAAGTGGTGAAGTTAGAAAGATAGCCTGCAAACTGGATAGAGTATTAGCATATTCAGATGCAATTATCATGTTTCCCTCAATGAAAGTCAATATTCTTCCTTGCTCTACAAGTGACCACTCTCCCCTCCTAGTTGAAATTATTCAACTTAATATTGAGAAAGGTAAGCCTTTTAGATATGCAAATTATTGGCCTCAATGCAAAGACTACTTTAAAGCTTCAGATTTTTCAAAACTTGATATTTTTTAAGGTAATAATTCTTTTGTTCTCATTATGATTCTTAAACATATTAAATTGAGACTAAAAGAATAGAACAAATGTAGAATAAAGCAAAATAATGTGGTTGCTCAATTTCAGGAAACCCTAGGTGATATCCAATCTAAATTGGATATAGACCAATGTAATGATGAATTAAACAGGGATTTTTTTAAAGTGCAACAAGAACTCAAAAATGCTTTGCAAATTCAAGCTATGGAGCTAAAACAGAAAGCCAAAGAAAAATAGTTAACAAAAGGTGATGAAAGCTCAAAAAAAATTTGCACCAAAATGTCCATCAGACAGAATTATAACAATTTGCATAATGTAATTGCTGACAAAGGTGAACTGGTAACCAATATGGGGAGTCTTGAAAAAGATGCTATAGATTACTTTACTGATCTTTTTAATGGCAATTACCCTCAAAATTTACCTGACATTAAAACTAGATGCCTGGTTACTGAAAGTGGAAGACATATGATGTCCAGAGATATTGAAACAGGGGAAATTGAGAAAGCTATGAAATCCATTCATCGTGATGCCAGCCCAGGGCCAGATGGGATGGGTTCGCATTTCTATGTAACCCATTGGGAGGATCTGCAAGGACAAACTGAGGTTAGCATATCAGAAAGCACTAGATTCTGGGAAAATCATAAAAGAAATGAACCATACTTTTATATGTCTAATACTGAAAAAAGAAAAACCATCTCAGATACAAGATTATAGACCGATTTCGTGTTGCAATGTCTCTTACAAAATCTTGAGCAAAATCATTTGCAATAGGATCAAACCAATTTTAAATGAATGCATAAGTGAATGTCAAAGTGCCTTTATTAAAGGAAGAAGCATATTTGAGAATTCTCTACTAGCTCATGAGTTGGTAAGAAATTTTAAAAAGAAGGGAGCTGGAAAATTTTGCTTAAAGGTGGATCTGCAGAAAGCTTATGATAAAATAAATAGAGGCTTCATCATTCACATGTTAAGAAATATGGGATTTCCCAGAAAAATTCTGAAACTCATTGAAGAATGTATATGCTCTCCAACTTATTCTATAATGGGGTTCCAAAGGGTTTTATTAAAAGCAATAGAGGATTGAGGCAAGGAGACCCCCTCTCCCCATACTTATTTGCAGTGGCCATGGAGTATTTTTCTTTACTAATGGAAATATATACTCATAATAATATTATTCAACCAGTTTATAAAATCCAGCCACCTTTAACTCATCTCCTATATGCAGATGACCTGATTATATGCTATAAAGTTTCAAATGATGCAATCAGGGTAATGAAAGAAATATTCCAAAAACTAGAGAGATTTGCAGGCTTGAAAGTAAATGAAAAAAAGACAAAATGCTATTTTAATGAGCATTGCACAAATAAAGAACAATTATGTTCCCTCCTTAACTACGAAGAGAGCTACCTGCCTGTCAAATACCTTGGTGTACCACTATCTACAAATGTGATCACAGATAGAGAGTGTGGAGTACTTGTAACAAAAATAAGAAATAAACTACAAAGTTGGAGCTCTAAATTACTATCCTTTTCTAGTAGGATAGAACTGGTGCACACTGTAATAACATCTATGGTCAGGTTTTGAATACAGACATTTCAAATTCCCAGTGCTTCCATTGCTAAAATTGAAAGTGTTTGTGCAAACTTCATTTGGAGAGGGAGGATTCATAAAATATCATATCAAACACTATGCAAACCCAAAAAGAAGGAGGAGTAGGTCTCAAAAATCTCAAGGACTTAAAAAAAGCATATGCTACAAAACTGGCATGGAAAATTTTAAACAGGAAAGGTCTCTGGGCTACTTGGATGAAAAGTAGATATTTAAAAGAAAATTTCTGGATTCAAAAAGAGGACACAAATGCTTCAGGCACATGGAAAACAATTCTTAGAGCTAGATGTGATCTCAAAAACTTAGTAAGAAGGAAAATTGCTAATGGTGAAAGCACGAGCTTCTGGTTTGATCCCTGGCTGAACAACGAATGTGTTATAAATAAGCTAGGATGGGACAATTTCAATGCATATGGAGGGAGAGATTTTATGTTAAGGAAAATCATACAAGGAAGATCGTGGTGTTTTCCATCTAATTCCTCAGCTAACCAAATCAAACAGGAAATAATGAACATACCAAAGTGATAATACATCAGATATTTGGATATGGCAACCAAATAATAAAGAGTTCACTCTGAAAACAGCCTGGGAACATCTGAGGGAAAGAAGCACGGAAATTGAATGGGCGCAAATTGTTTGGAATAGAGCAAGCGCTCCAAAAATGTCACAAACAACATATAAGGCACTACTAAACAGACTACCTACAAGGGACAGGCTCAAAAAGTGGGATTATTCAAGACTCGATGTGTGTGTTTTGTCAACAGAAGGAAGAAAATCACAATCATGTATTTTTTCAATGTAATTTCACTAGACAAATCTGGGATAACCAAAAATCAATTCTAAACTGCAATTTACAGGACTGTCAATTAAGTGACATAGCATTCTACCTGACATGAAGCTGGAAATCCAAAAGCTTGATAGGGAAAATGGCTTCCATTCTGTTGACTACTGCCGTATGGCATGTATGGAGAGAAAGAAATAGATGCGTTTTCCAAATCAATTGCAAGAATGAACAATCAGTTAGTGAGATGATAAAAAGAGATGTTCGAATCATCATGAAAAGAGTAGGGAAACTTACAGATCTATCAATTGCTAAACTAAATGCATTGAAGAAGATGGGACTGGAAGCACATAGTAACGAGAATCAGACGACACAGCCATGGATTCCTCCGTGAGTTAGCAAGAAGATGAAGCAGTTTCTATTTTACTTATTATTTTATGTCGGAAACGAAATGTATAATCTCGTTCTAATATTTCTTGTATGGGTCGGGTCGACCTCGATTTGGTTCTTAGCAATAAAGTTTTACCCAGTTTCAAAAAAAAATTATTTTGGAAGTACTGGACTTTATAGAAAATTATTATAATAATAAATGTTTATTTTAAAGGAATAAAAAGGGTTATTTTTATTTTAAAGAGATTTTTAATTTAACAAAAGATATAAATATTTTGGAACAAACATTGTGAATCGCTTATACGAATGTTGTATAAAGGGATAGTTTTATAAATATTATTTTATAAGTGAAAGATAGATTTGTGAATAGTGTTAAATAAATAAAAGAATGGTTTATAAATAATATTCTATAAAAAAGGAAACAAATAACATTTTGATAAATTATACTAGTTAATTTCATCGTGAATTTATTTGAATATATAAAATGATCAAGTTATGAAAGTATGGGAATTTATAAAATGAGTTATATAAATGATATTTTATTTACAAGATTTTTTACAAAAGAAGTTTTGTAAAAGAATTTAAATAGGTATAAAGGATGTTAATTAAGGGCTTATTAAATAATGTTTTATAATAAAAAAAGAGTTTGTAAATCTAAGGAGTTTATGAAGGAATTTTGTAAAATAAAGAGACCCGATTTCCATAAATGATTAGTTCAACTTAAGGTGGTTTGAAAAATGTTCTTTTCATACTTAACACCAAATTTTGAGATATAGAACTCGTCTTTATCTTAAGAATTATGAATGTGTATTGAGGCTAGGTTAGTTTTCTAACTTAAAATTAAAAATGTGTATGAAGGCTAGGTTAGTGCAAATCTGATGCATTTAATGAAGTTGCACAGGCTTTCACTCTCACCTTACTTTACACATGACATGGTATTTACATCTGGGGACGCTTCTCTCCCCAAATTGAATCGCCTTAAAAAATGTGCTGATAGTTGTCGCCGCGGACCTCTCCTGGTCCGTACCTCTTGAATCATCTGAAGGCTTCACGGGATAAAGAAACTAGAAAGAATTTACATCGAGCCATCCTCCATACTTTCAAAATGTCAATATAATACTCATAGGTGTAGATGTGGTTGTTAGGATTAGCGGGTTCATTGAATTTACCAATCAATGAGGCTTTAAAGTTATCAGGAAAATTTGCTTCAATGATGGTCTCACTGGATAGGGAAGTACCTTCTTTCCTTACTTTTTCTCTGGTGCTTTGCTAACATAACTTTGCTAGCAGCTCTACATGAGCTTTCAGTTAACAGATCTCATCTTCCTTAGGATCTATCTGGGATGGATCTAAACCATTTAATTCTCCTTCTCATACGCTCGAAGTGCAAAAACATGTATTTTATATATAAAATAATTTGTTTGAGAAAACAAGCTTTTAAAACAATTTTCAAAATCATTTTGGAAAAACTTTTGAAATTCTCTTATTATAGAGAATATATAATTTTATAGCTTTAAAATAATTTATAAATATTATATAATAACTATTTCAAAAGCAAATTTATTTTAAAAATCATTTCAAAATTATTTTAAAATCTTGTTTTCTCAAACAAATTATTTTCTATGTAAAATACATGTTTTTGCACTATTCGAGCATATAAGAAGGGGAATTAAACGGTTTAGTAAATGCATGTGCCCATATAAAGCGAAGTGATGTCATCATCGTCCAGAGCAGACTTGGTCTGCTTCTTTTGTAGTAGCGGGTTAATGCTAGTAGGTTTTCATTTGACCTAGGGGTTAGCCTGGGTCTTGACTTTGAGTTTGGCACTAGTTTTTAGGCTAGCTTCTCCATTCTCATTTTTGAGATTGCGTTATCACTCATGCGTTGCATAGCCTACGCAATTGGTAAGTGAAGGCAGTGCATTGTAGATGGTTGAGGGGAGGTTGGCTTAAGGGTAGTATGTTGGGCTGTAGTATCTAACCCCTCCATATGTTGGTTCATTTGGTTTGTGAAGGCCTGAAGTGTGACCAGAAGGGGATGGAGGGGACTTCTGCTGAAGCTTCCGCCTCAACTAGGACTTTTGAGGTTATGAGTGACTTCTTTATGATTTTTTAAACCAAGTTTAATTGTTCTTATGCATAGGATGGTGGAATCTATGGTATTGCAATAGTATTTGATGAAAATGCAGGTAAAATCTACCAGAGAGGGAAATCGGTCTTCCTTCTAGCGCCAAAACTGTTGGTAAGATTTTTCGTCTCGTAAACACTCAAGTATTTTTTACAAGGTAACTGCAAAGATGAATGCTTTCGCGATTATGAAACAATAAAATTAAGTAATATTAACTTTGTCATGGACAGGAATATTTATTTTACTTTTATGCGCATAATAGCGTAAAGTGCAAAGTTAAATGTGTACAAAATCAGTTTAGTTATCTTAAAATTCAAGCTAATGAAACACAATAAAGCTACAAAATAAATTAATAGAAATAGTAACTGAACTAAAAGAATTTACGTGGTTTGGATGTTAAGGAATCTTATGTCCACGGCTAAAATATCACTTTCTTCATTTTATATTTTTAGTGCAAACAAATAATGGCAAAGATTACAAAGTTTCTTGCTTAGCGCACCCAAAAAATTAAAGGAAAAAGCTCCATTTCCTGCTATAGCGCCTTTTCTATTTATAGTATAAAGATGAATGTGGATCGCAAAATCCTTCTTCCGCTATTTACTTTCCACCTTTGAATCATACCATGTGTCATCCATCCATCTCATTTATTTAATATGTGTAGATTGCGAACGTATCTTCAGTAGAAAACCATAATTTATGTAGTTAAATTTTGGACATTTGGTGGGAAATTCCAAATTGTAGCCGGAATGTTTGAAATCGAGGCAAAAAAACTCAATGCTTCGAATTGTTTGTATACCTTGGATTCTGCATAGCGCCATGTATGTACTTCTGCCTCCTTAGGTGGATGCTATTGTTATGAGGTGTTTCTCTTCTTTTCGAGGAGAGTTTGCGCCTTTATTGGTACTTAAGGATTTCGCCTTGCTTTGTCGAATAATGTGATGCCACATTGCCTTGGATCTGCAATGACATTTCTAAAAGTGTATTGCGCCTTCCATTCTACGGTGCTAACATATCATGGTGTGAGGGTAATTGGAGTTGGGCTGCATTGCTTGACCAAAAAGATCAAGTTGCCATCTTAAGAGGTGGTTTCCATATGCAATCCTGTTCTAATCCACTCTTGGTCATTGGAGGACAACGCCCTCGTCTTTGGGTCAGATCTAATAGTCTTTCGAATAAAGTTTGGTTTTCTTAGTTTGTCTTTTTGGTGCGAAGCTTAGTTCCTAATCACAAGACAGTTTTTTCCCTTGTCTCATTCCATGAGCTTTTGGGTTTTGGGTCGATGTTTGCAGGATTACGGTGCAATCTTTTTTAAGTTAATGATGGCATATAAGATTGCGGGGCTGCCTTGTCACATCAAGGTGGCGGTGCTTACTCATTGTGTTTTGAAACTAAACTGCAGCGCGAACCTTATGAATACTTTGATTCTTCGACACAACATCATAATGCTAAACATGTATTTTGTGAGGGGTACAGCAGTGCTTCTGTTTTTGTGCCTCGACGCAGTATCACTTGAATTGTGTTATCGCGTCCTTTTCGCAACTTGACTTATATTATAGGTGGAGTTCCCTTTATCCTGCCGCAATTTCATATTATCTTGATGTCGCACCATTGGGGATTAGTTTTTTTTCTCTTCCTCCCTTTCATCTCTTGCCTTATGAGGCGAGTTCTTCTAGCTTAGAATTTGTATCGATCTTCCCTTGACTATATTCGGAAAATATAGGTGCAACATTATGTATGCGGTAAAAAATATTATACGTGTGCATATATCATTCAACAAGAGATTAAATAATAATAATAACTTTTAAAAAAATTTGAAGTTAATTAATATTCTAAAAGGTTTTAAAACAAAATTGTTTTTAAATGTACATATGAGTCTGTAAAAAGTGTATATGAATATTTATTTTTTATTAATTTATATACATGCTAGATTATTTGAAAATAATATATATATATATAATTAACATTTGTATATAATTATGTATAATTTATTTTAAAATATAAAACTAACCTTTATATAAATAATATATATATTATAAAATATACATAAATATATATATTTAATAAAATTACGTATATATCTTGAAATTGTTTTTTGTAAAACAAAATTAATTTTTAATAAGATTTCCACATGGAAACTTTTAAATAAAAAAATAATTTTTCAAAACCACAAGTTTTTAATAAATATATTATTTTATTGAATATTATTTTGGGACAATATGTGTGTGTATTTACAATTGAAATATATATATTGTTAATTTACATTGAATTCCTAGATGCTACTTTAATAAATATATAAGAACTGTGTGTGTGTATTTGGAAAAAGTTATTTTTGTAGTGTGTGTACATATATTAAATAATATATTGATTTGAATTTGAAATTAATAGATATTACGTTATGCAGATTTACGTTTGAAAATTTAAATTTAAATTTTATATTTAAATTTTACGTTCAATATTATTTGTATTATCATTTACAAATATTTCTTTTATAATGTCCAATATTATATATATATATATAGAAACCAGGGAATGCGATGCTGAAGTAAATCAAGTACTTGTTCAATCTTAAGGCAATCAGGATAAGTTGGCAAGTCATGCAATAACCCACCGAGCCTTTGATGCTCAGCCTGGACAAGCTGGCAAGTTATGCAACGCTTAACAAAGTTAGCAATATCAGATTTCATTCCCTCCCAATAATTAAGTCGCTTCATATCCGCGTACATTTTACTACTATCGGGATGAATGGTAAATTTAGAACGATGGGAATCTTCTAAAATGTCTTTACGAAGATCACTAATATTTGGCACGATAAGTCTACCAAATTTGTGAATGCCGCCACGAGAATCAATATCAAAGTCTTTCATACCTTCAATATCAATTTTATCCCTACAATTTTGGCCAAGGAGAACCAATTCGGGATCTAACCTTTGGGCTTCAAGAATGCGGTCTAAAAGAGAAGGATGAGCCTCAAGGCTACATAAAACAAGAGATGAACATAAATCGGATACACGATCGCTAATCTCACAAGTGGATAAAGTCTCGAGATCATTCCATTTGGATATCGTCATGGAAACAACCGCTTGTTGCTTGCGACTAAGTGCATCAGCAACACGATTTCCCTTTCCGCGAGTATAAAGAATATCAAGATCATAAGATGCAAGGAACTCGAGCCAATGTTGTTGACGCAAATTAAGTCCCTTTTGGGTAAATAAATACTTCAAAGATTTATGATCGGTATAGAGAATAAATTTCTCTCCCAAAAGATAATGACGCCAAATTTTAAGAGCGAAAACAATAGCCGCGAGCTCTAAATCATGAGTGACATATCTAAACTCGGCTGGCTTCAATTGCCTAAAAGCATAAGCAATAACACGTTCTCTTTGCATAAGAACGACACCCAAACCAACGCGACTAGCATTGGTATAAACAACAAAATCTTGATTCCCCTCAGGAATAACAAGAATAGGAGCATCGGAAAGGAGTTCTTTTAATTTCTGAAAAGAAGCTTCACATTTGTCAGACCAAATGTATTTAACACCTTTCATTGTTAACTTAGTAAGAGGCACGACAATTTTAGAAAAGTCTTTAACAAAAGGACGGTAATAGCCCACCAATCCAAGGAAGATACGGATTTCCATCACACTCTTCGGTCTCTTTCTGTTCTGAATCGCTTCAAACTTTGAAGGATCCACGGAAATTTCGGATTCGGAAATAATATGACCAAGAAACTTCACACGAGATTCCCAAAAGTGGCATTTAGAAAATTTTGCTTTCATGATTATTCCTAAGAGTTTCCAACACAATCCGAAGATGCTTTTCATGCTCCTCCTCGGTTTTTGAATACACAAGAATATCATCAATAAAGATGAGAACAAATCGATCGACGAAATCTTTGAAAACTCTATTCATAAGGTCAACGAAATAAGCCGGAGCATTCGTTAATCCAAATGGCATAACAAGCCATTCATAAGATCCATAACGAGTACGGAACGATGTCAAAGGAATGTTAACCTCTGTAATACGAAGCTGATGAAAACAAGTTGCCAAGTCCAATTGTGAAAAGACTCTAGCACCACTAAGTTGATCGAATAGATCATCAATCCGAGGTAAAGGATATTTATTTTTGATAGTAAGATCATTAAGCTTGCGGTAGTCAATGCAAAGCCTAAGTGTACCATCGGATTTCTTCACGAAAATAGCCGAAGCTCCCCAAGGCGAGGAACTAGAGTGAATAAATTGCTTCGTCTCCAATTCGGATAATTGTTTGCGCATCTTCCCATTTTCTTTATTGGACATACGATAGGGAGGACGAGTGATAGGTTGAGCTCCAGAGATGAGATTAATTTTGAACTGAATTGCTCGCTTAGGTGGTAATCCTAAAACGGGCTCAAATATGTCGGAAAATTCACGAACAATGTGAATAAGAGAAATGACATCTTTCTCATTGTCATTATCATCATCATGAGGATTTAAAGAATATAAGGATGCTGCCAAGCTGGAATCCGAATCTTTAAGATTAATAGAAATTTTGCTTAACAGATTGAGGATGTCGAAGATGAATAGTCCGCTCAGGACAAAGGATTTGAGCTTCATAGCGGTTAAGCCAATCCATTCCCAAAATCATTCCAAAGCCTAAGTAGCTAATAATATGCAAATCGGCTCGGAAAGAAAAATTACACAAAATAATCTCGACATCTTTACAAAGCAAACTAATTGTTGTGGATCCACCAACCGGATTCGCAATTCTCAAAGAAGTCATTAAAGCAACAACACTTAATGAAAAGTATCAACAAGTTCTTTCGATATAAAAGAATGGGACGCACCCGTATTAAAAAGAACTCGAATAGGTTGATCACGAAATAAAATAATGCCATCGAGGATAGAATGAGAAATACCTTGACCACGAGAAGTGTTACTAAGAGTTTGCACCACAATAAGCTTTCCCTCCTTCCTGCCTTGTAGTTTGGGACACGAAGATATATAATGGTCCGGGCTTTTGCAATAGCGACAAGCACGGGGCTTTGAACACTTATTCGCATAATGGTCCTTAGAACGACAGTTGTAGCATTGCACACTACTTGAGGTAGAAGTCTTAGTTGCCGGAGAGGCTTGCTTCCCTTTCTTATTGTTGGGATAAGGACCTTTGAACTTATTAGGCCTTTTCTTGTTGGTGAAGTTCGGTTTAGCACTCCCAACCTCAACATCACTTACTCTATCAGCCTCTTCAAGTCGAAGAGCGATATCAATGAGTTGATCAAAAGAAACTTCTAATTTTAGAAGTAATGGCTTCTTGAGATTTTTGTTCAAGCCATAGACAAATTTTTGGTTCTTCTTCAATCGGGTGTTTATGTATTCGACCCCATATTTAGAAAGTGACTCGAAGGATGCGACATAGTCTTCCACAGAAGATTCACCTTGAACAAGGTCAATAAAACGACGAGCCAAAGTTACTTTCTCAGCTTTTGGTACAAACTTTAATTCGAAGCGTTCCCGGAATTTCTCCCAAGTAAGATCCGCTTCATTTATTTTAGAAATCAGAAGCTCGTACCAGTCTAATGCTCTTTCTTGGAGCATACTAGAGGCCCATGAACATGGTGAAGATCAATAAGATTCGTGCGTGAAAAGATCCGATCGCATGCTCTTAGCCAAGTCTGGACTTCAATAATGGTTTCAGAACCTTTGATGTAACGACCCGTAAATTTAACCGGTTTTAATATCGTTACTAATCGAATTTTGTGGAATTTTAAACGATAAATTTTTAAAATATAAATTTGATATTTGGAATGCGTCCGGTTAAACATAGCAACCGGTAAATTTTTGTCCGAAAATATGAAAGTTTATTTCACGCGTAAATTTACTTCAATCTAATCAGTTAAAAAGCGATGGAAATAAAAAGTTTTCAAAACCAAAATATTTTTACATAGAAAAATTCTAAACCATCTTTTGAGCAAGTTGTCAGTTTGTCGTTTTTCCAAATTCGGACATTTTTAGGTCCGTCGTTCTTATTTTTCCGCGAATTTTATGCATTTTCCGTAGTAGAAAATTTGAAAATTTTAAATTTCAATCGTACTGCTGATATATGTATACTGTTTTGATCGTCTCGTCATGTCGATCTCTACGGTATATTCAATTCTGTGTTCTGGATTTCCGGTACTTGGCGAAGTCCGTGAAACGTTTAATGATATCGACACCCATTCGAGTCTATTTGTTTACCGTGACCATTAAATTGTCTAACCTATAATTCCAATAGACATTGGTTATAAATACATTCTCTGAAATTAGCACGTTACCTTTATGATTCCCAGCGGTTCACTTTTGATTTTTGGTTTCCTAGTTTAATTTATTAGTTTAGTTCTGATTCATGCAAAGAGTTTATGTCACCTATTCATTTTCTCTCTGCTACTTATTTCTTTTGAAGCATGCGTACATACCTTCTTCATTTCCAAGTACCTGCTTCATTTCCATGTACTTGTATCCAACTCCTCTTGCTCTTCTTTTTCGGCCATGGTTGTTAAAAAAAAAAAAAAAAAAAAAAAAAAAAAAAAAAAAAAAAAAAAAAAAAAAAAAAAATCTCACTTGTGCGACCACCATGATTAGTGCAACCATCGGCCAATGCAACCATCCCTCGCCTATCCCCATCTCCTGCCTCGACAGAAACGGCCCTCACCACAGCGCAAGCCTAGCCGAGCGCCTTCCTCTTCCCAAGCTAGCTCGTGCTCTCTCTTCTCCGACCCCGACCACGTGCTCCCTTCGCCGGGGCCACCGAAGTTCGCCGTCCCTCCATTCTCGCGAGCCTCCGTGCCACGCCACCAGACGCCGCAAGCCCAGATCTGCCACTTTCGCACGTGCACCTTATAAGCGGCAGCGAGCTTTGTAAGCCTTTGTTTTCACCTCTTATATTATTTTGTATATAGTTTAAGTATGTATAAGTTGAAAGTTTTTTTTTATATATATTTATAGATTATGTATACTCTGTGTTATATTAGTCTTATTTGATTTGTAAGTATACATATGTTAATTTTTGAATGTTTATACAGTTAGTATGTATTATATATATTTCATGTATTAAGGGTCTGCATACATATGCTGAAAAGTTTATACAGTTTGAAAAGAAATGTACATATTTTTTTACTGTTAGCTACTATATTGTTTTACGTTTGATGTTTATATGATGTAAGCTTGTTTATATATTTCAGTTTATACAAGTTTATATGGTTTGCTTAAATTATTGGGTATGTTATAATATATATACAAAGTTTGGTCTACATATCTGCTTTGATGTATAAATATGTTTAAATGTTCATATTGGGTTTTATATAGGTGTTGGATCTGAAACATAATATATGTATATGCGGCATATATGTGTTTACAGATATGCCAGTTTATGTATGCTATAATAGTCAATAGTATTTGAGTTTCAATAGATATTTGTTACATTAGTTTCGTATAAAGCGTGTTTTTATAGTTATAATAGTAAGTGTATATTTCACAAAGTAATTACATAATATGATAGTATGTAGATCTAAAGTCAAATTGCATTAGAAATTTGATTAAATAGTTTATACAAATGTGCATACCTTTTTGAAAAAAAAATATATATATATGTTTATACATGTTTTAGCCGATAAACTTTTAAAAAAAAAAAAACTTTTGCTATACGTTTTGTAATCTAAGTAATTGCTATTTGCATGTTTATTTTTTTTTTTTTTTGTTATCTCATATATTGCTAGTCTGCATATGTTCATTCAAACAGCAGTTAGACTCCATGTTCACGATATCATATCTCACTCATGTTTTATCGGAATGGGTTGATTCTATTTTTAAAAAGGAGTTTAAGTTACCTAGTTTATACATGTCAAATTCCAGCAAAATCCGACATCGTTTGATTTGTGGTCGAGGATCTGGAAGTTAGACCCAGACAGATATTCTTTTGTACTTAGAATTATTTTACACTGCTGCAAACACGACCTGAGTTCATGTTTGACGCATCGTATCTCCTCCGTCTTACGTCGGAATATAGTGATTCTTTTTTTGTTTAAAAGATTAAGTTTTCTACTTTATGTATATGAAATTTTAGCTTCATACGAGGTGTTTCAGTCCTCTGTTTCTTACCTGAAAGTCAGACCCAGAGGGGTTTTCAGACCTGAACATTTGACATTTTTGAAATTGTTGCTATGTTGAATGTTTGATTTGATTTCGGCAATTCTTATTTAACAGTTTTGCTCGTTGATTCGTGCCAATCTTACTTTGCTCTGAGATTCATGCTTGGATTTGTAACTCAAATTCAGTGTCCGTATCAGTGTGCGTATCCGTGCCACCTCCTATTTTCTCTAGCCTCGAAAGGTGAGCAATCACTCACGATTAATATTCTTTTATTTATTAAATTTGATTTCAATTAAAACGACAATTGAAATATGCTGCTGTTATTTATTGCACTGTTATTTATGTAGCAGTTCACCTTTGACATCCGACACCGTTATCTGTTATGTATGCAATAATAATCCAGTTTGGTTGATAATTGATTGTTTGTTTGTTGTTTATATTGGATGTTAAATTGTAATGTATAAAGTGATGAATAGTATGCAATTGAATTTGACGTAGGATAGTTATAAAATTTTAATCGACATATGTGTCGAATTTGATTAGTTAATTTGAATAATATGACCCCTTTTAAATCTTAAGTTAATTGACACGTAAAAATTTATAAATTACACTTTGAACCTTTGGATGGATATTGGATTAATTATTGTAGTATTAAATTGGAAATTGAAATTGAACGACAAGTGGAAAACCGGAATATAATAATCTTTAATCTACATGAAATGATAGTGTAGATTCTAGAAATAATTATATTAATTCGCACAAACAACAATGTGAATTAATACGATTATTTCGGGATTATTTGAATTGATTATTGGATTGTGTTTGTTTGTTGTTATTGCCTGTTTATTTACTTTGACACCATCCCAGTTATCACACTGCAAGTTCCCTTTGTTATGTTTTGATTTTTTGAATTGGAATTGGAATCGGGTTGAAATGATAAATACCCAAATAAACTTGACTTAGGATAGAAAATTAAATAAACCCGATTGGTCAAATTTTGGTTTAAAATAAAATAAAGATTTTATTTGAATAAATAATATGGTTTTGAATGAAGTTGGAATTTGAATTTATTAAAGGAAAATGTAATGATTGAAATCTGAAACAAATATTAACATAGAAATTTATGAAAGAACGTTGTTTGAGATTTAATTATATAATAATTAAATTTGGAATTATAAATAAATAATTTGGAATTAGTAATAACTGAGTTTTGAAATTGTTAAATTTGAAATCATTTAATAATTAAATTTGAAATTATATTAAGTTTGAAATTATAATTAAGTTTGAAATTATTAAGTTGAATTTATGAGTAAGTTGAAATGATTTGATGATTTAGTTTGAATTCATAATTAAGTGGAAATGATTTAATAATTAAGTTTGAATTGATAATCAAGTTTGTAATTATTAAGTTTTGAAATTATTAATAATTAAGATTGAAATTGTTAAATAATTGAATAAGATTAAATTATTTGATAATTGAATAAAATTGAATTCTTTGATAAGAGAAAATCGAACTTTTGATTAAGTGAATTTGATCTTCGTAAATAAATGAAATGAGGTTTCTTTATTTATGAAGTATGGAAAAATATTTAAGTAAGTTAATAAGTGAAATCGAAACTTCTCGATTATGTGAAGTTTAGTTCTTTATTAATCAAGTTTGAAATTTGTAACGAAGTTAATAAATAAGTGAAAATTTAATTTCTTTAACAAGAAATAAAATGTGATTTATTGAAATGAATGTGATTTATTGAAATTAACGTAAGACTTGTAATTTAAAGAATTGATTTGACGAATGTGATTTATTTCAATTTGATGTTTTGATATAATGAAGTTAAACGTAAGTAATTAATTTAAATGAATTGGAATTTAAATAGAAGTTGTTTTGAATGACAAATTTACTTAATGAATTTGGAATGAAATCGATAAATGAATTTAAATTGTTTTGAATAAAAATTAAACCATTTTAGATGATTTCGGAATGAAATTTATATATGAACTTGAATCATTATTTGAATTGTTTAAATGAAAGTTGAAATCGAATTATAAGATTTTGAAATGGTAATTTGGAAGTTTTGAAACGTAAACTTGGGAAATTGATTTAGAAAGACAAACGAAATGTTGATTTACGAATTGAAATTGAAATTGAATTTGATTTGGTTTGAAATTTACTAAACGACCAATCGGTGTAATAATTACGGAAGTTATTATAGAGACCGGAATCGGTTATGGATATACTCTCTATCTAAACCGAAAACCACTTTAATAACTATACGCGGAGTGATGATCCAGAATGAAGTGGTTGAATTGATGTACGTGATGACCGAAGAAAGAGAACGATAATGGATAGCCTTGACACTTGTGTCAAATTGGAAATGACTAAAATCAGGAGCCGTGCCGGGCCAAATGGGGTTAGCCACCTCGAGCGGACACACTTCTTCGTAACTACTACTCATTACTTGTGATTGATTGGTGCACCCTCGGAATTTCAGGAGTGTTGTTTCGCGGTGTTGCGATCGCTGCGGCGATGCGTTCTCACCAGTCCGGATCAGGCGAACGGTAGTTTCACTACCTTGGGTATTGCCTCATGTGCCTTGTCATACTTGTATCCCTATACGCGACCACTACGAATTTGTTTTGTGTTATACCTATGGAGTACTCCCTGATATCCCACCAGTTTACGGTGGAGTTTACAGTGCTGTATAGACTATGATGCTTATAAAAATGTGTTAAGGGGGATAATGGTAACGCCTTAACACTATTTTGATATTTTATATTACTGATAGACATTATTTATTTAGCGTATATTACTACATAGTAGATAGTTTAACGGATCCTTGGAGGATGGTGATTCCAACATCCTTTGAGTTACTTGTATTTCGATTGCTATTTCACTTGAGTTGGATTTATTGATATGAGAATATTAATCCTGACTCGAGTGTTTTGTGTTTTGCTTTACGCTCGGGTCAGACTGAGAGTACCAGCTTTTGAGACTCACCTTTGGAGTTGGAGCTTCGCCTGGAGATCCAGCTATCTATCCAGCTTTCAGATATTCGATTGATTCCAGTGATGTATTCTGATTCTTGTATTTGACTATTGTATTCGAGACTTCTGTTGTAACTTATTTAATTCTGATGTATCTTATATATTTATATAGTAGCTTCATGAACTACTATCTCTTTTACTTCCGCTGCATATTATTACTCTGTGTCTGTGATTCTGTGATTATTTATTTACTATATGTCTCAGTTTTGCCAAATTTAAATTAACAATTCGGTATTTTGAATTATTCAAGTCCGACATGTGCGGATGCGAAGAGTTTAAAATAGCGGGTCGTTACATTTGAATGGCTTCCCACCCAAATTGGTATAATCGTTGCACAAACGTGCAAATCCTGACTTAAGGTGAGTAGACTCCGGATTAGAACCGGCAGCTTGAGCATTCTTTACTAGATCAAGAAGCTGCTGGACAGACATAAATACTCCATCTTGGAGAGTAGCACTAGATTGACCGGCGCTGGGACGGCCAGATCTAACCATTTCTCTTCATTAAGAAAGAAAGAAGAAGAAAAAGGTTATTTACAAAATGAATATCAAACAATAATGATTGATAAAACAAGGAATCACAAAAGAAAATAGGATACGCTAGTACAAAAAGTGCATATTGCTTCGGCTCATTTGCATCGGTTGAAGTAAAAACTGATGCAAATAGAACTATTTGCATCAGTTTTATCTTAATAGCCGATGCAATTGGTACGTGAAAAGTAATAGGTAATAAAAAAATCAAATTTGCATCAGTTCTCACCAACAACCAACGCAAATAGTTTTAGTCGCATCTGTTTTAATGTCAACCGATGCAACTACATGTTGATGGCAATATGCAATTTAGGTGGGAAATAATGAAAAATTGGCTCCAAAGTTACTACTTTGGATAAATAATGTGCTCCTTCCTCCTCAATAACCCAGCCCAAAAAAAAATTCTTCTCCACCAGAAAATTTATTTCTTCTTCAACAAATTAAGCGAGAAAAATTATTTTTTACTTTTTTTTTCTTCGTCAGCAATTTAAGCGAGATGCTAAATTGGGTTTTTTGCTGCTAATTAACGTCTGCTATTAGTCTTCAAGCTAAAATCCAAGCACTTCTCGCCGCAGATTCAAGCAATTTGATTCGGGTGATTGGATTTCCTTGTTCGGTTGTTGTTCTAGTTGTGATCGTGGGGAGGAGGTTGACAGTGGTGGTTTGTTCTCAATTTTGGTTGCGTGATTTTTATGGCGAAGGGGGTTCACGCATCACGGGTTCGAAGACGAATTGTGGTGAGGGAAGGTTGGCGGTTTGAATTGCAGGCGATTGAGGTGTCGAGTCGATTGGTTCATTTAATTGATGGCAAGTGACTAAGCATCCTGGTTAGCAGTTAATATGGTGGAATTGTTTGATGAGTAGAAGTGGTCAGTGAAGAAGTTTGAAAGTGGAAGCTCTTTGGTGGTTTATATGGTGGGTATAGTGGTTGTTGATGGAAGTTTTGTGATGGCAGTGGCTTGGGTAGATGTTGAAACCGGAGTTGCTGTTGTGGGTTGATAGAGACTGTTTGTAAGCAGTGTTGATGATATGGGTTGAGATATTATTATCTAATGTGTAGAGGAGACAGTTAATGATTATGGCAGAGAAGTGAGCTGTAAGCAAGGTAGTTTTAGTTGTAAGCAAAGAGAGTTGTAGTTGCAGTAAGGAATGTAGAACTTTGATGTAACAGACAGAGGGGAAGAAGTTGTGGTTTGAGATGTTGTGAGGGCAGAGGATGATGGTGCAGTTTTAATGTGAATGCAGGGAGCTGGTTGAACTGTGAATGCAAGGGGTGAAATGGTGAGTGGTGATGTTTGTTGCTGTGTTGAAGTGGTAGAAGGCAGCAGTAAGGAGATTGTAGCAGTAGGTGAAGTGAATGTTATTTGATGTGATAAAGTTGTTGACTATGGTGCGTGATGTTTGTATGGTAGATGAGAGAAGTGATTGAGGAGTATGTGTAGACGATGTTGAAGCAGGGGCAGAAGTGGAGTTGAATGATTACAGACAGAGGCTGATGTAGAGGTAGGTTTTGAGGGTATGTAGGGGTTGACGCATAGACAGGGTGTATGAATGGTGAGGTGTAGCAACAAAGAGCAGGCAGTGTAGGATGCATAGTTTATGGTAACTATGGAGTGTTTGTTATGTAAGTCGGTGGTCTGGGTTGACGAAAGGAGCAGAGGATGTCAGGTACAATTTTGAATGAAGTGGAAGGCAATTCAGGTGGAGATGGTAGGGGAGTTTTGATGAAGTTGTTTAAAGAAGTGTTATGCAAGTTTGGTTTTGGAGCGATGAATGTGAAGAGGAGTTGTGTTGCTGAAGGATGGCACTGGAGGTGATTTTGCTGTTTTGATGTATTTTTTTGAACCTGCATTCGACTGCAAATGTCCAAGACTTCAGCTATAGGAGCCCAATCTCTAAAGTTTATTTCAACGAATTGGTAAGCTATGCCTTTTTTGCCACTTCCAATTATGAACAATCCGCCTTTTATTTCACCATCTCCTCTGAGATTACTGTCTAGTCCTATAGCTTTAGCTAACTTATTATCGCTTATCAATAACTAAACACCACAGAAATCAACTGTATAACATGTATATCCGTAGATAAAGACAGAACTCTAAATAAACTTTAGGCGAATATGTCAGCAGGTCCTCCATTTCATGAAACAAATTTTACTGCGCCAACTGGTGCTCCAACTCACTGCACATGGGGCTGCTTCCAAAGTAAGGTGCAGCCATTGCAGGCTAATCCTAATCGTACACGTATACGTATCGTGACTTGGGACCGTTGATTGTTTACCGTGTCGCTTGCGCCGATACGTTACGCAAGCAGGCTGGCGGTATATGAGAACTAAACTAACTTATCCTGCGACGCTTTCCTAAAAAATGAAGCAAATGCTTATTTATTATTTTTCAAGTTTTAAAACCTATACATATCGCTTGTATTTAAATTTGTGACGTCATGTTCCGCCCTGTACAGTAAGTAGTACGAAATATATATAGATTAGCATTACACCCATATCAATGTCTTGAAGATAGGAATTTTCACTGATCTCTCTATGAAATAATTGGCCTTTTATTATGCAGTTTGCAAGTTTTAACCAGGTGAACGTAAATTTTGAACCAGCAGGATTTTGTTGCATATATTATAAGTTATATCTCTCCGCCTACATCAATGCAAAAATCACCGAATTTTTACCCACTGAAAACCTATGTAGACCAATATTTCATACTGTCAAAATAACTCAATAAAGTTATCAGTTTTGATTTTATAATATGTCATACAATTGGTTAGTACACTTTGTCTAGTTACTGAAACTAAAGTGTAACCATCACCGTATATTTTTAGGACCGCTTGTTTTTTGACATTGTGATGTCTCAAATGCCAAATTTCATGAATTTGCAATCATTCTTGCAAAAATAGACCCTTTCAATAAAAAAATTATCGAGTGACTCAAGTGCACAGAGAGTTAAGGATGATAGGTTGTAATAGCTTTATATTTAAAATTTACATTAAACTAAAGTTTAAAATAGTATTAAGTTAAAAATGAAACTAAATTTTAGACTTTATAATTTAAATTTAAAAACTACACTTAAACTAAACTAGGCTTTAAATTTAAACTGTAGGCTTATATTTAAACACGGTACTAAACTTAAACTAACTTAAATTTAAAACTTAAATCAGTTTATAACTTTATATTTCAGACTTAGGACATTTATATTAATTTACTTTCAACTATATGTTATTGTTGGTATTAATTGCCAAAGTTTCGCTAGAAAATCCTAACTCCTCACACTGTAACTATCAGTCATTGTTAATCCAAAATTATTAAAAGCAGATTTGGTAATAAAAGATATTAATGCAATTGGGTACAAATTAGTTCAAACTGTTCTAGCTAAAGTAATACTAAATTATAAAATTGGATAGAACATAAAAGCAATTTATGATTGCTAAATTTTTTCCTCCTAAAAGCACAGTAGGAAATACTCATCAACATTAAATGAAGAAAATTGCGAACAATAAGCTTGAAATCTTGGATGACATTGCTTTCAACACCATTCAATTATAAAGGATACTAAACCTTCAAAGCAGTCTACTACAATCAGCTTTTAAAATCATGATGTTACTATTAGGGATAAGGTAGCTTCCGTTTAGATTGAACATTTCATATTACCCACGAAATTTCATATTACCCACGAAATCAAACATTTTTATTCAGCACTTATTCGTTATATCTATATTTTGAACGTCATAGGATTGCTGAATAATTCAAAGGATAATGGTACGTTCTACTTTCATTTTGTAGGTTTAGGAGTTTTTATTTTTATTCAACTTTGAAACTTGATCATATCATCTTGATATGTTTGAAATTAATTAATTGATTTTCAGAGATTTTAGAAATTAAGTTGCTTTTGAGGATTCTAAACATGTTTCTTTCTCTCTTTTTCTTTCATATATGGCCTGATTCATCCTTTTGATTAAAAAAAGAAATTATCAGATCACACTTTCTAGTTAATTTGCTTTAACAACCTTTTTTAAAGTCCTCAAAAAAATAACAAAAAAGAAGGGGAAATATGCATGGGTGAATTGTAATCATGGCCAACAAGTCTTTTGTATTGTGTTAGTTTGTGATTGCTTACATATACTGTGGTCATAATTATAGTTAGAGTACAATGCTTTGTCCTCTTTTAACAAATTTGTCATTGTAAATCAGTGTACGCCATGAAAGCCCAGTTCTTACCGCAGTATTATTAGGAACACTAATTAAATTTGTACCATTTCTTAAAATAATACTTATAATCTTAGGATACAAAACAGTAGCATTCTAAGAAAGTGACTAAGCATCCTGGTTAGCAGTTAATGTAAAGCTTTTTACAAATAACAACATGTATAGGCTAAGACACTATTGGTTCAGTGTGTTTTTTTTCTTTTTCTTTTTCACTCTTGAATATATTTTATACTTCATACTTTGATCATAATTTGCACCCTTTTACAATTTTTGTCTGCTATTCAGTTGTGCAGGGGTTAGGAGGTGTGGATGATGTTGTTGGTTTGAGTGAAGTGCAACTTTTGTTTGCAATGAAGTGAGTTGGTGGTGGTTATGGGATGGTATGTATGCAAGTATAGGATGGCAATAGTTGTTTTGATCAGCGAAGTGTTGGCAGTGCAAATGGTTGATGCTAGAGTGGTTGATAGTGAATGGTAGAAGGAATTGTGGCAGTGGTGGTGACTGGTTTGGGTATAGTAGCAGGGTGTGCAGGTGAATGGTATGGAGCAGTAGTTTGATATGGGCAATGGTGGTGACTGGTTTGAAGTGTTTGGGCAGTGGTTGTTTTGGTAAGAACATTAAGATATGTTTATTTCTAAATTCTGGGGATGAATTAAGCTATCCACTGGCTAAAGAGTAATGTTATGAAAAGGTTTTAACTCTATAGTTTTAAAATATGATGCATTTCATTTTATTTTATGCTAATACTAATTAAAAGCAGGTTTGGTACAGAAAAATATTTGCTTATATTACTCTTGGAAGTTATTACTTAATTGGAGTTCCTGCTGGGCTTGTATTCAGATTGGTTTATGACCTTCAAGTAGAGGTATGTCCTAATCATATCTACTTGATATTAGAGGAGCAACATGTGTATATGTGTCAAACAATTCTCAATAGTATTCTTGGTTACATAATTATGATCACAAAATCAATTGACAAAGCAAGCATTATAGATGTGTAATCATTAGTATTATAACCTGTTTGTCTTGGCTAGCTTCAGTGTTATGACAGTATTGTTAATAGTAGTCAATTTTTTTTTGAAGTTTGTTCCTGACTTTCTATAACAGTGTTGTCATTTTTTAACTCTTTCTTAATAATATTTTCTTGCTATGCAGGTATGTGCAGTGAGATCTGCAGTGTGGTGTTGAACTGTAGGGTAGTAGTGGGAATGTTGGATTGTTGTTCTCTGGTGAAATGTGTTGCAGGTGTTGAAAGTGCAGAAGGCAGGTAGAATTGAAGTGTTGACAGTGGGTTTTGAATTGAAGTGATGAAGTGTTGACAGTGGGTTGTGGAACTGATGATGTAGAATGGATATTGATGGTGATGGCGTGCCTTGTAATCAGCTGATGATTGGTGGATGAAGTTGTTGTTCTGATAGAGGATGGTATTGGCAGAGACAATGAAACGTATTGGGTATATGCAGTGATATGAATTTGTTGAATGCGGTTGTATGAACTTGCGATGTTTATTTTGGTATTATGTTATTCAGTTTGTATTTGCCTTCAAATTTAATTTTGAATGATTGTAATATTGCATGCAATAATTGTTTGTTATAATCAATAATATATATAGTCTATTTGAGTACTGTAATAATGGTTTCTGAGAATGGCTTTTTTGCATCAGGTATAAATAGTTGATGCAATAGAGGGATTAGTTTGCATCGGTTGTTATAAAAAACCGATGCAATAGAGGGATTAGTTTGCATCGGTTTTCATTACAACCGATGCAATATGGGGGCTGTTTCCAAGTAACCAACCATGATATTTTACATCAGTTGTTAGTAACAACCGATGCAAAAAGGACCTTTTTGCATCGGTTTCAGAACTGATGCAAAAGTGTTAAGTCTGTTGCATCGGTTGCATATGCATCGGTTGTTGAACTGATGCAAAAGGGGGGTAAATAACCGATGCAAATGGCCTGTTTGTAGTAGTGATAGGACGGTCCGAAGACCCGAATAAAATCCTAAGGCACGACTCCTGAGCTGGACTTAGGACGATGATCCTTGTTAAATTATTCCACTTTGTTCCGAAGTTTGGCTCTGATACCAAGTTGTGACGCCCCATCTCTATACCCACGCTAGCCAAGGACACTACGGTGTAATGCCGTCAACTAGCACGGAGAATAAGGTTGTTGAGGAGCGACCATCCTGTAATGGCTTTGTGCGAGCACCGATATGCCAGATAAAATATAATTTGCATTCTTTTCAAGAGGAAATCCGACATGCCGACACAAACTCAAAGCTACTACACAGTGGCTATAATATCTTCGGAAACAAATATAGAAATTAACATAACACAAATCAGTCACAGATAATTCATATCACAAAGGCGGAAAAAGATATGAATATATAACACATGAAAGTGTATATCAGAGTAGTGGTCAAAAAGATCCACAATATCACAAAAGAATAGTTACAAGAGCTTCACAAAAGAATAAGTATACATCAATGAGTCTATATCTCAAATGTATACAACCAAAAACTACTAATCTAAGTAGTTAGCCAAAAGTCAGGATAATAATAATCTCAGATGAGAAGTCAAGCAGAAGCACCTGTAACATCTCGGTCTGACCCGAGTATTATTTAATAAGAAAACAATAAACGGATCAGTCTAACTATAAATATCAGATGAAATGATATAGAATATGAGATATGACATGATAACTATAAAGTCATACTGTGATAAGTGTGTAATTGAAAACCAACTAGAGATTAATCAATATCACAAGAATCTTCTCAAAGATCAAAAAGAATGTCATACTCTTTATTTTTATTCACCAAACCATACTGTGATAAGTATGTAATTGAAAACCAACTAGAGATTAATCAATATCACAAGAATCTTCTCAAAAATAAAAAAAGAATGTCATACTCTTTATTTTTATTCACCAAACCATACTGTGATAAGTATGTAATTGAAAACCAACTAGAGATTAATCAATATCACAAGAATGTTCTCAAAGATTAAAAATAATGTCATACTCTTTATTTTATTCACCAAACCATAAATATTGACAATTATACCAATGCCAATCACAAAAGTAAATGACACACAAATTCACCAATGCACAAATATTGATAAAACTTATTAATGTAAATCACGAAAATTGGTGAAACACAAATTCTAGAAATCATCAATGGAAATCCAGAAATCACAAAAAGGGGGAGGCCTATCACAAAACGGGAGCATGAAAGCTCACCAACACGTGTATCACAAAATGGAACGCTATTCCATGGTTGCTAACCATTAGTTTTGAGCCGAAGCTCCACAGAACGGCCCGAAGACCATGGGTCGCTACCCCACCAAATTGAGCAGAAGCTCCACAGAACGGGGTTTAGTCTCCCTCGTAGACAAAGAGACATCGCACATTGCTAGTCTAAATCACAAAATGTTCATCATCGATCATCAAGAAGTGTCAATTACACTAAGCTAGTAAATATATGAGCTTAGCATCATGTCCCATAACCACTAGCTTAACTTAAATATTTACGAACAAATTATAGATTTCCACTAGAAAATTGTCACAAGAGATTCAATCGAACAAGTCCAAGAATTAACCGGCGAAGTAAACGCAAGTGTTTCATACCACTTGTTTTACTAAGTAGTTTAATTAGATTTCTCGTGCGAGTGAGGTAAAGGTTTGTATACACTAGTAGATTTGGAAAACGGCTTTAAGAAAAACGAGCTTTGTAATAAAATAGTGTTGAAATCGTTTTGATGAAAGATTTTCTATATTTACTACTAGTATAGAAAACCTTTATATTTTTAAAGTGACAAATCACAAAAATGGTTGTAGAAACAATAAATCACTAAAAATTCACATACGAAGACGTGAATTAAATCCAAAGAAATCGATACCTAATCTATTGAAATGGATATTCCCAAAAATTTCGAAAATAGAAGTTATCAAAGGCAACTAAAGTGATAACAACTAATTGGAGAAAAATAATCGATCAAAAATTGGATATTCCAACACAATAGTCAAATTAGGCAAAACTGGGCATCTCCAGACGTCTGAGGGTTGTTCCAGACGTCTGGAATTGGCTTCTGAAAATACTCCAGAAAATCCAACCAGACGTCTGAAGCATTAAACCAGACGTCTGAAATCGAATCAGACGTCTGGGGAATAGTCCAGACGTCTGGTTTTGACCTCTGGAAATTCTCCAGAAAACCAACCAGGCGTCTGAAGACACAAATCGGACGTCTGACAATCTTTTCAGACGTCTGGAACGTTAGTTCAGACGTCTGAAATTAGTCACTGCCTTGTTTATCATTCTGCCATGAGTAATTTTTCTCCGAGGGCAAAACCAGACGTCTGGCATTGGTCTCCAGACGTCTGAACCCTGGTAAAGGCAACAGTTTGCCTAGGCCATAATGGCCAAATCAATTAGGGAGCGATCGAGCGAGCAACGACGACTAAGGATTTATGTCAAGCGACAACCCGGCCATATAAGCTCTTCGATACACCCCAAATAACACATCCAAACATCCATTAAAGGATTTTCACAAAAATTGGACTTCAAAACCAAAATTTGGTAATTCAACCATACCAATTCAAATTAAAAGCAAATGATCATGAATAGATGTTAGAAATTTATATCTAACAACAAAGATAAATATAGACAAAGATGTGAGATAAAAATCTCACCTTTTTACACAAAAACAACTAAGAGGAAGCTTGGAAACCAAAGAAAGGTCAACCACTCTTCAACACAACCCAAGGAGCTTGTATCTAAGCACAAAAGAAGAACATTTCCTAAATTAGGCTTAGGAAATTTCTGAAATTGAAAGGAGAATGAGTTGGAGAAGAAGAAGAGAAGGCTTACCAAAGCTTCTTCGTGAATTTGAAACTAGAGCTCGAGTTTTGCAAAGAACCTAGGGATTAGGATTTTAGTTTCCACTCTCTTCCTCCATTTTTGATGAAGCTTGAATGTATTAGGAAATTATGAAGGAATGAAGAGAAGAGGGGTGAAGCTTGGGTCTAATAGGCTAAAACTAAACCAAATCCCTAAGTGAAAATTAGCAAATTTCCACTAACTCCAAACATATCAATGTTTATACTCAAAAAGATCGCAGACGTCATTTTGAACTCAATGGGGGTGGTCTCAGGTCCAAATTCGACTGTTTGCAAAAAGTAGCTTTTCGGACTATAATCCGACTAACGATGAAATATTTAAAAATAAAATATTTAAATATTCAATCGTAAAATATGCGGGTTGTTACAGACTCCCCTCCTTAAAGAAATTGTGTCTTCGCAATCTTAAGAAATAAACGAATCAAAACATAACAACCATAAAAGCATATCAACACAAAAGAAGAAATTTAGAATAAGAAGTTCATCTCAAAGAGCACGAGAAAGTAAGTCCGGATGTGTTCGCTCGATGAATTCTCTGGATTCCCAAGAACAATTCTTAGGATTTGAGGACCATTGAACTTTCACAAGAGAGACATCCTTATTTCGAAGGCGTTTGACCTCCGAAGCAGTAATACGAATAGGATGTTGCTAACAAGTCAAATTCGACGAAACTTCAATTTCTTCCACAACACCAGGCTCAAGAATAGAATCAGAATCACGAAGGCATTTTCGTAATTGAGAAACGTGAAACACGTCATGAATAGCAGAAAACTGAGCCGTTATAAAAGGCGATAAGCCATGGAACCAATACGTTCGGTGATAGGAAATGGACCAATATATCGTGGTGCTAACTTTCCCGATCGACTAAAACGTACAACACCCTTCATAGGTGAAACACGAAAAAACACAAAATCTCCCACAGAAAATTCTAATTTCCTTCTTCGGTTATCGGTATAGGATTTTTGTCTACTCTGGGCTTCTTTCAACCTATGCCGAATAAGATCAATCTTTTCTGTGGAATCACGAATAAAATCTGGACCAAGAACCAGCTTCTCACCGGCCTCAAGCCAACAAGAAGGAGACCGGCACGGTCTTCCATAGAGTGCCTCAAAAGGTGCCATACCAATACTAGATTGGAAGCTATTATTATAGGAAAACTCAACAAGAGAAATATGATCTTCCCAACTTCCACCAAAATCAAGAACACATGAACGAAGAAGATCTTCAAGAGTTTGATTCACACGCTCGGTTTTTCCATCAGACTGGGGATGATAAGCGGTGCTAAAATTAAGCTTCATTCCCAAAACTTTTTGAAGACTCTTCCAAAATCCACTAGTAAACAATGGATCACGATCACTAACAATAGAAGAAGGAACTCCATGCAATTTTACAATTTCTTTAATAAAGAGTTTGGCCAAGAGAGGGATGGATCGATTGGACCGAATGGGAATAAAATGGGCGGATTTAGTAAGTCTGTTAACTATCACCCATAAGCTATCATGACCCGAACGAGAACGGGGAAGGCCGTCAATAATATCCATGGAAATTTGATCCCACTTCCAAATTGAAACTTCTAAAGGTTGCAATAACCCACCGGGCCTTTGATGCTCGGCCCGGACAAGTTGGCAAGTCATGCAACGCTTAACAAAGTTAGCAATATCAGATTTCATTCCCTCCCAATAATAAAGTCGCTTCATATCCGCGTACATTTTACTACTACCGGGATGAATGGTAAATTTAGAACGATGAGAATCTTCTAAAATGTCTTTACGAAGATCACTAATGTTTGGCACGATAAGTCTACCAAATTTTCGAATGTCGCCATGAGAATCAATATCAAAGTCTTTCATACCTTCAGTATCAATTTTATCCCTACAATTTTGGCCAAGGAGAGCCAATTCGGGATCTAACCTTTGGGCTTCAAGAATGCGGTCTAAAAGAGAAGGATGAGCCTCAAGGCTACATAAAACAAGAGATGAACATAAATCGGATACACGATCACTAATCTCACAAGTGTATAAAGTCTCGAGATCATTCCATTCGGATATCATCATGGAAACAACCGCTTGTTGCTTGCGACTAAGTGCATCGGCAACACGATTTCCCTTTCCGGGAGTATAAAGAATATCAAGATCATATGATGCAAGGAACTCGGGCCAACGTTGTTGACGCAAATTAAGTTCCTTTTGGGAAAATAAATACTTCAAAGATTTATGATCAGTATAGAGAATAAATTTCTCTCCCAAAAGATAATGACGCCAAATTTTAAGAGCGAAAACAATAGCCGCGAGCTCTAAATCATGAGTGGCATATCTGGACTCGGCTGGCTTCAATTGCCTAGAAGCATAAGCAATAACACGTTCTCTTTCCATAAGAACGGCACCCAAACCAACGCGACTAGCATCGGTATAAACAACAAAATCTTGATTCCCCTCAGGAATAACAAGAATAGGAGCATCGAAAAGGAGTTCTTTTAATTTCTGAAAAGAAGCTTCATATTTGTCCGACCAAATGTATTTAACATCTTTCTTTGTTAAGTTAGTAAAAGGCACGACAATTTTAGAAAATTCTTTAATAAAATGACTGTAATAGCCCACCAATCCAAGGAAGCTACGGATTTCCGTCACACTCTTCGGTCTCTTCCAGTTTTGAATCGCTTCAAACTTCGAAGGATCCACGGAAATTCCGGATTCGAAAATAATATGACCAAAAAACTTCACACGAGGTTGCCAAAAGTGGCATTTAGAAAATTTTGCTTTTAATTGATTATTCCTAAGAGTTTCCAACACAATCCGAAGATGCTTTTCATGCTCCTCCTCGGTTTTTGAATACACAAGAATATCATCAATAAAGATGAGAACAAATCGATCGACGAAATCTTTGAAAACTCTATTCATAAGGTCAATGAAATAAGCCGGAGCATTCGTTAATCCAAATGGCATAACAAGCCATTCATAAGATCATAACGAGTACGGAACGATGTCAAAGGAATGCTATTCTCTGTAATACGAAGCTGATGAAAACCGGTTGCCAAGTCCAATTGTGAAAAGACTCTAGCACCACTAAGATGATCGACTAGATCATCAATCCGAGGTAAAGGATATTTATTTTTGATAGTAAGATCATTAAGATTGCGGTAGTCAACGCAAAACCTAAGTGTACCATCGGATTTCTTCACGAAAATAGCCGAAGCTCGCCAAGGCGAGGAACTAGAGTGAATAAATTGCTTCGTCTCCAATTCGGATAATTGTTTGCACATCTCCTCATTTTCTTTATTGGACATACGATAGGGAGGATGAGTGATAGGTTGAGCTCCAGGGATGAGATTAATTTTGAACTCAATTGCTCGCTTAGGTGGTAATCCTAAAACGGGCTCAAATATGTCGGAAAATTCATGAACAATGTGAATAAGAGAAATGACATCTTCCTCATCATCATTATCATCATCATGAGGATTTAAAGAATATAAAGATGCTGCCAAGCTGGAATCCGAATCTTTAAGATTAATAGAAATCTGGTTAACAGATTGAGGATGTCGAAAATGAATAGTTCGCTCGGGACAAAGGATTTGAGCTTCATAGCGGTTAAGCTAATCCATTCCCAAAATCATTCCAAAGTTTAAGTAGCGCATAACATGCAAATCGGCTCGAAAAGAAAAATCACACAAAATAATCTCGACATCTTTACAAAGCAAACTAATTGTTGCGGATCCACCTATCGGATTCTCAATTCTCAAAGAAGTCATTAAAGCAACAACACTTAATGAAAAAGTATCAACAAGTTCTTTCGATATAAAAGAATGGGACGCACCCGTGTTAAAAAGAACTCGAATAGGTTGATCACAAAATAAAATAATGCCATCAAGGATAGAATGAGCAATACCTTGACCACGAGAAGTGTTACTAGGAGTTTGCACCACATTAAGCTTTCCCTCCTTCCTGCCTTGAAGTTTGGGACACGAAGATATATAATGGTCTGGGCTTTTGCAATAGCGACAAGCATGGGGCTTTGAACATTTATTCGCATAATGGTCCTTATAACCACAGTTGTAGCATTGCCCACTACTTGAGGTAGAAGTCTTAGTTTCCGGAGAGGCTTGCTTCCCTTTCTTATTGTTGGGATAAGGACCTTTGAACTTATTAGGCATTTTCTTCTTGGTGAAGTTCGGTTTAGCACTCCCAACCTCAACATCACTTACTCTATCAGCCTCTCCAAGTCGAAGAGCGATATCAATGAGTTGATCAAAAGAAACTTCTAATTTTAGAACTAATGGCTTCTTGAGATTTTTGTTCAAGTCATAGACAAATCTTTGGTTCTTCTTCAATGGGGAGTTTATGTATTCGACCCCGTATTTAGAAAGTGACTCGAAGGATGCGATATAGTCTGCCACAGAAGATTCACCTTGAACAAGGTCAATGAAACGACGAGGCAAAGTTACTTTCTCGGCTTCTAGTACAAACTTTAATTCGAAGTGTTCCCGGAATTTTTCCCAAGTAAGATCCGCCTCATTTATTTAAGAAATCAGAAGCTCGTACCAGTCTAATGCTCTTTCTTGGAGCATACTAGAGGCCACCTAGACACGGTGAAGATCAATAAGATTCATGCGTGAAAAGATTCAATCGCATGCTCTTAGCCAAGTCTGGACTTCAATAATGGTTTCAGAACCTTTGAATGGCTTCCCACCCAAATTGGTATAATCGTTGTACAAACGTGCAAATCCAGACTTAGGGTGAGTAGACTCCAGAATAGAACTGGCTGCTTGAGCATTCTTTACTAGATCAAGAAGATGATGGGCAGACATAAATACTCCATCTTAGAGAGTAGCACTAGATTGACCGGCGCTGGGACGGCCAGATCTAACCATTTCTCTTCATTAAGAAAGAAAGAAGAAGAAAAAGATTATTCACAAAATGAATATCAAACAATAATGATTGATAAAAAAAGGAATCATAAAAGAAAATAGGATAGGACGGTTCGAAGACCCGAATAAAATCCTAAAGCACGACTCCTAAGATGGACTTAGGACGATGGTCCTTGTTAGATTATTCTACGTTGTTCCGAAGTTTGACTCTGATACCAAGCTATAACGCCCCACCTCTATACCCACGCTAGCCAAGGACACTACGGTGTAATACCGTCAACTAGCATGGAGAATAAGGCTGTTGAGGAGCGACCATCCGTGTAATGGCTTTGTGCGAGCACCATATGCCAAATAAAATATAACCTGCATTCTTTTCAAGAGGAAATCCGACATGCCGACACAAACTCAAAGCTACAACACAGTGGCTATAATATCTTCGGAAACAAATATAGAAATAAACATAACACAAATCAGTCACAGATAATTCATATCACAAAGGCGGAAAAAGATATGAATATATAACACATGAAAGTGTATATCAGAGTAGTGGCCAAACAAGATCCACAATATCACAAAAGGATAGTTACAAGCGCTTCACAAAAGAATAAGTATACATCAATGAGTCTATATCTCAAATGTATACAACCAAAAACTACTAATCTAAGTAGTTAGCCAAAAGTCAGGATAATAATAATCTCAGATGAGAAGTCAAGCAGAAGCACCTGTAACATCTCGGTCTGACCCGAGTATTATTTAATAAGAAAATAATAAACGGATCAATCTAACTATAAATATCAGATGAAATGATATAGAATAAGAGATATGACATGATAACTATAAAGTCATACTGTGATAAGTATGTAATTGAAAACCAACTAGAGATTAATCAATATCACAAGAATCTTCACAAAGATCAAAAAGAATGTCATACTCTTTATTTTTATTCACCAAACCATACTGTGATAAGTATGTAATTGAAAACCAACTAGAGATTAATCAATATCACAAGAATCTTCTCAAAGATAAAAAAGAATGTCATACTCTTTATTTTTATTCACCAAACCATACTGTGATAAGTATGTAATTGAAAACCAACTAGAGATTAACCAATATCACAAGAATCTTCTCAAAGATCAAAAAGAATGTCATACTCTTTATTTTTATTCACCAAACCATAAATATTGACAATCATACCAATGCCAATCACAAAAGTTAATGACACACAAATTCACCAATGCACAAATATTGATAAAACTTATCAATGTAAATCACGAAAATTGGTGAAACGCAAATTCTAGATATCATCAACGGAAATCCAAAAAACACAAAAAGGGGGAGGCCTATCACAAAACGGGAGCATGAAAGCTCACCAACACGTGTATCACAAAACGGAACGCTATTCCATGGTTGCTAATCATTAGTTTTGAGCCGAAGCTCCACAGAATGGCCCGAAGATCATGGGTCGCTACCCCACCAAATTGAGCAGAAGCTCCACAGAAACGGGGTTTAATCTCCCTCGTAGACAAAGAGACATCGCACACTGCTAGTCTAAATCACAAAATGATCATCATCGATCATCAAGAAGTGTCAATTACACTAAGCTATTAAATATATGAGCTTAGCATCATGTCCCATAACCACTATCTTAAATTAAATATTTACAAACAAATTGTAGATTTCCACTAGAAAATTGTCACAAGAGATTCAATCGAACAAGTCCAAGAATTAACCGGTGAAGTAAAAGCAAGCGTTTCATACCACTTGTTTTACTAAGTAGTTTAATTAGATTTCTCGTGCGAGTGAGGTAAAGGTTTGTATATACTAGTAGATTTGGAAAACGGCTTTAAGAAAAACGAGCTTTGCAATAAAATAGTGTTGAAATCGTTTTGATGAAAGAGTTTTGATATTTACTACTAGTTTAGAAAACCTTTATGTTTTTAAAGTGATAAATCACAAAAATGATTGTAGAAACAATAAATCACTAAAAATTCACATACGAAGACGTGAATTAAATCCAAAGAAATCGATACCAAATCCATTGAAATGGATATTCCCAAAAATTCTGAAAATAGAAGTTATCAAAGGCAACTAAAGTGATAACAACTAATTGGAGAAAAATAATCGATTAAAAATTGGATATTCCAACACAATAGTCAAATTAGGCAAAACTGGGCATCTCCAGGCGTCTGAGGGTTGTTCCCGACGTCCGGAATTAGCTTCTGGAAATACTCCAGAAAACCCAACCAGACGTCTGAAGCACTAAACCAGACGTCTGAAATCGAATCAGACGTCTGGGGAATAGTCCAGACGTCTGGTTTTGATCTCTGGAAATTCTCCAGAAAACCAACCAGGCGTCTGAAGACACAAATCAGACGTCTGACAATCTTTTTAGAAGTCTGGAACGTTAGTTCAGACGTCTGAAATTAGTCACTGTCTTGTTTATCATTCTGCCATGAGTAATTTTCTCCAGGGGCCAAAAGCAGACGTCTGGCATTGGTCACCAGACGTCTGAACCCTGGTAAAGGCAACAGTTTGCCTAGGCCATATTGGCCAAATCAATTAGAGAGCGATCGAGCGAGCAACGACGATTAAGGATTTATGTCAAGCGACAACCCGGCCATATAAGCTCTTCGATACACCCCAAACAACACATCCAAACATCCATGAAAGGATTTTCACAAAAATTGGACTTCAAAACCAAAATCTGGTAATTCAACCATACCAATTCAAATCAAAAGCAAATGATCATGAATAGATGTTAGGAATTCATATCTAACAACAGAGATAAATATAGACAAAGATGTGAGATAAAAATCTCACCTTTTTACACAAAAACAACTAAGAGGAAGCTTGGAAACCAAAGGAAGGTCAACCACTCTTCAACACAACCCAAGAAGCTTGTATCTAAGCTCAAAAGAAGAACATTTCCTAAATTAGGTTTAGGAAGTTTTTGAAATCGAAAGGAGAATAAGTTGGAGAAGAAGAAGAGAAGGCTTACCAAAGCTTCTTCTTGAATTTGAAGCTAGAGCTCGAGTTTTGCAAAGAACCTAGGGCTTAGGATTTAAGTTTCCACTCTCTTCCTCCATTTTTGATAAAGCTTGAATGTATTAGAAAATTATGAAGGAATGAAGAGAAGAGGGGGTGAAGCTTGGGTCTAATAGGCTAAAACTAAACCAAAGCCCTAAGTGAAAAAGTAGTAAATTACCACTAACTTCAAACATATCAATGTTTATACTCAAAAAGATCGCAAACGTCATTTTGAACTCAATGGGGGTGGTCTCGGGTCCTAATTCGACTGTTTGCAAAAAGTAGTTTTTCGGACTATAATCCGACTAACGATGAAATATTTAAAAATAAAATATTTAAATATTCAATCATAAAATATGCGGGTTGCTACATGTTTGTACGGTGAATACAAGCATGCCATAAAATTAAAATGTAAAACTATATTATGAGTGCTCTGGTTAATATTATGTATCGCTCTTTTTGTAATACACACACATAAATTGATTACATACATCATAAATAAATCATTAAAATAAACATTTAGTACATAAATGGTTTGAATTAATTTTTTCTATTAATCTCTATTAAATAGAATTTAGTACAAAATTATGATTCAGGTCAACACATAGCAATATACAATCAAAATGTAAAGTAATAATAAAAAAAACCTTTTATCCGCTGCCAATGTAGCTTATCGAACTCACAAACTTAGGGCATTTAAGCAGGACATTTGAGCATGAAAGTTGACGGATGGGAATGCGTTTGTGGCTACGAACGAGATATTTGAGCGAGACATTTAAGTTGTGATTTTCAATTTAATTGATTTATGATTTGTTAATTAATTATTATTATTTTAATAAATAACATATGTCAATAATTTGCAAAAATAAATAAATAAATTGAAAATCGGGAATTAGGGAAAATGATAAACTTTGGAAGAAAAAATAGAGTAATGGACCCTAAGTTTCATTTTTAGGTTGGAGGACAAATGCTAGTTATTATTAGCATTATATTCAATTTTTACATTATACAAAATGCTAGTTATATATAGCACTATATTCAGCTTTATACTATACAAAATGCTAGTTATAACTAGCATTGTCCTTCAGTTTAAAAAATAAACTTTTGTATTTCGGCCTAAATTTTTTCTATGTTTGTCCTTGTGCTTATTTTTCTAGATATAAAATTATAAATTACTCGGATTCAGTTCAAACCAACTCCATGACATAGATTGGTTAAGTACATAAACAAGGACTTACACTGCTACACTACATATGATTTATAAAATAAATTACACTGCTGCTTATCCAACTCAATTTTTCTAAAAGCATCCGGAACATTTTATTGCCACTTTCGCCAAGGCGTCGCTTGTCTTGTTCTTGGGTCAGGCCTGATGTTGATAGTGATTTTGAATTAGTGAGTTTAAGTAAATGAGGCGAATTTTCTTTTTAAGATAGTCTGAAAAAGCAAATTTGGTGTACCGGATCCTTTATTATTATATTTTACATTTTACTTTCCTCCAGATTTCCTTCTTAATTGAAAATATTTATTAGGCGCGGCGACAAATTGACGTTTCACCAATATCAAAATCATACAATGTTGTTCATGCCCACACGATCAAATCAAATGTACTCAAAACTGTACAAAAATGTATTATTCCACTTTCGGTTCTATACAACAACAGGAAAAAGAATAGCTTAATTAATATCAAACATGCAAAATAACAAATTATTGAACCTTAATCTTCCAATGCCCATCGCTAGAATTCAATCTCTCCGCGTTAATCCTATCCATCTCCAGCTCCTCCTTCCTTTTCTCCTCCAATCCACAAAACCCCTTCAACCCCTCCTCCATACCATCATGCAACTTCCACCACCTCCAATGCGCCGCATCGCTCGCATATATCTTCAACCCTTCCACATTCCAATTGCAATCATACTCCCTGTAACACAGCCATGGCTTCAACCCTAAATAATGGATCCCGTACAGCTTCGGCGGATCCGACCCGAAAAGGGCGTCCTTCCTCACCCTCTCACTCGTCCCGTTCGTCCAGAAATTCTTCAGGAAGTTAACCCTCCTCGGCAGCCTATGCCACCAGACAAACACTTCGTTCAGAAACCCTTGATCTCCCCCATTGTACGAAACTATTTCCTTCCTACGCTTCATTAGGATTTTGAAGGTGCAATTGGAAGGTTCGAGAACCATGACGCCTGAATTGAAGATGACGCCGTCGTTGCCGACGGCGGAGAGGTGGGGGAAGGAGAAGAGCAGGTCGAGGTTGCGGAGGACGATGATGTCGGAGTCGATGAAGATGAGTTTTCGGTAGCGGGTGAGTTGGAAGAGGCGGAGCTTGCTGTAGTTGTACTCGTTGTAGGAGTTTTTGGTGGCGTGCGGGTTGCGGATCCGGGTGATTTGGTGCAGGGTCCATCCCGACAGGGCTAGGGCTTGTAGTTTGGGCAGTGGAATGGAGGCGTCGTGGAGGAGGATTAGGTCCCGGTTTGTGTTCGTCTTTTTTAGGGATTGAGCTAGGGCTATGGCGCCGCATACGTAGGTGGAAGATGAATGTAGGACCGTCGCATAGGCTTCGCGATTGGGTGGACGAGACTGAAGATTCGATGTGTCGTACTCTTGATTTGTGCCTGTCAGGAAATAAAATTTCAATTTATAAAATGGCTATAGTTTATAATGATAAAATATGCAACGAGCGTTTGTTAGTTGAAGTGTAGCAACTTTGAAACATGCTTCCATCAATATTTCCCCTAAACGTATATAATAACCAAACTTAGAAATAAAATAAAGAAAAGAAAAGAAAAGAAAAAAGAGCCTATTTTTGTAGTTCCGTAACACTAAAACAGCAACTAAATCGTAGTAAAATTGCATAATTTTTTGTTTTTAAAACAGAAGATCAGAATAAATTTTATAATAACCAGATTGTTGAATGTCATGTTTAATAGTTTGTAACTGTGACTTTGATTTAACAATTTCTAAACCAGGTACCGACAATGTTTAGATGTTATTAATCATTAGTTAATAATAAAGTTATTGGTTAGAACATTGACCTTCCACCTATAATCTCACTGAGCGCATTTCCGATCATGCAAGCGCACATACATCTTTTATATCCCACATTAAATTTGTAAGAATATTTTTATTCGCTTCTAACAACTCCATTTGTTTCATATGGCCAGTTCACATCAACCATTTCTGAATTTTTAAGTGACCACCTAACATCACATTCACAACAACTCCATTAATATGAAACCAAATATTTGACTTCAAATTTTATCAAATGATCACGTATTTGCATGATTTATACTTCACACCAAAATAAAACAAACATGCTTCCATCAAAAGCTAACACATATGATAAATAAAAATTTATGTTAAATATATAGTCAAACTTTAATTAATACCTGGTTGCCATAACGGAAGGGCCAATTGACAGGACCCTACGGGCAGGTTGACCTTGTCCTCCAATCGGTGTCCGTCAACCTCAAACAACCACCACTTCCCTTCCCTTTGAACCACATCGTCGCACCTAAACAACTCCATCATAGGTCTACACTCACTCTTTAAGGCCACCTTCACCTTTCCATTCCCATCCCTCCTCCCCTTCATTGCGGCCATGCCCGCCACCATCAAATGCGCTTGCAACCTAAACACATCCCTCGCCCACTCTTTCGTCTCTACTCTCCTGCACGGCACCTCTGCCACCACCACGTCCACTTCCTCGTAGGACGAAAAGTCCGGCATTGGTACTTCAGGGCACGTGGGTCCATCGTTCTCTTCTTCTTCGTCTATCCATTCTGGGAATAGATCCTTCCATTCAAGGTTGGAGGACACTTTCTCGAAATCTACCATTATCGGTTGCCCTAGAGAGGACCAATTGACGTTGATGGAGCCAGTGTTGATTAGCCCGAGATTGCCTTGCAAGCTTTGCAATATTGTAGGCATTTCTTCGTATACTACACTTGTTTTCTTGACCATCTATGATTGAATGAAAGGCGTTATGTTACATGATGCGTAAATAGATGTTTATCCTAATGAAATTAGAAATATATATCGACTCACCTTACCTTCTTGGTAATGCAATCATGTAAAGAGCAGCGAGCGCTTGGGATTGAATTTTGAATGTCATTGTAAAGAGATTGTGGTTGGAAGAGAAGACCAATGTAAAGTATGACCAAGAAGATGAAGAATAAAAGATTGATTTTAATGACTAGGCTTTTGAATGAAGGAGCCTTCATTATTTTTCCTAAGCTCATGTAGGATGTTTTTTGTAGAGAGAAGACTAGGAAAAGGATTCTCCTCAATGTGTGTATATATATACACGAAAACCGACATGAGACATGGACATATGGCAGATATATGAACTTATTTACAGATCAAGCATATGGTTGGTATTTACTGAAGTAATCATGAATGTAAAGGATACTACTGAATTTTGACTATCAAATTAATTTAATAATTCTTTCATAATCTTTTTTTTTTTTTTTTGTGTGTGTGTGTGTTAAATGTATGATTGTGGTGATCATGTTTGATTAATGATTAAGAGAAGTTTGTAACTTACTAGATAATTGCTTGTTAACTTAACAATTCAGTGCTTGTAGTGGTTGGGATGTAAGAATAAGTGAGGAAGAGTAAGACTTAAGATTGCAATTATATAAGACAGCTCCCCTTTTTCGTCCGCCATTGGTTGTTTTATATTTTTTTCTCCTCTTCTAGTGAGAAGTTAAGAACAATAATAACAAATGGAGTAGGTGATGAATTACATAATTTTGGAATTGGTAGAGCATCCATTTCACTGCAGGTTCTACACATCAATTCATAGTTGTTAACGTATGAAAAAGTTTTCAAAGATATTGCAAGAAAATATTATTCAACAGCTACAAAGTATAACAAAATCCTCAATAACATACTGCTTTCAAGATCACTATATTTCACGAGTATATGCAAAAACAGGATCAATTTCTATGTAGACGTGATTAAGCATGCCATATGGACTAAATTAAGCTTGCCATATGTATGCGATTTTAGTATGTATTCAATAATACAACACCTCGAAAACGCAGACTTTGTGAAAATATATCATCCAAAGGTTCATAAAAATTATCAATTCTAAAGAAATTGTAGAAGGTTGGCATGGTAGATAGCAAAGCAACAACTTGATTAATTTTGCTAGCTACTGCGTTATCTTGTTGTAAAGATTAACTTGTCCAACCGGCTATCATATAATCGTCTGTCACCTAGTTTTGTCAACAGGGAAAACTTATAATAATTATAGTACCTATATATAATAACACTATAGAGTGTGAATAGTTTCGAAGACCGAACCGTGAGTCGTCGCGTATTGATGTAAGATCAAAGGTTTTAATGGTTCAACCGGTTAGATCGTGAGAACATCGTTGATCGTTATTTTCTATTATTCTAATTTAAATGTTAAAATATTTCACTTAATGTTAAAATTTAACCAATCATAATTAATACATTGTACTCTAAACTAATTATTTTTTAAACATTTCATAACAAACATTAATTGGAATAATTCTATCATAATATTTTAGTGCAAAATTGTAAATTTTCTTATTTTTTTAGGTAGAAGAGATTCGGTTCAACAATGGTTCATAAAATGTAAACTAATAATGAATCACGTCATATAAAATTAATAAGATAATTCAATAATTTAATATCTAAGGTCATGAAATTATTTGTTAAATTGATTATGTGAAAAACTGAAGAGTTAAACAACGATTTTTTCTCAAATTTGAAGAACCCCGTGGTTCAAAAAGGTCGGTCTAAAAGTTTTTTCAAAGTCTTGAAGTTTGACAGCGGGTTCATGAACGGGCAATGTTATTTCATTTTCAGAAATGTAACGTTCAAAGATTGAAAGTTAACCATGGTCGAACAGAGTTTGGATCGGTCTTTGTTATAATGCAATGTGTTTGTTTTAAATGGATATGAGCATAAAATAAGCACTTATTCACCAAACTTACAAGTTTAGCTTAGATTTTCATCATTGCTTAAGTAAACTTGCCAACCACAAAAAACTGTAGTATGACATATGAGATCTTTTGGCCGCATTACTTTTTCTAATCTAGATATTAAATTTTGAATTTAAAAGACGCATTACTTTCCCGACTTCTCTTGCAGGCTGATTATATCAAAACGTGCATAGTAGTGGAAAGCCACACAAATGGTCTTCAAATTAAAAGAAAAATATTGCAATAACCAGTATACATGCTGATATTACTACTATATTGGAGAATTATTATCATCCCACCAACTGTTGTATAAATAAATATTACTTGTATTTTTAAACAAAGAGAAACAATGACTTCTCATTCTTTGGTAAAAATCGTACAGAAAACCATTGAGCTCAAACAGTTGATCTTTTCCTCTATTAAAATCCAAGCACAAATCGTATTTGGATGAGCTGATAGAGAAATTCAGTTAGCCAATTTACATTGGTCATTTTCAGTTTACTTCACATGTATCCCTTTCCTGAAATTCAAGAAAATTCTTCACTTGGAAGGATGTAAATATACTAGGAAATATGTAATAACATATTGTTAGCTGTTCAGAATTGTACCACGTTTCTCATATACTTAACTTAGACGTGGATATCTGAACTTGTTAATTTTGATATAACATCAACCGTGATGTACTCAACCGTGTTTATCTTCAACCAATATTCAAAGTGTTGTGTTCAGATAGACAAAGCATGCATATTTTGCCCAAAAAAATTCTATTATAAACAGGAGGCAAAAATATCTCAGATACAACATGTTCCGCATATTTCTGTGTTGACTATTTCTTGCTTATGTAAAAAGTACAAGATAATCTGATGCATTGGAGAAGACTGTACTAGAGAGGTAATTTCCAGTTAAAATGGCCATAGAATCTGATCTGAGTTCTTGTACATCGTCAATATATATACTTCTCCTTTGAACCAACTGGCGGTTGGCCTACATGAGACGACAAATTAAAATCACTAATCATGACCATCATCTTTCATAAACTATTTGATAACACAGATAAGAAATTAACCAACCAAGAAGATCCATGAAATGAATAATGCCGCAATGACTGTTCTTCTTGATCGATCATGCTTGATTCAAATGTCAATGTCAGGAGGAGGAATTTTCCAAAAATTCCAAGGATTATACTCCTCCTATAGTAATAGTAATATGGAAAATATAATAGTTAAATCTACGGTGTGATTGAAAATAATAATAAATATAATTTGTAACAAAGATTTTACCACTTCAGCTGTAGCAGGTGGAAACATGCCATCAACAAGTGCATGAAGCGATGTATATGATCCTGAGTCGTGTACTCTACGATTCACAACCACCTCGCCCTATATATCATGATCGCATTTATGTAAATAATTTTTAGCAGAAAAAATGAAAAACTTTGATATTTATGAATCTCACCTTAGGATTAATGATGAAGATCTTTCCTTTAGGAATCCCCACCTTTAAATAGCTGAATTCATCAGTATCTCTGTTGCCGAAACCAGCATAAAATGGGTTGCACTCAGCAGGAAATAAAGCCTTTATTTCCTGTAATGTAAGGAAGGAATGTCAAATTGCTGGAAAAAGAAAGAGATGCTCTTCTCATTATCTCATAATACACTATAAGGAAGGAAGAGAGAATAGAACAAAATACTGTTGACCAATAGAAAAGGGTGCATATAATGATTAAATTTAATTACAACAACAGAAAATACTGATAGCACTGTTGTTCAACAGAGAAATACAATGAAAATCACATCAAACTTACCTCTAAGCAAGAGATCTTGAATTCATGAGGAGCTCTTCTGATAACTAAAATAAATAAATGCACAAAATAAATTTTAGATAGTAATAGTTTGCAATCATGTTAATGTTAAGGAACATCAACAAACTGTTATAACTAGTTGGGGAAAAACTGTATCATATATTCAAAAACAAACTGTTATAACTCATGATCCCAAGCCTTATTCATTTGGATTTAACTGTTATACAGTATCAATTATTCTCATACCATGAGGATTTGACCAAAATAAAACTGCTATTTGTTCCAAGACAAACAGGAAAATTAGTGTGGAAGGGAAAACTGAATATAATACTCTCTACAACTGTGAACTATGGTCGGAACATATAAAAAAAAAGGCTACATTATACATTTCTTCTGAATTTCAAATTGCGAACCATACACGTACACAAAGCTCATCAAAAAAATCAACTTAAAAGTTAATGTCAAAGTTCAGTAATTATCATCACCTTCTCTATAAAGTGAAGGGAAAAGTCCGTCTGGGGATATGACAACTGGACCATCAGGTAGTGCCTTCCCATCCTAGAAACACAAAATAAGAGTTCTCACTTAACAATAATAAATTAGGAAAAGGAAAACATAAGAATATTCCATGCGGAACAAATTAATTGAAAAAAATAAGCAGAATTAACTGGAAAATGAAACATTTTGTAGAAATATTACCTGCTTAAGGTTCATCAAAAACTGTCTGGTCAGATAAGCTTGAGAAATTGACCGGGCACTCAGAAAAATGAACTCGTATCCATTTTCCTGCAACAAATCTAATTTGTATAAGCCGAAATTCACTTCAAAATATCTATACTATTAATAAAAGGATGCAATTATGTAGGATTCATTGGTATGCATCGTTTCAACCTTCATCAAAATCACACAAACATCCTACAAACTTTCTATATTATATTCAACCCTGCATTTCATGCATGTGCGTGCACATCGTGTGTCTCATACACTAGCATGTAACATACACATATGCACGCACTGCACGTGCACGCTTGTGCGCAGGGTTATGCAGACAATTCCTATTTTAATAGTCAACGTCCATATTTAAAACACAAATCGTTGCATAAAAACATAAAAAATGCAAATATAATTTGCATGCCAAGACAAAAAATATATATACTGAGTAGTTGACATAAGTTATGAAGCGTGTAACGAAGGTGCTTTCCATTGCCGCTTAAACAGAAACAAACAGCAAGTGCCTTAAGAACATATTTGAAAATGCAAAACAATATTTCATAAACTTATAAGATGTTCACAGATATAAGAACCCTAATAATATCAAATAGTTACGACTACAAATTATAACCTATGTAGTGGATGAATTTTTTGTAATTAAAAAAATTGCACCAAAGTACAAACGAACATAATGGATTATCTCCATGGATTTGTTCACAATATCAAGTGTCATGTTCAAAAGTATGAATGTGAAATTTATGTGCTTATACAATCAGAAATAAAAGATAGATTGATTAACCTTGATTGCCGAAAATAAATGTGCAACACCAGTCTGAGACCAATCTTTGCCAACTAGAGGCATGAACTGTCCGAGAACATCTGATCTGTAATTGATTGCAGTGCAAAATGAACTCATAGTCCAATATATAATTTATTCATTATTAACTTTTAAAGAAAATGCTACGCTAAAGAAAACCAGTCAAATGCACAATTAAATAGACAAAGACTGGTAACTTTTAGATCATCAAACATCAACTGTTCAAGAAGCCCGTGGGGGTTCATTCAAATTTTATGCATTTTAGTTAATGAATGAAGGTAGAAATGGAACCCAATACACAAGACTCTGCTAGGAGAAGGTATGAGGTATCACTTCTCTAGGATCATTTATAGTTCATAGATCCGTTGGATGGTTTTCAAGTAACTTAAAACCAGTAGTTCGACATTTCTTCAAGACATATATAACTTGTTGCATGATATGTTTGCATCTCAAGGGATATTGTAATAACTGCATAATCTGTTTGTATCGGTTACAATGAAATTGTATAATCTGTTTGTATCGGTTACAATGTGGAAAGCCATAAATTTTATTACTTTAAGCTTCTCAACCGAAAACTGGGTTTTGAGTAAACTACATGAAAGCTAAATGATGGCAAAATAAATACAACATGATTCAATCTATAGTGTTTTCTTCTTTTAGTAATTTACTAATTTCTCCATTCACAACATATAGAATGCATAAAGCATATAGCAAATTACCAAATTATACTTTCAAAAAGCAGCTCAAAACTCACTTGGTAATCGTTCCATCAACATCTGAAATAACAATTCGAGTATTCCATCTCCACAAATAAATCCTAGCATCCACCTGTCAGACAATAGATTTTTCATTATTTACAATGCAGAAGGTATAAAGCATAGTATAAACAGAAACAAATGAAACCAGATTAAAGAGATGAAGAAAAATGTGCCTGCTGTTCTCCAAGCATCGAGGTTGAAAAGCTAAAGGTTATTGAATTTGGTCCTTCATTAAGATTTAATGAAGCAAGTTCCTCAGAAGTAGGAGCAAGTGACACTTTCTTCTTTGTTAGTTTAGCTCTTTCCAATTCATCCTCACTTGCCAAACTTTGACTTCGCATAGGAGATTTAACCATGTTTTCTTGAGTGATGCTTTCAGAAACTGGATGTGCAGCATTTATGGTCTTCGATTTCTTTAAACCAAATGGCCATAGTCTCCAACTTACTTCATTTCGGACTGTAGTTTCGGAAGTACCATTACAGTTTCCCGTATCTTTATTTGTGGACATCATATCTTGATGTTCCAACGACTGTTTGCTTTCTGTTAATTATGTAGCATGGGTCCATAAGTTAAATTGTTACCTTTTCAAGCCAAAATCGTGTATTATCATACTTTGGTTATCCACCAAGTACATGCCACTGAAAAAATTAGTGTTAATTCTTTTTCTATAATATCTGTACTTCGTAGTGAATTGGACAAATTTGTCATTGTATTTTTTTTTTATAATTGAATTTTATTAGTCGTTTTTTGAGGAATAACAGAGGAACAGTTTTTTTTAATAAAAAAAAAAAGTGGTATGGATTGGAGTTGCTCTACATGATGTAATCTTCCGAACTTTTGATGGAGAATGAACAACAAAATATGGTGAGCCCTTGTATGCCTAACATCCGAGATAGCATAATTGTCATTTTAATATTGTGCTCGAAAAGAAAAAAACAACTTACCATCAAAAGACTTAATAGGAGAGGAATCAACTCCTTGCATATTCCCAAAGTCAGTAGCTGAACCAGCATTTATAGATAAACAGCTTGAGACTGATCCCAACATCTCACTGTTAAGTTTCAATGAACTACTTAATGGATGAAGATCATTAGTCCTATCAAGATCATGAATTTCAGAACGAATAATAGGCAAGGATTTGGTTAGCAGTTGATCAATTTCTTCAAAATTTGATCTACTTTTGGGTATATCCATTGGGCTAGTGTGATTTACTGATGTTAAAATGCCTGAAGGGCATTCTTCATTGCTTCTATCTTCTAACTCTGTTTTCTCGACATCTTCTTTTAAGAAGTTTGAATAGCTATCCGTTGTTTCAGCCCCAGTCACATTGCTTTGTTCATGACTAAACTGGAATTGCGCATCATCCAAGTTCTCTGGTATTTGAATTCTGACCCCATTTTCAGATGTTTTTATCGGAGTCCTATGAGCAGAATCTACCATAACAGTTCCTCCCACTTCTTTAGAAAACTCGGAAGTTTCTTGCCCTTGGCAGATTACTTCAGGTTCGCAAGAACCAACCTTTCCTGGAGATACATCATTAGAACCGTTTTGCAATGAATTGCTTAGTGAGTCTTGAGTAATACAAGTAATCTCAGAACTAGATGGCTCCAAATTGTTTATATCATGATCTATACAACTTTCTATGGCTGTACCTGATTCGGTTAATGAGGTACCACATATATTTCCATCTCTTTCAGTGAATATATTCGATACTTCAGGTGTTTCTGCATGTATTACCGATTTAACTTCTCCATCATCATTTTCTAGCACAGTATCCAAACTAACTGTACAATTTTCAGCCTTTCCTTTAAGGGAATCGTCGTGTTCTTCAATATTATAATCACTGTTCGAGTAAGGATTTAAATCATCAAAAAAAATTCCGGTTGTAACACTTCTATTAAAATTATCATCTACCCCCTTATTGTCAGTAGAAGCAAGTTCACTCTTCAAACTTTCATTATTTTTGTTCTCAACTTCATTTGGAGTAATTTCTTTTTCCACTAGTGTATCAACATTTGTGATCTTAATACTTCCATTGGTTTGCTTACTCCCAAACATAAGCCGATATAACATAGCACGTTTTGATCTTGTTCTGTTTAAAATCTTCCCATTTCCATTCTCTGCATACTCGAATGTTCCATTAACTTTTTCCGTAGTTACAATTTTTCCATTCCCATTTTCCACGGTAACAATTTTTCCACGCACATTCTCCACGCCTACAATTTTTTCATGCTCATTCTCTACAGATACAATTTGCTCATTTTTGATCCCATCAAAATTACAGCTTTGTGCCTTTTTAAACTTCAAATTACTATCATTTTCATCAACCTCGTCTCCCGAAGAATGTGAAGAAATTTCTGAATCACCCGAGTCATCAAAATCCCACTCTTTAAGAAAGTAAGCTTCACCCTTATGGTCTAAATACATATGAAACTTAGCTTCTTCTCCATTCACACAAATAGTAACTACCTTCTCTTTAGTTTTTAGCACGCCTTGAAATTTACCAAATCGAACATACCAAGGTGAAGATTTGTAGCTACCATCCTGCTGTTGAACAACTATTATATCTACAGCTCCTCCAAATGGATGGAAGGGCCCAGAAACTGTATAAACCCCTCTTGTAATATAGCTACTTAATTTCTCCATTGCATACATCTTTACAAATGCAATTTTTACAGCCACTTAGATCATAAAATTGAGCTATTTAGTATTCCGAAAATTGTCGGTATTTACAGTAAACTCAAGGGCAGCACAAAGATTTGATTTCGCAACAAAATTACAGAATTTCCAAGCATCCAAAACTGAAATGCTGCGATTTCCCTAAGCTTAAACTTGGATTCTGCAGTGGAAAAAGGAAACAAAATCAAGCAACTAAGAACATAAAATAAGTTGCAGCTTCTCTGGAATCTAACGATAGTTCTATGAAATCCAAGCAGAATGAATGGAAAATAAACACAAGAAAATGAACATAGGATAAATCAAGATGAAATTTTGCGAACGACCCAGATCAAAAAATCAATCAAATACCCTAACAACAACAACATCATCATCAAAAGGAACAACTAAACATGATAAAACTGAAAATTACCTGTTTGGAAAATGAAAATGGGAACAGAAAGACTGAAAGAGGAAGGTAAATAAAAGGATATGAGGAAAGAGACGGGACGGAATCAAAGCATATGCGAATAAACAATCAATGAATTATGAGGCGAATCTAATCATATTCACAATAATTTCGCGGCGAATTGGGGTAGAAAATAGGAGAAAAAGGTGCAGGCCTTTTTATTATGAAGATGTGATTTTCTCCTATTTTCTTCGTCTGATTGAAAAGAGAGACGTTTGTAAGAAAGAAGGATGTTCGAGGCTCTGGTTTTCAAGGCTGACACGCCAATAACTTTGGAAAGATACCTTAATTCAGTGCCCCTTTGCATTACTAATATTTTATAACAGTTCTATCGAAAAAAATAATTTTTTATAACACAATTATTTTTAATGAAAAATATTATGTGAATTGTATAAACCATGTAGTTTTCTGTTGTATCATAGAAATTATGAGAGCAAGTTGCTACTTTGCACTTTTGTCGAAGCATGATATTTTCTACCACACGGTCCAAAGCAAGCTCATTCCAAGCAACACACAATGTTATACAAAATGCACAAAATAAATAAGAATCATGTGATATATGTATGATTCAATATACTTGGGACTCTCAATAAACAAGTGTAAAACAAACATATCTGAAAAAACATACCTCATGAAAACATCTTAATTTTGCGTAAGAATAAAAGATAAAAAAAAGCTGCATATACCACGGCAAAAGTGCAATCGACTGACAATTAGTTGTGTGCTTCCGTGTATGAATATTAGCATTGCCCTTGTTTTCAAACTTAATCATGAAAATCATTCTTTAAAAACAAGTTTTACAAAACATTTCTAGTAAAGTTTTCAACGAATGTATACGGTTTGAAATGCAAATATATGTAGGTGGAACCATAAACATATATGATTCTAGCTCTACATTTTTGTGAAATGCAAATTTGCAGCTTCGATTGTAAACATATGCAGCTCTGTTTGAAATTATTCATAATTCTAACCGTGTGTGTATATGCAATTTAAACTGCGTATTCTCCTTTAAAAAAGTTGAAAATGATGTTTCGTCAAACAGTTTTTCTTAAAGATTGCGGAAGTCAAATTTGAATTAATTTTTTGGATGCTTGAAAATTATATCCCTATAAATAAATATTATGACCAAAAAATGCCTTATGAAACGCTTTTTAGTTCCTCCAATATGTGTTCCAATTTTTAAATGCATATTGTATCATAACCTAAACGTATCTATGCGTCAGAATTTGAATGAGAAACCTTTGGACATCCATGGGTACAAATATGGATTCAGAACGCGTTTTTTCACCCTTCATTTTAGGTATGGATAAAACATTATCAATTCATGGACCATTTGTTATACTTTTTAGGGTCTAAGCCGGTTGGAACAAACGAAATGCAAGCGCAATACTCGTATGGTAAATTTAAACGAATATATGGTCATGAGAATTTTTTCGAACACCATCTAAGACAAAATTCAGAAAACTTACAACCGATTTAGAAAATCAAGTTTTGTATTTTGTGTTTTCAATATGCGCTTTAAAATGCATAGAAAAGCATAAGTGGGTGGAAAAAACAATCAATTTGAAAAAAGTTTTTTAACATATAAAAAAATGATGGTAGACCTCGTTTGATTTGCTTTTTTTATTTTTGTGTTTTCGTTCAAAAATGTACACATGACGCATATATTTTTTAAAAACAACCAATTTGTAAAAGAACGTTAGCATGTAAAATAGAAAACAAATTTATTTTGTTTTTCATGTTTTGAAAAATAAAAAAATAATGAAAAACAATCAATTTCCTCTGAGTTCCACCACTCCCATTGTGAATGTTGAAAATAAAAAACACAAAATGTAAAATAAAACCAACCAGACCCTTAATATTTATCTTTTATTGTCTTTTCTTTCGATCGTTGGATTGAATAGGATCTTCCAAGTTACACACTTTCACACGTACAAATGCTGAAAATATAGAACTCGGAATTAGTTTTCAAACCAAGCACTATCCAAAATTTTCTTATTTGAACAAAATCATAAACTTACATTACTAATTTTTTATCCCAAGAATAAAATAGTGCCCAGACTATCGAACAATTAAGGGTGTAAATCGGTCGGACCGGACCGGACGGAGGCATGTTCAATTTATGTTCTAAATAAAATCGGACCAGGTACGGATTGAACGAGATTTATATTAGTACAAATTTTGTTGTCCTAACTCGTGTTCTAAATAAAATCGAACGGACACGTACATACGTTTTTCAAACACGGACTCGAACGTACACGGACAGACATTGCTATTTACATCAAATTTTATGTTGTTTAATAGAATTTCCATCGGGTATATTATTTTTATCAATGTGTATTGAAGTATAAGCATTTTATGAATCCTTAATCAACTGATCAAATAGTTGTCATATATGTTTTGAGAAATACAGAGGATATACTGAATTATAAGAAATTCGAACGAACACGGACCAGGAAAGATTTTTGCTCGTACAAATTTTGTTGTCTTATCTCGTGTCCTAATTGAAATCGAACGAACTCAGACGGACGTATTTCGACCACGAACACGAATGGACATCGGACATTCGTACAAAATTAAGAACCCTACCAACAACATCCTACCAACAACATGAAGGAATAAAGGTTTGATAAGCTGTAAAATTTGATTATGTCGCTTATTGTTGTAGCACTATAGCCCTTCTATTAGCCAAAAGAATGTTATTTTACTTTGCACCGAGTCATTTATTGTCAAATCATTCAAGATTAGAATTGTAGGTACGTACATGCAGAGGGTAGATATGAACGGCCATTTATGCGAAACAAGGAGTTCCTGCATGGGAGCAACATCATTATCACAATGAGTTGGCAAAGTGCAAAAAGGGAACATCTATCATAAAACCGGCCCACTGAAAATTCTCAGGGACCCACATGACCGGCACCCAGTTTACACCCACAGTTTCGTCAGTGACATCATTTTAGTAGACCATTGGGCCCATGAAAGAAATAAAGGTAGGTACAGGCGGTGGGAAAATGAGACTGAATTGAAGTTGCCCATCTTTTCATCTACCTTTCAATTCATTTTATTGGTGGTGGGTACGAAAATTCGCTTGCCTTTTTTTTCCTTCCTCTGCTTGCAATTTTTTACCGTGAGTCACGAATACGGGTATTAAATGATCTTTATATAAATTCGACGGTTGATAGTCTCACGTATCAAACACATGGGGAAGGCAGAACAAATCTATGCACTGATCCTATTATTTTGAGTTGCCTCAAACAAAACGCAATTTTAGTTGGGAAAAATAATTATTATATTAGAAATAATTCAGTCAATGGTAAATAAAATGAATCAATTTAGGTAATAAATTCTATAAAAATGCAAAATTACATAATCAATAAGCGTCTAATTAGGATCGATAATTAGAACTAAAAGCCGCAGACTTGAACAAAATGATCTAAGAAGGTTCGACCTTGAACCAAATCGAATGAGCCTTGAATCAGGTCTATACGATGAGAAATACCATAAAATCCGATCAAGCACGAACCGATCCAAAAGATCGAACCAAAACATATTGAAATATGCATTTTTAATGCTATTATACAAGCCAACCTGAATTTGTAGCGAACCTTGGTTCGGATATGAATTTTAGAATACATATTTAGTACCCGACAAAATCCGATCCATCTAGAACTATAACCTACTAGATCAGATCCTGGTGCAACCCGAAGGGTTCAATTGCCATTTCAAGGTATACTTGCTCCACTAAGGTATAGTTAACATTTTCTATATATTAAATTTTAAATCAAGGGTCCTTCCTTGTGGGGGTTGCTCAACTTAACATAGGGTTGGTGCTGCATATATGTATAGATATACAAGAGACGTCAAATATTTCATTGATGCATTTGTTAAAAAAGATAAAAGGAAATGTGGGCACAAATATTTCAACTAGCTTTTCTTGTTCTTGAAAAACAAAAGATCCAAGAAAACTCTGGTGCATTTCGGAAGTTAATTTTTTTTTTTCTTAAAGTTTTTTCGAAGATCCCATTAAAATTTGTTAGTTTAACAAAATTCAAAATTTCTTTTGAGTAAATTAGTTATCGCACAGAAAGAAATAACAACGTTTTAAAATTGGTTAGAGTTGAATTCTCCTACATCCATTGGGCAAATTGCTCTTTTCTATGATATTTCTTAAAAATAAAATATTTTATATTTTTCCAAACCAACTCTTAACTTTTCAGAAGTTTATAGGAAAAGAAATGAGAAACGAAGAAGAAAATCGAGTGAGAAGGTCCTATTTTTATGTGGACATGGGGTCTATTAATCCTGTGACGACCGCCCTACACCTATGGTATCCAATATTATCTATACAGCACGCTATGACGGCACCCGATCGATGTAAGACGATTGTCAAGAGTTTGTAGAGTAGAAATCATGCAAACAGAACTGATCATATATCTCACAACGTAAGAATAAAATATAATAATCACCATAGATATAAAATAGACGAGACAATAATAAATAAAATGAACTACATAATCAGAGCACAATGGGTTCATCATAGCTATATACATATATCATAGAGTTTATACAGCAAATAATAAACAAAGATGTATTGTCACTAAATAAAATTAAAAATCACTGATAAAAAGCTCCACAATGCTGCACGATGGAATATAAGCAATGGAAAGCCCGAAAATAGATAAATGAAAGCGTTTCCTCTTCCTCGTCCTTTGTATCGCTCCATACGCTAAGTCAGACCTACTGTCTAGCCTACTCATTTAAGAGTACCCGAGATAATAAGAAGTAAAGTATAAATTTTGAAATAGACAATGGTCTAATACGAGTGGTCTACAATATCAAAATACTATAGAAGTCAATATAATAAAATAGAAATAGGGTATGGAGAATCATATCTGACATGTTCTTGCATGTAAAGAGTTAGCAAATAACAGTATATGCAAGTCTACTATCATCATCATCATATGTGTGTACTGCAAGTCAAAGTACATATTAGGTGTCTAGGAATCTATGTTAACAATACCTACATCATATGACATCTTTAGAGTGATAAAGCAAACATAACAACCATTAAATAATCTTCACATCACTCACTCAAGTCCATTGGATATACGATAGCTCTGTATGACCACATCAATAGGTAGAGACTACTCAGCATCTCGGTTTCTCAATGCTCGAATCTATGCCACTTCGTAAGGCCAAGGACTAGACTCAACATCAAAAAGTCCAAGGTAAGACAAAACACATCAAACAATTCGGGATCTATCAAAAATCTAGGCGAGCATCCTCACATACCCCTTTTTACATGCACACTTCAAACCTTTGAGTTATCAATGATCTGTTTACACATGTTTCTATAGTAGAACACATCATCGTTAGTTTCATTAATCTTCATAGTAGAACACATCATCGTTCTGCCTATAAGTTCCCATCATCGAGCTTGTCCATATGAATCCTCATCACAAATCATATCATCAAGTCGTCCGCATTCGAATCATCTCTTGACACCGATCATAAGTTGTAAATTCATCGCCTCAACGTCTCGAAGTTGCCAAGTCAAAACATCGAATCATCCTTTCAGTCTACTCATCGTAAATCAATCTTCGTCGACCATACATATGGAAGTAGGCATCCCAAGTCATGAAGTGATCGACTCCTGTAGAATAGCTCGAAAGTTACGCCAAAATACCCCAATGAATAGTGGTCGATACCGACCACTCAAGAGTGATCGTCATTGACCATTTTGGCTTAGCACTTAGCCAATTTTGGTTAAGTACTAGCCAAACTCAAAATCTCTTTCTAAACCCATTTTCTCTGGATTCTCCCTTGCACCTTCCCAAAGTTTCTATGCACCAAGACCTAAGTCAAATCTGATGCCTTTTAAATTCTTGGGGGGTAGCCAGACAAGTATTTGATCATTTAAGCCCGAAGTTTTGCCTTCACTTCCCCGGAGTACCTATAGCGTCGCCTTGAAGTTTAACTCCAAAATCCCCGAAGCTTCTCCACCGTCGCCCACAATTTTTCTCCACCAACCACTCTTGCTTCTTGGTCAACAACCCACTATTTCAAACCCAAATGCCTTAGGTCCAAAACTGGAGCTTTCCTATGATAAAGTTAGGTGTATGCCCTAGGGGAAATTATGTAATTTTGTTACATATATCTAACTCGTTGACCAATCTTGTTCGAAATAAAAGGTATTTTCTTCCTATTATATACTTGATATAATGTGACTGTATTAATTAATTAACTTAATTAAAAGTATATTTAATAGAAAATCCATAAATGGTATATTTTGTGATAGTAGTTACAAAGTGTCATAACCGTGAGTAATTTATCACAACGAAATAAATATACCATTTTAAATGTTCCTAGTCAAGATGCATCGAGATTGGATATCGATGTATCCGTTGAGACTGGAGTACGTAACGCTCCCCAAATGTTGGACAGTGTATTAATCGTGACTGTTGGAGGGACCTAGAGATTACGTACTAATAGTTACTAGATAATTATGGAACGTCTCACTCGATAATTTTCTGTTGATTAATATAACTAAGTCAAACAAAAAATATCGATGTGACTGATCTATACAGTTCTCTCGATTTGAGAATACTGTGGATCTTCAGTATAAAAGCTCCTCTTTGATTATAGCCAAATCATGGCATGGCGTCCATCGAGTGACTATACTTGGGTCGAATGGATGTATTGGAAGTGAAGCACTATTCAAAAGAGAATTCATCTACTTAGTTATATGCGGTTAGTATCACAGTCAACTCAAAGTCAAAGTCTTTGTTCAGAGCATTTCGATTAATAATAATTGTTATTATTGAACTAAGGACTTTGTATTTAGACTATAAAGTTGAATGCTGATGATGTTGGAATTTTGACTATTATCAAATTCCATAATTCCAAAGTGATATAGTTTTGACGAAGAGAATTGGTGTAAACAAACGTCACAACCGGGTAACACTTATTAAACTAAAATTGAATTTTACCAAAAATGAGTAAGCGATAAATTTGGCCATAATGTCACACTACCTGCTAAGTGACGTGTTAACGTTAACATTAGAATAATTCGATGTTCATCGCTGACTAAATTTACACCCAATAGTTACACAGCCGAAATGATGAATTCCCTTAAGACCAAACAATTTAATTAGTTTATAATTGTTATAAATTAATTAAATTAATTAATATTTATAAAATATTACATATAAAATTTGAATATGATATGAGAAATAAAAGATGTTATATATATTTATAACAGCTATAAATATATCGATCGATATACAATATCGACAAGTAATTAAATTAGATTTAATTGCATAGTATTTTGGCTTGGGATTTGATGGGTTTAAGGCCCATCATTAGGGCTGCAAAATTTCATTTTTGGAAAGGTCTAGGGGTGGTTAAATAATAGGGAATTAGTGTAGGAAATTCGGGTTTTGGATCTTAAGGCTGGATTATAGAGGAGGTGAATAGTGTTTAATGGATTTTATGGAATTTTTGAGATCTTTTCAAATATAAACAAAAATAGATGCAATTCACAAATATAGAGACAATCACAGAACCAGGGACAAATGCAAATAGTAAATAAAAGCAGTAAAGGAAAGAACACACCAGAATTTTATACTGGTTCGGCGTTACCCTACATGCAGTCCCACAAAATTTCTTGTGCCGACTTCTTTTCAAATATAATGTAGATATTACAACCTCGATTTCAAGGCCATGAGATACACCCTCCTGTATCCGAGTCCAAGGGAAACTCTCTTGATTTGACCAGGCTACAAGATCACCTAATTGATTTACAGGCTACAATCACACCCAATTGATTGACGGACCCTAATCACATCGTTTCCTATCACACTTTGATAGAGAGAGACTCGATACACTTCTTTGATTACAAATGATCCTATAACTCTGAATAGCACTGAGATCTTTGAGAGAGAGTGACAGAGAATCGAACTAGAGATGATTGAGTTTGATTCACTTAGAATTTCGATAGAGTTTTGTTAAAGCATTTGAAATATAAGAGAATATTTGAGTGGAGAAGAAGGAGTGAAGAAATGAAAAAAAACTAACTTAAAATTCGTTGAAAACAACTGGAATTTATAAGAGAGCAACGGTCATGTCCATTCGCAAACAGTTGTGACGAGTAGAAAATTTGAATTTTAAATTCTACGGCTACGATATCGACATGGGAGGATGAGGGATGTCGACATGCCTATGTTAATTTTGAAAATAGATTTTGCTTTAAAATGATTTTTATTCTAAAACTTGTCAAAACAATTTCTAAATTTTTTAAACCATTTTGAATATAGTTTAAATTTATAAAAGTGTTTTAGAAAGTAATCTTAAAATATATAATTTATATTATAAACATAATATTAAAAACTAAGTATAGATTTCTTTAAATATATTAAAGCTAAAATACTAAAATCAAGAGAAATTTTAAAAAACAAGAGATGATTTTGTGAATTAATATAATTAAAATTAGTCTTTGAATTAAGGCAAAAATATTTAAATTGATAGAGATGACTTTAAAAAGATATTTTTGAAAAATTAAATCATTTTGAAAATTTCATGAATTCCATTCCACTAGAGAAGATCGTGGGTTCCATCCTACTAAAGAGGTCGTGGGTCCTATCTCACTTTCGAAGCAAGAAGGTGGATTCCATTCCACAACTAGAATCCGAACAAAGATATTAGTGCTATTATGAAGTTTTAACATAAATCTAGACTCTATTACTTATCTTGATATCTTCAACTCTTGAACTCTTGATACTCATGAGTCTTTAGTCTTGATTTCTTCGATCTTGAATTCGTCAATCTTGAATCTTTATACTCGGTCTTGAATCTTTATACTGTACAGTCTTCATTCTCAATGCTTATATATATTTATCCTGCATATACATATATATCTAGACAAGAATATTAGTATTTATATTTTATAACAAATCCTAAGGTTGTTATCATCAAAACCATCATCTCAGGAACTAACAGTGTCGCTCTTTTGATGATGACAACCTTCGTTTATAAAATCTACTCCAACTCCCTTTTATTCCAACAACTCTCCCTTAATCTATGTCTATCTAACCTATTTTATAATTCTCCTCCTTTGTCATCAAAAAAACTAGCCCTAAACTATAGAACTCCCCCTAAATCTTATATGATAGCACTGTGTAGGATAATAACATAGTATAGTAGAATATAAATGAGATATATAATAATATAAATAAAATATAGTAAGCTAAATGTGAGAGATATGAAAATTTCAAACATAATCAATCATTATATACATTATGTTCTTATCAAACCACACCATGTTCAATCGTATATTACACACCATATTCAAATCAATCCAAACCATATCAAATCAAACCAAACAATTCAATCAATCCACATATGTCAAATCAAACATTTCTTGAAACTTGAACCCATCTTTCTTATAGGATCTGCCTTTATAGCATCTCATTCTTCATTATCTTTATTCAGAGTTCCTTCTGGATTCGCTTTAAGTTCTTCTTTGTTGAGGGATGAGATTATCCATTGAATAGCATCGAAATGTCTTTCTTATTCTTTTATCATCTGCATTTGGCTTAATTCTAAGTGACGTAGATTACGAAGGATAAAAGTAATTATGTTATTGAAGGATTTGAGAGTTTCTTCAAGATTCTCACTTAGGATATGAATAGGAGAGGCTATTTTTTGATAAAATATGAAGAAATTCAATAGAAACAAAAGAGAATTGAAAGTATGCATTTTTCTAGAAGAAACGGGTATTCAAAGAGTTAGAAAGTCGTTTGAAATGAAAAGACACAAGGTAGTTTGACGCAGCGGATACAACAAATGGAAGAAACGATGGAAAGTAGTAATCGATGGATTGAAAGATACCGAACGACTAAATTCGTTGATCTCTAAAAGATACTGAATTCTAGCTATCTTCGACACGTTGATCGCGCACGATACCGTGAGAGAAGATCTACAATTCTTCGAACGTTGATCAGGCGCACTTGATACCGTGAATTGGCTTCAACAATCGTTGATTCGAGCGCACTTGAATGCCGAAAGTGGAGATAGGAGATAACACTCAACTACCAATTTCAAAGAGGCACAAAGCACTCAAACAAAGTTTCATTCAGAAATCAACAACCTTTACAATGACACAACACGCCTATTTATAGGCTTACATACATCACAACACACACGGTTTCACCGACCTAACTCAGGTACTTGCGACCTACGACTTATTAACAAACAACCTAAACATAAAAATTGGATTTTTGATGAATTAACCTCATGTTGGAGTTGATTACCTGTTGCATGTTCTGTAATTTTATTCCACCAGGTCTTTGAAGCAAATTGAAGCTCCAAACTGTCATCTTTTCATGTTAATTTGAGTTTTGCTCTACAAAATCGCAAGGTGAGTTGAATACTCACATTTTCTAGCATAGATTGAGATTTCAAGGTTAGAAATCTCAATTTTATTTTTGTTGCATGTTTAATTGTGAATCGCTTTCAGTAAATTAAGCATATCTTCTTCGTTTTAAATCGGAATTGTATTTTGTTTGAAGTTCTGGAAAGCATGAAGAAAGTGTGATAACTTTCATGTTAAATACTTTCGCAAATTTTGAGCATAGAGTATCGACAACCCCAATACTAACTTACTGCTCTGTCATTGGAAAACTGTGCTTAATATTGTTTGAAATTTTAGCATATCTTTCTCATGTGACATCCAAATTTAACGATTCTTGATGTTCTGGAAAGCTTAGCTTGTCTTCTATAACTTTCTTGTTTTGTATTTTGTTAAATTTTGAGCTTTAAATTGTCGAAACTTGCTTCTAATGACGCTTTCCGAGGCTAAAATGACAGCAGATGTGAACTTTAAATCTGAAAATTGTTTTAGTCGTAACTTTTTCATTGTTTATCGGAATTTGATAACTATAGATATTCCGGAAAGCCTAATTTATGTGCAAAAACTTTTTTGTTTTGTGTTTTCTGTAATTTTGATGTTAGCTATGTCAAAATTCATTTTTTCTACTGCTAACCTGAGAACAAATCCAATAATTACTCTGTCATTGAAGCTGAAACATATTTGATCATAACTTTTTCGTTTCCAAACCGATTTTGGTAATTTTGGATGTTCCAGAAAGTATATTTCATGTGCTACAACTTTCATGTTTTGTATTTTCTATAATTTGGACGTTAGCCATGTCAAAATCCAATTTTTCTACTGCTAACCCGAGAGCAAATCCAATATTTGCTATGTCATTGAAGCTGAAACGAACAAAGGTCGTTAACGACCTAACACTTCGGCGACTTATCAAGTACAACACACGATCTATACAACATAAAGCAAATACAACACTTTACGCGACATAAGAAGGCAATACAATATAGCGACTTAACGACATAAGAAACAACGACACAATATTTACAAACGACACACGACTTAACAAGGCCAGACACCGACCTAAGAAACTGAGCGACTTAAGCTTCTTTAGTGACATAACAAACTCGTTCGCGACTTAAGAATTTTGGAGCTCGCGACTTAAGAATTGGCAGCGACTTAACTTTGTTCGTGACTTTATGGATGTTGTTCGCGACCTAACATAAGACTTCAGCGACCTACTGGAATGTCATTCTCGACATAAGGATAAGGCGACTCACGACTTAGCTGGGGTGGGACATTGATTTGGGCTTCTTCGCCTTCGCGACCTAGGGCAGTGCGATTGCAGGTTAGGTCGTTCGCGCGGTGGTTCTGGGGTGGTGGCGCGACCTAGGCATGTCGCGCGCGAGCTTCCTCTTCGTTACCTCGTTCGCGACCTAGGTCATGTCGTTCGCGATCTTCTTCTTCACGAACTGTCGAGGTATGTGCTACATCATCCTCCCTTTATTGGAAGGAATTCGACCTCGAATTCACACTCTCCTCATCTTCGACAGCTTTCTCCCCATAATACGGAATCAAATGCTTAACGTTGAAAACGTCTGCAGTGTGAATATGATCTGGCAACTTCAACCGATATGTATTATTATTGACCTTCTTCAAAATTTCTACTGGACCAAATTTTCAAGCTTTCAACTTATTGTAAGTTCCAGATGGAAAACAATCTTTTGTTAACACTGCGTAAACCAAATCTCTCTCTTTGAAATTCACACTCCTTCGCTTCTTATCTGCCAGTTATTTATACTTCTCATTTGATGCAATCAATCGTTCATGAACAGTTCTGTGACACTCCTGCACCTCATTCACGAAATCCCCAGCTCGTTTAACAACTCCCTTCTGATATGGCACCGTCGTCAATTCCAACGGACCCTTCGGAATTGCTGAATATACAACTTGAAATGGACTGAAACCAGTACTTCGGTTGATTGCATGATTATGTGCAAATTCCGCTTGACATAACTTCACATCCCAACTCTTCAGATTATCTTTCACAAGACACCGCAACAAATTTCCCAAGGATCTGTTCACAACTTCAATCTTTCCATCTGTCTGTGGATGATATGCACTACTGAATTTTAGCTTCGTTCCCACCATCTTCCACAAACTCAGCCAAAAATGACCTAGAAATCTGGTATCCCTGTCTGAAACTATAGATTCTGGTAAACCATGCAAGCGATAGATCTCTCTAAAGAACAACTGTGCCACATGGACTGCATCTGCCGTCTTCTTAAAAGCAACAAAATGTACCATCTTTGAGAAATGGTCCACCACAACATATATAGAGCCATTTCCCCATTGAGTCCTTGGCAATCCCAACACGAAATCCATACTTACGTCTACCCACGGTTTTGTAGGAACAAGTAAAGGCATATACAATCCCGCATTTGTAGCTGTCCCTTTCAAAACTTGACAAACATGATATCTACGCACAAACTTTTCAACTTCCCGCCTCATCGAGGGCCAATAGTTAGACTGAGAAATCAACTGCAATGTGCGATCCCGTCCAACATGTCCTTCTTCATGCAACTCTTTTACAATTTTGATTCTCAAGCTGCAATCTGGCACGCATAACCGATTCCCTTTGAATAAGAATCCATCTACCAACACAAACTCATCAGTACTCCCATCCTTGACTGTCTCAACAATCTTCGCAAAGTAAGGATCTCCCTCAAACAACTCCGGTAATAGTTCAAATCCTATCACTTCAACCTTCATCGTTGTCAACAAATGATTCCTCCTGCTCAATGCATCAGCTACACGATTCGTCACCCCTGATTTGTGCTCTATAACAAAGGTAAACTGCTGTAGATACGCAACCCATGAAGCGTGCCTAGCTGAAATTTTGTCCTGCCCTTGCAAATGTTTCAAAGCTTTGTAATCCGTATAAAGAACAAACTCCTTCTGAAACAGATAATGTCTCCAGTGCTTTACAGCTTGAACAATTGCGTAAAATTCCACGTCATAAGTGCTATATCTCAACTTGGCTCCACACAACTTCTCACTGAAATAAGCAACTGGTCTACCCTTCTGACTCAATACTCCACCAATCTCAACCTTTGAAGCATCAGTATGTAATTCAAACAACAATTGAAAGTCCGGCAATACTAAAATTGGTGCTGACGTCAAAAATGTCTTAATCTTCTCAAAAGCTAACTCTGCTTCCTCTGTCCATATGAACTTCTTTCCTTTCATGCAATCGGTTACAGGTGCCATTATACTGCTAAAATGTGGAATGAATCTTCGATAAAAAGATACCAACCCATGAAAGCTCCTCACTTCAGTAATTGTCTTAGGTTGAGGCCAACTCCTGACAGCTTCCACTTTACTTTCATCCACTTGAATACCCTCCTTTGAAAGAACATATCCCAGAAACAAAACACTGTGCGTCATGAACACACACTTCCTCGTTGCAGCACAAAATTATTTCTGTCGTAGAATCAACAGTGCTTCTCGCAAATGCTGGACATGCTCTTCCATACTCCCACTATAGATTAAAATATCGTCAAAGTAAACTACTACGAACTTCCCAATAAATGGTCTGAAAATCTAATTCATCACTCTCATAAAAGTACTAGGAGCATTTGACAAGCCAAACGGCATAACCAGCCATTCGTATAGACCTTCTCTAGTTTTAAAAGCAGTCTTCCACTCATCACCCGGTCTAATACTAATCTGATGGTATCCACTCTTCAAGTCAATATTTGAGAACACAACAGCTCCACTCAACTGATCAATCAAATCATCGAACCTCGGCATAGGAAACTTGTATCTCACAGTGATCTTGTTTAGAGCCCGACTGTCCATACACATCCACCAAGTCCCATCCTTCTTCGGCACCAATAAGGCTGGCACTGCACAAGGACTCAAGCTCTCCTGAACACGCCCCTGTTCTAACAACTCCTCCGCCTGCCTTCTCAGTTCCTCATGCTCCTTAGGACTCATCCTGTAATGTGGCCTGTGAGGTAACACAACTCCTGGAACAAGATCTATCTGATGTTGAATGTCCCTCAATGGTGGTAGCTCCTTTGGCAACTCTTTAGGAAACACGTCTTCAAATTCCTCCAATACTGGCTTTACTCCCTCTGGAACTTCAACAGATTCAATAGCTTCATGTCCAATCAACAAGAATACCTCTGGACTCTCCTCTACTTCTTCAATAAACTCCTTCAAATCAACAAAGTTTTCAGCTCCTCAATCTCTTCTGACTTGCTCTCTCCTTGCTGTCTCTTCTTCGGAACTAAAATGATCTTAGTACCTTCAAACATAAAGCTGTAGCTATTGGTTCGACCATCATGCTGCACTGCTCGATCATACTGCCATGGTCTTCCCAAAAGCAAGTGACAAACATCCATCTCCACCACATCACACCAGATCTCATCTTTATACTTCTTCCCAATAGAAAAGGGAACATGAACTCGCCTGTCCACCTTCACCTCTCCTCCTTTCCTTAACCACGCTAACTTGTAAGGATTTGGATGCTTCTCCGTCTTTAACTTCAACTTTCTCACAGCTTCGGTAGAAATGATATTGTCACAACTTCCCGCGTCAATCACTAATTTACAAAACTTTCCCAGTATAGTGCATGTCGACTGAAAGATATTATTACTCAACCAACTAGCCTCACCCTCTTGCTTTGGTGTTAAACAAGACCTCCTCATCATTAGATTACATCCTTCATCTCTCGACGTGATATCCTGTTCATTCCCCTCAACTTGTGGTGAATTAAAACATCTGCTTCTGCATCCTCATCTTCCACCTCAGCAATCATTGTTCGCTTCTTTGTCTTCGGACATTCATTGCTCTTGTGACCAAACTCCTGACAATTAAAGCATTTGATACCACTATTGACCTTGGTCTTAGCAACTTCACTAACCACCGGTTTTGCAACAGCCTTGGAAACATTCGCATTGCTACTAGCCCCTTTCACTTGATTGTTGGAATTTGTAAACACACCACCACCTCTTCTTCCTTGCTTCTCCCAAGCTAACGCCTTCTGGTGTGCTTCTGCAACAGATCTCGGATCAAACATATTCACCATGTCCTGGATCTACATTCTCAACCCTCTAACAAATCTAGCTGTCAATTGCCTCTGTCTCCATGATGTCATTTCTGGCAATCAATTGATAAAATTCATCCGCATAATCATTCACCGACTTTGTTCCCTGTCTCAAGTTCTGCAATCGCTGATACATAAGAGACTGATAACTATATGGCAAGAAAGTAGTTTTCATTAACTTCTTCATCTTCTCCCATGATTCAATCTTTGACTTCCCCATTCTCTCCTTTGTAAGTTTAGTTTGCTGTCACCATGCCATAGCTCTACCTCTCAAACGAGTAGCAACCAACTTAACTCTGCAGTGCTCGGGAACTTCCTTAAAGTCAAAAATTTCTTCAACATTAGATAACCAATCAAGAAATTCTTCAGCTACCATTCCACCCTTGAATTTTGGAATTTCCATCTTCATCCCCGACTCCCATTTACGATCATCTTCTACCTCCCGATAGTGATTTCGTACTTGGTCTCGATCTCGATAATGAACACTACATCTATCACCATCTTCATCATAATCAAATGTACTTCGATATTGATCTCGACCATCAACATATCTATGATCGTGCATATCTCTTCTACTATGTCTTTCAACATCACGATATGGATCATCTCCAAACTAACGTGGAGTTCTCTCTTCATTTCTATACTCATGGTAATCTCTTTTCATACAAACTGATGATTCTCTTCTTTCTCTACAAGATTGGGGTGACACCCTCCTCGCTTCCGCAACCGATGGCGAAACTATGTTTCCTCCATGGTTCGAGATTGGTGACCTTCTCCTTTGACCTTGATTCATATCATTCATCAATTTCTCTAGCTTCCCAATACCTTCATCAAAATTTTCATTGATGCGTTGTTCCATTTGCTCAGCTTCTTCTCTTCTATACAACACTTCAACATTCTGATGACGGTTGGCTCTCCTTGGCGGCATGATTAATCCTTCACAACTTAACTCGGCTCGGCTTTGAACTCTTCAAAGTGATGCACGACTACAACTTGAACAAATCTCCCACAAATTTGAACAAGCTCGGCTTCAACTGCAACTAGCTCTCGGCCTTGACTTCAAACTCTTCTCTTTGACTCCAAGGACTCGGCTCAGATATGATTGGCTAAGTCTAGCTCCGATACCAAACTGACGCAGCGGATATAACAAATGGAAGAAACGATGGAAAGTAGCAATCAATGGATTGAAAGGTACCGAATGCCTAAATTCGTTGATCTCCAAAAGATACCGAATTCTAGCTATCTTCGACATGTTGATCGAGCACGATACCGTGAGAGAAGATCTACAATTCTTCGAACGTTGATCAAGCACACTTGATACCGTGAATTGGCTTCAACAATCGTTGATTCGAGCGCACTCGAATGCCGAAAGTGGAGATAGGAGATAACACTCAACTACCAATTTCAAAGCGGCACAAAGCACTCAAATGAAGTTTCATTCAAAAATCAACAACCTTTACAATGACACAACACGCCTATTTATAGGCTTACATACATCACAACACACATGGTTTCACCGACCTAACTCAGGTACTTGCGACCTACGACTTAACAAAGGTCGTTAACGACCTAACACTTCGGCGGCTTATCAAGTACAACACACGAGCTATACAACATAAAGCAAATACAACACTTCACGCGACATAAGAAGGCAATACAATACAATGACTTAACGACATAAGAAACAACGACACAATATTTACAAACGACACACGACTTAACAAGGCCAGACAGCGAACTAAGAAACTGAGCGACTTAAGCTTCTTCAGCGACATAACAAACTCGTTCGCGACTTAAGAATTCTGGAGCTCGCGACTTAAGAATTGGCAGCGACTTAACTTCGTTCGCGACTTTATAGATGTTGTTCGCGACCTAACATAAGACTTCAGCGACCTATTGGAATGTCGTTCTTGACATAAGGATAAGGCGACTCGCGACTTAGCTGGGGTGGGACATTGATTTGGGCTTCTTCGCCTTCGCGATCTAGGGCAGTGCGATTGCAGGTTAGGTCGTTCGCGCGGTGGTTCTGGGGTGGCGGCGCGACCTAGGGCATGTCGTGCGCGAGCTTCCTCTTCGTTACCTCGTTCCCGACCTAGGTCATGTCGTTCGCGATCTTCTTCTTCGCGAACTGTCGAGGTATGTGCTACATCATAGTTATGCCAATTTCAATTTCAAAACAAAAACCATTTTTGGCCATTACATGTCGACATGTGGGCTGTTAATTTTGTTTATTTGCCTTATTTCTTTATATTATATACAAGTCTATATAAACTTGTATAATATAATAACAAGCATTCCAGAAATATTTTAGAGCTAATAAGTAGAAATAAAAGATTTTCATTGATAAACTTAGTTAACATTACATAAACGATACATAACATTAACTAAAGAGAGATGAAAATTAACATAACGTGAACGGAAACTAGTATTAGTTAGAGGATGATGAAGATGATGATAATCTAAGCTTGCAACTCACTTTACCAAAGAACTAGTTCATTTTGGTGGAAATCTTGTCCTGCTTTTTACCAATGGATCTTTTGAGAATCCGTTGGTTTTCCACGATAATCTTTTTATTTTTAAGAAGTGTTTTGTTCGATGGATTGTTAGGAGTGATAGGGTATTCGATGCTTTCCAATGAAGTCTCTTCTACCTCCTTTCCTTCCTTTTCAATTTCCATCTCTTGCCCTTCTTCCTCCTCCTCCTCCTCCTCCTCCTCTTCTTACATCTCTTCATGAGCCAATCTCTTATCCTTTTCGGCAAGTGTTTCATATGGTTGAAACACAAACAGAATTTTCATGAGAGATATGTTAGCATGGTTAAATACTTTTCTAGGAATGAACTCCTCCTTCTTATAATCAACGCCAAAATAGTTAAAAATCCGAGTGAGATAAATCCCAAGATATAAAGTATTTTCACCTAAAGTAAAAAAATTGGGACGAAGTTCATCCAAAATCACTTGTGCCCAATTAATATCATAATGTCCATAAATAGAAAATAGTGCCTTATAACTTTTAAAGTAGGGTGATTAAAATTTTCCAATCTTGGAGTTATGGTATGTTGCAAAAGAAGGTTTACAATTCTAGCTTTAGGATGGAAATTTCGATTTATAAACTCAAAGTATCATTGCCTTCAAAAATGTGATGAAATGTCTCAAAATTATGTTCATCAATTTGAAAATCCGAAAGATCCATTCCCGTATACTTACAACCAAGAACGTTACCCAAAATCTCATTATTTAAAACAATACGCGTTCTTTTCAACGCTGCTCCACAATTCCCCTTCATTTCCTTCATAAAAACCACAATTTAAATTTGCATAAAACATTTTAATAGGATTCAGATAGCAAACAAAATCATTTTGAGAATCATCAATTAAGCTAAGAATTTGATTCTCTTCAAAAAGAACGTTGATTACATAAGAAGAAAAATCATTAAAGATGGAAAATTTTTCCTGTATGGACCTTTCCAAAGTTTACATAGCATATGTAAGCCTTGATAACTTCTGGATCATTGTGGAGGAACTCTTTGGTGGCCTTGGATAGTCTAATAGTGGATGGAGTGCTTGAGAAAGCCATTTTCGGAGAAAGTAGAGAGCTAGAGAGTTTGAATTTTGAAATGAAAGTGAAAAGATAGGATAGAGTTAAGAAGATAGATAGATATCTAAGAGCCATGTTCCTTGGTCAAGAGATACTCTTTTAGAGCTTTGGAGTTGGTGAAAAGGTGGAGGAAAATTCAAATTTTTGAATTCGAATTTGAATTTCAAATTTCTGGAGGGATGTCGACATGGGAGTAGGGTCATGTCGACATGGGTCCCTAAAATCATGTGACTTATTTTTATTATTTTATTTAATATATATATATATATATATATATCCTATAATCTAATTGATATTTTATCTTAAATAATATTAAATATAATAACTTTAATATTAATATTTTAATATTAAAATAACATTATTTTCAAAATAAAAATTTTAAATTCAAGCAAAAAGCATTTTCAAAACATTAAAACAATCAAACATTTCAAACTTTCAAACAAGCAATTTTAATCAATATAATTTAAATGTGTATCTATTTTTTGATCCATATTTCCGAGATCATCAGATCGTGAATAGCGGTAAAGCACATGTTTGAATTTTCTATCTCCCGATCTTCATCACTAGAGGATGAGCCTGAATCGTCCAATGTAGCAATATATGCTCTCTTTGTTTTCCTTGACGAATCATTACTTGGAGAAAATTTCTATTTACACGGATGCGGACAATCTCTTTTTAAGTGGCCTGGCTCATCACTGTTGTAGCAGCCGTTGTTTTGAGTTTCGTTATTATTTCCAGAATTCTTATGATCATTTCCCATGTAATTGTTCATTTTCTGTATTTCAGAAACTTTCTAAAATTTCTTGTCATCAAGGCTATTTTTCATCGTCGTCACTGTTTGAGTCTAAACCTTCCCTTATTGCATTGAACGCTACTAACTTCTTTTCTGAGGCCTTGCTTTCTCTTCTCCCTTGCATTTGTACTTCAAACGACATCAAATTCCCAACCAATTCTTCAATTTTTAGAGTATTAATTTCATTAGCCTCTTCAATTGCTAGAGTCTTCTGATCCCAATCCAGAGTGAGTGAATTCAGAATTTTTCAAACTTGATCTTCTTTGGAAAAGTACTATCCTAATGCAATTAGTGAGTGCATACTTGAAACCTACCGTACATAATTGACATGGACTCATTTGGATTCATCTTGAATAATTGAAACTGATTGGTCAAGATATATATTTTGGTCTATTTGACTTTGGTTGTTCCTTCATGAGTAACTTGTAAAGTTTTCTAGATCTCATATGCAGACTTACAGACATACACTTTATTAAACTCATTCCTTTTAAGTAAACAAAATAGAATATTCATGAGTTTGGAATTGTTTTGTGCAATAATATTTTTGCTCAACAGTCCAATATGCAAAATCAGTTGCGGGATCAATATACTCAGTTTGTGTGATATTTCAAGTGTCTAATCCTATTGATTGTAAATAGATTTTCATTCTACATGCCCAATATGCATAGTTACTGCCATTAAAAAGTGGTGGTCTAGCAGTAGATTGACCATCTATAAATAAACTAGTGATAGTGTTGATATTACTAGTGTTGGCAGCCATTTGAAAACTTTTCAAAAATCAAATTATGAAAACTTTGAAAATCAATCCTCTGATACTAAATGTAGGAAATGCAGATTACAAATCTTAAGGATGTATTAACACTAGATGGGAGGGTGAATAGTTTTTAATAGATTTTATGGATTTTTTAAAATCTTTTCAAATATAAACACAAACATATGCAATTCACAAACATAGAGACAATCACAAAACCAGACATAGATGAAAATAGTAAATAAAAACAGTAAAGGAAAGAACACACCAGAATTTTATACTAGTTCGAGTTATCCTGCATCCACTCCTACACATTTTCTTGTTCATATTTCTTTAACATATAATGTCGATATTACAGCCTCGATTTCAAGGCCATGAGATACACCCTCCTATCTTCGAGTCGAGGGCAAACTCTCTTGATTTAACCAGACTACAAGATCACCTAATTGATTTATAAGCTACAATCACACCCGATTGATTTACAGGCCATAATCACACTGTTTCCAATCACACTTTGATAGGGAGACTTGATACACTTATTTGATTACAAATGATCATATAACTCTGAATAATACTGAGATCTTTGAGAGAGAGTTGCAGAGAATCAAACTAGAGATGATCGAGTTTGATTCACTTAGAATTTCGATAGAGTTTTATTAAAGCATTTGAAATATAAGAGAATATTCGAGTGGAGAAGAAGGAGTGATGAAATAAAGAAAAACTAACTTAAAATGCATTGAAAACAACTGGTATTTATAGAAGAACAACGATCATGTCCATTCGAAAAAGGTTATGATGAATAGACACTTCTTTTGAAAATTTGAATTTTAAATTCTACGGCTACCATGCGACATGGGGGGTGAGGGATGTCGACACGCTTATGTTAATTTTGAAAATAAATTTTTCTTTAAAATGATTTCTATTCTAAAACATGTCAAAATAATTTCTAAACTTTGTAAACCACTTTGAATGTAGTTTAAATTTATAAAAGTGTTTTAGAAAGTAATCTTAAAATATATAATCTATAGTATAAAAATTATATTAAAAACTAAGTATAGATTTCTTTAAAATATATTAAAGCTGAAATATTAAAATAAAGAGATATTTTAAAAAACAAGAGATGATTTTGAAATTAATATGATTAAAAATAGTTTTTGAATTAAGGCTAAAATATTTAAATTGATAAAGGTGACTTTAAAAAGATATTTTTGAAAAAATAAATCATTTTGAAAATTTTATGAATTCCATTCCACTAGAGAAGATCGTGGGTTACATCCTAGGAAAGAGGTCGTGGGTTCCATCCCACTATTAAAGCGGTGGATTCCATTCCACAATTAAAATCTGAATAAAGATTTTAGTGCTATTATAAAGTTTTAACATATCTAGACTCTGTTACTTATCTTGATATCTTGATACTCATGAGTGTTCAGTCTTGATTTCTTCAATCTTGAATTCGTAAGTCTTGAATCTTTGTGCTCAGTTTTGAATCTTTATAATGCACAGTCTTCATTCTCAATACCTGCATATATATATATATATATATATATATATATATATATATATGTATGTATGTATATATCCTGCATATACATATATATCTAAACAAGAATATTAGTATTTATATTTTATAACAAGTCCGACAGTAGTTGTCATCAAAACCGTCATCTCAGGAACTAACAATTGGCATGGAGATAATGGGTTGAGATAAATTGAGAATGGATAAAAAGGTTTTCTTCATTTTTCTCTAATACAACCCTATGTATATATATACGTACGTACGTACATATGTATCTTTAAAATAATAACGAACCTTTTTGGCCGCCATTACCTTCTATATTAATGGTTAAAACATTGCTCTCGATCCACTCCAAAATTATCAAATATATTTCAAATTAAAATAATACCGATAGTTAGAAGTCGATGATTCTGGACTTGCAATCTAACGAATCAAGAACAGTAAAAGGAGGGAAGCCGTTGCTTCAATGTGGATTCAAAGGCATCATTAAATTGGTAATTTTAATTCATATTACAGCAGTTAAATTATATTCTATGAACCTATAATAAGCAATTTCATATCTATTTAAATATATTGCTACTATATGTTTAGTTAGATGAGATTTTTATATGTAGATGCGGTTGTCACAAATCGGTTTGGTTATGTGCATAACTTGTTTATTATACTATTTGATTTATGTATAGACAAATATTGCTTACTGCACAAAATCAATTTTTGTCATTAATAATTTTTTTATATATATTTATTAATAAATCCATATATATATATATACACACATATATCAGTGTATGTTTCTCTGTCATAATAGCATATATGCATATAAAAGACAAATATATGATTAAAAAATTTAGTAACTTATTTACATATAATATGAATTTACAAATTCGAAAATTCATTATCATACATATATTCATATTTTTAAATTGACATTTACTAAATTATTGAATTGTTTAGTATATATAAAATAATTATTACACTAAAAATTCAGTTTTATATTTTATAAAAATATTATATCATTTCAAAAACATATATAAAAAATTTAGAAAATTTTCAATAAAGTTTATTATTTTTAATAATTAATATTATTTCGGAAAGACTGTTAAAAATAATAATTTAATTGAAAATTCTTCAAAATTTTTCGAAACCTTTCATTCATGATCTCAGAATTTATGAAATTCTAATTTTTAATCATATATTATTTTATATTAAATAATTATTGCCGAAATGAATGTATCTTTTTTCAAAAATAATATTTCAACTTTGAAAAATATCTAGATTTTTTCTAAGCTCTATTTTATTATCCTAGGTTTTTGAAAATTTTGAATTTTGAATTTTCATTAATAGATCACTTATGTTAATTATTTATGGTTGAAAACATTGTTCTATTCATAATATATATTAAAATATTAAAATTAGTATGTTTGCAAAACTAAGTTATTTTTGAATTATAAATAATTTTTAATAATTGTTTTCTCTCTTTCTACATATATATATGTTTTATGTTTATATATTATATATAATATATGTGTGTATGTGTATTATAACACATATACATGCACATATTTGGACAATATACATGACATACAAAATGAGCTAATATGTCTATTGCGATGTAAATCCCAACATCCACATATGAATATATTATACTTTTCATTAATTATTATGTTACACATGCACTCACACATATATGTATATGATACATTTATGTATGAACTAAATCAAATAAAATTAATTTCATATCTTAATATATCTGAGTTTAAGTAAAATAAACGATTTTATTTAAATGAAATTTAGAAATGTTCTAATTTAGTTAGACTTCATTGGCCCAATAAAGATCCAATAGAGTAAAAAAATTGAAATTCATCCATAACTTCCGCTGCGGGCTAGTCCAGTCCCAGCAATGATATCAGAGCCCACTGGCCTATACGGTCTAAATTAGTCATACTAGGACTAACTAATTAAGCTTGCCCACTTAGTATGGTATCTAGAAAGGTAATGTCTAGTATGGTAATTGGATAATCAAGTACCTTGTCCTACCTGATTAGCGGCTTAGCCTGAAAGGTGAAGTGAGCCCAAAAGTTGTTTCTAATAGAAAAGGCCCAACTAGAGTTGGGGCTTGGGCTAATTTTCAAAATCGTTTTGAAAATTAATGTTAAAGATTTTAAATTTAATAGTTAAATTTAAAATAAAACATGTTTATTATAAAAAATAATAATACTACATAAGTTTTCAAAATGTTTGAAAGGATAATGATATTTTCAAAATGTTTTAAAACATTTGTATAATAATTTTAATTTTTAAATTTATTAATAAAATAAGTTAATTAAATATGTTAACTAATCAATTCATATATGCATGTATACATATGTTGATATATGTTATGTTATTTTAAAATATTTAAGATAACATAAGTATACATGTATGTAAACAAATAAACTTTCAAATTAATAAATTTTAATAAAAATAGTTTAATTTAATAAATTAATTAAAGGTTTATTAACTAAATAAAATGCACATATATATGATATATGTGTGTTACACTATAAAGGTTATAGTATACGCTATAAATGTTATAGTAGATATGTCTAATATAAATATTATATTGAAATACTATTTAAAATTAATTAAAGAAATAATTGATTATAATTAATTAGATAATATTTAATTGATGATATGTTATACGTAGGACTATCATATAAGTAATATGAAAAAAGTTATATAACAATAAAACTTATATGATATGTGTATAAACTAAATGTGGAATAGTAAAGAAATCGAAATAGACTTGAGAAATAAATACATATGTAAATATATATATACTGTGATTTCTGATGTGTCTAACACTTGAATCACCGAGGTATTTCATAATAAATATATTATTCTATAAGTCGATATCACTCAATATATATATTGAAGATTATGAATCTTCAACATAATGTTGTACTATATCATATATATATATATATATATATATATATATATTAATAAATTACTTACATACTCCTTAGTTGTTGAGCAAACTCAAGCTAGGGATATTATGCGTAGTATTATTATATATTGAACAGCTGTGGTAAGATAACCAAATGTATTTATTGAGAAAACTCAAGGTACATATACTATACTTTGGCCATCACGATATGGTAGGTATGTGTGAATGATCTCTTTCGATTTGTTGAGCAAAATCAAGGTCGAAATGAGATTAGAACAAGGAAAAATGGGTTAGGAGTTGTATATGATACAACTGATAAGGAGTTATCGATCGTTTGTAGGGATATGATTTTTGAGAAATCTCAAGGTCAAAATACCAAAACAAATGAGTCCTAACACCCACTAGTGAAGTTGTAAGACTTCAATGTTTCATCTTAGGGTTTGGAGAAATATAAAAGACTAGTGGGAGACTTATTAGAAAAATAAAATGGTAACATTTAACCTTTTTAATATTTTAAGAACATATGCTATATAATATTATAATTATATACAATGATAAATTTGTGCAATTAATATGATTGATAAAACGTTTGTCAATTAACATATATAAACAAAATGAATTGAGAGTTGACATATGTAAATATAATATATACTTACTAATAATTTTAATTGCATGTTATATAATGTTTCTATACCCATGCAAGTGCCCAATTTCAACTACTTAATACATTAATAAGTTGGTCACTATATGTTACTTGGTTTAGACCGTGTATTGCATTTTATGAGTTTTTGAACTCTAAATGCAATTCAAGTCTATGGATATTCGGTCCATGTACTTTCACGTATAAATGTTATATGGTGAACAATCATAGTTTATGGGGTACAATATTTCGATGAAGTTAGTTCGTTCGAAGTAAGCTAATAAACAGTATTTTAAGATCATGTATTTAACTTGAATGACTTCAAAAGGATCATATTATGTAAATGTAACACAAGACCATAAACTATAAAATACGTCAAAAAACTCGATAGTTGAAATGTCATCTTGATTGATTTATGCAAAGACCCAATTTTTCGACGTCCGAAAGTCGACATCAATACATCCATTGTATCAAATGCCGAACAATCGATTGCCGGAAAACCAAACCTTTAGGGTTTAGAAGAAGGTAGAATAAGAAATAAAAACAATATCAAAATCTCACAATCGTAGCGGAATAATATATAATAGATAGATGACTAATCTTTAAAACAAAAGAACTATATCTGTTTATACATTACATCATTAGAGCCAATTTACAACACAACAGCGGAATACAACATAACAGCGGAAAAATAACATCATATACGTGTGATGCGTCTCGTCATCCAGCTTGTCTCCTGATCTCCATAGCATACTTTCCCGTCTTAGCTCCAGAAACAACGATAACCTGACTCTAGGCTGCCCGTGTGGAAAATTAGGGGCACCCGGAGTTTAGAAAAGTGAACAATAAACTCCGAGTCAGTCACGAGACTGGTGTGAGATCTTGAAAATAGTTATTTGTATAAAATAAAAGAAATCCGTTCATGCTTTTTGAAAATGAAATTACCATAAGGTCTCCCTGCACACACACAATGCAACCGCACACTTGGGGAAGGTTTCTCCTTATGATAGTCAAACATGCTTGATACGCGAAAATCCTTTTGATATTATCATTAGTGCATAGTGTGGAAAACATTTCAAAAGTATAATATTAATCTTAGCCAACATACGTACCATTATAGTATGTCTACTATAGCTACCATTTAAAAATGGCAGGTTATACAACTAAAAACCGTATAAGGCCCGTATTTGATTGTTTGGATTTCCAACAAATGGTCAAGGCTAAGGAACTTCCTTTTCGCATGGGTACACCTCTGGAGGGACGCCTCGAGAACCTAACCGGATCTCTGCTAATACGAATCCGGGTTACCTCTGTAGCTAGGTGACTAACTGTCATGAGTATACCATCTTCCGGTTGTAACCGACCTTTACCGAGGTGCCTCAATTCCAACAACTACATGAGTAAATATCTGGGCTTCATATCAGAATACCACTTTTTATCTAGAAGGAAATGCACATACCCTGAGGGGCGCGACCCCCATAACCTTACTGCATCCTTTCATGTTTCGACCATTTCCGGGGTATGAGGTTCGATGCAGTCTCGCCCCACAAAACTACGGTTTTCACAAAAGCCATGTTTCGATCAACCAATGCTAAGACTTAGCATGCCACATTACCAATTTGGGAATATATCATTAGTAAATATCAACTACATAATCTCTGAGCTCGTACGTCTCAGAGAAGGGTGTTAGCTAAGAGAATAAATTCTACGCCACCAAACAGAAATGTATTTGATAGAAATCAGCTTTATATCTCAAAGTGTAATGTCAGACATACATCCATACAAGTCCATCCTGGGTCTGAATGGAACCGAAGGCACTTCGTCCAATTAAGGAAAGAAGTCCTTGCAAATCCAGATATCCCCTAATCACCTTCGGACTCCCTAGGGTAATCTCTATACCGGAGCAACTCGATGCGGAGACAATCAACAGACAATCCTTCCGTTTTCGAAAATACCCGGTCTTCAACCACCGTCTTCAAATGCAATTCCATTTCGTCGCATCATTATTTGAAATGGATTTTATGACTTAATGTCCTCCCCCGGCTTATCCGAATAATGTGCGCTTATTTTAAAACAAGTGGAGACATTTAGATCTTTAAGTCACAACAAATTTCCATTTTTAATCTTTTAAACAAAAAATCCCCTTTAAGATTAGATGTGGTTTTCGGATAACCATTTGGAATCTGATTCTCGGTCTCAGCGAAATTCAGATGCCATTTTAAAGACCAATGTTGATAGTCGGTTATTTAATTATCAAATAACATCCATAAACAACCATCAGATTTAAATAATTTCCTAAATTATTTATTTATTTATAAATATCTTCGCAAGATATATTTCCACACTTCAACCCTTTGAAAACAATTTTCAAACTACTTTTCTCTCGCGGAATAAGTTTTCAAATATTGTTTATTTCCACTGAAAATTTGCCAAGTCCGTATACTTTGAAATAATTTAAATCACCTATCCAAAAATATGTACTTAGAAATGCTTAAAGTAAAAACTATTTTAAACCTTTTATTTAAAATATTAGTTATGAATTTTATACTAATATCTCATGTAAAACTTAATCCCCAAACTAATTTTAAAAATAAAATTATTAGGTAGAGTATAATTATTTAAATAACCATCTTATAAATCAAATACTAGTTAAATCTTTAAAATAATCACTTCTATAATTAACTTAATAAATATTTACTTTAAAATTTTAAAAATAATTTAGGAAATAATTTTCTCCAAAAACATTCTTTTCAAAATCAACTTTAGATTTTTAATTTATATTTAAAAGCTACTTCGAAAACATACTTGGCTTTCCAAGGAAAAATACTTTTCTTTCACACCTTTAAAAATAAACCACTATTCTTTTTTAAAACAAATTACCCATTCCTTTATAAATTCTCACCGTGAATTTATACTTCCATATGTCCACTGATATCTTATTTTACTTTATAAACCCAGTTATAAATTTCATAGTCTCATCCTTATTTCAAAACACAGTTTCAAACACTAAATCAATTTTCAAATCGATTTCCAAAATTTACTTTCAAACACTAAATCAGTTTCCAAAATTTACTTTCAAACACAAAATTAATTTTCAAATCTATTTCCAAAATTTACTCCATTTAGAAATTACTCCTTTACTTATCCAAAATTTATTCAAAACCCATTAATCCACTATTCACACCTATATTTATGATTTAAATTCCATTTAGATTAGAAAAACCAATTTCATACTTGATCTCAAAATTCTCCCTTTATTTCTCCTAAACCGTTTAAAATCTGTTCCAAATTCCTTTTTTTAATTTATCCAATTCTCTAAAATTATTTTACTTAAAAACATCTACTTTAATTTCCTTCAAAAAGTCCAATTTTTATATTTCGGTTATTTCAAAAATACTAGAATATATTCAGCCAAACCATAGCCTTCAATAACTTCAATTACCAATAAACAATCACAGATTATAAACACATCATATCATAACATATGAAATAAATTCAAACATTTGAGGAATCCAGTTGGATCCCTTCAACCTATTTTCCTGCATCCACATATGTTAGCACAACAATTTAAAATACCAATCCCACTTCAAGTCGGGATATCGCGGTATAATGGGTCATCCGCTATTATGCAGGGTGCGTAGGGTCTCATCCGCTATATAACGCAGGAAATCAATCACTCTAGTGTGTGTGTATATATATAATATCACGTCAATTCAAGCAATCAACCAATATTTTAAATTTTAACTATTTAAATTAATCGTATCCAGATGTGAGTGAGAAGATCTCACCTTTGCTTTTGTTTTGCAATCCATTTCCCTTTCGACTATTTCTTCATAATTTTTGACCTTGTATAAACATTATACAGTTGATTAATATTTGAACAATTGGAAAATCAATTACCATTTATTTATTCAATCTTGAACAGATCAATTATCATAAACTTAATTAACTAATAATTTATTTCAAACCAACAATTTTCCTCTAAAAAATCTTTTAGTAGCTAAATAAATTAAATAAGTTTATTAATCACTAAAATACATTATCTAAAATAATTAGTAGATTTAAAAATGTGTGTATCTATTTTCTTTTATATTTTTATTTCATTTTTGAAACAACATACACTAAAACAAAAATCAAATTTTTATACGAACTTTTAAATTGAAATAACAAACAGTTTTCTATCTTATTGTAAAAAATAAATACTAGGTTAATTTTTTTTTCAGTTCGTTTTCTTTTAATTTAAAAACGCAAATTCGAAATTAAAAAACCAGTAGGAGTCATACCCAACACGCTGACTACCACCAATGACGAAGCCAAACCCTAACCGAAATCGCGTCCCCATCGAATCCAGATCACCGCGACTTTGCCCGTCCCAAGCCTTCTCAGAACAACCCTAGCTTTTGCGAGATTTCAGTTGCGATCGTGCTCGAAAGCACCATCCTACTTATGTCGCGACTTCGCCATCAGAACGTCGCCTACACGGTCGATTTGTACCCCTCAACATCGCCTGACGTCGAGTGCACGGCTCCTTCAAGTTGCCGAGCTTGAGGGTTGTAATCGCGAGATGGTCGCGATTCTTTTTCCTTAAATACGTTTCTATCGATCTATTAGCTCGGTCGCCCCTATTTGATTTTGATTTCTCGACCATTGATTTTATTCGAATGCTCGGCCATGGATTTAGTTTGATAGAGAAGAATCGATTTTTGCTTGTTATATATATTTTTTCTTTTAAAATGCACGACTTTGATTTATTTTTTAATTTTTTTAAATAAAAATGAGTGTTTATGAAGATGACAAATGTTAGAAGGGAAGAAACGTGTAAAATTGTCTTATGACAACAATTTATAGTAAATACATATATGTTATATTAAATTTAAATTTAAATTATTTAGAAAACGAAGCTTAAAATCTCAATCTTCTATCGAGGTGTGCCGCAAGGCGTTGATAATGCTAAACCCTATTCCGAACGTAATGGAAAAGGTTTCGAGTCCAAATTCGATCGTATGGAGAAGATAGCTTTTTGGACTCAGTTATTGTACTGAATTTTTGATATAAATATAGCGCATTTATCTATCATACGGTCACATGTGAACTCTGAATGCTATGAAAATAAAAATCCGATAAAAATACGATATTACACATCCAATGGAGCTAGTTTCTTCGAATTCCGAGACTATGCCTCGAAATACTATTTTTAAATATCGATTTAAACGATATATATTTAAAACTGAACAAAACAGTTTTAAATTCAACTTTTAAAAGTTTTATTATCTCCAATATTATCAATATAAATTTTATAAACTTTAAATTATTTTTAACAAGCTCAAAACAAAAGATTCAATATTTTACCCAATTTCAAATTATTAAATTCAGTAAATTGACTACCAAATGAATGGTTATATTTTGAAATTCACATTAAAACTAACTTTCAAATATTAAAAATCAATTAAATATTTCAATTTCAAATATCTAAAAATTCCGGGTTGTCACATTCTTCTCCCCTTAAAAGAATTTCGTCCCCGAAATTACTAGTTAAGAAGAATGATTCACAACCCGCTTATCATTTTCCCAAAACCAAACTGTTTTAACTTTCCAAAACAATTTTTATTAAAGACACTATCATTTTTACTAACTTTCTAAACTCATCCATAAGTTCCAAATAATATTATTTTCTCGACAATTCAAATTCAAATTTAAAAGCAAATTTTAAATTATCAAAATTTTCTTAAAATTTTTCTAACTCCCTAAATTTTCGAAAAATGTCGCCAGCGTCTCCTTTGCGCAGCTGGCTCGGTATAACAACAAAATACCTCTACGAGCCCTCGGATTTCAAAAGAAAACAAAAGGCCAAGTGGCTAGACTAGAAAATCCTCAATTTTCATCTAGAAATTTAAATACATACTTTTTTCGAGCAAATTTCATTTATCTTCGAAATTCAAAATCTCAATTTCCTATCCTTTTAAATCACCTGTATATCCTACTAGCAAAAATTTCCAATTACAACATTCAAAATCATTTTACACATTTCTTTACTTAAGTTTCAATATCTATTTCACTCAAGTCCGTACGATGTACATATATCATTCGTACGCAATATCAAATTCGATCGCTCATTCGATCACACAATTTCGCTTCCGAACTAGTATCGTCCACCTGACTTCCTAGTGCAGACTCAGATCTGCTTTCTTGATCAGAAACCGTTATTCTCCTTGCATAGCCGTAAACTATGATAAAGGATTTCCAAAATCAATCAAAAATCCATATCCAGGGTTGGCCGTCGAAAATAGAGTGAAAAATCTCAATTCGGATCGATATAATTATCTTGAAATTATGTGCTCGAATTCTGGATCAAATTGCTATGTGAATAAAGTAATATACGTACAACCTACATATTTATCTCAATTGATTATTACCTATATCAATTCTCTTTTATCCAAATTTATATTATTTTCTATCTAAAATTTTCATCCATTCAAATACTTAGTATATTTTTTTCCAATTCCAGATTTTACTTAATAATTTCACCATTTATTTCTTAAGTTCAATATAAGTATTTTATACACTTCTTATATTTATTTTTCAGTTCACAACTTTGGTTTTATGTCCATTTATATTCACTTGCATTTCGATTTCATTTTATTCCAAATTTTTTATCTTCAATTCTTAATTAATTTCCAAATCAAATTAAATATTGAATTCTATTTACCCTTTCTTAAACCCTTATAAGTTTTAAAACTTATAAATATTCCATAACCATTTTTAAATAAGATTCAAGAGTTTAAATAATCACTTAAGTTTTTCAAAAGTCATTTTTGAAATCAATTATATCCAAAATCAAATTATTTCAAAATCAAACTCAACTTCGCAAATATTCCCAATTCAAAACATTCAGGTAGCAATTCCTCCCTTGGAAACTCGAAAATGAACACCGATAATGTCGCGATCTTCATCGGAATTATTTTCCAGCGACCGAAAAGAGTATAGTGCATTAATTCCTTTCAAAACATTTTCAAATAATTTTAAATTCCAAATCTCACCAGATTTCAGGTCTAATTCAAAAAATATTTTCCCCAAATAATATCACCATTATTTTTTCAAACCCTTGAAAATCATTTTCAAATCAAAGGAATTTAATCGTTTAAAATTTCAATCCCAAATCCTTTCAATCCATATCAAAAATTACTCTAGCATCTTATTTCAATTTTATAAATCACATTTATAATTCACATTTCAAATTTCATTTTGTTATCTGAATTATTTCCTTAACCTTTGTTTATAATTTTAATTTCTAATTCAATTTCCACACAATAATGATAATAATTTAATATTATCACTTTCTAACAATTAAGCAACAATATATAACTATAATAATTTACGGAAAATTATTTATTTTATATACAAAAACAATTTGGGTAAAATTATTTCATTTACCCTATTTTAAAACAATACTGCGTCGGTTTATCTTGTTTAAGAGTTTAGAAACCCTTATTGATAAAATGGCGTCCCCCATATCGGCAAGAATCCATAAACACTCAACCGATAAGTCAACACAATATAAAAACAATTTTTATATTCACTAATAAATACGTGCTCATATCTATTAATATGCTCAAACTTATTCTAGAGTACTACTGACTCTATCTCTAATGAGTAATCCCCACCAGAGCTAAGGTTCTCGCTTAACTATTCAGCTCTAATAGCAAATTGTAACGACCCGATTTTTGGACGCTCGAAAGTTGACATCAATACGTCCATAGTATCAAATGCCGAACAATCGAATGCCGGAAAACCAAATTGTTAGGGTTAAAGTAGAAGAAGGTAGAAGAAGAAACGGAAACAATATCAGAATCTCACAATCGCAGTGGAACAATATATAATAGATAGATGACTAATCTTTAAAACAAAAGAACTATATATGTTTATACATTACATCATCAGAGCCAATATACAAGACAACAACGGAATACAACATAACATGAAAAAAACATCATATACATGTGATACGTCTCGTCATCCATCTTGTCTCCTGATCTCCACAGCATACTTTCTTGACTTAGCTCCAGAAACAATGATAACCTGACTCTAGGCTGCCCGTGTGGAAAATTAGGGGCACCCAGAGTTTAGAAAAGGGAACAATAAACTCCGAGTTAGTCATGGGACTGGTGTCAGATCTTAAAAACAGTTATTTTTACAAAAGAAAAGAAAAGGAAATCCGTTCATGCTTTTTGAAAATGAAACTACCATAAGGTCTTCCGGCACACACATAATGCAATCGTACACTTGGGGAAGGTTTCTCCTTATGATAGTCAAACATGCTTGATACGCGAAAATCCTTTTGATATTATCATTACTGCATAGTGTGGAAAACATTTCGAAAGTATAATATTAATCTTAGCCATCATACATACCATTATAGTATGCCTACTATAGCTACCATTTAAAAATGGCAGGTTATACAACTAAAAACCGTACAAGGCTCGTATTTGATTGTTTGGATTTCCAACAAGTGGTCAAGGATAAGAAACTTTCTTTCCGAATGGGTACGTCTCTGGAGGCACGCCCCGAGAACCTAACCGGATCTCTGCCAACACAAGGCCGGGTTACCTCTGTAACTAGGTAACTAACTGTCACGAGTATGCCATCCCCCGGTCGTAACCGACCTTTACCGAGGTGCCTCAATTCCAACAACTACATAAGTAAATATCTGGGATCTATACCAGAATACCACTTTTTATCCAGAAGGAAATGCACATACCCTAAGGGGCGCGACCCCCATAACCTTGCTGCATCCTATTCTATTTTGACCATTTTCGAGGTGTGAGGTTCGATGCAGTCTCGTTCCACAAAGCAACGCTTTTCACAAAAGCCATGCTTCGATCCACTAACGCTCAACACTTAGCACGCCACATTACCAAATTGGGAATATATCACTAGTAAATATCAACTACATAACCTCTGAGCTCGTACATCTCGGAGAAGGGTGTTAAACTAAGAGAATAAATTCTCCGCCACCAAATAGAAATGTATTTGATAGAAATAAGCTTTATATCTCAAAGTGCCTAGGTCTAAATGGAAACGAAGGCACTTCGTCCGTTTAAGGAAAGAAGTCCTTGCAAATCCGGATATCCCCTAATCACCTCCGGACTCCCCATCACATAGGGTAATCTCTATACCGAAGCAACTCAGTGCAGAGACAATCAACATGCAATCCTTTCGTTTTCGAAAATACTCGGTCTTCAACCACCGTCTTCAAATGCAATTCCATTCCGTCGTATCATTATTCGGAATGAGTTTTATTACTTAATGTTCTCCCCTAGCTTATCCAAATAATGAGCGCTTATTTTAAAAATAAGTGGATACATTCATATCTTTAAGTCACAACAAATTTCCATTTTTAATCTTTTAAACAAAAAAAACCCCTTTAAGATTCGACGTGTTTTTCCGATAACCATTTGGAATCCGATTCCCGGTCTTATCGAAATTCAAATGCCATTTTAAAGGCCAATATTGATAGTCGGTTATTTAACTATCAAATAACATCCATAAACAACCATTAGATTTAAATAGTTTCCCAAGTTATTTATTTATTTATAAATATCTTCGCAAGATATATTTCCACACTTCAACCTTTGAAAACAATTTTCAAACTACATTTCTCTCGCGGAATAAGTTTCCAAATATTATTTATTTCCACTGAAAATTTGCCAAGTCCGAATACTCTAAAATAATTTAAATCACTTATCCAAAAATATATACTTGGAAATACTTAAAACAAAAACTATTTTAAACCTTTTATTTAAAATATTAGTTATGAATTTTATACTAATATCCCATGTAAAACTTAAGCCCCAAACTTTCTAATTTTAAAAATAAAATTATTAGAAATAGTACAATTATTTAAGTAACTATCTTCTAAATCAAATACTAGATAAATCTTTAAAATAGTCAGTTCTACAATTAAATTAATAAATATTCACTTTAAAATTTTAAAAATAATTTAAGAAAATAATTTTCTTCAAAAACATTCTTTTTAAAATCAACTTTAGACTTTTGATTTATACTTAAAAGCTACTTTGAAAACATACTCGGCTTTCCAAGGAAAAACACTTTTCTTTCACACCTTTAAAATAAACCACTATTTATTTTTAAACAAATTACTCATTTCTTTATAAATTCTCACCATGAATTTATACTTCCAAATGTCCATTAATATCATATTTTACTTTATAAACCTAGTTATAAATTCCATAGTGTCATCCTTCTTTTAAAACACAATTCAAACACTAAATCAATTTCCAAAATTTACTTTCAAACACTAAATCAATTTCCAAATCTATTTCCAAAATTTACTTTCAAACACTAAATCAATTTCCAAATATATTTCCAAAATTTACTCCATTTAAAAATTACTCCTTTACTTATCCGAAATTTATTTCAAAATCCATTAATCCAATATTCACACCTATATTTATGGTTTAAATTCCATTTAGATCAGAAAAACCAATTCCATACTTGATCTCAAAATTCTCCCTTTATTTCCCCTAAACTAACGTTCCAAATTCCTTCTTCTAATTTATCCAATTCTCTAAAATTATTTTACTTAAAATTTTCTACTTTAATTTCCTTCCAAAAATCCAATTTTTATATTTCTGATATTTTAAAAATACCAGAATATATTTGGCCAAACCATAGCCTTCAATAACTTCAATTACCAATATAATCAATCACAGATTATAAGCACATCATATCACAGCATATGAAATAAACTCAAACATTTGAGGAATCCAGTTGGATCTCTCCAACCCGTTTTCCAGCATCCACAGATGTTAGGACAACAATTTGAAATACCAATCCCGCTTCAAGGTGGGATATCGCGGTATAAAGGGTCATCCGCTATTATGCGGGGCGCATATGGTCTCATCCGCTATATAATAAGGGAAATCAATCACTTCAATATATATATATATATATATATATATATATATATATATACACTATTATATATAATATCATACCAATTCATGCAATCAATTAATATTTTATATTTCAACTATTTAAATTTATCGTATCCAGATGTGAGTGAGAAGATCTCACCATTGCTTTTGTTTTGCAATCCATTTCTGTAACGTCCCGCCTTTTTGCATGCTTTAAATCGATGATAAACCACACACGTCAGACTTAAACCATACAGAAGGGCGAATTGTTATGGAGTAAATGAGAAAGAGGAAGAAAGAAATAAAAACAAAACAGAATCTTGCAGCGGAACGATAAAATATAATAATCAATTATACAGTTCAGGAAGCTGTTTTACAAAAACATTTGATTTACTTATATAATACATATCAGAGTTACACATACCAGAGAATATTAATAATGCAGCGGAATACAATAGTGTAGTGGAATATAAAACAGATAATAGTAATACAAATCTTCGTCTCCGTCCTCCAGAATAAAATCTTCAACTCCTGAAATGCTCGGACTGACCCGAGCGAATTGAAAAGACAAAACACTCAAGTCAGAACTAAAAGATCTTATGTAAGTTAAATCAACAATAAAATATGAGTGTAACGGCGTCAGAGATGTTTACGGGATTTGACATCCCCTATCTAGTGTCTAACGTGAGAGCAGTAACTTAAGAGATGTTCGGGATTCACATCTCCTAAGGATCCGTTAAACTATTTACTATATAGTAATATTTTGCTATTATAATAGTGTCTATAGTAAAATAAACTTACTTTTAAATAGCGTTAAGGAGTGACCCTATATTCCTCTTAACACGTAATAGTCCCATTAGTCCATCCAATATCATAGTCCCTCATGATCGGGAAGCCACCAGAGGATACCACACGGGCTACGAGAGAAAACTAAACTCGTACAAGGCGCAATAGGGTAGGTGACACGGCACAACTAGACAATGCCAGCGTAGATATACCAATTACGATTCCGGGCCGGTGGTAACGCATAGCCACAGCTACCGCCCACCTTGAGCTACACCCCCAAATAATAAAATCAAAAGTGGCCCCCGAATAAATCCAAAAGTCAAAGTATAATATCGAAGGGATGTGTCCGATCAAAGGTGCTACCTCATTAGCCCGTCGATCGCTCATGATTTAGCCACCTTATGCCAACTCACAAGAGTCGGGTCCACGTATTTACCTCAAAGGAAACGCCGCCACCATCCTACTTCATTCTAGAATCTCTACCGCGCACACGGTTGTTAAAGTGGTTTTCGGAGTTGGCAGAGAGTATGACAACTTCCGATCCTGGTCTCTTCAACAACCAAACGTTATTATAACATCGCGGTCTTTTCAAAATAGTTTATACTTCAAAACAGAATAAAATATCCATTTCAAACCATATTATTACGATATCATTTTCCCTTTTTAAAACCAAATCAATATGATATCATTTTCTAATATATCCCTTTCTAAAACCATAACATTTTCAAAGTTATAATATTTCGAAACCAAACGCTTGAAATATAGCCTTCCAAAACATAAAACTTTGAATTTCATAACTTTGAAATATAACTACACCACTTAAATGGTTTAAATATTAAATTACTTTATAAAATAAAATAGCTTCTTTAATTTCATAAATAAATTCCAATACCGATTTGAACCTCCAAATAAACCATTTCAAATTCAATATATTTCAAAGCTTAAATATTTAATATTTCAAAACTAAATTTTATAATTCATATATATATATATATATACCAATTTAACTTTTTCTATTTTTTTTAGTTCTGAAATATTTGCTTGCTAAATCTAATATCCTTTAAATAAAACTTTAATTTTCAATAACGAAATATTCCTCAGTTTATTCACTCAAATCACCTTAAACCAGAATTAAGTTATAAAACCATATTCTTTTAAATCTCAATTTCAAAAAGTTCCAAAAGGATTCTTATTAAACATAATTCTTTAATTAAATAAAATCTCCAAATCAATTTCAAAACTATCTTCTCAACCTTGATTTATTAAAAAAATCAATATAAACCCTATACAAAAATATACTTTAAGTAAATACTTAACCATATTATATTTTAATAAAATCCAACTTTATTATTTAACTTATTTATACTTTAAACAAATCTTATTCATAGCTTAAACCTAAGAAATTAACTATATATAAAATACATTTAAAAAATATCCAAATCCATACCTCATAAAACCGTATATTTCTTTACAAACCATAGAAAATCATTTCAAAATATTTTTATATATAGACCATGGTGTTTGTATATAATTTTCTACCCTATGGTCAAGTGATACAGATATTTATCATTTCAATCCGTAATTTAAAATAAAAATACGGTTATATATCATTTCAAATCACAATCCCAAATGAAATAAATGCATAACAACTTGCAGATTATGATGATACAAACAAAATATCCATTCATCTATCATAAAAATCATACATCCATCACAATCATCATCCAAAACAATCAATCAATATCAATATATAACTGATAATATATAACAGGTAACTAACTGGCAGTTATATTCAATAATAAATTAAATAACGATTTAATTTAAATAAATGCAATTAACTGAGATGATGATTAGAAATATACAAAAATTCATAAATAAATTCATAATCACAACATAAATTAATTTAACAAACATAAGAAATTTTAGAAATTGTGAGTGGGTTAAACACTCACATTTTGAATTTAAATTCAATTTAAATCCAAAATTGGACAATCACCGAGTTCGCCCAAACCAGCGTCATAAAGTCCGAAATTTCACTACAATCCTAACAAAAGAAACCGCGCGTAAATCGAATATCATATGTGAAAGATATAGCGATAATTGTGATTGAATTTCAATTTTAAAAATAAAAAAGAGAGAACACATTTCACCCCTCGCCACGTCATCTTCTTGCACAGTAGCTTCGTTCGCAACCTACAGCAGCCCAAACGCGCAAACCCTAACGCAACTACCACTAGGCCGCCACTCACAGAACACACGCCTCCTTCCTCCAGTCACATCGCCAACACACGCGGCCTTCGCCTAAGGCCTCTCGACTACCGCGACGTCGATCTCAACCCAAGGGTGAGGTAGCCGCCACCGTTAAAAAAATAAAACCCTAGTTGAATATTTCCAAAGATCCAATCGTCAGATCGACAAACGAACACCGCCGATGAACTCCCCTCCGTTCCCTCTTCAAAACCCAGAAATGGTTCGTCAATCCGTCGATGTTCATCGACGCGCGATGAACGGCCGTAAATTGTTCTTCAATTTCTGGACAAACAATGCGTCGAATCGATAAATGAGTTGCAGATCTGAGTTATGCTCTTCGAGAGCTTCGAATTGATATAAAATTTGGCATATATTGTGGAGTTTGAAATTTTGGCTTTGGATTTGATTTGGAATTGGAATTAGGTGCTTGTCTGCCATTGAAATGAGAAGGTGAAGAGGGACTGTATACACATACAAATGAGAATATAGGTTGGCTGGGGTTTATAACCGGGTATTTATAGGCAGAGTTGAAATTAGAATAGATGGATCGGATTGAATATACGCACTAACGACAAAGCGGCCCAAAAAGCCCGTTTCGACTCCGGAACGAAATTGGGTCAACCCATATATAAAAATAGATATTTTTAAATATTTTAAATGCGATGGAACAGGTTTCAAGTCCAAATTCCATCGTAAAATCAAATTATTCCAAATTGATTCTAATTGATTTCAATTAAATCGATTTCAAGATGTTTCGCGTTCGTACGATCAAACGACAGCTCCAATCACTATGAAACTTAAAATGCTACAATAATTCACCGTTTGGGATCCGATGAAACTTGTTTCGTCGAAATCCGAATCAGTGGCCAAAATGGCTGTTTTTCCATTAATTTAATAAATTAAAAATAAATAAATTAAATCAAATTTTCAAATTTTAATTCGAAAACTGACAGATTTCATCATTTTTAATTTATTAATCATTTACAATGATTTAAACAAATTTAAATGTCAATTTAACGTTGATTCATTCATCAATTTCAGCGTTAAATTTCATTTTTCTTACATTCAGAAATTATAAATTAAATAAATTTATCCATTACTGTATTCAATTTCGATTTTAATAAATTTAGTAATTATCAATCGAAATCTCAGTAAATCCATTTATTTGATTAAATCTTTGCTATTCAATCAATTGACATCTTATGGTTATAAATTACATTGATTTATATTACATTTCATTAATGTATATTTCATTTCATATTAATTCCCATTAACGTAATATTTTATTTCATCAAATTTCAATAATCCATTTATTATAGCTCAAACCCAATAAATTTATCAACATGAATTTCAATTATTTTTATTCACTCAACTGCCATATTATGGATAGAGTTTACATTTGTTACTTAAATAACATTCTTCAATTTTCTAATTAAATCTACTCTAACTGCACTAATTAAGTCAATTTCTGCGATTGATTTCAAATTAAATCTTATGAACTACACAAATAGGTACCTTATAACAATTGTAACCATTAAACTTAAATTACCTTTAAGTTTATTTCCTTCAACCCAATATTATAATTACTTACAGAACATTGATTTTTATTCAATGACCATTCATTATAATTTAAATTCCTTAATTTAATTCAATGTTTACATTTTGTTTTCATATATTCAATTTGTCGCTAAGTATACATCTCCATTATTTCCATTGATTTGAATTTCATTCAATTTATTAATAATTACCGTAGTTAACATTAACGTAACATTTTATTTATTTTTATTGCAATTGATTCAAAATTCAATTCCAAATTCTTAATATCTTCTAAATTAACAACTTCCAAACCTTGTATTACTTCTCATATTAATGTAACTTTTGTTTATATTTGTTAAAATTTGGTTTCCCATTTCAATTAATAGACTAAATAAACGGGCAACACATAATTATTGTCACCGTTTACTTTTAACTACATTTGCAAAGTTTATTGCTTACCATCAACACTGTATTATTTCATTTACTAATTCAATACTAACATTTGTTTACCTATGTTTCATTTGCAACAAATTTATACTTTCACACTTTCCGTTATTATATTAATTACCATTTAAGTAACGTTTATTATCAACAACAAATATTATAATCACTTATCTACATTGATTGCATAAATTTTCAATTTATTAGGTATTACTTCATCGGTTAATATAACTTTGAATTCATTCAATCGCCTCTAATTATATCATTTCATTTGTTAGTACAATATTCCTATTTGTTTTCGTATATTTAATTCTTAGCCTAGTATAACAATTCCCATTACTTTAATTAATTGTAATTTCATTTCAATTGTTAACACTTATCTTTAATTTCCATGGTTGCATTTCATTTTTAACATTTACTTCAATATAAATTACAAAATCTTTATTTCTTCCTAAATTTAATTACAAAATCTTAATTAAATTAACCAATTTTATTTATCAAAATTTACGGATCGTTACAATTTCCCTCTCGACTATTTCTTCACGATTTTGACCTTATATAAACATTATACGGTTGATTATTATTTGAACAATTGGAAAATCAATTATAATTTATTTGTTTATTCTTGAACTAATCAATTACCATAAATTTAATTAACTAATAACTTATTTTAAACCAATAATTTTCTTATAAAAAATCTTTTAGTAGCTAAATAAATTAAATAAGTTTATTAATCAAATTAATCGGTAAAATACATTATCTAAAATAACTAGTAGATTTAAAAAGGTGTGCATTTATTTTCTTTTATATTTTTCTTTCATTTTTGAAACTACATAAACTAAAATAAAAATCAAATTTTTATATAAACTTTTAAATTGAAATAATGAACAGTTTTATACCTTGCTGTAAAAATCAAATACTGAGTTAATTTTTTTTCCAGTTTGTTTTCTTTTAATTTAAAAACGCAAATTCGAAATTTAAAAATAATAATAGAAGAAGTCATACCCAACAGCTGACTACCACCAACGACGAAGCCAAACCCTAGCTGAAATCACGTCCCCATCGAACCTAGATCACTGCGACTTTGCCGATCCCGAACCTTCTCAGAACAACCCTAGCTTTGCGAGATTCTAGCTTCGATTGTGCTCGAGCGAACCATCCTACTTGTGTCGCGACTTCACCACCAGAACGTCGCCCACACGGCCAACTCGAATCCCTCAACGTTGCCTGCCGTCGAGTGCGTGGCTCCTTCTAGTTTCTGAGCTCGAGGGTTGTAATTGCGAGATGGTAGCGATTCTTTTTTTTTTTTATTAAATACGTTTCCATCGATCTATTAGCTCGGTCGCTCATGTTTGATTTCGATTTCTCGACCACTGATTTTATTTGAATGCTCGGCCATGGATTTACTTTGAAGGAGAAGAATCGATTTTTGTTTGTTATATATATTTTTAAAATGCATGGCTTTGATTTATTTTTTAATTTTTTTAAATAAAAACGCATGTCTATGAAGATGAAAAATGTCAGAAGGGAAGAAACGTGTAAAATTGTTTTGTGAAAACAATTTATATAAATACATGTATGTTATATTAAATTTAAATTGTTTAGAAAACGAAGCCTAAAATCTTGATCTCCTATCAAGGCGTGCAGCTAGCGTTTATAATATTAAACCCCTATTCGGAATGCAATGGAAAAGTTTTCGAGTCCAAATTCGATCGTATGGAGAAGATAGCTTTTTGGACTCAGTTATTATACCGAATTTTCGATATAAATACAGCACGTTTATCTACCGTACGGTCACACGTCAACTCCGAATGCTACGAAAATTGAAATCCGATAATAATATAATATTACGCATCCAATGGAACTGGTTTCGTCGAATTTCGAGGTTGTGCCTCGGAAGACTATTCTTAAATATCGATTTAAACGATATATTTTTAAAACTGAACAAAATAGTTTTAAATTCAACTTTTAAAAGTTTTATTATCTCCAATATTATCAATATAAATTTTATAAACTTTTAAATTATTTTTAACAAGCTCAAAATGAAAGATTCAATATTTTACCCAATTTTAAATTTATTAAATTCAATAATTGACTACCAAATAAATGGTTATATTTTGAAATTCACATTGAAACTAACTTTCAAATAATTAAAAATCAATTAAATATTTTAATTTCAAATATCCAAAAATTATGGGTCGTCACAGTTTACATAAATCGAAACATATTTAATGTCTTAAATGTTAAGAATAATCGAATGCGCTTTTGTAAAAGGTTTCTTATGATATTGCAGTGAAGTTTTCTTTTGAATAGTTTGACCATTTTAAAGAAAAACGAATGTATAAGAATAGATGTAATTTAAGGTAAAGCTGGAATTAAGAGAATGAATAGTCACTTCTGCTTCATAAAGAAACATTGCAAATTAGAATTGTAATAATAACTGATATTTAATGCTGGAATATGAAATATAGTTTTTATTCCAAAATGTATTTTCATATAGAAAATTGTTTTCTATAATATTTATTTCTTTGAGTTCAAGATATTTGATCAAAGAACTCTTCTCTGTAAGCTAGCTGCAGTATATGAAGTAAGTAAACAATATTAACAATATTAAGTGAGTGGTGGACCTATAAATTTAGTATGTTATAATAGTAATGGCGAAAATAGTGGGAGCATGCCATATGGAACCTAATGATCGCATCAATTACAAAAATTGTTTTCGTAAAATGTACTGAACATTATTTGTGAAATAATGTTTATTTTTTGATCTGAAAAATAGATATAACTATATTTCAATACGAGTATTATGAATATTCATTATGAAATTGGACTAAATTATGGAATATTTTTCATAGTAAAAGTGATGCAATAAAAATACATATGTATCTAATATTATTTACTATTGTTTTGGAATTATAGACTAAGACGTAGTTTTGATAAATAATTTTACTATATGGTTATGAATCATATGATACAGGTTAATTATATCTCAAACAATTAAAGGCTATGCACCCATTCAGTGGGAGCATCATAAGAGTTGATGAACTCTTTGAATTAATACATATTAATGTATGCAATCACAAGTCTATTAATACTAAAAGGTTTCCATATACTTTGTTATATTCATCAATGATTTATTACCAACATGAACATGTGTATTAGATACACATTAGTAAGTTCATGATAAAATCATAGAATATATATATAAAAATAACATGCAATATAATAAAATGATTTGATTTGGTCAAATAAGTAAGTATATTGGAAAGAGATCCAAATATGCCTAAAAATGAATATACATTCAATCTCAAAATCACTCCTCCATGTGATGTATAATGATGCATCGATAAGGAGTAATCTGACATCGTTGGACAATTTACGATTAATTGTGAGTGAAGTTGAGTTAGTTTCTTTCTCTAAGGTCATGTAATTAAGATTAGTACACAGGGTTGATATTATTTCATCTAAACAACAGTTTACAAAATCGTACAAGGTAAAAATTTATAAGAAATCCCAACATATCATAGGCCAAGGAGTTGGCAGGTTGTGTGAGTCGAAAGATTGCACGTAATAATTGTTCATGAGCGATCTTGCATGAATCTACAAAAAAAAATTCTGTAACTAATCTATAGATAGAACTGATTATAAGAGATGAAGTGAAATTAACTAATCTATATAAACACACAACATTAGAATGTCTAACAAGTATTCTCATACATCGAAGAGAAACTATGAGTTTCTTATTAATGTCGAAAATATACATTATCCTCGGCTGTTCAGTTACACCATTAAGATTGTTGACTCTATATGGTATGATGCATAGATCTGAAAGAATTCTAAGTACGCTATCAAAATATGATTTTGGTGGTCGTAACCAAAGAGATGTGATCCGTCGGCTGAGGTTGTGTCTTTATTGGAAAGATTAATGTGGTTGGAATTAAATAAGCAATGTTGATAAGAATAATATCGCAAATTCAATTGTTGAAATTAGCATAACAGATTCGGCATTCAACATGCTTAAGTTAATTCAGATTTACTCACAAAATTATCGCTTGATAAGACTTAGTGTTTGATACTTAATTATTGAAATAGAAAATTCTAAATAATGATTTAGAGTAAGCTTTTACACATATTAACCAAAAATACCTCGAAGTCAAGAGGAGCGATATTAGGTTTGTGAGTCTTTGGATATGATCGAAGAAATGATACGAATGTATGATTTTATAAGCATTAAGATTGAATTAGTACTTTGATAGAAATATCAAATAGTTTGATTTTTAATCAAAGTGCAGAGGAAGCCTGTGTTCATAAGAAAGAACGTTAAAAAGTACATTGATATTTCTAAACTATAAGTAAACAACACGTTGTTGATTTTAAGAAAATGCTTGTATTAAAATCAACTTTAGTTGTTTTAATACTCAATTTTGAATCGTAAATGATGTCTTTTATGGTGAGCATGAAAGAAATAGGGATTGTACCAAAACGATATACAAGTGCACCCTACTAAAAGGGGAACATGTAAGTTGGATTCCTTATGCATTAGCAATAGAAATTATCATACATGTTATGTTGTGTATGATATTGTGATTTGTTTATCCATTTGATATATGGAGAAAATATAAAATCCAAATTGATATCACTAAATGGTTGTTTGAGGTGTTCTTGCGTATTTATGAACTACTAGAGAATTGTTTAAAGAAACAACAAACTCGTTATGATGTAACATTTGGACACAAACTTTTATAAATGATATTGAGTATAACATGTCAATGATAAAATTCAAGTTAAAATCTTTAATTTGAAAATGTTTAAAAATAAAAGTGATTGTAGTCGATTCAATGGAATGTTGAGAACATTAACTTGAATAGCTCTACAATAAACCAATGTATATAGATATAAATGCACAAATTTATAATTGAGCCAAAGGTGATTCCAAATGTTGAGAATCCCATTATATTGTTATAAGATAACAATATCATGAAATTGGTCATGATAGAACTTAAAGCTCACTAGAATTCGAAAGACATACTTCGAACCGTTTCATGTGATAAAAGCAGTTTATCAGTGTAAGAGAGAGTTAATCGACAAAGTAGATAATTAAAACATAATAGCATACCCATTCACTAAGGGACTGACCTAATTGGTTTTGAGAAAATGATTGGAGAAGTTAGAATTAGATTCCATAATTGACTCCAAATGCAAGTGGGAGATTGATAAATTTAGGGGTATGCCCTAGGGGCAATTATGTAATTTGTTACATATATCTAGCTCGTTGACCAATCTTGTTCGAAATAAAAGGTATTTTCTTTCTATTATATACTTGACATAGTATGATTATATTAATTAATTAACTTAATTAAAAGTATATTTAATAGAAAAATCCATAAATGGTATATTTTGTGAAAGTATTTACAAAGTGTTATAAGCATGAGCAATTTATTACAACGAAACAAATATACCATTTTAAATATTTCTAGTCAAGATGCATCGAGACTGGATATCGATGTATCCGTTGAGACTGGAGTACATAACGCCCTCCAAATGTTGAGCAATGTGTTACTGATGACTTCTGGGGGCACCTAGGGGTTACGTACTAGTAGTTATTGGACAACTATGGAACAACCCACTCGATTGTTTTCTGTTGGTTAATATAACTAAGTTCAAATAGAAAATATCGATGTGACTGATTTACACAGTTCTCTCGAGTTGAGAATACTGTGCATCTTCAATATGAAATCTCCACTTTGATTATAGCCAAATCATGGCATAGCATCCATCGAGTGACTATGGTTGGGTCGATGGAAGTATTGAAAGTGAAGCACTATTCAAGAGAGGATTCGTATCCTTAGTTGTATGCGGTTAGTATTACAGTCAACTCAAGTCATCTCAAAGTCAAAGTCTCTAGCCAGAGCATATCGTTTAACAGTAATTGTTATTATTAAACCAAAAACTTCGTATTTAGACTATAAAGTTGAATGTGGATGGGGTTGGAATTTTGACCATTACCAAATTCCATAAGTTCAAAGTGATATAGTTTTGATGAAGAGAATTGGTGTAAACAAATATCATAATCAGATAATGCTTATTAAACTAAAATTGGATTTTACCGAAAATGAGTAAGCGATAAATTTGGCCATAATGTCACAACACCTGCTAGTGACGTGTGAATGTTAACATTATAATAGTTTGATGTTAATCGCTGACTAAATTTACACCCAAGAGTTACACAACCGAAATGATGAATTCCCTTAAGACCGAATGATTTAATTAGTTTATAATTGTTATAAATTAATTAAATTAATTAATATTTATAAAATATTAATTATAAAATTTGAATATAATTTGAGAAATAAATGATGTTATATATATTTATAACGGTTATAAATATATCGATCGATATACAATATCGACAAGCGATTAATTAGATTTAATTGCATAGTATTTTGGCTTAGGCTTAGATGGGTTTAAGCCTTTCATTAGGGTTGCAAAATTTCAATTTTAGAAAGCTTAGGGGTGGCTAAAACATAGAGAATTGACTTGGAGATAATGGGTTGAGATCAAGTGAGAATGGGTAAAATGGTTTTTCTCTCTAATACAACCCTGTATATATATATATATATATATCTGTGTGTGTGTGTATTTGTGTGTGTGTGCGTGCGCGTGTGTATATCTATGTGTGTGTATCTCTAAAAATAATAACGAACATTTTTTGCCACCATTACCTTCTACATTGCTGGTTAAAACATAGCTCTCAATCCACTCCAAAATTCTCAAATATATTTCAAATTAAAATAATACTATTCGATAGTTAGAGGTCGGTGAATCCGGACGTGCAATTTGACGAATCAAGAACAGTAAAAAAAAGGAAGTCGTTGCTTCAACGTAGATTCAAAGGCAACATTAAATTGGTAATTTTAACTCATATTATAGTAATTCAATTATATTGTATGGTCTTATATTGAGCAATTTCATACCTGTTTAAATATATTGCTACTATATGTTTAGTTATGTGAGATTTTTGTAAGTAGATGTGGTTGTCACAGATCAGTTTGGTTATGTACATAATTTGTTTATTATACTGTTTGATTTTTGTATAGACAAATGCTGTTTACTGTAAAAAATCAATTTTTGTCATTAATAATTATTTCATATATATTTATTAATAAATTCATATATATATATTAGTGTATATTTCTCTCTCATAATAGAATATATGCATATATAAGATATATAATGATTTAAAAAATTTAGTACACTTATTTAATATGAATATGAAATTTCAAAAATTAATTATCATACATATATTCATATTTTTAAATTAACATTTATTGAATTTTTGAATTTTTTATTATATATAAAATAATTATTACACTAAAAATTCAACTTTATATTTAAAAAAATATTATATCATTTCAAAAACATAAAAAAATTTAGGAAATTCAATAATTTGTTATTTTTAAGAATTAATATTGTTTTAAAAAACAGTTTTTGATTTATTAAAAATAATAATTTAGTTGATAAATTCGTTAAAAAAATTTGATGCCTTTCATTCATGAACCTAGAATTTTTTGAAATTTTAAATTTGAATTTTTTGATAATATATTATTTTATATTAAATAATTATTGTCGAAATCAATGTATTTGTTTTTAAAAATAATATTTCAACTTTGAAAAATCTTCAAATTTTTCATAAGCTCTATTTTATGATCCTAGATTTTCAAAAATTATAAAATTTAAATTTTCATCAATAGATTATTTAATGTTAATTATTTGTGGTTGAAAACATTATTTTATTCATAATATATACAAATTAAAATATTAAAATTATTATGTTTGCAAAATTAAGTTAATTTTGAATTATAAATAATTATTAATAATTATTCTCTCTTTCCATATATATATATGTATTTATCTATATATAAATGTTTTATGTTCATATATTATATAATATATTTATACATACATGTGTGTGCCTGTATTTTGTAACACATATACATGCACTTATTTGGATAACATACATGATATACAAAATGGGCTAATATATTTGTTACGATGTAAATCCCAACATCTGCATATGGGCATATTATACCTTTCACGAATTATTATGTTACACGTGCGCTCACACATATGTGTATATGAAACATTTATGTATGAACTAAATCAAATAAAATTAATTTCATATCTTAATATATTTAATTTAAATAAAATAAATGATTTTATTTAAATGAAATTTGAAAGGTTCTAATTTAGTTATACTTCACAGGCCCAATGATCCAATATGGTAAACTTTTTGAAATTCACCCATAGCTTTCGTTGCAGGCTGGTCCAGTTCCAATACCAGATGCCTTCATGAACACTCAATAATGATTGTATCATGTTTTGAATAATTATTTGTTCCTCAATTCATTCAAGTCCATACCGGTCACTTCGACGCACCAAAACGAGTCAAAATACAACCAAACAACTATATATAAGAGTCATACAACTTCCAAACATCATTTCTAAGGAATATAAACAATATTCAAACATTTGCGTCATCCTAAGTTTACTAGAATAGAAAATAACGACCAGTTTGGTCAAGTTATCAATAAGAAGTTAAAATAAAAATTTATCTTTTTAAAACCGATGTGTTAGACCTAGATTTATCATAGAAATCATTTTAAAATTAAAAACAATTAAAAAACGCATTTTTAAATATATTAACTAACATAGTATGATGAGAAGTGCAAATCACCAACCTTGATCCATAAGATGCATGAATGTTAATGAAAATCTGAAATGAACAGCAGTTCAAGAATCCTAATGCTCCCCAAATAGTAGATTCGCTAATCTATCACTATTCCCTTACTAATCCCTTGATTTGGCTAATTAAAATAAGGAATTTAATAATTTTTTAGCTAAAAATGAATTAATTGATGTTAGAACTATTTTTAGGATGCGTGGAAATTGTTAGGAGGTTGTCCCATCGGCTCCATTAGGCACAAATCTTGAAATGGGTTATTGGATCTAATCTTGGCTTAACCGATTACCCACTAATCTATCCAAAAATTATCTAATTCGCATGTTCATATCTTTTGAATGGTAAGTCTAAAAATTTATTATGACCACTTTACAGAAAGGAAAATCATAATATTTTTCATTTGGAAATGGTTTCAGAACCTAATCTGGCTCCAATCAATAGTTATTGGCCTCACAATTTTTAGCTTCAAAATTGTCCAATAAAATTTCCGAGGGTTAAAAATGTAATAATCACATTCCCCAAAGTTATAGCTTAATAAGATCAAATTTGAATTTTAAAAATAATATTTTATGATCCTTTGATACGTAAAATATGGCTTGTTACACACTCCCCCCTTAGGAATCTTGCTATATTCTCAATCCAACCAAGTATCGGAAATCGACCTACAAATCTTGATGTTAACTTCCCTTAGTACTGAATTGAACTAAATATTTTAGTGGAGAGATCTTGACAAATACTATATCACCGATAAAGAATTCTAAGTCACACCTTCTCTTGTCAATGTAGCTCTTCTGTCTATCTTGAGTAGCTTTCGTTCATTATCGCATGATCTTGATCTTATCCAAAGTTTCTATTAACATATCTGGCTTTAATATTAATTATTTTGTCACTTCCTACGAACATGAAGAAGCATTGCATGTTTGGCTGTATAATGCCTCAAATGGTCCATACCGATGTTAGACTGATAATTATTGTTGTATGTGAAATCAACAAGATGCATATGATCATCCCATGAGCCCCAAAGTCATGAATGCATGTTCGCTAGATATCCTTTAATATATGATTTACCCTCTTGGTATGTCCATCATTTTGTGGCTGATAAGCTGTACTCGGATTCAGCTCTGTCTCTAATGCCTCTTGTAAGTTCTACTAAAATCCACTAGTCAATAATGGATCTCGATCGCTTACTATGCTCTTCGGCACACCATTGAATCGCACTATCCACTTCATATATAACTTGGTCAATTTGGATGCCGTTCTTTTAGACATTATGGGTGTGAATCGTGCACTCTTCATTAATCTATCAACTATGACCCAAATGCTATTATGTCCTCCTGTAGTTCTTGGAAATCCATCAACGAAGTCATTGATACCTCCCACTTTCACTCGGGAACTTCAAGTGGCTGTAGCAAACCACTTGACTTCTTCTGTTCAACCTTGACTAGTTGACAAGTCATACACCTCGAGGTGAATATCCTGACATTCTTCTTCATTCCTTCCTCATAAAATATATGCTTCATATCATGACACATTTTGTTACCTCTTGGTTGAAAATTCAGCCTTTAATGATAGCATTCATGTAGCACATGATTCCTCAACCGATCGACACTAAGAATAAACTATCTCCCATCTTTATTGAGCCAAACGTCACGGTCGAGTATGTACTACTTTGTATCTTCAGACTTTACTCCACTCTCAATCTTATTAATTGTCACTTAAAACAATAACGTCAAAAATTTGGTAAGTGCATATCGAAGTCCAAGGCGTCGCAGGGAAAGCCAGGAAACATGCAACCATGGAGATCGCATTTCAAACTGTTTCACGAAGATATCAGATCTCTATAGTAGGGGATGCCGAACGCCTGAGATGAGAGGACCAACTTTCAAGAATATCAAATTTCAGGTGCTTAAATAATAGAGGAGTAGATATCGAATATCATTAATATAAGCGGTATAGGTGTCGCAAGCCATGAGTGCAACAAGGGTTTCGTAGATCATCAATGTTCATAGAAGATATCATATATCATCAACAAAGCATGAAGGTTGTGTATCATCAATATAAGGACTGATGTCATAGACTGTTAATAAGGCAAGACGTCGCACTTCATCAATATAACGGTCGATATCGAATACTAGGATATTGAAGTGTAACGACACAGATTTTCAGACCAGTCAAAATCTTCGAAAACCTGTCCATTTTAAAACTAACAAATGACAACTACCAGTTTAATACACAATATTATTTGATAAATATGCAACATTACTAAATATATAGGATACAATTTTAATAATACAACTTATCATAGTAATCATTTATTTTACAGGATGTGGTTTAATATAAAGAAAACTCAAATATAATAAATCTACCGATGCGTAACTCTGATATGAGAGACAACAACAGCCATTCCTTCAAACTCAATAAATATGTCAATGCAGAATAAATTGGTAAGCAGAAGAGAAACATCAACATACTACAAATAGCAAACACTACATAGAAAAAGGTTATATTATTATTTGGACTGCATCACTACTATTTGTGACTGCCTACGTACCTCTATTTAATTAGGTATCTAATTAAATACAGGATCAAGCCAACATAGTTCTCATACCGCAAATAGGACTCATGGAGTCTACAATGCATAAACATAAATACAATTCCCAATTACATAGCATATAACATGCAAATGTAGCTTTCAAATTTACCCACTTCAACTTAGTCCTTACATATGATTTTTGAAATCTAATTAACTTTATTATTTTCAAAATATAATCCTTTTCAAAAATAATATCTTTGAGCTAAATTCCTAGTTTCGAAACCTTTAAAATAATAATATATATCCTTTATATCAAATCATACTTTACTTTGGAATTTAAGAACAAATCACGTTTGAAAATCCCAAATACTCATCGGTAAAAGCATACAAAAATATATGAAACCAGATCATGAGGTTTCTTCCAATAACAAGGCAATTGGGTCCCAGCCTCTTTAAATTAAGTAGCAGACAATACTAAGGGTTACCTAAACCCTTCGCCCACTTTTTAGTTATGGATTACCCAAATCATCGTTAACACAACAAATCATTTTGTTGGAAAGTGACAAATCATTTTGTAGTAATAATCACAAATACTTTCGGTTATAGTATTGTTTACTTTCCCAAAATCTTTGGAAAACAATTTGGAAACAATTTAAAAACCACCAGGTCTCTATTTCTTGAGGTTCTCTTTTCATTCATAAAACACATTTATAAATCTCTTTATTTAAATCACTTTTATAAAATCACTTCAAAATATTTCTTTCCAATTATCTTATTTTCCTTTTCAAAAAAACCATTTCACTTAAAAGATAAACATCTCTTCACTATAACCGTTTCATTTACAAATGTTTTCAAAAATCCATTTGTAAACAATTTCTTTTATGAAAACCATCTTTCAAAACAACTACATTTAATGGTAGTTTAAACTAAAATATTAAATTATTATAACTAATTATCTTACTGTCGAAAACCTTATAGACAAATTGTGAAGTAAATCACAAGGTGTTAGTCTATAATTATTTTCTACCCAACCCATACAAAATGTAAATTGCTTATAAATCAATAAACAATAGTAATGCTCATAAACTAGTTGAGCATAATCCAAACAACCAAGCAATCAATGAGCGATAAGAATAAATAACGAACAAATCAATAACCAATAATAAATGCGAACACAATATTATAACCAATAAATTAATATAATAGCAAAATGATGATTTATTCTGCTAAATAAATGTCCAAAATGAAGTATAATTAGTTTAATTACGTAAATCATAATTAAAGTACATCACTATTAATTTATCACTAAATTATACTTCGTCAAATGTGTCAATACTTTACACTGTGTATTCTACTCGTTTATATGAATCTAGTGTTGAAGATCGTTTAACCAACGGAGTTCACAGGGGAAACTATTTATTTTTAAAGTTTAAATCCTTAAACTTAACGATTTAATGACTAATTACTTAACTATATTTTAAAACAATTTACTCTCACCAAAACCAAAAAGCATGGCCCAGTACCTGTTCTTACCGTTCCTCACATTTTCCCCGAATTCATATTTACAGTTTAACATTTAAACTAAGAAATTAAATTAACTAATTAAATTAGTAACTATAAATTACTAACTTATAAACAAAACCTCACCCCAAACCCACTGTTAACTGTAGCCTAAAAAAAGCACGGTTCATCTCCCCATTCACTTCCAACCCGCGAGCAAACTCCCGTATACTCATGCAAACAAACTTCCCCTCACCCTGCGCAATTGAACACATTTAAGTGGACTTATATGCAAATATCCCTTATATGAACAGTAGAAATCCATTCCTTTCTTCATAATTTGCAAGCGCCTGCACCTATATCTCTATGTAAAAGTTTCACGAAAAGGACCAAAATCTTGCTTCTCCATATTTTTTGCGTGCATGCATGCCCATATTTCTCACTTCCTCCTCCGTACATTAATGTGTGTAGAGAAAAAAAAATGTGTACTAGAGAATGTAAATATGTATAAATCTCTTTCATGCGTGAGCACTCTTCCCGTTCTTTTGAAAATGCGCGTCCCCCTAATGTGTGGATGTGTGAATGTATGCAAAAATATATAAACTAAACTACTTAAAAGCTAAGCAACCTAAGTCAAAGCAAGGACAACAAAAAGGTATGAAATGAGTGTTGCATGAGTTCATGGCTGTGTCCAATATGTTTATAAATGAGTGCGTGTAAATTTAGTTTTGAAAAGTTAGTTTATGGTACACGGTCGTACGATAATGCATTCGCGTATGAATCGCGAACGACAGAAATAAAATAAAATCGTGCACACAACAATATGACACAATCACAAAACAATGATAAAATACACTGGTTAATTAAATCTGTGCAGTTTCGAAAATACCGACTTTTGACGCAAAATGCGAAACAAAATTTAATTATTTTTTTCAAATTATAAATTATGGAAAATCCTACAAATTGATTAAAAATATGCCACCAAAAATCAAATAGTAATTTGAAACGTATATTTTATTATATTAAATTCAAATTCAAATATTTAAATAAATTAAATGTTCAAATTCGAAGACCTTAAAATTGTCGGCGTTAAATGAAGGACCATGATTTTCACGAAATATGAGAGGATATCAAATGTTAACAATGTAAAGAAGGATGTCGGAATTCACCCATGTGCCTAGGGATATGGTACACTATCAACATAGCAAACAATGTCGAGACTCAATAGTGTGTTTAAGATATCAGATATCTGAAATTATAAAAGTTTGTGATATTAGATATCTAAAGTTATAAGAGATGTCGTCTTCCATCAATATAAATAAAGGTGTGGTATTCAATCAGGATGGAAAGATTGTCGCATATCAACAATATGAAGGGCGTCAGATGTCTACTCTGAAGCAAAGCGCCAAATGCTAACAATTTTATACTGGTGTCGTAAATCATCAGCATTCAACAAGATGTCATGAACCATCAATCTTCAAGAGGATGCCACATGCCATCAACACGATGAATGACGTCGAAAACTAAGAATGCCATAAGCCATGTGGCAGTCATGCCGCCCAACTCCACCTAAATAAATACATACCCTATGACAATGTAAATGGGGCGAATTTCTCTCACCACTTTTCTTACATTTTAAAGTTGTAACTATAACAAACCACAAATTCATCACTTTAGAAATTTTTTAAAATATTCAAATATAAGATTTTTAGAATAAATAAATAAATGATAATGTTTTGAGCAATAAATGATATTGGTAACCTCATTTTGAATAAATATTTATAAAAATATATACTCCGGAAGATATATTGGTAAAATGACCAAAAACTATTTTATCAATAAACACCTCTTAGACGATCCGACATCGTGCTGTATGCGTACACTCATTTATATATATGAGTGAGAATATGTAATAAATTATTTATTTTAATTTAAAAATAAAATCTCTTTATAACATCATCAATTATATCGCTATTTTGGAATAAATGATTTTTGAATTAAAACTGAGTTTAAATGATTTAATAATTATTAAATAAGACCTTTTAGTTATTATATAATGGTAGAAATATTATTACCATATTTTCACTTCATGTGTGTGTGTGTGTGTGTGTGTGTGTGATGTGAAAATATGGCCGAAAATCGAAATTGAAATCTGTAACGATTCAACATAGAAAAGCTGTGCATCGTTGTGAATCTTTTGAGATATAAATATGCACACATATATGTACACATACACAAACACATTCACATGCACATGAACACGTATACACATACAAATATACTTACACATATACATATGAAAATATCTTAGATATTTTCCTAAAACTTAACCCTTAAGTAAAACCAAAGTCAACATCTTATACCCTAAGTACAAGCACATGACCACACAGATGAGGGGTATGCTTGGCTGAGAATGATGAGAGGAGAGGGGGAAGTGGTGGTGAGGAAATGGTGATGTATTTGTGTGTAACTATCATGATATTTTTATTCTAATTTTTTCCTACAAATAGCACCCACCTCTCTTCATTTCATTCACACTTTTTCTTCATAAAATTCCTATGCTCTTTATCCTCATCTTCTCTACATCAATGGCTTCCATAGCCTAAGAAAAAAATTGCAAAATTAAAATAAAGTTATGCCAAAATCAATCAAAATCTATACCACTTCAAACCAAAGTTCAAGCTAGTGATCTCTTCCTTTTCCTCCACCAAGGCCTTATGCAACCAAGCCCTCCGCCACCATTTGCCAAGCAAGGTCGGGCCCTTCCAAGCCTCCAAGACTAAGGCCAAACCTCCTAGGAGAATTTGTGATAGTAGCCATGAGCACCGATTTCGAGATAGCTGAGCTATAGCCGTTTTAAAGTTAGTCCGATCGAAAATCGCATTAGAAAATCTCTCTCTATATATGTATATACATACATACATACATACATACATATGATGATGATGTGATATGATTTCTATGGATGTTTGCTATGATTTGATCATCAGGTTGGTTGTTTTAATGTAGTTGTTTAATTGTGTAAACAAGTCACATTAAATACACATCGATATTACATAAGAAAAATTACTTTCCGAATCAAACTAAAAGCGGTATGGAATTATTAAACCAAAATGATTTAAATTGGTTTATAAATGTTTCATAAACGCTAAACCAAATTTGGTGAAGTTTTAACAAGTTATAAAATTGGGTCAAAAATAGACGCGTCGCGTAACGGCATTTCGCGATTTCGCACCGTACAAAGTTAAATCTATTTATACGATGGATTCAGAGTCGGAATTCTTTAAGAATTTTTAAGCTCTTATAGTCATAGTTTTCAAACAAAAGAAAAACGATCGAGATTTCTTTTCGTAGATTTTGAAATATGAGCAAATCAAGTTTTCAAAATAGTCGCGCTTTTGCAGTTTGAAAACCAAAGCGATAAATTATTTATAAATGATATTTTTATCTCTTCAAAAATATGGAATAAATTCTATAGATATTTTAAAATGTTTTAAAAGAGATTTGAATTATAAAAATGGATTTCTAAATGGTAGAAAAGTTGTTTTGATCAAATAAGCTTAAAAGCACTATTCACGACACTTTTTGCATCACTTTTAATAACTTTTGCAATATGGCTTTAACCTTAAATATTCTTTTTCAAATCTTTTATAAATGCTTTCAAATAAATAATTATGTATTTTAAAGATGATTTGAAGGTTTTATTATTTATTTTAAAGGGTTTAAATAAATGATTGAGAGAAAAACCATTATAATCAAGTGAATAAATCTTAGCTCTAAAAAAGTAAATGAGTAGACTGGGTTTTTCTATTCATGAGATCCAAATGTGAGATGCTTAAACAAAGAAGATGTTCAGGAGTGATTAGTGTCCTGTCTCACCTGACCTCTTTTCTAAACGAGGAATAGTTAAGGTCGAAATGTCGGAAACGAGGCAAGTATAAAAAATTCAAATTTCCAAACATAATACAACTTGGATTGTATAGAAATAATATTCTTATGTTTGGTATTAAATTCCAAGGAGGAAACCCATACCTCTATAAGAATTTAAAAGGTGATTTCACCGCTATTCGATGGATGGTAAAAGTTGAATAAAGAAATTGATGTTGAGTAGAATTAGTATAATTTCTATCGACCCTTTTTACCCAAAAAGGTTTTCCTAAGGAGGGAACCCGTACTATTCGTGAGAATTTAAAAGGCGATTTTACTATTATTCGATGGATAGTAAAGGGTGAATGCAGAAATTGATGTTGAATAGAATTAGTATAATTTCTATCGACCCTTTTTACCTAAAAAGATTTTACAATTCATTTATAATAAACAATTTTGATTTGGTATTTCCAAAGTTAAAATGAGGCTTAATGATTCTGTATATACCAAAAAGAAATGTCTGAAAGATATATATCTTTAGAATAGATAAAGAGAAAGTAATTAATCAAATGATAAGCACCTACATATTTAACATCTTTTTATCGATGATTGGTTCGAAGGAACCTGGATTGGATTTGTAGTTCCTATACGAAAATCTCTTCGAATCAATTTACGAGTTTGAAAGTAAAGAGATGTTAAAGACCATGAAGTTGAAGGTGTGGATTTTCATAACAGAAAGACTGCTTGTTGATAATTTAGAGTATCTCCCGAGATAAATAAATAGCAATGGTCTCTTCATTCTCGGATCTTCCTTTGCAACTACTATTTACTACTAATCCTAGAGGTAATGCCCAATAGGATATGGTAGGAGAGTGCCTTTGGCTTGTCCTATTCCTGGGCAACTTATATGGATGGATGTCTGACATTGCATTTCTAATATCACAGTGCATAGATAATCCCTCTTATGCTTAGCATTTTTTTAGGACGTACGAGCTCAGAGGTTGTACTTCAGCTGAAATCAATCGTGTGTTGTTGAAAATGGAAATGTGGCATTTTAAGTGAAAATGTTCTAAGAAAGGTAAACGTTACCCCAAGCCTCACACCTGGGGAATTGTGAAACAGAGGTTTCTTTAAGGTTAAGTGGATCGCAACCATTAGGGTATGATATCACCTTCCTAGATCTATTTATTTCTACTCGCAATGATGTCGAGTTTAAATTATGTGGTGTATGCTATGAGACCTCGGATAGGTCAATAACGGCTGGGGTGATATCGTATTCGTTGCTATTTGTACCATCTGTTAGTTTCAGGTAGGTTGGTATTAATCCATAGAGATTTCGAAGATGTCGATCTTCGGTATAATCCTCTACAAATGTACTGTATGGAAGGTAGTCCCTTACCTCACTATTCATTGGAAATCCAAATCTCCAATAAGTGCCTTCGGTTTTAGTTGTAAACCTATAATGCCATCAAATTTAACCAATGTAAAAATTTAAGATATTTGTATATGTTTATTTGAAAAATATTTCAAAGAATGTCATTAAAATTAATATCACCGAATTTTACGTAGAAATGATTTGGTTATCATAAGATAAAAACTTGTTCCATGATTATGTGCAGCGTAGTCTTATTAGATACCCTTTTGTTTTCCAAATACTTGTACTTTGAGTTTCTTACACCAGTCCTATGACCAACCCAAAGTTTATTTTCCAGTTCCCATACACTATAGATGCCCTATTATTCATGCAGCCAAGTAGTTAGGTAGCTTGGAGCATTTTGGAAGGAGCAATGGAGCATGAAGAATTAAAGATCCTTTTTTCGAAGGTGATCTATTTCAAGTTTTTGTTGTATCATGTAGTATGTATTTAGTATCTACCAGCCTCTGTGAGGATAAGCAGTTATAACTATCCCTGGCTGGATTAGTACTTATCGTAACTTCGATGAATCACTTGGAGTGATTGTATGTAGTTTCCATATGTATAATTAACATGAATGTGAGATTTTTTTTGTTATTCTATCTTCTATCTTTATTTCTTTTAAATATCCTCGAATATCTTCCTCTTTGGCACTTGAATTACAGCACATGAATATCGATGATGTATTAGTGTCGACCTTCGAGGTCGAAAAGTTGGGTCATCACAGTTGGTATCAGTGCTTAGGTTGAGAGAACATCTAAACCTTGATGGGGTCGGCTCATTAGAGATAGGGTTTTGTAATACCTAGAATGATTTTAGTCAATGAGAGAGCATATTTGTAGTTTTACCCAAATAAATCCATCCATGTCATTTTATGCTTAATGTCCATTCCCTAAGATAATTTCGTCTATAATTCTAAAGATGTTTCTTACTATATGCAAATAGTAGGAGATGAGTAATAAAAGAGGATGGAGCGGAGGTAGCAGCACTACGGCTACAAATGGTCGATCAAATGCTACAGTAATTGAGGAAGCGGTAATCCCTGTGCAACCTCAAATTAACTTTGCAACTCATTGCAAGAATTGCACTAGCTTGGGAGGAAAACCATTCTAAGGAACCAAATCTATTATTGAAGTGCAAGCATTGTTCTACTCGTATGAAAGAATATTCAAAGGATTGAACATAGAGGATATTCAAAAGAGGTTCTTAGCTTCCTGGCAATTGCAGGATGGAGCTCTAGCATGGTGGTAATCCATCACTTTGAATGATTCTGAAGACAATTTCTTAAGGACTATATTTAAAGAAGTATTAGAAGAGCAGTATATACCTGCAATTGGAAAATCCCGTCTGAGTAGAAATTTTATGGACTTGAAACAAGATGATACGTCTGTGGACGAATCCTCAAATAAGTTTACTGAGTTATCTTGTTTTAAGCCGGGACTAACAGACACGCCCTTAAAGAAGAATGAGATGTTTGTTACGGAAATGAAAGAGCAATATCCAGACTAAATGACCGCACACATAAAGGGAACTTTTATGGACCTATTAGATATGGGTTTTCAATATGAAGTATTGGATAAAAGGAATTCAGTGATAGTCCAAGGAAATAGCAACAATCGGAATAAGGGAAAGAAGCCATGGTAGAGGATCTCAAGAGAACCGTTATAAGGATGTTGTTTGTTATAATTACCAAAAGAAAGGCCATCTTGCAACACATCATAGGAGTCCCAAGGTGTAGAAGCAGCAACAAGGAATCATCTCTCCTACGATTTAGAAGAGTATTTGTTACAATTGACATTAGCCGAGACACTGGAAAAACAAGTGCCTGTTAATGAAGATGGGAGAACATATCAATGTTTATGCAATAACGAATGTGCCTTCAACCTCTGAAGATGTAAAGGGCAAGGAAGTCGTAGAAGGTAATTTATGTATTAAAGATATTTCAGCTAGAGTATTATTTGATACTGGGGTTTCCTATTGATTTCTTGCTAGAAAATTGGTTGATAAGTTAAACCATAGCCAAAAATTGTAGAAACCCCTATCCGTGTATCTAATCCACAGGCGGCTCGACCAATCTTTGTATGATCTATGTAAATGTACAAGTTACCTACCATCTCTTATTATGCAACTTATTTGTCCTTGATTTCATTAGGTTTGATATTTTACTCAGAATGTGTAACATCTCGTATCTGAAGGCCAAAAGCTAAGTGCTATAGGTGATGCAGCCATCGACAATATTAACTTTTGGCGAAGAAATATGGCAATGTTAATGGTATTCATAATATCAGAAGCACTTGAATATGAACAAAATCAAAAATTTCCAAATACAATAATTTTAGTGATTACATTTCACATAATATCATATCCAAGTTACAAAAATCCCAACGTATTCCCAAGGAATGATCAAATATAATTACAACAGTACGCCAAGAGCGATACATGAAGATGCCTCCTTGGATAATCAAAGCAATATAGGCATAATTATCATAATACACAGCGGAAACAATTTAAAACAGAGTTCCTAAGTTAGCCATCCGTCAGCCACCTACTCGTCTTCGGATGCTTTATTCATCAAAATCTGCTAAAACCTAAAAACCTAAACCCTCAGCCTACTCAAATCAAATTTTGAGCACTAGAGAGTTTAAGGAGAAACAAAAACTTCAAGTCAGACATAAAGCCTGGTACGGATAATTTCTGTTACATCTCCATTTATTGATAAATTGTGAGACCATAATGCTTAGCAGAACGGATTTCCCTCACCAATATCTTTATTGAAAACATTTATTTTGCAAATTCTTTCCTACAACCAAACTGGTTACTCAAATGATTATAATAATAATATAGAAATATCCATTATGCTAAAACAGGAGATAAGATAGACTATTTGTCTAAAATCCGAGCTATCTGCTCTATATTGGACTATCTGTCCTAAATTCTAAGCTAGCTGCACTTTTTTGGACTATCTGTCCTAAAACTGATTATACCAAATTAACAATATTTTTTATGCTAGATAATGGGTAATCTGCCCAAAACAGGTAAAAAGGGTGGACTAACTGTCCTTAAAAAGTAGCAAGTTCCGTTATGCTAATAAATGAACTATCTATTCACATCAGAGCTAACTGCTCTTTTTTGGAGTAACTGTCCTCTGGGTCGACTGCCCTCAAAATGGACTAACTGTCCGAATTTAAAATGAGCCGACTGCTTGAATTTTATTTTGGGTTAACTACCCTTCAAAATTTCCTTGAAAACCATTTCAAAATGATTTAATCCGCCAAGTCATATATATACAAGGAAAATATATCTTTAGCTTTACTCTAAGCTATTTTTGCCATGTTATATATACTTTACTTAAAATAATATTGGTGATGTTCAATAAGGTTATCTATCTTTTTAAAATAAGTTAAAGTCCTTTATAACTTAAAACACTTAGGCTATCTGCCTAATCATATTTTCCAATTCTTTGTTTAAAACATTTAAACAACCTTGCGAAAACAACGAAGGTAACTCCCTCAAAACCATTAATAAAACCCTTTGACATCAGTGAAGGTAACTCCTTCAAAACCATAAAAAAGCCTTTCCTTTCTAAGCTTTAAAACATATGACATCCACCTTTTAAATCCTTTAAACATTAGCCTTTCAAAAACAATGAAAATACTATACCTTTTGACCTTGTCGGAAGGTCTCTTTTCGACCTAGTCCAAAGGTTTCACCTTTCCACTTTGTTGAAAGCCTAGGTTACCGCCCCTATAAAATCATTGGTAATCTTTTTGAGAGCATTTAAACTTAAAACCTTTTGAAGACATTGGGTGTAACAATCCCGATTTTAAGTCAAATTTAGTTTGATAATTAATATAAATTTTGGGATTAATTGTGAGCTTATTTGAAAATTTGGGAATAAAAATATAGGAAGTAGATTTTTAATATATTTGGATTTGAAATTTAATAATGAAATATATTATAAATAGAACTTTGGTTTTTAAAGTTCATGAATAAATATCTTATAAATAAAATTGGATTTATTAACTTTGTATTTTGAAAAAAACTAAAGTATATATGCAGAAAAGGTTATTTATTTGTGTATAATTGATTTCTGAATCATTTTTCTTTTATAAAGTTAAATAAGTATTGATAATTGAAAATGTATGTATGATGTGTGTGTGTATATATAAACAAGAATAAGAAAAGCTTTAAAACTTACATATATGTATATATTTCTTTTGAAAATGAATAAGATTTATAAAAGGATCATTTCTTTTAGAATATAAACATATGTAGGTAATTTACCTAAAATAAATAAAGTTTAACAAAGGTTTGAAATATAATTTATAAACAAAGGTTTAAAACATAAATTTAAATATGTTAACAAGTGTTAAATATAATAATACAACTTTTTACAAGTGTTAGCTTGATTTTATTATACACAAACAAGTGGCAAGGTAACATTTTTCTTTAAATTTAGAATTATATAAAAATATGTTTTTAAAAGAAGAAACCTGGTTAACTATCTCAGTTCAAACTTTCTCTTCACCTTCTAAAAATCAAAACTAAAGAAAATTATACAAACAATATTTTTAAAAAATTTGAAGTTTGTTCCAAACTAATCAATGAAAATCAAACAAGCAAATCCAAACAGATTCAAGCACAACAATTTCAGAAACCAGATCAAACAAAACTTGCTTTTACCCCAAAACAAAACCTAGAAATCAATCTGAAATCAAATAAAGGCTTCTTTTCAAATATGAAATAAGACCAGTTTGCATCTCGAAGCATTTTCAATCCAAAGCAAGCTATCAAGTTCAAAGATTCAATTCAATAACCAATTCAGATAGCAGGTCAAATGTATTAAGATTCCAGATCAATTCAAGTATCATGTTCTCAGCTAAAAAAACAAAATTCCAGTAATACAAAGGTTCCAGTTTTCAAATTAAAAACATTTCCGGTCCTCTATCCATCTTTTAGGTGAGCAAACTGATTTGGATTTATTACTATATCTTTTTGCTTGGATTTATTCTTGAAATGTGATTGAATAATGGGTTGTATGGATGTATAAAAGAAATTGTGGTTGCATGCCTGAATTTATAGAAATATTATGCATGTCTTTATATAGGTATGTATATACCTCTGTTCAAACTTACAGGCTCTAAATAACTTCAAAAATCAATTCCTCTTCTTCCAATCTCTTTTAGGATTTGTTTTCTAAATGAAAAGTATTAGTATCAACCAGAACTTATTTTTAAAAATAATGTCAAACAATTTCATTAAGCAATTCTTTTTAAAATAAGGAATCATAGTGAAAACCATATATATGTTATAAATCAATGATCATAAATTTGTGTTTCGATTTCATAATTCGATTCAAGATTGAAAATGAGGATTTTAGAAAATCATTTCAGGATTTTTAGTTTTATAAATCATGAGAAATTTTATATTGAACGAAATTTACATTTTCGTAAATTTATGGTGATCGACGACGATCAGGGAGTCGGGGTTGATGCTGGAGACGGTCGGAGGTCATGTGATCATAGAAAAAATACTGATTAGATTTATTAACGGTTGAGGAGGTGGAATGACGTGGATTTAGGGTTTCTTACCCAGTTTTGTTCAATGAAATAGATGCGACGATTTCGTCGTCGCCATTGCGTCGAGTTGCACCAGACCGGGGAGGGGGAAGTAGCGTGGGACGATGATGTTTCTCTAGTTGGAATCTCGTGGTCTCTGTTAGCCTATCATGGAGGTGCATGATGATTTTCTAGTGATCGGTTGGTTCGAGGTTGAAGCTGATGGTTCAATTTTGATTTGCGGGTGAGCTTTGATGATTTGGATGGTCGAATCGAAGGTAGGGGTGGTCGTGGATGACTTGCCAGTGATGTCGGCGATGGTCAGCGATCGCTCAAGCGATCGTGCATGCGCACGCGAAAGGTTCTTATATCTGGAGATGATGTTGGTTTTAGGAAGAAAAGGATTCTCGGGTTCAAGCTCGAGAAAATGAAAGTTCGACTCGAAGCAAAAGGAAATATAGGTAAATCGAAGTCGATCTCAGGATGACAATGAATTGGCTCGAATGTGTTATCGTGTTTGGTAGGTGAGAGTTTGTATGAACAGGATTTTAAAATTTAAATCAAAACACGTTTGGAAAAAATAAATAAATAAAGAAGGATCTCGGGTGTTGTCTCGGGGTTGGGCTCGAGGATTAAGTATGTGGGCTCGAGTTTTCCTGTGCAAGCTAATAGGTCTTTTTCAAAAGCAAAAGAAACCAAGTTTTAAAGCAAAAGCAATACAAGTTTAAAAGTAATTTTTTAACAAGTTTTCTAAAACAAGTTTCAAACTTGAATTTTAAATTCAAATATGATTTGAAAATAATGTGATGTGGTTTTGAAATAGATTTAATATTAGATTAATTAATAAATCTCTGAGAGTTTTCAAATGTAATTAATTTATGTGATTAAATGGACAATTAAGTAATAATTTAGCTTTAAATATTGAGTAATTAAAGTTTGATCGACTACTTAATAATAAAGGGATAATTTAATAAATTAAAGAACAATTAATTGATGAAATAATTTATAAAGGGTAAATAAACGATCAAAGGTTAATTAATTAATTAAAGGTAATTAATTAAGGGTATTTAATTACTTAAAGATAATTACTTAATAAAAGTAATTAAGGTAAAGTAATTAATGATTAGAGGCTGATTAATCAAGTGATTATTGAATGCTTGGATTGCTTATTGTTGAATGGATTGTATTGAATGCTTGAATTGATGTCATTTATGCTTTGTGATATGGGTTATTTTCATTTGAGCTGTGATAAATGTAATTTATTTATCTATGATGAATGTATATTATTTATCCGTGAATCTGTGAATGAAGATAAGCGTTATAGGATTATATCGCTTATCGATATTGCTGTATTTGGATTGAGATGATTGATGATGTTGTACTATTGTGTAAAACCCCTGTACAACACCATACACACACAAATATGGATTGCATGAGGAAATTGGTTAAGTCGCAGATATTTGAATTTAATGAAATGGTTTTAAAGTTGGATTTTGAATCCAAAAATGGTTTTAGAAATGGAATTGGGGCTAATATGAAAAGCTTTTGAAAGGAGTTTGAAGATAATTTTTTTTGTAACTTGATAAAGTTTTGAAATTTAAATAGTTTGATTTGAATTTGAAAGATTTTGAAGTTATATACATATATATGTATGTTTATTTCGAAATTATGGTTTAAATGGTTATTCAAGTTATATAATGTATATATAGATTTTAAACCATTTTGAAGTGCATTAAATAAATTATTTTGGGGAATTTGGATTTAATTCTAATAGAACTTGCTGATGATACGGCAGTTCACTGATTTTCTGGAATTATGCCTTTAAAGGCTATAGCTTGTGTATATTTGATCGGATTTTTCCGAAAGGAAAAGTATTTGTTTCCAAATGATAATGGCTTTCATATAAAGAAAGGATTTCTATTTTTGTTGAAAGGGTTTCAAATTTGAAATGGAATTGTTTTGAAAGCTATCTTTGATAAAGATTGGTGAACTTTGAAGAGGATTTTAGAGATGTAACTTTTGTATAAAAGATTTGGAATTGAAATAGTTTTGAAAGCTATAATTGAATCTTTGTTAAAGATTGGCGAACTTTGTTTTCAAATTGAAGAGGATCTTTAAGGTGTATCTTTCGTATAAAAGATTTGGAATTGGAATAGTTTGAAAGATATAGATGTATCTTTATGAAAGATTGGTAAACTTTGTGAAGTGAATCTTTTTGTTTAAAGATTTGAAATGGTAATTTGTTTAAAACATTTGAAGAGAGGCTTTGGGTTTTTAGTTGTGACTTAACTAAAGTTCTCATATATCCATATGTTTTTAAATATTGTGCTCATTATTCAGTTTAGCTGCGAGTGGACTTTGTGTCATATAACCCATTTCGAATAATAATAAGACGTAAATGGATAGCATTTGAAGACCGGTGGTGAAGACCGGGTATTTTTGAGAACGAAAGGATTACCCGTCGAATGTCTCTACACTGAGTTGTGCCGGTTTAGAGATCTCCATATGTGATGGGAAGTCCGATCGGGATTGTTAATACCCGGATTGTAAGGGCTTCTTTGTGAAGTACCTCCGGTTATGTTCGAACCCGGAACAGACCTCTATGGATGTATGTCTAACATTACCCTTTGAGATGTAAAGCTGGTTTCTATCAAATACATTTCTGTTTGGTGGCGGAGAATTTATTCTCTTAGCTTAACACCCTTCTCTGAGACGTACGAGCTCAGAGGTTATGTAGTTGATGGTTACTATTGATACATTCCCAATTTTGTAATGTGGCATTCGAAGTGCTACTGATTATTTATTGATCAAAGCATGACTTTTAAGTAAAGTGTAGCTTTGTGGACGTGACCTCGTCCGACCTCACAACCCGGAAATGGTCGAAACAGGAAAGATGAAGCAAGGTTATGAGGGTCGCGCCCTTTAGGGTATGTCCATTCCCTTCTGGAAAAGGGTGGTATCATGGTATGGAGTCCAGAATTTAACCTATGTGGTTACTGCAAATTTATTATTTTATGGTTGCTTTGTGGTTGAGAGCTCTCGGATAAAGGTCGGTAATGACCGGGGGATGACATGCTCGTGTAGTAGTTACCTAGTTACAGAGGTAACCCGGCCTTGTGTTGGCAGAGATCCGGTTACACTCTCGGGGCATCCCTCCAGAGGCGTACCCATGTGGCCCAGGAAGTTCCTTAGCCTGACCATTTTTTGGAAATCCAATCACCAATACACGCCCTTTATAATTGTAATTGTATAACCTACCTCCTCAGGAGATAGCTATAGCTGACATAATATAATGGTACCTATGCTGGTTAAGATTAACATTATACTTTCGAAAGGTTTTTTGCACTATGCACTAATAGTGATATCAAAAGGATTTTGCGTTTCAAGCATGTTTGACTATCACAAGGAGAAATCTCCTCCAATTGTGCGCTTGCATTGTGTGTGTGCGGGGAGACATTATAGTAGTTTCATTTTCCAAAAAGCATTGCGGATTTCTTTTTAAATTCTTTTGTTTGTTTTAAAGAAAACTATTTTCGTTTGCTCACACCAGTCCTATGGCTGACCTGGAGTTTATTGTTCCCTTTCTAAACTCAAGGTGCCCATAATTTTCCACATGGGAAGCCTAGAGTTGAGATTTTCAGATAGTCGGCTAGTAGATGTAGCAATTGGAAATCTTCTTCAGTCTTTGGTCATTGAAGCCTTTGGATTTGATGATTGCATTTGTTTCACCATGACTGACCTTGCTTAAATTCAACTTGATGGTGGTTTGAGCTTTTCGATATGGAGTTTGGAGTCTTTTGAGCCTTGGCATTAGAGCTGCAGTTTTGGATTCTTTCTCTCTCTCTTGGAGATCAAGATGGAGATTTCTTTTCGCTTTGTCATTATTCCGCTGTTATATTCTGCTCTGATATTTCTAGATCCGTTGTATCATATTTTATCAGATATTGTATCATTGTTGTATCGAATATTGTGTATCAATGATATTGTTTTTCTTCCGCTGTATTGTTGTACTTAATGTGTTATAAGCTCCGGCACGAATCATATTTCAATGGTTGAATCTGCGGGATTCAAATATGGGTGAAGTATGGATATCGATTTTCAAATGCTGAAATTTGGGTCATGACATTGGGTTCAATCTAAAACAAGTGGAAACCTTTCGAAATCATTCGAAGTAGACTATTTCGAAACCTTTAAAACGTTTTGGCTTAAAACATTTGGATTATGCCTTAAAGTTGAGCAAAAGGATCAGAAAAACATTGGAGTCAAAAGCAACTGCTTCGAAACCTTTAACAAAATCTTTCGAAACCATTTGAAAACAATGAAATGTTGGTATTGGAACCAACCCCTCGAAAATAATGGAGAGGCGACATACTTTAGAAAACAAAAGGTACCCTTAAAAAGCAACTGAATCGAAAGGTTGGAAGCGGCTCTAAAGCTTTACCTTTTACCTTGTTGAAAGCTTTACCTTTCAACTTAGTCGAAAGGTTCAATTAAAATAAGAAAGCAAACCAATCGAAACTTTTTCTTTTAAACCATTTGACATTATCGAAAGCTCTTTGTCGAAAGCTAGCAGGCATATTTTCTTTAAAACCAAAATAAAGTTTCATCTCCTTTGAAAGCTCTAACCTTTCGACTCTAAACCTTTCGACTCCTTTCAATTTACTATGTACCAGTTGCCTGATACCATATGTGTTGATTTTTGACCTAATCGAAAGGCTTGATACCTTTCGACTTTGTCGAAAGGTTTGGAATGGAGGCGGAAGCTCTTGCCAAAAGAGTTGACATAGTGGAAAAACTATTTATTTGTACTTTAAAATAGTCCTTTTGTACCCAACCTGCCTTATTTGTCTACATCTGTTGGTTGCCATATTTTTATATTCAAAGTGCTACCAACTTTCCTTATTTCTAAATTTAAACAAATTCTGAAAAATCCCCTTTCTCCTTTATAATTATATAAATCAAATAAGTCTCATACCTTAAATAATTTTATATAACTATTAAAATATCTTGAAAAATTCTAGAAAAACTCCAGAAAATCAATTAATATGTTCTTTTTAACATTTAGAATTTTTGGATCCAAATAATAAATATTTTTCCTGTAAATAATATTATAATTCAGAATACCATTTTCTTCCTTAGAAAATTCATAACAATTCCACAAAATTTTTGAAAACTGAAACCCATCTCTAAAATAACCTTTTAGATCATCATAAAAATTTGCAAGGTTAACGGATGTCATATAATAGGGTTTTCACCTTAAAACTTGCAATAAAATCTATATGATCATTCATAAATCATCAACCTGTATATATACAAAAACATGGCAAATCTTTGCAAAATATTCAGATTTAATCCTAAAACCGAAACCATAAACTTTTTAGAGATGTAAACATTATTCGCCTTTATTTTAGAGATTAAGGAGCTTGAGATTTGAATGAGTTTGATTTGAATTTTCTTTCCTTAAGCTTTTCTTCTGTTTCCTCTTCTTCTTTCCTTATTAACGGTGGCCGACCCCACTTTAGGAAATTTTGAAACGTATGTATAGAGATACACGGCCTAAGGAAAGATAATATAGGAATGATCTCTTTCCATAATACCCCTCCTCTAATTCATTTTAAACCCTTCATTTAACTTATTAGTTAAAAAGGCACGGCTACGTTAATTATATCAAATCTCAATCCCCTTATCAACACATTATTTTACTTAGTTTATCTAACTAAATCTCCTAAATAATGTTATCAAAAATCTAGGATGTTACAGACTCTCTTCCTTAAAGAATTCGTCCTCCAAATTACGATAAGGCTCAAAACAAACAAGAAGGTAAACATACCATCAAAATAAGTCAGGGTAAGTTTCTCTGATTCTGCTCTCAACCTCTTAAGTATTGTCTCTGTCATCCTCACTCCATTGGAATTTGACTAATCTAACCGTCTTGGTTCTAAGCCACTTGTCATCTCTCGCAACAATGCAAACTGGATTTCTCGATATGGTTAAGTCCAATTCTACTACTAAATCATCTGGCACTGTCGGTGCAATAGCAGTCTTTGGGTCTCTAACACACTTTTTGAGATGAAAAACATTAAAACATTATGGACACCTGCCAAACTGCTCGGTAACTCAAGCCTAAAAGCGAATTTCTGATCCTCTCAAGAATAGGAAAATGTCCAATGTAACTAGGTGATAACTTCCCCGACTTCCCAAATCTAAGCACACCCTTCATCGATGACACTTTGACGGAAACCTGGTCCCCAACCGAGAACTCCAATTCTTTCTGTATCTTATCTGCATAACTCTTTTACCCATACTGAGCCTCCTTCATTCTAGCCCGAATGACCTCAATCTTTTCTGCAGCTTCTCTAACCAGATCTAGACCAAGAATCAACCAATCCCTGTCTTTAACCAACAAACACGAGATTTGCATGGCCTTCCATACAAAGCTTCAAACGGTGCCATCCCAATACCAGTCTAATAAATGTTGTTATTTGAAAACTCTACTAGATGCAGATGGTCCTCCCATGATCCCCCAAAATCCAGAACACAAGCTCTTTACAGATCTTCCATGATCTTGTTAGCTCTTTCCTTTTGCCCATTTGTCTATGAATGGTTAGCGGTACTCATCTTAAGCTTGGTTTCCAAAACTTATTGCAGACACTTCCAAAACTCACAAGTGAACAAAGAATCTCTCTCACCAACTATACTGCTAGGAACTCCATGCACGCAAACCACATTCTTCATGAACAACCTCGCTAAAACAAATGCCGTCCGGCTTGACTTAACTGGAATGAAATGAGAACTCTTGGCCAATCTGTCCACCATGACTCATATACTTTCATTACCTTTGTTTGATCTTGGCAACCCGTCAATGAAGTCCATAGAAATAGAATCTCACTTCCACACTAGAATGTCCAACGGTTGAAGCAAACCACTTGGCTTTTGGTGTTCGGCCTTTTCCTGTTGCCAATTCAAGCATTGACTTACACACAAACCAATATCTCGCTTCATTCCTTCCCAGAAGAAAGTCCTCTTCATATCCCGATACATCTTGGTACCTCCTGGATGTATAGTGAACTTCAAATAATGGCATTCATCTAAGACTTCCTCTCTTATGTTTCCTACACTCGGAATACATAATATATCTTTCTTTCTCAACCACCCATTCTGGTCAAGATTGAAATCTTCCAAGTCATCGCTCTTGTTTCCTTCCTTTTGCTTCTCGATCCGGTCAGCTAACATAGGATCCTCTATTTGCTTAGAAGCAATCCATTCAATCAACACTGGTCGAACTTCCAAACAAGGCAATACAACTATATTACCACTAGACATGCCTTGGATATCTACTGCACTTTGCAATCTGCTAATGCTTCTAAATCTTTCCACTCAGTCATCATCGCCAATACTACATTCGGATGCTTCCTGCTAAGTGCATCTACAACCTTGTTGCCTTTCCATGGTGTGTACTTAATCCTAAAATCATAAGCGGCTGTGAACTCTAATCACCTCTGCTATCTCATGTTCAGCTCCCTCTGAAAGAACAAATACTTCAGCGACATATGATCTGTATATAGCTCAAACCTTTCACCTAAAATGTAATGTCTCCACACCTTCAAAGAAAAAATCACCGCTACCAAATCTAATTCAAGCATCGAAAATCTAACCTCATGCGGTATAAGCTGTCTTGAAGCATTGGCAATCACTTTATCTCTTTGCATTAGCACAACTCCTAATCCTGTTTCTCATGTGTCGGTATAGACTTCCAAATCTTGGTTCCTTCTGGAACAACCAACATAAGTGCATGGGTCAATAAGTGTTTCAAACTCTGAAATGCTTCCTCACACTTATCGGTTCACACAAACTTCACTTTCCTCATCAACCTGGTCATTGATTCTGCTATCCATGAGATATCTTTAATGAACGTCCGATAATAACCAACCAACCTAAGGAAACTCTTAATCCTAGTTACTATCTTGGGTCTCTTCCAACTATTCACCGCCTCGACTTAGTCGGATCTACTGACAACCATTCTTATGTGACTACACGACCAAGAAACTTCACCTCTCTCTTCCAGAAGTGATACTTCGAAAACTTCGCTTTCAGTTGATGCTGCCTTAGCCTCTCAAGCACCACTTTAAGATGAACTACATGCTTTCTTTCATCCTTAGAGTAAATCAAGATATCATCTATGAAAACCAGCATGAACCTATCCAAGTGCTTTTGGAAATTCCGGTTCATCAAATCCACAAGGAATGCTGGAGCATTTATCAGTCCGAACGGCATAACTAACCACTCGTACGACCCATATCTGATCTTGAACGCCATCAGAGGTATACTATCGTCTGTTACGCTAACTGATGGAAACCTGTTGCTGAATCCGACTAATAAAATACCCTTGCTCCACTTAGCTGGTCGAACAAATCATCAATCCTGGGCAATGGATATCGATTCTTTATCGTCCTCTCATTCAACTTTCAATAATCGGTGCATAGCCTCAACGATCCTTCTGGCTTCTTAGCAAACACTGGCGCTGCACCCTATGGTGAACTGCTTCGCATGATAAAATCTTTCCTTCCAGATCCACCAACTACACCTTCAACTCCCTCATTTTTGAAGTGGTCATCCTGCTCGGAGGCCTACTAACTAGTTCTGCTGCTAGAACCAAATCTATCTGAAACTCAATGGCTTTTTTCGACGGCAATCCAACTACAAACTCAAATACATCTGCAAATTCTCTAAGGAAAAAAACTTGGCTTAAGTCATCATTTGAATCCAAAGCACCCAACAAAGCATACTCTTAACTGCTAGATCTTCCTATGGTGAAAAGGGCCCGATCGCTACTATTCGAGTGTCCAGGAGATATCTTCCTACCTTGGCAAAATATCTTATAATCATACTCACTTAACCAATCCATACCTAGGATAATCCCAAATCCCACAAAATCCAACAGATGCAAGTTGCACTCTAAAGTATGACCTAACAGGTCAAACTCAAACTGGTCACACCTCAACCCTAGAATTGCATACCCTCCTATTGGATTCACAACCCATAAGGACGTAACTAAATATGTGGGTTCAAGTTTAAGCTTATTTATCAAGCACCTAGATATAAAAGTGTACGATGCACCAATATCAAATAAAGCGCCAATAGACATACCATGAATCTGAAGCATTCCTCCAAGAACTGCCTTTCCTTTCTTCTAGTTTGTTGGCATAGAAGTAGTAGGCTCCAATGCATACACCTTTCCTTTACCATCCCTAATGGGTTCCTTGCACTAGTTCTTATAATAGTTTATTTGGTCATAGTTGAAACACCTGACCTTCTTCCCCTTAGCCACATCCCTTGCTTTCCCTAAGCAACACACCTTAGCGAAGCGCCCCTTCTTGTCGCATTTATATTAGAAAAGTTTAGACTTCACTTTCTTGGCTGCTCCACCCTTTTGAGTACCTTTCTTGGGAAAGAACTTCCTCTTTTGACTCTGCCCAACCTGGACCCTTTTTCCGTGGTCTTCTCCAAAGACTCAAGGACTTCTTCATGCCTCAAAGCCATCTCTATAACAATATCAGAAGGATCTCTAAGATGAGACAAAGTAACACTAGCTAGTTCTATCTTTAATACTCTAATGAATTTCTCATTCCACTTCAACATGGTATCTACAGAAGCATACACATACTGGGCCAACTCTTCAAATTTCCAAGCATACTCAGCAATAGACATCTCACCCTGCACTAATTCAGCAAACTGCCTAATCAAAGCCGACCATGCTATTAAAGACATAAACCTCTCCTGAAATCTCCTTATGAAATCCTCCCAAGTTACTGTCTCCTCATCAACTGTCGATGTCATACTGTTCCACCAAAAAGTGTGGCTCCATGAAGCTGCCCAGACATCAACCTTCTCTTCTGCTCATCTTTGAACCCCAGATTTGCAAAAATCATTTCACAGTGCAACAACTGTAGGAAATGCAGATTATAGATCTTAAGGAAAAATTAACACTAGATGGGGAGTGAATAGTGTTTAACTAATTTTATGAATCTTTTTGAAATCTTTTCAAATTAAAACCAAACAGATGCAATTTACAAACACACAGACAGTCACAGAACCAGACATAAATGCAAATAGTAAATAACAGCAAGGAAAGAACACACCGGAATTTTATACTGGTCCGGAGTTACCTTACATCCAGTCCCACATAATTTATTGAGCAGATTTATTTTCAAATATAATTTCGATACTACAACCTCGGTTTCAAGGCCACGAGATACACCCTTCTGAATTCGAGTCTAGGGCAAACTCTCTTGATTTGACCTGGCTACAAGATCACCTAATTGATTTACGGGCTACAATCATACCCGATTGATTTACGAGCCACAATCACACCGTTTCCAATCACACTTTGATAAAAAGAGACTCGATGCACTTCGATCTTTCGATCTTTTATTACAAATGATCCTATTACTTTGAATAGCACTAAGATCTTTAAGAGAGAGTGGCACAGAATCAAACTAGAGACTAACTCTGAATAGCACTAAGACTCCCCCATACTATAACAAATCCCCCTTAATCTACCATCTCCCCCTTAATCTAAGCCTAACTAACAACCTAACTATCCTAATTTATAATTCCCCCCTTTGCCATCAATAAAAACTAATCCTAAACTACATAACTCCCTCTTAAACTAATACTATGCAATTAAATGTTAATAACGAAGTATAGTAAGCAAAATATAAATCTAATTTTATTATATATGATGTTACATTACACATATATGAAACATAGACACAAATATATACAAGTGCACAAAATATAAAAACATTAATGTCATAACAATCTAATGAGAGTCCTTGAGAATTGGTGACTTGTGAATCGAACAATAAGGGTAATGGAGACAAAAGTTTCCATGTTGTTCGACCAAATTACCATTTTTTTTCAAAATAAACTTCTCCAACGCAAACAACATTATCATCCTCATCCATTTGCGCTTCTTCCTCTTCTTCATCTTCCCCGTCGTCCTCTAATGGATTATGAATATGCATGTTAAAGGAATCATCTCCAATCACAATAGGGTGTGCATGATTATTCATTAGAAAATTTTGCAACTTTCTACGAATCTCGCCTTATTTCTCTTGTTCCTTTTCCATCCTTATTTGCATGACTTATAATTTAGTCAGCATCTGCAGAGAATCCTTCATAATTTCCTTGATCTTCGTTATTTAAGCTAATGTAGTACGTTAGAATGGACCAGAATTAGGAGAAGGGAAGGAAATGGTTGCATTTTGGTATGGTTTAGAAGAGGATGCCATTACATTATATTTTCAGAAGTTTATTACAGAGAAAATAAAATGAGAAGACAGATGAATTTGAAATATTGTGGTTATATAACCACCAAACTAATTTTAGAGGGAAAATCAAAATTTCAAATCTGACCATTGTATGTTGACATAGAGGTAGGGGCATGTCGACATCGCTTTGAAAATTTTGACAATTTTGTTTTTCTCTATTTATTTAAATATATATGTTACTAATTCTATATTCTATATCTCACTTATAGAACAAATACCTCATTCTCTTCTTAATTTAGGAAAGGTTGATTGATTGAAGGGTTTGGTCAGAATATCAGCTATTTGATTATCAATGTTGATAAATTCAAAAGAAATAATCTCTTTGCTTATATCATCTCTGACAAAATGATGTCTGGTATCAATATATTTGGTTCTGGTATGATGAGTAGGATTTTTGGATAAATTTATTACACTTGTATTGTCACAATAAATTGGTGATTTTGAAATATTTAGTCCAAAATCCTTTAGGGTCAGTTGCATATAGATAACTTGAGAATAAGCCAAAGCAGCAAAGATATATTATGCTTCCGTTATTGATAATGAGACTGTATTTTGATTTTTACTAAACCAGAAAACCAGAGAAGTCCTAAAAAGCGACAAGTTCCACTTGTACTTTTTCGGTCTGATTTACTACTAGAATAGTCAGCATCACAATAAGAGATCAAATTAAATGAATCATTTTTAGGGTAAAATATGCCATATTCTAAAGTGTGTTTACCATATCTTAGGATACGTTTAACAGCTTTTAAATGGGTTTCTTTGGGTTGAGATTGGTATCTTATAGGGAGACTGACACTATGCATGATATCAAGCATACTCGCAGTTAGGTAGAGTAGTGATCCAATCATTCCCCTGTATAGTTTTTGATCAACATCTTTTAACATGTCTTCTTTATTTAAGGCTTCATTGGTTGCCATAAGAGCGGGTTTTCCACTCGTAGTGGCCCTACCAAACTTACTAACTAGATCCCTAGCGTACTTTTCTTGACTAATGAAAATACCACTCTAATTGTTTTATTTTCAATCCTAAAAAGAAAGCAAGTTCACCCATATGACTCATCTCAAACTCTTTTGTCATTATTTCAGAAAACTCTTTGTTTATTTCATTGTCTGTTGATCCAAAAATGATATCATCTACATAAATCTGTAGTAATTGGACATCATTTTTGTTTCTTTTAATAAAAAGAGCATTATCTACTCTACCAATTTCAAAATGTGATTGTAATAGGTAAGATTTTAGTCTGTCATACTAGGCTCTAAGAGCTTGTTTCAAACCATATAAAGCTTTCTTTAATTTGTAAACATGATTTAGGAACTTTTATTCTTAAAAAGTGGAGGTTGTTCAATATAAACATCCACTTTAACAAAATCATTTAAAAAGGAACTTTCGACATCCATTTGAAATAATTTGAAATTGTTGTGGTTTGCGAAAGCAGTAGAATTCTAATGGCTTCTAATCTTGCTACGGTGCAAAGGTTTCATCAAAGTCTATTCCTTATTCTTGATGATAACCTTGTGCGACTAACCGAGCTTTATTCCTCACAACCTCACTTGTTCATTCATTTTTATTTTATAAACCCATTTAGTTCCATTATTGTTTTGTCCTCAGGCCTAGGAACAAGTTCCCATACATCATTTCTGGTGAATTGATTCAGTTCTTCTTGCATAGCAAGAATCCTTGAATCATCAGATGATAAATGATGCTTCCTTTGGATTTTTGGGTTCAATAGTTGATACAAAATCCACATTACTCATCTTGTTTATTTGATTTTTAGTTCTAACAACAAATTCAATATTTCCTAGTATATTTTCCATAGGATAATCTTTTAAAATCCTGATCCTTTCATTAGGATGAATGGTTTCACAATTTGTTTCGTTTGATTCATTATTTAAAGTAATAAAATAATCTTCATTATTTATTTGAACAAAATCTTTCAAATTTTCATCAAAAGATACATGCATCGTTTCTTCAATGGTGTAAAATTTTAAATTGAAAACTCTGTATGCTTTACTTTTATTAGGAGAACCGATAAAGATTCCTTGGTTGGATTTATGATCAAATTTATCCAAATTGTCCTTTGTACTTAGAATAAAGCATTTACTTCCAAAAACTTTAAAGTTAGATACCATTGGTTTCTTATTGAAAAGAAATTCATATAGTGTTTTATTGGTTAGAGGTCTAATTAAAATCCTATTCAAAATGTAACAAGCTATAGCGACTACTTCAGCCTAAAAACTTCTTGATAATTTACTATCTGAAAGCATAGTTCTTGCACACTCTTGAATTGTTTTATTTTTACGCTCTATCACTTCGTTTTGTTGTGGAGTTCTTGGAAAAGAAAAATTATGAGTTTTTCCTTTTTTATTACAGAAATTCTCAAAATTTTCATTTTCAAATTCTCCACCGTGATCACTATGAATAGTTTTATTTTTTTAAAGAAAGTTGAATTTAAACGTTTTTGCAAAATCTTTAAATAAATCAAAAGCATCACTTTTCTATTTTAGAAAAATTGTCCATGTAAATCTAGAATAACCGTCTACAGTTACAAAAACATATTTACGTGAATTATTGAGTAAATTTGAGATGGACCAAGTAGATCTATATGAAGCAACTCAAGAGGTTTTGAATTTGAAATCATATCTTTCAATTTGAATGAACTCTTTCTAACTTTTCCTAATTGACAAGCATCACATATAATATCTACTTTAAAATCCATTTTAGGAAGACCTATTACTAGATCAAGTTTTGAAAGTTTAGATGGGAGTTTGAATTAAAATGCCTAAATCTTTTATGCCAAATCCAAAAGTCACTTGTATTAGCCAAATGGCATAGGTTATCATTTGAGATTTTCATACTGAGAATATAAATATTTTTCTTCCTAATTCCTTCAGGGATAATATGTGTTCGATGTGATGCTTATCCTTTTCAAATTTAATTTTGTAGCCCTTTCCACATAGTTGACCTATGCTAAGTAAGTTGTGTTTTAGATTCCTAACCAACAAAACATCAGAAATAGTATGAGTTTTAGAGTTACCAACATTGTCGATGCCAATCACATATACTTTTGAATTGTCTCCAAAGTTGACCAGTCCTTCATCTTCATAAATTATGTCATTCAGTATCTCCAGATTACCAGTCATGTGTCTTAAACATTATCTATCAAGTATCCATTTGTTTATCTTGATTTGCACTATTTGTGCACTGAGCGTTAACTCTTCAAAAGCCATATAATGCATTTGTTCTTGCACAACACACCAATTCAATAGATAACTTGATTTTCTAGAATAACAGTATATAGAATTATGAGACAAAGATGATTTGGGCAGTTTTGAACATGTGTTAACAAAGTCTCCTAAAATTTCTATTTTAAACTTTTGTAAAATTCAAATTATGATAACTTTGAAAATCCTTGCTCTGATACCAAATGTAGAAAATGCAGATTACAGATCTTAAGGCAGAATTAACACTAGAGGGGAGGGGGGTGAATAGTGTTTAATTTATTTTATGAATCATTTTGAAATCTTTTCAGATTAAACCTAAATATATGCAATTTACAAACACAAAGACAATCAAAGAACCAACACATATTCAAATAGTAAATAAAAGCAGTAAAGGAAAGAACATATAGGAATTTTATATTGGTTCGGAGTTACCCTACATCCAGTCTCGCACAATTTCTTACGTATATTTCTTTTCAAATATAATGTCGATGTTATAACCTCAATTTCAAGGCCACGAGATACACCCTCATGTTTCCAAGTCCAGGGCAAACTCTCTTGATTTAACTAGGCACATGAGCACCTAATTGATTTATGGGCTACAGTCACACCCAATTAGTTTACAGGCCACAATCACACCGTTTCAAATCACACTTTAATAGAGAGAGACTTGATATACTTCAATCTTTCGATCTTCGATTATATATGATCCTATAACTCTGAATAGCGCTGAGATCTTTGAGAGAGAGTGGCAGTGAATCAAACTAGAGACGATCGAGTTTGATTCACTTGGAATTTTGGTAGAGTTTTGTTAAGAATGTTTGAAAGTAAGAATGGAAGAGAAAAAGGAGAGAAAACAAAGAAATTTTAAGTGAAAATTCATTGAAAACTACTAGCATATATAGGAGAATAACAGCCATGTCCATTCGTGAAAGGTTATGATGAATAGACACTTCTTTTGAAAATTCAAATTTTAAAATCTACGGCTACCATGTCGACATGAGGGGTATAGGGATGTCGACATCCCTTAGTTATTTTTTGAAAATTGATTTTTTTTAAAAGAGATTTTCTTTCTAAAATTTGTCGAAAAAATCTTAGAACTTTGTAAACTATTTTGGATATACTTTATGATTATAAAACCATTAGAAAGTGATCTTACGAAATATAAAAGTAATAAAAACAAAATATACAAATATTTTGAGATTAAAGCTAAAATATTAAAACCAGGAGATAGTTTAAAAACAAGAAATTATTTTGACATTAATATGATTAAAACTAGTTTTTGAATTAAGGCTGAAATATTTAAACATCTCACTAAAGAGGTCATGGGTTCCATCCCACTATTAAAGCGAGAAGGTGTATCCCATTCCACAATTAAAATCCGAATAAAGATTTTGGTGTTGTTATGAAGTTTTAACATAAATCTAGACTTTATTACTTATCTTGATATCTTGAACTCTTGATAATCTTGATACTCATGAGTCTTCAGTCTTGATTTCTACAATCTGGAATTCATCAGTATTGAATCACTATACTGTACATTCTTCATTCTTTGTACTTGCATATATATATATATATATATATATATTTCTTGCATATACATATATATCTAATATTAGTATTTATATTTTATAACAAATCCTAAGTTGGTTGTCATCAAAACCATCATCTCAGAAATTAACAACAATCGGTTGTCAACTTCAATGGCATCTTCCGTTCTCATAAATGGCTTCCCTCCTAGCTTCACATAATCGCCACTCATCTTCGTGAAATGATTAACTATTGAAACTTCTGGAGCCCTTGCTCTTGCAGCATTTCCTACTAACACTCATGTTGAAACTCTTATGTGCATCATAGTTCTAAATAACTGATACATCACTTCCATTCCGACCCGCGGGACTTCAACGCCAACATTCTACACCCGACCTTGGTTTCTCCCAGCACTAGGTCTGGCATTCCTTTCAGTGCTTCCTCCTCCTCCTAGGTTAACCCTGCTTATTCTACCATCCATATTTGTATTCAAACCTTAGGAGATATAGACAGATAACCGCATCAAAGATAAATGAATGAAGATAAACCACATACTTATATATAGAAAATCCAAGTACGTTACAATAGCGCTATCCCAAACCCAAAACTTACTCAAATTTCTTTGAATTTTTGTTTTCAAAACAATTTTTAATTAAAATTTTCATAAACCTATGCTATAATACCAAGTCAGCAACATCCTGCATTTGGAGGCCAAAAGCTAAGCGTTGCAGTCATCCATAATATCAACTTTCGGTGATAAAATAGGAAATGTTAATGATATCCATAATATTAGAAGCACCTGAATATGAACAAAATCACAAATTTCCAAAATACAGTAACTTTAGGGATTACATTTCAAATAATATCATATCCAAGTTACAAAAATCCTAACATATTCCCAGGAAATGATCAAATAGAATTACAACAATATGCCAAGAGCGACATATGAAGATACCACCTTGGATGATCAAACCAATATAGACATAGTTATCATAATACACAGCAGAAACAATTTAAAATTGAATTCCTAAATTAGCAATCTGTTAGCCACTTTCTCATCTTTGGATGCTTTATTCATCAAAATCTGCTAAAACATTAAAACCTAAACCCTCGGCCTACTCAAATCAAATTTTGAACACTCGAGAATTTTAGGGGAAACAAAAACTTCGGTCAGACATAAACTCTGATATAAATAAATTCTATTACATCTTAGTTTATTGATAAATAGGGAGACCACGCAGCTTAGTGGAACGGGTTACTCCTCACTAATATCTCTTTTCAAAACATATATTTTGCAAATCATTTCCTACAACCAAACTGGTTAATCAACTAATTATAATAATAATATAGCAATATCCATAATGTTAAAACTAGGGATAAGATAGACTATCTGTCTAAAATCTGAGATATCCGCTCCATATTGGGCTATCTGTCCTAAATTTTGAGCTAACTGCTCTTTTCTGGACTATATGTCATAAAACTGATTATACCAAATTAGCAATATCATTTATGCTAGATAATGGGCAATCTTCCCAAAACAGATAAAAAGGGTGGGCTAACTGTCCTTAAAAAGTAGAAAAAATCCATTATTCTAGTAAATAAACTATCTGTTCATATCAGAGCTAACTACTCTTTTCTGGACTAACTGTCCTCTGGACTAACTGTTCTTTGGGCTAACTGCCCTCAAAATGGACTAACTGCTCGATTTAAAATGAGCTGACCGCCTCAATTTTCTTTTGGGTTAACTACCCTTCAAAATATCTGGGCTAACTTCCCTTCAAATTTTCCTTGAAAACCTTTTTAAAATGATTTGATCCGTTAAATCGTATATATATACAAGGAAAATATATCTTTAGCTTTACTCTAACTATTTTTGCTATATTATATATACGTTACTTAAAATAATGTTGATGATGCTCAATAAGGATTATCTATCCTTTTAAGATAAGTTAAATTCTTTTATAGCTTAAAACACTTAAGCTATCTTCCTAATCATATCATTTGAATTCTTTTTTTAAAACCTTTAAACAACCTTTCGAAAACAATGAAGGAAACTCCCTTGTTACCCGGTGCCTTGGTCCGGCTACAAAACAGTAGTTATAGAGATGATAGTTGATTATTGCTAGGAGAAGGGTCAAGACATGAGTGTACTTCGAGTTATTGAGGAGTTTGCTTCGAGTCAAGGGAATGTTTGCTCTGGGCCATCTCAAAGCATTAACTTCGTGTTTACAAGAAGTTGGCTTCGGGTCGTTATGTATGGCTGTTAGGAACCGGCATACCTGTTGAAGATTATCGTATACCCTTGGGGTCAGCATATTCAAACCAGGTTGGTATTGCTTCGGGTCGATGGAGTAAAGTCTTGAGGTTGGCAGTGGCGGAAGCTCGGGTCGACATAGTTTGAAGGGTTCGGTAGAAGCTCGGGTCGACATAGTTTAAAGGGTTTGGTAGAAGCTTGGGTCGGCATAATTTGAAGGGTTTGGCAAAAATTCAGGTCGGCGTGGCATAAGATGAAGCCTAGGTCGCATTTAACATGCTTGCACTTGGTTCGGCATAAGGCACGGGGGCTTCTGTTCGGCATATTCCGGGTCAGCAAGTTTGGGGCATTCGACAAGCTTGGAGTGATTGGCATATTTGGAGCTCGGGTCGACATAATAGGAGCGATCGACCTTGATGTGTCGACATTTCCAGATCGGCATTATTTGCTTATCAATGTTGGTACGAGTTCTCTTGGTGACAGGCCAAAGTGACTGAAGAGAAATTCAAGTTCTGAGATGCTAGGCTACCTCTATCTATAAATAGAGGGGCAGGGGTCTATTTTGGGGATCCTTTTGGTAGAAATGACGGAAGACTCTGCCCTTTTTTGTACTCACTTTCTTTCTGCTCCAACTTGTATTCAAGATTTTCCTTGTGGATTTTATTTGTATTTGAGTGATTGATAAAGAAATAAAGAGTATATTCAGAGTGGACGTAGGCAATTAACACTGAACCACTATAAATTCTAACGTTCTTGTTCTCTATTGTTCTATTTTGCAATATATTGTGTTATTCCTCTTGTTCCAATTAATCTCTTCATTTGTATCGCTACTCAAATCTACTCAAGAGTGTTTGTGACCAATTTTAGTGCTAACATTTTTGTGCTTTCACTAAGAGCATCGATTCTCAGGCTATTAGGATTACCTTTGTTGCTACTGGATCAAAGAAATCCTCCGAAGGAGGTCCAAGTTTGTTCCCAAGAGTTTGCATATTCTATTTAGAGTTTTCGAAATCTAAACAATGAACTCTAAGATGACAAGGATGCGCACCAGATCTACCTCTCGTAATGTCGATGCTAATGAAACTGCCAATGTCCCTCAAGTAAGGCCAAGCAACCAGCCAGCTAATGTAGAGATGGAACCCATTGCGACCCAGAACCTTGCTGATTCTGTTATCTGGGCTGAATTCAATGATATGATAAGGGAGCTGATGGAAAGCAGGAGGCATTTGAATGAGAAAATCCAGGTGAATGCCTACCTAATGAACCAAATTTCTCAATAACAGCATCACAATCCTGGAGGAAATCTCGCTTTATACTTATCATCTGATAGTTCAACTTCGTCAGACGAGCACCACATGCATAGGCGTTGCAGGATTAAAATAGCACAAAATGGAGCAATGGAGTAATTTGTGGCAAGCCACCATGGGCAATCCAATAGAGCTGATCCTGATCCCTTAGCCGGAAGAGTGGCTCCTCAACTACACCTGGGAAGTCGCGCTCAACCTTGAGTGAGAAACTTAGGCCATGGAGCGCATGGAAGCTGGTCAACTGCCTCACCAGGATGGTAATGAAGTGGAGCCTCAGAAAGCGCACCTAAATGATAACAGGCCAAGAGGGCATGAAATGCTTATGAGGCGCCCCCCCCCAGAATAATCACGTAGGATGGATCCCGACATGGCACACCATATTCAAACTCTTGATTTATCTGCAATGGTCAGGCAGTTGATGAGGAAGAACAAGGGCTTGACTAATGACGATTAGGGAATCTTTAGGAGTCAAACTTCGTTTACTGATAACATTTGATAAGATAAATACCCCTGGAGGTTTAGCATGCCTATAATACCCGCTTACGAAGGGAAAACTAACCCTCGACAACACATTATGAGGTACGAGTTGCCGATGGACTCGACTAGGACGAATGACGCGACCAAATGCAGGTGCTTCCCCATAACTCTATCTAGAATCGCTATAACGAGGTTCATGAGGTTTCCTCCGTGACCGATCTCTAGATTTGATGAGCTGGCAATGTGGTTCGTGGAGTAGTTCTGGATCCATGCTACTCGCTCTAAAGACTTGAAGTCGTTATCCAGTGTGATCCACGCTTAGGGTGAATCGTTGAAAGATTATTTGTAGAGGTTTCATGTTGCTGCTATTGAAGTTAGTAATCCAAATGACCATGCCATTCTTATGGCCGCAGTGTGGCGGTTGACCTGGAATCTGAGTTTGATGATTTGCTAGCTGGGAAAACACCTACCACACTGGAGCATTTTTTCTCAAAGGTGAATCAGTTCATGAGAAAGGAAGAAGCCAGGTTGTCACGAAGGGGCAATGCTGTGAGATCAAGTAGAGAGGCAGTGCAAAGCAACATTGCAGTGAAGCAATTGGGGGAGAGCTCTGGAAAAGTCTAGGTTAAGGTCTAGAATAACCTGGAGCAACAAAAAGGGATCAGAGGAGGAAATTCCGATCGAAAGGGGAATCCAAAAAGTGGAAGCCGAGAATTCCTACTTATAATGAATGTACGCCCTTGAACATATCTTTTGAAAACATCAACCTCTATACTTGTAACACTTTCCCGTACTGAAAGCCGCGTCCGAAGGAATTCACCAAAGAAAAAAAGAAAACCAGGAAATACTGTCAGTTTCACGAGCCTTATAGGCACAACATTGATGATTGTAGGCACCTCCATGACGCCATACAAAAATTGATTCACTGGATAAGTTGTAACAGTTTGTTAAGAATCCACAGGAAGGCGGACAGGAAATGTTCGATCCCAACCGAGGACAAGCTCCGCACTTATTCAAAGAACCCGCACAAACCTACGAAAGATTGGTAATAAACATGATAGTTGGTGGACCATATCTCACAGACAGAAGTTGGCAGGAGATGGAGCATTATGCTAGTTCTTTGAGACATGTGAATTTTGAATGTTGCTCAAACACAGAGGATGGGACTCCGAAAAAATAGCAGCATATGATGACAGATGATATAGTGTTCAGGATTAGGAATTTTGACCGAGTGGAGGCTCCTACTATTAATCCAATGGTTATCGTTAGTATGATTGGACCTACGCTTATGAGGAGAATATCGATCGATTATGGAAGCTCTGTCAATATCATTTTTAAGAAGGCTTATAATCAGATGTGGATGGAGGCTAAGAATCTAAAGCCATCTAAACCCCGTATACACGTCTTTAATGGTGCAACTACTAAAGCAGTGGGTTTTGTTGAGTTGCCAGTTAAGTTGGGTGAAGGTGAACGTAGGAGGGTACGGATCCTATCGTTCATTGTTTTGGATGTTGATTCACCGTATACTCTTTTTCTAGGTCGACCGACCCTTGCTGAGTTTAGGGCAGCTCTGACCCTGTAGTGCTTGACTTTGTAATTTCCTATAAATAATGGAGTAAATATTATGCATAGCGATCAGGCGACTTATCATGCTTGTTATATGGATGAGCTAAGAGAAGCCCAATGAAAGGAAAATGGAAAGGGTATGGACAAATCCGTCCACATCCAAGTTACTGAAAATTGACAAGTAGCACCCGAGCCTTGGCTTGGGCGCCACAGTTGGTTCTATAGAGATATAGATCCAAGAGATGATGAAGAGGAACACAAGGAGGACAAAAAACATTGGCTGAGCTAACGACAGATATCACAGTCAACCACAACAATCCATCATGAATATTGAAAATCGGGTCATAACTTAGCCCCTCTCTGATGGCGAAACTTACTGATTTTCTCCAAGCCAACCTTGATGTATTTGCTTGGACTCATTCTGATATGTGTGAGATTTCACCCGCCATCATGACCCATTTGCTGAATATTGATCCAAGGTATGTCCCTGTGAGGTTTGTTGCTCTCGAGGAGGAGGTGGATAAACTTAAAGCTAATGGGTTTATTCATGACACCATCTATCCTTAGTGGGTATCTAACCATGTACTGGTAAGGAAGGAAAACAGGAAATGGAGAACATGTGTTGATTATTCAGACCTAAACAAGGCATGCCCAAATAATAGTTTTCCCTTTCCTAGAATTGATCAGCTGGTTGACTCGACAGTGGGGCATGAATTGTTATAATTCATGGATGCATACTTGGGAAACAATCGGATTCTGATGCACATCCCGAATCAGGAGTATACCAGTTTTGTCATAGATGTTAGGTTATATTGTTATGTGGTGATGCCATTCGGGTTGAAAAATGTGGGAGCAACCTATCAGTCTTTAGTAAACTGAATGTTTAAATATAAGATCAGCAGGACGATGGAAGTCTACGTGAATGATATGCTTGTGAAGTCATGGTAGTCAGACGACCACATTCAAGACTTAGCGGAGATGTTCGACATCCTCAGATTTCATGGTATGAAAATCAACCCATTGAAGTGCTCTTTTGGCGTTACATCCGGAAAGTTTCTTGGCTTCATTGTCAATGCACGAGGAATCAAATCAAACCCAGAAAAGATTTAAGCCATTCGGGATATACTAGCGCATATGACCATTAAGCAAGTACATAGCCTGAACGGGAAGGTTGATGAAATGAGTCAATTTATATCCAGGAGCAACTGATGTGTTTCGAGCTCTGGTGAGTCATTTGAAGAGCCCCCTGTATTGTCGAACCCCATGGACCATGAGGAGCTGTATGTTTATCTAGCCTTGTCGCTGCCCACCATATAAGCTGCCTTGATTCATGAAGTGGACCGGATCCAAAGACCGATGTATTATGTCAGTAAACGATTAATGAGGGCAGATAAAAATTACCCGAGGATAGAAAAGTTGGCATACTGCTTGGTGATCGCGTCATGCAAGCTTCGCTTGTACTTCCAGGAACATCCAATCAACATCTATACTGACCAACCTTTGCGCATGTACTCCAACGGCTCAAAACCTCTGGAAGGCTGCTTAAATGGATCATCAAGCTCAGCCAGTTCGACATTACCTGCCTTTACGAACTATCCAGGGACAAGAGTTCGCAGATTTCATAGCAGAGTTCACTATGCAGGACGAACCAAGTGGGAGTAATATGATTCGTACAATACGATGGAAATTATACACTGATGAAGCATCCGAAGATTATTGTTTCGGGCTGGAGCAGTTCTTGTAACCCCTGAAAACCGATTGATTTGTTATGCCTTGAAGCTTGATTTCCCTGCTACAACAATTAACCTAAATATGAAGCGCTGATTGCTGGATTGAAGCTTGCTAAAGATCTCAGGTGAAATCGATTAAAATCTTTTGTGATTCACAGCTGGTGGTGTACCAAATTAGAGGGGATTACCAGGCAAAAGGGCAGTAGCTTGCCCCATACCTTACCGAGTTCAGGAGTTATTGGCAGACCTTGCATACTATGACATTTTGCACACTCCACGAGAGCAGAACGAGGAAGCCGATTCGTCGGCAAAGTTCGCAAGCACCGGTGATGCACAACAAATGAGTTTTGTTCTCGTCGAAACCCTTCATGCCTCGAGTATAAATGCAATGGAATTCGATCATGTATCGAAGACGGAAACCAAAAGGGAGTCGTGGATGTCCCTATTTAAAGAATATTTGTTGAGCGGAATCTTGCCTGGGAAAAGGAACGAAAAATGTGAAATCCTTCACAAGATCTTGTGATATGTTATGCGAGATGGGATTATGTATCGAAAGAGATTCTCTGTTCCTTTACTCAAGTGAATCGCTCATGATGAGATCAAGCGGGTCTTGATAGAAGTCCATTTAGGAGAACGTAAGGACCACACTAGGGGGAAAATGATAGCTAAATAGATACTTCATTATGAGTACCACGGGCCGACCATGAATCGGGACACCGCAAATTATGTGAGAAGATGTGATAAATGCCAGAAATATGAAAAAGTCCCAAGAGCATCACCGACAGAAATCGCATAAATGGTTAGCTCATGGCCTTTTGCGATATAGGGAATTGACATTTTTGGCTCGTTGCTGATTTCTAAAGATGGAGCGAGGTATGCAATTGCCGCGGTCGATTACTTCACCAAATGGGAAGAAGCGGAACCATTAGCTACGATCGCCACCAAAAAGGTCATTTATTTCGTTGTGTAAAACATTATATGCTGTTTTGGTCTCCCCCGGACTATTATCACCGAAAACGAAATTAATTTTGATAGTGCTGAATTAAAAGAGTTTTGTCAAAAGTATCATATCACGAAATGGTTTGTAGTAATCTTTCACCCTAAGGCAAATGGTCAGGTTGAAGCCATAAATAAGATAATTAAATCCATCCTGAAAATGCATTTGGAAAAGGCTAGAGGCAAGTGGGGTGATGAACTTCCAACGACTCTCTGGACGTACAAAACCATTCACAAGTCAGCGACTGACCATACTACATTCACCTTGGCCTACGGGGCTGAAGCAATTATGCCCATGGAGCTTGAAGTCCCTTCCCATCGAATAACTTATTACGATCCCAGAACAAACCAAGATCTCTTATCAGAGTCATTGGACTTTATTGACGAGAAGCATGAGGAGGCTGATCTGAGAGCGACTACACATCGGCACCGAGTCGCTTGATATTATAATATGAAAGTCCGACCAAGAGCTTTTGATGTGGGCGACCTTGTACTGAAGCGAGTCTTTCCAATCCCATCACACATGAATCCTATATGGGAAGGGCCATACATCATCGAACAGAGGCTTGGAGAAGGAACTTTCAAGCTAGCGACTATTGATGATGTAACGCTTCCCAAAACATGGAATAACGAACATCTACGTCATTATTTTACCTAGTTTATTTTATTTTCATTCTGATCATAGTTTTTCTTCTTCAGTATTTGCCTTTCTTGTTCTTTTTGTTTTCGATATGTAATAAGACAAATTAATCTGTCCCCATTTTATGTGATGAATAAAAGCTTGAAGCTACTTTTTTGTGAACAACTGTTGTTTCATGTTATATGATTATGTGTTGAGATTTACTAACATTGACATATGTGACGTATGAACGCACATATAGAACTAAAAATCAACCAGCTATATTTAAAAAAGAAAACACTCTAAGTCCCTAGTGCGTGGACTAGGCTATAAACGACTTGAAAAATCTCCAAGTCCCCAGAGTACGAAATAGAGTACTCTCAGTCCCCAGAGTACGGACTATAGTATAAACGACTTGAAAAATCTTTAAGTCCCCAGACAGTGGATTAGAGTACTCTAAGTCCCTAGAGCATGGATCAGAGTATAAAGGATCTCTAAGTCCTCAAAGTGTGGATTAGAGTATTTTGAGTCCCCAAGGGGCGGACCAGAGTATAAACGACTTGAAAAATCTCTAAATTCCCAGAGTATGTATTAGAGTACTCTTAGTCCCCAAAGTGCGGGCTAGATTATAAACAACTTGAAAAATCTCTAAGTCCTCAGAGTGCGGATTAGAGTACTTCGAGTCCCCAGAGTGCAGACCCGAGTATAAATGATTTGAAAAATATCTAAGTCCCCAAAGTGCAGATTAGAGTACTCTAAGTCCCAGAGCGCAGAATAAAGTATAAACGACTAGAAAAATCTCTAAGTCCCCAGAGTGTGGATTAGAGTACTCTGATTCCCCATAGCATGGACTAAAGTATAAACGATTTGATAAACCTCTAACTCCCCAGAGTGCAGATTAGAGTACTATGAGTCCCCAGAGCACGGACTGGGGTATAAATGATTTAAAAAATCTCTAAGTCCCCACAATGCGGATTAGAGTACTTTGGGTCCTTAGAACGCGGGCTAAAGTATATATTATTTGTAAAATCTTCGAGTCCCTGGTTGCGGACTAAATTATGAGTGATGTGAGAAAAGTCTACAAGTCCAAGGGGCAAACTTAAAAAGGCCTAGCCTTTGAACCTATGGATGAACGAGAGAACTTTTGACCCTTTACTACCTACGGGCTTCGGTCTAAGGTCGATAAAAAATGCTCAAACTGTTAGCAAAGGAATACGACCATTAGCCACGATTTCGGGCTGGCGCCGACGACAACTTTCGGTGAAATTCGTAGAGAAGCTCTACGATTGACATAATTATCAACAAACCCAGAAAATATCGTGACAACTACTTGGAGTATAAAGATTAGTCCTCCATTGAAATAATAAAGCATTCGATGATTGGAAAAGGAACAAAATTTTATTTATACTCCAAAATTTCCATACAATCTCGCCGAAGGTTCGGAGGCCAAGTCCGTATAACCGCTACTAAAAAAGAGGAAGGAAAAGTGACTAAATAACTCTAATTTATTCAAACTAAGCACAATATCACAAGGCCATAACCATTTCTTCGTTTTTTTGGCTTTCTTCATCTTTTCGGGAGTCGTCTCAGCCAAAAATTTCTTTCGGGACCCCTTTCTCCCTTGGGAGGATGTACTTGAGGAAGGAGAGGGAACTACCATGGGGATAGACCTGCTAGGAGAAATGAATTGTAGTGGCCTATTAAGGGGATCATCAATCTCTACCAATTTGGGCTCGCCCTTAACTTTGAGCTTCGCGTTTTCCTCTTTTTTGATCTGCTCCTTCGTACTGAACTTGGCAATGTGCTCAGAAGTGCCCATAATCATAATGTCATCGTGCTCCTTGGCAAGTAATGGATTTTCAGGTTTATCCACGTTTAGCGCCCCAATTACTTGAGCATCAGGACCAGGAATGTCTCCAGCAGCCGGTGCCTTGGCTTCTTTTTCCTCCTATTCCATGGCGACATCACCCCTCCGAGTAGACTCAAGACCAGAATGATCAACGCGGTTTCACAAAAGGCAAATGTTAGATTACGACTGTTATTCACCGAGAAAGGCAACTTTTCAGATTAGAAGAGGTCGAGTTAAGTACCAGCATCTGGTTAAATTTCGATTGTCATAGGAGTACTCCTTTTAATAATCAGAGATAACTTGTGAATGCAAAGTCCAGCCTTTTTAGGTTGTAACCGACATGTTGCCTGAGAGGTTAAGAAGTGAAGTCTTGGTCAGTTGAGCCGAAATAGGCCCTTGGACTCAATTCCGAATGGCCCGGCGATATCCTTTTTATCCTTAGATGTTGGGGGAGTTCCGCTAAATAGAAGCTTTGCAGCAGCAAAGTTGGATGGCTCGTCTCTTAAAGTACTTCTTTTGTGAGTGCCTCTTCATCAATTTCTACCATGCTTGACTCCACTTACTTGATTTTAATGAGAGTGTCCCAAGCTTCGGCAAGCGACCCGATATAATCGATGCCAAAGAAGGATAAATCATGATAGAGGAGAAGCCATGCATTATATTCAGCAATAAGGGGGTCAAATAAGCATTTAATTTCCTCCCTACCAGATTCGATCGCTACCTTAATTCGGGAGTCGGTCTCCATGAGCATGAATATTGCTTTCTTTCCCTCTTCGCGAGCAGCTTCCTTTAGCGCTTCAATCTGAGAGAGTTCCTCGTTAAGCTTTGCCTTTAAGTTTCTTATCTCAATGATTTCCTCGCAATTTTTCTATGACTCCTCTTGCGCTTCTATGTTCTCCTCCTTTTCCTCAGATAGCAGTCTCTAGCTCTTCCATGCGGCGGGCTATAGTGTCTTTCTCCTTTTGTAGGGAGTCTTTTTCCAAAGCCAAAGTTCAGCTGCGTTGGTGTGCATCATTTAATTCCTTTTTGTGAGTAGCCTCTAAACGACTAACTGCGTCGGCCGTCTCTTTGACATTCCTTTATGCATCCTTAAGTTGGGATTTGAATGAGAGAAATTTAGTATCCTTAAACTTTATGATACCCTTGTTATGGATGACCTCTAGGTTTAGGCCGTCGATCTCGTGCTGATGTTCAAAAGAAACCACTGAGAATTTTTCAATGAAGTGTATGAACGCCTAATGTTGTACATATACATCATTCACCCATGCAAGCGAATCTGCTTTAGAAGTCCCAATGATGGGATGTATAGTCAGGAGGAACTTTAGCGCGTCGAAGCAAATTTTTGGAAAGATGGTTTTAAGCTCTGCTAACTTCTATACCGTAGTTGAGTCATAAGCAGGGACTGGGGGAGTTTGTTCTGACAATGTCAATGTTTTCTTATGGTGCTCATGAGACTGCTTAGTGATGGAAGAGCCAGAATGTTGGTTGTGGGGAGTGTCAGACTGGAAGCCTCGGTAGGTGGGCTTTTCTCCACCATGCACGGGATTTGTAGGGTCGCTTTGATATGAAGTATTCCCATTAGTTTTCCTTTTTGAGGATGAGTATGATTCTCTCGAACGATAATCTCTCTCTCTAAGTTTTTTCGATGCTAAATCGCGGCCTGAGCGGTGGAAGATAGAAGAGCCATGAAGGCAATCGAAGTCGTGTGAATGAGTCATTGCACCTATAAATAGGGTTTAACAAAAATGAGTTAGTGGATGCCACATAAAAAGTTGAATGCAAGTGAATGATGGAATGTAATCCCCTAAGGACTGATGGCTTTTGCTTTACCCATAGGAGCCTATTCTCCTTGATTGCAAAGTCACTTGCTTTCACCGCTTCTTGTGGGAGAATTCAGTACTTCAACACCAAGGTTAGCAAAATCATAATTTAGCAGGTCGCCCGGAATAGAATGGTCAGTGAGTCTCCTCAACGAGCTCTCCATTTATTGGGAAGACGAAACCTTCTCAATAGGAATTATAACGAATTTGAGGTCTTCCTAGCTTCCCACTTTTTAGTTCTATACGTCAGGCTTATTTTATTTTTTGGAGAAGGATACGGCTGGCTTGTGGGGAGCGTTGGCTACTGGCACCTATCCAAGACTTATGTTTTCAGTGTTAGGATCTGGGGCCTCGGTTTCTTTGATCTCCTCTTCCTCAGTACCTACGTGGACTCCTTCAACAGGGGGCACATCGAGGCCGACTTATTCTCTCCTTGTATAGGCTACTACCCTTTAGGTTGCTCTACTCCCTGGAAGGCCGATCATGCAGCCGTCTGTTGGAAGCCCAAATAGAAAGAGTAGCTCGTCAATGACTAATAGCTTGACATCTCGATCCTCTATCGAAGTAGCATGGATAGCCTTTGCTTCCCTAGAATGTCTAGTGCCTTCGGGAAGAGGAAGAACACTTGGGAAAGTTAAAAAGTTTGGGTGATTAGAGAGAATGTAGATTGAGTCCTTAAATTAAGGACGGAACGGGAATAAGATTTACGTCCTTCCAACCACCTTCCCGTGAAGCCGGGTGGACATCACATATAGAACCACTCTTGCTTGAATAAGGAAAGTTTGTTCTGTGCACCTATTAAAACTTGGCATCTAGGCAGTGGCTCAAGGAATAAGTATGAGGGGTTATCGGCTTGTCTCTTGAAATTGTAAATACATCGGATGTCCTCAGGAGTAGGCGGTCAGAATAGGACTCTCTTGAAGAGCAAGAAAGTGCCATGAATAAACACGTAACTGTTGGGGTGAAATTGAGTAGGCTCGATTCCTATATACTTTAGCACTTTGCGAATAAAGGAGTTGAATGGTGGCATGCATCCAGCCCAGCACATGAATATATTACATGCAGCGTATCAAATGGGGGCAAGTGGGGTCGGTCTTGTCTCGATGAAACCAGAGCATCCTCAAAAGAAATCACGTGATTCGAGCATCGTCGACGAAGGGAAGTTTCACCGATTTTCGAAGCCTGCGAATCAGTTGGGTTGTCCAAGACAACATCGTCATCTGTGGCATCGAGAGCTGGAGTTATAACTTCGACAGGAAGAATAGGAATGTCTAAAAAGTGGTCTAATTGCTGGCTTGATGTCCCTAATACCTCTTTTTGCTGTCTTGGCCTGGGCTTATCAGACAGAGTAGCGGAGCTTGATTTTTGATCTGACTTGGAAGTCATCGCGGGAGAGTGCTTTGCATACCTAGATACCTGTGTTAGCTATACTCGAAAGAAAATTGATATTAGGCATAATAATAATCCATCCCTCATGCTGTGTGTGAACTAGTGCGATGGGTTTAACGTAAATGCAGATCGCTTAAGACAAGAAAAATGAAAGTAAAACGACATTCATCCTAAGAGACCGTCATCTCTGACTATCCGAAACAGCGTGGAAGGTAGTCGTCGGCACGGGTCTTAGGATCGGATGTTGACATTCATGATTATGAAGTCCTTTGCTTAAAGCTGTCCATCTAGTATTACTTTTAATTCATGACGTATGAACCGAGAATTTATTAGTTTGAGTTGAGTCCATGGGCTTGTACTAAGTCATGTCATTATTCATCGCTTCATGCTTGGCAAGGAAATATTTTGGATCACTCAAGTTAGGATAGTTTCAATTGTCAATGCCCATCCTAGATACCTTATTCCGACCCCTGTGCCTTAACTCATTTCGATCCCTCCTCTCTTAAGAATATACCGATTCCTTCTCTCTACGAAGTATACCGATCCCTCCTTTTTTCTCCTAACCACCGATCCCATTCTCTAAGCACTACACCAATCCCTATGTTTAAACTAAGAATGCTGACTCCTGGTTTTCTAGTCACAATGCCCAACATAAAACACCAACCCTATGTTTAAAACAACTATATCGAGTTCTCCTAGTATCCTACCCGATGCTAACCCCATCCTCTACCTTATCAACATCGAACCCATTTCCTTTCCTATAACTCCCTATTGTTTTCCTTAGTCCTTCTTCTCTACCTTATATCCACTCCTTGCTAGAAACCCATACATCTATGTACCAAGACACCATGCAGGTCCTCGAGGCTATAATGTGTGTTGGAGAGAAAGTTCATACCTTTGTCATAGATCTGGGGCTAGGGAATAGCAATGGGTTCGAGTGAAGGGAAGTTCGAATTAATTGGGGATTAAAAGGGAAGGCAACTAGGATTTGGGAAAAGAGAGGCGTAAATGGTGTTAAAGGGGTTGGTTAAGAGAGCTCGATGGAGACATAAACTTAGAGAAGTAAAAGTGAGAAGGAAAAAATGTAAACCTGGGCTTTTATATGTGGGAATGAATACGAACTGGTCACTTCCTAGAGACCCGGTCTTCGTACTTCAAGGGGTCAGCTATTCAACATGCCGACCCTTACCCACATGAAATAGTTAAGGGATCAACATTCTTATGCCAACCCCTCCCCTTAAAATATATATATATATATAATAATAATATAATAACAGATAAATACAGTAATGATAAATAAGACGTATACAAAATACTAAAATGGATAAAATGAAGCAATGCATGAGTGAGAAATCATCATGAGCTTAGGAGAATTCCCTATGAATCCAACCTTTGAAAGGTTATGGGCAATCAAATTTTGGAAAGTAGTTGAGGAAACCATGAGGTTATCTTAAGGCTAAACTAATACGTTCAAAAGACACAAGACTTCATTGATGGTTATTGGGAAACAACGATCAGTTATTGACTAGAACAAGCTTGCCTCTGGAAACACAGATTATTTGCTGATTCGAAGTGCGTCATGTTATTCACAAGACGCAATTTGAGGGGAAAATGTTACCCGATGTCTTGGCCTAGATACAAAGCAGTAGTTGCAGAGACCATAGTTGATTGTTGCTGGGCAATAGGTCAAGACATGAGCCTACTTCGAGTTGCTGAGGAGTTTGCTTTGAGTCAAGGGAATGTTTCCTCTGGGCCATCTCGGCATCAACTTTGGGTTTACAAGAAGTTGGCTTCGGGTCGATATGTATGGCCGATAGGAATCGGCATACATTTTGAAGATTAGAATATGTCCCTGGGGTCGGTATTGCTTCGGGACAGTAGAGTAAAGGCCTGAGGTTGGCAGTGGAAGAAGCTCGGGTCGGCATAGTTTGAATGGTTTGGTATAAGCTCAGGTCGACATAATTTGATGGGTTCGGCAACAGTCCAGGTCAGCATGGCATAAGATGAAGCCTAGGTCTGCATTCAACATGCTTGCACTCGGTTCGGCATAAGGCATGAAGGCTTCCGTCGGCATACTCCAGGTCGGCAAGTATGGAGCGTTCGGCAAGCTTGGAGTGGTTAGCATATTTGGAGCTCAGGTCGGCATACTTGTAGTAATCGTCCTTGAAGGGTCGGCATTTTCGGATCGACACTATTAGCTTATCAGTGTTGGGCCAAGTTCCCTTGGAGATAGGCTTAAGTGACCGAAGAGAAGTTCACGCTCTGAGACGCTCGGCGTCTCCATCTATAAATAGAGGGGGCATGGGTCCATTTGAGGGGATCCTTTTTGAAGAATTGAAGGAAGACTCTGCCCTTTTTTGTACTTACTTTCTTTTTGCTCTAACTATTCAGGCTTTTCCTCATGGATTGTATTTGTATTCAAGTGATTGATAGAGAAATAAAAATATATTCATAGTGGACGTAGGCAATTAATGCCGAACCACTCTAAATTCTGTTGTTTTTATTCTCTATTGTTCTATTTTGCAATATATTGTGTTAGTCCTCTTTTTCCATTTAATTTCTTCGTTTATGTCGCTACTCAAATCTACTCAAGGGTATTAATGACCAATTTTGGTGCTAACATCCCTCAAAACCATTAATAAAAACCTTCGAAATCATTGAAGGTAACTCCTTCAAAACCATGAAAGTGCCTTTCCTTTATATGCTTTAAAAAATGTGACATCCTCCTTTGAAATCCTTTAACCATAGCCTTTTGAAAACATTGAAAAAACCATACCTTTTGACCTTATTAGAAAGTCTCTTTTCAACTTAGTCGAAAGGTTTTACCTTTTGACTTTGTCGAAAGCCTGGGGTACCTCCCCTAATAAAATCATTGGTAAACCTTTTGAAAGCATTGAAACTTAAAACCTTTTGAAGACATTGGGTTCAATTAAAAACAAGTGGAAACCTTTCAAAATTATTCGAAGTTGACTACTTCGAAACCTTTAAAATGTTTCGACTTAAAAAATTTAGATTATACCTTCATGTTAAGGATCATAAAAATATTGGAATCGAAAGCAACTACTTCAAAACCTTTAAAAAAAAAAATTCAAAATCACTTGAAAACAATGTAGTGTTGGTGTTTGAACCAACAATTCAAAAACAATGGAGAGGCGGCATACTTTAGAAAACAAAAGGTCCCCTTAGAAAGTAATTGAATCAAAAGGTAGGAAGCGGGTCTAAAATTTTGTCAATCTAGTCAAAAGGTTTCATACCTTTTGACCTTGTTGAAAGCTTTTCCTTTCAAATTTGTCGAAAGGTTTCAATTAAAAGATGAAAGAAAAATGATCGAAACCTTTTTCTTTTAAACCATTTGACATTAGCAAAAGCTCTTTGTCGAAAGCTAGCAGGCGTTTTTTCTTTAAAACCAAAACAAAATTTCATCTCCTTCGAAAACTCTAACCTTTCGACTCTAAACGTTATGACTCCTTTCAATTCACTACGTACCAGTTTCCTAATACCATGTGCATTGATTTTTGAACTAGTCGAAAGGTTCGATAGCTTTCGACATTGTCGGAAGGTTTGGAATGGAGTTAAAGCTATTGCCGAAAGAGTTGAAATAGTAGAAAAACTATTTATTTATACTTCAAAATAGTTCTTTCATACCCAACCTGCCTTATTTGTCTAAATCAGATTGGTTGCCAGATTTTTATATTCAAAGTGCTACTGATTTTCCTTATTTTTAAATTTGAACAAATTTTGCAAAAGCCCCTTTCTCCTTTATAATTATACAAAAAATATTTAAGTACCATACCTTAAATAATTTTATATAACTACTAAAACACATTGAAAAATTCTAGAAAAATTCGAAAAAATCAATTAATATGTTCTTTTCAACATATAAAATTTTCACACCCAAATAATAATTATTTTTCCTGTAAATAATTTTATAATCCAAAATACCATTTTCTTCCTTAGAAAATTCATAACAATTCCATGAAAATTCTAAAAATTGAAACCAATCTCTAAAATAACATTTTAGATCATCAAAAAAATTCACATGGCTAACGGATGTCATTTAATATGGTTTTCACCTTAAAGCATGTCATAAAATCTATATGATCGTTCATAAATCATCAATATGTATATATAATCATATTGTCGTTCAAAAGTATGGCAAATCTTTGCAAAATGTTAGGATTTAATCTTAAAACCGAAACCATAAAAATTATTATAGATGCACCTTTGCTTTAGAGATTAAGGAGATTGAGATTTGAATAAGTTTGATTTGAATTTGCTTTCCTTAAGCTTTTCTTTTGTTTCCTCTTCTTCTTTCCTTATTAATGGTGGTCGGCCTCAGTTTAGAAAATTTTGAAATGAAATGAATGTGTATAGAGATACGCGGCCTAAGGAAGATAATATATGAATGGCCTCATTCCCATAATACCCCTCCTTTAATTCATTTTGAAACCTTCATTTATTTGATTAGTTAAAAAGGCACAACTGCTTTAATTAAATCAAATCTCAATCCCCTTATCAACACATTATTTTATTTACTTTACTAACTAAATCTCCTAAATAATGTTATAAAAAATCTAGGGTGTTATAAAATGGATTGGCTATCCAAGTATAGAGCTATTATAGAATGCAATAATCAAATGATAAAATTAAAAGCCATGATCATATGGTATTTGACCGAATAATATATGAAGGACCTAGTATAGTAAGAGATAGCTTCATATATGCGTTAGATTCATCTCAAATGAACTTGGAAAGAATATCTAATTTTAAAGAATTTTAAGATGTTTTCATGGAAGTTAAAAGTTTGTCCCAGCATTAGGAAATTGAATTTCATATTAACTTAATCTATGATGCTAGACCTGTTATTCACCCTATCCATAGGATGGCTCCAAAAGCAAAGATTGAGTTGGCAAAACTAACTAATGAATTATTAAAAAAAAATGGCTAATTATACCAAGTCGCTTAAGTTGGTGCACAACTGTGGTTTTTGTGGCAAAGTCTGATGGCTCCCTTAGACTGTGTTTAGACTACCGAGACCTAAATAAGCCAATGACTAAAAAACAAGTATCCCATACCCTACATAGACGACTTGTTCAATCTATTACATAATGCTCGGGTATTCTCAAAAATGGATCCATCTGCCGCATTCCATCACTTGAAAATAACAAAAGATTGCATTTCCCTGACTGCATTCCAAGGGCCAGATAGTTTCTATGAATGGTTAGTTATGCTATTTGGGTTAACCAATGCATCCGCCTATTTCATAGACCTTATGAATAGAGTATTGAGAGACGTACTTAACAAATTGGTGTTGATATATTTGATGATTAAAGAAGAGCACGAAAGGCATTTGGAGATTGTGTTGGAGATATTACAAGGCAAAAAAAATTCAACATTCCATTTCTAGGAAAAAAGGTAAGATTCCTAGAATACATTGTATCAGGGGATGCAGTTTCAGTAGACCTAGGAAAAATCTCAGCTATATAAGATTTGAGAAAACCACAGACTCCGAAGGACATCCGTAGCTTCTTTGGATTAGCCTGATATTAATGGAGATTTATTCAATACTTCTCCACAATTTCCTCTCAATTAACAAAGCTGACAATGAAGGATGCTCAGTTTGAGTGGGTGCAAAAATATGAAGAATAATTTCAATAACTTAGGGAAAGGTTAACTACTACTCCCGTATTAGCTATTGCTGATGAAAGCGGTGGTTTAACCATGTATACGAATGCTTATGGAGAAGAAGTAGGTGATGTTATCCCACTTTTTGGCCAAAACTGGAATATCAACAAATTGGCAAGAAATGATGGATATCGGGTTGGAGATCAATTGGAAACAAGGCTACAATCGATGACGTCAAAATTTGGTTGAGCTTCGATCAGGACGAAATTGATTGGAGATGATGATAAGGACTAGGAAAGGCTATGTTTCAAATTTCAGGTTAATCGGAGTTCGTATGAAGGAGATATGATCGATGCAAGGTAGGAAGAACATGTTGTTCGTATCCATCGGCACACAAGGATGGTTCGAATCGATACAGTTCGTATCGATCAGGTACTTGGGAGTTCGTACCGATCGGCGCCGCACCAATCAGATGATGATTCGAATCGATACACTTCGTATCGATCAAAACGTGAGGACATCGTATCGATACCGTTCGTATCGATCAGTATGGATTCGGCTCAGTGAAGTTCGCATCGGTCAGGTGTTGGTTTGACTCGATAGTGTTCGTATCGATCAAAAGCAGAGCAGGGTGAAGGACCTCGAATGGATGCTGTTCGCATCGATCAGCATGGACACGACTCGATGGCTTCGTATCTGTCAGATGGGAAGAGGCGGCATGTTTCGAATCAATACTCTCGTATCGATAGCAGATGGACTTTGGCTCCTTCGTATCCATCAGGTAAGAGCCTCCTTCGTATCCATCAGGTAAGGCTTCGCTCGTATCCATTAGGTACGGTCTAGTTCGTATCCAACCTCCATCACAACCACTTCATATCGATAACCTCCATCGTCATTTCGTATCGATCGATTCGTGGCTGATCGATACGAAGTACACTCCAGGAATCGATGCGAATGAAAACACGAATCGATGGATGCGAGCATGACCGCTGTGAAGTTATGGATATGGACGAAGCGTGGAACATGGATACGAGCGCGTCTTTAGGAAAAGAGGCATTCAACACGGCGACAAAGGTGGACCAACCTAGGGATTTCGCGACACGTCATCGATGCGCACGCGTTCTTGATCGAGTCGAAGGAGATGGATTCGAAGACGACAGCCAACGGATAACCCAAATTCGAATCGATCATATCTTGAGATCCACAAGTCCAAATGGTATGAAATTTTCACAGGAGCTTGCTTACATGTTGACGAATGTCCACACCAAATTTCTTCTTGATTGGATGATTTTACGATCGATTCAAATGGAGTTCGACTCGATCCCAAAGTGGGCCTGAATTTCCTGAGGCCGGGCATGTGGGCCCCCTCACGTGCCAGAAGTGGTCTCCCGGATTTTCAGCGAAATATCAGCATCCGACGCCTATAAATAGAGCCCCTGGTCATTCAGAAAAGGGGATCTCTGGGATCTTTGGCCTTTCAAACTCCAGACTCTACCGGATTCATTTCTACACTTCAATACTGCTGTTGTATTGGAAATTCTTCATATTTACTGCTGTAATCATCTGTAATCACCAAGGATAGTCAATAAAATGATAAAACTTTAGAGTGGACGTAGGCCGGAGATAGCCGAACCACTATAAAACTTGTGTCTCTGTTCATTATTTCTAAATTGCTGTTTGATATTAACTGAGATCTGATATTTGTGCTTGAATATCATTGGTTTGTGTTCATAAACTAGTGCTTTCACGGTATTTGGGGTTTGTGACCAATTTTGGTGCAAACAGGTGAAGTTCTGATGCATCATGGAAAAGTCATCGCATATGCAAGCAGACAATTGAAGATCTATGAAAGGAATTATATAACACATGACTTGGAGCTATTAGCCGTGGAATTTACAATAAAAATACAGGGACACTATCTATTGGGCAAGATTCTTTATGGTTTATTTTAATAAACTTTTAATTACCTCGGTAAGTAATATTTCTTCTTTAAATAGGTGAAAAGTTTGATCTCTTTAAGGACTACAAATCTTTGAAATATCTTTTCACTCAAAAGGGCTTGAAAATAAGCCAGCAACATTAGCTAAAATCCTCGCATCGTATGACTTGGATATTCTACATACACTAGGAAAAGCCAATGTTTTGGCAGATGCACTAAGAAGAAAACATGCCATTATAGCTCATTTAGTGGTGCATCCAGCATTGATTTGTCATATAAAGGAGAATCAGCTCAAGGATCCAATTATAGCAAGGATATTCAGGGAGCAAGAGGAGAATGTGATACCAAGAAGAAGGATATGATTCAAAGTGGATAAGGATGGAATTCTAAGAATGAATGGAAGGCATGTGTTCCCAAGGTAGGTGGGATTAGATAAGAAGCTTTAACCGAATTCATAATTCTTCACTTGCAATAGATCCTAGAGCTACCGAGATGTATAAAGATATGAATTTTTTTTGATATGGTGCTGCATCCATGTGAGTAGATGCCCAAATTATCAGTAGATCAAGCGTGATTAGCAAAATGCTGTCGGAACACTCTAACAACTTGAGATTCAAAAGCAAAAATGAAACCAAATATCTGTGGATTTCATCGATGGACTGCCTCGTTTAGGGAAAGAGAATGAAGGCGTATGGGTTATCATTGATAAATTGACTAAAAATTCACACTTCATCCCATTAGAGCCTACAAGAACAGCCTCAAGCTTAGATGAGATATATGAGGAAGATTTTTTGACTACATGAAGTTAAAACCAGCATCGTAAGCGATCGAGATCCAATCTTTACTAGTCAGTTCTTGGAATCCTTACATACAACTTTGGGAACAAAGCTGGACATACGCACCGCATATCATCTCCATACTAATATGCAAATAGAAAGAGTAAACAAAGTATTGGAGGATCTTCTGAGAGAATGTGTATTAGACTTTGGAGGTTCGTTCATTTGGTATAGTTTTCTTATAACAATAGCCATCAGGCCAGTATTGATATTGTACCTTATGAAGCCTTGTATGGTCGCCCATGTAGATCCCCAGCATGTTGAATCAAAACCAGAGATCAGTTAGTACTTGGTCCTGATATGATCCGAGAAGCTTCTGAGAAAGTGGACATGATCAAGAAGAAACTGAAAGAAGCGCAAAGCATACAAAAGAGTTACGTCGATCAAAGATTTAGAAATTTAGAATTTTCAATTGGAGATAAGGTTTTTTTGAAGACCTCTCCTATGAGAGGAGTCATGAGATTTGGAAGAATTAGCAAGCTAGCTCCTCGATATATTGAACCGTTTCCCATTCTAGCGCGGATTGGCCCATTAGCCTGTCAGAACTACTTGAATGGTTATCGGGTGCACATAATGTACTTCACGTGTCTCATTTACGTAAGTATGTGTATGATCCGGAATAAATCATAGAAACAGATGCCTAGGAGAATTTAGAAGTAGTGCCTAATTTAACAGTTATCAGACAACCGAATAAAATCACGGATCGTGATGAGAAGCGATTAAGGAGAAAGTTGTGTAATTAGTTAAAGTTCAATGGAGTGGTGATGCAAATGACTGTACATGGGAAAAATGAAAGGACAAAGAAGGCATATCCAGAGTTTCAGATGGATATATAAATTATATATATCATATCGAGATAGTATACTCATAGCCTGTGGTGTAGTCACTTATCATAGCTTTGTATATATTTCATCATATATGATATATTCCTTTTGAGTTATCTTCTTCTCTTCTTTAATTTCGAGGATGAAATTCTTCTAAGGAAGGAAGTCAATATGACCCACAAATTGATCACTTTAGAAAAAAAAATTAAGATCTCAAATATAAGATATTTTAACATATATAATTATATTTTGAACAATAAATAATACTTGTAATTCTATTTTGAATAAATATTTATACAAATATATACTTTGGAATATATATCGATAAAATAATCAAAAGCCGTTTTATCTATAGACAGCTCTAAGACTATCCGACATCATGCAAGGAGCTGGATACATACAATCATTACATATATGAGTGACAATATGTAATAAATATATTTATTTTATTTTTAAAAATAAAATCTCTTTAAAACATCATCGATGATATCACTATTTTAGAATAAATGATTTTTAAATTTAAATTGAGTTTAAACGATTTAATAATTATTCTAATTATTAAATAAGCACTTTAATTATTATATAATTATAGAAATATTTCTATCAAATTTTGTTTACAAATATATATATATATATATATATATATTTTAAATAAGAAGTGGAAACATTACCGGAATTTGAAATCGAAATCCTTAACGATTCCACTTAGAGATGTGCAGCGTTGTGAATCATTTCAGATACACACACTCATATACATGTACATATATAAGTACATTCACATGCACTTGAACACATATACACATACAAATATACTTATACAATATATATATATATATATATATATATATATATATATAAGAAAATATCTAAGATATTTTCCTAAAACCTAACCCTTGAGTTAAACCAAAGTCAACATCTTAAAACCTAAATGCAAGCACATGGCCACGCATATGGGGGAGCATCCTCGGTTGAGAATGATGAGGGTAGAAGGGGGAGTGGTATTGATGAAACGATGATGTATTTGTGTAAATATCATGATATTTTTATTCTCATTTTTGCCTATAAATAACACCCACCTCTCTTTACTTCATTCACAGTTTGCCTTCATAAAATTCCTAGACTCTTCATCCTCTTCTTCTCTACGTTAACGCCTTCCATAGTCTAATAAAGAAGATACTGCAAAATCAAAACAAAGTTACGCCAAAATCAATTGAAACCCATACCACTTCAAACCAAAGTTCTAGCTAGTATTCTCTTCCTTTTCCTCCACCAAGGCCATGTGCAACCAAGCCCTCCACCACCATTTTCCAAGCAGGGCCGAGCCTTCAAAGCCCCCAAGACCAAGGCTGAACCCCCTAGGAGCATTCTTGCTAGTAGTCATGAGCTTTGATTTCGAGATATTGGAGCTATATCCATTTTTAAAGTTAGTCCGATCAAAATCAAGTGAGAAACTCTATTTAAATATATATATATATATATATATATATATATATGTACATACATACATATGATGATGATGTGATATGATTGCTTTGGATATTTCCTATGCTTTTATCATCAAGTATTGGTTTTTTTGTATAGTTGTTTAATTGTGTAGACAAATCGGGTTAAATACACATCGATATTACACAAGAAAATCACTTTTCGAATCAGATTATAAATGTAATATGGAATTATTAAACCCCTTTGAAATGATTTAAAATGTTTCATAAATGTTTTTTGAACACTAAAATCTGATTAGGGAAGTTTTAACAAGTTATGAAAATTGAATCAAAAATAAACGTGTCGCATAACGGCAGTTCGCGATTTCGTGCCGTAGAATATACGATGGATTCAGAGTCAGAATTTTTTTAATAAAAGTTTTCTGAACTCTTATAATCATATATTTCAGGTAAAATAAAGTGATCGAGATTTCGTTTAGTAGATTTAAAAATGTGAGTAAATCAAATTTCCAAATATTCGTGCTCTGGCAGTTCTGAAACCAAAGGGATAAATTCTTTATAAATAATATTTTTAACTCTTTGAAAACATAGAACAGATTTTATAAATATTTTAAATTTTTTTAAAAGAAATTTGTGTTATAAAAATGGATTTCTAAATGATAAAAAAGTTTTTTATCAAATATGCTTAAAAGCACTTTTAATAATTTTTGAAATATGGCTTCAAACTTAAGTATTCTTTTCCAAAAAATTTATAAATGTTTTCAAATAAATAACTAAGTGTTATAAAGATAATTTGAAGGTTTTATAATTTATTTCAAAAAATTTTAATTAATGATTTAAAGAAAAGCTATTATAATCAAGTGATTAAATCTCGGCTCTAAAAAGCCGATGAGTAGATCAGATTTTTCTACTCGTGAGATTTGGATGTGAGATGATTAAACTAAGGAGATGTTTAGGAGAAACTAGTGCCGTGGCACACTTGGCCTCTTTCGTGGGCGGCGAATAGATAAGATCGAAATGTCGAAAATGAGGCAAGTATAAAAGATTCAAATTGCCAAATTTAATACAACTTGGTTGTATAGAAATAACCTTCTTATACTTGATATTGAATTTCGAGGAGGGAACCCATATGATCCGTGAGAATTTAAAAGGCGATTTCATCGTTATTCAATGGATAATAATTGTTGAATACGGAAATTGATGTTGAGTAGAATTAGTATAATTTCTATCGACCCTTTTTACCTAAAAAGGTTTTGCACTGTGATTTATTGGAAATGATTTGATTTGGTATTTCCAAAGTTAAAAAGAGTATTAATGATTTCATATATATTGGAAAGAAATCTTTTTGAGGATATATATCTCTAGAAGATATTTTTGATAAAGATAAAGTAATCAATCAAATGATAAGCACCTACCCACTTAACATCTTTTTATTGATGATTGGTTCGAAGGAATTTCGATAAGATTTGGGTAATTCCTATCAAAACCACTTTGAACCAATTTACGAGTTTGAAAGCGAAGGCATGTTAAAGATAATGATGTTGAAGGTGTGGATCTTTATAACAGTAGGACTGCTTGTTGATAATTATGGAATAGCTCCCGAGATAAATAAATAACAGTGGTCCCTTCATTCTATGATCTTCATATGCAAGGACTACTCACTACTAATCCTAGGGAAAATGCCTGACTGGATGTGGTAGGAGAGTGCCTTTGGTTTTCCTATTCCTAGACAATTATAGATGGATGTTTGACATTATATTTCTAAAATCATAGTGCATTGATCTCTACAAACATACATTTGTTTGGTGGTATAGGAGGTACTCACTTTTATTCTTAACACCCTTCTCCGAGATGTACAAGTTTAGAGGTTGTACTTTTATTGAAATCAATCATTTATTCTTGGAAACGACAATGTGGCATTTTAAGTAAAAATGTTCTAAGAAAGATAAACGTCACCTCAAGCCTCACACCTGAGGAATTGCGAAACAAGGGTTGCTTTAAGGCTAAGTGGATCATAACCATTAGGATATGATACCACCTTTCTAGATCTGTTTATTTCTACCCACTATGATGTTGTGTTTAAATTATGCGGTGTATGCTATGGGATCCCGAATAGGTCGATAACTGCCGAGAGATATTATATTCGGTGCTATCCGTACCTTCTGTTGGTTCCAGTAGGCCGGTCTTAATCCATAGAGGTTTGGAAGATGTCAATCCTTGGTAGATTTCTCTAAAAAATACTGTACGGGAGGTAGTCCTTTACTTGCTATTCATTGGAAATCCAAATCTCCAACAAGTGCCTTCAGTTTTAGTTTTAAAACTATTATGCTATCAAATTTAACCAATGTAATAATTTTGGCTATTTGAATACGTTTATTTGAAAAGTCTTTTAAAGAATGTCATTAAAAATAATATCGCTTAATTTTACATAGAAAAGATTCGGTTATCATATGGTTAAAACTCATTCCGTGTTTATGTCCGATGTGGTCTTACAAGATACCCTTTTGTTTTCCAAATACTCGTATTTTGAGTTTCTTACACTATTCTCATGATTGACCTGGAGTTTATTTTTCTTTTCCCTTAAACTCCGAGTGCCCTATTTTCTGGACAGCGGAGTAGTCAGGCAACTTGGAGCATTTTGGAAGGAGCAATGGAGCATGAAGACTAGAGGATCCTTTTTTCGATAGTGATCTATTTCAAATTTCACTATATCTTATAGTATGTATTTAGTATCTACCAGCCTCTGTAAGGATAGTCAGTTATAGCTATACCTAACTGGGTTAGTACTTATTGTAACTTTGATGAATCACTTGGGGTGATTATATGTACTTTCCATATGTATAATTAATGCGAATGTGAGATTATGTTGTTATTCTATCTTCTTTCTTTATTTCTTTTAAAAACCTTTGATTATCTACCTCTCCGACACTTGAAATTATGGCATGTGAAAACCGAGGATGTACTACCATCGATCTTCGAGGGTTGAAAAAGCGGGTCATCATAGTAACCGTAGATCGATTTAGGGATATCATTAGCTATTAAAAATTTGTGGCATTTCATACATTGGACTTCTGGCTATGGATTCTTGTGCTACGTATTTTTGAATAAAGATTTTGAACAATGACATGCCATATGTCTAGCATATGATCTTTATATTTTAGACATATACTCTATGTATAAAACTATAGTCATTTGTACTTCTTGCATACTTCTAGCAAGCTAACTTTGGGTCATCCAGGCCCATTCCAAGCATAAACTTGTCCTTCTTGGACATTGTGGGGTTAACAAAGAAGTTTGTTTACATTTTGGTGCTAGAAGGAGGGCCAAACCTTTGATCTCCCATATATCTCTTATCGAACTTCCATTAGCCTATATATCAGAAGTCAAGAAGATTTATCATAACCTGCATACTACATAAGGGAACTTTCCAAATTCTGCATAATCTTCTTTGAACAATATGATGACTATTTTTGAACAAGGATCTTATGCTGCATTTGGCAAACCGGTTTATCAATTTACTCATGACCCTCTATTTCATGAAAAACAAGTGTTAAGATTGTTGGCTTTGCAAATTATGGAAGAAAAGAAGCAAGTAGCTCTTTGTAATCCAAAAAAGGGAGCATAAACCCATTCTACGTAGGAGCCACCCCAATCTTTGCCTTGGAAAATGAGAACCCAAAGAGGGATAATTTGTTCTTAAAAATGAGAAGGATTATTCAATCTCAATCTAAAGGAACTATTTTTGAAGAGGAAATAACAAGATATTTCAACAACTTTTCCCAGTAGTGGAATAAATCAATTAATTACTCTCTTGTTCAAGTTAAGATTCAAGGATCTTCAAAAGGATAATTCACAGATGTTTCTAATGCACCATTCCAATGTTATAAGAGAACCAAGAGGGAATCAATGACATAGCTCCCTAAAAACTTTTGATTCACTAGGACTCGATCCCTTACCACCTCCACTGATAACATATACCTTCTGACCAAGAGGAAACTATGTTATTGGCCTTCTGAGAAGTGGGAATAAAAAAAATAAATGAAATCTTAGTGGCGCTTATTTTCCATATCATAGAATAAGTGGACATGAAACCAACCAATTCCGAGCTCTAAAAGGGATGATTGAGAACTTCTTGACAAAAGGAAAGCTTCAAGAATTTGTTAAAGAGATTTAACTGACATGTCTAGAAGGATCAAAGAGGAATGTTTTGTAATAAGGATTTATAAAATAAAGGAAAAATCCTTTGATCCCACAAAGATGGCCTGATCAAAGCACCTCCTATAGGGAGGTCAGAGTAAGCCTTCGGTCCCGCCTAGAAGGTCTGTCCAGAGCACTACAAGCCTTCGATCCCACCTATAAGACTTAGCCAGAGCACTATAAGCCTTCGTTCTCGCCTATAAGGTCTGACCAGAGCACTACAAGCCTTCGGTCCTGCCAACTTGGCCTAGCCGGAGCGCCTCCTAAAGGAAGGATGAAGTAAGCCTTTGGTACTATCTTAGATGGCCTGGCCATAGCGCCAACCGGCCTCTAGTCCCTCCTATAGGGCACCTATGTGAAAGCACCTACTAATGGAAGGACGGCATAAGCCTTTGGTTCTACCTAAGATGGCCTGGCCAAGGCATCGAACCAACCTTTGATTTTGCCTATAAGGCCTGACCGAAGCGCCTCTTAAAGGGGAGACAAGTAAGACTTTGATTTTATTCAAGATAGCTAACGAAATGCACCGACCGAAACCTAAATCATCACCTAAGATGGTGATAAGGGGTTCAATCAAAGTTTATATCATTACCTAAAGGTGGTAACAAAATAAATAAATCAAAGCCTAAATCAATACTCGAAGAGTAGTAAGAGGTAGTCTTCTGGAGGAAGATCAATCGAATGCTAAAGCAAATCAAACTCTATCTTAAAGAAGGATCGAGGTTGTCTTCTAGTGGAAGATCATTCAGATGTAAAGACAATCTTATAGAGGAAGAATAGCTAGACACATTTATTTTTGTACCAAGTCAAAGTTAAAGCAACAGTCAAAGGAAGGATCAAAAGCTATCTATCATGCAGAAGTGAGAAATCTAATAATCAAGTAACAGAAATCTCGTTGATAATCGAATTTCTAATCCTCTTGCTAGACGGTCTTTTGGTCTTCTATTTAAGAAATTATTATTACCAAATGGTTACCTAGTCTTCCACTTAAAGAAATGTCTTTGTTTAATGGCTTCCTGGTCTTCTATTTCAATGTTATTGCCGAATGATTACCGGTCTCTTATTTGAATCAGCACGGGTGAATTTCTGGTTTTCTATCCAAATAACATTATTCTGAAAAGATCTCTAATATTCACTATAGATGATTATCAGACGAATGTCCTGATACATATTCCTGTGAGACTAAAGCTTCAAGTGTTAAACTCCAAAGCTTTAAATGATAAAGCCAAAAAGCAAACTTATTAGAAGCTTCCCCCATCAAAGTACTAAATTAAGCTTTCCTAGAACAAAGTTCAAATTTTCTAATAATAAGAATCTTCATCACTAAATGGATTTTTGATTTCCTGTTAAGAAAAGGGATGAGTTCTTTAAACTTTTGATCTAATAAATTACTAATCTTTTGTTAGATTTTAGGTTGCGATGACAATGTTTAATTAGAAGACAAGCCAATGTTCAGTTAAAGGGTACATATCATTTTAAGTCAAATTAAAGCTATAAAAAACAAATTATGTGTCTCAAAAAAGTCAACAAATTCAAAAGAAAGAATAAAAAGTTTCATTTGAGGTAACAATCATTCAGATACAAAATTTTCTATTTTACATGTAATATGCAAGAATTACAGGTACCAAAAAGTGGTAGCTAAAAGGGAAATCTATAAAGCCAAAAAATCATAAGCAATTCTTCGTTAGGTATCAAGTTTATGCACTTCCTTTTTAAAATTTCAACGACCGAGTGAGAATTGGTAATATGGCGGATAGCCACATCCAAATATGTTTTAAGTTTCTTTGCTTGTTTACATCATTAATAGAGCCAATTTGAACTTCCAATGCATGCTTAAGTGTTTTGTTGGTTTCCTTTGAAGCCTGAGTCTTGCTCTTTAATTTCTTAACCTCTCGTTTAAGAGCATATCTTTCACACTCAAGTTTTTCCATCTAATCCTTGTAACTGTTAAGATATCGAGAAACTTTGTCATCCCGTCGCTTGTTCAAAAATTGAACGAATTCATATTTAGCTTTCAGGCACCATTTTGCAGTTTTGCCATCATCTAAACTCGAAGGAAGGTTCAAGAAAGTAGAAATTTGTTCCTTGCCAATCATAGGAGTAGGAGTAGGAGTAGGAGTAGGAAGGTTGGATTCACCTCTGCCCGCAATGAGTTCTAAGGAATGACCAGATACTTGGCTTTTCAATAAATCTACTTCAAGATCCATTATCCTTTGGTGCGTCGAGCAATTTCTCCATCAACTTCGATTCTTGAACTAGAGGTATAGACCAGCCAATTGCATCCAATTTCTCTATTAACTCTTGAATTCCTTTTCTTTAACTTTTTCCTCTAAATTGAATTTCATTTCCTTTAAACTACTAAATGTGGACATTAATCGACAGTATATGTCATGCCATTTCTATGCATCTGGGTTATCCAAAAATGACAAAGTCGAAACGCCTCAAAAAAGAGCTTCTGCTAGAATTCTGACCTAAACTTAGCTTTGATAATATCCAATCTCGTAAGGAGTTTCGACTACAAGACATATGCATTAGTAGTGTTTCCTAATAAAAATTAGTAAATGGGAAAAGGAAGTTAACACATAAGAAAATGTATTATTTATTAATAATAAGAAATTTTACAAGCATAAGTAGATTTAAGTTCTATATTCTTATATTTCAAAGACAGTAATGTGAGCCTTTTTGAGTGATCTTGTAGGCAAAAAGAGGGTAATGTCAAAAGGAACACTAAATGCTAGAGGGTTATTAACTAGAGGGAATTGATGGTAGTCCAACTTCCTAGTTGGAGGGATGATTTCACCATATAAAAATTTGGCTTCATTGTTTTTTATCTCGCTAAGCAATCTATCCTTTTGTCACCCAAGAAATTAATGCAAAAGTGTGGAAATCATGTGTAAACCTCTTGGAGATCTTCAAGGAAGCAATATTTTGCAAACCGAGAAGTTTTGAAAATTAACGACTTCTCTTTATAATCCCTCTTTAATTTGATAAATTATTTAAGAGTTCCTCGGACACAGAACTACCCGACGATTCCCTAATCTGTAAGATTTATGAAAAATAAACTAAGTTATAAACTAGTTTATAAAGAAATGAAAAAATTGCATTTTGTAAGACTGTTTGGGTTACACATTGGTAACAGAATCACTTGAACTCATACAATATTGACCCTTTGTAAATGTCGGAAATGAATCTTTCTTTATTAAATTTAACTTTCTCAAGAGGAAGAGTTTTTGAGAAAGAGGAATAATTACAACCTTGGGAAGATTCCAACATTCTCTAGGATGGGGATTGATTCCATGCTTATGTAAATATCTACTATGCAATTGCCTGAGCAAACCTCCGCTCTTTTTCCTAAGAATGAAAAATCAGTAAGAATATTTGTAGAACAAATTTTGTAGAGGAAATCGACCAAAACATCTCTTTCGTTAATGAGCATCCAAAAGAGAGTAGTTAGCTTAGCATTTTTTTATGACTCTCTCCCGATGAAGGCGAGACTTCTTTAGTAAAGGGGCTAGTCGTTTCTCTTTAAAAATCCTTTACCATGTAGCATAGAGAGAAAGGCTTTTATACTTGTCAGATAATTTATTATGCTCCTCAATTATCTTTTCAAGTTCTCTATTCGATCAATGCACCTACCTCTCACTCATTTCATATAGAATCTCATAGTAATATTTGGATCTTTTCCTTAACTAAAATTGTAATCTTATTAGCTAATAGTCGATAGATAACTTTAAACATTTAAATAATGAATCCTATACTTGTGCAACTGGTACCTAAAAATTTGAAACTTGAGTTTTTTCCTTGGACCGTTGAATGGGGGAAACAACATCTTTTGGAGCTATATTTTCCTGTAAACCACCCTGAAGATCGGGTAAGTTGGGAAAATCCACACCATGGGTAGAAGAGTCATGACCTCCTGATCTATTGCCCCAGTCTCTCGATCATTTTGGACCCTTGCCGCCGCCGCCACCACCATCTTGATTATCATCATCACTATCATCATCATTATCACCATCGATATCACCATTATTATTATCATCTTCATCCTTCCTTCATTTGAATTTTCACCTTCTTCGAGTGGAGGGTCATTAAAAGACAACAACATCTTTGGATCCACGACTTCTTCTTCAGGAATTTTTTTTTTGAAACAATCCCTTGGCTCTCCCCAATATGAGATCAATCTTTCCATTGAATATGTCATTTAATCCTAGGAGAGAAGGAAAATCCACATCAGGGCATTTGAGAATATTACCGTTGTATATTACATAGAGAGCATCTTCATAGTGCTTTTCGATGATTTTAGTAAGAGCTTGATCGAGAAAGAAAGTGACTTTCTTCCTGTCATCCATTACGATGTTATTGGCGTAAATCAAAGTGGCATCTCTAGCTTCCAGTTGGCTTTCTAAAGATTTTATCTTATCTACCATATCGCTCTTATCTTTCTCTAAAGTCCTCATTTTGCTCAAGTGACAGTTTGGCTCTCTTTCCCTCATTAAAGGAGGAGGCGAGTTTGACTTTCTGAAGAATAACATTATCCTTCTCTACTGTAATATCGATCACTTGAGCTATTAACAAAGAAATTTTCTTCTTGAGCTTAGCGATTTTAGTAGAGGGCCTTTGAGAGGCTTATTGAAGAAAGAACATATGCTCGGCCACTTTCAATAGACATAAGTTAAGTGGGGACATACCAAGTTAGAAATTCGAAGTAGATAAACATGAGAAGATACATGTTAGCAAAAGATGTTGATAAAGAACGTAAAGATGATCTGTTGAAAAGGATGACGATTGCAATGGTATTAGAGAAGCCATAGTGGGAGAGTGAACGATTGAATGAATGAGGTTATTGAAATCCATGGGAGCAGTTTGCACCTGAGTATCTAAAGGAAGAGAATCATTAGGGAGAGGAGACAAACCCAACTCCTCAAACAAGCTCTGAAAACCTAAAGCCAAAGTGGAAAGCAAGATGTTTAGTAAAGGGTTTGGATATGAACGTCTTCTACATATCTTTGTGCATCCTGATCCAAAGAACCTAAATTAATCATGCTATGATCTTGAGTGGTCAAAAAAGCATCCATGTTCAATTTCCTAATGGTCGCATCGAAAATCCAGACCTCCCTGAGCTCAAGTTTTTATTTAGAGAAAGGATTGAAGTATCAGTTGAGGATTTGGTACTCACTTTACTTTTTATAGCTTTAAAAGCTTTAGCAATACAATCCTTGACAGAAGTAGGTTTAGTTGGTCCAACAAAAGAAGAAGCGTGATCTTTAGTTTCCTTATGCTCAGAAGCCGTAAAAAGTACATATGAATCTAAGTAAAAAAGGAAGTTTATAAGATACGGATAAAGGAAAGTGGAAAATAGACTCAAGGACAAACATTGAAGAAAAAAAAATTAGACTGAAGGGCAACTAGTTTTATTTTTAGGGTGAAGGACAAACTTTGAAAAAAATTAGACCGAAGGAGAATGCTAATCATAGCTAGCATTTGGTGCAATGTAAAACCAAATATAATGATAGTTATAACTAGCATTTTATATAATATAAAATCTGAATATAATGCTAGTTATAACTAGCATTGTCATTCAGCCTAATTATTTTCTAAAGTTTGTCCTTGAGCCCAAAAATAAAACTTGGTGTAACTAGAGAAAGTCTTTAGATTACCTATAACCTGCAATCGTTTCCCCTAGGCATTTCCCTTCGTCATCGTGGGTTCTCCATGTGTTTTTTGGTTGTCTAAATCAGGGAATATTTATGGAGATTCACTTCTGTCAAAAGTTTAAGCCTGTCACCCTTGCTCGAAAAAGCATGAGTGAGGGACTAAATGGGATCAGCGATGGAAGAGTTAAGGTTCTTATGGGCAGGATCTAAAGGAAAATACTCATCGTAATAAAGTGACAATTATAGCATAGATTATAGAAAATAGAAACTTACCGAATATAGAGAAAGTTTCCCCGATCCTGGGAGAGCAGCATCTGACATAGAAATGATGATTCTTCCAATCATTGTCTTGTCAATTGGATTCGAGATTAGGATTCTTAGGGAAGGGAGAAGATGGTATATAGGACTGCCCAACTGTTCACTTATCCTTATAGGATTTACCAAGGCCTGAAGAGTTATAGCGTTTGGAGAAGGAAGTTTAACCTCTCTGGCAAGGACTTCTAGATAGCTCAATTAAGTTTATGAATTTGGGGTTAGATGGATTAGAGAAATGTTCAGATGCTCTAGTAATTGCAGAAGAAAGTTCATGAAAGGCAAGAACCTAGAGTGCCATATGTGAATCAAAGTAAAGGCAAAGAATCCCTTTAGAGGATTGCCTATCTTGCCAGAGGGACCATCAACTATGGTCTCTATATTTATGATTCCAAATTGTAGAAGGATCGTATCTACCTCCTACTGAGAGGTAATGAAAGATTGGTTGAGCCCGTACTCTCCTTTCTTTGTACCAGGAGAAGATTTGTAGTTTGTCTGCCATGAGATATTACACAAAATCAGAAGTATTACACATTTTATGTAATTTGGAATGCATATAAATGCAAAACAAGTAATTAAATGCTTAACCAAGGAATAGTTAATTAATTAAAATCTATTCAAGTCATAATAGTAAAGTTTCAAAATCGAAATTAGTTACAACATTTACAAGTCAATAACCAATAAAGCATCCCATTTATAGACATTGGATTTATAATGAAATGTCAAATTTGTAAAGTACTTGGGGAATTTCTAATCAGTTGAAAATGTATTAACAACTTTTAAATATATGAGGTTATGTTACCTAGTCAATAAGGCCTAGTTGAAATATTATACTAATAGCATCTTAAATGGAAGGCTGAATCAATAAGCTGACATCGACTTCATGGGATATCGTATTAATAGCCTCTTATAAAAACCATAATGGTCCATCGAGTTTATAACCTGATGTCCAATTATAAGGTTATCGAATTTTTAAACAGTGAGTAATGTCATATTAGTTTAGAAGAACTTTCACCAATTGTTAAGTTCATAAAGATGTTGAGTGAATGAGTCATTTATTAACCTGTTATACAATAACCACATTACAAACTAATGATGTCGTACAAGACTTAAGCAGGATATCGAATTTAGAAAAAATACCTCAACACTGAAAGTAGTTGTCGAGAGTGAATGAATGTGAGGATATCAGATTTGTAACCTAAGCACTAACCCTTCAAAACAAATGTCAAACTTTTAAATAGATATCATGTTTTTAATTAAGTACCGACACTATAAAGCTTCATATTCTAATTCAGTTTTCGAATTCCTGAATGGGTTTCGAGCATCTAGCTAGTTGCGTAAATAATGGCTAAAGGGTGAAACCTATTGGGATATCGAACATCAGGTTAAATATAAGGTTTCGAGAGGCAATAACTTGAAAACTGAGCAGTTATCGAATTTTGAAGTAGGTTTCGGGTTTCGAGTTTCTCATAAGCAATTAAGTTCTTAATTAAACAAGAAAGCCCCAAATTATCAAATTGCCAACAATTTGCTTTAATCAATCGGTTAACGACTTGCCAATTCCACCAAAAGCATAATAAATATATGATTTAACTAACAATCTAAATATTAACAACCAAAACCCAATTAATAAGCCCTAATATAGGTTTAAAACCAAAAACATCCAAACTAAACCCTAGCTTTAATTCGAAATTAGAATTTTTGAACATAATCTATCGATTAAGTTAACTAAAATGAAAATGATCCTCAAGTGGAGCTTGAATGAAGAAAGATTGGAAATTTTGAATAAATTTAAAAAATAAAATTTCTATTTTTAGTTATTTTGCAGGTGAAATATAATGATCCGCCTTTCCTACTACCAAAGACGGCACTCAATACATCCTCAGTATTAATGTGCTGATTATTTATTCGTCTAAAGGATAGGTCATTAAGGGTGAAAGAAAGATAGATAGAATAGAAGAAATTAAATAATAGAGATCTCAAAACACAACAGAGCAATATATATTATTCAAGATAGTATATTACAAAGTCATTTAAAAATGTTTCATCAAAGTCATACTAATACAAATTATACCCTAAGATAGTTATAACAGCTTGTCCCTACTTAACAGATACAGTATACATATAATACAATGAAAGACAAGGTAATAACTAGCTATCAATAAATCCACCTACTAAAAGCTCTTCTAAGACGAATCTGGGGAAAACCTGAACTACTTAGCTACCTATACAAATTTGAGAACCCAAGAGTTTAGAAAAAGGGGAAAATAAACTCCGTATCAGACATGGGTATGGTGTGAGTAAAACATAAGTCTTTAACTTCATAGAAACCTTTAAATCAAAAACATCTCGCAATACCATGCCACACATAAACACGTACGGGTTTTTACCTTACGATAACCCAAACATTTGTATATAAATCCAGTGATGTTATAATTATGTCTAGGGATTAAAGTAGAATATGAATATAGCTAAAATGCTTGCATCTCACATTTTAACTTAGTTAGGTACATATACAACCGTAAGAGCACATATTGGAGAATGGATTCCATACTATCACAAGGTAAAGAACAATCTTTCGATTGTACATCTCTAGACAAAATGCACCGGTGTCTAATTGTATTCCTGCCACACTGGACTGACCTACCACTTGATTAGTAGTACCGAATATGATCACCCCACTTTGGGCCCCGAAGCATACATGAGTAGATAGTAATCGATCTAGATGTGGAATTACATATCCTGATGGGAGCGACCCACAAGGCCTTGTTGCATTCTTGATTTTTGTCATTTCTTGGTTAATGAGGCTTGAAGCTACCATTTACCTTTCATATCGCACTTCCCACTTAGAATGCTAACACTGCCCTCCAAGCAACAATGCAATGCCAACATTCATCTGTACAAATTTTCAAGGAGATGGACAAACAGAAGGCACTACTTCTACTATATCCATTTTGGAATCATCCTCAAGATTAGAAGCAAGTAACCCTTGCACTTCAAAGAGCTTTGTCTTCAATTCCATCATTTTCAAGATGTTTTCACTTCGAAATGCTTAAGTTGGATCAAAGTGATTTTAGGATAACATACCAATCCCGGTGTCTTCGAAACAACATTCAATAGGTTTCGGCAAACTCAACATCGGTTCTTTAGGAAATAGACAGTCAAAGATAAGAGTGGAGAACACCTCCTAGCTGTTAGTAGAGGGATTACCTTACATTTGAATTAGCAGAACAAAACAGGATTTTTACGCACAGTACAACATCATCAGAGATGACTATGCCATATAACCCACGTGTTTATCCTAGATATTTCCAAAGTCAAGTTTTGGGTCCATATTTGATAGTTGGTTATTTAACTATCAAATAAACAAACAACAACTAATTCCATTTGATATTTATTTATCCATAGCAACCATTAAGTCTCAAAACAAATCTTTATTTAATAAATCTCTTTCGAAAACGTTTTAGTAAAAAATTCTTATACTTATCTCTCTCACATAAGTATACTCACAAAACATTTGTAAATAACTACTTACTTCCAAATCATGTTAAAAGGGATTAAAAAATGTTATTTAAATTGGAGGTATAGACAACTCTAAACACTATTCCTTCGGTGATAAGTGTGAAATGAATGTTCCAGACTACCATTTTTAGAAGATCGGTTTAGTGAAACCTAGGCCGCACATTCTTTTTATACTTCTTTCGATAAATCATTTTTAATCAAATCTATTTCATTTATGAAATCTCTTTTACTTGAAATCCAAATTAATTTCAAATTGCTTTCCAAACCTTCAAATTCATTTATAAACCCTTATATAAATATTCAAAATCATTTATATAAATTTCTTTTATAAATATTTGAACTTTTTATATAAATTTCTTAAAATATCCAAACCTTTTCGTAGATTCCCTTTATGAATATCCAAATCATTTTCTAAAAATTCTTTGATAAACACCCAAATCATTATAAAACTTATTTATGAACCTTATCTATTCAAACAACTTCCTAAATAACCTTAAATCAAACTAGCTTCATTTAATAAGCAAATCCATTTTATAAATCTCCCTTATTTATGAAATCTTCTTTGTTTAAAACTCAACTCCATTTATCCAAAACACTTTATAAATTTCTAAATTCCTTTAAAAAACTCTTTATAAAAACTTCTGTTTATAACACGAAAAACCATTCCCATTAGTTAAAAACATTTTCAATAAAACCATTTGTCAAATAATTCTGAGATATCTTGTTCAAAATGCAATAACTTTGAAACCATTTCGAAAAGAAAATGAAACATTTGTCCTTACAAAATCAAACCGAGTCTTAATGACCACAATAGTGCTTTTAATTTTGTTTTACTTATCTAGTCTAACACAACATCACATAACAACAAGTATATAAGGGATCAACACATAACAATCAATCAACTTAAGTAAATGTCCACGTTAATTGTAATAGCAGAATGGTATCTTGTTTTGCTAATAGAGACCATTTAATTTTTCTACTCATATGGGGTTACTTAAGTGTAAGTGATATAGAAAATGCTTAATTTAAAACAAATTTGCAAAGAAAAAAGTTTAAAACAAAACTGATTATTTAAACTCAAAGCTATTTCAAAATAAATTAAAATATTATTAATTTAAATCAAATCCTTATTAAACAGTAATTAAACTTTAAATAAAGTAATTAAGCCTTATTTAAAACATAATTAAACTTTAATCAAAGATTAATTAAATAAATTCCCTTTAAAATAATAATTAATTAATCATTATATTAAATAATTAATTAAATAACATTTCAATAAATCCTTAATTAATAATTAAATATTAATTAATTTTAATTAAGTAACAAATCATGGTTAACTTGATTGATTAACATTTAAGTTTAAAAACCATTATTAACTAATGATTAATTTATAATTACTTTAATTAATTAGTTAATTAATTAATCGGTAATTATTTTATTAAACAATTAAATAATTATTTTCTCTAATTACTTAATTAAAGTTAGAAATCATTTTCTAAAAAGATTTTAGGCTAAAACAAGTTTAGCTTAGAAAAATAGTTTTATATTTCGAACTACGGTATAACAACTGTCACTATACAAACCCGAAATTTGTAAAACTTGAAATTTTGATTTTATAAATTTTAAAACTTTCCTTTTGAACACTTATCACTTATAGAACATAAAAATGAAATTTTAGAAATAAAACCAAAGTTTAGGATCTGAAAAATTAGAACTTAAAACTATTTTCTAATTCCTTCGCAAAAGGGATTTCAAATGTTGCTTTTGAGTTAGTAAGTACTAACTTATCTCGACATGCACTAACCTATGCCAAATTCATAGTTGTCATTACATTCATCATATTACGCCATCACAAACATAGCAAAACTATCATTTGCAATCTATACTAACTAAATTTCATAACTTCCATGTACTATCAACATCACTTAAATACACTTAAGCACTACTAATTCAATACCATCTTCAACCAACTTACGCATAATCAAACATCACATCATCACATATCCAAGCATAATTATAAAATACCATTTGTACATCAAATTTTCAAGTTAATAATCTTATTAAAAATTGAACTTCAACTCACCAAAACTTTGCTAAACTCTACTAAACGTGCTCTCAACCTAGCTCACTTGCTCCCAGCTTAACAAACTGAAGATGTGGACACTTGGAAGGCTAAATGGGCTTGGACTAGTGAATAATAAGCACAACCATGGCTAGAAAAAGGCTCAACATTAGTGGTTTAGTGGAGTATAGGATCTTGTTTAGCATAGAAGGTGTTTGGAAGTGAAATGGAGGAGTTTTTACTAGATTTTTAAGTGAATAAACTAACTTTTTTCTCTTAGGAAAAGGAAATGGAAGAAATGAATGGAAGAAGTGGAGATACTTGAAATATAAAGGAGAATAACAAAGGAAAAATAAAGAGAGTGGGGAGGTAATTATAGAAAATGAGAGGGGTAATTTAGTAAAATGTATTTTAGTACAAAATAATAATAAACTTTTCATGAAAGCATATCACCATTCCTCCCTCCATACCCTAGTTTACACATTACCAACATGGCTACACCCCCAACATACTCTCATGCACCAATATAGGTTGTGTATGTGATGAATGTGTGATATCTTAGGTTAATTTAGGTTATATAATATATATTTGTACATAAAAGGTCAAATCATGCATGTATGTGTATATATACACTAAGTATTTACTATGTGTACATGTATTTGAGTGTATATTTATTTGTAAATGTGATCGAATCTAGTTTTAATAAGTGTATGCATGATATACAAAATGTATACAATGTTTTTCGATAACTTTTCTATGTCGAAAAGTCGAAATTTCAGAAAACGTTCATCGGTCGCATTTTCTATATTTATTTAAACTATCTATACCGGTTAACAAATTTTGAAAACTTAATCATTATTAAATAATTAAAATAGGTTTATTTACTAAAAATCCATTTATTGATTATATAAAATTTATTTAAAAAGCCTATTTCAAAATGGAAAAAATCCTTGGTCGTTACAAATCTATTTTACCATCATTTGTTGTTATTTAAAAAAGTTGTCTTTTAATTACAAAACCTATTATTTAAATATTTAAATATTATTAAATGTTTACAAATCAAGGTGGTAAAATTATGGGTTGTAAGATGAAAGAAGGATGAGGAAGAAGAACGAGTATTTATAAGAGGAGAGAGGAAAAGCTAGAGCCTTTGATTGCAATTTAAATAAACAGTGTAAATTTGAGTGGAACATTAATTGGCGTCAAGCGCTAATATCAAGGTGTCGATTTGGGAAGTCAGCATTTTATATACGTTAGGAGGCCAACTGTTACTACGAATAATAATGTCAAATTTAGGAAGAGTTTAAATCTAAGGCATCGAAGGGAAAGCAAGGAAACTTACACAAGGGATATCACATTTTAAAGTGTTTGTAACGACCTGGAATTGTCAATCCCGAAAATTCCAGAGAGTTAGAGAAAAGAAGAAAAGAGATAGAAGAAGAAGAATAGAAACACTAAAGCACAATCTCACATTCGCAGCGGATAAACTACAATATCACAACGGATACACTCCATATGTTCCTGCCATTCAGCTTGCCTCCTAAGCTCTAGAACGTCCTTACCTGAAAATCAGTAATACTCGGTTTGACCCGAGCATTACATCAAAGTAACACCCGGGTCAGGCTGAAAACCAGTGTGAGTAAACCCATCTAACATGGATTACAAAAGACATCAACTTATATAAAACCCGAGGTAACTTGTACCAATTTACAAATTCACAATTTATTAATGACATCACATATTTCAAACATTAATTTCTAAGTATCCAAACTAAGATTTATGGTCCAGTTCACTTAAATCATTCTATTCCAGCCTATTGACTTCACATAATAATCTATAAAGAATCGAAGTGGCTTCGAGTATTTACTAATACCCGACTCTGGTCTCTTCGAATCTCATGTCATCTTAACCCAAGTTAATTCATTAAATACAATTCAACTTTAAATACAGGATGTCGCTTATGTACAACAGTTATCATCGATAAATAACTACATTATCACTGTCCACCTAATCATATCATATCAAAAAACATTTCCTATCAGAGATATCAACCATTTTAGGTCATTTATTACCGTTCATTCATTCATAAGCAAAATTTGATCACTTCCCAATTAATTTAATTATCTCGAATTAAATTAATTGCTAACTTTAATCATTTAGGTTACCTTTACTAAACATTAATTAATTACAAATCAATTAATTAATCATCTTTTAATTATCCATCTTAATTAACCACCCTTGATTTATTATTCTCTAATTATATTAAGCAATTAATAGCTAATTAATTGCTCAAATTAATTATTCTATAATTATTCATATTGATTAATTATCCTTTAATTAATCATACTCGTTAATTAACTAACCCACAATTAATTTCCTTAATTAATCAATCCTTTAATTAACTACGTCAAGTAATTAATCCTTAATTACTTCCCTTAAGTAATTTACCTTTAATTACTTTCATCAAGTAATTATCCCATTGGTTAATTACCCTTAGTCAATCAACCCTTAATTAGTAATTTAATCCTTAATTCAAAATTAAATTAATTAATCCTTCACAAATTACTCTTTCAATTAAGTGATTATTATTTAATTAAATAAATTACCTTTTAATTACTTAATCAATTAATTCTTGACAATCAATTCATTAATTAGCTTTACCTTTAATTAATTATCCTTAACTTCAATTAATTAATCGTTAATAAATAATCCAATAATTAACTAATGAATAAATCCTAGTCACTCAACCTTACTTAGTTAAGATAATTCGTTTATCTTAACAATCATCATCAGGATTAATAAACCTTTTGGAATTAATTATCATTAACTTGTAAATTTACAAATGTCCTTAAGTTTAATGATAAAACGTTTCATACTCTTAAATTATTATAAACACTTAGGTTTTTGCTTCAACAAAATAACTAAATATAAAAAATTTCCAAATCAACAGACGAAATTTCTAAATCACAAGTCCTATTTTGTTCTGTTATCTTGCGCATACCTTACTCTATAAGGCTTATTTAACAATTTCATTTAAACTTGAATTTATCTAAGCTAAAAAACCGGTTAATTACTACAGTTATAACTCGAGTAAAACTAGCGTTAATCTCAACATAAAACACGTGAACTACCTGAGCGAATCCTCCTCAAACCCGAGATCAACCATCCTATGCTTCCGATTAAAAATTCGAGTATGACCTCGAGTTGAACACGAATCCAAACCCTTGACACACGAACTTCGCCATGCACATGCACAACCCATCCACGCCATCGCGACCATCCACGACCCCCTCCACATGTCGACGATCAGTCCTTCTTTCAGTCCCGACCCTTGATCTATCGCCTCGAATCATAAAACAAAATCGATTATTTCCAAGCGAGCCTGAATCCAAACATCACCAGAAACCCCCTTTGAACCATCGACGCCGACCACCGGAGCTTCCCCAACTCCGTCTGCACCTTCGCTAGCCTCCACGCTACCGTCTCTCGAACCCTGGTGAAACTCGATCACCCAATGACACCGTATCGACCACAAATTCAACCTCGACCATCTTGGTTATTAAACCCTAGTTTCGTCAAACCCCAATGCCACATTGATCGATAGCCACTCCCATTATTTTTCCTGACATCACCAAACATCAATTCAGCGTTGACAAAAATTCGATCATCCAGTAGTTTGTCATTCGCCGAAAAATGGTCGAAATCCTTTTCGTGTCAACTTCAAACTGCTCCGAAAATATCCAACGAAAAATCATGATTCTTGTTTTAAAAATCCTACCTCTCTTAAATGAATCAGATTTTGAACTTGAATCTGCTAATTTTTCATGTTGAAATTTTAATAAAATCAAATTTTTACTGACATCTAAGCATCCAGATTGATACAGCCTTCAATTCTTGCTACATATATTTTTAAAACTTAAATCTCGTTGGTTTAAAAAAATTTGGTTCAAAAATTTCAACCTAAAACCGATCAACGATAATAATTTTTTTGAATATTATTTACATCCAACAGTTAAAGAACAGAGCATAACTTGAATTTTCAGACATGCATACAGAGATAACACATACATATATACATTAAATTATTTAATTCAACCATGCAAACCATTATTGCCTTTTCGAACTAAATTTTTCCGCATACACCAGGGATTAACAAATTAAAAGCTTTTAAAGCCAAATATGATTATTCACTTGTATTGATGTACAGAGCTTAAAACAGTTTTGAATCTTTGAAACTGGAAACTTTGAAATGACTTTTGATTTTGATGCAGATTGAAAAGTTGTTGAGAAGATTGCTTGATTATATATTTAATTACACCTTGATTTTTTACTTGAATTTTTCTTCAGGCTCTGCTATTGTTAATTTCTTCTTTTTTTCGTGTTTTTTCTGAGCTGCTTGTTTTGGGTTTTCAGATTTATGTTTGCTAAGTTATGTTTTGAATAGAAGAAAATGATAATAGAAGAAATTTAATGATATACATAACTTTTCTTTTCTTTAAATTATAAAAAAAGTGTTAATGACACTTGTCACTAAACATAGTTCCTTTGCTTTCATTTGTTATTTTATATGCTTAATATACTTGCAAATGTTAAAAACTTATGTCACATACCTCTTATAATTTATATGTAAAATTCTATATCATATTGCCTATTTAATTCAATATATATATATATGTATGTGTATAACTATATTTAAACTTTATCATTTTAGTTTAGATTTGTACAATATATATATATATAAATTAATTATACACTCATGGATTATTATATATATATAATAATTTTTAAAATATAGAGTTTGTTTTAGAATCTATTTATTTTTAAGATGTTTGAATTTCAAATCCAAACTTTCATTTGCCATTTACAAACATACATATACATACATACATACATACATACATACATACATACATACATACATACATACATATATACATACATACATATACATATACATACATATATATATATTGTAGTTTCGTTGTAGTAAAAATGTAAAATTTATCCTTAATAGCCTTAAAATAAATATTGATTTTAAACCATAGCTAACCACATACAACATTCATATAAACATTAAAATAGAAAACATTTTTATTTGAAAAAAATAAATTATGCCAAATTAAATAGTAATAAAGAAGATCATTAAACAAATATTGTCGAATTTCAATAATTATATCAGGAGATTATTAAATGAATTATTTATCCAAATATTTATAATTCAGCATTTATTATAGTTCAAATCCATCTATAGACATATCCAAATGTGTGTGTGTGTGTGTGTATATCAGAATTTCATTTTTCAATTAACAAATGAGTATTTTAAATAAATTTAATCCTATTATTTTCCAATTAACAGATGTCTAAAAATTCGGGTTATCATATTCCTCCCTCCTTTGATTCTTTTCGTCCTCGAAAAGTAACGAAGTCAGAATTTTTCTCAATATTTAGAATCAGATAATTTATTCTTTGATGAATTTAAAAAAAAAACACTTTTAAAATCTATATAATATTACCAAAAGAGTTTTTATAAAAAATACTTTTAATAGCTCAATGTCTCAACAAGTCTATCCTTGTTATCACGGAAATTCGGTCATACGTTGATCAGGCGGAGGACTGAAAATCTACAAGTACTTGGTAATCCCGTTTCAACACCCTATGAAAATACCATGGAAAATAATTTTACTGAAAATATAGAACATTTTTGAAAATAGAGGAAACATCTTTGGTGAGAATGCTCTGGAAATCATCACCCCCATCCACAGTCGCAGTTAACCCGATGGTTACGTTGCCATCCTAGCAAAATCCATAGATAACTGTAGGCATCCGCGCCCCTCGATTACGCTATGAAACCACCTACAGATCGCAGCTACAATCGGGATTACGTTGCTATTACAGAAAAAACCCATATAACTGTAGGCCTCAGCGCCCTCGAATTCCGCTGCCAAAAGAATGAAACTTCTCCACTCTCACATAGGTCGCAGTCTACCATTGTAAAATCAAACGTAGACTGTTGGCTCTCAGCAGCACACACGACTTTCGCTATGTCACCATAGGTCACAGTCTACCGATATAAAATCAAACGTAGAGTATTGGCTCTCAGCAGTACACACGACTTTCGCTATGGCCTGCAGTAGATAGCAATGACATCGAGTTACACTGTCGTCACAGCATAAATCAAATGCCTCTATAGGCATCAGCGCCCTCGAGTTACGCTACACACTACACATAATCCTCAAGAACTAGTTTGTCCAGACTCCGTACAGGATCAACTTTAGAACCCCCCTAGGGTTCAAGGCAGTACCACCCTGTGGCACTCCCGAGAAGTTCATTTCAAGGGAGCGCCTTTTTCCCAGATCCATTTTCAAAACACTTTATACTATACACATATAGTATCTTCCAAATCATACACCCAATATGAATCTCATATAAATCTCCTTTCTCAAAATCGATTATCCTAAAATCAATAATTCTCAAACTAGGCTTTCCAAATTTTAATATTGATTTTACCCAAAAATCAAAAAGCCTTTCCAAATCCAAAGGTTGCAAAAACCTTTTCTCAAAATCATTCTCATTAGATCCTTTTATATATATATATGTATATAACTTTAAAAATCTTTGGATCACTTCAAACTTGTATAAATTCCCTTTTGTACTTCATACACTTTCAAAAATCTTTTTCTTCCAGCAATAGATTCAACAAGGGAAGATTTTCCTATATAACAAAGATATATAACTCTGTTTATTCTAAATCGAATATTCAAATTTGATTAATCTATAAAGTCACTTACCAAATTACTTACTTCCATAAAGTAAATTTTTACCATAGAGATATCCAACTTCCACTTTACTTCATCATATACTTCACAAAATATACCTTTCATTTCAAAAACCATTTCACATTTCTCATCCACAAATTCCCAGTATCGATTTCATTCAAACCTGTACGATGTACACATATCTTCTGTACACAATATCAATCTGATCGCTCACTCGATCATACAATTTCTCTTTCGAACTTGTATCGTCCACCCGATTTCCTAGTACGGATTCAGATCTGGTTTCATGATCAGAAACCGTCATTCTCCTTGCATAGCCATAACTATGATAGAAAATATCCAGAACCAATCAACAATCCATACCAAGATTCGCCGTCGAAAATCGAGTGAAAAATCCCTACTCGGATCGATATACTATCTCGAAACTCTATGCTCAAATCTGGATCAAATCATTATGCGAATAGAATAATATACGTACATCCTACGTATTTATCTCCATTGATTATGAGCCAAATCAATCCCCTTTTCTATTCACATTCACTTTAATTTCTATTCACTTATTCACAGTTGTTTCGATCCCATTTGGATATCACCTCAATTCTTATCTCAATTGGGTATTTAATCATAAACAGTTTGCACTCTGACCAGCTTAAATTTAGAAAATAGCTTGAAAAGTTAAAACTAGATAAGTAGTTGAAAAATAATTATTAGTTTGTAAAAGAGCTGTAAAATAGTTAAGTAATTGTAAAATAGTTGAAAAATAGTCAAATAGTTAGATAATTGCAAAATAATTGTAAATAGTAATTAGTTATAAAACCGTTGAAAAACAGAAATTAATTTATAAAACAGTTGTAAAATGGTTACAAAAATAATTGTAGAATAAGTATATAATAGTTTGGGGTTAAAAAAGAAAGGTTGTATATAGTAAATAGCTTGGAAAAATAGGTTTATATTAAACAATTTATTTTGAAAATAGTTCAGAGCCAAACTGTTCAATTCCAAATCTTCATTCTTATAGAGTCAATTTGAATTGACTCAATTCCAATTTAAATAACTTCAATTTCCATTGAAATTGATTTAACCCCAATTCAAGTTGAATTAATCTCAATTTCTTTCCAAATTCAAACCAAATTCCATTTGAATTTCAAACCTATTCAACTTTAATCACAAATCCAAAATATTTTAAATCAATTTGGACTAATTTAAAATTGAACCCACTTCAATTTCAAATCATTTCAATTCCTATTTGAATTAATCCCAAACTGCCTTTGGATTTGAACTCATTCAACTTCAATTTCATTTCAAATTAATCCAATTCAAATTTTCCATTTGAATCTTTAAACTTATACATCTTCAATCACAATTCCAATTAATTCAAATCAAATTCAATTTTAACTAATTCAATTCAAATTTCAATTTCAAACCATCCCGAATTATACAAATTCGAGTTAAATTTTTAATTGTTGATTTAATCCTTTAAAACAAATCAACCTATATCTTTAAACCATTTAATGCTGAATCCAAATTCCATTTTTAAATTATCTTTACTTAACCTATTTCAAAGTTCAAATTCAAGTCCTTCATTAACAATTTAATATTTGAAATTCAATTTATCACCAAATTTTAATTTTGAAACCAAACCTTTGAAATTTTATCTTAAACATTCAATTCTTGAGTCTAAAATGATTCCATTTTATCTTAATAATGGATATATTACCACAACCAATTTCTTTATTCATTTAAACAAATCCAATTTAGCTTAAAGATTATTAATAAAAACAAGATGGTATCAATCAAATTATTTTAAAACATCCATCCATTTTCAATTTACAGATTTCAAACCTATTTTGAGATCACACAAACTCCCGATTCAAATTAACAATTAACTTCCTACGTTAAATCCCAATTTCACCCTGAAATTTCCAATTCATGCTGCTTGTTAAATTATTTAACTTTCCCAAAGTTAAATTCAATTTACTTAATCCAGCCAACCTTACCCAATTCGAATTCCCATTTCAAAATTTAATCTTCACATTAATAATCTTCCCACTTATAAGTTCAAAAAAAACTTATCACATTGGGTATCATATCTCATTCCAAATTTAAAACTCAATATTTAGAGTTTATTTCAAACCATCTTTGATATTATGTATATTCCTCATATATACATATTATTTTAAACCACCTTTGGTTTTTAATTTAAAACAAATTTCTTTAAATTTTCAAACAACTCTTGTTTGAAATAGGACCCTTTCATTCAAATACATTAAATAATATTATTTACTATTTCTTTATCACTTTGAAACAATTTTCAAATTTCCAGACCTAAAACTTCACAATTTAGATCATCTTCAGTTTCAATTTATAAGTCATACTTACATAAATGTTTTACTTCTTTAACAAATTTCATTATTAAATACAACAACCATTTATGATAATAACCAAGATTGTAATATCTGTAAACCAATTCATTATTATCTTATTTTGAAACTCTTCCCCAAATTCAAGATTTTAATTTTAGTTTGAATCCATTTCAAACTTATCTTTATTTACTTTCAATTTGGATGAACTTCTATTACCACTTAACTTAATTCCTTTAATTTAACAACCAATTACCTTAATATTTATTAGAAAGAATTGTTGCTTTATATATCAAAATATATTCTTATATAAAATCATTTAAAATCCTTATATAAGAAAATAACAAGTACGCTCTCATATATATATATATATTTATATATATATATACTCAACTCATTCTAGGGTATCATTGACCCTATCCTAAATGAGTAATCCCACCAGAGCCAAGGTTCTCACTTAACCTTCTGCTCTGATATCAAATGTAACGACCCAGAATTGTCAATCCCAAAATTCTAGAGAGTTAGAGAAAAGGAGAAAAGAGATAGAAGAAGAAGAATAGAAACACTAAAGCACAATCTCACATTCGCAGCGGATAAAATATAATATCAATAATATCGGTTTACCAAGGAAAACTGTACTTGTCAAATTACACTTTAATATATCAGAGTTACAACATACATAAACACTGGACAGATACAATCCACATGTCCTAGATAAAGTACAATATCACAGTGGATACACTCCATACGTTCCTGCCATCCAGCTCGCCTCCTGAGCTCCAAAATGTCCTTATCTGAAAATCAGTAATATTCGGGCTGACCCGAGCATTACATCAAAGTAACACCTGGGTCAGGTTGGAAACCAACATGAGTAAACCCATCTAATATGGATTACAAAAGTAATCAACTTATATAAAACCCAGGGTAACTTGTATCAATTTACAAATTCACAATTTGTTAATGACATCACATATTTCACACATTAATTTCTAAGTACCCAAACTAAGATTTATGGCCCAATTCACTTAAATCATTCAATTCCAGCCTATTGACTTTACATAACAATCTATAAAGAACCGAAGTGGTTTCGGGTATTTACTAATACCCGACTCTGGTCTCTTCGAATCTCATGTCATCTTAACCCAAGTTATTTCATTAAATACAATTCAACTTTAAATACAGGATGTCACTTATACACAACAATTATCATCGATAAATAACTACATTATCACAGTCCACCTAATCATATCATATCACTAAACATTTCCTATCAGAGATATCAACCATTTTAAGTCATTTAATATCATTCTTTCATTCATAAGCAAAATTTGATCACTTCCCAATTAATTTAATTATCTCGAATTAAATTAATTGCTAACTTTTATCACTTAGATTACCTTTACTAAACATTAATTATTTACAAATCAATTAATTAATCATATTTTAATTATCCATCTTAATTAACCACCCTTGATTAATTATTCTCTAATTATGTTAAGTAATTAATTACTCAAATTACTTATTCTATAATTATTCATATTGATTAATTATCCTTTAATTAATCATACTCATTAATTAACTATCCCATAATTAATTTCCTTAATTAATCAATCCTTTAATTAATTACACTAAGTAATTGATCCTTAATTACTTCCCTTAAGTAATTTACCTTTAATTACTTTCATCAAGTAATTATCCCATTGGTTAATTACCCTTAGTTAATCAACCCTTAATTATTAATTTAACCCTTAATTACAAATTAAATTAATTAATCCTTTACAAATTAATCCTTTAATTAGGCTATTATCATTTAATTAAATAAATTACCTTTTAATTACTTAATCAATTAATTCTTTATTATCAATTCATTAATTAGCTTTTCCCTTAATTAATTATCCCTAACTTCAATTGATTAATCTTTAATAAATAATCCAATAATTAATTAATTAATAAATCCTAGTCACCAAACCTTACTTAGTTAAGATAATTCGTTTATCTTAATAATCATCAACAGGATTAATAAACTTTTTGGAATTAATTATCATTAACTTGTAAATCTATAAAAGTCCTTAAGTTTAATGATAAAACATTTCATACTCTTAAATTATTAGAAACACTTAGGTTTTTATTTCAATAAAATAACTAAATATAAAAAATTTCCAAATCAACAAACAAAATATCTAAATCATAAGTCGTATTTTGTTCTGTTATCTTGCTCATACCTTACTCTATAAGGCTTATTTAACAATTTCATTTAAAATTGAATTTATCTAAGCTAAAAAAGACTGTTAATTACAACAGTTATAACCCGAGTAAAATTTGCATTAATCTCAAAATAAAACACGCAAACTACCCGAGCGAATCCTCCTCAAACCCGAGATCAACCATCCCTATGCTTCCAATTTGAAAAATTCGAGTATGACCTCGAGTTGAACACGAATCCAAACCCCTGACACACGAACTTTGCCGTGCACGTGCACAGTCCATCCACGCCGTCGCGACCTCCCACGACCTCCTCGACATGTCGACGATTAGTCCTTCTGTCAATCCTGACCATTGATCCATCGCCTCGAATCGTAAAACAAAATTGTGTATTTCCAAGCGAGCCTAAATCCAGACATCACCAGAAAACCCCTTCGTACCATCGACGCCGACCACTGGAGCTTCCGTAACTCTGTCCACAACTTCGCTAGCCTCCACGCTGCCGTCTCTCGAACCCAGGGGAAACTCGATCACCCTATGACACCGTATCGACCACAAATTCAACCTCGGCCATCTTGGTTATTTAACCCTAGTTTCGTCAAATCCCAATGCCACGTTGATCGATAGCCACTCCTACTATTTTTCCTAACTTCACCAAAAATCAATTCAGCTTTGATAAAAATCTGATCATCCAGTAGTTCATCATTCGCCAGAAAATGGTCGAAATCCTTTTCGCGTTCAACTACAAACTGCTCCGAAAATACCCAACGAAAAATCATGATTCTTGTTTTAAAAATCCTACCTCTCTTAGATGAATCAGATTTTGAACTTGAATAAGCTAATTTTTCAGGTTGAAATTTTAATAAAATCAAGTTTTTACTGACATCTAAGCATCCAGGTTGATACTGCCTTCAATTTTTGCTACATATAATTTTAAAACTTAAATCTCATTGGTTTAAACAAATTTGGTTCAAACATTTCAGCCTAGAACTGATCAAAGACAACACACTTAAATTTTTGAATGTTATTTACATCCAACAGTTAAAGAATAGAGCACAACTTGAATTTTCTGACATGCACACAGAAATAACACATACATATATACATTAAATTATTTAATTCAATCATGCAAACCATTATTGCCTATCCGACTAATTTTTTCCTGGTGCAATAGGGATTAACAGATTAAAAGCTTTTAAAGCCAAATATGATTACTCACCTGTATTGATGTACAGAGCTTAAAACTGTTTTGAAGCTTTGAAACTGGAAACTTTGAAATGACTTTTGATTTTGATGCAGGTTGAAAAGTTGTTGAGAAGATTTCTTGATTATATATTGAATTGCACCTTGATTTTGTGCTTGAATTTTTCTTCAAGTTCTAGTGTTGTTAATTTCTTCTTCTTTTTTCCACCGAGCTGCTTGTTTTGGGTTTTCAGATTTAAATTTGCTAAGTTATGTTTTGTATAGAAGAAAATGATAATAGAGGAAATTTAATGACATACATAACTTTGTTTTTCTTTAAATTATAAAAAAAGAGTTAATGACATTTGTCACTAGACATATTTCCTTTGCTTGCATTTGTTGTTTTATATGCTTACTATACTTTCAAATGTTAAAAACTTATGTCATATACCTCTTATAATTTATATGTAAAATTCTATATCATATTTCCTATTTAATTTAATATTTAGATATGTATGTGTATAATTATATTTAAACTTTATTATTTTGGTTTAGATTTGTACAATATATATAAAAGAAAATTTTAATTACACACTCATAGATTATTATATATATATGCACTAATTTTTAAAATATAGAGTTTGTTTTAGAATCCATTTATTTTTAAGATGTTTGAATTTTAAATCCAAACTTTCATTTGCCATTTACAAATATACATACATATATATATATATATACACACACACACACTGTAGTTTTGTTATAGTAAAAATATAAAATTTATCCTTAATAGCCTTAAATTAAATATTGATTTTAAACCATAGCTAACCATGTACAACATTCATATACACATTAAAATAGAAAACATATTTATTTGAAAATAAATAAATAATGCCAAATTAAATAGTAATAAAGAAGATCATTAAACAAATATTATCAAATTTCAATAATTATATCATGAGATTATTAAATGAATTATTTATCCAAATATTTATAATTCAACATTTATTATAGTTCAAATCCATCTATATACATATCCAAATGTGTGTGTGTGTTAGAATTTCATTTGTTTAATTAACAAATGAGTATTTTAAATAAATTTAATCCCGTTAATTTCCAATTAACAAATGCCCAAAAATTCAGGTTATCACAGTGTTTTAGGAAGATATCGGATCTCTATGTTAGGGGATGTCAAAAGCCTGAGAAGGGATGACCAAAGATGCTTAAACAATAGAAGAGGAGATATCGAATATCATTAATATTAGCAATATAGATATCACAAGTGATGAGTGCAATAAGGGTTCCGTAGATCATTATTTCTCATAGAAGATATCATATATCGTTAACAAAGCAAGAAGGTTGTATATCATTAATATAAGGACTGATGTTGTAGAATATTAATAAACCAAGAAGCCGTAATTCAATATAATGGCAGATATCGAATACTATCAAGTTGAAGGATCCCGAGCTTCACAAAATATGACATATATTAAATGTTAACAATGTAAAGAAAGATGTTGGAATGCATCTGTGTGCCTATGGATATCGTATGCTATCAACATAGCAAACAATGTCGAGACTCAATAATGTGTTTGAGATATCAGATATCAAAAGTTATAAGAGTTTGAGATATTGGATATCTGAAGTAATAAGAGATGCTGCCTTCCATCAATATAAATAAAGTGTCATATTCAATTAGCATGGGAAAGGTTGTCGCATATCAACAATATGTATCAGATGTTTGCTCTAAAGAAAAGCGCCAAATGCTAACATTTTATACTGGTGTCGTAAATCATTAGCATTCAACAAGATGTCGTGAAGCATCAATTCTTTAGAGGATGTCATATACCATAATCACAATGAATGATGTCTAAAACCAAGGATGAGTTGAGCCATGTGGTAGTCATGCCGCCCAACTCCACCCTTATAAATATCGACCCCATGGCAATGTAAAGGGGCTGAAATTTTCTCACCACTTTTCTTACATTTTAAATTTGCAATTCTAAATCGATCTAGGGATTTCATTAGCACATTGAAAAGGTGTGACATTTCGTATGTTGGACTTTTTACTATGGAATCTTATACTGCATATTATTGAATAAAGACTTTGAATAGTTACATGCCTTGTGTCTAGCATACAATCTTTATCCCTTAGACATTTACTCTATGATCAAAACTATAGGCATGTGTACTTCTTGCATACTTCTCGTGAGTTTACTTTGGGTCATCCAAGCCTATTCCAAGCATAAACTAGTCCTTCATGGATGTTGTGTGGTTAACAAAGAATTTTTTAGTAGAAATGATGTCCACTAGGCTGGCATCTTGTCTTTGACTAATACCGATCCACTCAATCAGAATAGGTCTCATATTTAAACTCATCAACAGATCCAACTCGAGCTTACGTCGAGGTCTGATGTCAAAACCAACGATATAATCTAACTTCATCTACTCTAGGAACATATCTCTCAAGTTGACATATCTTTTACTTAGAGCATCAACTCTACATTTCCCTTACAAGGTGTGTAGGAAATGTTGAAGTCATAGGAGGCCAAGAACCTAACCATCACTGCTGACGAAGGTTAGGTCCTTCTGTGTGAAGAGGTAATTTAACGATTTGTGATCGGCAAATAACTCAAACCTCTCTCATAAACAAGTTGTAACACCCTATATTTTGATGGGTCCATATGAGAAATTAAATTAGATCAAGAATAATAAATCATTAAAATATGGATAAAATAGTTTAATTGCAAGAAATACCAAAGGGAAATTTGGTTAATTAAGTGTTAGATACTTTAAAGGTAATTGAATGGACAAAAAGCAATTAGAGTATATAAGGTTGGCATTATTAACGAAAATAAACAAACAAGTTTCGAAATGGGAATGATTTGTGTTACAGGAATTTGTTGGTGGGACTAGGCGATATGGAATATTAGACCAAGCCAAAAACACTGGTCCATCCCAGTAGCCATATTCTCCCATTCCTCCTTCATTTCAATTACAAAACTAATCCCTAAAAGCTTAATTCAAGGTCGGCCACCATTTTGCTAAAGAGAAGAGGATAGTCAGACTAAAAGATCAAATTTCAACTTTAAAGAAAAATGAAGATTAAACAAGGTTTTTCTTAACCAAGATGAGAGGTCTTTCCTTTAAATAACCTATCGTTACTCTTTTAGATTCATATTTGATTATACATAAATTATTAATGATGAAAAACATGTTTGAATGATTAAACCTTTTTTGGTTATGTTTGTAGTAAAGTAACCTTTTTCATGTTTTAGGGAAAAAAATGAAGTAACCAAAGTTAAATGATTTGAAATTGAGATATAATGTTTATAATGAAGAAGTAATGATGGGTTTTTAATTTCATGATTTTTGAAATTAATTATGGATTTATTCCAATTTTCTAGTTTAAGAAAATGTTTAATTTCAGGATAATTGATTATTAAAAATAACAAAAATAATTACTTTGATCTAAAATTTTGATATGACATTTAAATACGACAATACTGGTTTTTGGTGAATTTTTAGGATTTTTCCATCAATTTTTGATTTTATATGATTAATTGGCTAAGGAAAGAAGTAATTAATTGGTGGTAATTAATTAGTAAATAGAGAATGAATTAACTCAATTTTGAGAAGTGAATTGTAAAGAGATAGGTTAGCTAATGAGAATTGGATAACGAGTGGGATTTGGTGCAAAGAGATTGCTTAATCAAACAATGAAATAGCTTTCAGTTTAATTACAAAATTGCCACTTTTCAACTTCGAAAGCTTATAAGAATCAACCCTCGACGGCTTTGGGAAAGTAAAGATGAGAAAACTCTTTTAAGCTCAACATTAGAAAGCTATCAACTTGCGATAACTAACGTTCTTCAACCTACGACGGCTCAGGGGAGTCAACACGCAATGGCTTAGAGGAGTTAACATGCGAAGGCTGAAGGGAGTCAACACGCGATGGCTCAGGGTAGTTTACATGTGAAGGCTTAGGGGAGTCAACATGCGATGGCTCAGAGGGGGCAACGTGCGATGTCTTAAGGTAGTTAGCCAAGAATGGCTCAAGGGACTCAACGTGCAAAGTCTTAAGGAATCTAACTAGCAATGGCCTAGGATAGTCAATAAGCAAAGGTTATGTGATAGCCAACGTGCAAAAGCTAGGTTTAGCTTTTGATGGCTATGGGATAACTAATGTGCGACAGTTAATGTCAACACATGATAGCTTGAGAATATATATTTTTCTAATATAAGAAATACTCGGTGTACTTTAGAACATGTTTCAAAGTGTTAATGAACTATTTTATCGAGATGCGATAAGAAAGGATTTCATTAGTTAAAGTTGTGTTAAATTATTTTTGAAATAAAGGAAAGTTTAAAGAAGCTAATAAGAGATAGGGTATTATTTAAATTGAAAGATAATATGCTTTATCTAAAGAATATTTAGGGTACATTATAAACGAATAAAAGAAAGGGATTGAACTATGATAGTAAAAATATACCAGCTCAAGGAGTTGTTGGATGGCAGCGTGTCATGACTATTAATCTAAAATCCAAAGGTATATGGTTCAATCCGAAAAGATTTATAAACTCTAAAGGGGAGTTATGGCAGGGTATCATGGCAAGGTATCAAAACATCAGAATGGTGTTATGACTAAAATAAATAGATCGGCAACATGAACGATAGTGGTTTAGGGACCAAGAGAGGCTATTAATGCTTAGTAAGGAGGGGAGGCATAACAATATGCAAAACAACAGCTAAGGAAGGTAGGTAGACATAAAGGTTTGTGTTAATGCCGGTACTCAAGTGCATAACTCGGCTGAAGGAGGAATGGATATGAATGTTTTATTCCTTCATTCACGATAGATATGATGAGGCAACAACTAGAGGGAATTTTTTAGCCGAGACGGGAGGTAGAAAGAGAATTATAATTTTATAATATGAATTAGGATTTCAAGAGTTTTGGAGGAAAGGAGTTCACAAGGAAAGAGTCTGCCTTGGAAGTTTTGAATTGGTTGAGGTACGTGAACGTATCTTTAGCGATTTTGGATATAATAATGCTCATATAAGGGGATCGGCTTCTCATAGGCTCCATCAAAATGCATTGGGCTGGTGGGAGGCTGTAATTGATAAGGTCCAAGAGAAGGAGATAATCTAGAAGAAGTTTAAGGTGTGATTCAAGGCTCAGCTTATACCCAAATCTCAAAAGAGTGCTTTATACAGGGAGTTCCTTGGCTTAAAACAACGGGTGATGTCTTTGGTAGAATACATCCAGCGCTTCATTGCTTTATCAAATTATGGAAGGGAGAACATCAATACTCCACTAAAATAAAGTGAGAAATTCATTGAAGGTTCGAGGAAGTGGTTGAATCACAAGGTGACGGCTCATTTATTGGCTTCTTTAGATATGGTGGTGAAAATCGCAAGAAGGTATGATTAGTTGTTTAAGGAAGAGTAGAAGGTTGATATTAGATCCAAGGATGGGAATAAGAAGAGATTCAATCCTTATCAAAAGGGTGGGAAGAATTAAAAAGGAGAAAAGGCTTCTAGAGGAGGAGCTCAAAGACCCAATATGCCTGATGTTACTTGTTTAAACTATGGTTAGAAGGGGCACTACTGCACTAAGTGTACCCAACTGGAGAACAAGGACATGGCCAAAATCTTTATCCATGCAATAGGCCATGCCATAAAAAGCGGGGTTGTTCGAAAACAAATTTGGTAAATATTTATTCTTTGGAAGGACTTTCGTTCGAACCGACTGCTGAGGAGAATGGAAAGGGTGTGCTTGGAGATATGATTTTGATTTCTAGTATATCAGTTAGACTTCTATTTGATACTGGCACTACTCACTCTTTTATTTAGAGAGATTTACTTGATAGAAAAGAATTAAACACTGCTTATGATTATGTCATTGTGCGTGGTTAATTCGATCATTGGGTACGCCACCCTCGAATTCAGGTGCATCGACATTGAGTCTGATTTTTTTGGACAGTTGTCTGTTTATGACTTATATGCGATTGACATTTAAGTTATGAGGTGATCTTGGATGTGGACTAGTTAGTGCATAATGACGCTAGGATTTATTGTGCGGATATGATTATCACTATATGAAATCGAACGATAGAAGAAAGAACTAGCGTTGGACATAATGGAAGAGAAGTCGGACTTGACATTGTGTGCTATTAAAGATTAAGAAAATGAGGTCAATAAAGTACGTGTAGTCTAAGAATTTGCAGACATTCTCAAACCCGAATTGGGATTACTACAAAGAAGGGCAATCAATTCTAAATAAACTTGATGCGGGGGCGCACAAGAACAAAAATATTCTCGATGGTGTAACAAAATCTCTCATTTCCAACTTAAATACATTTTTATTTTTTAGTTCAAAATGAAATTTTTTTCTTGCCTTGAATGGTGCACTAATCTTTTAAATTTGGTACCGATAGGGATAATTCTGTCTAGAACTACATTTTCTTTTAGACTCTTCAAAACAGGTAGGTAGGCCACTTAACAAAATGCCGCTCAAGGATATGAAGGAACTAAAGAAGCAACTAGTGAAACTTGAGGATAAAAGTTTCATTAGGCCGATTTGCTCAACATGGGAAGTGTTTGCGATATTCGTAAAGAAGCCTAATGGATCTTTACAGGTGTACATTGGTTATCGAAAGCAGAATGAGCTGACCGTGAGGAATCATTATCCTTTGCCCAAAATAGACGACCTGTTTGATTAGTTAAGTGGAGCTCGGTTGTGCTCATAGCTAGACTTGGCAATGAGGTTTCATTAATTAAGATTAGCATAATAGTGTTCTATTGACCACTTTCGAACAAGGTACGGTTCATATGATTGGTTAGTGATGTCGTTTGGACTGACCAATTCCCTAGCATTCTTTGTGAATCTTATAAACTGAATATTTCGCGAACAGTTGGATATATTTGTGTTGGCCTTCGTTAATGATATTTTGGTATATTCTAAGAATGGGAGAGACCATGAAGTTCGTCTTAGATTGGTTTTGGAGAAATTTCGGCAACACTAGTAGAAAGGTAAGTTTTTCAAAATACCACTTTTGGATATGTGAGGTGAAGTTTTTCTGGCATATTATTTCAGAAAATGGGTTGGATGTTGACCCATCAAAGATAGAAACTATTAATGGTTGGAGGAGGCCAGAGATGGTCCTAGAGATGAGAAATTTCTTGAGATTAGCTAGTTATCATCGTAGATACATTAAGGATTTCTCACATATAGTAGCATCCTTGACTAAGATGACCAGAAAGAATGAGAAATTTGTATGGATTGAAGTGTGGACTGAATTGCAAAGAATCATTCCAAGGGTTGAAAAGGTTACCAACGAACGCTCCTGTCTTGATATCAGGAGTTGATAATGTATACCAATGCTTGGGGGATAGTCTTAGGAGTAGTATTGATGCAGAAAGGGCGAGTGATCGCTTATGCATCATGGCAATTGAGGCCCTATGAGGTCACATATCCGACTCATGACATAGAGTCGGCATGGGTAGTCTTTGTAATGAAGATTTGGAGACATTACTTGTTGGGAGAATGGTTAGAGTTGTTTGTGGACCATTAGTTCCTTACATATCTATTCCCTCAGAAAGAGTTGGATATGAAGCAGCAAAGATGGCTTGAATTCTTGATGGCATATGATTTTGGGATAGAATATATGCTAGGAAAGAGGAACAAAGATGTCGATGCTTTCAGTAGGAAACATCAAAATGGACTATTAGCCCTGAATGAAGAATGGAAGAAGTTAGGAACATTAGCCTCATGTAGAGTGCATTATAGGAGAATACTAAATCAAGTAAGGATCTAGGCGTGTTAGTGAGTTTGGTGGTACGTCCAACAATTGTGGATAGGATTGCTGCACGACAAAATGACAACCCATTAACTGTCGAAAGAATTAGGCGATTAGAGATGGGGCCGGCTGTTGAGGATCTAAAAGGATTCATGTAGATTCGAAAGGATGACTTAAAAATAAGGGAAGACTCTATAACTCGGATGTAGGAGACCTACGAAAGGAAGTCATGGAAGAAAGTCATCGATTTTAGTTTACCATTCATCTTGGAGACACAAAGAAGTATCGTGACATGAAAAGAGTCTTCTTTAGGGAAGGGATGAAGAGAGAAATAAGAGAATGTGTAAAGAAGTGCTTCATTTTTCAGCAAGTAAAGGCTTTTCATTAGAAACCGATTGGTTTACTTCAACCCTTACAAGTATCGACTTAGAAGTGGGATGCAATATCTATGAATTTTAATGATTAATTGTCCAGGTCGAGGATGGGAAATGATAACATTTGGGTAGCAGTTGATAAATTGACTAAGAATCATTTTGTCCCGGTAAAGTCCACAAGGACAACTAGCTTGGTGAATCTATATGCGAAGAATGTAGCGAGGCTGCATGGTGTTTCGAGTAGCACTTTTAGTGATAGGGACTCATTGTTCACTAATGTGGAGAAGTTTGAGAATGGATTGGATACAGAATCGAATTTGATCACGACTTACCGCCCACAGATTGATGGTCAAACCAAGAATATAAATCGTGGGCTCGAGGATTTTCTGAAAGCATGCATTTTAGATTTTAGAGGATCTTGGGAAGATCATTTGCATATGTTCGAGTTTTCCTATAATAATATTAATTACAAATCGTATATCGGGATAACACCTTTTGAGGTGCTATATGGTAGACCATGTAAGTAGCTAGTTTGTTGGTTGAACGCAAAGATAAACTTATGTTAAGACCCGATTTGGTAAGAAATACTACTGAGAAGGCAGAAATAATTCATGCCATAAAGAAGGCAACGGAATCAAGCCAAAAGAGTAATGCAGACAAGCGAAGGAAAGAGCTTGAGTTTGCAGTAGGAGATCATGTGTTCGTAAAGGTTTTTCGAATGCAAGGAGTTATGTGCTTTGGGAGGGCGGGGATGTTAGCACCTAGATATGTAGGACCATTTCAAATAAATAGGTGGATTGGTAAAATCACATATCGAGTTGAATTACCATGTAGTTTGGCGGTTACGCATAATGTTTTACACATATCACATTTGAGGAAATGCGTACGTGACCTAAGTTCAGTAGCGGAACCCAGGGCGATAGAATACTTATTTGTAAATCCAGATTTGACATATGTGGTACGACCGAAAAGGATAGCAGGTTATGATATGAAGAAGTTAAGGAAAAAAGTTATCGGACTTGTTCATGTCCACCGGAGTGATGAGAAAGAAGATTGTACCTAGGAGGTAGAGGATAGGATTATGAACTTCTTTCCTAAGTTGTTTTAGACATTCATGATTATAGTAGGTGCATTTTTCTAATGTAATGATAGTCTTTTCCGATGATGAACATCAATCTTTTTTGGCAGATTCTATTAATCTTTCGATCATATCAACATTATCATCAGATGGATATGATTGAAACATTTGTAGAACCTGCAAGTGAAGAACCATCTAAACCTTCAAGTGCAACACCTTCAAGTACAATGGAATCGTTCCTACACGTAAACAAAATTTACATTATCTTACAAGGGATAATATTATTAGTTCAAATAACATTATCAATTATTAATCTAAATACAATATATTAACTAATATATCATTTATAATAACATTGATTTTTATAACATGTCCATATGGTATTATATATTTTTGTTCTTACAATTTTTTTGTTAACAAAAGTTTGGCTAAATCTTGTATAACCTATTGGAACTAGGCTAGCCCATAACGGAAGAAATGAGTGAATTTTAGTGATTTTTTTTTACCATTTTGTATCTTTATTGATGAAGATTAACTTATTTGGAACATTTCTAAGTTACTTTTAATAAAATCATTATTTTATTTAAGTTTATAATATAGTTCTATATTATGTAACTAATATTATTATTTATGTGTGCATGGGCATATATATGTGTGTGCATGTGCAACAGAGCAATCTATGCAAGGTTTGGCATACCCATGCATAAGTGCTGCGTTTTAAACCACAACTGACATGTTTGCTTATTTAGTATACAAATAGAGCGTTCAAATGTATGCTTATATGCTTTAACTTAAATATACAAAATATTACAAAATGTATATATACGCAGACACATGTAAGCTTGTTAATTTATATCTTATTTTGAACAATTATTAATATATATATGTATATATTTTAAAAATGTGTATATATATATAATTATGTATATGAAAAAAATTTAAAATGTATTACAAAATTTAATCATTTATTCTGTTGTAAATCTGAAAACAAAATTATTTTTTATAAATATGTATATATTCTTATAAATAGTTTAATAACAAATAAACATTTATGTATATATATATATATATATATATATATCGATGAAACATATACAATATATATATATATGTAATATATATACACTTACCCTATAATACTCGGGGTAAAATTAATTTTTTATTAAATTTATTTAGTTCAAATTTTTGATCATAAATAATAATAATATTATGTATAAAAATATGTTTTCTAAATTATAATTTTGTGTTTTAATGTTTTACAAGAAACCTAGATGATATTTTAGCATTTGAATATTTCACGATATATATTTTGTAATTAAAATCAACTTGGAATTTAAATGTAAATTTGGGCATTTATATATATATATATATATATATATATATATATATATATATATATATATATATATCATCCGAAAGTTTATTAAGCATGAAAATGATTTTATAAAATAAACTGTATTTTATGGTATATTTATTTATTTTATAGATTTATTTATGTGGTTCGAATCAAATAATATTTTTATACATATTAAAAAAAATTATGCTAAAAATCATTTTAGGTATAAAATTGTTTATATATAATTTTTAAATAGTATTTTGTAAAGTATAATGTTTAGTATTTAATTTATTAAATTTAGGTTATTTAAATAATGTATATTAAATTTATTTAAATAATGTACATTAAATTTATTTAAATTAAAAAAATCATTTTTTTTATCTTGAGCAGTGAGCATTGAGACATGTATATGTTAGAAAATTTCAATTTTATATAAGCACATGAACAAACAACCATTCCAAATGTGACGATATACCGACATGCTTGAATCGTCACATAACTAATAAAACAATGCAATATAAATAATCTAAATTCCAGTATATAATTATAGATCAGATAATTACGTTTCACCAATGCCAAAGGGCCACACCTTGAATTGTTGAAATAAACTCATGAATCAGATTCTAATTTTTAAGGTCTTATGTCTCGGATTGTAGACTACCGACTATCAAATAGTGTTTATTTAAATTGATTTAAGCTTCGAAATGGAGGTGAGGGGAAGAAGAATTTTGGCCCATAATAGATAGGGTGAGGCGTCCAAAAAGTAAGAAATGGGAGTGTGTTGAGATGCTTTTATAATGGAGAGAAAGAAGAGATATGTTAGGATCAAGATCCACATTTTTCTTTTACTCTTACTTTCCTCTTATCCCTTCAAACTCTAGAACCTCTAGCCATCTTATGGCGCCCCATTTACTTGTCTATTATGGATGAGATGTACAAGCACCCATATTGGCTGCAAACCTATTTGAATCCTGAAGAAATTATATTGCATTAAAATCCAATTTAAAAGCGTACTAATATCGTATATCGATTAATATATTTATAACTATTATAAACATATTTTTAATAATACTTGTTCATCAAATCAAAATAAAATTTTATAACTAATATTTTGTAAATATTAATTAATTTATAACAATTACAAATTAGTTAAATCATTTGGTCAAAAGAGTACTCAACGATTTGATTACGTGACCTGTTAGGTGTAAATTTGGGTAGCAATTAATATCGAACTATTCGAATATTAAATTTCACGTCACTTAGTAGATGGCGTGAAATTTCAGACAAATTTATCACTTACTTGGCTTCAAATATCATGTCGGGCCCAAGAACAATTCTATCACTAGACTCAACCTAACATGAAGGAGAGCGGTACAGACGACCATAAAGAGCTTCAAAAAGGGTTATACCTATGCTTGCCTGATAGTTGTTGTTGTAAGTGGGCTCGACAGAATTTCGGCACGGTCTTAAAAATACGAAAATTTTAGAATATGGATTTATGGAGAAGAAGAAGTAAAGAAAATATTTAGTTAAAAAATTCGTTTTTGAAGGCTATTTATAAAGCACCAATATCATAACCATTCGTGAAGAGATTTAAATGAATAGAAACTTCTTTTGAAAATCAAAACTTTTGAATTCAACGGCCACTATGTCGACATGGGGTATCCGATGATGTCGACATCCCTACTTAAAATACAATGTAAAATTTGTTTTGAAAATGAAGTTTAAAACAAAAGTTTATTTTAAAACAAAAACAAATAATATTTTAAGGCTAAAACATCGTTTTGAAAATCATTTGAAAAAGATAATATTAAGGGTAAAATATTTTGACAAACAGTTTTGAAAATCATTTTGAAAAAACCATATTGAAGCAGTTTTGGAAGCTTCTTCTTGCAGAATATCTCATCACATCAGGATCCAAGAACTTGTACAAAACCAGGATGTTCGTGGGTTTGTAAGCCACTTGTTATAGGTTTGTAAGCTACTCATCGTGGGTTTGTAAGCCACTAAGAAGGTAGAAATGGGTTCCATCCCAAATGAAATTCGGAATGACGATTTCCATGCTATCATGAAGTTTTAACAAAAACTAGACACATATCTTGAAATCTTGATCTTGATACTCTAGAATCTTCAATCTTGAGTCTTGAGTCTTCAGTAATCAATACCTGCATATATATATATATATATATATATATATATATATATATATATATCATGCATATACATATCTATCTAGCCAACAATTTTAGTATATATTTTATAATAAGATAAGTTAAAAAGGTTGTTGTCATCAAAACCAACATCTCAGTTCGTAACAACCTCTCTAGGTTGTTGTCATCAAAACCAACATCTTAGTTCCTAACAACAGTATCTTTAGAATACAAGAAAAGGATTAATACAGTTTAAGGAATCAACACCAAAGGATCTAAAATGAGACTTTATAGGATAAATATTATTGTTATAAAAATTATAAATACACTCTATCAAGATTAACTCATTTTAGGGCGTTACTTACCCTATCTCTAATGAGACATACCCTAATCAGGCTAAGGTGTTTGCTTAACCGAAGCTCTGATACTAATTGTGACGACCCACCTTTCGGACCCTTAGGAACAATACTTAATACATCCACGGTATTCGTGTGTCGTTGTCCTAGCATTCGAAAGACGAGTTATTGTGGGGTTAAATAAAAGAATAAAACATAGAATATCAAAATGGAATGATTAATCATAATATAACAATTCGACGGCACATAATGTTACTCCATGACATGGAGTTATCAGAGTTCCAATAAATATTATCATCAGCATAGGTAGTTATAACAACGTGCCTTTTGTAATGACCCGCAAATCCATACCCGTTGAGTCGACACTATTTTCCAATACATCAACTCAAGATGAACGGAAATACGAACCGTTAGGGTTAAAGAAGAAGGAGGTAGAAGAAAAGAAAAGAAAACAACAACATAATCTTACCATCGCAGCAGAATAAAATATAATAGATAATAACAGATCTTTACACAAAAGAAAACTATATCTGTTTTATACATACATCACCAGAATACATCATCAGAATATATCAATAACATACAAATGGATAGTTATATAAACTTGTCCTTAAAACTGAATACACGACGAAATAATAATCAAGTACGGAAGTACGTATCGCCATCCATCTCGTCTCCTGAGCTCCACAACATCATATCTGTATTCTATAATACTCGGTCTGACCCGAGCATTATAGTTAAATAACACCCGAGTCAGTCTGGAATACCAGCGTGAGAATACCACACTCAATTTGATTATTAAAGTTTCAAAATCCTTTGAAAACAAAAAACATCTCGTAAGACCACGCCACAAATAAACATGTCGGGTTTTTACCTTACGATAGCCAAAACATTTTTTTATAAAATCCTTTGATATTATAATAGTGTATATGTACAAATACTTATTCAAATAGCCGAAATTGTTACATTTATTAAATTCCATCATACCAGCCACAAAGCGGGTTCTACAAACAAAACCGTAAAGGAACGTAGGGAGAATGGATTTCCAACTAATGACTAGGCACTGGAGCACCACCTGTCACAGTACGTGGCCTAGATCACCGTATCGAGGATCCCTCCCAATCCCCTACAACACAAGACCGGGACTACCCCTTGCTGGATAATCCCGAGTAAGATCACCTCGCGGTTGGAATCAACAACCTCCCACTAAGCCGAATAAAAAAGGGACATCTAGACAGGGATGACCTTACCCTAATGGATACTACCCACTTAGCCTTGCTGCATATCCCTTGATTTTCAGTCATTCCCGGTTGATGAGGCTCGAGGAAAAGAGTTACCTTTTAGAACATAAATTCTAGAACGTTCACCATCCTCCTGACGATGTTCTGAAAGCATTCAACCATACTAGTCTGTTCCAGGTTCGAACGGAACCGAAGGCACTACTACTGCTACATCCATTTAGGAATCACCTCAGGATTAGTAGCGACTTGCCCTTGCACTTCACTTCTCTATCTTCGAATCCAAACTCTTGTTTTCCACACGAAAACGTTCAAATCGGATCGAAGTGGTTTTCAAGAATAAATCCTGATCCCGATCTCTTCGAAATGATCAACGCATAGGCCAATATTGGTAGTCGGTTATTTAACTATCAATTAACATTCACAAACAACCATCAACATAAATAATTTCACAAAATTATTTATTAATCTCAAAATATATTCATAAGATATATTTCCACTTTTCAACCCTTTGAAACAGTTTCAAACCATCTTCCTTTTACGGAATAAATTCCCCAAATATTTTCTATTTCCACTGAAATCACCAAGTACAAATAATTTAGATTTTTAAAATAATTTAAAAATCTTTATTACAAGATATCCTTTAAGTCATTTAAGTTAAAACTATTTTAATATGTAACGACCTGCCCTTCTGACCGCCCTTAGTCGGTAATTAAACCAACTTGAAACGTTCAAAATGACGGATTGTTATTCAGTTTATAAGGTTTAAACAGAATCAACCACAGAATAATTATATTTCACATAAATGAATTTTTTTGACATATATCAGAGTTTATACAATGAATTAAATTTATACAACGGAATATCTCTTTAAGTACAAAAATTTCCGAAAAGCTAAAGTAAGCGCTTCCCCCCTCTCTCTAACTTCGCTACCCGAAAAGCTTCAAGCTGCAAAATACTCGGTCTGACCCGAGTATTACATTCAAAATAAAATAATACACGGGTTAGTCTAATTCAAAGTCAGTTATTAGTGCATAGAGGCAATAATAATCAAATAACAATTGGACGATAGTCAAATATAAATTCACCTATCTGATCCTTTAACAAGAAATCGGATAACGGTAAATATAACACTTAACAGTGTTAAACAATAAATCAGTCGATTCAAATTATCAACGAAGATAGATGAAGGGATTATTAATGAAGGTAATTTAAAAAAAAACATCAGAATTGCCTAAACGGCAATTAACGACAAAATCATCAAATTTAAACCAAATCAAAATACGATTCAAAACATATTGAATTGGCAACATAAAACAATTTCCATCAATAGAAAACATCAATTAAACATTAGATCTAGTAGGGCTGCAGTACACGCACGCGTGTACGGCCTCGCCACATTTAAAACGTTAAATCTATGTGGCTGCAGTTCACGCTTGCGTGCACTGCCTTGCCACTATAGTGATGATGTACCCAAAAGATCAACGCATCAAAAGCAAAAGGAATATAAAAAAAACAATACGGTGTGGCTGCAGTACACGCACGCGTGTACTGCCTCGCCACTACAGTATGAAATGCACAAAAGATCAACAGAAGTTCCAAAGGAGTACAAGGTCAAACCCGACCGTTTCAGCTGGATTCAACTCAATGTACAAATCAATATATAAGTCGCAATACAACAATTACAACAAAGACAGGAGTATCAAACAGATAGCAAAATGACATGCACACGGTGTACATGTAAAACCGACCAAATGCCATCAAGTGATACATGGGCAAACTGCAACAAAACTGCAGTCACCACAAGATCACAAGGGTAAACTACAATAAAAAAGTACAGCCACCTGAAAATCAACAGCAAGTGGATATGACCACCAAACTGCAAGTCAATCAACTTCAAAGATACATGCTTGTACATGTGTGGTCAGTGAATAACAACATATGTACACACGTGATCAAGCATAGCATTTACAACTTGACGCATCACTGAGACATGAATGCATGAAGTAAAGGCATCAGTCGACAGTGAAGACATCCAAATATGCTACAGAGAACAAAATGACCAGAGGCTATAACTAACACTATAACAGAAGGAAGGAGTTCAACATGTATGCCACAGTAACCAAGTAGCATGTGACAATATCAAGTGAATCTACCAAACCCATCAAAAATAATAATAATTCAACATACATTATGCAGTGACATACACAGTAGGAAAGTGACTCAAACCGAAGAGTAAAATATGAACTAGCATAGTACACTATAAGTGCAACAGGTCAAGGCAGCGAACATTTGAAAACTAGACAAATGAACTCAAGCATTTAGTTCGCCAAGCAACAGCACACGAACTCAAATACAACAGTGGAACGCAAGTGCAGACTATACATAAGTCTAAAAATGTCCAAATTGCTAACATGTAAATATGCAGCATGCACATATGAAGTGGTGCACTGCAAATTCAAGCATCAGACTTCATGTCGAACAAGAAAACACAAGTCAGAAAAAAACAATCCATTTGCATCAATACAATGCAAAATAACAAGGGCAACCTGTAACCAAAAAACTGCAGCCACCTCAAGTATGCATGGGCAACTGCAAATTCAAACCACTAACCAAAAATGCAAAGGTCAAGTCAGTGACTATCATGACTCAACACAGCTGCAAAACCAAACTTCAGTGACATTAAAATGGTTATAATAAAATACATGAAATTACATGACAACATGTATTCCATGGGTCTGAACCAAATGAAACTCATATGCAAGCACACTCAAGTTTCAGTACACATCAATCCATAAGGGAGCTCAAAGAAAATATGAACAAAATTTAAGTCACACTAAAAACAACTCAATGCCGCAACCAAAATCAATACAACAGCCTTGTTATTGAAGACTAGACACAAATCAACATCAAGTATATATAAAGTTAATGCAACCCAGTATAGTTCAGTGAACTAAAGTGAGGCTAAGCAACAACAAGTGATAAATCAGGTTACACCTGGACTACATGCCTTGAAGAACAGGCAATAAAGGAAGCAGTCAAGTGATGTATACTCACAACATGAAGTAACCAGACCTAACAACATAGTGCCCAAGGGCAGGTGTATCAAATACAAATGAATACAATTGCATCAATGCAATGTATCAGTGATGGAACAAGACAGTCAAAACAATGCACAGGTATCCAAAACACCGTGAACTGCAGAACACAGCGAACAACGGATAGAACAAGGCTACAACAGTGAACAGTGGGTATAAGAACAAGGCTACAAGTCGAAGTTAACATAAATTCAAATTTTTTGAAATTAGAGAAAACATCAACAACAAACAAAGTCGAGCACAAAAGCATAGTTTTGAGAACGGATTAGATGTGAGTGATGGTTCACTCACCTCATTTGAAGAACCTTAAAGTTCGCCACTACAACAAAAAGTGTCTTTTATAGCGGCATATAGCCGCTATTAATGACAACCATAGCGGTTTGATAAGCGCTATATATCGACATGTTATTAAAAACTGTTGAATATTTATAACACAAAATATGCCACTATAGTTGAGCTTAGTTTTATAATGCAAATTCGCCGCTATGGTGCGTTAGTTCAATAGCTCATAATAGCCGCTATAATACAGCTAAAACTCAACGGAATTGGAAATCTTTATAACATCCATTTGCTGCTATAAAATATTTATTCAATAGCGGTCATTTAACGCTATGAAATCAACATGTTATAGTATTGATAAATTCTTTTATAGCTCATATATGCCGCCATAAAAATCGTAGATACACTTTTCAAGAGCTATGCCTATATATTACATTTTAATAATAGCAATCAAACTAAATCTTCATAAACGAATAAAGATTATAATCAACAAATATAACACAAAAGCATGCTCAGAAAGAAATGAGATATATTTTTCATTATAATGTACAAACATTAGAGCAAGTGTACAAACATTACAGAGTACAAACATTAAAGCAAACATTACGGAGTACAATATAATAAGTGTACAAACATTACAGAGTACAAACATTAAAGCAATCCTTCCAAATATTACAAAGTACATACATTACAGAGTTCCAACATGCAAAATCTGATCTAGTTGCGTACTAAGGACCTTGCTTCCTTCCAAATAAGCCTGCGAAGTTAACACAAAGAAACAGAAAATGTTAAAACAAGTGCATGCTTAGATAGAAATGTGATATATATTTTTCATTACTTGTGTGACACATGTTTACTAAGGTCACACTTCTCACTGCAAACAATGCACATCTCAATGTGCATATCACAAAACACTTCAATTCAACTACTTACTCCCCCTTCCAACCATAACATACACAACCCCTTCACATCTCAACTGCCTCAACAGTGCATATACCATATAAAACTGCTGCAATCCCTCCTCTACAACTTACTGACCACCGTCCATACTTCATAATTATCATCAATCCTCCCTGCCCTGTACCATTCCTTGCATACCAGAAAACCACAAAAACAACCGTGCATACCCCCTACACTACTATGCCCTCTTCACCATTCAACCACTCCATAGTGCACAGCGCAAACCATAACCAAACCAAACACCTGACCATCCCCTTTTCCAAACCAAACTATTTCAACAACAAACTCATTTCCCAAACACTACACTGTGCTACTCACATCACCATAAAATTTCCCCTGCCAAATCACCAATTCACCACAAACTCACTTAAAAATAAACCATCACATTCCCAAACATTCATTTCAACTGCAATCTGCCATTCATCTTTAAACCTTGTATAAACCATATACCAAACACCCCACCAGAATACTTCAACTGTGCACAGTCGAAGTTCACCCTACCATCAAACTTCCCCATCACAAACTGCTGGCCTTCTTTATTGCCTATTCACTTCATTACCAACATCAACCTACCATACATACACCACTACTTCATCCTACTGTACATTTCCTCCAACCATCCTTTACACTACTACACTCCATCACTAGAAATTCTGCCAACAATAACCACACTTGCTATCTGTGCTGACAACTTCACCATAACCCCAGCCAACATCAAATCACCACTGCATCACAGTGTGTCACCAACCACTGATCACTGCCTTTAACCCCTATCTGAACAACTGCAGTGCACACTTCACATAGATACACTATCTAATTACTGCCACTACTACCTTGCTTATCCCGCTGTACATTCCAAGCCACCCTTATTTGCATCACCAAAGTGCACCACCTCTGCTCCTAACCACATTCACATAATTCACCATATATTATACTATAAAGTGAAGCCTAATACTACCCAAATTCAACAACTCCACTGTTCATTTCAATACTGCCTACATTTCAATCATCATGGTCACTACGTTCTACAATATCACTTACCACTATCCATTGTGAATAATCACCTCCTCCATACCACTTCCCGTCCTATATGTTGCTATCATTTAACATCTGACATCACCCCTAACCTCCTCAACCTTCGACCATTCACCAAAGAATTCACCATTCCAACATCAGTCATCTACACACTCACCACTGCACCTTCATATAAACTCCCAAAACTCCCTACATCTGCTACTTCAGAGGAGACACTGCTCTGTGCAACATTCATCAGCTGCCAGACAAAGCCACTTCAACTACAAGTACACCAGTGCACACTCAACTACAAGTACAAACCACTACAACGGGTACTCCACCAACCAGAATTTAAAGCTAATAACTAAATGTAACAATAGACAAAAAAATGAACGGTAAAGACTTACTCAAAATTCATTCCATTATGACGTGCGTAGCAGGCCAAGCTATAATAGAAGAGAGGGCATCTTCCTGTACTGTAATTCGGATGTTTGCCTCCATAGCTATACCGCTGGCTCTTTTACGGTCATTGTCCAAACTTTAACTGCATTGTGTCCTAGTGGTTTGAAATGCACCATTGCATTTGGATCGGTTGACTCCACTTTTCCTAAAGCAACTACTTTCCCATTTCCCGATAAATCCATTAACTTGCATGTATTGTTTGTTCTTGAATTTGCAGTCTGTAAGTTGAAAAAAGAAAAAAATAATTAAGTTGCCAATCATTAAAAAATAGAAACACACAATAAAAATCAAGTACCATAAATGTTTTCACCACATCCATAGGCGTAATAGGAGCTGTAGTGTCAACCATCTCAACAACTACTTGCGATTCAGGCCATGCAACCTTCTTACCAACAGCATCCGCAATTCGGATCAAACCAGGGGCCGGCCTCCATAAAAAAGCTTCTGGATTTAGTGGATAATCTATCCAAACAATCATAGCTGATGGCCCAAGAGGAACATCATTAACAATTTCCTCTGAGATGCTCGAATGTAGTCGTCCTAAAGCCACTAATTGCTTGCTCCCTCCCCAATCAAAAATCTTGCATTTGCATTCTAAGCTGCTATTTCCACTCTATTAGAGGTAAAAATAATTATTTAGTAAATAATGTATATAATAAAATTGCATGTTCATTGTGAAGATTTTTTTTACCTTATCCTCTTCTTCTTCAATGTGATCGGTTGAATTTAAAACAACTCTATTCTTCGGCCACGCCACAATATTATCCTTTGTTTCCCCAATAAGTGTGAAAGAAGGTGTAGGCCTCCATAGAAAAGCATCAAGCTTGATTGGACAGTCAACTAAAACTATCATCGCATCCGGCCCTAAAGGAACATCATTGACAATCTCGTTTGGATCGTCTGACACGAATCTTCCTTCAACAACGATCTCTTCATTCCCTCGCTAATCCAATAAATCAGACTTCTTCATATTTTTATCAAAGTTGCACTACATTTAAACATAGGAAAATTATGTTACTAATTGAATAAAAAGTTAAAATACAAAGATGTGAAACCAATAAAAAAATCACTTGAGGTTTGTTCACTTCTGCCCCACTTTGTCTACTTCTGTCAAAATAAAAAATATGTCATTTTGTTAGTCTGGTATTGCAAACTGTCGGCGTGTTCAATGCAAGTATTCAAGTGTATAATGGTTGAAGTGTGCAACTGTTCAAGTGACTGCATGGAAGTGTTCAAGTGTGTATGCAAGTGTTCAAGTGTGCAAGCAATTAGTGATCAAAATGTTATGATAATTCTTACCTGATTATTCTCTAGTTGTAGAAATCTACTCTCCAAGTTCAACAATTTATTTTCAAGTTGCAGTGTATGCTTATCCTTAACTTCCGATAAAGCTGCTCTACTAAGACTCATTCCTCTTCCCATCGCTCTAAGTCGACCCAGTCTTTCTTGCCCTAGCACTTGTGCAAGTGCATCTGCTCTATAATTAATTGGCGAGCTCGATTGTGAAACACTTTCAATTTGTTTAATCTTTTCCTACAAAACATGATTAATTTCATATTATTGCAGTTTAAATTAAAACATAGTATTTAAATTAAAATAGGAAACACACTAAGAAGCTTGCAAATTTATTTTAGCTTGGATTAAATTTGGTGATTGATTTATTTTTTATTTGGAACAATCTAAGATCAAATTAATTCAAGCAATTAGGTGATGCCTAAGTCAGACGATGCATATATATTAAGTTGGTGAATGCTAAACAAGTAAACATGTATCACGTAAGTATTTATATATGTACCATAAGTATTTGAAAAGTATGAACTTACTATAGCATCTGCAGCAATCAAATTCACCGGTTCACCATTTTTCTTAGTGCGAGATTTGATCCAAACTTCACTTCTAGGGACAGAAGAGCGGTCACCACTTTCGCTTTTCTACATTCAAAAGAACACCAAACAACAAATTTCATTAACTTAAAAGTTTTCATAAATATTGCAGTAAATAAAACTACTATTTTCTTACCAAATCTTCAGCCAGTCGAGCCATTCCTCTACGACTGCATGTGTGTGGCAACTGCCTCTGTCTAATAGCTTTGTTCTTCTCGCTCAAAGCCTAAAATAAGAATCATTTCAATAAATATGTGCAAATAAAACTTGATATGTTGCAACTAGGTATTAAATGGTCCGACCATATACTGTTTTCTACTCCGGGAGAAATCAGTAAGTAGAATGACAATTAAAATGACTAGCAGTACAGTGTGTAAATCCTACTAGGAAAACAAAGCCAATCATATTTTAGAAAATAAAGCGATTGGTATTTGTTTTTCTGTCTAATTTGGTTCGGTCACAGCGCTCATTTGGTTTCAACTTGATTTACCCTAATCGACGATGAAAAGATGAAAAGATTAATATATCCCAATGTTAATTTGTACACAGTGGTTATAAATATATCAAATTTTAAATACAAAATTTAGTATGCATATTAGTTTTGTGTCAGAATTCCTTAATTTCGGTTTTGAAGGTTTCGTGTAACGATCCTCAATTTTGAACAGTTTAAATTGAAAATATTTAATTATTTTTAAATATTTGAATGATAATTTAAATTGAATTCCCAATATAACTATGAATTTGGCGATTAAATTTTAAATTTTAATCTATAAAAAATTGAATAAAATTTAAATTTGACTTTGGAGTTGAAATTGAATATTGAATTTGTATTTTAAATTCAAACTAATGACTTAGGAAAAATAATTTGGATACAAGTATTATTTATGTAAATTTATAAATGGATGGTTAGTTTTAAATAACATTTTTCTTTTCTTTAAAATAGAAAGGAATAAAATTTTAATCAATACAAATTAGATAAAGAAATACACAGTTAAAATTTCAAACAACAAAATTTACAAAACCAATTGGAATTCAAAATAAAAATATAAATGGAAAATTTGTTGATTGTTGTTTGGGCTTTGAAAATTTTGGTTGGCCCACGTTTGATATTGGTGCCGTGATAGCTACCAAGGCAGACCCGATCCCTTTTCCTTCTTCATTTCGAAAACCCTAAACTAAAAAAAGAAAATAATGGTGGCGGCCTGTTCCTCTCTTCCTTGGATCTGAAAAAATTAGGGCTTCAGTAAAAATCCACTTGAATTTGAGGGCGATGCTTCAATCTCTTCGACCTTCACGGCTTTGACTTCAAATCGTTAGATTCCTCTGATGTTGCTCGCGTGCTCCTCGGTTGGACGAGTTCGAACATTGTTTTGCTGCATCGTCTTCTACCCCAGCTAGCAATGGTGAGTTTTCTCACGATTAATCGTTATTCAAGTTTTTAGATTTGTTTGAATTGGGTGTTTGGTTGCATGCTATGTTTATGGGGTTATTTGTTATCATTTGCTCTGATAATTTAATTTAAACTGATATGAACAAGATAAGTCACTGCATGTTGGTTGTTGGGTGTTATTTGCTATCATTTGCTCTTTGCTCTGATAATTTGTTTTAAACTGATAAGAACAGATGCTACTTGATAATTTGTTTTTAAATTGATAAGAACAGATGCTATACCAAAAAAAAACTTTGCTTGTTTGTTGCTACTGCATGTGATGGATCTTTGAATCTGGTTAAGGAAAATGAAGTAAAGAAAATGAATACTTGTGAGTAAACAAATTTGGTTGAATTTGAGATGCATGTGTTTAAATCTGTTAAGCAAAGACATAAGCTTGGTTGCATGGATTAGTTTTATCTGATTTTAGTTAAATTACAATTGTTTGATCAAGAGAAAAAAATATAGTTTAAAATTTTGTTAAGTTAAAAAGAAACTTTTGTTTACTGGAAATAAGAAAACAATAGCTAGGAAAAATATAAGTGAGCAAACCACATTTTTAAAATCTTGAATTCGGTTTAAATATTGATCTGCATGTGATGATCTTGGATGGAATATATTTGTAAGTATATATGTGTAAATTTATGGATGCATGCCTGTATAGTGAAGATGCCCCTTTCTGTTTTGAATTAACAGTTTAGGTTTCAAGTTTCAATTTAAAACTGCTATAAATAAAACTATTCTTTCTTCATTTTTAAAGTGTATGCTCTGTATGGCTGTATTGTGATGGATATTCTGTGTATACAATAAAGTAAATATATATCTGGGTTTACAGGTATTTGTATACCTGTTTTTTTTAAAAAAAAAACTAAAACTAAAACTTTAAATAGAATCCATTACCTCTTGATTTGATCTCAGCTAGGATTTGATATGTAAATGAAACATGTTTGGTTAGTATGGGTTCAAGTTTATAAATTATAATCAAGTTAAATTGAAAATCTGTTGTCTCTGTAAACTATAAGAACAGTTATTGTTTCAAATAAGTAAAATTTCAAACTTCTTAAAATATTAAATTAGGGTTATAACTTGAATGCATATATTGAAATCATGATTTTTAAAACTAAAATCACATTTTTAATTTAGTATGGAGTGAGTATTGCTGGATTGATATGTGTGTGCTCCTGTACACTTATTTTCTCAAACTGTCTTGGGTCACTGTGTTGAACCCAGTTTCATTGTTTTGACTTGATCATTGCTTTGAGTTCACTGTCATACTCCCATGTATTCAGTTGAGTTGTCTGCACACTTGTGCACTTTTTGTTTGAACCCATGTATTTCATTTGAAGTAAGTTGAACTAGTTGCCTGAGTTGTTCAGGTGATATACTTGAGACTTTTAGACTTGATTTTGCTGTTGCATGCAGTGGCAGTTCCATATATATATATGTCCATGTACTTGAAACTACTTGATGCTGCACACTTGTGCTTTGCCTTGATCACTTCTGCTGTTGTCACTTTTGCAGTTTGGTCTTGCATTTGATGTTATTTATGTCTTCATGTTCATGTATGTCTTTCCATTCACTGGTATCTTTCATTTTTGTCTGCACTGTCCACTGCCCTTGTGTTGCTCACCATGTTGTTAATATTCACAGTGGAGTTCTGTTGCACTTGTACCATTCTGTTGCATTTGACTTGGTGTTTCTGGTCTGCATATTATTCAGTGCTTCATTGTTGCACTATGTTGGTATAACTGTTGCATTTGGGTTATTTTTGTTGCACTCATTTGTAGTCTGCACTACCATATATGTCATCATTAAGATTGTCATTAAGAGTTTTTTGAATTTTGTTGCATTGGTGCATTTCTGTAGTTCCACTGCACTTTGTAGTTGCTGATCATTTTTATACATACATTCATGTATGCTTGTCTTTGGTCTCTGTTGTATGCACTATTGTAGTTCTACTGCACTTTGCAGTTGCTCTGCACTTGGGTGGCTCTGGCTTGATTATCTGGACTGTATTTAGTTTGTCATGTAGTTTCTTGTTGGCTTTGACATTTCTGAGTCTTTGCCTTTGATGCTATTTTGTGGTTTGCAACTGTGTCACTTGAGACTGCTGCCTGTACTTGTGTTCTTTGTTCATTGCACTGGCTGTTGTTGCATACTGTACTTCTTTTGCCACTGTTTGGTTGATGACACTCGAATTTGATATGTAGCTAACCTTGTTTTGGTCTGATGGCTGTGTTTTTGTTTGGTGCACACGAGTTGGCGAGGCAGTGCACATGTGTATGAATATACGTGTGTACTGCAGCCACATAGGATTGACAGATTTTAAAAAAAAAAAATTGAAGTTATTAATATGGAAATCCATAATAGATTTAAATTGATTCATGTGATCCATCATCTCTGTTGCTTAGTTTACATGAATGCATGTTTGTTTGGACATAGTCATTTTTGCTCTGTTACATCCCAGATTTTATTCGCTGGTTTGAGATATGTGTACTCCTGTACACTACTTATCATCACTTGTCGGCATTTACATCATTTATACTATGTGTTGATCCAATTGTTGTTATCTCCGCTGCCTACACCTTGCATCTTTACCGCTGTTACCATTTTCTTTCAATTCATTGCAAATTTATTTACTTGAATTAAGATTAATCCTGACTCGAGTGTTTTTGTGGTTTGCAATAAACGCTCGGGTCAGACCGAGTATTTTTACAGCTTGGAGATTTTCTCGCAGCGAAGTTAGAGAGAGAGAGGAAATCACTTCACTAAAGCTTTTCAGAAATTTTTTCTTGTACTTTAAAAAAAAGATATATGTTTGTTCCGCTATATAAAATGTAATTCATTGTATAGACTCTGATATTTGTATATAAAAGAGAAATTCATTTATGTGAAATGTTATTATTATTCTATGATTCTGTGGCTGATTCTGTTTAAACTCTATAAACTAAATAACAATCCGTCATTTGAACGTGTCTAGTTGGTTTAATTACCGACTAGAGGCGGTCAGAGCGGCGGGTCGTTACATTTCGAATATATGGGTATGAAAGATTTACTATATGTCTAAACGTCATATCGCCTGATTTCAGATTTACTATACACAAGTTTTAACAATGTCTAGTATATGTAATTTGATATGTACAAATGCCATTCATCTACTTTTGATTTTGAAAACTGTAAATATGCCATGACTTCAAATGCATACATAATATTGTATTTTATTTTGATATGTACACTAGTTTTAATATTTTTTGTCTGCGCATTCTTTATTATGTATTTGGAGACTGAAATTTCTCATACCTTGAATTCCGAACTTGTTTTCAACTTGATAAACTTCTTCCACTCAATCATACATTTAATGTTAGATGGTTTCAACTGAAGTCTTTCTTCCATAGACTTTGCTTGTACCAACTGCCGAACTAATCTACATTTTGATGCCCGTCAAATACCACTCATTTGTTGAAAAACTACTGTTTTGTGCCAATTTAAATTCAACTTAAACCTTGCCTGCGAAAATCAAAATTCGGCGTAAAGTGTTTGAGGTAAGCAATCAATATAAGATTTAATCTTAAAGCAAAAGAGAGTGTCACCTGAATGCTTTCCCATAAAACATCTTTCAATTCAGTACTAAGTTGCTTCCAATTACTTAGTGTAACCGGAACAATTTCTCGTACAAGTGGTCCTAAGTAAGATGATAATTTGACCGACGCCAGTCCTATTGGTTCGCCTGCGGTATTAAATTGAACTTCTATTTGCTCCAAAGAATTGAATGGAAGTCTTCTAACTTTGGTTGGCCCTCTAGGTTTTCTTCTCGGATTTCCTTCCGACTGAACTGTGTTGTCTTCAAGTGTTTGTGGGTTGTCTTGTACTTCAGCATTGTTTTCTGGATCGATTTGTACTTGATTCTTTTCTAATGCATGTGGGTTGTCTTCAATAGAAACCTCGTCTTCTACTTGATTGTCTTTAAACAGCTCCTCTCTTGTACGTTTCTTCCTATGTTCGTCAACTTCTTTTTGCATGCGACCTCTCTTTTTCGCAGCCTTACTCTTCTTCCCTATTTTCTGTATATAAAAATAATAATTTACAAATTAGAACATAAAAACCCATAAACTTCTCACTTTCAAAAATATACAGCTTAAATTTTTCTCGAGCTTCATGTATGCTCCCATTAAACTTGGTTTTAAATTCGTCAGTTGAGACTGCTGTAGTTGGGTGAATAAGGCAGTGATGCTTGTCTTTGGAATTTGAGGTTGTATATGCAGTGGAAATTTGAATTGTAAATGCAGTGTTGGTTGTAACTGCAGCAATTTAAGGTGAGTCAGTGTTTGAAATTTGAGTTGTATGGAATCTGGAGTGGTATGTGAGATGACTGGTAGTGAATGGGTATGAGGAGAGGTCAGATGATGGATGTGACAGGGAAATATCAGGTAGCAAGGGGGATGTGGCTTTGACAGACTTGCTATGGGGAGAAATGAAATGCCGTGGGTTGTTATCTGCAGGCACAGTGGAAGTTAGATGATGTAGTAGTGGGAAATGTTGTGGTGGGTTTGAGATGGTATTGGAAGTATGGTGGTAGATAGGCAAATGGAGTAGGAATGTAAAGTGTTGACTGTTTGTTGGCAGTTTGTCTGCGCACGGCAATGTGAAGTAGAGATGGTGGTCAGTGGTGTGGATTTGGGCAGTAAGCAAAAGTGGCAGTGGTTTGAATTATAATGGAGTGATGGTTTCGGCAATAGAGGAATTGTAACAGTGTGATAAGCAATGCAACAGTGAGATGAGCAATGCAATGTACAATGTGAATGTAAATGTAATGCAATGTAAGAATAAAATGCAAGTTTGTACAACAGAAAATGAAATAAAACATTTTGTTTTTGAAATGAAATTGTGGAGTTTTTTTAAATAGAACCTAGAAATGCAAATGCTAGTTGAAAAAAAAATTGCACCAAAACAAAAATAAACAACAAACAAGCAAACAATTTTTTTTTTGAAACTATAGATAAACCCTAGACTGAAATTTCTCAAAATGATTTCAGCAACCAGGTTCAGATTGTACTTGATATTTAGTAGCCGAACAGGAAAATCTCCAAGTAAATTGAAATAAATCCATTATTTAGTAATGAAGCAAGATTTATTATGAGAAAAGTTTGTACTTGATTTTTTTCTAATGCTTGTGGATTGTCTTCGTTATGAATCTCATCGTCTACTTGATTGTCTTCAAGCTGCTTATTTCTTGCACCTTTCTTTTTTTGTTCGTCGATATTTTTTTGCATGTGAGCTCTCGTTATCACATTCCTAATGTTGCTCATTTTGAATTCCAGTGAGCAGATCCTGAGCAAAAATGAACAGTGCATGAGTTATTTTGTTATAAAAGAAAATTTAAATGCAAACGACATATTTTAATGCAAATGATGCTGACATTAACAAAAATAAAATATATCAACCTTATGTAATCACAATGAACAACTTATTTATGATGAATATCTTATCAATAGCAAACAGATAAAATGATCAAAGTATTTTCATTTATGCACGGTACAATAAAATATGAAGCAAAAAATTTATATGAAGCAAAAAATATCGTAAAGGAATCAGATCTATCAAAATAATTGATTTAATTATCAAAAAGAAGACACGTACTTGCATACATGATCACTGTTACAAGTGTGTACATATCTTGTTTAAGGCTTTGTCAGATAAAAATGTGCGTGTGTGTGTGGATATGCAGAGAGCAAGAACCATCACCAATAAAATTAGGCTGAAATAAGAATAGGCAGAGACAAGTCGGTTTCTTCTCTAACATAGCTAACATTCTCTATCACTAGCAAATAAGTAGGAATTACAAACCTCAGAAGCAAATAAAACTGTAAATCTACTCAAATATGCCTTCACAATCTTCTCTAACATAGCTAACATTCTCCACGGAATCAATATCCATGTTGCTTTCTTCACAATCTTCCCTAACAAAGATAACTTCCATAACAGGATCATCTGTCTCTAGTTCATGATAACCTCTTGGTGGTGCTTTCATTACAACATACCAATTAGAGTGATCATTCTCTCTTGAATAAATAAACTTCTTTTGCTTGAGATGCAAGGATGTATGGATCTTTTACAAATGAAGATTGATTTTGTTGTAAATTGACAAGAGTGTATCCGTCTTCGACCTTCACTCCATTTCCTATATTTGCCCAGTGACACTTAAATACGGGAATATAAAAAACATGATAGCCTAGCAAGATTATGTCCGTCACTACCCCATAATAAGTGACCACATCAACTCTTTGAGAAATATCTTTTGCACTTGCCCTACACATGGTAGTTGCATCATAGTAACTCCATACTTTTGGGTTTCTCTTTCAACGTCTTTTGTATGAAAACGATGTCCGTTAATTATATATCCTTTATAGGACAATGCATTACTACTTGGGCCAAAAGCAATCCATTTTAGTATTTCATCACTTGTGGATTGAATAGGTATCTGCAAACAAATCATTTTACATAAATTTTGAAGTAAAAAGAAATCTTTTTTGTCAATGGAAGGATAAATTAAAATTAAACTAACCTTCTTTTTAATCCAATCTGAGAAATTATCTGCATGTTTTTTCCACAGCAACGTCTCATTTTTTTCCATACGCTTGTCAAAATTTTGTAGCTCCTCCAAATGCATACTGGTGTTTAAATAATTTTACCCAAGTTATATTGAACATCAAAATTTTAGTACAATGGTATAAACAAAATATAATATGTACTTACTCTAAATATGGTTCCACCACAGCCATATTCATTGGCACGGCCAAATGAGCAATATCTTTTTCATTCGATGACAATGTAATTGTCTTCGGTTTTAAAATTGGACGTCCTTCGAGTATCACATTGTTTTCATAATCTTCATTTCGGACTTCTTTCTCCTCCATTTGCACTTTCCTTTGTAGAAATTCAGTAAAAAATCTCATTGATTCTTCCGCAAGATAAGATTCTGCAATACACCCTTCAGGTCGTGCATAATTTCTTATATAATCTTTAAGTGTTTTCATATGCCTTTCAAAAGGGTACATCCAACGAAAATGAACCGGACCACACAAATGCGCTCCTCTTCCAAGATGCATTGTCAAATGTATCATTATATCAAAAAAGTAAGGTGGAAAATATCTTTCGAATCCACACAAAATTTCAATAATCTCATCATTAAGTTGTTGCAACATCTCTCTTTCAAGAACACGTTGACATATTTTATTGAAAAACGAACATAAACGAATAATTAGTGTTCTAACTTTCTTTGGTAATAAACCTCTAACCGCAATAGATAATAATTGTTGCATTAGGACATGATAATCATGCGACTTCAACCCACTGACTTTGCAATCTTCTAATGATACAAATCTTTTGAAATTTGAGCAATAACCATCGGGACCTTTAAAATCATGTAACGTCTTACAAATTTTTTTTCTTCGGACAATGACAACGTATATGGAGCCGGTGGTAGATATGTTCTATTCCCACGAGGTTGTGCGTAAAGACTTTGTCGAATCCCCCAATCCTCCAAATCCTTCCTAGAATTAATTCCATCTTTCGATTTATTGTCATGCAACATCGTGCTTAGTAGGCTTTCAGCGACGTTTTTCTCAACATGCATCACATCTAAATTATGTCGCAAGGAAAGTTCCTACAAATATCAATAAAACAACAATTTATTAACTTTTATATTGTTAGTTAGATGAAAGAAAATATAATTTTAATACTAACCTCCCAATATGGCAAATCAAAGAAGATTGATCTTTTTTCCACCTTATTAGCTCTTTTTTTCTATCATCTTCATTAGTGTGAGTATTCTTCCTCTTTTTACTTTTTATCTTCTTACTCAACTCCGTCTTTAGCTTCTTCTTACTCATCTTCCTTATTTTTTCTTCATTCTTATCTTTTCCAAAAACATTTGGAAAACCATTCAAAATAGCAGAAATATTTCTTCCCGTTAGAATTCTAGGTCTATTACCGTCCTCTACAGTGTTATCAAACCAAGTTTTTTGTTTCCTCCATGGATGTGAAGGATCTAGAAACCTTCTATGTCCCATGTAAACACTTTTTCGACAATGATTCAACCACCGATGATGAGTGTTAACACCGCATAATGGACAAGCTTTTTCGCCTTTTACACAACATCCTGTAAGATTTTCATACGCTGGAAAGTCATTTATTGTCCATAGTAAAATTGCTCTTAAATTAAAAACCGATTTACTGAATGCATCACATATATCAATTCCTTTATTCCATAAATAACTTAAGTCTTCTACCAAAGGCGCCAAGTATACATCAATATCATTTCCAGGTTGCTTTGGACTAGGAATTATTAATGTTAACATAATATTTTCTTTTTTCATACATAACATAGGCGAGAGATTATATGTCACAAGCATTACTGGCCAACAACTATATTTGGAGCTCATCGAGGCAAATGGATTGACACCATATGTAGCAAGACCAAGTCTGAGATTGCGTGGATCAGATGAAAATGCTTTCCACCTCTCGTCCACTGCATTCCATGTTACTGAATCTACAGGATGCCGCATTTTTCCATCACTGCTTTTATTGTTGAAATGCCACCTTAGATCTTCTGCCATCTTTTGAGATCTATACATTCTCCTAAATCTACTAATGATTGGAAAATACCTCAACACTTTAGCTGGAACACCACGTATAATCTCCTTTGTGCCCTCATTTATCTTCCATCTCGAAGAGTTACATTTCGGGCAACTTTCTAAATCTTGAAACTCTTTTCTAAAAAGACAACGAGCATTCTTACAAGCATGAATCTTTTCAAACCCCATGTCAAATACTTTGAGAAATTTTTTTACATCATACAAATTCTTAGGAAGTACATTATTCACCGGCAGCAACAACTGTAGTACGTTCAAAAGCTTATCAAAACCAGTATCAGATAATCCAATCTCACATTTAAGATTATACAAAGCAGTGATGGCGGATAGTTTAGTTTGACCTACACAGTCAGTATATAAGGGGGTTTCTGCATCCTCTAAATTCTTAAGTAAATCATCCTCACATTTTCGAACATCCTCGTCTTCTTTAACATCAGTAAAAAAAGTATGATTCAAAAAATCTTCATCTTCAAAATGAATAGCTTTAAGTAGATCAAATGTATTGTCCAACTTCATGGCTACGCCCATATTTAATTGTTCGCCATGATGATAGCACTTAGTACTACTCTTATACTTAGGATCCATCCCCCTTATAATTAAATGTTCAACGATAATATCATCATGTTGTCGACTAAGATTTCGGCAATCTAAACAAGGACATAAAAGCTTCTATACATTTCTTATATTTCTCTTCGCAGCTTCTATGAAACATCTTGCCCTTTGCGAGTACTCCTTGGAAGTTCTATAATGAAAAAAATTCAACAAAATAGTCGAGTTTAACATCAAATATTTTTATTTTATGAAATTAAACATGGTTGAAATTAAACATGGATGCATCTACTTACCTGTGTAAATGAACCCAATCTTTTTCCATTAGCATATAATTAAGGATACACACGGGAAGAAAGAGTGCTCAAGCTCCAAAGCTAAAGAGAAAAAAGATTGCCCCTGATTTCAGAAACACAAAATTCAACAAGAATAACCTTTATACACATGCATGCACATGACCTTTTATATATACTAGTTATGTGTACTTATTGGAATTTATCTTTCTTCATGTATACCGGTTATATGCACATCGAATATTTTTATTTGTAAGTAATTGTTTTTAAATATTGGGATATTTGGGTTTTTTTTAAAAGAAGCTAATTTAAATATTTTATTAAGTCATTACTAATCTCTCCCTTTGATCAAAGTGAAATATAATACTCCTTGTGAAAATTGCAAATAGCAATAACCTTTATACAACTGCAAGCAGGTATGATCATTCTTACAGGAAAACGAATTATTGTTAACGATGTTCATTCTCTAACATTTGCACTTCCTCCTCTAACAAACTGCACATCCTCTTCAACACCGTCACAAAAGTGCACTACATACTTCAACTTCCCTGCAGACCTGAACAACTTCTGCCAACATTTGCACTTCATCCGCACAACATACAACCAGTGCATCCTCCTACCAGTCACCATCCCATCCATAAGTTCACCAACTTCAACAACCAAACTTCAAACAACTGTACACGTACTACTGCTACATCCACTTATACTTGCTACAAAACCCATCACTACCTCAAAACTGCATACTTACTTCCATGCTTCACGCACTACTGCAAACTTCACCATTACAACAACATACACCATCACCGGTCAATCACCAATCACTACCTTCACCATCACCGGACTGCTTCATCACTTCCCTATGCACTTCCGACCACCAAGCCAACAGCTCCTCACCACTTCCACCTGAACCATGTCCTCGAGTTACAAATTCATCACTGCAAGTTCAACAACCAGGAATCAGACATACAATGCTGCTCACCTCTGCCGACCACTGCAACATATACTTCTGCTAGCAATCCATTGCACCAACATACGCCTTTGTCATATTCAAATACAACGATACATACATACCTTACAAGCAGCACCGCCTCAACGTAAAACCTCCATCACCACTTAACTCCAGAAAACTCTGCCATTCACCAACACCTACAACAACCCTACAAGTCACCATCCTCCCTGCTTTCAACCACCACTGCCTTGCTTCTTCCATCTCTGTTCCACTGCCCATTCATCAGTAAATCCACTTTCTTTCTTCCTTGAGGTCGCATCGACCCCCAATAACAGCCGAATCATCTCAACAACCCAAAACTAGCGACCAACATGAATGCGAGAATCCCTTAATCGAATTCGAATTGATTGACTTTTACTAGAATTTTATATTGATACAAAGACTGGCTAATTGTTTGTACCTTATAATATCATTTTCTAAAGTAATCCTAGTTCACGAATTCAACAAGCAAATGCCCAATTTTGAATTAATGAGTAGTGTAATCTTTTTTCTTGTCAAAATATATTCCTTGATAGCTAACAAATGGCCACAACATGATGTATATCCTTCATTTTATCAGTATCTGTTGAACATCAAACAAACAACCACTTCCTCATAATGATATAAATATAAAATAGTAATTTGGAAAAAGAAGAAAAAACTAATCTTAGCAACTCAACAGGATCATGGCCAGGTAAACTTTACTAACTTTTTAGCAAGTCCCATCGTAGGATTAAGATAATGGACCACCCAACAATTAAGTTAAAAAAAACTACTAATTTTAGACAAACTAAAAACTCATTTTAATGAACTAAACTCAAAATGCAGGTTTAAAAGAGCAACAATATGGCTTTCAGATTTTCCCACTATTTTCTCAGTATTTCAGATTTTAGACGAATTAAATTTACGTTTAATTTATGCTGAAGCAAGCAAATTCAAATCAATGTTATAGAAGGCAGCAAGCATTAAACAGTAAGCTTAAGGACAGTTCATATGATATGTGAAAAAAAAATTTACATAGTAAATTTTAAAATTTCTGAACTACAAAATTTCCAAGTTCAAATTTTTTTTAGAAGTATAAAAATTTATAACTACAAATATTTTAATCTTTCCAAAATTTTGCTCCATGGTTCAGCTCTTATAGATTTATGTATCCTAATTAAGATATCCAATATATAATTCTAATAGTTGATTTTAGGAATATCGTTTTAAGAAGAAAGGAATCTTTTAGTAATGAGTTATCAAGCTACTCCAAAATGTTTCAATGAACGGTATTTCTTTTTCACGTTAATAGGAATTTCAGCCATATTTTTAGATTATTCCGCACATGTTCCGTAATGATCATTAACATCTCTATTTTATTTACACTTTCACATAAACTGAACCCTACAGTTTAGTGTGTAATTCTCTTACTATTTTTTCAAATCATGTAGCAATTGGAAAAAAACTTCCCAAACATACATACAACTATAATTAATCAATCGTCAGTGCACCTATCTAGCTTATATGTGTAAACACTAGGCTTCCAAGAGGAAAAATATTAGTCGGTCAAAATGTTCTAAAGCAACTACAAATGATAGCTAAAATATGTTAAAAAGAGATATTTTCTACAAGTACTTTACAGTAAATAGTAGCTTTTCAGTTGACACTTGAAAGCCCATGCTGATCTCGGTACTTTGCGGTTCACAGTAAACTATCAGATCAACATGGATCGTAAAACTAATGGAATGTTAATCAAACCCGGATTCTATAAATATCATGGTAAATGGTAAAAACATCACAGTAAATAACAATTTTAAGTTTTTAATAGACTATAAAAAGTAGCTAATCTAGTGAAAGCACTAAGATAGAATTATACCTTAATTTCCGAAGTCAGCATTCTCCCTCTCCTTCCTAATCCTTTACTCGATCAACATAAAGCATGAAAATAAATTTTCATTTACCTGCATAGTTAAAACAAGCAAACAAATATAATGCATTAGTTCGGATACATTTTATATAAATAAAATAAAAATAAAGAATGTCCTTTCAGATATATCAATACATGGTGTAATATTGAAGGATATCAGCAATGTGTATTAGAGGGGCATTAAGCTACAACATGAGGGGATTTCACTCATAGTCATATTTGATGCTTTGTTCTTTTTTTTTTCAAAAAACAAAACAAAAAAAAAACAAAACAAAACAAAATGACATCAGTAAGACAATCTTTACATTTGACATGACATGTACACTTCTTCGTAAAAAGATATTTTACAGCATGGATAGTTGTCAGTTGACATCTTACATGCAAACACACTTAGATGAAAAATCAACCAGCATATATTACCATTCATCTTTGATAAAAATATCATGTTTACCTATTTATAAGTAGACACGAGCTAAGAAGTTGTGATTCTAATTGCGCATGTTCTAATATTTTGCCTAATACACACTACATAGTCATTGGACATTCAATGACAGAACAAGTGGTTACAGACGGCCTGTGGAAAAACTTTGATTCATCTTCAACTATCATTTAGTCGAGTATCACACTTAATCAACCGTATATTGTAGAACACAGGTATTATGAAATCAGACTTATATATTACGAAAGCACTTTTTATCACAAGCACTTGAGATACACTAATTAGCAAAATGGAACCAACATGGCTATTGGGATCAGAGCTTGTTGCAAATCCAAATTATTATGAAATCAAATCTTCTTCAGTCCAAATCTGAACTAAGGCCTTCTTGAAATATGTGAGGATTCAGATTACCCCATTTAGTGAAACAAGGATAGTTGAAATCCAAATAACAAACCCTCAATGATTTTAAATTTATGGAAATAAATTTTGTGGCCTAAATTGCAGAACTAGTTTGGTTCACAAAATAAAACAAAATAAGCAAGTTATGAGGTGCCCGCTTTATTGGTTTTACCATTTTTTTAAATAACATAAATATTGACATATGTCACACATCAATTGCTAATAAGATTATGATGTGCTCGAGGTAATACTCTATAGAAAAAAAATTGAGAAATGTCCAGATCACCATAATAAAAATATGAAATAATTTCCAAAATGAAACAAAATAATCTTGCATCAGGAATAAGCTTTTACAATCCAGATTATCATGGTCATAACCAATTCAATCATAACACAACTAATTATCAATAAGGTGATGTTGGTAAACATCACATAGAATTTCAAACAATATTTCACCTTATATTGTAAAAAGTGGTTATTCTTATTCTTACAAAAATCAGTAATATGACAAAGTGTACATTGCAAAATCCCTAAATTATGCTCTACCATCCCAAGCACATAAACATCACAAGTAATAATACCCAATATCTCAAAGAATTGCTATACTATCCAATTAAGAATATAACAATAAGAAGTAAATTACCATAAAAGCTAAGCTTCTGCTTTTTCCTCTGCTACCAAAACAACCTCAACAGTAGCAACGTTCTCTTCCTTGGATTCGTCCTTTTCCTTCTCCGCTTTCTCCAACTCTTCTTTTTCAGTGACGGCGAAATCGAAGATCGGCGATTAGGGTTCCAGTCGCCATCGAGTTGACTACCGAGGAGTGAACTATTGAAGTGGAGGAGAACGACTATGAAGATCTGAGATGGAGCGAACAGTTTTGATTAGGGTTATTTCATTGGAGACGAAAATTGACAGCGCTATTTTGGGAGGGATATGAAAATGGTTAAGTTTTTTTGGGAGGGAGATGAAACTGTTATTTGTTTTTCTGGAGGGCAGACGAAAATTTCAGAGCCAAAAGCGTTTCACAACGGATACAAAACAAAATGGGTTAAAAACAGATGATTAAATGTAAACAATAACGCTTTAGAAAAAAGCGTTATTAAATGACGTTATAAAAGACACTTTTTGTTGTAGTGCGCGCAGTTCGAATCGAAGCAGAAAATGAAATATCATCACAAGTTACCACGACCAAAGTCAATGCAATGTCGAAGTCAACAAAAAATCAATTACCATAAATTTGAATAAGTGAAACAAGAAATCAAATAAGTCAAATATGCTACTGGATGAACATACAAACAAAAATCACAAAATGCAGTTCAATGAAATCGATTGGCCGAAACATTTTTAAGTTATGAAATCGCATAAAGTCAAGGAGAAATCAACAGTGAAACAAAATCAACTACCGAAGTATAGGATTGAATTAGATGTGAGTAATTTAAATTACTCACCTTAGCTTGAAACGGTCGCGAGCGAGGCGAAGAAGGTGTCGATCGATCGAACTATTTGAAGCCGGCGCCTTTGATTCAACAAGCCCTAGCTTCGGAGCGAAGAGGAAGACGAACGAAGAATACTCGAGGCCGCCATAAAATTTCTTTCGTTTGATTTTTTTTCTTAATGAAAAGGAGAGGGGTTTCGTATTTTATGAGGAAGGGGGGAGGGGACACGAGTTCGTGGCTAAAGATATTGGCATTAAATGCCTTGGTACCCTATGTTTCATATGCCATGCTTGTTGACTTCTGCCAGTATGAAGTTATGATGATAGATATGTTTGCATTTATAGCTTGGCTTGTTTATACTTAAATATGTTTATTATATTTTTTTTACTTTTTTTATTTTTTGAATTCAATTTGTTTTCGACACAAATTCCAACGAGTTTAGGTGTCGTATGCTCACAAAACAACACCGATAAATACGAAATTTGAAAGTCGGTAATAATTCAATATTCTGCACCTAATGGAACTAGTTTCGTCGAATTCCGAGGCTGTGCCTCGGAAGGCTATTTTTTAAATTCAATTTAAATGATAAAATTTCAAAACTGAACAAATCATTTTCAAATTCAATTCTGAAGCTTCTATTATCTTCAGTATTATCAATGTGAATTTTCTAAGCTTTTAAATTATTTTTAATCAGCTTAAAATTGAAGATTCAAATTTTTTTCAACTTTAAATAGATTAAATTCTAAAATTTAATCGCCAAATTCATTCTGATAATTTGAAATTCAAGTCAAACCATCATTCAAATATTTAAAATTAATTAAATATTTTCAATTTAAATTGTTCAAAATTTTGGGTCGTTACATAATACTTATTCAAAAATATATGCTTTAAGAATATTTAAAGTAAAGCCGCTTTATAAAATATAAAACTAACTTTTCTCTTTCTTTAAAACAAAATACCAAGTCACCTTTAAATAATTAATACTATAATAAATTTGAAAAATACTTACTTTAAAATTTAAATAATTAAAAATAATAAATTTCCTAAAACATACCTTTAAATCAACTTTAAAACTTTTACTTATACTTAAAATTTGCTTCGAAAACGTACTTGGCTATCCAGGGAAATACACTTCTCTTTCACATCCTTTAAAAATAAATCACTATTTATTTTTAACCAAATTCACCCATTCCTTTAATAAATTCCCACCGTGAATTTATTCTTCCAAATATCTACTGATATATTACCTCACCTTTGTAAACCGAGTTTATAAATTTCTTAGTCCCATCATTAAAATTCCAATTTCAAACACTTAAATCAATTTTCAAATTAATTTCCAAGTTACTCCATTTTGAAATAATTTCCTTTACTTACTCATTTATTTCAAAACCATTAACTTCAGATTTTTAATTCTTACTTATGATTTAAAATCTTTTAACTGAAAATACCAATTTCATATTTCTCAAATTCCTTCTTTATCCTTTCAAATAAATTTAAACCTTGAATTTTAATGTAACTTCTTTATTCCTTTAAATAATGTCACTTAAGCTTTAAAATTCATTATTTTCTGTTGATTCAAAATCCCTTTTTTCCATACTCGGAATTATTCATTAGAATTTTAAAATCACTTTTATTCTTATCCAGTTCATTCTTAAATTTATTCAAATTCTCTATGATTATTTTACTTAAAAATTCACTCTTTTATTTTCTTTTCAAAAATCCAGTTCTACATACTTTGATAACTCAGTGTACCGAATATTCAAGCAAACCATAACATTCAATATTCCAATTATCAATATAATTCATCATAGAATATCAAATATTCATGACATAGAATATTAAACAATCTAAATAATTTTGAGGACCAGTTGGATCCCTCCAACCTATTTCCCTGCATCCACAGATGTTAGCACAATAACAATTCCACTTCAAGGTGGAATATCGCGGTATATGGGATTAATATAATATCATCTGCCCATCCGCTATATAATGCGGGAAATCAATCACTCCAATATATACTATATATATACTACTGTATATAATATAGCACATCAAATCAATTCATTCATCCAAACAATTATTTAAATTTAACCATTTAAATTTAAATTTAAATCCAGATGAGTGAGATTAACTCACCTTTGATTTTATTTGCAATTCAATCCAAACGGCTTGTTTCCTTCCCGATTTCAGACCATGTATAACCAAATTACATATCTTTATCAAAGCTGATTTACAAATTTAAATTGTTACAACCAATTAAAATTTACCTCGAAAATCACATTCGATATATAAAATGATCTAAATCTAATTTTTATGTGACCTTTCGATTTAAACATTTTAAAATCCCTGTTTCACAAATCTTATCTATGTTATATTCCGGTCTAACCCTGACTACATAAAACTATCTAACTTTATTTTATTTTTATTCTTTTCAACTAGAAAAATTCCTGTTTCCAGACTTTATATTTTTTTTTTCAAAATCTTGTATGTATATTTTCATATATATTAAATTGAAGAAAAAAAATAACCCGCAGCTATACCTTACTACCGAAGCCACCAGATCGCAGCCCCTAACATCGAACGCCACCACAACCTCCTTGACCTCCTCCAGCTTCGCGAACTCCCTGAAAAGCTAAACTCACCAACATGGCACGAGCCTCCCAATTCCTCGTCACCCAAAGTGGCCTCGACGACGAACTCAGGTGGGTCCAGATCGATGCCAAACCCTTGCATCGGCGCTGCCGATTCCTCCCCACCATGACGAGAACCCAGCCTCAATCATTGCCGCGCCTAGCTTTTCACAATCCAGGATGTCGCGACCCTTCCCTCTCTCATGATTGAGATTCGCTTTCGATTTCGAGAGAGAGGAAAACTAGGTTTCGGTTTCTAGAATGAATTTGAAGGGGAAGGAATTTCATTCGACCATTTTGTTTCTATACGACTTCGATTTTGAAGAAGTATAGAGGAGAAGAGAAAAGAAAATAAATCGGCGTTATTATTTTTTCTTGCTTTTCACTGCGTTCGGCTTGGTCAAAAAGAAAAGGGAGACATGAAATGAATTGGCGTGTAAGAGAAGGGATACAATAATTTGGAATGTTAGGAAAAGTTTTGAAAAGTTTCTGATGTGAACAAATGACCAGTCAAAGCATTTATATTTTATATTTAATCGTCTCGATTTACGTAGCTTAAAATCGCAAACTCCTATCGATGCATGCTGCCAGTCGTTTATAATTTAAACCCCTATTTCGAACACAATGGAAAAGATTTTGAGTCCTAATTCGATCGTATGGAGAAGATAGCTTTTTGGAACCAATTATTATATTAAATCTTCGGTATAAATTTCAGCGCGTTTACTTACCGTATGCTCACACAACAACCCAAATGCTACGAAAATTGAAATTCGATGATAATACACTATTACGGATATAATGGAACTAGTTTCGTCAAATTCCAAGACTGTATCTTGAAAGGCTATTTAAATATCAATTTTAAACGATATATTTTTAAAACCGAACGAATCACTTCCAATTTCAATTTAAAAGCTTTTATTATCTCAGCACTATCAATATAAATCTTACAAGCCTTCAAATTATTTTTAACAGGCTTAAAACTCTAGGTTCAACATTTTACCCAACTTCAAATTATTTAATTTAATAATTAAATTACCCAATAAATGGTGATATTTGAATTCCAGTTAAAAATTAACTTTTAAATACTTAAAATCAATTAGATATTCCAATTTCAAACATCTCAAAATTCCGGGTCGTCACATTCCTCCCCCCTAAAAGAATTTCGTCCCCGAAATTGCTGGTTAGGAAGAGTGGTCCAATTCCCATTTACTATTTTTCCAAAACCAAACAGTTTTTAACAACTTCCCAAAACAATCATTTTTATTAAAAACACACTATCATTCTAACAACTTCTCAACCCACCCATAAGTTCCAAACAATATTACTTACTCAACAATTCGAATTATAATTTAAACTCAAATTTTAAGTTATCAAAATTTTCTTAAAATTTTTCTAACTCCTTAAATTTCCTAAAAATTTCGCCAGCGTCTCCTTTGCGCGGCTAGCTCGGAACAACTACAAAATGCCTCTACGGGCTCCCAAATTCCAAAAGAAAACAAAAGGCCAAATGGCTAGATCGAAAACCCAATCAAATTTCATACAGAAATTTAAACACATACCTTTTTGTCGAGCAATTCAATTTATCTTATGAAATTAAAAATCCCAATTTTCCTTTTATAATACCCGTATATCTTACTTAGCAATAATATCCAATCACGACATTCAAAATCATTTTAGTGACTCCCTTACAAAATTTCAATATTTATTCATCCAAGCTCGTACGATATACATATATCATCCGTACGCAATATCAAATTCGATCACTCGCTCGATCATACAATTTCATTTCGAACTAGTATCGTCCACTCGACTTTCCAGTGCAGACTCAGATCTGGTTTCTTGATCAGAAGCCGTCATTCCCCTTGCATAGTCATAACTGTGATAGAGAATTTCCAGAATCAATCAAAAATCCATATCCAGGGTTCGCCGTCGAAAATCGAGTGAAAAATCCTAACTCGGATCGATATAACTATTTCAAAATTCTGTGCTCGAATCTGTATCAAATTGCTATGCGAATAAAATAATATACGTACATCCTACGTATTTATCTTAATTGATTATCAACTATATCAATTCTCTTTTTATTCATATTCATTTGATTTCTATTCACTTATCAACGCTTATCATTTCACATATTTTTATTAAATCTTCACTCAAATGCTTATTCAATATATTTTCCCGACACCCATATTATTTAAGAATTGCACCATTTCTTCTTAAGTTCAATATAAGTATTTTATACGCTTCTTATATTTATTTCACTTCACCACTTTAGTTTATATCTACTTCTATTCAAATTGGTTCTCCCATTTCCATGTGAATTCAATTTATCTTCAACTCCGAATATTGAATTTTATCTTCCATTTATAACTGATTCATATCATTGTTTTAGATTAGTTTCATTCACCAATTTACTTCAATTTTCAATTTGAAATCGTTTTGTCGCTAACAAAAATTTTCCTAAAAATTTTCAAAATTTTTTCTAACTCCCAAAATTTTCGAAATATTTTGGCAGTCTCCTTTGTACGGAGGAGCTTTTGCAATTTGACAAGAGATACAAATACACACACACACACACACATCGACCCACCCGGTCGGAAAAATAAACAAAACAAATAATAGTTCATATTTCCTAACTTTTATTGCATAGGCGTATCTCTATTTGGCATTTTTAAGCAAGCGGCTTATTTTTTAGCAATTTGCACGACCAAAATCCTACCAAACGGCCTTCAGGTTCCTATACTTACTCAATAAGCACTATATATAAAAATTTATAGCATTTCACTTATATTTAAATAGCTAAAACATGGATTCTATAACAATGCATGTTATATACTTTCATAAGAACATATGTAAGGTTTCGACACTTATTTCAATTGCTTTCAATCAACTCTCAACCCATACTATTCAATTTTAGTGATTTACAACTCACTTGCTTGCATACGATTCATTTTAATACCAAACGAACTTATATTCATTTCAATTGATTAAAAAATCAATTTTATTTACTTCTATTAATTCATAGAATTTTATTTAATCTCATTTTCGTCAAACGACAATTATTTTTATGCAAATTCGGCGATATTTATGTGAATAAACAATTACTTAAGCTTTTAATCATTTTAAATTGATTCCAATACAATTTATATTAAATTTTATTCCATTCTAACTTGTTTACAAACCATTCACTTGCATTTCATTCATTCCCATGTTAGTTTCATTTTAACCCATTCCATTAAGCTTGACAACATTCCATGCTAATATTAATAACCATTTCCCAAATTAATTTAACCCAAACTTTTATTTAATGGGCTTTCACCCTTACTCAAAGCCAAGCTTCTATTATTTTTAAACTTAAGTTAATTTACTTTCTTCAAACTTTTACAACTTCATAACTTAAGTTCACTTCTATTTAATTTGATTCTCATCAAATTCAATTACCCTATTCTCTTTATCCATTGTAATTTTAATCCCATTCTCAGCTTGTTAAAATAATATCCAAGCACGTATTTAACTCATTTATATTCGAATTGGATTTTATTTGCAACTCAAATCATTTCTATTATAATCCAATTCCATTTCACTTGACAACTTTGATTCATAATTAATCCACTTACAATATGCGATGAATATTATTTATACTCAAGTTCTATTTCTATCATTTAATTCACAAACCAATTTTATTAACTTAAAATTCATCTTTTATTTAACCAATTTAAAATTCCATTAACATACTCACTTAACCAATTTATTCAAATTAGTTCATTTCCTACTTTTAATTCAATATTTGATTTTTACCTTCCAAAAATCACTTCACTTAATTTCTTGAGTTCAACCTATTTTATAATTCCAGTTTTGGATTTTTATTCATTTCCCAAAATATACACAATTTTATTTTGGCTTATTTATTCCGCTTCTAAGTTTTATAAGTCTTAAATTAATTATATCCATACTTTCATCCATTTACCATCAATCCCGTTCACATTTTACTTTTTAACTCGGGATTATACATTTAATTTAGCCAAGTATGTATTTTTATCCAATTTTTAACTTTTATAAGCTTTCCCGCTTATTTTTATTTAACTCTTCTTAAGTTCAATTTCTATTCTACATAAATTTCAAACTTATATAAGTTCCCAAATTTATTCTTTAAGCAGTTCCAATTTACTTCCAGAGTTTTAAGCAATTGCTTAAACATTCCAAAATATTTTAAACCGACTTCAGAGTTTTCAATAATCACATAATTATTTCAAAATCCTTTTTGAAATTATTTATATCAAAGTCCTATGGTAAATTGAATTATCTCTATGAATTTCAAAACCAACCCAGTTTTGCAAACAACTCCAATTCAAAATCTCCAGGCAGCAATCCCTCTCTTGGAAACTTGAAAATGAACATCGATGATGCTGCAGTCATCACCGAAGTTATTTTCCAGCGACCGAAAAAGTTCGATGCTTTTATCTCTTCAAAACATTTCAAATATTTATAAAGTCCAAATCTCTCCACATTTCAAACCTAATTCAAAATATTTATCAAATACTATCACTATTACCTCTCCAAAACTTTTGAAAACCATTTTCAAATCCCAAGAAATTAAAAATTTTCCAAAATTCCAAGTTTCAAATTTTCAAGTCCTTCAACTCACATTCAAAAATTACTCTGGAATTTTATTTCAATTTGTAAATCTTATTTACAGTTTACGTTTCAAATTTCCTTTGTATATGAATTTATTCCTTAGCTTTAGTTATGATTTCAATTTCTTATTCAGTTTCTACACAATAATGACAATGATTTAATATTATCATTCTCTAACAACCAAGCAACCATATATAACCATAACAATTTACGAAAAATTATTTCCTTTATATACAAAAATAATTTGGGTAAAATTATTTCGTTTACCCTATTTAAAACAATACCGTGTCGGTTTATCTTGTTTAAGAGTTTAGAAATCCCTATCGATGACATGGTGTCCCACACATCGACCAGAATCCATAAACACTCAACCGATAAGTCAACACAATATAAAAACAATTTTTATATACACTAACAAATACGCGCTCATATCTACTAATACACTCAAACTCATTTCTAGAGTACTATGGACTCTATTTACAATGAGTAATCCCCACCAGATCCATGGTTATCATAAACCTAAGCTCTGATTCCACTGTAATGACCCGCAAATCTTTTCACCTTGAGTCGACACTATTTTCCAACACATCAACTCAAGGTGAACGGAAATACGAACCATTTGGGTTAAAGACGAAGGAGGTAGAAGAAGAGAAAACAAAACAACAACAACAGAATCTTACCGTCGCAGCGGAATAAAATATAATAGATAATAACAGATATTTACGAAAAAGAAAACTATATCTGTTTTATACATACATCACCAGAATACATCATCAGAATACATCAATAACATACAACTGGACAGTCATATAAATTTGTCCACAAAACTGAATGCACAGCGGAATAATAATCAAATACGGAAGTACGTATTGCAATCCAGCTCGTCTCCTGAGCTCCAAAACATCATATCCTGTATTCTATAATACTCGGTCTGACCCGAGCATTATAGTTAAATAACACCTGAGTCGGTCTGAAATACCAACGTGAGAAAACCACACTCAATTTGATTACTAAAGTTTCAAAATCCTTTGAAAACAAAAGGCATCTCGTAAGACCACGCCAGAAATAAACATGTCAGGTTTGTACCTTACGATAGCCAAAAACATTTTTTTATAAAATCCTTTGATATTATAATAGTGTCTATATACAAATACTTATTCAAATAGCCGAAATTGTTACATTTACTAAATTCCATCATGCTAGCCATAAAGTGGGTTCTGCAAACAAAACCGTAAAGGCACGTTGGGGGAATGGATTTCCTACGAATGACTAGACACTGGGGTACCACCTCTCACAGTAGATCACCGAACCGAGGATCCCTCCCGATCTCCTGCAACACAAGACTGGGTCTACCCCTTACTAGATAATCCCGAGTAAGATCACCCCACAGTTGGGATCAGCAACCGCCCACTAAGCCGAATAAAAAGGGACATCTAGACAGGGATGACCTTACCCTAATGGGTGCTACCCACTTAGCCTTGTTGCATATCCCCTGATTTTCAGTCATTCCCGGTTGATGAGGCTCGAGGCTAAGCGTTACCTTTTAGAACATATCACTTAGAATGCTCACCGTCCTTCTGACGATGTTCTCAAAGCATTCACCCATACAAGTCCGTTCCGGGTTCGAACGGAACCGAAGGCACTACTCCAACTACATCCATTTTGGAATCACCTCAGGATTAGTAGCGACGAGCCCTTGCATTTCATTGCTCCACCTTGAATCCAAACCTTTTTTTCCCCACGAAAACGTTCAAACCGGATCGAAGTGGTTTTCAAGAATAAATCCTGATCCCAGTCTCTTCGAAACGATCAACGCATAGGCCAATATTGGTAGTCGGTTATTTAACTATCAACTAACATTCACAAACAAACATCAACATAAATAATTTCACTAAATTATTTATTAATCTCAAAATATTTTCACAAGATATATTTCGACTTTTCAACCCTTTGAAACAGTTTCAAACCATCTTCCTTTTACGGAATAAATTCCCCAAATATTTTCTATTTCCACCGAAATCACCAAGTACAAATACTTTAGATTTTTAAAATAATTTAAAACTCATTATTATAAAATATTCTTTAAGTCATTTACGTTAAAACTATTTTAATACTTATTCAAAAATATAGCTTTAAGAATATTTAAAATAAAGCCACTTTATAAAATATAAAACTAACTTTTTTCTTTCTTTAAAACAAAATACCAAGTCATCTTTAAATAATTACTACTATAATAAATTTGAAAAATACTTACTTTAAAATTTAAACAATTAAAAATAATAAATTTCCTAAAACATACCTTTAAATCAACTTTAAAACTTTTACGTATACTTAAAATTTGCTTCAAAAACGTACTTGGCTATCCAGGGAAATACACTTCTCTTTCACACCCTTTAAAAATAAATCACTATTTATTTTTAATCAAATTTACCCATTCCTTTAATTAATTCCCACCGTGAATTTATTCTTCCAAATATCTACCGATATATTTCCTCACCTTTATAAACCCAGTTTATAAATTTCTTAGTTCCATCATTAAAATTCCAATTTCAAACACTTATATCAATTTTCAAATTGATTTCCAAGTTACTCCATTTTGAAATAATTTCCTTTACTTACTCATTTATTTCAAAACCATTAACTTCATATTTTTCATTCTTACTTATGATTTAAAATCTTTTAACTGAAAATACCAATTTCGTATTTCTCAAATTCCTTCTTTATCCTTTCAAATAAATTTAAACCTTGAATTTTAAAGTAACTTCTTTATTCCTTTAAATAATATCACTTAAGCTTTAAAATTCGTTATTTTCTGTTTATTCAAAATCCCCTTTTTCCATGCTCGGAATTATTTATTAGAATTTTAAAATCACTTCTATTCTTATCCACTTCATTCTTAAAATTTTCAAATTCTCTATGATTATTTTACTTAAAAATTCACTCTTTTATTTTCTTTTCAAAAATCCAATTCTATATATTTTGATAACTCAGTGTACCGAAATATGTTCAAGCAAACCATAGCATTCAATATTCCAATTATCAATATAATTCATCATAGAATATCAAATATTCATAACACAGAATATTAAACAATTTAAATAATTTTGAGGAATCCAGTTGGATCCCTCCAACCTGTTTCCCTGCCTCCACAGTTGCTAGCACAATACCAATTCCACTTCGAGGTGGAAAATCGCGGTATACGGGATTAATATAATATCATCCGTTATTATGCGATGCATAGGGTCTCATCCACTATATAATGCGGGAAATCAATCACTCCAATATATATTATATATATACTACTATATATAATATAGCACATCAAATCAATTCAATCATTCAACCAATTATTTAAATTTAACCATTTAAATTTAAATTATAACCAAGATGAATGAGATTAACCAACCTTTGATTTTATTTGCAATCCAATCCAAACGGCTTGTTTCCTTCCCGATTTCAGACCTTGTATAACCAAATTACATATCTTTATTAATTACTAAGGTAATTAAATTTTTGTCTTAAATTAAAGATGACTTACAAATTTTAAATTGTTATAACCAATTAAAATTTACCTTGAAAATCACATTCGATATATAAATTATCTATACGATTTTAAAAGTCTAATTTTTATGTAACCTTTCAATTTAAACATTTGGAAATCCCTGTTTCACAAATCTTATCTTTGTCATATTCCAGTCTAACCCTGATTACATAAACATTATCTAACTTTATTTTATTTTTATTCTTTTCAACCAGAAAAATTTCTGTTTCCAGACTTTATATATTTTTCTTCAAAATCTTGTCTGTATATTTTCATATATATATATATATATATATATATTAAATTGGAAAAAAAAGAAAATAACCCGCAGCTATACCTTAATGTCGAAGCCACCAGATAGCAGCCCCTAACATCGAACGCCATCACAACCTCCTCGACCTCCTCCAGCTTCGTGAACTCCCCGAAAAGCTAAACTCACCAACACGGCACGATCCTCCCAATGCCTTGTCACCCATGGTGGCCTCGACGACGAACACACGTGGGTCCAGATCGATGCCAAACCCTTGCGTCGACGCTACCAATTCCTCCCCATCATCACGAGAACCTAGCCTCAATCATCGCCGCGCCTAGCTTCGCACAATCCAGGATGCCGCGACCCTTCCCTCTCTCATGATTGAGATTCGCTTTCGATTTCGAGAGAGAGGAAAACTGGGTTTCGGTTTCCAGAATGAATTTGAAGGGGAAGGAGTTTTATTCGGCCATTTTGTTTCTATATGACTTCGATTTTGAAGAAGTATAGAGGAGAAAAGGAATGGAAATAAACGGCGTTATTATTTTTTCTTGCTTTGCACACTGCATTCGGCACGGCGTTATTGAGGCATGCCGCCAGGCATTTATAATGTTAAACCCCTATTTTGAACACAATGGAAAAAGTTTCGCGTCCTAATTCGATCATATGGAGAAGATAGCTTTTTGGAACCAATTATTATATTAAATCTTCGATATAAATTTCAGCATGTTTACTTACCGTGTGCTCACACAACAACCTCAAATGCTACGAAAATTGAAATTCGATGATAATACACTATTACGGATCTAATGGAACTGGTTTCATCGAATTCTGAGACTGTACCTTGGAAGGCTATTTAAATATCAATTTTAAACGATATATTTTTAAAACCGAACGTATCATTTCCAATTCAATTTAAAATCTTTTATTATCTTCAGCACTATCAATATAAATTTTACAAGCCTTCAAATTATTTTTAATAGGCTTAAAACTCTAGATTCAACATTTTACCCAACTTTAAATTATTTAATAATTAAATTACCCAATAAATGGTGATATTTGAATTCAAGTTAAAAATTAACTTTTAAATACTTAAAATCAATTAAATATTCCGATTTCAAACATCCAAAAATTTCGGGTCGTCACACCTTTACTACACTTGCTGATACAAAATACACATACATAAATAAACATAATAACGGAAATAGATATCTAAACGCTAAGGAGCCTCATGCTCGTCCATCGTCTTAAAAGGTGCCCAAAGAAACTTGCTACTCTCGGATAACTCATATATAAATGCGTACCCCAAAGTTTGGGGAAAACCAAGAGCTTATATCAGAAAATATGTCTGATATGAGTAAACTCTAAAGAAAGGGTGGAAATAAACAACAATATATGGCACCATATCGCCAAATAATGAACGGTTTCCCCACACAAGAAGAATGTTCAACTACAAGTAGCGGGTATAATAATTAGACATCATGAATGCACAAGACACTTCCTGATGCAATTAAGAAAGAAATAAATTTAGGAGTTTAAATAAAAAAATGAAAGGGAAATTTTTCAACAAAGACAAGGAGGTGCACGCCATTACCAAAAGTATACTTCTAGAAAGTTACTTGATAACTATGATGGCTCTCGGATACGTCTAAGTCGGACCCTGCAAACCGTATCGAGAATCCACGTATTTTACATCTTCGTGCGCATATTTCCGAAATTAATATAAGGTGGATTTAAGGATACCGTAATGAAGCAGCCCCACCTAGCTTGGGTTACACTCTTTCTTTTGTTCAATCATTTTTGGCAAAGGATATCAATGCTCAAAATGAGCAACAAATCTTCTTAGATTAGCAACACAAAAGGTAGAGAAATCGATTTCAATAAATTGACTATCGGGAAAAACAAAATGATTATATTTGGAAATTAAATATCATATTCATACCACTACTCGTCGATTTCAAACTTGTACTATTCCATGTTGATAATGAAGCCGAGCAAGTTAAGGTATTGTTAACTCTAAAAATTTCCTTGATGAATTTTTTTACCTTCGAGATAGAGACAAGCTTCCAAACCACAAAATTTAGCGCTTAGAATATGACTAAATCCTTTCTATATAAAGGATATCATTTATGGAAATTAAATTTATTGTCTTTTCAATAACGAATCAAACTTTTAAACTTTTAAAACCGAACTTGTGCTTCGATTTCACAGCACAAATTTTAACTTAGAATAGCATTACTAAAAATGATTTATTAACTTCAAACAAGATTAATTACTTCAAACACCTTTATTTAAAATAATTTATTAACTTTAAACATGATTAATTACTTCAAATGTCATTATTAAATGATTAACTAGTAATCTTTAAAACATCATTATTAATTCGATTAATTAACTTTAAGCATCATTATTAAAAATGATTAATTAATCTTTAAAATATCCTTATGAAAATGATCTGTTAACTTTAATACGTCATTATTAAAATGATTAATTGTCCATATTCATCATTATTAAAAATGATTAGTCAATCTTTCAAACATCTTATTAAAATGATTAATTAACTATAAAACACAATATTAAAATAATTAATTAACCTTAAACATCATTATTAAAAATGATTAATTAATCTATAAGACATCATTATTAACATGATTAACTAACTTTAAAACATCATTATTAAAGTGATTAATTAAACTTAAACATCATTACCAAAATGATTTACTAGTTTTAAACATCATTATTAAGATGATTAACCAATTTTTTTGTTTTGTAAAACCCAAGCACGAGACTAACATAAATATTTTCAAAAGAGATGATATTTTTAAAGTGTTGATATAGCGGTAGCGGCTATACAGACACTTCCGTAAAACATTTTGCATGTCATATATTTATCTATACTTCTCATAAATGTAAGCATATATATACTCAAATGTATGCAACATTCTAAAGGCAAGGTAAAACTTGTCACTTTATAACTTTTGCACTTCGAAGTGTGTCGTAGCGACCTATTCACTACGAAAACTTCGACTTCATTTTAAGTCCTCTGCAAACATCCTATGTGCCATCCGCTATCAAGCGAGAATCAAACCAAACAATAATCTTTACAAATACTTTCAACATAAGTAATTAAATATGGTTAAAAAACAAATTATAAACTTAAAAAATTAGGTTTTAAAGGGAGTTTTACTAACCTAAACAAGCTCAAACTTTAACCAAACTACCACAACTATTCAATCGACAAACGGGCCTAGCTTCCTCCTCAAAAAATTCAACATTAAGACCTATGGGAGGAATTTTATTTTATCCCAGGGCGGTATTAGGCTCGACTAAGGAAGAAAATGAGGCCTTAGGTTTTGTTTTGGTTGGATTAGTGATGTAGAGAAGAAAGGAAGAGGTTTTAGCAATTTTGTTTAAGGAAAAAGCGGAAAACGAAGCAACTTTTGAACTAAAACTCCATGGAAGGAGAGATTAGCATGGAAGGAAGAGAAATAAGAAAATGAAAATAAAATGAAGTAAAGGAGAAAGTGAGAGAGTGGAGCATCTTTCATAGAAAATGTAAAATGGAAACTTACCAAAATATCCAATACCCTCCACTAAAATCATGCCACGTCACCTTCCCTTGCCTTTCATCCGCATGAAATCCACCTCATCCATCAAATCACCTCACTCTAACACTTTGCATGACTTGATGTATCATCATTTTGTACCATTTCCTTTTTAAATTTTAAAAGAAAAGTCATATTTTACTTCATTTAATTGAGTATATTTTTAAACCAAAATATAATCTAATTACTTCATTAATAAAAGCATATGTTGTTTATACAAAGGTGTACACACGTACACTTGTGTACACAACGTGTTTCAACAACTTCCGATTGATGAAAAGTCGGATCCGAAAATCGATTTTCGGTCACATTTTCAATTTTCTTCGAACTGCTTATTTTTGTAAACCAAATTTCAAAACAACTTTACCTCCATTAAGTATTATTAAAAAGGAATCTATTTGAGCTATAAAATCCATTATTTAAATATTCAAATTTGAAGTGACAAATTACATGTTGTTACAATTATGAAATCTATATCGCATTCCTTCAATCAGTTTGATGTTAATTGATCGAGTTAGACCCTTCGTGAATGGATCTGCTATGTTGGTTTAATTAGCTATTCTGTCAATCAACTTTCTTTGATCCTGATAAAATGCCTTTATCATGTGGAACTATTTAGAGTACGTTTCTCAACTTTTAGTGAGATCTTGTTGTTACATTGTTATCATATAATAATAATGCAGTATTCTCAATACTTGGAATCTCCGTTAGCTCTTTTATTGCGATACTATTCAAGGCGATGTACTTTACCTTTCGTTGAATCAGCCACAATCTTTACATTTGGAACATTTCCAACTTAGAACTGCTTAATTATGGTCTGAACATGAATTATTGACATATTATGCTTGATAACACTTATCAAGTTCGACTCTGAACATTCTTTTACAAAGAGTTCATTTGTAATGGCCTCGTACCATTTAAATCGATAATAAATCACATATGTCCAACTCAAATCGCACGAATAAGCAGATCATTAAGGGTAGAAAGAAAATAAAGACAGAACGGAATCTTACACGAATGGAATAACATGTATTATTTCAATAATAATCTTTACAACGGAAAATTTGAAAATACAATATCCGAATCTATCTTAGATTCAACTTGGACAGTATAAACTTCTGTCTTTACAATTGCTGAAAACAATAAAACATATGCACTAGATGCAACGGATAATAGAATATATCCATACGATGATGAAGATCTCCAGCTCTCCTCTGGAAACTTCTACCATCTTCAACTCAACCTAAAACTACTCGGATGTGATCCAAGTATTAAAAATACCCGGATCAGGCTTGATAAACCAGCGTGAGATACTCGAAATTTAAAATGACTATATTATCAAAACCATTGAAAAAGGGTATCTCGTAAGACCATGCCCAAACATAAACATGGACCGGTTTTTACCTTATGAAAACCAAAACACTTTTATACCAAAATACACTTAATATTATTTTTAATGACGTTCCTTTGAAAACACATTAAAATAAACTTATTCAAATAAGGTATCAATATCTGGACTAACTCTAAGGGAATATATCCACACTGGGTCAATGGAATATACCGAACGAAATATATGATACAAAAAGGGGTAGCCGAAATGTTTGCAAGTTATTACAGCTATTTTGGAAATACAATCAAAACCATAAATCTCATGTTGGGATTGGATTTTCAACATGATAGGAAACCGGTGGCCTTTTCTCCGATCCACGCATAACAAACATAGTTCCCACGGTGCCTTAATTGCTTTTCTTAAACTAGTCACTTGGAACTATACTTGCTACACTACTACTGATAATTGGTAGTTCCTATGAGAAATGCTAATTAAGGATCTTAAGTCTAAGAAAGTAAGGATAAACACTAGAAGGGGTGAATAGTATTTTAGAGAACTGTTAAATCTTTTTGAGTTTTGTTAATTTAAACACAAATGTATGCAATATTCAAACACAGATATGATCACAGAATCAAACACAAATGCAAATATAAAGTAAAAGCAGTAAAGGGAAGAACACACTGGATTTTATAGTGGTTCAGAGTTACCCTACATCCAGTCCCGCACATAAGTACAGATTCCCTTTCAAAAACAATCTTTACAATTACACCCTCGATTTCAAGGCTACTAGGTGCACCCTCCAGAATCACAATCCTTTGGGTAGAGATATATGATTTTTCGGGGAACAAGTTTACCCAATTGATTTCCAAGACTATAATCACACCTTTTACACTTGATTGATTTCCAAGGCTACAATCATACCTTTTCTCGCTAAGTTGATTACAAAAAGCCTATAACTTTGAATAGCATTGAGGATCTTGTTGAGATAGTGATAGAGAATCAAACCAGAGATAATATAGTTAGATTTAATGTTGATTTCGACAGAGTAATGATAAGAATTTGTATATAGAAATGTGGAAGAAGAAGAGGAGTGAAAAACCAGAAAAACTATCTTAAAATTCATTGAAACTATCCCCTATTTATAGAGGAACAACAGTCATGTCCATTCGTGAAGAGTTATGGCGAATAGACACTTCTTTTGAAATTTAAATTTTGAACTCAACTGACACTATGTCGACATGGGGTACATGACTATGTCGACATCCCAAAGGGATATTTGGTGTTTTGATTTTTCTTTGAAAATAACCTTTATTTTATATTAATACTATTTTAAACTTTATAAATATACTTGACTATATTTAAAATACATAAGTAAGTATAAAGAATAATATATACAAAATTTTATTGTAATTTTATATTTAAAATCTAAGTATAAATATTTAAAAGTTAAATATACTACATTTAAAAGATAGTTTAAAAACAAGGATAATTTGATTTTGAAATTAAAGATTATTTTGAGGCTAAAAGTATTTGAAATCAGGATAGATGTTTTTGATGCTTTTAAAAGGAAGGTTTTGAAATCATTTTGAAAACAAGATATAATTTTGAAAAATCATTTTGAATAAAAGGTTAGCGGATACAAAATAATGTTCCACTAGATTTTTTGTAGGTTCCATCCTACTTAGGGTTCCATCCCTTTAACAGGCTCGAAGTAGATTCCAATACACGAATAAATTGGATTTTAAGATGCCAGTGCTTTTTAGGAGTTTTAACAAAATTTCTAATTAAAAGATAAATTACTTGAACTCTTGAATTCTTGATAATTTTGGTACTCATGAGTCGTCAATCTTGATACCTTGAATCTCTATACTGTACAGTCTTTATTCTTGGTACCTGCATGGTTAAATCATGCATATACATATATATATATATATCTAAACTTATACTGTTAGTATTTATATTTTATAATCTATTCTAAGGTTGTTGTCATCAAAACCATCATCTCACGGACTAGCAATCTCCCCCTTTTTATCATGACAACCTTTGTTTATAAAATATTACTTCTATCCTATTAACTCCTCCTTAATCTATGCCTAACTACACTATTTTATACTTCTCCCCCTTTGTCATCAACAAAAAAACTAACTCTAAACTATATAACACTAAACTATATAACTCCCCCTCATTATTGGACGAACATACCTGCATTAATAAACTTATACGATGGAATATAGAATTGATAGTCACAATAATGAATCAAAGATTATATACATGTCAATGTATAATTATACATGTGTCAATGTATAATTATACATTTTTTGTACAAAAAACATCAATCCATACTAAATATCAATCAAATTCAAACCAAGCCAAAGAAAATGAAATCAAATCAATCAAGGCAAACAATTCAAACAAAGCAACCAAATAAAATTAAACGTTACGTGGAACTTCCACCCATCCTTCTTCTTCAAAGATAGGGTCTGCCTTAATAGCATCTCAATTTTCACTTTCGTTGGTGAGAGAGACTGGAGGATGTGCTTCGTTATCATCCTTGTGTAGGGAGGAAATCATCCATCTTATTGCATCGAAATGCCTTTCTTGCTCCTTGATCATCTGTATTTGACTCAATTCTAAGTGTCGCTGGTTATGAAGAATGAACGAGGGAATATTCTTGAACGAATTAAGATTTTCTTTAAGATTTTCGGATAAGTTATGAATTGGATTAGCCATAATTGGATTTGTGGAAGAACGAGAGATAGAGCAGATAAGAAATAGTTTTCAGTGAAGAATTCTAGAAGAAATAGGTATTTATAGGTGTAGAAATTCGTTTGAAATGAATAGACATATGGTAAATATTCAAATTTCAAATTCAAAATGAATTTTCATTTCTGACAAGTACATGTCGACATGGTCATAGGGGGTATGTCGACATGGAGTAGTGAAATTTGATGATATATTTTGATTTTGTGAATAATTGTGTCTCTCTCTCTATATATATTTATATAATATACTAACATTTATTATGGAGATAAGATAAGCTAGATAACAGAATGAAATTCCATTTCATTTCATACTAAAACGATACAACAATTAATCATAAAGAACTACACGAACATCCAAATCAAAATAAACTAAAACAAATACGGCGAGATACGAAAAGGTAGAACTAGTTAGAGGATGATGATGATGAAGAAAGTCTAAGTTTCTTGCTGACTTTGGAAATGAACTTGTTCATCTTGGATGATATATTGTCCAACTTCTTACTAACGGATTGTTTAAGAATCCGTTGACTCTCAACAATCGTCTTTTGGTTTTTGAGAAGGGTTTTGATGGATGGATTAGGAGGATAGTCGATGCTTTCCAAAGAGGTTTCACCTTCTTATTCTTCAATGTCCATTTCATCCCCTTCTTCTTTCTCTTCCTCTTCTTCCATTTCCACATGAGCCAAACGCTCTTCCTTTTCGGCAAGAGTCTCATAAGGTTGAAAAACAAATGGAATTTTCATAAGCGAAATGTTGGAATGATTGAAAACTTTTCTAGAAACAAATTATTCACCTTTGAAATACACTCCAAAATAGTTAAAAATCCGAGTGAGATAAATTCCATGATACAAAGTATTCTCACCCATTTCAAGATTTTTGGGACGAAGTTCATCCAAAATAACTTGCACCCAATTTATGTCATAATTTCCAAATATAACAAAAAGTGTTTTGCAAACTTTTGAAGTAGGATTGTTAAAATTCTCCGATCTTAAGCTCAAAGTATATTGCAAAAGAAGATTGACAATTCTTGCTTTTGGTCGAAAATTTTGATTTTTGAATTCAAAATTATCATTCCCTTCGAAAATGTGATGAAATGTCTCATGATCATTTTCATCGATTTTAAAGTTAGAAAGATCCATTGCCGTACTCTTGCAATTGAGAATGGTACCTAAAATATTAGAATTCAAAACAATTCTAGTGCCTTTGATACCACTCCAAATTTCATCCTTATTTCCATTATAAAATCCACGGCTTAAATTTGCACAGAAAATTTTGACAAGATTTGGATAGCAAACAAAATCATTTTGAGAAGCATCAATAAGACTAAGAATTTGATTGTTTGCAAAAAGAGAATCAATTTCTTAAGAAGAAAAATCTTGAAAGATAGCAAACTTTTCAGGATGGACTTTGGCATAATTAGCATAATTGATGTATGCTTTTATTGCCTCCGGATCGTTGAAGAGTTGCTCTTTTATCTTTCTGAAAATTCTCATGGTGGAGGGGTTGCTCGAAGAAGCTAGTGTAGAGAGCTTGAAGTTTTGAAAAGAGAGTCTGAATTTGAAAATGAGAGTGAAAAGATATGATAAAAGATAGTGAATAAATATATTCTCAAAGGACATGTTCTCTGGTCAAAAGGTAACTTTTCATAGAATTGAATGAAGAGGAAAGGTGAAGGGATATTCAAACTTTGAATTCAAAATTTGAAATTCAAATTGTGGTACCCATGTCGACATCATGGTAGGGACCATGTCGACATGTTCCAGTGAATTTTTATGTTTTATTTTTCCTAAGTTCTCTAATAAATAAATAAATAAATATAAATATACATATATATATATATATACTTTATTATTTTTTAATGTCCATATATTTCTGAAATACTATTGGACATAGTATATTTCAGATAGTATTATTATACTATTAAAAATAATAAAAATAATAAAATAATAATCAAAAATAGAAAATAAATTTTAAATTCAAGCAACACACCAATTCAAAATCAATCAATCAAGCAATTAAGCATCTAGTTCTAAGCAAGCAATTTCAACCAATTATATTGTAAATGTATACCTTTTTCTGAGTCCGTTTCTTTGAATTCTTCAGAGTCGTGAACTGCCGTGAAACACAAATTAGAATTATTTGTTTTCTGATCATCATCACTTGAGGAAGAGTCTGAATCATCTAGAGTAGAAGTAAATGCACACTTTCGTTTCTTTGCTGGATCATTGTTCATAGGAGGATTCTGTCTTTCTGGATACGGACAGTCTCTTTTGATGTGGCTTGGTTCATCACAGTTGAAACATTTGACATTATTTGGCACTACAATCTGATTTCCAGAGTTCTTATAGTTGTTTCTCTTGATATTATTCATCTTTCTGTATTTCACGAATTTCCTAAAATTTCTGGTCATAAAGGCTATCTCTTCATCATGATCACTGTTTGAGTTTGATCCATCGGCTAATGCATTAAATGCCATTGATTTCTTTTCAGATGTTTTGCTTTCTCTTCTCCCGATCATTTGGACTTCAAATGACATTAGATTTCCGATTAATTCTTCTATCTTTAAGGTACTGATGTCATTTGCCTCTTCGATCGCAAGTGTCTTTTGATCCCATTCTGGAGTAAGAGAATTTAAAAATATTCTGACTTGAACTTCTTCAGAAATTTCCTTTCCCAAGGATATTAAAGAATGCACAATATTCTGAAATCTGCTATACATATCTGAAATAGACACATTAGGGTTCATTTTAAATAATTGAAACTGATTTGTGAGCATAGAAATTTTGGTCTGTTTAACTTTGCTTATTCCTTCGTGAGTTACTTGCAAAGTTTTCCAAATTTCATTTGCAGACTTACAAACTGACACTCTATTAAATTCATTTCTATCAAGAGAACAAAACAGAATATTCATTGCTTTAGAATTATTTTGTGCAACAGTCTTTTGCTCAGCGGTCCATTATGCAAAATCAGTTGTGGGTTCGAAATATTCAGTTTGTGTGATATTCCAAGTGTCTAATCCTATAGATTGTAAATATATTTTCATCCTACATGCCCAATATGCATAGTTACTGCCATTAAAAAGTGGTGGTCTGACGGTAGACTGACCTTCTACAAATGAACTAGTGACAGAGATACTAGTGTTAGTGACAATACCAGTGTTGGTAGCCATTTTGAAATTTTTTTCAAAAATCAGATTATGAAACTTTGAAAACATGACTCTGATACCAAATGTGAGAAATGCGGATCAAGGATCTTAAGTGTGACGCCCACCTTTTTGGATGGTTTAAATCGACTATAAACTACACATGTCTAATTCAAACTCATTCAAAAGGAAGGATTGTTAATGGGGTAAATAAGAAAATAAAAGAAAAAGGAGGAAAAATAAAACACAGAATCTCGCAGCGGAAGGATGAAATATAATACAAAAAATAAGCACATAAGTAGTTCATGAAACTATTTTCAACAAAATCAGATTTTACACTTTTTTCAGGCAGAATAAACAATTTCTATAATAATAGTAGATACGGTCCTCGACTCCGTCTTCGTCTTCAGAAATAAGTGTCTTCGCTAACCTGAAATACTCGGTCTGACCCGAGCGTAAAGTAAAACAAAAACACTCGAGTCAGGACTAACATTCTTATGTAAGTAGATAAACTCAAGTGAAATGTACAGATAACTCAATAAGTGAAATACTTAAGTTTAAATAAACATCATCTTTCACACTATGAATCAGTTCAGTTCAAATACCGACTTTATGTTCATTTCCAATCGATTTATTATTAAATCTAACTTCAGATTTCAATTCTTCTCTTAAAGCTATTAATTTATAAATCAAACAAGTTTAAATCCAATAAAAAAATTGATTACATTTCAATTTTATAATTTTAAGTTCAAACATAAATTCAAACCTACAATATTCCAATTTTATTTCTAAATTAATTTATTTAAACCCAAAGTTGTTTTATATCGGGTATACATCATTTCAATCCAAAGTGATTTTGTTAAAGAGAACTTGAATTGTGAGAACAATAATAACATACATAACATAACATGTCACTGATCAACATGCGTGCATAATTAACAACTTAATATATACACATGCATAACTAACATATCACATGTGTCACATATCGTTAACAACATAAGTGAATATTTCAAATTCTGACATGTCATATACTAACATAACATATAAACATATAACATGACATATATACAAGGACTTGCAAGGTAAAATAACATGGCATCTCATTTTTCCCAAACATAACACATTATTTACACATAGCATATGTGGCATATTATTAACATAGTATGTATAACATATGATTTTATTAACTAACTCATTTTTCTTAACAAAGCATATGTGACGTATTTCAATACGGGTATAAAAAATTTCTAAAATAACACAATTTTTTTTACATCTCATATATGACATATTTAACATACATATATGGAAATCAATCAAATCAACATAATATACTATTGGTGACATATAAAACAACATGTGCATGTGAATGTTATAACACAAGTTCAAGGGAACATAACAACTTATATCACATATTCATTACTAAAGCAAACATTTCAATCAATGTTATTTACCTAACAATAAAAATGTTAATCGTGAGTGATTGCTCACCTTTTAAGGTTAGAGAGTTTTTGACAGCACAAATTGATAAATTCTAGATGAAATCCAAACACGACAAGCAAACCAATCCTATCCATAGAAAAAATCCAATAGCAAAGCAAATCACGACAACGCAAGTCGAACAAACTGAGTTTTCTTCTTCTTCTTTTTTTAGAGAGATGAAGCAAGAGAGGAGTGATGCAGTTTGGCGTTTGAAGAGAGAAGGGATGGAGTTTGAAGTTTGGGAATTTGTGGATTTAGGAATTTTGAAGTTTCTGTATTTATGAGGAAGAAGGAGAAAGTGTGAGTAGAAAGCTTCAGATAGAGTGACAAGAAACAATCTGTACATACTTTGGTTTTGTTCTCTAGTGGAAAACTAAAATCAGAGAGAATAATATCGATAGAATGAATCCAAGATGTGGCAAAAAATCGGATATCAAGCAGAAGACACTTTCCATATCTATACTTCGAAAATATGTATCATATAGTACCTTTTAAAATCACTTTCGAATATCATACTTATATAGACTTCGATAATATAAGATTTTGCTTTTCAAATTGAGTACCTTTCCAAATCAATAGTTTTCGAATCAACTTCATACTTATAAAAATTAGTTTTATATAACTTCGATAACTCCCAAATCAAGTATTTAGTAAAATAAGGTTCTCAATTTCAATTTGTTTCAATATCCGATCAGTTTCAAAGCCATATACTATTTCACCAAAATATTACTTCCAAATTTAATATCTTCAGTTTCAAAGTTTCCAAGATAATAGGCTTAGAAAATAATCCTAGCTCCCAAATTACATAATTTGCGTCAAACAAATTCATTTCCAAAATCATCATATAAATACTGGGTTTTAAATTCCAAATCTATTTTCGAAACCAAATATTTTCTAAAATCAATTATACTCAAAACGATTACCAGTTTAAAACACACCTTTTTTAAACATTTAAACTATTTATTTCTATTCAAAAGATCAATTTACTTTTCAAACTATTTAAAACTAAATTTTATTCAAAACAATCCAAACTAAATTCCATATCAGTATAAGTCAAAATAGTCTTATTCATTTAGTTAACAAAACAGTTTCAACTCATTTACCTAATCGAATGATTTATATTTTTGTAGGATTACTTAGCTTTGAAAATTAAACCTTGATTTGGAAGTGCTCGAACCTTTAAAATAGTCGAAGAAACCAAATTTTTAAATCCAAGAGTTGGAAATCATCAACAAATCAATAAATCAATTCCAATAGATAAGGTTATAGCAAAACAATCTGAAACTCGAGGACTGAACACCGGCTTACTTTAAATCATTTCATATATATATATATACACACACACACATATATCTTTCGAATATCAAACCATACTTCAAAATCTGAATCAAAATTTGTTTCACAAAATCGCTCGCATAGCAAAGCTACTAGAGTGGCCTCTCTCCCACTTTGAAACTCGAAAATCAATGTCGATGATGCGTGCACTCATCACTGAAATTATTTTCCAGCGACACAAGTGAGTTCTGGACTTCTATTTTCTTGAAAATTTCTTTGAAATTTCTTTGAAATCATTGGAACTCGTTTGAGTCGTTTGAAACACTTCTTATTCAGAAAACACTTTCAAATCGTATTATTATATATTTTCAAAAATCTTAAACCAATTTCAAAACACCAGAATTCCATCTCTCGAATTTCAAATTAAAACCCTTTAGTTATAAATCAGTTTTTATATAAATCAAATTTCTTATAAAATTTTCAAAATCCAAATCCTTTCAAAACTTTGAATTCTGATTTTAGAAGGTATATAATCCTTATCGAAAACATTTCTCTTTTATATGTAGAATATAATCATACTTCATATTTGTTTCATAGAATTTTTCCTTCTGATATAAACATTAATACATCCATTCTCATAATATTGCTTATATTTCTCTTTAATTTAAATTACATTCATTTCACATGTAATATTTCTAATTTATACTACACTTATTTGCAAATCATTTCATAAGGAATTTTCTTACGTTTATAACCAATTTATTAAACCTAATTCCTTTTTATAAGACATTGTTCGAGTTTAAAGTTATCACAACTTTATTTATAACCATTTATTGCAACATCCATTTATTTCATAATAATTTACAAGTTATGGCTTTATTTGTAGTCATTTCAATTTTAATTCTATTTGCTTATTCCGTTTAGTTTCACCTTTACCTTTCAATTTATTTATGACACGTTTCATAAATGTTAATTAAGTTTATAAACATATTTTTCCAATTTAATCTCCTTCACAACATTTCCTTAATCACAGTTTCAATTTAAATATCCCAAGTCTTAAAGTTCACACTTGTATATTATTACATTACATGCCAAGAACGTATACCCAATTCTATTCATTTACTAAACATAGATATAACAAATTAAACCTTATTTTACTTGCTTTAAAACTAAGGTTATCAATTCAACTATATAATTCAACCCAATTATCAAGTTTCACTCGTATATTAATTCAAAAGGTTTCGATTATCCAAAATGTCCAAATATTCCCTTTTTTCAATAGTTGAAACTATATGTCAACAAACAACAAAATTCACAACAACATTTCAATTTCATAAACAAATATCCTAATTATTCATTTTTTTCTCTTTAATACACCACTATTAACTAATGTTTAGTCCATTAATTCAATCAACAATAATTTACAATGTTTATAATTTGATTAAATACAATAAGTCAACAAAAATGATAATAATTAAATATTACCATTTCATAAATCAAACACATTACAAATAACTATATTAGTCATAAAATATTATTCCTTTATATATACCATATAATATTAGCAAAAATAATTTCATTTCAAAATTTTTACAAAACATTTTTATAACACTAACAAATACGCGCTCTCGTATATACACTCAGACAACTCATTCTAGGGTATTACTACCTTATCCCTAATGAGTTAACCCAACAGGCTAAGGTATGTCTAAACCAAAGCTCTGATACCAACTGTAACGACCGACCTTTTTGGATGGTTTAAATCGACAATAAACTACATATGTCTAATTCGAACCATTCAAAAGGGAGGATTGTTAATGGGGTAAATAAGAAAATAAAAGTAAAGGAGGAAAAATAAAACACAAAATCTCGCAGCGGAAGGATGAAATATAATACAAAAAAATAAATACATAAATAGTTCATGAAACTATTTTCAACAAAATTAGTATTTACATTTTTTTCAGGCAGAATAAACAATTGCTATATCTGTTTCCTGGCGAAATTCACAGGGCTGAGAAAGCTTACGGATACGGATGTTTCCTGGGAGATTCAGGCGTAACCTTTGTGTATCTACGATCTATAGTTGTACAAATGGTTTGGTTGATTTGTTTGGATTGTACTTTCCATATCTATTTTTAAAAGTTTTTCAAGTATTTTCACTGGGTGTTGAAACAGGTATACTAAGCACTTGGAGAATTCTAGCTTCGCCTGATCAACGCATAGCCAGAGTCTGCAAGAATGAGGATAAATGTAGCGACTCTGACTCGATCTTCGAAAATCGGCACCGAATATGACACTCATATTCAAATGCCACAGATCCAAACGTCGAATCTGGTTCGCGGAGCTTATAACACATTAAGTACAACACATCGGAAGAAACGAAATAATACATTTGATATACAACATTAATATCCAACAGATACAATATCTAATACAATATGATACAACAGCTGATACAATGAATATACATCAGAGATATGATACAAGACAATAGGAGCGGAAAGAAAAGATAACACTAGTAGTGGAACAATTTCTCCAATATGGTCTTCGAGGAAGAACTCCAACATCGGTAATCTCCATCTCCAAGGCACCAATCCAAAAATAGATCGAACTCCCAATAACGATGCTCAAAGATAAGCAAGTGCAGTTCAGATCTAAATACTGAACTAGCTCCAGATAATCTACTAAACCCGACTATCTGAAAAACCCAACTCTAAACTGTCCGTGTGGGAAAATTGTGGGCACTCAGAGTTTAGGAAAGGAACAATAAACTCCAGGTCAGTCATGGGACTAATATGAGCAAACAAAAGCAGTTTGGTCTTTTGAAAAAGATAAAGAATTAAAATTTGAAATCCGCAATGCTTTTTGGAAAATAAAACTACCATAAGGCCTCCCGCCACACACACAATGCAAACGCAGAATTGGAGGAGATTTCTCCTTATGATAGTCAAATTTGCTTGATACAAGAAAATTCATTGTTATTATTACTACTGCATAGTGTAGAAAAACCATTTCGAAAGTACAATATAAATCCTATCCAACATACGACCAGTATCATATGCCTACTATAGCTACCATCTAAACAGTGGGGCGCCACCATAAGTAAATGGCAGGTTCTACAACTAAAACCGTATAAGGCACGTATTGGTTGAATGGATTTCCAACAAATGGTCAGGCTAAGGAACTTCCTACCGTCTATGGGATCGCCTCTAGTGGGACGTCCCGAGAACCTAACCGGATCTCTGCTAACACAAGGCCGGTTTACCTCTGTAACTAGGTAACTACTACTCGAGCATGCCATCCCCCGGTCCTTTGGGATCATTATCCGAGGCGCCTCTAAACCACAAAGCAATCACAAAGTAATAGATCTGCAGTATCCACATGAGTAAGTATCTAGGCTCCATACCATGATACCACCCATTTCCAGAAGGGAATGACACACCCTAAAGGGCACGACCCTCATAACCTTGCCGCATCTTTCCTATTTCGACCATTTCCGGGTGTGAGGTCCTGATGCAGTCTCGGCCACAAAGCTACGCTTTATACAAAGCCATGCTTTGATCACAAATGATCAAAAAATGATCATCAACACATAGCTGCACTTTGCATGCCACACTACCAAATTGGGAATATATCACTGATAAATATCAACTACATAACCTCTGAGCTCGTACGTCTCAGAAAAGGGTGTTAAGCTAAAAGAAAGAATTCTCCACCACCAAGCAGAAATGTATTTGATAGAGATCAATTTAATATCTCAAAGTGTAATGTCGGACATACAACCATACTAGTCTGTTCCAGGTTCGAACAGAACCGAAGGCACTTCCGAAGAAGCCCTTGCAAATTCGGGTATCCACAATCCCGATCGGACTTCCCATCACTTAGGGAATCTCTATACCATAGCTACTCGGTGCAGAGACAATCGATAGATTATCCTAACTTTCTTGAAGACACCCGGTCTTCAACACCGGTCTTCAAATGCAATCCATAACGTCGTATCACTATTCGGAATGGGTTATATGGCACAAGGTCCTCTCCCGGCTAACCGAATAGTGAGCGCAATATTTAAAATATATGGATATGGGATTTTAGTTAAGTCACAACTTAAAAATCCAAGGCTTTTCTTTCAAATGGTTAAACAAATTACCATTTTAAAGCTTTAAACAAAAAGATTTATTTCACAAAGTTTCACCCAGTTTCACAAAGATCTATTCATAGATTCCAAAACAATTTCCATTTCGATTGGATTAAATCATTAAATCTTTAAGTTAAAGATTAAATTTATAGCTTTCAAAACGCGTTTCCAAAGATTTATTCATAACTAGGAAAACCATTTGCAATTCAACTTGAAATTCCTTTAATACAAATTGTAAATTCATCTCTTGTATGAAAGTCTTTATCATTTGAAAACAAACAATTTTCATTTTGGAAGAATCCGATTCCATTTATACAAGTTAAAATCCTTGGGTTAAATTCAAATTCCCAAAACTACACCTTTAAATGGTTTAGAACCCATATATATATATATTTGTATAACCTTTTAAAATCATAAATAGGATTTAATTTCAAATTTGGCATTCAAATTTAAATCAATTTTTAAAAAAAAAATTAATCAAGTTATTCAAATTAATTTTTACCTTTGAAATTCTTTCCCAAAAGCCTTTTTATTTTAAACCCAATCCTATTTCCAAAACTATTTGAATTCAAAATTCAAATTTAAAACAATTTCAAAAATCTATGACTTAACCCATTTCCTCGTGCAACCCATATTTGTGTATGTATAAGTGTGGTCCAGGGTTTTACACAATAGTGCACAACATCAATCATCACGGATTCAATCATATCGATAAGCGGTATATCCCATAACGGTTATCTTTATTCACATATTCGTAGATAAAATAAATTCATCAATCATAAATATTTACCATTACAATTCGATGTGGGTTTCGGGTAACCAACTGGAATCCGACTCCATGTCGCATCGAAATTCAAATGTCGTTCTATGAGTCATAGGGTTTGCATAATCATATAACAATATATTCATCACAGATATAACAGCTCAGCACAAAGCATTACATAGCATCACATCACATATCAAATATATCAATCCATCACATAGCATTCAATAACAATCAAACGTCTTTAATTAAGATGAATAAATCGTGTGGTTTTAAATTTATTACTCACATTATTACTTTCCTTAGTAATCTTTAATCAATGATTAATTATCATTAACTACAATTGATTAAGTCTTAACCACCTTCATTAATTAATCATTTCTTTAATTAATTATCTTAATTAACTAACCCTTAATTGTAATTAATTAAACCTTAATTACTTTTATTAATTAACCTTTAATTAATTACTTAAATTAATAAATCCTTAATTATTAATTAAGTCTTAATTATGATTAGTTATCCTTAATTGATTACTCCTATAGATTTATCATTCCATAATTAACTATAATAATTAATTACTCCTTAATTAATAATGATTTCTTAATCACTTTAAGTTAATTAACCTTTAATTGATTATTCTTAATTTAATTACCTTAATTAGTTAACCGCATTAATTAATTATTCTTTAAAGTAATTAACCCTAAATATTATATCAATCCATCTTTAGTCTTTAATTATCTATTCTTAATTACTTCCACTAAGTACTTATTGTTTTATTTAATCATTCATTAACTTGAATTATTAATTAATTTCTTTAATTACCTATTATTTAACCACTAATTACTTAATTAATTATTAATTCGTAATTAAATTACTTGATTAGTTAACTACTAATCATCATTTAACTTTAGGTAGTTAACTACCAATTTTTTTATCACTTGATCATAAATTAACCAATCACTAATTACAATTATAGAGTAATCATTCTTAATTACTTTCTCAAATAATTAATTAATATTAATTATTTATCTTAATTTACATTCTAAAAATCTTCTTAAACTCTGCAAACAAGTTATTACTAGTTTGAAAACTTTAATGTTAATTAACTTTAACACTTAACTTTAAGTTAACTACTTAATTAAAGTATTTATCGGATTTTAAAACATTCCAAGGTATTAACTTAAATAATTAAAACTCATAATAAATTCTTAACTCAGATTTTTAAACATTCAATAAGTCGACAATGCTTAAAAATTTGTTGAAAAATAATTTTCTTAGCTTTACTTACATTATAGCAAGTTTGAAAACTAACCTGAGCAGCTTACTAAAAATCCTGAGCCAATTCTAATCGTTCCCGAGCCCAACTTCGAGGAAACTTCTGCTACTTATTTCAGTCTTTGTTTTATTTTGTTTTATTTTTTTTAAATTTAAAAACTATGACAACATACACCCAACCCGATATCCTCTTCGAGCTATCACCACGCTATCACGAGTGCAGCTTCGAGTCTTCACCAAAACCAACCCGCGCTTTCCTTTTTAAAACCTGAATTTTTTTGTTTAAGATCTAAAACCTGTTTTCATCAAAACTACCCAAGCCCAAAAACAGTAACCCCCGAGCAAACTTCAAAAATACCCAGGCATGACTTCGAGAAATCTTCATCTTCCCAATTTCACAGTGAACCCAATTTCGCCTGTGCACGATCAACGCTCGTGCACGTGTACTAGAGGCCTGACCACCTTCGGTCACCGTTTCATTCACCAGCATGTCGAGGAAGGACCCATCGACGATTCCCAACACCTAGATCTATCTGTTCGTCGAACAATCAAAATCGAACCATTTTGCTTCTTGCTGGAACCAAACTATGGTCCCAGAATGCCTTCGCTTCGACGAACTCAACCATCTGCATCTACACCCTCGCGTCCACACCCACACCAAAGCCTTCTCCTCCTGATACCCACTGACCGATCACCTGAATCACCTCGATAATGATGAACTTCCCTTTTTAATGCTATCGACCATACTGGGTTGTTAAACCCTATTTCGTTCTCGTTCGCCACCAACGATGAATTATAAAATCATTGAGCAATTTTCCGATGATCTCTGACCTTCGAACGTGCTCCACCCTTGATCGCAAGATTTATCATTGCCTCGATCACCGGAATTTGGTGAAAAAGACGATTCTGATCATACCCGATTTTCTCAAGAATTACTTGATTAAAAATTATGATTCTACCTTTAAAAATCGTTAATTTCAAAAACGTTTTTGATGATATAATTTAAACCAGAAAGCATGATGGTTAAATTTTCGACATATATTGAGTTTTTCCTGTATTCCTCATATTCCTAGAATATCTTTGATTAAATTTACTCATTTTAAATTTTAAAAATTGAAACAAGTTAGCACAAACATAACTCATTTAGTTCATAAAGCCTGAATTGAATCAGAGGGATTGAAGTTGAATTATTTTCTTCCTTGAACAAGTTTTAAAACCTAGAATATATACACAGAGGCAAATTCTACTTTTTTTTCCAGACATGCATTTCATATACATATATACAAGTTTACATTCCAACATACCACATATCAGGGAAGACAATCCATTCATGCATTCATCAAAACACATACAAATTTAGGGCTAGGTTGCTCACCTGGAAATTTTGACAGAGAACAAAAGTGTTTGAGCCTGGAAGGGAAAATCTGAGCCTAAAATTTGAAATTAAAAATCTTTGCTTATTTACACTTGTATTTGTTCACTTAATTCATCAATAACAACAAATTTTAATTTTACTTACAGTTTTGAATTCTTGTTATACACAGAGAACTTTTTTTTCCTGTAGTTGAAACCAGAAAGGGTTCAAAAGTTTTGATCTTGATTTGTTTCCCTGCAACTGGTTAATTTTAATGATTAGATTCTTATTATACTACTGATTAACAACATAAAATTCACATCTTTTAAAAGAATTTTACTTAACTTCATTTATTTCCAGAGAATCTTGCTCACTGGCCAAAACTGCAGCTTTGATTATGATCTGCAATTCCAGGTTGAAGATGCTTTCTGATCTGAATTTTGATTCCTGATTACCACTAAATTTAGATGCTTTGATCTTTATATTGCTTTGCTCATTGAATCAGGTTGAAAGCTTTGTTTGATTTTTTTCTTTGTTTTGAATTTCTGTTTTTAGGTTTTATCATTTTCTTTCTTTGGTGTTCGAACTTGTGATACTCAAATCTTTCTACTGTTTACTTTTCAAAGATTTGGCTGGGATATCATATTATTGCATATGGGAAAATGAAGAGTTTTTTTGTAATTTAAAATTTCATTATTTTATTTAGTTAAATATACTAGATGCCATTTGTAAAAAAGATGATTATGGAACCTAAATGCATGTTGATTGCCTTTACTTCCTTATGTATGTTTATGTTTATACAATTGCCTTGAATTCATTTGCAAACTACATTTTTTTCTTCCAAATATGAGAGAAAATACCTTTAAACCCTTTTATTAATTCTCCAAACTTTTAATTTCTATTTTATTTCTAATAAATTTATTTTTAATTTCAATTTTATTAAAAAATACTTGTCCTTACATTTCAAACAAAAATCCAATTTATAATCTAAAATTTTGTTTATTCTAGAAATTTTCATATTAATCCATAATTGATTTCAAAATTAAATCTAAGATTTTATACTATACCAATTATTTTAAAATTTTAAACTCAAAAGAAATTGAAATTTATTTTTGTATAGTTTACTACTTATTTTATTTGTTTTGAGAATTTCCTCAACTTACTTTTAAATAAATTTTCAAAAGTTTAAAATATATTAATTAATTCATATTGACAAATTTTAGGATGTTACTTTTTATTTATTTATAAGATATTAAATATACAAATTCAAATCCATAGTTAAATTTTAAAATCAATGTCCAAATAAATAAATACCCTATTCAATGTGAAAAATTCAAATCAATTTTCAATTTTATTCGAAATCTATTTTAATGATCAATTTAAATTAAATTAAAAATCGAGATCGCTACAATAAACTTGTTGAAACATCGAATTATAGAAGTATTTTCGAAAGGGAAATTGGTTTCGATATAAAAGTATTTTATTATAAAGGTATTTTATCATAATGGTATTTCCAACAAAGAAATTTTGTATTGGATTTACTAATCGCGCCCGATACTTTTCTTTTGAATCTACCGTATCTGCTCAGTTTATTTATTCACCTATATTCTGTTTTTTTCGAATCCACCTTCTTTTCTTTATTGACTATATCCTTTTTAAATATTGTTTATTTATATACTACATTGTTTAATAGAAAATTTTAGTGTTATAAATATTTTAGAAGTTATGAATTAAATAAAACATATTTAAAGTAAATGATTATTGATTTATTAATGATATTTGAAAAGTATCTTGAGATAAAATTTATAAACTTATGAATTATGGATTAATGTTTTCAATAGCTTCTTTGTAAATATAAGTAATGATGTAAATAATTGTTTTCAAATAGTTTTCATATATTTATAAAGGTGTTATTTAAACATATAAATGATATTTGTAGAGGAAGTAGGAAATTAAAAAATGAGTTTTTAAAAGTATGAATATTTCAGGTAAAATTTATATAGTTTCAAATTAATTGTTAATTTTACCTTTCAATCTACTTTTATTTCTGGTTGTTCTATTTTCCTACCTCCTTCTTTTTCGGGGGAGAAAAGTTTTGAGTGGGGGAAAGTGTAATGACCCGTATTTTTCGAAAAGAAGAAAATTCAAATTTTAGAATTTAATACAGTAAGAAATTAAAAATTTATGATTTTAAATAAAATTTACTTTGAATTATAACATCTGATTTTGATTTAATACAGTGACAACTATTTTATGTGATTTCAAACGTATGGTTTAATAAAAGTTTAATTGGATAGTTTTAATATTATGTAAAGCATGAAATTAATTTATAATTAACTAGAATTGGGTTTTAATTGTAAATTAACTTCTAATCTATTTGTAAATAATAAATGTATAATTATGTATTCAAACTTATTTAAATTTTTGTCTTGATTTTCGCTCATCTTACATATCAACCTATTGAAATTAATTTGTTAATAAAATTTAGTATAATTTAGATTTTACATAAAAGGAAAGAAGTATAAATTTTAATTTAATAAGCCTTAATTAGATAAATGATTCAGGAATTGAGAAGTTAAAGTTGAATTAATTGAAATTGTATTTAATTAAGAACTCTACTAAATTTAATCGAATTTAAACTATTGAAGTTTGGTGAAATTTTCAATAATAATAAAATATAAATATAAATTTTGTTGTTTATATGTCAGTGATACTATTTAAGCAAGTTCATTTATAACTCTTATACGTAAACAACAATTCTACAAATGTATTTAAGTTACTGTAAAAAAAAGGATTTCAATTGTTTTAATTATCTTATGTAAACAACAATTCTATAAATGTATTTAAGTTACTGTAAAAAGAATCCAATTGTTTTAATTACCTTATGTGTAAACAACCATTCTATAAATGTATTTAAGTTACTATAAAAATATTTCAATTGTTTTAATTATCTATCCATTAATTATGTTCCGTTTTAAATTCTAATGTTGAAATTTATTGCCGTTAATTTAACTTGGAATCTTTGAATAAAAGGGAATGAGAATTTAACTGAAATTAATGATGTTTAATGAAAGAAATGTATGTTTGTTAGGATCCGCTTTAAAGTGTAATTTTGAAATTAATAAAATTATGTCGATTTGGAATCTTTCAATATTAAAAAGGCAAAAAAAATACATTAATTGTAGTTAATGGATTTAACGAAAGAAAAATACATTATTGTTAAAATAAAAAGGATGTTTTAATGAAAACAAAATGAATGTTATTGTTTTTAAAGTAAGCGTAATTTTATAAAAGAGAAAAATTGAATATTGAAGCAACATTTTACGGTCGTTAAATAGCAGTCTTTGATAGTATAGAGGTATAATGCTAATCGTAAAATTTAGAATAAATTAAATATTTTATATTCATGATTATGCACTGAGAAAAACGCCGACTTTGATTTGAATTTGGAATCAGGGTTCATCTTTTATTTTATATAGCGGTGGTCCTCGTTACCTTGGTTGGTGTGTTTAAATTTTTTTTATTGTATGCTAATAAAACTTTTAAATAGGCATAAATTTGAGTTGATTTGGGATTAACGAAATTAATTGAATTGAAATATATTTCCATATTGGATTAATATGGCATTATATTCATTTTGAAGTATGGAAGGTGATGTTCATCACGAATTCATATTCATGCACATTTCATATTCTGTTGCTTTTTTTCTAACTACTATCACATTCATGTTTTTTTTGCCTTGTTCACTTTCACATTTCGAATATTCAAAAAAAAAACCTCTCTCTTTATTTCATAAAAATTTCATTTATCCCCTGTATATTCTTTTTCCATTCCTATTATTAGATATACATTCTTCCACCTACTTTTATTAGGCCTAATTCTTATATACCTCTTGTATTTGCATCTAAGCATTTATTATTGCATGTTACAACTTTTAGTATTCATTCTTTTTCATAACTTCTGCCTGCACTAATTCATCTACTAACAATTCATATTTAATGCACATGCATCATTCATTCTAGCATGTTTATGTTTATATTTATTAAACACATAACCACATCGTTTCTTTGAAAATCTTACTGTATTTTTATATTCTTTTGTCACCTCCTCCTTTCATATGCTCCTCCAAATTTAAATCTTCTCATTTTCATTATTTTGTCTCTTTCTTCCAACATTTATACCTTCCGCATTCTTTAAATAAAAAGAATACGCACGAGTGCCTAATTTAGTGTTTTTCCAATCCTTCCCCTAGGAATTTGGTAATATGAGCCAATAGATGTTTGATTTTATATATTTTCTTACTAAATTTGTATATATATGTATATACTATTTCATTAATATTTCGCATAATTTGAATTTGAGTTTCGGGTCATCTTTTATTTTATGTAACGTTACATTGGTTGTTGTATTCAAATTTATTTATTATATGTTAATTTTGTTTAAAACGGGTGTATAAAAAGTATATTTGGTGCTATTATATTTAATTGAGTGGAACATGCAATTAGTACCTTCATTTCCTTATTATTCAATACACCTGCCACTATTTTCACATTTTGGTTTTATTGCTTTCTTTTATTGGATACATGCCTCTTTTGGTTTTCCGCTAGAGAACAAAACCAAAGTACGTGCATATTGTTTCTCGTTACTCTATCTGAAGCTTTTTGCTCACACTTTCTCCTTCTTCCTCATAAATACAGAAACTTCAAAATTCCTAAATCCACAAATCCACAAATTCCCAAACTTCAAACTCCATCCCTTCTCTCTTCAAACGCCAAACTGCATCACTCCTCTCTTGCTTCATCTCTCTAAAAAAAGAAGAAGAAAACTCATTTTGTTCGACTTGTGTTGTCGTGATTTGCTTTGCTATTGGATTTTTGCTATAGATAGGATTGGTTAGCTAGTCGTGTTTGGATTTCATCTAGAATCTATCAATTTATGTTGTCAAAAACTCTCTAACCTCAAAAGGCCATCAATCGCTCACGATTAACATTTTTATTGTTAAGTAAATAACATTGATTGAAATGTTTGCTTTAGGTATGAATATGTGATATATGTTGTTATGTTCCCTTGAACTTGTGTTATAACATTCACATGCACATGTTGTTTTGTATGTCACAAATAGTATATTATGTTGATTTGATTGATTTCCATATATGTATGTTAAATATGTCACATATGAGATGTCAAAAAAATGTATTATGTTGGAAATTTTTTTATGCCTTGTATTGAAATACGTCACATATGCTTTGTTAAAAAAATGAGTTTGTTACTAAAATCATATGTTATACATACTATGTTAATAATATGTCACCTATGCTATGTGTAAATAATGTGTTATGTTTGGGAAAAATGAGATGCCATGTTATTTCACCTTTCAAGTTCCTTGTATATATGTCGTGTTATATGTTTATACGTTAAGTTAGTGTATGACATGTCAGAATTTGAAATATTCACTTATGTTGTTTACGATATATGACACATGTGATATGTTAGTTATGCATGTGTATATATTAAGTTGTTAATTATGCACGCATGTTGATCAGTGACATTATGTTATGTATGTTTTTATTGTTCTCACACTTCAAGTTCTCTTTAACAAAATCACTTTGGATTGAAATGATGTATACCCGATATAAAACAACTTTGGGTTTAAATAAATTGATTTAGAAATAAAATTGGAATATTGTAAGTTTGAATTTTTGTTTGAAATTAAATCTATGAAATTGAAATTTAATCAATTTTTTTATTGAATTTAAACTTGTTTAATTTATAACTTAATAGCTTTAAGAGAAGAATTGAAATTTGAAGTTAGATTTAATAATAAATCGAATGGAAATGAACATAAAGTCGGTATTTGAACTGAACCGACTTATAGTGTGAAAGATGATGTTTATTTAAACCTAAGTATTTCACTTATTGAGTTATCTGTACATTTCACTTGAGTATACCTACTTACATAAGAATGTTAGTCCTGACTCGAGTGTTTTTGTTTTACTTTACGCTCGGGTCAGACCGAGTATTTCAGTTTAGCGAAGACACTTATTTCTGAAGACGAAGACGGAGTCGAGGACCGTATCTACTATTATTATAGCAATAGTTTATTCTGCCTGCAAAAAGTGTAAATTCTGATTTTGTTGAAAATAGTTTCATGAACTATTTATGTTTTTTTTTGGTATTATATTTCATCCTTCCGCTGCGAGATTCTGTGTTTTATTTTTCCTCCTTTTCTTTTATTTTCTTATTTCCCCTATTAACAATCCTCCCTTTTGAATGGTTTGACTTAGATATGTGTAGTTTATTGTCGATTTAAACCGTCTAAAAAGGTGGGTCGTTACACTAAGGCTAAGGATAAACATTAGAGGGGGAGGGGGTTGAATAGTGTTTTAGAGAATTGTTAAATATTTTTGAGTTTTTGTTAATTTAAACACAAATGTATGCAATATTCAGATGCAAATATCATCACAGAATCAAACATAAATGCAAATATAAAGTAAAAGCAGTAAAAGAAAGAACACACTGGATTTTATAATGGTTTGGAGTTACCCTGCATCCAGTCCCGCACATAAGTACGGATTTCCTTTCAAAAACAATCTTTACAATTACACCCTCGATTTCAAGGCTACGAGGTACACCCTCCAGAATCACAATCCTCTGGGTAGAGATACTTGATTTCCTGGGCAACAAGTTCACCCAATTGATATCTAAGGCTACAATCACACCTTTTCTCGCTAAGTTGATTACAAAAAGCCTATAACTCTGAATAGCATTGAGGATCTTATTGAGATAGTGATAGAGAATCAAAACAGAGATAATCTAGTTAGATTCAATGTTGATTTCGACAGAGTAATGATAAGAATTTGTATATAGAAATGTGGAAGAAGAAGAGGAGTGAAAAACCAGAAAAACGGTCTTAAAATTCATTGAAACTATCCCCTATTTATAGAGGAACAACAGTCATGTCCATTTGTGATAAGTTATGACGAATAAACACTTCTTTTAAAATTTTGAACTCAACTGACACCATGTCTGTAACATCCTTGAAATTTTAGTTAAGATAATTTGATAATTAATTTAATTTTTGAAATTAAATTGTGAATTTATCTATGAATTTATTAGAAAACTTCTAGAATAAATAAATTTTTGGATTATAAATAGAATTTAATTTAGAATTTAAGAATAAATATTTATAAATAGAAATAAAATTGGATTTATTGATTTTATATTTCCAAAGGACTAATATATATGGATATATAATTATTTATTTGTAATAAATAATTTTTCAAATCATTTGTTTTAAATTGTATTAGTACAAAATAGAATGTAAGGAAACTAAATAAAATTTTGTTTTTTAATTTTAGCAAGTATGTATTTTGATGTGAAGATTTTACTTTGAATTAATGTGGTAAATTTTTAAATACTATTTAAAGGATAACTTCCAAGATGATATTAAACAAGGTTAAATAAATTTTTTAAAAATATACATATGTTTTGGAAATTAATAAGGAAAACATTTAAATAAGTATAGTAGCTTAGGCTTGGATTTGAAATACATTTTCTTTTAAAGAATGAATAAATATAGTTGTATATATATAAATTTAAAAATGCAATACATATGTTAAGTTATAAAACATAAGAGATAAATTGATTCAAGAATATTAAAATGAAAAGAGTTTAAAATAAAAATTATAAATTAAATTAAGACAAGGTTTAAAACACAATTTGTAAATAAATTAATAGAAAGGGACTTAAACATAAATTTAATAATTTTTTTACAAGTGTCCATATTTACAAACAAGTGTAAAATAAATAAACATCAAAGAAACAAGTGGATGCTAAAATAACATACAAAAGGAAAATAAAGAAAACAGGCCTATTTTCTTTCATGTGAAAAACTGAATCAAAATGTTTGAGATCAAATGAAAAACTGAAACAAACAATTCAAAAGATCAAGCAAATTTAATTCAAAGATCAGAGCAACTAAAACATCAACCCAAAGATTCAAGTTCAGATTCAACAACTTCAAATCTTTCAACTGAAGCTAAGCAGTGATTCAGATTTCAACTTAATCTAGTTGCTGTTCAAGGATCAAAACCAATTTCCAGTTCCAGATTTAAATCTGCCTTCTTCCAGGAATGGTGAGCAAACTTACTCTTGATCTAATCTCTGAATTGATGTGATGATTTATGATTGAATATTGGTAAATATGTTCTGCATGTATACAAATGTATTTGCAAGTATTTGTGCATGCCTATATATGTCTGGATATTCCTCTGTTTAGAAACAGGTTGACTAAATTCAAGAAAATTTTTATATCTCAGAATCAAAAGGAATTTAGGTAATGACCTTTAAATAATAAAATATTGATAATTACTTGACTTAAATTTTAAAAATAATTTCAAGTAGTTTTATTAAGTAATTAACTGGGAACTTAGAATATACAGGAAACGCCTTTGGAAATGATAAAATTCAATCATTTTAATTTTGAATTTGGAATTCATAAACTAGATTGTATTGTAAAATGATGAATTTAGGCGATGGTTTCCAGATTTTTAAGTTCGTATATAATGGGAATTTTCGAATTATACTTTTATCAATATCTGATGAACGTAGAGATGATGAGTTTCGAGAATTTCATGGATGGTAGCTTGTGTGTTGAAGATTGTTGGAAAAATACTAGAATATTTTTTTGTTGATCAGAGGGATGGTTCGACATAAATTTAGGGTTTAATAACCCAGTTTTGCCGATGAAGTTCATGTAGGAGATTCGTCATTGTCAAGCAATTATGGTGATCGGATCTGGGGAAACAGGAGGAGGAAGCTCTGGTGAATGTGTGGACGCGATGGCGTGGATGCACATGACTAGGATCATCGGCGATGGAGGTTTTTGCGATGAAGTTTGGGTTTCAGTTTGAGCTCAATAGCTCAATTTTGAATTCATGAAGATGTCGTCGAATTGGACGTTTGGGTTTGTCGTAGATGTTGTTAACGACGTGCCAGAGGTTTTGGGGATGGTCTGCGGCGACTCGATCAAGTGTACACATGCACCGTGTATCGTTAAATGCCTGGCAAGTGTTCGATTTGGGGGGAAGAAGATGGCTCACGTTCGAACACGAGAGAATAGAGGGCGAGACTCGAAGATGAAATCGAGAATTCTAGGGTGTTGCTCGAGTATACTGCCGTGTCATTGCCAGTTTTAGTATATGCAGTAGTTTTTAAATTTAGAAATGGAAAACAGGGTTAAAGAGAAGAAGAAAGGGAAACTCGAAGAAAATTTGAATTTGCTTTGCTCGAGTATTTTGTGGGGATGACTCGGGTTTTCTTTAAGGTTTCAAAAATAAAATAAGGTATTGAAGTTTTAAAGGTAAAGTAAGTTTTTAAAAAAATTAAACTTTAAATTATATAAAAATAAATAAGTTTTAAAGTAAAATAAACCAAGTTTTTTAATTTAAATTATAAACAAGTTTGAGTCAAATTTTTCAAAGATTTGATTTTAAATTAAAAACATGTTAAAAATTGTTTTTGAGTTTTGAATAATTATTTTCTTAAGTATTTTCAAATAGAAATTGATGAAAGAAATTAAAGAAAATTAATCATCATGTTTAATTTCAGGTTAATCAAATAGATTAATGCAATTAATTACCTAGTGAAAACAATTAAAGGGTTGATTACTTAAAGATTAATTTTTTTTAATTAAAGATTAATCAAGAAATTAATTAAAAATTAAAGTCTTAAGTAAATAAAAGTGAATTAATTAATTTAAGTGATTAAAGGAGAATTAATTACTTAAAGATAATTACTTGATGAAAGTAATTCATGAAAATTAAATAAATGACTAAGGGTTGATTAGTCAAGTGATAAAAATAATAATTAATTAAAGAATAATTAGTTTATGTGATTAGTATATTAAGGTAATTAATTTGAGTATAATTATGTAATTAAAGGTTGATTAATTAAAGAATTTAATTAAAGGCTAATTAATGAACTAATAGCTAAAGGTGGATTAATTTCTAATTTATTAAGGTAATTAATTAAGGTAAATTAATTGCTAGTTAATTTATGGTTAACGATGACTAAGTGATTTAGAATAATCACTTATTATAATTAATTAAGGGTAATTAAATAATGTGATAAATTAATTAAAGCTTAATTAATGAATGAAGGTGATTAAAGAATGATTATTGATTAAGGGTTAATTAATTATTGTAATTAATTAAGAATAATTAATTAAATGGTTTTTAATTAATTAACATTAATTAACCAAGATTAGTGACTAATCTGATTTAAATTAATCAGATAATTAATTGATATAACTTATGGATGTTTGGATTGGATGATTTAATTGTTTGATATCCCTGATATATGATGCTTTGCTTTATGAATTATCTTGGTTTGTGCTGTGATCTGTGATGTAATTTATTTATCTGTGATGTAATTTATTATCTACGATGAACTTATATTATTCATCCATGATCTATAAATGAAGATAAGTGTTATAGATTATACCGCTTATCGATATTTCTATGTTTGAATCTGTAATGGTTGATGTTGTTGCACTATTGTGTATAAAACCCCTGGACCACACTATACACATACAAATATGGATTTTACGAGGAAATCAGTTAAGTCATAGATATTTGAATTTAATAATTGAAAAGGTTTTAAAGTTTGAATTTTGAATCCAAACGGTTTTGGAAATGAAATTGGGTTGAATTTGAAAAATATTTGAAAAGGAGTTTTGAAGATAAAAGTCATTTTAAATAACTTGATTTAGTTTGAAATCTAAAATATTTTGATTTGAGTTTGAATTCAATATTTGAAATTGAATTCCATGATTTGGAAAATTTTGGCTTAAAAAGATTATACAAGTTATAAAGGTGTTTATATGGGTTTTTAACCATTTAAAAAAAAGTATTGGTTTGGGAATTTAAACCCAAGTTTATACTTGAATGGCTTTAACTTAGGTAAATGTAATCAGTTTTTCCCAAAGCGAAACTATTTTTTTCAATTAATAATGGCTTTCATATAAGGAAAAGATTTTCAATTTGTGTTGAAAGATTTCAAATCGAATGGAAATAGTTTTGAAACTGTTAACTAATCTTTGTGAAAAAAAATCAAACCTTGATTTGAAATTGAAGAGCATTTAAATGGTGTATCTTTTATATAAAAGATTTGGAATGGAATTGTTTTGTGGAAATGATTTTGAAAGCTATGAAATGAGTCTTTGGTTTAAATACCGGATGAGTAAATCCAACTTGAAATGGTTTGTTTTGAAAGATTATGAATGAATCTTTGTTAAAGGTTGGTGATCTTTGCTTTAAATTGAAAGGGGTTTTGAAGATAAATCTTTTGTTTAAAAAGATTAAAGTATGGAAATTGTTTAAACCATTGAAGTTTTTTTTTGAAATGAATCTTTTTGTTTAAAAGATTGGAAATGGTAATTTGTTTTAACCATTTGAATGAAAGGTTTGGGTTTTAAAGTTGTGACTTAACTGTAATCCCATTATCCATATGTTTTTGAATATTGCGCTCACTATTCGATTTAGCCGGGAGAGGACTTTGTGTCATATACCCATTCCGAATAGTGGTACGACGTTATGGATAGCGTTTGAAGACCGGTGGTGAAGACCGGATATTTTCGAAAACGAAAGGATAACCCGTCAAATGTCTCTGCACCGAATGGTCCCCGTTATAGAGATTTGATCACCCTTTGTGATGGGGAGTCTGGACGTGATTAGGGATTATCTGGAATTGCAAGGGCTTCTTTGGAAGTGCCTTCGGTTCTGTTCGAACCTGGAACAGACATGTATGGATGTGTGTCTGACGTTACACTTTGAGATGTAAAGCTGGTGTCTATCAAATACATTTCTGTTTGGTGGCGGAGATTTATTCTCTTAGCTTAACACCCTTCTCTGAGACGTACGAGCTCAGAGGTTATGTAGTTGATGATTACTAGTGATACATTCCCAATTTGGTAATATGGCATACGTAGTGCTGCTGATCATTTGTTGATCAAAGCATGGATTTTGTGAAAAGCGTAGCTTTGTGGACGAAACTTCGTCGAGCCACACACCTCGGAATGTTCGAAACAGGAAGAATGCAGCAAGGTTACAGAGAGTAGCGCCCCTTAGGGTATGTGCATTTCCTTCTGGATAGAAGTGGTATCATGGTATGGAGCCCAGATACTAAACTTATGCGGATATCAAATATATATATATATATATATATTACTTTGTGATTGTTTTTGTTGGGGCCCTGGATAAAGGTTGTTTACAAACGGAGGATAGCATACTCGTGTAGTAGTTAACTATTTTTGCAGAGGTAATCCGACCTTGTGTTGGTAGAGATCCGGTTAGGTTCTCGGGGCGTCCCTCCAGAGGCGTACCCATGTGGCCCAGGAAGTTCCTTAGCCTGACCATTTGTTGGAAATCCAATCACTAATACGCGCCTTGTACGGTTTTAGTTGTAGAACCTTCCATCTAACATGGTAGCTATAATAGGCATACTATAATGGTACGTATGCTGGCTAAGATTAATATTATACTTTCGAAATGTTTTCCACTATGCACTAATAACAATATCAAATGGTTTTCGCGTATCAAGCATGTTTGACTGTCATAAGAAGAAATCTCCTCCAAGTGTGCGATTGCATGGTGTGTGTGTCGGAAGGCCTTATGGTAGTTTCATTTTCCAAAAAGCATTGCGGATTTCAAATTTAAATTCTTTTGTTTGTTTTTTAAAAATAAAATGTTTTTGTTTACTCCTACAGTTCCATGACTGACCCTGAGTTTATTGTTTCTTTCCTAAACTCTGGGATTCCACAATTTTTCCACACGGGTAGTCTAGAGTTGGGTTTTTCAGATAGTAGATATAGATATCGATTCGATAGCTTTCGGCTTTCTCTTCGGTATTCTTTGAAGACTTTGGATATTGAAGTATTTGGTTAGGACGACTGACCTTGCTTAGCTTGGTGCAATGTGATGGTGGTTCGAGCTAGTGATTTGGAGTTACAGTTTGATTATTGGAGTTATCACTTTTGCTATTCGTTTTCCGCTGTTGTTTATTGTCTCTGATATTCATATCATTGTTGTATATCTTTATATTGTATCAATGTTGTATATATTGATATTCATTTCTTTCTTCTGCTGTGTTGTTATACTTAACTTGTTATAAGCTCCGGCGAACCAGATTCGACGTTTTGATCTGCGGCATTGGAATACTAGTGCCATATTCGGTGCCGATTTTCGAAGGTCGAGTCGGGGTCGTTACATTTGGTATCAGAGCTGAAGGTTAAAAACTTTAGCTCAGGAGTATAACACATTAGATAACTCATTAGAGATAGGGTGAAGTATACCCTAGAATGAGTAATCTCTAAGATATCCGTCCGTGTGCCTCAATAAATTCTCTTACTATTCACTGATAGTGAGTATGAGTGTAATAAGAGGACAAGATAGGGGACAGGGGAGTACCATTATAAATGGTCAATATCCTGTAACAGTGGAAGCAACTCTCTCTATCAATCTCCTATGATTCGTCTTTTCAATTCTTTAATGATTCCTGGCAGCTCCAAGAAGAAACTTTGATATATTTGCATGGGAAATAAACTTCATATGGGTCAGAATTGTTTGTTTGGATAAATTATTTGCTTTGGTTGCTATGGTTGATAGATATATTTTGGTTGTTTAAACTGAAAGTTTTGAAATTGAATCCATATATCTGTCTATTCTTTGGGGTATTCTAACTTGAGCTTGGAATCTATACCCAGTTTGATTTGGAAACTGTTTCTCTGTCGTTGTGTGTTCACCCATCCTTTGTTGTCTCCCTACTTTCAAATTTCGAGGACGAAAATTTCTAGGGGGAATCTGTAACATCCCTGAAATTTTAGTTAAGATAATTTAATAATTAATTTAATTTTTGAAATTAAATTGTGAATTTATCAATGAATTAATTAGAAAACTTCTAGAATAAATAAATTTTTTGGATTATAAATAGAATTTGATTTGGAATTTAAGAATAAGTATTTATAAATAGAAATAAAATTGGATTTGTTGATTCTATATTTCCTAAGGACTAATATATATGGATATATAATTATTTATTTGTAATAAATAATTTTTCAAATCATTTGTTTTAAATTGTATTAGTACAAAATAGAATGTAAGGAAACTAAATAAAATTTTGTATTCTAATTCTAGCAAGTATGTATTTTTATGTGAAGATTTTACTTTGAATTAATGTGGTAAATTTTTAAATACTATTTAAAGGATAACTTCCAAGATGATATTAAATAAGGTTAAATAAAAGTTTTAAAAATATACATATGTTTTGGAAATTAATAAGGTAAACATTTAAATAAGTATAGTAGCTTAGGCTTGGATTTAAAATACATTTTCTTTTAAAGAATGAATAAATATAGTTGTATATTTATAAATTTAAAAATGTAATACATATGTTAAGTTATAAAACATAAGAGATAAATTGATTCAAAAATATTAAAATGAAAAGAGTTTAAAATAAAAATTATAAATTAAATCAAGACAAGGTTTGAAACACAATTTGTAAATAAATTAATGGAAAGGGACTTAAACAAAAATTTAATAATTTTGTTTTACAAGTGTTCATATTTACAAACAAGTGTAAAATAAATAAACATTAAAGAAACAAGTGGCATGCTATTTCTTTTAAAAATGTAAAATAACATACAAAAGGAAAAAAAAGAAAAAGGCCTATTTTCTTTCATGTGAAAAACTGAATCAAATTGCTTGAGATCAAATGGAAACCTGAAATAAACAATTCAAAAGATCAAGCAAATTCAATTCAAAGATCAGAGCAACTAAAACATCAACACAAAGATTCAAGTTCAAATTCAAAAACTTCAAATCTTTCAACTGAAGCTAAGCAGTGATTCAGATTTCAACTTAATCTAGTTTCTGTTCAAGGATCAAAACTAATTTCCAGTTCCAGATTTAAATCTGCCTTCTTCCAGGAATGGTAAGCAAACTTACTCTTGATCTAATCTCTGAATAGATGTGATGATTTATGATTGAATATTGGTAAATGTGTTCTGCATGTATACAAATGTATTTGCAAGTATATGTGAATGCCTGTATATGTCTGGATATTCCTCTGTTTAGAAACAGGTTGACTAAATTCAAGAAATTTTTTATATCTCAAAATCAAAAGGAATTTAGGTAATGATCTTTAAAAGAAAAATATTTTTAATTACTTGACTTAAATTTTAAAAATAATTTCAAGTAGTTTTATTAAGTAATTAACCGGGAACTTAGAATATACAGTAAACACCTTTGGAAATGATAAAATTCAATCATTTTAATTTGGAATTTGGAATTCATAAACTAGTTGTATCGTAAAATGCTGAATTTAGGCAATGGTTTGTAGATTTTTAAGTTCGTATATAATAGGAATTGTCGAATTTATTAAAATTGGTACTTTATCAATATCTAATGAATGGAGAGATGATGAGTTTTGAGAATTTCATGTATGGTAGCTTGTGTGTTGAAGATTGTTGGAAAAATACTGGAAATTTTTTTTGTTGATCAGAGGGATGGGTCGACATAGATTTAGGGTTTAATAACCCAGTTTTGCCGATGAAGTTCATGGAGGAGATTCGTCGTTGTCAACGCAATTTTGGTGATCGGACCTGGGGGAACAGGAGGAGGAAGCTCTGGTGAATGTGTGGACGCATTGGCGTGGATGCACATGACTGGGATCGTCGTCGATGGAGGTTTTTACGATGAAGTCAGATTGAGCTCAATATCTCTATTTTGAATTCATAAAGATGTCGTCGAATTGGACGTTTGGTTTTGTCGTAGATGTTGTTAACGACGTGCCAGAGGTTTTGGGGATGGTCGGCGGCAACTCGATCAAGTGTACACATGCACTGTGTATCGTTAAATGCCTGGCAAGTGTTCGATTTGGGGTGAAGAAGATGGCTTGCGTTCGAACACGAGAGAATAAAGGGCGGGACTGGAAGATGAACTCGAGAATTCTAGGGTGCTGCTCGAGTATACTGCCCTGTCGTTTGCCAGTTTTAGTATATGCAGTAGTTTTAAATTTAGAGATGGAAAACAGGGTTAAAGAGAAGAAGAAAAGGAAACTCGAAGAAAATTTGAATTTGCGTTGCTCGAGTGCTTTGTGGGGATGACTCGGGTTTTCTTTAAGGTTTCAAAAATAAAATAAAGTATTGAAGTTTTAAAGGTAAAGAAAGTTTTTAAAAAAACTAAACTTTAAAGTATATAAAAATAAATAAGTTTTAAAATAAAATAAACTAAGTTTTTGAATTTAAATTATAAACAAGTTTGAGTCAAGTTTTTCAAACATTTGATTTTAAATTAAAAACATGTTTAAAATTGTTTCTGAGTTTTGAATAATTATTTTCTTAAGTATTTTCAAATAGAAATTGATGAAATAAATTAAAGAAAATTAATCATCGTGATTAATTTTAGGTTAATCAAATAGATTAATGTAATTAGTTACTTAATGAAAACAATTAAAGGGTTGATTACTTAAAGATTATTATTTTTAGTTAAAGATTGATCAAGGAATTAATTAAAAATTAAAGTCTTAAGTAAATAAAAGTGAATTAATTAATTTAAGTGATTAAAGGGGAATTCATTACTTAAAGATAATTACTTGATGAAAGTGATTGATGACAATTAAATAAATGACTAAGGGTTGATTAATAAAGTGATAAAAATAATAATTAATTAAAGAATAATTAGAGTATGTGATTAGTAAATTAAGGTAATTAATTTGAGGAATATTAATTAACTAAAGGTTAATTAATTAAAGAATTTAATTAAGGCTAATTAATAAATTAATAATTAAAGGTGGATTGATTTCTAATTTATTAAGGTAATTAATTAAGGTAAATTAATTGCTAGTTAATTTATGGTTAACGATGACTAAGTGATTAAGAATAATAACTTATTATAATTAATTAATAGTAATTAAATAATGTGATAAATTAATTAAAGGTTAATTAATTAATGAAGGTGATTAAGGGATGATTACTGATTAAGGGTTAATTAATTATTGTAATTAATTAAGAATAATTAATTAAATGGTTTGTAATTAATTAACATTAATTAACCAAGATTAGTGACAAATCTGATTTAAATTAATCAGATAATTAATTGATATTACTTATGGATGTTTGGATTGGATGAATTAATTGTTTGATATCCCCGATATATGATGCTTTGCGTTATGAATTATCCTGATTTGTGCTGTGATCTGTGATGTAATTTACTATCTACGATGAACTTATATTATTCATCCATGATCTGTAAACGATGATAAGCGTTATAGATTATACCGCTTATCGATATTTCTGTGTTTAAATCTGTAATGGTTGATGTTGTTGCACTATTGTGTATGAAACCCCTGGACCACACAATACACACACAAATATGGATTTCACGAGGAAATCAGTTAAGTCATAGATATTTGAATTTAATAATTTGAAATGGTTTTAAAGTTTGAATTTTGAATCCAAACGGTTTTGGAAATGAAATTGGGTTGTATTTGAAAAGGAGTTTTGAAGTTAAAAGTCATTTTAAATAACTTGATTTAGTTTGAAATCTGAAATATTTTGCTTTGAGTTTGAATTCAATATTTGAAATTGAATTCAATGATTTGGAAAATTTTGGCTTAAAAAGATTATACAGGTTATAAAGGTGTTTATATGGGTTTTTAACCATTTAAAAAAAAGTATTGGTTTGGGAATTTAAACCCAAGTTTATACTTGAATGGCTTTTACTTAGGTAAATGTAATCAGTTTTTCCCAAAGTGAAACTATTTGTTTCAATTAATAATAGTTTTCATATAAGGAAAGGGTTTTCAATTTGTGTTGAAAGATTTCAAATCGAATGGAAATAGTTTTGAAAACTGTTAACTAATCTTTGTGAAAAAAAGTCAAACCTTGATTTGAAATTGAAAATCATTTAAATGGTGTATCTTTTATATAAAAGATTTGGAATGGAATTGTTTTGTGGAAATGATTTTGAATGCTATGAAACGAGTCTTTGATTTAAATACCGGATGAGTTAATCCAACTTGAAATGGAATTGTTTTGAAAGACTATGAATGAATCTTTGCTAAAAATTGGTGATCCTTGCTTTAGATTGAAAGGGTTTTAAAGATAAATCTTTTTTTTAAAAAGATTAAAGTATGGAAATTGTTTAAACCATTGAAGTTTTTTTTGAAATGAATCTTTTTGTTTAAAAGATTGGAAATGGTAATTTGTTTTAACTATTTGAATGAAATGTTTGGGTTTTAAAGTTGTGATTTAACTAAAATCCCATTATCCATATGTTTTTAAATATTGCGCTACCTATTCGGTTTAGCCGGGAGAGGACTTTATGTCATATAACCAATTCCGAATAGTGGTACGACGTTATGGATAACATTTGAAGACCGGTGGTGAAGACCGGATATTTTCGAAAACGAAAGGATAACTCGTCGAATGTCTCTTCACCGAATGGTCCCCCTTATAGAGATTTGATCACCCTTTGTGATGGGAGTCTGGACGTGATTAGGGATTATTCGGAATTGCAAGGGCTTCTTTGGAAGTGCCTTCGGTTCTGTTCGAACCCGGAACAGACTTGTATGGATGTGTGTCTGACGTTACACTTTGAGATGTAAAGCTGGTTTCTATCAAATACATTTCTGTTTGGTGGCGGAGATTTATTCTTTTAGCTTAACACCCTTCTCTGAGACGTACGAGCTCAGAGGTTATGTGGTTGATGATTACTAGTGATACATTCCCAATTTGGTAATGTGGCATACGAAGTGCTGCTGATCATTTTTTGATCAAAGCATGGCTTTTGTGAAAAGCGTAGCTTTGTGGATGAAACTTTGTCGAGCCTCACACCCCGGAATGGTCGAAACAGGAAGAATGCAGCAAGGTTATAGGGAGTAGCGTCCGGTATGTGCATTTCCTTCTGGATAGAAGTGGTATCATGGTATGGAGCCCAGATACTTAACTTATGTGGATATCGCAAATATATATTACTTTGTGATTGTTGTAGTTGGGGCCGCGGATAAAGGTTGTTTACAACGAGGGGATGACATACTCGTGTAGTAGTTACTTATTTTTGCAGAGGTAACCCGCCTTGTGCTGGCAGAGATCTGGTTAGGTTCTTGGGGCGTCCCTCCAGAGGCGTACCCATGTGGCCCAGGAAGTTCCTTAGCCTGACCATTTGTTGGAAATCCAATCACCAATACGCGCCTTGTATGGTTTTAGGTGTAGAACCAGCCATCTAACATGGTAGCTATAGTAGGCATACTATAATGGTACGTATGCTGGCTAGGATTAATATTATACTTTCGAAATGTTTTCCACTATGCATTAATAATAATATCAAATGGTTTTCGCGTATCAAGCATGTTTGACTATCATAAGGAGTAATCTCCCCCAAGTGTGCCATTGCATGGTGTGTGTGCCAGGAGGCCTTATGGTAGTTTCACTTTCCAAAAAGCATTGCAGATTTTAAATTTAAATTCTTTTGTTTGTTTTTTAAAAATAAAATGTTTTTGTTTGCTCATACCAGTCCCCTGACTGACCTGGAGTTTATTGTTTCTTTCCTAAACTCTGGGTGCCCACAATTTTTCCACGCGGGCAGTTTAGAGTTGGGTTTTTCAAATAGTATATATAGATATTGATTCGGTAGCTTTCGGCTTTCTCTTTGGTATTCTTTGAAGACTTTGGATATTGAAGTATTTGGTTAGGGCGACTGACCTTGCTTAGCTTGGTGTAATGTGATGGTGGTTCGAGCTAGTGATTTGGAGTTACAGTTTGATCATTGGAGTTATCTCTTTTGCTATTCATTTTCCGCTGTTGTTTATTGTCTTTGATATTCATATCATTATTGTATATCTGGATATTGTATCAATGTTATATGTATTGATATTCATTTCTTTCTTCCGCTGTGTTGTTATACTTAATGTGTTATAAGCTCCGGCGAACCAGATTCGACGTTTGGATCTACGGCATTGAAATACGACTGTCGTATTCGGTGCCGATTTTCGAAGGTCGAGTCAGGGTCGTTACAATGTCGACATGGGGTACATGAGTATGTCGACACCCCAAAGGGATTTTTGGTGTTTTGATTTTCTTTGAAAGTAACCTTTTTTTATATTAAAACTATTTTGAACTTTATAAATATACATGACTATATTTAAAATACATAAGTAAGTATAAAGAATAATATGTACAAAATTTTAGTATAATTTTATATTTAAAATCTAATTATAAATATTTAAAAGTTAAACATATTATATTTAAAAGATAGTTTAAAAACAAGGACAATTTGATTTTGAAATTAAAGATGTAATTTTGAAAAATCATTTTGAAAACAAGATGTAATTTTGAAAAATCATTTTGAATAAAAGGTTAGCGGATACAAAACAATGTTCCACTAGATTTTTCGTAGGTTCCATCCGACTTAGGGTTCCATCCCTTTAACAGGCTCGAAATGGATTCCATTCCACGAATAAATTGGATTTTAAGATGTCAATGCTTTTCTAGGAGTTTTAACAAAATTTCTAATTAAAAGATAAATTACTTGAACTCTTGATAATCTTGATACCTTGAATCTTTATACTGTACAGTCTTTATTCTTGATACCTGCATGGTTAAATCCTGCATATATATATATATATATATATATATATGTCTAAACTTATACTGTTAGTATTTATATTTTATAATCTATTCTAAGGTTGTTGTCATCAAAACCATCATATCACGGACTAACAGTTTCCTGCTTTTCTCAAGCTAACCACTTTACCCAAATGAGGAAATAAATGCTTTAAGGGACGTATCCCCTAAAGGGCCCAACGTGTTGGACACCACTTTACATACTCACTTATTACGAATTTGCGCCCGTCGGACCACATAGTATCCTATGTCATCTTGCGGGATGTGAGGCTAGTGAGGCTACGTTCAATTTCTTCAAAGCCAGGCTCTTCATACAAAACCATGCTCTTCATACAAAACCATGCTTTTATCATAACAGGTTCCACATTGAATGCCACACGGCCATTCCTTTGATCACTATTTGGCTCCCACAAGAATACAACCTCTGAGCTATGTCTCAGAGAAGGGTGTTAACCTAAAAGAAGTTGCCTTCTGCGTCACCAAGCAGATGTACATTTGTAAAAGTCAGACATTGTGTCTCAGAAATGCGATGTCAGACATTCGTCCATACTAGTTCGTTCTAGGACCGAACGAAACCGAAGGCACTTTCCTCGGCCATTACTAGGCAAGAAGCCCTTGATATACGAAAAAATCTCCACAATGAGGAGACTACTTCTATAAATAACTCTATAATGGGAGCGACCCAGAGCATGTCAACAAACAGTCCTTACGCTAGAAGTCGTTCTTCAATAATCATCATCTTAAACATGTCTTCACTTTTGAACGTATACATTGATTTGAAGTGGTTTTCGGATACGAATCGCCCAAGCTCGATCCTTATTCCTTCGAAACCAATTATCGAATTAAAAGGTGTTAAGTTCATATGTGGATATCAATCATCAATCAATTACTTCATCTTTTATTTAAATCAAATATCTTTCTTAGATATATTCTTTTCAGTTTATTCCATTTTCTTTTCAAATGTATATGGAATCATTAAGCCTCATTTATCAAATCATTTGGTTTATTTAATCCTTTCTCAAATCCTAGAATAATTCCAAATCATTTTGTCTTTTACTTAGGAAAACTGTTCCAAATCATTCATTAAATCTTAATCAAAGATTTCTTATATTCAAGCTATAACTTTTAACTGAGGAAAAATATTCCCAAATCATTCGTTTAATCTTAATCAAAGATTTCTTCTTAAATTCAAATCATATTCTTGAAAATTGAATATTTTCATAATGGAGCGATACTGCCTCTTTATATATGGTAAATTTCACCTCCAGGGACTAGTGGTAAGTAAACCTACATCATGAAGATCTTCGTCTTCAATGATCTTTGTCTTCAATATGTTTTATTTCGAAAATTAGTTTGAAGGGGTTTTCGGGTAGTAATCATCCAAATCCGATCTCGGTTCTTGGATAGCATCACCCAAATCTGATCCTGCTTCCTTCGTACTAATCATCGATAGCAGATGTTAAGTGGTTAATTAACATTCTAATTTTTTTCTTTTTATCTTGGAAAAACTTAAATGTGATCTTTTATTTTTAAGATATCCGACTTGTAAATCGTTCTCCAAGTAAATTTGAAGTTACATGTCGAAATTTATGAACAACCGCTACGCGACGAGCTCTATTTTGATCAATTTTGTGAATTGCTTCAAAACTAGTCTGAAACAGCTCAAATTTGTTTTAAACCATATTTAAACTATTTTAACTTATTTAAAGTAATATTTTCATCATTTCAAACTCATTTTTTATTTCATTTCATATTATAATATTATATTATTATAATGTCATTTCTAACCTTTTTAGATAATTTAAAATCATTAAGAGGCTAAATAAATTCCATATACACATTGTATGGATTTAATTCTCATTTAATTAACTATGCTTGCTAACTATTTATCTTATCGTTTATCAAACTAAGTTGTCATCCGTATCACAAATATATAATCAACCATAATATCAATTGAGTTATCAAACATTTAATCATCCAACATATAATAATTTTTTTATGTAATTAACTTGAAATAGTTTTAGAAATTATTAGCTTTAAAATGTGAGTACTCACAATTAGTTCCACTCCACCAATCTTTTTCATAGACTTTCATTTTGATTTCGACAGCACCTCCTCTTTTTTTTGCACCTGACCTCCTTGAACTTGCTCCTCCTTCTTAATGTGCTCGGCCTTGACCATGGGGAAGGCGATATTGCTCATGGCCTAGGTTAGGGGAAGGTGGTTGGCTTGGATTTTGAGGTGGAAGGGGTTGCTGTGGGTAGGAAGGAGGGAGAGAGGGGTTTTGAAGTGATTTTGGAGAAGTTTTAGGTGGATATTTCTTTAGTAAATAATGTTAGAATATTTTGGCAACATTTTATTAAGAAGAGAAGCCATCAAAGAAGTGAAGAAAATCTTAAAAAAGGAAGAATAAGAAGTAAAAAAAGCGAGCAAGTGGATGCTTAATTATAGGAAGGTTTTGGATTAAAATAATATTTTGTAAAAATAACAAAATACCTTTTACTTACTTTTAAGAAACCTTATTTTTTCCACACTTAACATCATATTTTAAGTCATTACTTTTTGTCGTTTTCACTTAAGTATTAAGTAAAGAATATGTTAATTATGTCTGGTTTGATTTGATGTTTACCTTTTTCTTTGAAATGACATGTTTGTCATTTTGTGCTTACTTTTTCTTAAATATATTCTAAAATTTTCTAAGTATGTTTAGTAAAAGTAATTTTGATTAGTGAATTTATCAATACTTATACTATTCGAATATATGTTCCTATATAAGAAAATAAAGGTGCGACAATGTTGCGACAACTTTTAATTGAAAAACGTTGATCTTCGACAAAACGTTTTACGGTCACATTCTGATGTTTTAGTTAAACTATTTATTTATGTAAATAAAATTTAAAAATAAAATTTTATAATGTTATTTAAAAATATAAATACTGATAAAAAAATTAAAATAAATTATTTAACCATTGAAACTTACTTTTCTAAAATCAGCATTTTTTCGCTTTTGTCAATATAGGCAAATGTACTATTTTGTGTACACTTCTCTTTTAAAATCGTATCTAATATTTTTGAATAATATAACGTTACTTATTTTACACTTAAAATCACTTTAAATAGTATTTTATAAAGTAGCCAAATTCTGGTCGTTACATACTTCCCTCTTAAAAGAATTTGGTCCCCGAAATTACCCAAAACGAAAATTTGTCCAAAAAATTTATCTTCAAACTTAATTCCATATAATATACACATATTATCCGCATGAAATATCTTATTCAATCTCCTATTTGAATACACAACTTTGCTTTCAAACTAGTATCGATCCCCGATCCTCTAATACGGACTCTGATCAGGCTTCTAGATCAGAACCTTTGCTTTGCTTGCATAGTTCTCAACTATGATGGAAAACTAAAGTATCTAACCACAAACCCTCATCAATGTTCATCGTCATGAATCGAGTGGTAAATCCTTTTTTGGACCGGTGTAAACATCTCAAATTCTGTACTCGGATATTAGATCAACGTTTGTGTGACGAAATGATTTACGTATAAATTACATATTTATTCTTATTGGTTTTTACTCAGTTATACTAAATTCTCTTTATTCACATCCTTTATTTTTCACATTCATATTCTTTTAAGTATATTTTCTTTAATACTAATATTGTTTATGAATCCTTTTGTAAAACTATTACTTAAGTTTATTTCATCTTATAATTTATGTAAATCAATCATTTTTAAAGACTTAAGTCCAAATCCTTAATTAACGCTGGAATTCATTAATAGAAACATTTTTTAGGTTATAATTACCTTTTCAAAGAATTGTTATTTTACTTATTAGTTCATGACTTAAATCTATATTTGTATGGCATACCTTTACATCCTAAGAGTATATACAAATCCCAAATTTCAAATTGATTTTACTTAAATCCGTTTGTCTAACAAATTTTAAAACCACCCGTATTTAAATCCCGAACTCTTAAATCTTTTTATTTTTTCTTTTTTTATAAATCATATTTATAAATTATTCTTATCTTATTTCATTTACTCAAAGTGTTTCACAATCCTTTACCAAAACTTTTCACAAATTTCTTAGCTCTGAGTTAGGTATGATTCAGAAATTTACGACTATCCAAAATCGTCGAAATTTCCGCTTTATTTTAGCAATTAGCGATCCAAATTTATCTTTAGTCTAAACAATTTTTTAAAGATTACAAACCAATGATTCACAATATTTCTTTAACTTAAGAAAATTATATAGATCGCGTAACTCCAAAATAATCCAAGGAATTGGGTACTACCAATAGTATCGTATATCCACTTAACAAGAAGAGTAAAATTTAAGAGAAGTGCTTACCATCCTAACACATCTCTTGCTCATTTTTAGTTTATTTCGAGCCAATCGAATTAGTTATCATAAAATACCTCCTTTTTGTTTGAAATAATACCATTTTTAAAATCCCTTAGAGATTACTTTATTAAACTTATTTTATAGATTCATTATATCTTATATTAATTAACTTCATTTAAATTTCCATAATTCTTTTAAATTACTCGAATTTAAATTATCATTCCTTTTATATTATTTTTTCTTTTACATAATTATTTTCTATCATTTATCTTATATTATTTTTATCTTATATGTACATTCCTTGAATAAATCTTATTATCAAACACCTTATAGTCAAATCGTGAAACTTTAAGGTATTTGTATTTAAACTTTTAAATCAAACAATTGATCAATTTACGATAGTAACTTAACATTATCATTTCTTAATTGATTATTTAGGAATAAGTATTAAAGATCTTAATTACTTTATCAGATTTCTTACACATTGATTATCTTTATGAAACATCTTACAGTCAAACTATGAAATTCTAATCACAAGATGTTCATATTTAAATTTCACTAATCCTAATGTCTAACTATACAACTTTTAAAAATGTATACTTATATTCAAAATATAAACCTAGGTAAAATTACTTCATTTACCAATTTTCTCAAAATCAATGTGTCGGTTCGCCTTGTTTAAATGTTTAGGAACCCTCATCGATAACGGTGATCAGGCATATCGATCAGAATCCATAAATCACTCAACAGATAAATCCACAAAATAATTTATTAGTCGCTAACAAATACGCACTCATATGTAATACACTCAAACTCATTCTAGCGTGTTACTAACCCTATCTCTAATGAATCACTCATCTTAGGGTATTACTAACCCTACATTTGATGAGACTTACCCCAACAAAGCCTAGGTATTCGCACAACCTAAGCTCTGAAACCAAATGTAATGGCCTTTTTTTCGTACCATTTGAATCGACAATAAATCACACATGTCCAAACCAAATCGCACGAATAAGCGGATCATTAAGAGAAGAAAGAAAATAAAGACAAAACAGAATCTCACCTGAATGGACTAACATATATTATTTCAATAATAATCTTTACAGCGAAAATTTTTAAAATACAATATCGAAGTCTATCCTAGATTCAACCTAGATAGTTATAAACTTCTGTCCATACAAATGCTGAAAACAACAAAACAAATGCACTAGATGTAGCGGATAAAAGAATTCGTCCATACGATGAAGAAGATCTCCAGCTCTCCTCTGGAAACTCCAACCGTCTTCAAATCAACCTGAAATAATTCGGATCTAACCCGAATATTAAAAAATACCTGGATCAAGCTTGATAAACCTACGTGAGATACATAAAGTGACTATATTATCAAAATCTTTGAAAAGAAGGGTAACTCATAAGACCACGCCCCACACATAAACACGGATGGGTTTTTACCTTATGATAACCAAAACACTTTTATACCAAAATACACTTGATATTATTTTTAATGACATTCCTTTGAAAACACATGAACATAAACTTATTGAAATAAGGTATCAATATCTGGACTAAGTCTAAGGGAATATATCCGGACTGGGTCAATGGAATATACCGAACGGAATATATGGTACCAAAAGGGGTAGCTGAAATATTTGCAAGTCATTACAGATATGTTGGTAATATAATCAAAATCGTAAGTCTCGTATTTGGATTGGATTTCCAACATGATAGGAACTAGTGGCCTTTTCTTCGATCCACGCATAACAAACATAGTTCACACGGTGCCTTAATCAATTTTCTTAAACTTGTCACTTGGAACTATACTTGCTACACTACTACTGATAACCGGCAGTTCCCTGCTTTTCTCAAGCTAATCACTTTATCCAAATGGGGCTATAAATGTCTTAAGGGATGTATCTCCCAAAGGGCCCAATGTATTGGACACCACCATACATACTCACTTATTTCGGATTTGCGTCTGTTAGACCATATAGTATCCCATATCATCTTTCGGAATGTGAGGCTAGCGAGGCTATGCTATATTCTTCAAAGCCACGATTTTCATACAAAACAAGACCACATAGTATCCCATATCATCTTCCGGGATGTGAGGCTAGTGAGGCTATGCTATATTCTTCAAAGCCATGCTTTTCATACAAAACCACGTTTTGATCATGACATGTTCCACTTTGAATGCCACACTGCCATTCCTTTGATCACTATTTGACTCCTACAAGCACACAACCTCTGAGCTCGTATATCTCAGAGAAGGGTGTTAAGCTAAAATAAGTTGTCTTCTCCGCCACTACGCAGATGTACAATTGTAAAAGTCAAACGTCGTGCCTCAGAAATGCTATGTCAAACATTCATCAATACAAGTTCGTTCTGGGACTAAATGAAACCGAAGGCACTTTCCTCGGCCATTACTAAGAGAGAAGCTCTTGGAATCCAAAAAAAATCTCCACAACGAGGAGACCACTACTATAAATAACTCTATAATGGGAGCGACCTAGAGCATGTCAACAAGCAGTCCTCACGCTACAAAGATCTTCGGTCTTCAACAATTATCATCTTCAACATGTCTTCACTTTTGAAAGTATACATTAGTTCGAAGTGTTTCTCAGATAGGGATCACCCAAATCCGACCCTGGTTTCTTCGAAGACAATTATTGATTCAAAAGATGTTAAGTTCATTTGTGGATATCAATCATCAATCAATTACTTCATCTTTTATTTAAATCAAATATCTTTCTTAGATATATTCTTTTCTATTTATTCCATTTTCTTTTCAAATGTATATGGAATCATTAAGCCTCATTTATCAAATCATTTGGTTTATTTACACCTTTCTTAAATCCTAGAATAATTCCAAATCATTTTCTCTTTTACTTAGGAAATTTTCTCCAAATCATTCACTAAATCTTAGTTAAAGATTTCTTATATTCAAGCTATAACTTTTAACTTAGTGAAAATATTCCCGAATCATTCATTTAATCTTTATCAAAGATTTCTTCTTAACTTCAAATCATATTCTTGTAAATCGAATATTTTCATAACAGAGCACTACTGCCTCTTTAAATATGGTAGATTTCACCTCCAGGGACTAGAGGTAAGTAATCCTACATCAAGAAGATCTTCGTCTTCAATGATCTTTGTTTTCAATATGTTTTATTTAGAAAATTAGTTTGAAGGGGTTTTCGGATAGGAGTCATCCAAATCCGATCCTGGTTCTTCATTAAGGAATTATCCAAATCCGATCCCAATTCCTTCGTACTAATCATCAATAAAAGATGTTAAGTGGTTAATTAACATTCTAATTTTTTAACTTCAAAAAACTTAAATGTGATCTTTTGGAGCATCCGGACTTTCCTTTCGATCAATTCCACCCCTCGCCTAAAAGGATAAAACATAGACCAGGTAAGTTCAGAGAACTGGTTGCTCCATCCCTAACCTTAGTTAAACACCTTGTTTTATCTTCTAGAATTTCACAAGCGGGACAAATGTACTAGTCATTTCCGCATACTCAGTTATTAGCTTTATTTTGGAATTGATCATAAGATTATAAACTATCTTTCAAACTCTTAACTTTCCTTTTTTAATAACATTAATAATTGATTCTAGGAATAATCGTTAAGTTTAAACTCATATTCAAAATGTTATAGAATTCGCAGCATAAAAGTGCTGCGAAAGTGCTATATAAGCATATTTGATTTAAACAATTTTTAATATTTGAAAATTCATATTTTCCATTCCAAATCTCTTTTAAACCGTTTTAATAGATTTATCAAATTTATTTCATATTTTTAATCATTTAAAATATCATTTATAAAGAAATCTCTTTCTAGATTCTGAAATGCAAAACCGCGATGCTTTTAGAAAATTGTTTTGGACATATTTCAAAATCTACTTGATGAAATCTTGATTTTTTTCTTCGATGGAAAACTATTATCATTATGAATCAAAGAAATTTTATTTTAGAGAAATCCGACTAATAAATCATTCTCTACATTAATTTGAAGTTACAAGTCAAAATTTATAAACTACTGCTATGCAACGAGCTCTATTTTGACCAATTTTGTTAATTGCTCCAGAACTTGTCCGAAATAGTTAAAATTTATTTTAAACCATATTTAAACTATTTTAATTTATCTAAAACAATATTTTCATCATTTCAAACTCATTTTTTATTTCATTTCATATTATAATATTATATTATTATAAGGTCATTTCTAACCTTTCTAGATTATTTAAAATCATTAAGAGGCTAAATAATTTCCATACACACATTGTATGGATTTACTTCTCATTTAATTAACTATGCTTACTAACCATTTCACTTATCGTTTATCAAACTAAGTTATCGTCCATTTCACAAACATATAATCAACCATAATATCAACAAAGTTATCAAACATTTAATCATCCAACATATAATAAACTTTTTATGTAATTAACTTGAAATAGTTTTATAAATTGGTAACTTTAAAATATGAGTACTCACAATTAGTTCCACTGCACTAATATTTTTCGTAGACTTTCCTTTTGATTTCGACAGCACATCACTCTTTTTCTTGCACCGGACCTCCTTGAACTTGCTCTCCTTCTTAATGTGCTTGGCCTTGACCTTGGGGAAGGCTATATTTCTCACGGACTAGGCTAGGGGGAGGTGGTTGCTTGAGTTTTAAGGTGGAAGGGGTGGTCGTGGGTAGAAAGAAGGAAGAGAGCGGTTTTGAAGTGATTTTAGAGAAGTTTTAAGTGGATATTTCTTTAGTAAATAATTTTAGAATATTTTAGCATTATTTTATTAAGAAGAGAAGCCATAAAAGAAGTGAATAAAAGCTTTTAAAAGGAAGAAGAAGTGAAAAAAGCGAGAAAGTGGATGCTTATTTATAGAAAAAGTTTTGGATTAAAATAATATTTTGTAAAATGACCAAAATACCCTTTACTTACTTGTTAAGTTACCTTATTTTTTGAACACTTAACATCACATTTTAAATCATTACTTTATGCCATTTTAACCTAAGTATTAAGTAAAGAATATAATAATTATGTTTGGTTTGATTTGATGTTTACCTTTTGCTTTGAAATGACATATTTGTCTTTTTGTGCTTACTTTTTCTTAATTATATTCTAGAATTTTCTAAGTATGTTTAGTAAAAGTAAACTTGATTAGTGAATTATTTAATACTTATAATATTTGAATATATGTTTCTATTTGAGAAAATAAAGGTGCGACAACGTTGCGACAACTTTTAATCGACAAAATGTTGATTTTCAACAAAACGTTTTAAAGTCACATTTTGATGTTTTAGTTAAACTATTTATCTATGTAAACCAAATTTAAAAATAAATTTTTATAATTTTATTTAAAAATATAAAAACTCATAAATAAATTAAAATAATTTATTTAACCATTGAAACTTACTTTTTTTCAATCAGTATTTTGTCGCTTCTGTCGAGATATAGGCAAATGTTACTATTTTGTGTATGCTTCTCTTTTAAAATCCTTTCTAATATTGTTTGAATCATATAACCTTACTTATTTTACGTTTAAAATCACTTTAAATAGTATATTTTAAAATGGTCAATTTCTGTGTTGTTGCATCATTGCTTCTATAAACAATTCTCTTGTATTTCGTGAATACACAAAAATGCTCTAAACTACCATTAGTGATCTTAATTCAGATTTGATTTGATTATTGCTTCATGCATCAAATACAGAAGCATATTACGGTATTCTAGACAATTCAATATATATGATAATTCCTATTGTTAGCACATAAGAAATCCATATTACATGTACCTTGTTAAACATTTTCATAAGATATCTTTGCATATCGTTTGGGACATTCCCAACATCCCTTATACATATATCAAAGATATATTTTACAAATCCAATATTGATATCAATCCACCAAACTATTACCGATTGTAACATAGGTAACTGTTAACAATCAGTAGTATGTTATTTACATGTAGTCTAGAAATATCTATGTACCTTTCAGCAGTTCTTTCTTGTGGACACACATTTCATCTACATTTTAATTGAAAATTAAACCGTTTGATATTTGTATTAATATACTTATTCAATTTCGATGCTTAAAAAATGATATTTTCGTATCATTTCTTGAATCATATCCTAAATCCCATAAGCCTAATATCGCTCTCACTGACTTTGAGACACTTTGGTTGTTATGTGCAAATAGTTCATTATAAATCATTATTTAGAATTTTCCATTTCAAAACATATGTAACAAACACAAAGTCATACCAAACGATAATTTTATGAGAAAATCCAAATTAACTTGAACCCATTAAATAACAAATCTGTTATATCAATTATAATAATTGAAATTTACTATCTTGTTCTTATTAAAGTTGCTCATTAAATTCCAATTGCATTTGTCTTACTCTTGAGGACTAATTCACGGTCAATGAATCATATCCCTTCGGGTACAACTACCAAAATCATATTTTGATAATGTGCTTGGAATGCTTTTTAGATTAATGCATCAAGATATATCATAGAGTCAATACCGTTGATGGCTTAATTGAAAACCGAGGATTATCTATTCTTGACATTGATGAGAAACTTATAGTTTCTCTTCAATATGCGAGAAGATTTATTAGACATTCTATTGCGTTGTGTTCATTTAGGTCCGATTAATTTCATTTCATCCCCTAATCGGTTTTATCCTTGGATCGTATCCAAATGCTTGTTTAATTTCTAGAAGAAATTCCTTTTCCATGAAGTTGTTATTTATTGAAATAATAAATGTTTCTCAGTGCAAAAATATGTATTTATAAACACTATATGAATTTCCTTACATATAAAGAAGATTTAGTTTTAGTTAATAAAGCTTATGTTTAAAACATAAATTGGTCATCCCATGACAATCGCTCCCAATCCCCTTTTGGAAAGATTCGTACAAGATCTCTCATGAACAATTATTATATACGGTCTTTCGACTCACACAACCAGCCAACTCCATGACCTAGGATATGTTTGGGTTTCTAATAAACCCTTATCTTGTATGATCTTGTAAACTATTAATTAGATGAAATTAATTTTAACCTTATGTATACTCTTAATACATGACTTTAAAGAAGTTAACTCAACTTCACTTATAATTTATCGTACTTTATCTAACAAAGTTTGATTACTCCTTATCAATACATCATTATGTAACGTAGGGCGGAGTGACTTTTGAGACCGAATCTTTATTCATTTTTGGTAGGTTCGAAACCCTTTCCAATATACTCACGTATTCAATAAAATAAAATCAATTTTGTTTTCTATTGCATGTTATTATATTTACTTCATTTTTACACTCTATGAGCTTATCATGAACATACTGCACATAGATCAAATACACATGTCCATGTCAGTGATAACTTATTGATGAATATAACAATGTATATGGAATTGTTTGGTATCATTAGACTTACGATTGTATAAAGCTTTATGTATTAATCCGAAGAGTTCATCAACTCTAGATGACTCTCCCACTAAATGGGTACATTGCCTTTAGTTGTCTGAGATATTACAATTCTCTAGTACCACATGATTCATAGTTATATAATCAAATAATTATTTCTTAGAACTATGGCTTAGTCTTTAATTCCAAAATAATTGCAACTAATATTAGATGCTTTTGAATTTTCAATGCATTACAAATGCCACTATTATAGTTCTATTTTATATCGAATACTTATTTTATTTATATTGAAATAAAACTATGTTTATTTTTTCAGTCAACATTGAATAAAAGTTATTATTTCATAAATAATGTTTGGCATATTTTACAAAAAAAAATTTCCTAACTCTTTACAAAAGTGCAGTTAGTCGTTCTTAACTTTTAAGGACATCAAATAAATTGCACTTTGAGTAAACTAATCAAATCGACATTTTAGTGATCGAACTCTTAGATCTACCTTGTAGCCTTTGGTCCAATGTTACATTTAACACAACATGATAATTATTACTATCAGTCATATTGAATACACGGTCTCACACTACAGTTTACTTGCTTATTTTAATGAACTAATTTCACAGTGGTTTCATACATTACGAATTATGACCGTTTACTATATAACATTATATTGATCATATATGGATCAAATATCCATATTCTTGTATTGATTTTAGAGTTCGAAAACTAATTGAACACAATACATTGTCTCCAGTAAGTAAACTCGTAAGCGATTAAGTTACAATTGTATTTAGCTGTTCTATAATAAGTTGCCTGCAACGGTCAACATGCAAAAAAATTATTAGTAAGTATATTTTATATTTCTATTTGTCAATATTAATTTTGTCATTTGCATATTATTAATTAATAAACAATTCATCAATTATATTTACTGCATAAATTTATCAACGTAGATTATTATAACTTTCTATAGAAAATGTTTTTTTACAATATTGGAAATGTTAAATGTTTCCATTTCATTTTTCTAATATGGCTATCACTATTCTTTTATGTTTCTCCAAACCCTAAAATGAAACATAGAAGTCTTTCGACTTCACTGGTGGTTGTTAGGACTTGTTGGTCTTGGGATTTTGACCTTGGGTTCACTCAGCAAGTCATACCTCCACAAATGATGGATAACTCCTTATCGGTTGTATCATATACAACTCCTAACTCATGGTTTTTTATCCTAATCTCATTTCAACCTTGAGTTTTCTCAACAAATTGAAATAGATTATTCACTCGCACCTTCCATTTCGCAACGGCCTATGTATAGTATATGTACCTTGAGTTTGCTTAACATATATATACATATAGTTATCTTACCTCATCTATTCAATATACTAATAATACTGTAGATAACATCTCCAGCTTGATTTTTCTTAACAACAAGAGAGTATGCAAGTATTTTACTAATATATAAATGGTATAGGACAACCCTTATATTAAAGATTTATTCACTCGTACCAACAATATCGCGATGGCCTAAGTATAGTATATGTAGCTTGAGTTTGTTCAAAAAAAAGAAATAGTTATACCTCATCTATTCAATATGTTAATAATATTACACATAACATCCCTAGCTTGAGTTTGCTCAACAACTTTGGAGAATGCAAATAACTTGTTTATATATATATGTATATGTATGTATGTATGTATGTATATATATACATGATAAAAGATAACATTATATTGAAGATCCATAATCTTCAATATATTATATTGAATGATATCGATTTATGGAATATTGTATTTTCTATGGAATACCCTTGTGATTCAAGTGTTTGACAAATCAAAAACCATAGTAAATGTACTATATGTATGTATTTATTCCATAAGTCTAATTAAATTTTTTTACCATTCCACTTTAGTATATACAATTATATTATATAAGTTTAATACTATATAATTTTTATACTTTATTTAACTTATATAATATTTTGTGTATAACATTACATTAATTAAATCTTATCTAGTTATTCAACAATTTAATTAATTATTACATTATTCAATTATAACATATTATATCGAATATATAATATAACCATTATAACAATATACATATATCTTACATATGTATATATTTAAATTTATTAATTAACTTTTACTTCATTATTTAATTAAACAATTTAATTTAATTTTATTAGTTTTTAAAATTCTTTTATATACACATGTATACTTATATTGTCTTAAACAATTCAAGAAAAAATAACATATATCATTTTTTTTGTACATGTATATAAATTTAATTAATTAACTTATTTAATTAATCCATTTATATTATTAATCTTATTACTAAATAATATTTCTGAAATTGATTTTATAACATTTTCAAACATTCTGTAAAATTATATAATAACCTTTATGATATGTATATTGTTTTAAATTTTACTTTCATAGTTAAAACTTTTATTTTAATTTTCATAACAATTTGAAAATCTACATTGTAACATGATAATATTATTATTGTTTTAAATTTAACTTTCAAATCCAAAACTCTTATTTTAATTTTAAAATAATTTTGTAATCAACCCAAGACTCAATTCAAATTGGGCATTTTTGAGTAGGGGTAACCTTTGGGCTTATATAACTATTTAGGCAAGGCCGATAGCTAGTTAGGACATAGTACATGGTTACCCAACAATTCAGGCTAGACTCTACCTTTCTTAGATACCATACTAACTGGGTTGTAAGCTTGCTTTGTTAGCCCTAATATGACTAATTTAGACTAGATAGGCTATTAGAATCTGATGCCACTGTTTGAACTAGGCCAATCCACAACAAAAGAAATTGGTGAATTCCAATTTTTTACCATTTTGCACCTTTATTGAACCTATAAAGTCTAAATTGTCTAGAATATTTCTAATTTCTTTTAAATAAAATAATTATTTTATTTAACTTTATAATATTGTTTTATATTATGTAATTAATATTATATATATGCACATGTGTATCATATACACACATATATGTGTTTGCGTGTGTAATATAGCAGTTCTTGCATGGTTAAACATGCATGTGTATAAGTGTTGGAATTTACACCATAACGAATATGTTAGTTCATCTAGTATACAAATATAACATCCAAAGGTATGCTTATATGTTTTAACTTACGTATAGAAATTATCATAAATACACACACACGCACACACACACACACACACATATATATGAATTTATATTTTATTTTGAACAAATATAAATATGTATGTATGTATACATATATATATATGTATGTGATATTTATGCAATATACAAACATGCATACATACATACATATATATATATATATATATATATATATATATATATATAATTAGGCATACGATAAAAAATTAAAATTTATTATAAAATTTATTTATTTATTTATTTTAAACCGAAAACAAAGTTAATTATTTTATACGTATATATAAATATATATACTCTTATAAGTAGTTCAATAATAAATAAACATATATGTATAAATATCTATTAATGAAATATATATATATATATAAATTTATATATACATATATTCAAACATTTAAATTTATTTTTTATCAAACTCATTTAGTTTAAATTTTCGAACGAAAATAAATTATAATATTATATATAAAAATATATTTTCGAAATTATAATTTTACGTTTTAATATTTTATAAAAAAACCTAGATGATATTTTAGCATTCGAATATTTGAATATATATATATATATATATTATAATTTAAAATAAATTTCAAATTTAAATTTAAATTTTAGCATTTATATTAATATATATATTGTAGCCGAAAATTTAACAAGTGTGAAAATGATTATATAAATTTTAAATTATATTTTAGAATATATTTATTTAATTTATTGATATATTTAAGCGATTTGAATTAAATAATATATATATATAGATTAAAAATATATTTTTATGCTTAAATATATTATAGGTACAAAATTATTTATATGTAATTTTTTAAATGTATTTTGTACAATATTTGAATTATAAAGTTTAGGTTGTTTAAATAATGTGTACTAAAGTAATTTAAATGAGAAGAACCACTTTTTAAAATTTTCAGCCGTGAGTATTATGGTATGCATATATAAAATTTATTTTTAGTTACATAAGCATATGGACAAACAACTATTCCAAATGTGACGATATACCGATATATTTGAATCGTCTCTTAACTAAAAAAACAATATACTATATAAATTATCCAAATATTAGTATCTAATTATAGATCAGATAACTACCTTTCACCAATGCCAAAGGACCATACCATGAATCATTGAAATGAACTTTTAAATTAGATTCTAATTTTGAATGTGCAATCTTCCGAATTGCAGACCACCAACTATCGAATAGTGTTTATTTTAATTTGATTTGACCTTGTAAATATGGATATGGATTTAAATCTCGAATTTCAATCATGTTTTGTCTCTGAGATTTAAAAGACTCGATCTCGTATCGAGGAAGATCTCGGACGAGATGAGTCTGTCTCGGTTGTTTGTCTCGGAGTTCCATCTTGGGTCTTAAAGCTCATCTCGGAGCCATCTTGAGGTATATGATATGTTAAAATTTGATATTCTTACACAATAATTTTTATGAATATTACCATAAGAATAATACCTTAAACTTGATTTGCAAAATCATTCCGTTGTCATTAATCTATGAAAGATCATTTTTATTCATAAATTATAATATGCTTAAACTAACAGAATAACAGAACACAAATAAATTATAGCTTACAACTCATGATCCATGAACGGAATTATTAATAGACATAGAACATAGAAAATATCCAAAACATTAATTAAAAAACATAAAAGTAAAACATAAATCAGATACATTCATAAGTAATATACATATAAATAACAACAAACATAAAAATGCACAAGATTGCAGAATATATATAAATATACGATATAGTCATATAACATGGAAAATGTAGATAAAACATTAAAGTTTAAAAAGATTCTTTTCAAGTCTTTTATTTACATTCAAATTACACAATGAGAGCATGAAGGAAAACCAAAATAAAACTAGGTCTTTAACCCCTATAGGCAAATTGGCAAAAAGTGTCATTAATATATCTTTAAAGCAATTCTTCAAGCAAATCGAAATGTGATTTAAATGTATCGCATAGGGTTGTTTGATTTAGGGAATTTTTTTTAGGGTTTCATTTTAGCAATTAAAGGAGAAAGGGTTAATTATTGAAATAACATGAGCTTATAGTAGCCAAACTTTAATTTTTTTTAATTATTTTTTGGGGCCGGTGCGAGCTTAAGTTTTAGCTCTAGAAAAAACAAAGTATCATCCAATATTTTAGTATCTCATCTTGGCCGATATATTCAAAACGAGATTTACGCCGAGATTTGTGGTTTCATTTTGGAAGGAGATCGAATCGAGATCTCGATTGAGATATTGGCCAAAATTTCCAAGATCTAAAACAGTGTATAAAGGTGAGGGGTGGATGAATTTCGACCAACAATTGATAGGGTGGAGTGTAATATGCCCTATCTTAAGGCACAAAGCTAAACGTTATAGATGATGCAGTCATCCATAGTATTAACTTCCAACGATAAAATATGGTAATGTTAATGGTATCCATAATATCAAAAGCACATGAATATGAAATAAAATCAACATAGAGTTAAACCATCTTTTTTTATTACATTTCAAATCCATATTTTATATTCAGATACATAATCCCAACGTTTCCCTGGTTTTGATAAAATAAAATTATTACAAATTACGTCAAGAGAGACACATGAAAATGCCCTTTGGATGATTAGAGTACTAAATAGACATATCAGTCTTAAATACATTGCAGCGGAAGTAAAACTAAATAGATCCTACACAGCTAACTTTGTCTTCTACACGCCTTTCGAAGCTTGTTCGTTCAACCTACTAAACCTGAAAAATCTTAACTCCCAATCTACACAAATTAATTTTGAGCATCCTAGAGTTTAAGGGAAAAACATAAACTTTGAGTCAGACATAAAGCCTGGTGTGAATAATACTACTACATCTCGGTTTATTGATATTAAGTGACCCCATGCTGTTTAGTGAAACGGGTTTTCCTTCATTAATATCCCTTTTCAAAACATATCTTTTGCAAATCTGAATCCTGCAATCAAACTGATTAAAGCAATAATACATATATCATATGCCCATAAATTAGGTAATCAATGGACTATTTGTCCGGACAATGTAGTTTTGTTTGGCTAACCACTAACCATTGGCTGACTCGAGACTAATGGAAAAAATAACTAATCTAACTTCTGTTAGACACAGTTATGGATGATCTGTCCTTAAATTTTCTCCTAGGGTCAAATGATCCTAATGGTTTTTGCATGCACACCAATAACCTATCTTTCTCTGTATATACCTTTTTATGTGTAACATCATTTTAGTCTTACCTACAACAAAGCCCTACACACTGGAATTTTAGACTTATATTAGCTTGGGGCAATCAGCTAAAGTATAGGGCACAACCCTATACCATTCCCATCTAATATTCTAATATCCGAGTCATTTACTTAAGGTTAACTTTCGCATCAAATTTTCCTTGAAAATATTTCTTTCAAATTTATTTAACCCTTTAATCATACTTAAACAAGGAAAATAAACATTTTGCTTTGCTCAAATGTCTTTGCCATGATATATGCTTTATACAAAACAATGTTGATGAAAACCTAAATCAATATATTTATCTATCCCTTTAGTCAAAGCACTCCTTTAACTTAGAAAACATTAGGTTTTAAACCCAAGATATCACCTTCGAAACCCTTGTTTAAAATCTTTAAATAGTCCTTTTCAAATTCATTGCAAGTACCCCTTTTAAAATAGGTTAACTACTTATACCTTGAAACACTAGGCCGAAAGGCCAAAACATACCTTTCAAAACCTTTAAAACAGACCTTTCGAAATCATTGAAAGCATCCCTTCGAAAGCTTTATAAAACCTTAGACATCCACTTTTAAAAATACTTTACACTTGCCTTTCGAAAGCATTAGACCTTCCAATATGCTAAAAGTAAAACTTTCAAAAATATTGGGAATCTCCCTTACGAAACCTTCATTTTATATCTTTCGAAAGCATTAAAGTCCCTTACTTAAAACAAACCTTACAAAAGCACTGAGTTCAAGTAGAAGTTTGTGGAATATAGCTTTGAAACCATTTAAAACTACTCCTTTCAAAACCTTTGGGTTTAACTTTCAATATATCTAAGGGTCTTAAAAGAACTGCGGCGAAAGCAATTCTTTCGAAAGCATTACTTCTAAGTAAAATAAAGTGGCTGGTTTCGAAATGAACCCTTTCAAAAGCATGGAGAAGCGGCTTCCAAATTTAAAGGCAAAATCACCCTTTCAAAAGCATTACTTCGAAAGGTTGAATGCGACAGCAGGAGTTTCGACCCCTTCGAAAGCTTGTTTTAAAAATAAAAAGCGGCAACCCATTCGAAAGCCTAGTCTTTATGTAAACAGAAGCAAGTTGGTTCAATCGAAATTCCAACCCCTTCGATAGGCTCATTTGTAATAAAAAATTCAAAGTTTGTAAGAGCTACTTCTACCCCTTCGAAAGCATGGTTCGAAGCTATACCTTATGTCTTTCTCTAGTTCACTACGTACCAAAGTATTGATACAACATGTAGTGGTTTTGACTTCGTTGGAGGCAAAAGCATGGTGTCGAAATGTGGCTGCTATAAGTGGCGAAGCAGTAACCCCTTACAAAACTGAATTTTAACCTTTTAAAATAATATCTTTCCAACTAACTTACCTTATTTATCAGCATGTAATTAGTTGCCAATTCTTTTACAAAAGCTTTTTCTAAAAGTGCTATTGAGTTCAGTAATTAATAATTTTAAAACATTTAACATATTTGTTAGCACCAAAATTGGTCACCAACACCCTTGAGATAGATTATGTAGAGAGATAATGAAGAAAGTAAATTAAAACAGAGAATTGTATGCTAAATTAAAAGCAAAGACAAGAACACCAGATTTTTAGTTGTTCGGCATAAATGCCTACGTCCACTTTGAAGCTAATCTTTATTGCTTTACTCAACAATTGATTATAGATACAATCCGTACACCAACTACTTGAATAAAAATGCTACGTAAAGAGAATGAGTCTTGAATGCGGCAGAGTCTCCCCAGTGTTCTCGAAAAAAGGTCCCTTTCATTGTGCCCCTGCCCTTCTATTTATAAACAAAGATGGGTTGGATTTCCCTCATGGGCCTAGGAGTAAGATACCTCGGCCCGTAGTAAGTGGCTTCGGTACGCCGGGCCACAAATGCTGAACGACAAGTGCCAAAGCACTTTCCAGGCCGAACGGCATTCGTATGCCGATCGAGGAAGATACGCCGAACGGTTCATGTATGTCGACCGAGACAGTGTGCTGAGTGAAGAGTGTAGGTCGAATGAGACCTGATGCCGATCGAGGGGAGATGCTGAACGGCCTTGCTATGCCGAGTGAGGCTCATGCCGAGCGACCTTGCTATGCCGAGCGAGGAGAAATGCTGAACGATGCCTTAATGCTGAACGAGGCAACATGCCAAGCGACTTTATCATGCCGAACGACCTCTTCATGCCGACCGAGGCCAAACGTCGGGCAAAGCTCTATGCTGAACGGCCCTTCTATGCCAAGCGATGTTATTATGCCGAGCGAGGTGAGATGCCGAATGACCTTGCTATGCCGAACGAAGCTCTATGCCGAGCGACCCTTCAATGCCGAGCGAGGTGTTGTGCCGAACGATGCCTTAATGCCGAACGAGGTAACTTGCCGAGCGACTTTATCATGCCAAGCGACCTCTTCATGCCAACCGAGAACAAATGCCGGGCGAGGCTTTATGCCGAACGGCCCTTCCATGCCGAGCGATGCTCTTGCTAGGTGACACACGCGTTACCGACCCAATTACCCGGGTAACATTTGCCCCCCAAAGTGTGTCGTGTGAGACAACACGACACGCTTTGAGTTAATATCTAATTCCATCTTCTCCTTTGTGACATGCACATGGACATGTTTCACATGGAGTCATGACTATCACATCTGTCGACTTGGCTCCCGATGCCATGGATGCAACAATCTTTTTAGACGTTCCAATCGATTCCCAAGCCCCGAAGATTAACAAAAGAACTCTTTGCCATATATGCTCAGTACACGGGATTCCTTTCGATGATGTCTTGGTTCCATCAGGAGAGGATCGTCCTCACTTCCCCCAGTCGGATATACAGCCTACAACAGATTCATGTGTTGGGTCAGTAGCGTGCTGCTATTCAACTGCTTTCTCGTGACCTGTTACAGTATATCGAGATCATCCCGTCGTAATTACATCCAAACAGCCACGCGTTCATATACGGCACTTGCATTCTCTTCATAAGTGTCCTTTTCAGGCTCCTGACTTCTGGCGATATCCGCTATAACTATCGCTTCAAGAGACGGTTAGATAGCCCATCTTTTGTATTCCTTAAACCGCATAGCAAGTGTCAAATTCTGACTAGGGCATTGAGCAAGTTCGCCCAGTATAAGCCGGAGTGGTTCTACGTGCGCTGGGCTTTGCGGGGAGATAGGTGGAAGGGAGTAAGTCTTTTTTCTGGATCAATACACGGGTTTGGCAAGAACTGCACCTTTTCTTACTCTTTCTCTACTTTTGCAGGTATCAACCCACGTCCCGAAGGCTCTGGGTATTTTGAAGCCGTCGAAGCTATCCGAGCTATCCCCATAAAAGACTGGGACATCAGATCTCTCGTTTCAAATGAATCGCTCATGAAGTTTGGGCTGTTGGCGGAAGGTCGCCGAATAAGGCTCCCTCAAGGTGTCACTATAACCAATCCTGCTTCGGACAAAGGAAAAAAGCAGGCTGGGTCTTCAGCATGTAATGCCCCTGACACACCAGAGGAGAGGGAGATTAGAGAAGCCAAAACGTCCAAAGCACAGGGTGAAAATGTTAGTCCCACTCGGGACCCGATAGTCGAGGTTCACGATATTGAAACGACGCCTTCCCCTTCGAAGGGAAAGAAGAAATTGACCTACAAGCTAAGGAAGAAAACAGTGGATGGAACCTCTAAAGCTACTCTTATTCCAGTGGAGAAAGAGCCTTCCTCACAACACTTAGAGAGTTCGTTAAAAGGCCCATCGAACCTCACTATACCTAATGATCTACTTAACTATGGCTTCGACGATCCGGAGGTCCTTAAGCTTCATTCGCCCGCGAGAGATGATGCAAGCGCTCAAGCCCAAAACCAAGGAGAAAAAACTCTTATTAGTAAAGATAAAGAAACTGGTCCTTTGGGGAGAAACACTAGGACACACGCAAACACATACACTTCACCTTTGCACTGCCATTGCTCTACTCTTTGCTAACTTGTTGTTATTTTAGTTCTATTCAGGTGATATGGGGCGTACACATGGACTCGATCGTCTTCGCGGGTCACCATCTTTCACCACTCTAGGCGGGATTCGGGCTCCGAAAGACGTCGGGATAGAGACGATGACGGCGATATGGACTATCACTCCCAGGATTCATCGTCTCGAAAGAAAACTTATCAATCAGCATTCATACCATTATAATCCTCCTTCTCACTTGGACCAAACCAGAGAGAAATACGACCATAGGGGTTCCCAATTCGATGTCCCCTGCGATCAGTACTCTGGATCATCCACTACACGGCAATCTCGTGATTCTCATAAGAAAACTGAACTTTCAAAGCCACCTCCCCCTGCTCATTTATCTGATCCATCGGTAGCAAAACGACTTGCTGAGCTTAAAGCCACATTCCCAAAGATATGCTTTGATGGCTTGAAATTTCTCCCAGTGATTCGTCAGATTTCGGTACATGTCAAACAAAGCGCTATTGCTTGAACTAATGACGTCCATGTCAAGCATGATACGTTCGTTCACTTAGCCAAATAGTCTCAGAAGTCTCTGTTGAGCGTCAACACGAATTTGACCGCCTGAAGCTCAAGGCTATTCATGATAAAGACATTATCAAAGCTCAAGATGAAGAGCTCTCTTCGCACAAATCTTAGCTCGAAGCCGCCCAATAAAGTGCTAAAGATACTACGGAGGCCATCAATCATCTGGAGACAACTCATAAAAAAGAAATTGACGAAGCAGTCCAACACTGCAGGGCCTTAGCTTTAGAGAAGGATTCAGCTCAGAAGGAAAGGGATGCATTTGCCCTCAGAGTCAAAGAGTTGGAAGATCAACTCCATAAAGAAAGAGAGGAGAAAACGACTGCCCAGGAAGAGTCATAATGATATTGCAACGAGATCGTTGATACGCGACTCCTGAAGGCCAAGCTCGACGAAGAGCTGTCTAAGGTCGAGATGCTGAAGGATGAAGCCTGTAAAGAGGGCAAGAGAATGGCATCCGCGAAGATTGACTCTCGCCTTGAGGCGGCAACAGAGGCTGGCAGGGAAGAGATTAATTGCATGATTGACCCACTTATTGTAGAATACAATGCCCGTGTCCTCATGCGTCGGGACTTAACTTTTCTTGGCAGGGCTACTCGAATATTTGGCCGAGGCATGTGAGACTTTAATAAAGATTAGGAAGGTCGAGATGGGCACCGAAGAGGTTGATAAAGAGGCTTTGGTGAAAGAATTTTTCAGTGGGAACGAGCCTTCAGACTTGTCTGTAGCGAAGGCCCTTTATTGCAAAGGTTCTTCCTCATCAAAAGGAAAAGATGTCATTGCCGGTCCGTTTGGAACCGAGTCTCCAGCCCTTCCTCCTACCCAATCGGCAGATCGGCCAGTACTCGATCCATTCGACCAACAAGTTGGTTATGACCTGGAAGACCCTGGCCTCGACATTCACATTCTATCACCCATTCCAGAGGGTGAGACTCCTCAGACGGTCGAGAGCCAACAAGAACCCGTTATATAACCCTTATTCTTAAAGTTAATAGAGCCGTCGTTTTTGACGAAAGGTTATTGTATTCTAACGTTTGTCTCATGATTTTGCGCAGGTCGCTCTGACCCTGAGCCCACTTCGAGGAGCGGTGACGCCAAGGAGATGAAGGGGAAAACGAGCAAGGCTACTCACGCAGGAGAGACTCCCGGTCCAGATGCTCAAGTGATCGAGGCATTTGATGAAGATAAGTCTGAGACTTCGTCTCCCGTCGAAGAAAGTTATGAAATTGAAATCACAAGTGCCTCTGGACTCACTTCTAAAATGAACATGAAGGAGCAGCCCGCGGAGGAAAAGAAAATGACAGCTGAAATCAAAGTCGAGCCCCAAGTCGTGGATCTAGATGATCCATTGAACAAGCCTTTGATGGTCATCCTCCCTAGTGGGTCCATGCCACTAGTGGTCTCTCGTTCTTCCTCGGTTATTACCTCCCCATTAAGCAAAACGTTGAAAGGAAAACGCATGGGGGAAGAGTCACGTGAGAAAACAAAGGAGGAAAAGAAACCCAAGAAGTCAAATTAGTAGCTGTTACACTCGTTCAACGACCGCTAGCTTAGATTATGTAATTATTTTTATATATTTCCGTAGTCAATGTAAATAGACTTTTTACTCCGAGTTTTGGAGGAGTTGTGGTAGAACCTTATTTTGGATAAATAAATAAAATTTAGTTCTTTTGTCTTACAAATGACTTTTACTATTCAGCTTTTTATATTATTATGGTCGAAACCCGAGCTATTTGGTGTTACATAAACCCATAATCCATCTTCATATAACTCGAAAATTCTCTGAAATTGCACATCCTTTATTCCATGCTTCGGTTACTTAGAATATTTTTCAGTCCGTACGGTGTGGACTTGATGACTTCCAATCAGTTGTACTTTAGTCTGAACTCCGGGAACTTAGGAATTTTTAAGCCGTTCATATTCTAGTCCGCACTTAGGGGGCTTGGAAATTTTTAGTCGCTTATACTCTAGTCTGCATTCAGGGGACTCAGAGTACTCCAGTCTACGCTCAAGGGACTTGGAGATTTTAAGTTCTTTATACTCTAGTCCGCACTTAGGGGACTCAGAGTACTCCAGTCTGCGCTCAGGGGACTTAGAGATTTTAAGTCGTTTATACTCTAGTCCACACTCAAGGGACTCAGATACACTCAGGGGACTTGGAGATTTTAGGACGCTTATACTCTAGTCTACACTTAGGGGACTCGGAGTACTCCAGTCCACGCTCATGGGACTTGGAGATTTTAAGTCGTTTATACACTAGTCCGCACTCAGGGGACTCAGAGTACTCCAGTCCGCGCTCAGAGAACTTGGAGATTTTAAGTCGTTTATACTCTAGTCCGCACTCAGAGGACTCAGAGTACTCCAGTCCACGCTCAGGTGACTTGGAGATTTTAGGTCGTTTATACTCTAGTCCGCACTCAGGAGACTCAGAGTACTCCCATCCGCACTCAGGGGACTTGGAGATTTTAAGTCGTTTATACTCTAGTCCGCACTTAGGGAACTCAAAGTATTCTAGTCCGCACTCAGGGGACTTGGAGATTTTAAGTTGTTTATACTCTAGTCCGCACTTAGGGGACTCAGAGTATTCCGGTCTGCGCTCAGGAGACATGGAGATTTTTAAGTCGTTTATACTCTAGTCCGAACTCAGGGGACTCGGAGTACTCCAGTCCGCATTCAGGGGACATGGAGATTTTAAGTTGTTTATGCGCGTTCGTACGTCAGACAGAATAATGTAACTCTAGTTTTCAGTGATAAAATTATCATACACGGTGACATGAATAATTCATTGAAAATATGGCTATAAGCCATTATTAATGAAGCAAGCTAAATTGTCTTATTACATCTGAAAACTAAGAATCAAAATGAAAACATACTGAAAATAGTTGCAACAAAGATAGAAAATGAATAGACTAAATATAATAACCAGATGCTTGCTATTCCTGCTCGGGGCATTTTCGTGCCATCAATGGTAGCTAGCTTGAAAGTTCCTTCTCCAAGCCTCCGTTCGATGACGTATGGACCTACCCATGTGGGATTCAGATGCGACGGACCGAAAAATCTCGTTTCAAAATGAGGTCGCCCATGTCGAAGACTCTTGGCCGGACTTTTTCTTTATAATATCGAGCGACTCAGTGTCTATACGCGGCCGCTCTTAAATCAGCTTCTACATGTTTTTCATCAATGAAGTCCAGCGATTCCAGCAAAAGTTCCTGATTTATCGTGGGGTCGTAATGAGTTACCTGATGTGACTGAACTTCAATTTCTACGGGTATAATGGCTTCCATGCCATATGCCAATGCGAATGCAGTGTGGCTAGTCGCAGACTTATGGGTGATTTTATAAGCCTAAAGTGCTGTTGGAAGTTCATCCACCCGCTTGCCTCTAGCCATTTCCAAATGCTATTTCAATATGGACTTGATTACTTTGTTCACGGCTTCCACTTGTCCATTGGCTTTTGGATGAGCAATCGCTGCAAACCTCTTTTCAATGCCATACTTCTGACAAAATTCTTTAAACTCTTTGCTTTTGAATTGAGTTCTATTGTCTGTAATGATAGTCCGTGGAAGGCCAAAACAGCATATAATGTTTCATACTATGAAATTAATGACCTTCTTGGTGGTGATCGTGGCTAATGGCTCTACTTCTGAAATTAATCGACCGCAACTAACGCGTATTTTGCATTACCTTTGGATATGGGTAAAGAATCGATTATGTCGATTCACTACATTGCAAACGGCCAGGGACTAACCATTTGTGTAAGTTCCATCGGCGGAGCTCGTGGAATTTTTGCATACTTCTAGCATTTTTCGCATCTCCTTACATAGTCTACAGCGTCTCGATTTATAATTGGCCAATATTATCCATAGTGGAGGATTTACTTTACTAATGTTTGTCCCCCAGTCACCCAATCTCCTTCATGGACTTCCTTTAGGACTCGTTTTATCTCATCGTGGGCAATACATCGGAGTAAGGGGTGGAGAATCCCTTCAGATACATTATTCCGTCATTCATTACATACCGTGAAGACTTACGAATGACCTGTCGTCTTTCCCTCCTACTTTTGGGCGAGACCCCGTGTAGCAAGTATTGTTTGAATGCGGTCATCCATGATTCCTTCTTGATTTCTTTTTCAAACACGAAATCTACATCAATCATATTTATACATGGAGTATGTAAGGCTTCAACGGGAACCAATCCCATTGCTGTGCATCACCAGTGCTCGCAAATTTTTCCAATGAATCGGCTTCTCTATTTTGTTCATGCGAGATATGCGAAATATCGTAATATTCTAGATTCGATAGCAGCTCCTGAATCCGTGCAAGGTATGGGGCAAGTCTCTGTCCCTTCACTTGATAGTCCCCCCGCACCTGGTATACCACTTGTTGTGAGTCACAAAAGATTTTAACCGATTTTACCCCTAGTTCTCTGATAAGTCTCAAGCCAGCAATTAATGCTTTATATTCGGTTTTGTTATTTATCGCTGGAAATTCGAGCTTCAAAGAATAACAAACTGATAGGTTTTCAGGAGTCACAATAACTATGCCAGCTCCCGAGCAACGGTCGTGAGATGACCCATCGGTGTACATCTTCCATCGAATGGGAGGTATGACATTGTTACCATCTGATTCGTCTAACATAGTGAATTCAGCAATGAAGTTTACTAGAGCTTGCTCTTGTATGGCCCTTCGTGGCAGGTAATTAATAACGAACTGACTCAACTCGATATTCTATTTAAACATCCTTTCAGAAGTTTCTGGTCGTTGGAGTACATGCCGCGAGGGTTGATCATTATAAACACTGATTGAGTGTGCCTGAAAGTATGGCCGGAGTTTGCATGATGCAATCACCAAGAAATAGGCTAGTTTCTCAATCTTAGGACAATTTGTTTCTGCCCCCGTTAAACCTTTACTGACATAGTACATCGGCTTCTGAACTCGGTCCTCCTCGCGAACCAGAGCCATACTTATAGCATGCTGGGATATGGCCAAGTACATTACAACATCTCATGGTCTACCGATTTTGATAGTACCAGGGGACTTTTTAATGCCTTACCAGAGCTCGGAACGCTTCCTCACAGTCGGATGTCCACTCAAAATTTCTCTTTCCTTTCTTTATTAGATCGAAGAAAGTAATACACTTATCTGTGGCTCTGGATATGAATCGACTCAGCGCGACCACCTTTCCATTCAAGCTTTGCACTTGTTATATAGTTTTAGGCACTTGTATGTCTCGAATAGCTTGAATCTTCTCTGGATTAGCTTCGATTCCACGCGCATTCACAATGAAACCCAAAAACACCCCTGACGCAATACCAAAGGAACATATCAAAGGATTGATCTTCATCCCTTAATGTTTGAGTATATCAAACATCCCCACAAAGTCCCGAATGTGGTCGTTTGACTGTCGTGCCTTCAAGAGCATGTCATCCACATAGACTTCCATCGTCCTACCAATCTGGTCTTTAAACATTCGATTCACCAGACGCTGATAAGTCGCTTCCGCATTTTTTAATCCGAAGGGCATCACTACATTGCAATATAACCCAACGTCTGTGACAAAACTGGCGTGTTCTTGGTCTGGAATGTGCATCGGGATCTAATTATATCCTAAGTACGCATCCATAAATGATAGTAAGCCGTGTCCAACCGTTGAGTCAACAAGCTGGTCGATTTTGGGTAAAGGGAAACTATCCTTCGTGCATGCTTTGTTCAAATCAGAGTAGTCAATGCAAGTTCTCCACCTCCCATTCGCTTTACTCACAAACGCATGGTTAGCACCCATTCAGGGTAGAGGGCATCGCGGACAAACCCATTGGCTTTGAGTTTGTCCACCTCCTCTCTGATAGCAGAGGACCTCTCCGGGTCCATGCCTCTCCTTTTCTGTTTTACAGGAACGTACTTACGGTCTATGTTCAACATATGACTCACAATAGCGGGGGAAATCCCACACATGTTCGAATGTGTTCAATCGAAAACATCTAGGTCCGCTGTGGAAATCAATGAGATCCTCGTCTATTGATAGGTCGAGTTGTGATCTAATCTTGAGTAATTGTGATGGGCCATCCCAACTGACTAGAATGTCAATCGTCAATTCAGCCGGTGCTGCTTTTGCTTCCCTGGATTCCCCATCATCATCTCTCGGATTTATGTCTCTATAGATCAGAGAATATGGCCCGAACCAGGGATCGGGCACTACTTGTCAATTATGAGTATTCTGGATGCAGACGGAGTTGTCTGCAACTTTTCCTTTCTCTCACCGCTGGGCCTCTAGCAGCTGGGCCTCTCTCAGCTCAGCCATATAATATGCGCGACCGGTCGCCTGATCGCCATGCACCATACCAACTCCTTTTTCTATCGAAAACTTCAACGTCAAACACCACGGGGCCAAAGTTGCCCCAAACTCTGTCAGGATCTGTCGACCCAGAAGTACATTGTATGGAGAATCAACTTCCAAAGCTATGAAAGGTAGGATTCATACCCTACTACGTTCACCTTGTCCCAGTTCAACTGGCAACTCAGCATACCCTACTGCATCGGTCGCTTCACCATTAAACCATGGATTTAGGATTTAGATGTTTTCAAATCCATTGTCTCTATCTTTATTTGGTCGTATGCCTTTTTGAAGATGATGTTAACAGAACTTCCACAATCAATTAAAACTCTCTTCACATATATCGGCCTGATCGTCGTGGATATGACCATCAAGTCGACGGTAGGAGCCTCCACCTCATCTGCATCTCGGCTCCTAAATACTATATCGTCTGTCATCATGCATTGATGCTTAGCAGGGGTCCCATCCTCCACATTCGAACAACACTCATAATCTGCATGCCTCAAGGAGTTAGCATATCGTTCCATCTCCTGCCAATTCTTGTTTGCAGGGTGAGGTCCACCGACTATCGTGCTTATAATCTACCCACGGTTCGGGCAGGTTCCTCGGGTTGACGTGGAGCCGGCCTACGTCCGGGGTCTGATGTTCCTTGCCTACCCTTCTGTGGGTTCTTGACAAACTCTTGCAAATTTTTCTGTGTAATCAGCTTCTCAATGGCATCATGGAGGTGTCTACACTCCTCTGTATTATGCCCGTAAGTCTCATGGAAGCGACGGTACTTCCCGGTCCGCTTCTGTTCCTCTGTTGACTCCTTTGGGCGAGGCTTTCTGTATTGAAAAGTGTTATAGGTTTACAAGTAAATATTCTCAAGAGATGCATTCAGTGGGGTGTATTCATTGTAGGTTGGAATCCTTGGCTTCCATTTTCCCTGCTTCTCTTTTCTTTCCGAGATTTCCTCCTTCGGACCCTTTAGATTGTCCTGGCTTGTTATGGACATTGACTTAAACCTTTCCCGAGTTATCACCGGATTGTTTCACTACGTTTTTACTTTTCACAATCTCCTGGATAGGCCCTGGCGGCTTATCTCGTGTTGTCCATCAAGATTCCTCCCTCCTAATGAATTGATGAGCCTTTGAATAGAAACGCTCCAGCGTAGTTGGAGGCTTTCCTACCAGCCAATCTTCAAACTCTGAATCTGGATCCACACCTCCCATTACCGCCATCAGAATTGCATGGTTGTTAGGATTGCTAACTTCGGTAGCCACAACATGAAATATCTGAAAATACTCTTTCAATGACTCCCCCAGAGCCTGAATTACACTAGACAGGGGCATCACATCCTTGGGACGAGCGGCGTGTATCCTGAACTGTTCCATAAATTTCATCGCCATTTCATTGAAGCTGGATATAGACCATGGAGGAAGTCGAGTGAACCATATGGTGGCGATTTCGGATAAAATAATTGGAAAGCAACTATACTTGGTCGCGTCATTTTCTCTAGCCGAATCCATCTTCCATTCGTACCTCATCACATGGTGCTTGGGATCAGTCTTTCCTTTATAGGCCGGGATAGTTGGCATGCTAAACTACTTGGGGTACTCGGCCTGTAGAGTAGTATCCGTGAATGGAGTATGACTCCTGGATATCACCCAATTTTCATTGGCCAGGCCTTGGTTCTCTCTCATCAACTGTCTGACCATAGCTGATAAGTTCGGGGTTTGTATGGAGGGTGGAAGGTTAGACTCTGTTCTTCGAGACAGCTCAGGTTGGTGTCTCCTCTGTTGGCGGTTAGCCATTTCTGTATCTTGGGGGCCAGCTTCATTAGGGGGTTGGTGAGCTGGACATCCAGTCTCCACACGTGCTCCAGCTCCTTAGTTTCCCATTCCGGCTAGGGTGTGGTCTGCAAGATGTAAGTGATCCCTAGTTGATCGATCAGTAGCACCTGCTTGTGCAGTTCCCATTTTGCGGCGTCTGCGCTTGGGAGGTTTGTCAGAAGAGGTCAAACTATCAGGTGAAAAGTAAGGAACAGGGCTACCTCCAGCATTCTGATGCTGCTGCTGAGTAAGCTGAGTCATGAGGTTCGCGTTAGCTTGAATTTTTTCAGCAAATTGTCTTCTACTTTCCATGTGTTCTCTCATCAGGTCGTTGAACTCTGTCCTAGTAACAATTTTCGTCTGGCTATGGGTTCCGGCAGTCCCTATGTCAGGATTAACTTGTCGTTTGCTAGGTCCTCTCTGTTGTACACTAGCAGTCTCGTTGATGTCCACATTATGAGAGGTAGATCTGGTACGTGGTCTTCCTATAGTAGAGTTATTGATAGGAATTCTGAGTAGAATCAACGGACGTCGTGTGAATAAGTTGGATCTCCTTCAAGAGATTTATTCAATTCAGTAGCTACAAAGTAGATCCTAGTAGCCTAAAAATTTGGTTCTCGGTGGAAGCACTAAAATGTTAGCACTAGAATTGGTCACCAACACCCTTGATATAGATTATGTAGAGTGATTAATAAAGAAAGTAAATTAAAACAGAGAATTGTATGCTAAATTAAGAGCAAAGACAAGAACACCGACACAGTGGTTCGTCGTAACTGCCTACGCCCACTTTGAAGTTAATCTTTATTGTTGTACTCAGTAATTGATTAAAGATACAATCCGTACACCAACTACTTGAATAAAAAAGCTAAGTAAAGAGAATGAGTCTTGAATGCGGCAGAGTCTCCCAGTATTCTCGAAAAAAGTTCCCTTTCACTGTGCCCCTGCCCTTCTATTTATAGACGAAGATGGGTTGGACTTCCCTCATGGGCCTAGGAGTAAGATACCTCGGCCCGTAGTAAGTGACTTCTATACGCCGGGCCACAAATGTCGAACGGCAAGTGCCAAACCACTTATCCAGGCCGAACAGCATTCGTATGCCGATCGAGGAAGATATGTCGAACGGTTCCTGTATGCCGACCGAGACAGTGTGCCGAGTGAAGAGTGTAGGCCAAACGAGACCTGATGTCGGTCGAGGGGAGATGCTGAACGGCCTTGCTATGCCAAGCGAGGCTCATGCCGAGCGAGGAAAATGACAAACGAGGCAACATGCCGAGCGACTTTATCAGGCCGAGCGACCTCTTGATGCCGACCGAGGCCAAATGCCGGGCGAGGCTCTATGCTGAACGACCCCTCTCTTGTAGGATCGATTTCACCCTAGAGGGGGGGTGAATAGGGTGATTGTGTAAATTATTAAAAAATTAATCGCGAAAGCTTATAAATTAATTTCAATTCAGATCACAGAATAGCAGCACAGATATCGCAGAATATAAATAGCAGAATAAAACAGAACAACACAGAATTTACCCAGCTTCGGCAAAACCCTGCCTACGTGCTGCCCCCAAGGTTTCTACTAGAAATTAGATAGTCCCTCGCTTACACACGTAAACTCGCTATACCCGCTATTGACTAATCTAACTCTACGCTCAAAACCTTGCCACAACTCAATTACCGAGTTGCGAATTCTCAAGCTATGCCACGTAGCTTGTCCCCTAGTCACACAACTAGAAAAATAAATGGTTCAAAAAAGAAAAATACAATTAAAAACAATTAAAATAAAAATAACCCTAATTCTAAAATAAAAATCCTTATTATAAAATTTTAAAACCCCTAATTTAAAACAAAAAGGCCGGCCCACGCTTTTCCTTTAACCCGTTCCTTATTTCCTTCTTTGTTATTCTCAAGCCCGATCCCCTTTATTTCTTTGTTGCGAAAAATAATGGCGGCATGCGTCTTCGTTCTTCAATCTGAAAATTAGGGCTCGTGCTCGATACGCTTTTCTCTGGAAATTTGGCAGCTTTGCTTTCTCGTGGTACTGTGATTTAGGGTTTATGGATTTGGGGCTTCGATCCCTTGAATGCTCTGCTTAGCGAATTAGGGTTGAGATGATTATCGGCTTGGCTTGGCTTCGCTTTGGTGAGTTCGATTTCGCTTCAGGTAAGATTTTTAGCTCTGTTCCTCTTCGATTTTCGTATTCGAACTGCACCTTTATGCCGATGATGATCTGGGTTAAATATGCGTTTGAACTCCTGTATCTTCGTTCGTATAAACTTATTTGAATTTGTCAAATAAGTTGTTCGACCGTTTGATTATATTTTGATGCTGATGATTTCACTGACTTTTTCGTAATCGTATATTTTGGTTGCTTGATGGTTACGGCTTTGATTTATTTCGTGATGACCACGGTGTTGATTTCTACTGTTTCGGCCTTGACTCATTCATCTTGAAATTGTTTTGATTTCTGGATAAAGTCACGGCTTTGACTTTCTCAAAGATGCGTACTTGATACACTGTCATGAATTCGAATTTTTTGTACTGTTGAACTTCGTTCATTTGTACTTTGTTTCTTTATAATGCTCGAACTTGTTCATGTGATTCATGCTTTATTTTGACCTGATCTTGTAGTTGTACACTTTGTAGTCTGCATTTCATATGCTTGCAACCTTGCTACTGTATTCATGAGTTTTGATGCATATTGCAACTTGGACATGGTTTCATCTGACTTCGGTCTTGGTTTAGTCCGTGTTGCATTACTGTATCAAGTGGCAGTTGCTATATGCCTTTGTGCTTACTGTACTTGGTTAAATTCATTGCTGAGTTGATCATGTTTCTGGTTTTGTTTGCATTGTTGGTTCATCACTTTGTTTTTGGGTTGATGTACATGTAGTTTTGTGGCACTGCTTGCAGTCATATTGAATTGAGTTTGTTCATGTTCCATCGACTTGTTTTGTACTGGTTTGAGGCTTTGAGTTGCATATCTGGATTGTATATAATCCGGACATATGTGAGTTTGAAGTTGTTGTCTCATTTGTCGCTGTGTTGGCTTGATCATGGCCTTTGCACTTTGTAGCTGCCGTGTGCATGCAGTTTTGTATTTGCTGTATCATGTAGTTGCACTTGGTCTTTGCTTGTGACATCCATGTGCACCTGATATATGTTTGAGATTTTGTTGTTCACTGTGTTCATGCACTTTGGTCTTTGTTGCCTCTTTGTGTTGCTGTACTTCATGTTGTATTCATGCATCTTGTTTTCATTATACACTTGAATGTTGCAGTCCATGTTCTTCACTGTTTATATTGTTTGCATTGTTGCAGTTGGTCATTTTGTTCATCTGTATATTGCTGCAATCTTCATTTCCTTGTATTGTCCAGTACAGTTGATTTGGATTCATATGATGTTGAGCATTGGATTTTTGAAACTCTGTTGTTCTTGCTTGCATTGTCATCATGTTGGTTTGGTTGTGCTGTAGTCCAGTGCCCCCATACATATTGTCACTGAGTTGGTCTTGTACTTGTATACTGCATCTTGGTCTTGGTTATATTGATTTTGGTGCAGGCTTTCCATTTTCCTTTAATTCACTGTGTATTGGTTCCTTTGTTCAAAACTGCTGTGTCAGCGCATACATGTATATTTGTGTATCTGCTCATGTATATATGTATGTGAACTGCCATGATTGTTGCAGTCCATTTTGGTGTTGGTCTTCGTTGCATTCATGTCATGTTGCCTTGTGTTGAATCCAATTTCAAAAGTCGGATTTGACCTTGTGCTTGTGTCGTGATTTTCAATGTTATTGCACGTGAGTTGAACCCGGTTTTTCATTTGGGTTTGACCTGTGCGTACCTGTCCCTGTAAAACAATCAAGTGTATATATCGGCGTGCACGGCCTTGTGGCATATACAGTAATACACTGTGTATGTCACAAGTTGTTCGTGTATGATGAATTCAAATTTAAATTATGACGAACAACCCAAATAACTGAGGCATATCATATTTTCAAAAATTATCTTTTATTTTTGAATAGCAAAAATATTTCTTTTTCAATTTTACTGCGTTAGTTTATATTTTTGCAGATTGCCCAGATGCTCGATTCAAACTGGAATGCAGTTGAAGATAAATACGAGTGTGAGTGATATGTAGTGAGGTGATGATATGTAAAATAGTGATGTAATTGAATTTGTATCAAAGTTGTATAGTGAATAGTGAGAACTTGAATTTGTATACTATTCAAAATTGTAATAAATATTTGTTTGAATAAAATATTCGTTTGAATTCAAATTCCGTGTTATTTATTTTATTCAGCAAATATTTATTTAATCTGTGAAAAATAAAATAGTATATTATCAAATACATTTAAACGAATGTATATATGTTTATTATCATCAAACAAAAATCATATAAGCGCATATTCTACAATCTCCCCCTTTTGATGATAACAAACATATATTTAAGATTTTAAATATGTTAAATGTATTTAATCATTGATATGCTCTAATTGCTCCCCCTATTTAAATGCTTCCTCTCTACACAAAACTCCCCCTACATATATGCATAAAAATAAAATATGCAAATGAGTCTAGATGCAAAATGGAAAATTATTTGACCTTTGCTTGATTTTATTTGACAAAATCTTAACTTTTCTCTCCCCCTTTTGTTATCAGCAAAAGAATAATAGTGTTAGTGAAAATAGAGATAAAGTAATCGATATCAATCCAACATTAAAACTCAATTGAATATAAATATTAAATTTCAATAAAAAGTCAAACAAAAATCATAAATATTTTGTTAGGCGCATATTCCACTTTTAGAATGATGGAAATGATGTCATCATATAAAACCATACAGTTGTGTCTATTTGTGGCATTTTTATACCAGGAATTTGAATATCTACTAACCATGCATAACCGTTAGGACTTTTAAATGAGATTAGTAGTATTCCAATTTTATTTTAAAAAATGAATTCAAGTATCTTCTAACCACGCATAACCGTGAGGACTTTTAAATGGGATTAGAATCAACTTGTTTATTTTAAAAAAAATCAACTTTTGATATGCGTTCCATACATGCATAACCATAAGGACTTTTAAATGAGCATGGAAGCACATAACAAATTCCAAGTAATTCACCCATGCACAACCGTGAGGACTTTTAAATGAGAGTGAATACTTTGGTATTTATTTATTTTATTTTATTTTATTTATTTTATTTATTTATTTTCTAAAAAAATGTGAAAATGAAAAACGAACGATTCCTGTTTAAAGTACCACATATCGACAAACTATATAGAATTTTGATGAGTGATGGTTGATAGAAATATGATAGGTATAGAGATGGTCATGGAATTTTTACCAACAAAAAGTTTTATAACTCTTGTTTAAATTTCTAAAGAAATTTTCTAATTATACTTTCTCGAGTTATAATATATAATCAATATCAACACTCATCACTTTTTCAATCACTATTTTTCTTTTCGATAATCATTTGGGAGTCAGATTAGTCATAATAGTCATTTAAAATCAAATTCAAAAATAATTATGAAATTAATTTTTCAAAAATGAATAATCTGAAAATATGGTCAAAAATGATTTTCTCCAGGGGGTTTTTAAAAGAAAATTTTCTGCTATTTGAAAATTATTTGAAATGAAGAATATGCAGATATTTTCTTTGAAAAAAAACGATGCAATTATTAAATGTCTCAACAAAAATCACGTTTCACTAGTAATTTTTCTATCAACTAGATTACCAGTGTAATCTGCATCTGAATTTCTCTTTCACTCAAAATTATCATCAATTGAATTTTATAGACCAAAACATGAAGTGTGCACCAAAACTTTCAAATTTAATTTTAACAACAATTTAAATGACATTCTTTTGAATTTGAAATGAAGCCGTGTAAATAATCTAAAACCGTGAATATAGAGTTAGCCGAATTATAACCAAATGTATTATTATCCAACAAAACACTATTTTTAATCCAAAATGATCTATATGAAGTAATTCAAAGAATCTGGAGATTTTTATAGTGTTTTTGGCATAAGAATATAATTGGCCAACTATGTTGAATAAGTCAAAGTCATCATCTTTTCATCAATCTCAATATTGGCTGATTTTAATTCAGAATATGGTGCAGATTATCACATTTAATATATCGTTTAAAACATACCATTACCTGTTTTACCTTTACAATATTTTTCGTTGTTGTCCGTCGTGATTCTGTCACCTTTATACTAGGCTAAGGAACTTTGCTTCGTCGTCCGTTGTGTTTCTGGAACAGCCAAAAATCCAGAGTACACTGTTGTTGTTCCTTAGCCTGCCACTACACCTACACGATGAAAGATTTATGTGACCTATTTGTTTTTATAGGTCCATGGTTGTTAGTGGCAGAAAATTTTGAAAAACAATTTTGTGGTGACCCAAAACTTTTTATAATTGTTCCCTTCGGCACCCAAATTTGTTTAACTACGAGATTTTTTATATTTGTGCCTTTTGGAACCAAAATCGGTATAGTTTTCACATGTTTGGGTCTATACCAACAATTATTGTGACTGTGTCCATATTTTCTACAAATTGTGCACAAAGAATTAACATGATTAATATTGCTTTCAATAATTTTCGAATTATTATATCCAAGTCCTTGTCTAACCGTATTAACAGTTTGCTTTCCTAATAGCATATTCAATGATTTTTCACGTTTTGAAAATTTATCTAAAGTCGTTGACAATTGTTGGACTTGTGTTTTGAGAGATTCATTTTCGTTTAACAACTGTGTGCACTTTTTAATAGAATTCTCTCTCCCAGTATTTTCATTCTCCTTTAAAATCAGAATTTCATTTTCAAGTGATTTGATATTGATTTCCGATTTTTTAATTTCTTCTTCGAATGTTGGACACTTATCACACTTAGGAATCCTACTTTGATAGGTTTTAACTAATTGGTCCAGTTGTTTATTACATTCTATCAAAATATCTTTTTGAGATTCAAGTTTAGCGTATTTTTTCTTAAGTCGTTCAAAACAACCGTTTACTTCATGAAAATATATAAGCAACTCAGAATAGGTAAGTTTTGATACCTCACTTGGCTCGTCATCGTCACTGTCAGTTGTATCACCTCGAAGACACAATTCTGCCTTTTCGCTTTCACTGCTAGTGCTTTGATCATTCTCGTCTATTTCATCCCAAGTGGCTGCAAAACTTTTCTTTTTCTGTTTCTTTCCATGGCTGGATTTAATTTGTGGACAATCGGGCTTTATATGGCCGGGTTTGTTGCAATTATAACAAATAAACTTTTGTTCTTCTGAGTAGTCTAGTGTTTTGGCTATTCTGCTTTTTGCTTTTTGATTTCGAGCTGAATTTCCATGTTTTTGATTCCATTTTTTGAATTTCCTTATTAACAGCTCCAATTCTGCTGCTCCATCATCTTCATCGTTATCACCATCACTTTCGGTTGTTCCTTTGAGAGCAATTGATTTCTTTTGAGTGTCACCTCCTTCACGCTCTTCTTTGAATTTCATTTCTAGCTCATAAGTGGTGAGATTTCCGATGAGTTCTTCAACTTTAAGTTGTTTTAAATCTTTCGATTCTTGTATGGCAGTTACTTTTGCTTCAAAGCTTCGTGGAAGGACTCTGAGGATTTTCCGGACTATTTCTAATTCGGTGTATGTTTTTCCGAGAGCTTTTGATTTGTATACGATATTGGAGAGTCGTCCGTACATCTCTTTGACATTTTCTTCCTTCGCCATTTTGAAGTTCTCGTATTCGCTGCTTAGCATTGCAAGGCGAGATTCTTTGACTTGAGATGTTCCTTCGTGAGTCACTTCTAGTATGTGCCATATTTCCTGCGCAGTTAGACAATATGAGACACGATTAAATTCAAATTGATCTAATGAACAGATAATAGAATTCATAGCTTTGGCATTAGTATTCTGTAATTTATTTTCTAGTTCTGTCCATTGTTCCTTTGGTTTCTCTATTTGCTGATCATCTACAGTTATAGTTGGTATTCTATAACCTGTCTCAACAATATCCCAAGCGTCAATGGTTTTCAAAAAAAAATTCATCCTATTTTTCCAAAAAGCATATTCACCATTGAACATTGGTGGTCTAACTATGGATTGACCTTCTGCAAAAGCATTATTAAAAGAAGCCATTTTAAAAATTCAAATTTTTAAAACAAAAACTGATTTTTTTTAAAAATCGAATTTTTTAAAACAAATGTTGACTTGTATTCCTAGCTCTGATACCACTTGTAGGATCGATTTCACCCAAGAGGGGGGGGGGGTGAATAGGGTGATTGTGTAAATTATTAAAAAATTAATCGCGGAAGCTTATAAATTAATTTCAATTCAGATCACAGAATAGCAGCACAGATATCGCAGAATATAAATAGCAGAATAAAACAGAACAACACAGAATTTACCCAGCTTCGGCAAAACCCTGCCTACGTGCTGCTCCCAAGGTTTCTACTAGAAATTAGATAGTCCCTCGCTTACACACGTAAACTCACTATACCCGCTATTGACTAATCTAACTCTACGCTCAAAACCTTGCCACAACTCAATTACCGAGTTGCGAATTCTCAAGCTATGCCACGTAGCTTGTCCCCTAATCACACGACTAGAAAAATAAATGGTTCAAAAAAGAAAAATACAATTAAAATAAAAATAACCCTAATTCTAAAATAAAAACCCTTATTATAAAATTTTAAAACCCCTAATTTAAAACAAAAAGGCCGGCCCACGCTTTTCCTTTAACCCGTTCCTTATTTCCTTCTTTGTTATTCTCCAGCCCGATCCCCTTTATTTCTTTGTTGCGAAAAATAATGGCGGCATGCGTCTTCGTTCTTCGATCTGAAAATTAGGGCTCGTGCTCGATACTCTTTTCTCTGGAAATTTGGCGGCTTTGCTTTCTCGTGGTACTGTGATTTAGGGTTTATGGATTTGGGGCTTCGATCCCTTGAATGCTCTGCTTAGCGAATTAGGGTTGAGATGATTATCGGCTTGGCTTGGCTTCGCTTTGGTAAGTTCGATTTCGCTTCAGGTAAGATTTTTAGCTCTGTTCCTCTTCGATTTTCGTATTCGAACTGCACCTTTATGCCGATGATGATCTGGGTTAAATATGCGTTTGAACTCCTGTATCTTCGTTCGTATAAACTTATTTGAATTTGTCAAATAAGTTGTTCGACCGTTTGATTATATTTTGATGCTGATGATTTCACTGACTTTTTCGTAATCGTATATTTTGGTTGCTTGATGGTTACGACTTTGATTTATTTCGTGATGACCACGGTGTTGATTTCTACTGTTTCGGCCTTGACTCGTTCATCTTGAAATTGTTTTAATTTCTGGATAAAGTCACGGCTTTGACTTTCTCAAAGATGCGTACTTGATACACTGTCATGAATTCGAATTTTTTGTACAGTTGAACTTCGTTCATTTGTACTTTGTTTCTTTATAATGCTCGAACTTGTTCATGTGATTCATGCTTTATTTTGACCTGATCTTGTAGTTGTACACTTTGTAGTCTGCATTTCATATGCTTGCAACCTTGCTACTGTATTCATGAGTTTTGATGCATATTGCAACTTGGACATCGTTTCAATTGACTTCGGTCTTGGTTTAGTCCGTGTTGCATTACTGTATCAAGTGGCAGTTGCTATATGCCTTTGTGCTTACTGTACTTGGTTAAATTCATTGCTGAGTTGATCATGTTTCTGGTTTTGTTTGCATTGTTGGTTCATCACTTTGTTTTTGGGTTGATGTACATGTAGTTTTGTGGCACTGCTTGCAGTCATATTGAATTGAGTTTGTTCATGTTCCATCGAATTGTTTTGTACTTGTTTGAGGCTTTGAGTTGCATATCTGGATTGTATCTAATCCGGACATATGTGAGTTTGAAGTTGTTGTCTCATTTGTTGCTGTGTTGGCTTGATCATGGCCTTTGCACTTTGTAGCTGCAGTGTGCATGCAGTTTTGTATTTGCTGTATCATGTAGTTGCACTTGGTCTTTGCTTGTGACATCCATGTGCACCTGATATATGTTTGAGATTTTGTTGTTCACTGTGTTCATGCACTTTGGTCTTTGTTGCCTCTTTGTGTTGCTGTACTTCATGTTGTATTCATGCATCTTGTTTTCAATATACACTTGAATGTTGCAGTCCATGTTCTTCACTGTCTATATTGTTTGCATTGTTGCAGTTGGTCATTTTGTTCATCTGTATATTGCTGCAATCTTCATTTCCTTGTATTGTCCAGTACAGTTGATTTGGATTCATATGATGTTGAGCATTGGATTTTTGAAACTCTGTTGTTCTTGCTTGCATTGTCATCATGTTGGTTTGGTTGTGCTGTAGTCCAGTGCCCCCATACATATTGTCACTGAGTTGGTCTTGTACTTGTATACTGCATCTTGGTCTTGGTTATATTGATTTTGGTGCAGGCTTTCCATTTTCCTTTATGTAACGACCCGAAATTTTCTAACCCGAAAATTCCAGATAGTTATGAAAAAGAAGAAAGAGATAGAAGAAGAAGAAGAAAAGAAACATCAACAACTCACATTCGCAGCGGATAAAATATAATAATAAATAATAGTTTACAAAAGAATACTATATTTGTTGATTACATTTAATATACATCAGAGTTTCACATATATATACAGACACTAGACATATAAATCATGTCCCAGATACACAATAATATACTGCAGCGGAAATACTCCGTACGTACTTGCCATCCAGCTCGCCTCCTGAGCTCCAAACGTACCTACCTGAAAATCTGTAATACTCGGTCTGACCCGAGCATTACACCAAAGTAACACCCGGGTCAGGCTGGAAACCAGCATGAGTAAACCCATCTAATAAGGAATATCAAAGCAAACAACTTAGATAAACCCGGGTGACTTATATTAATTTAACCAATTCATAATTTGCTATAGACAATGCTTATTTCACATATAAATTTCTAAGTACCAAACTTAGAATAAAATATTCCTATTTACTTAAATCGTTTTATTTCAGCCTATTTATTTCACACATCAATTTATTTATTTTTAATCCGTAGTAGTTTTCGGGTATTTCCCCAAATACCCGACTTCCGATCTTCCCGAATTCAATATCATCTTAGAAACAAACCGTTTAAGCTTAAACTATTTTAGTATCAACTCGGAATTTATCACAAATAGACAATCCATGCTAAGCAGTTCAATCCAAACATAGCATATTAAACCACATACCAGCGATATCAAATAATCCAAGACATTCAATATCTTTGTTCATCAATAAGCAAAATTTATCCATCATTCCATTTCTAATTAATTTAATATAAATTAAATTGATTACTTTATCCACATTAACCCTGCTTATTCAGGATACAACTACCAATTAATCATTTTCGAACTTCCTCCCTAGGTTCCTTATGTAATTTGCCTTAAAATAACACAAATCGATTATACTTTCATTTATCACTTATTAATTCTTAATTACTTTCTTAAGTAATTTAACTTAATTATTTTTATCAAGTAATTATCCCATTGCTATTATTAATTTTATCCTTTAACAGCTAACTAATTAGATTTATTTAAACCTGAACAAGTTAATCCTTCACTTACTTCCATTAAGTGATTATCTTTTAAGTAACTATTCCTCTAGTTACTTATAATAATTAATCTTTACTTACAAATTAATTAGTCTAAATTAAATGAACTTATAACACTTAACCAACTAAAATTCATTAACTCTTTACCATAAATTGATTTGTTTATCTTTAATTGCTTAACTGTTTTTATCACAAAATCTTAATCATTCAAACCTAAATGAATTAAAATTTAAGTCAATTAATTATATCATTTAAAATCTTATTATATAAATCTGGAATTTTATCATCATTAATCTATAATTTAACTTAAGATAACATTTTATTTCCTTAATTTCTCCTTAAACACACTATTTATTAAATTTCAAATTGGACTAAAGAATCTACCTGCTTATTCTAAATAAAACATACAACTTAGATTAATAAATATTAAACAACATCATAATCTAAATGAAGGGTTTAAGAAGTTTTAAACTTGATTCTACTGAAATTTTTTAAACCTGTACAACAGTCTCATATTTAAAAATTTTGGGAAAACTCACCTTTGGTTTTCATAAGCAATCCATTTCCATTACGCCTTGCTCCTCCCCAGTTTTCAAACCTTACTGTAACAATCTCTTCCACCTGACAACGACAAAACCACACCACGTCCCTTCACTGTCACCCAATCAGTCAACTACTCAACCGAAGACGATCGAACCCACTACCCTCGAATTCAAAGCACGGCAACCCTCATCCTAAAATCGAACGCGTCATCACCTCTGCCGCGTTCACCAGCGAGACGCCACAGCACCCACGCGAGGCCCCTTCCCAGAACTCACGATCGAAACCAGAGACAGCGACACCCATGCCCTAACTCGCGCCGTACCCCCAAATCGATTGCGTCTTCCCTCTAATCGGAACGAAATCAAATAACTTTGACCTTGAACCCCTCTGCCTCACGACTTCGAGCATCGCTCGTTCACCTCTTTTTTTTTTCGAGAACTGGAAATCGTTCGAAGAGAGAGAACGGGGAGCTTGATTTTGATTTGGAAGAAGAGGGGTTTGGCCCTTTATGTGATTTCGTTTATCATACGAGACGATGGAAATTTACCGAGGTATCGGTCATTCATCATTTTTTGTTCTTTTTCTCGAATTCGATTACCCTCCGGAAGCTTGAGGAAGACAAAGATGTATATAGCTTGGAAATGGCTTCCTGCGCACGATTGTGACTTACAAAAATATCTTGTACAGTTAAAAAAAATCTTTGGTAATTTATATTTAACTCTTTATTTAATCTTATATAAATTTTCCGATTTTAATTCAACACGTTTCTCATCCGTTCGGACAAACGGTAACTCCAAACGCTACGAAAATTGAAATCCGATAATAACTAACTATTACGGATCCAATGGAACTGGTTTCGTCGAATTCCGAGACTGTGCCTCGGAAGGCTATTTTTAAGATTCAATTTAAACGATATATTATTAAAACTGAACAGATCACCTTTATATTAAATTTTAACCATTCTATATCTTCAGTATCATCATTATAAATTTTATAAGCCTTCAAATTATTTAAACAGGCTTAAAAATTTCAGATTCAGCATTTTACCCAATTTTCATTTATTAAATTCAATATTTAAAACATATAATTCAATGATTTAATTATCAAGTAAATATTGATATCTTGTTTTCAAGTTTTAAATTAACTTTCAAATAATTTTAAAATCGATTAATTATTCCAATTTAATTCGTTACAATTTTCGGGTCGTCACATTCCTCCCCCCTTAAAAGAATTTCGTCCCCGAAATTACTAATTAGGAAGAATTGACCAATACCCGTTTATCTTTTCCAAAATTCACAATTCAACATCCTACCGCTTATCTTTTATTAAAGGTCCACTAACACCTTATTCAACTTTCCCAAAACCTTCTATAGATCCAATCAATACTCTTCTGCTCAATCAATTAAATTTCAAATTAAAACCAATTTTTGAATTATCAAAATTTCTCAAAACTTTTCTAACTCTCTAAATTCCCGAAAATTTTTGCCAGCGTCTCCTTTGCGCGGCTAGCTCGGTACTACTACAAAAGGCCTCTACGGGCTCCCAAATTCCAAAATGAAAACAAAAGCCAAGTGGCTACATCAAAAACCCAATCCAATATCATACGGAATCAAAATACTTACCTTTTTAGTCGGGCAATTCAAATTTATCATTTGGAATCAAATCCAAATTCCTTCTCTTTTATAATACCTGAATATCCTGCTTAGCATTAATATTCAGACACAATATCCCAAAATCATTTTATACATCTCTTTAGATAAGTTTCATATCCACTTCTATTCAAATTAGTTTTCGCCATTTCATATGAATTCAATTCATTTTCGATTTCTAATATTGAGTTATATCATTCATTTAAATTGATTCATATTAGTTTCATTTACTAGTTTACTTTAAGTTTCCCGTTTGAAATTGTTTTGTCGTTAACCAAAGTTTTCCAAAAAATTTCTAACTCCCAAAATTTCCGGAAAATTTTGGCAGAGTCTCCTTTGTACGGAGGAGCTTTTGCAATTTGACGAGATATAAATATGTATACATCGACCCACACGGTCGGAAAAAGCAAAAACAGTCCATATTTCCTATTTTTATTGCGTAGGCGTACCTTACTTAGCATTTTAAGCAAGCAGCTTATTTATATTAACAATTAGCACAATCCAAATCAACCAAACAGCTTCCCGGTACCTGTACTTGCTCAATTTAAATATGTAAGTGCCATATATAGAAATTCTATTAGCATTACACTTACTTTTAATAGCTAACCCAAGAATTACATAAACAACAAGTATTACGAAAGCAATAAGCACCAAACACTTACTAGAAACGATTTATATGGTTTTTAAAGCTAATTTAAATGCTTCCATCCAATTCATATGCTATTTCATTTAATTTCTAATGGTTTACAACGCAATTGTTTACATTCATTTCATTTTTAAGCAAAACAACCTCATAGTCATATCAATTGATTCAAAAATCAATTATATTTGCTTCCACTACTTCATAGAATTTAATTAAATCTCGTTTACGTTAAATGACAATCATTTCTACGCAATTAGATAATATCCATGTGAATAAATAATTACTTAGGTTTTATAACCAACTAAAATTGATCCCAACTTAATTTTATTTCATTCAATTCCATTCTAACTTATTCACACCCATTCATTTAGTTCGCCACATTCCATTCTTGTATACTAGTCATTCCCAAATTACTTCAATCCAAGCTTTTATTAATGGGCTTTCATTCTTATTCGAAGCCAAGCTTCCATGCATTTTAAACTTAAGTTAATTACTTTAATTTATTCCAACATCAACTTAAGTGTACTTCTATTTGATTTTCACCTAATCAAGTTCCATTTGATTTAGTTAGCCCATCCATTTTAAATTTTAAATTTAAATTCACCTTCTCAATTTATCAGAATAATATCCAAGCACAAACACAACTCGTTTATTCTTCAAATTAATATACCAACAAATTTAAGTTCAGTCTGATAATCCAATTCCAATCACAACTTTGGTTCAGTTTTTATTCAACCAAACTTCATCCATTTATTATTTAACTCAATTAACCCATTTTAAATTTTTTAATTCAATTACTTAATTCATTATTGAATTTATTTTATTAATACAAGGCTATTCTCAATTTATTTCTATTCACTTGGGTTATGATTTACAACTCTAACCATCGCATTTATCAATCCAACTCTATTTCATTTTTATTTTACAATATCTCCTCTTATTTAATTCATTAGCAAATCCGAGTCGAATTCAATTTATAAATTCGAGTTCAACTCCTAACTCCATTATTAACTTACAAATCCATTTATTTAACAGGGTTAAATTTTATTAACATACTCTATCACATAATTATTTAGTTAATTAGCTTACTTCCAATTTTTAATTCAACATTGGATTTTTAATTACAAAGAATCACTTCATTAAAATTTCCCGAGTTTCAGTTTTATTTTATAATTCCAGTTTGAAATCCCCTTTTTACTTTAAAATTTAGGAATGCCTTCAAATTTAGACAATACAATTAAAGTAGCTTTTTATAAAAATATTTCTTATAACTCGATGTCTCAACCAGTCCATCCTTGTTCTCACAGAAATTCAATCATACGTTGATCAGGCGTAGGACTGAAAATCTATAAGTACTTGGTAAACCCGTTTTCAACACCCAGTGAAAATACTTGGAAAACAATTTTATTGAAATATAGAAAACAATTTTGAAAATAGAGGATTTTTTTTTTAGTGAGGATGCTCTGGAAATCATCATCCCCATTCCATGGTCACAGTTACATACCAGGGTTACGTTGCAGTCTCAACAAAAGTCCATGTAACTGCAGGCTTCCCGCGGCCTCTCGATTTCGCCATGGAACCCACACAACAGATCACAGTTACATCCAGGGTTACGTTGCAGTCACAACAAAAGTCCATGTAACTGCAGGCTCTCCGCGGCCTCTGATTTCGCTGTCGAAATGAAACTTCTCCACTCCTACATAGGTCGCAGTCTACCGAGATAAACTCAACCGCAGATTGTTGGCTCTCAGCGGCACACACGACTTTCGCAATGTTACCATAGGTCGCAGTTACATCCTGGGTTACGTTGCAGTCACAACAAAAGTCCATGTAACTGTTGGCTCTCCGCGGCACACACGACTTACGCTATGGTAAACTCAACTCAAAATCCTCAGGAACTAGTTTTGTCCGGACTCCTCACAGGATCAACTTTAGAAACCCCTTGGGGCTCAAGGCAGCACCACCCGGTGGCACTCCTGAGAAGTCCATTTCAAGGGAGCGCCTTTTTCCCCAGAGTCATCATCAAAACATTTAATACTATACATATATAGTATCTTCAAATCATACACCTAGCATGATATTATACAAAGTTCCTTTACACAAAATCGATTATCCCAAAATCGATAATTCTCCAAATAGGCTTTCCAAAACTCAATATTGATTGTTTTTTTTTTCAAAAATCAAAAGCCTTTCTCAAAATCCTCATAAGATCCTTTATATATATTCAGATATATATATATATATATATATAAATTTTTAAAACTTTGGATCCTTACCTTCTTGTATAAAACACCTTTCATACTCCGAACACTCTCAGAAACCATAGAAATATCCAATTTCCATCTTTGTTCATTTCATATTTCTCAAAATATTCCTTCAGTTCAAAAGAACCATTTCACATTCCTTATTCACCTTTACATTAATCCCCATTTGGATTATTACTTCAATCCTTATCTGAGTTGGGTACTTTAATCAATAACAGTTTGAACTCCGACCAATTTAGAAAAATAGCTTGAAAATTTTAAAAATAGGTAAGTAGTTGAAAAATAATTATTAGTTGCAAAATAATTGTAAAATAGTTAACTAATTGTAAAATAGTCGAAAAATAGTTGAATAGTTCCAGAGATTTTTAGACAATTGAAAGGTAGTGATTTATTTGTAAAGTAGTGGAAAAATAATAAGTAGTTTAGGAAACAATTGAAAAAAAATATTTAAATAGCTCCAAAAATAATGGTAAAACAAATGTATAATAAATTAGCTTTAAAAAGAAAGGCTGTATATATTTAATAGCTTAGAAAATAAGTTTATATCAAAACAATTTATATTAAAAATAGTCAAGAGCCAACTGTTCACTTCCCCAACAATTCAATTTAAATCTCCATTTAAATTGACCCAATCCCAATTTAATTAACTCCAATTTCCATTGGACTTGATTCATTCCCAATTCAATTTGAATTGATTCTCAATTTCCTTCCAATTTCAGATCAAATTCCATTTAGTCTTTCAACTTACAACCTTAAGTATAATTTCAATTTTACACCTTCTATTTATAATCAATTACATTCACATTTACATTTAACTTAGAATTATACAGTTTATTTAGCCAACATATTTTTATTATTCCATAAATATTTAATCAAGATTCCAGAGTTTAAACAAATTTCCAAATTTCAATATCACCTTAGAATTCAACTATATCCAAAATTCTTTGGCGAATTCAATTATCCCTTATTGAATTTCAAAACCAAACCCAATTTACACACAATTCCAATTTAAAACAATTCGGTAGCAAAATTTCTCTTCTAGAAACTCGAAAACGAACATCGATGATGCTGCAGTCATCACCGATGTTATTTTCCAGTGACCGAAAGAGTTTAATGCTTTTATCTCTCTAAAAACACTTCCAATATTTTTGAAATAATGCTATTATTTCTCCAAAACCTTTGAAAACCACATTCAACCCAAAGGAATTTTAGATTCTCCCAAAAATGCCAAATTCCCAATCCATCCAATTCATAATTAAACATTACTCTGGAATTTTCATCCTAGTTTATTTTCAAATATTCTCTGGAATTCTATTCCAAATTATAATCTCATTTATTTATGAAGTTTATTTCAATTTATAAATTGCATTTTCAAATTCCTTTTTGATTTTAAACCAGTTCCACTTCAATTTCAATCATTACAATTCTATCCAAATCGTCCATTTAAATTTTTGAACTTATACATCTTCAATTCCAAATTCAATTAATTCAAATCGGGTTCAATTTGAATGAGTTCAATTCCAACTTCAAATTTAAATCATCTCGAATTATATAAATTCGAGTTAAATTCTCAAGGATTGGTTTAACCTTTTTAAACCAAATTAACTTGTTCATTTAAAGTTTCAAGTAATTCTAATTTCTGAGTTCTAATTCTAGAACTTCATTTTTAATTGATTTAATTTTAATTTGGTTGTATTATATTCCTTCTTCACTTGGTCCCAATTCAAGATTTCAATTTGATTGTATTATTTTACTTCTTAATTTAATTCTAATAATTTAACAACCAATCTCCTTAATACTTATTAGAAGAAGATATAGCTTTATATATCAAATTACATTCTTATATAAAATCATTTAAAACCGTTATATAAGAAAATAACAAGTACGCACTCATATATATATATAGTCACTCAACTCATTATAGAGTACTACAGACTCTATTAAATAAGTAATCCCCACCAGAGCCAAGGTTCTCGCTTAACCTTTCAGCTCTGATACCAAATGTAACGACCCGAAATTTTCTAACCCGAAAATTCCAGATAGTTACGAAAAAGAAGAAAGAGATAGAAGAAGAAGAAGAAAAGAAACATCAACAACTCACATTCGCAGCGGATAAAATATAATAATAAATAATAGTTTACAAAAGAATACTATATTTGTTGATTACATTTAATATACATCAGAGTTTCACATATATATGCAGACACTAGACATATAAATCATGTCCCAGATACACAATAATATACTGCAGCGGAAATACTCCGTACGTACTTGCCATCCAGCTCGCCTCCTGAGCTCCAAACGTACCTACCTGAAAATCTATAATACTCGGTCTGACCCGAGCATTACACCAAAGTAACACCCGGGTCAGGCTGGAAACCAGCGTGAGTAAACCCATCTAATAAGGAATATCAAAGCAAACAACTTAGATAAACCCGGGTAACTTATATTAATTTAACCAATTCATAATTTGCTATAGACAATGCTTATTTCACATATAAATTTCTAAGTACAAAACTTAGAATAAAATATTCCTATTTACTTAAATCGTTTTATTTCAGCCTATTTATTTCACACATCAATTTATTTATTTTTAATCCGTAGTAGTTTTCGGGTATTTCCCCAAATACCCGACTTCCGATCTTCCCGAATTCAATATCATCTTAGAAACAAACCGTTTAAGCTTAAACTATTTTAGTATCAACTCGGAATTTATCACAAATAGACAATCCATGCTAAGCAGTTCAATCCAAACATAGCATATTAAACCACATACCAGCGATATCAAATAATCCAAGACATTCAATATCTTTGTTCATCAATAAGAAAAATTTATCCATCATTCCATTTCTAATTAATTTAATATAAATTAAATTGATTACTTTATCCACATTAACCCTGCTTATTCAGGATACAACTACCAATTAATCATTTTCGAACTTCCTCCCTAGGTTCCTTATGTAATTTGCCCTAAAATAACACAAATCGATTGTACTTTCATTTATCACTTATTAATTCTTAATTACTTTCTTAAGTAATTTAACTTAATTATTTTTATCAAGTAATTATCCCATTGCTATTATTAATTTTATCCTTTAACAGCTAACTAATTAGATTTATTTAAACCTGAACAAGTTAATCCTTCACTTACTTCCATTAAGTGATTATCTTTTAAGTAACTATTCCTCTAGTTACTTATAATAATTAATCTTTACTTACAAATTAATTAGTCTAAATTAAATGAACTTATAACACTTAACCAACTAAAATTCATTAACTCTTTACCATAAATTGATTTGTTTATCTTTAATTACTTAACTATTTTTATCACAAAATCTTAATCATTCAAACCTAAATGAATTAAAATTTAAGTCAATTAATTATATCATTTAAAATCTTATTATATAAATCTGGAATTTTATCATCATTAATCTATAATTTAACTTAAGATAACATTTTATTTCCTTAATTTCTCCTTAAACACACTATTTATTAAATTTCAAATTGGACTAAAGAATCTACTTGCTTATTCTAAATAAAACATACAACTTAGATTAATAAATATTAAACAACATCATAATCTAAATGAAGGGTTTAAGAAGTTTTAAACTTGATTCTACTGAAATTTTTTAAACCTGTACAACAGTCTCATATTTAAAAATTTTGGGAAAACTCACCTTTGGTTTTCATAAGCAATCCATTTACATTACGCCTTGCTCCTCCCCAGTTTTCAAACCTTACTGTAACAATCTCTTCCACCTGACAACGACAAAACCACACCACGTCCCTTCACTGTCACCCAATCAGTCAACTACTCAACCGAAGACGATCGAACCCACTACCCTCGAATTCAAAGCACGGCAACCCTCATCCTAAAATCGAACGCGTCACCACCTCTTCCGCGTTCACCAGCGAGACGCCACAGCACCCACGCGAGGCCCCTTCCCAGAACTCACGATCGAAACCAGAGACAGCGACACCCATGCCCTAACTCGCGCCGTACCCCCAAATCGATTGCGTCTTCCCTCTAATCGGAACGAAATCAAATAACTTTGACCTTGAACCCCTCTGCCTCACGACTTCGAGCATCGCTCGTTCACCTCTTTTTTTTTTCGAGAACTGGAAATCGTTCGAAGAGAGAGAACGGGGAGCTTGATTTTGATTTGGAAGAAGAGGGGTTTGGCCCTTTATGTGATTTCGTTTATCATACGAGACGATGGAAATTTACCGAGGTATCGGTCATTCATCATTTTTTGTTCTTTTTCTCGAATTCGATTACCCTCCGGAAGCTTGAGGAAGACAAAGACGTATATAGCTTGGAAATGGCTTCCTGCGCACGATTGTGACTTACAAGAATATCTTGTACAGTTAAAAAAAAATCTTTGGTAATTTATATTTAACTCTTTATTTAATCTTATATAAATTTTCCGATTTTAATTCAACACGTTTCTCATCCGTTCGGACAAACGGTAACTCCAAACGCTACGAAAATTGAAATCCGATAATAACTAACTATTACGGATCCAATGGAACTGGTTTCGTCGAATTCCGAGACTGTGCCTCGGAAGGCTATTTTTAAGATTCAATTTAAACGATATATTATTAAAACTGAACAGATCACCTTTATATTAAATTTTAACCATTCTATTATCTTCAGTATCATCATTATAAATTTTATAAGCCTTCAAATTATTTAAACAGGCTTAAAAATTTCAGATTCAGCATTTTACCCAATTTTCATTTATTAAATTCAATATTTAAAACATATAATTCAATGATTTAATTATCAAGTAAATATTGATATCTTGTTTTCAAGTTTTAAATTAACTTTCAAATAATTTTAAAATCGATTAATTATTCCAATTTAATTCGTTAAAATTTCCGGGTCGTCACACTTTAATTCACTGTGTATTGGTTCCTTTGTTCAAAACTGCTGTGTCAGCGCATACATGTATATTTGTGTATCTGCTCATGTATATATGTATGTGAACTGCCATGATTGTTGCAGTCCATTTTGGTGTTGGTCTTCGTTGCATTCATGTCATGTCGCCTTGTGTTGAATCCAATTTCAAAAGTCGGATTTGACCTTGTGCTTGTGTCGTGATTTTCAATGTTATTTCACGTGAGTTGAACCCGGTTTTTCATTTGGGTTTGACCTGTGCGTACCTGTCCCTGTAAAACAATCAAGTGTATATATCGGCGTGCACGACCTTGTGGCATATACAGTAATACACTGTGTATGTCACAAGTTGTTCGTGTATGATGAATTCAAATTTAAATTATGACGAACAACCCAAATAACTGAGGCATATCATATTTTCAAAAATTATCTTTTATTTTTGAATTGCAAAAATATTTCTTTTTCAATTTTACTGCGTTAGTTTATATTTTTGCAGATTGCCCAGATGCTCGATTCAAACTGGAATGCAGTTGAAGATAAATACGAGTGTGAGTGATATGTAGTGAGGTGATGATATGTAAAATAGTGATGTAATTGAATTTGTATCAAAGTTGTATAGTGAATAGTGAGAACTTGAATTTGTATACTATTCAAAATTGTAATAAATATTTGTTTGAATAAAATATTCGTTTGAATTCAAATTTCGTGTTATTTATTTTATTCAGAACATATTTATTTAATCTGTGAAAAATAAAATAGTATATTATCAAATACATTTAAACGAATGTATATATGTTTATTATCATCAAACAAAAATCATATAAGCGCATATTCTACATCTCTGCCGAGTGATGCTCTTATGCCGAGTGAGGTAAGATGCCAAACGAGCTTGCTACGCCGAATGAGGCTTTATGCCGAGCGACCCTTCAATGCCGAATGAGGTGCTATGCCGAACAATGCCTTAATGCCGAACGAGGCAACATGCCGAGCGACTTTATCATGCCGAACGACCTCTTCATGCCGACCGAGGCCAAATGCCGGGCGAGGCTTTATACCGAACAGCCCTTCCATGCCGAGCGATGCCCTTGCTAGGTGACACACGCGTTACCGGCCCAATTACCCGCGTAACAATATTGCCTTTTCTAATTTTATAAACATATAAAACATTTAGGTCTCATGCCTTAATAAATTTTATATGTTTAATAAAATACTTAGGAAAATTCTTCAAAAATTCCTATGAATCACTTTTAATATTTTTCTAACATATTTAAATTTTTAACCCAATCTAACATATAATAGCTGAAAATAGTTTAAACGCAATTTAACCATTTTCCTTACTAGAAAATTCATACTAAGTCCATAACAACTTAAAAAACTATGAAATTTGAAACCTATCTCTAAAATTATGTTTCTAACCTTATATCAAAAACATAAGCCATTTGGATGTCAGTTAATAGGTTTTTCAAATCGAATCTTATCATAAAATCTATACGAAACAACATAAATCATCAGCGAGCATATATTTCCATTTAAATAATCAAAACATGGCATTTTTCTTACAAAATTAATTCGGATCTCATCTTAGAAACCGAAAGTAATAAAAAGAGATATAATCTATTATTCACCTTAGCTTGTTGTTAAGGAGTTTGAGATTTGCCATTGAATTGATTTAGTTAAGCTTCCTTCTTGAATCCTTGCTTATCTTCCTCTTATTTCCTTCTAATTGTGGCCGACCAAGCTCTAGGTTTAGTTTTTTTTGTGAATATTGTAGATGAAGTTGGATTAAGGGTTTATGGTAAAAGAATATAACCTATTCCTATTTTTCCCTTGTCTTATTTCCTTTACTTCATTTTAAATTTTCATTTGTTTATTCATTAAATGTCCTAAATAATGTTAGTCAAAATTAGGGTCGTTGCATGGAGCCTTCTAAAAGTTAGAAATGGGAGTGGGTTTAGATGCTTTTATAGAGGAGAGAATGAAGAGATATGTCAGGACCAAAATCCATATTTCCCTCTTACCCTTTCTTTCCTCTTATCCATTTAGACCCTAGCCCCTTTAGCCATCATATCGCCACCCCTTTGCTAGTCTATTGTGGTCGAAACGTACATGCCCTAATATGAGCTTTAAACCTATTTAAAGCATGAACAAATTATGTTGCATTTAAACCCTGTTTAAACACGTATTGATATCGTATATTGATTAATATATTTATAACTATTATAAACATGTTTAATAGCATTTACTCAGAGTAAAATTATATAAATAATATTTCATATATATTAATTAATTAATAATAATTACAAATTAATCAAACCATTTGGTCAAAAGAGCATTCAACATTTCAGTTGTGTGATCCGTCAGGTGTAAATTTAGTCAGTGGTTGATATTGAACTATTTTAATATTAACTTTCACATGTCACTTAGCAGATGGTGTGAAATTTTGACCAAATTTATTGCTTACCTGGTTTCGGTAAAAATCCAATTTTACTTTATTAAGTGTTACTCCATTTTGGCGAATATTTACACAAATCTCTTTGTCAAACTATATCACTTGGGACTTTTGGAATTTGGTAATGGTCAAAATTCCTGAATCATCCTTATTCAACTCTGTTGTCGAGAAAAAAAGTCCTTAGTTTAAAATAATAATAATTGTTAACCGAATTGCTTTGAGCAGAGACTTTGAATTGACTTCAGTTGACTGTGATACTAACATTATATAACCAAGGAGACAATCCCTCTCTTTAATAGAGTTTCACTTCCTATGCTTCCACTTGACCCAACTATAGTCGTTTGATGGACAACGTGCCATGATTTAACTATAATCAAAGCAGAGCTTCCACATTGAAGATCAACCGTATTATCAAGTCAAGAGAATTGTGTAATTTTGTTATAAAGATTTTTTATGTTTAACCTTAGTTATATTAACCAATAGGAAACTATAGAGTAAGTCACTCCATGGTTATACAATAACTATTAGTATGTAACCCCTTGGTGCGCCCCACGGTTATGAGTAATACACTGTCCAACACTTAAATAGAATTACGTACTCTAGTCTCAACGGATGCATTGATATCTAGTCTCAATACATATTGACTAGGAATGTTTAAAATGGTATTTTTTTTCACTGTGATAAATTACTCATGGTTACAACACTTTATAACTACTATCACAAAACATATCATTTATGAATTTTATATTAAATATACTTTTAATTAAATTAATTAATTAATATAACATATTATATCAAGTATACAATAAAAAAAACCCTTTTATTTCGAATAAGATTGGTTATCTAGTTAGATATATGTAACAAATTACATAATAACCCCTAGGACATACCCCTAACTCTATCGTTAATCTGAGTAAATATTGATTTCTTTTCTCATACTAAACACTTTCAGTATGAAAACTAAGTGCATGCATGACTAGTACTATAATAGTCTAAAATATATCGTGTATATCTATTAATCGAAGTGAGTAATAAATTTAAACTCAGAATATACATGATAATGGATGTACTAATTATTTAGAGATTAACACTAAAACTGAAAACTTAATCAACTTCTTAATACTGCAGGTAAACTCCATTTCATGTATTAATTAGTTTATTCATAAATTCATGTATTAATTATAACTTACTTAACTTTTGAATTCTGAGAGTGTATGTGTTCAACAATGCTACAACTGCCAGTAAGGTGAAGAACTTGAATACATAGCAGACGAATTCTACTTATAACCATCGTTTTCCTGGTCATTAAACTTCATGAACAATTCTTTTAGTTAAATTTAAATAACATACTTTAAAAAACTTCAAGATTTAAATTAGTCGGGTTGGAGATATTTGCATATACCTAAGGCTTAAAGTTGTAACTAAATTTGAATTCGGGAGTCATCACGTTAGAGTAGAGTTAAGGAGGCACAATTAAGCTTTAGGAAGAGTGGAGTTGTGGTGGAGTAGAGGATCGCTTGAAGTGTTGCTATTGTAGATTTGGACAAAAGGTGGAGTCACGGTGGAGTGAAGGATCGCTCGAAGCATCGCGGTCACGGCAGGGAGGGTTTTTAATTTGGGCGACTTTGATATTTTGGTTTGGAAGAAAGAGGACAGAGGTATATAGAGCGATAAAAATAGTAATAGATAATTCGTTGGTAAGTCATCAAAGTTTTTGATGACATACCGACGACTAAGACGACATAAAGAAATATTTTGTTTGTTCCCAAGTAATCGTTGGTATGTTGTCGAAAATTTCAATGACTTACCGATGATTTTTTTCTTAAGATCATTTACCGACGACTTGTCGATGACAACGCCTATGTCTCAGTATGTCGTCGGTAACCTTCTTAGGTATTTTGTTTATTTTCTAATAGTCCATGAGGACTCGTTTGCCTTGAGACTATGACCTTGAGTTTGCTCAACGAATCATAAGCTCGTAAAAGATGGATAACTCTTTATCGGTTATATTACATACAACTCAAAACCATTGTTTGCCTTACCCTCAACCTTAACCTTGAGGTTTCTATATAAATCAAGAGAGATTGCTCACTCGTACCAATCATTTTTCGATGGCCTAAGTGTAATGCGCATACATTGAGTTTTCTCAACAAACAGATGCACGTATCTTAAGTCGTCTAGGCAATATATTAACAATACCATACATAACAATTCTAGCTTGAGTTTTCTCGATAACTAGTGCATATCTTAGAAATCTATAAACACATAAATGATAGCGGGAAACTACGTTAAAGATTCATAATCTACGATATATTATAAGTAATATCGATTAAGGAATAATGTATTTTTTATAAAATACCCTCTTGATTCAAGTGTCGAACACATCCAAAATCATAATATATATACCATACGTCTGTATTTATTCCAAAAATCTATTCGAGGTTTATTTTAGTTCCACTTATATTTTAATTATACATATTATTATAAGTTCACATTATTTATAACTATTATAATTTTAGTTAACTTATATAACATTATATCTATCTCATTAGTTAAATCATAGTTAACTAAGTTTAATTCTTTATTTAATTAACCAGTTTAATTAAATTTTATTTAAGTTTCATATGTCTTATTTATCCATCTTAAACAATTTAAAAAGAGTATTTAACTATAAACTTTAAAGTTGTGTGTGTATCAAATTTGTGTGCGTGTGTATATATATATCAAATATGTGTATATGTGTGTGTATAAGATATTTAATTATTTAATTATATGTTAGTTAAATATTTACTAAATCTATAATTTATTAGTTTAATTTCTAAAAACAATTTTGTGAAAATTAAAACATTTTAAGTTAGTACACTATAACGTTCATAGTTTTTATTTATAGATATGTATCAATATATATTTTTTAATTGATTAACATTTAAAAAATTATCAAATAAATTATTTAATGATTAAATATTTTAATATATATATATATATATATTAATTAACCAATTAATTACTCAATCAAGAATTTTAATTAATATTTATTAAATCTGTAAAATTTATTCACTTTAATTTCTCAAAACAATTTTATGAAAATTATACCATTTTAAATTATCAAAGTATAATGTTCATAGTTTTTATTTTATTGTATATATCAATATATATATTTTTAATAAATTTACATTTAATTAATGATAAAATAATTATTTAATTAATTAAATATTTGAATAAATTTCAAATTTTTTGTTTAATTCATCTTAAATAGTTTTAAATGAATTTTCAACCATAACCTATGTATTTACATATACATATATCACTATATATATGTATATTTTAATTAGTTGACTTTTATTAATTACCTATTTAACTAATCGTTAATAAAATACTTATAAAATTTTTGAAAATATTAAATTAATTTCTTATAACAATTTTGAAATTTTCGAATTTATGTTATAACATTAATAAAAATTCCTTTTACATTTTGTTCTTTTTTGGCAAAGTTAGCTGGCGTTTAAAGTGTGTTGTTCGCTTTTATTACTCAAACAATTTAAATAACAGGTGTTCAGAACAGACTCCGAGACAACTAATACAATAATAAAGAAGAACAGGAGATAGACCGGAGGGTCTATACTACTATCAAATCACTGACAATAGCATTGATGTCAGGACCTATGACATGCCTAAATGGGGGAAAAAGAGAAGCAAGATTAGGAACAAAGAGCTTCAAGTCCTTGTAATCAAGAAATAGTTAACATTTACAGAAATATATTTTAAATTTTCATATCTTAATTTGAAAATTTACCCAAGGACCTAACAACTCCGGGCCTTACATCTGAGACAACCTTTTGGACTTACTTCACCCATTTGACCAGGCTAGTAGCCATAGAAGGGAGAATACTTTTATCCAACCCTAAGCCTATACGTTACTATTCTAGGCACCTATCAAATACAAAATTTATTGGTAGGCCCAAAATGCCAACTAATTAGAATGCATAGACCATATGGACATTGATACCATTATCGGGTCTAACCCATCTTAACAGTAGGTGAAATAGGTAAACTTCAAAAAAACAATCTTTTTTTTATCCTAAGGGGCATATGAAGTCTATTAACTAACATTAGATCGAATAGAATTACTAAATAAAATCATATTTTGTTTCAAATTACTTCATGTTTATTGATTAATCACATTAATTAATTTAATTAAAGATTTATAAGAATATATAACGTATACGTTCAATGGTATCACAATATAAAGAGATGTAAAAGTTGGGATATATATTTATTGTATATAAATATATATTATACTTGCATAAGCATGTGGTAAATTCAAATGCACGTCGGGAATATAAAAGCCTAAGTATATACATGTGATTAAATATATCAGGATATGTGTATATTGTTTCCATGCATATATTAATAGTACTATATGTGTAACAACCCGCATATTTTACGATTGAATATTTAAATATTTTATTTAAATATTTCACCTTTAATCGGATTATAGTCCGAAAAGCTACTTTTTGCAAACCGCCGAATTAGAGCTCGAAACCCCTCCCATTGAGTTCAAAACGCTGTTTGCGACCTTTTTGAGTATAAACATTGATATGTTTTGAGTTGAGTGAATTTTGCTATTTTTCACTTAGGGCTTTGGGTTTGGTTTCGGGTTTGGGTTCAGCCCACTAACCCGACTCATCTTATATCATTACTCCACCGCCTCTCCTCTTCATTACTTCACTTTCATTTCCTAACACTCAAGCTTCATCCAAAATGAAGGAAGAGATTGGAAACTAAAATCCTAAGCCCTAGGTTCTTTGCAAATTCAAGTTCTAGCTCCATAATTCAAGAGAAGCTATTGGTAAGCATTCTCTTCTTCTTCTCCAACTCATGCCCTCTTCAATTTCAGAAATTCCTAAACCCTACTTAGGAAATGTTTTTATTTTGAGCTTAGATTCAAGAGTCTTGGGTTAGGATTGAAGAGTGATTGTTCTTGCCTTTCTCTATAGCTTCTCATTCATAGTTTTTGGGTTTAAAGGTGAGATTTTTATCTCACAACTACGTCTATAACTATCTTTGATTGTTGGCTATGAATTCCTAACACTTATTCATGTGCACTTGCTTTGGATTGAATTGGTTTTACGAGTATTCCAATTTTTGGTGTTTGAAGTCAAATTTATAAAAAAAATCCTAACTTTGATGTTTGAACATGTTTATGGTGATGCATCGAAGAGCCTATAGGGCCGGGTTGCCGATTGGCGTAAACCCCTAGCACCCGTTGCTCGTCCGGTTGCAATTTTGGAAGAGTTTGCTCTTCATTTGATAGGCTGAAAAATAGCCCCAGTGCCAGTCAGTCGACTGACCCTTGAAGTCAGTCGACTGGCTGTAGAAAATAAAAGTTTCTGGGACTGTTTACAGAGGCTGGAAGTCTCTGTTTCCTATAATCAGTCGACTGGCCTCTGCAATCAGTCGACTGACTATAGGAGATGGAACTTCCAAGTTTCTGGTTCATTCGATTGGCCCTTTGCAGTCAGTCGACTGACCTGCTTGTTTTTGCCTAATTTGCCTACTTTGTGTTGATTTTCAATTTTTATCGATTTGTGTTGATCCTATTTGTTGTTATCATTTATTATCGACTTTGATGACTTCTCTTGCGCGATTTTTGGGAATGTCCATTTTGATGGAGTTGGTATCAATTTCTTTGGATTTGGTTCACGTCTTCGTATGTGAACTTTTGATGACTGATTGTTTCTACAATCATTTTTGTGATTCGTCACTTTAAAAATATAAAGGTTTTCTTTACTAGTAGTAAATATCAAAACGATTTCAACACTATTTTATTACAAAGCTCGTTTCTTAAACCGTTTTCCAATCTATTAGTATATATAAACTTTTACCTCATTCGTATGAGAAATCTAATTAAACGGCTCAGTAAAACAAGTGGTATGAAACGCTTGCGTGTACTTCATTGGTTAATTCTTGAACTTGTTAGATTGAATCTCTTGTGACAATTTTCGAGTGGAGATCTACAGTTTGTTCGTAAATATTTAAGTTAAGCTAGTGGTTATGGGACATGAAGCTAAACTCATATATTTACTAGCTTAATGTAATTGACACTTAACCTCAAGTGGAAGTCTACAATTTGTTCGTAAATAATTAAGTTAAGCTAGTGGTTATGGGATATGAAGCTAAACTCATTTATTTACTAGCTTAGTGTAATTTACACTTATCGATCAATGATGATCATTTTGTGATTTAAACTAGCAATGTGCGATGCCTCTTTGTCTGCGAGGGAGACTAAACCCCGTTTTTAGTGGAGCTTCGGCTTGGTGGGGTAGCTACCTATGATCTTCGGACCGTTTTAGTGGAGCTTTGGCTTAAAGGTCTTTGGGTGGTTTTAGTGGAGCTTTGGCTCAAAATTAATGGTTAGCAACCATGGAATAACGTTCCGTTTTGTGATACACGTGTTGATGAGTTTTAATGCTCCCATCTTGTGATAGGCCTCTTTACCCCTTTTTGTGATTTCTGGATTTCTATTGATTGATTTCTAGAATTTTTGTTTCACCAATTTTCGTGATTTACATTGATATGCTTTATCAATATTTGTGCATTGGTGAATTTGTGTTTCAACAACTTTTACGATTGGCATTGAGAGGTTTGCCAATATTTGTGACTTCATGAATAAAAATAAAGAGTATGACATTCTTTTTGATCTTTGAGAAGATTCTTGTGATATTGATTAATCTCTAGTTGATTTTCAATTACCTACTTATCACAGTATGGCTTTATGGTTATCATATGCTTTTGTCATACCTCTTATTCTATATTATTTTATCTGATATTTATAGCTAGACTGATCCATTTATTATTTTCTTATTAAATAGTACTCGGGTAAGACCGAGGTGTTACAGGTGCTTCTGCTTGACTCCTCACCATGGAGTATTATTTGACTTTGGCTAACTACTTTAGATTGGTAGTTTATGTTGTTACACATTAGAGATAGAGACTCCTTAATGTATACATATTCTTTTGTCTTGCACTTGTATCCATTCTTTTGTGTTATTGTGGATCTTTTTTACCACTACTATGATGTACACTTTTAAGTGTTATATATTCATATCTATTTCCGCCTTTGTGATATGAACTTGTGTGACTGATTTGGGTTATGTTTATTTCTATATTTTTTTCGAAGACTATATAACCACTATGTAGTAGCTTTGAGTTTGTATCGGTGTGTCGGATTCCCTCTTAGAATGAAATGCATGTTTTACTATCTGACATACCGGTGCTCGCACAAAGCAATTACACGGATGGTTGCTCCTCAACAACCTTATTCTTCACGCTAGTTGACGGCACTACTCCATAGCGTCCTTGGCTAGCGCGAGTATAGAGGTGGGGCGCCACAATGTGTATACTTTAGGCATTTATCCGTATACATCATGTACTACCAATTATTTGTATATGAACATAGTTTGAAATTACAACCATGCGTATCAAATTAGATATCTTTGGCACAATTGAAAACTTAGTGATCGAACAAATGGGAAAGAAAATTATTAAATTAGACATCCTAGGTACAATTAATAATTTGGTGATTGAATAAAAAGGGAACGAAAAATCACTTCTCTCAAGTAAATTTTTCTTAATTAAGCAAGATCTAACCTTTAGGTCGAAGGGAATAAAATTTCAAATATCTACAAACAAAGCAAAGCTTCATTTTGAACATTAGACTTAGATGTTATATGAAGATTTGGAAATTGAATCACCATACAAACAATAGTACAGCAGAAAACATCGAACATTTAAAATATAATATTGATATCATATTAAACTTTTAATCTTATTAAATATATACATCAAACAGTAAATAAATTTAAAATCTAATAAAAATGATATAAACATGAGTTGTTTTGATTTGACATGAAATATATTAATTGAAATTTAACTCAGTATAACATATTATAATAAGTGTATATAAATCTCCTTGCGTGTACACATACATACATATATAATTTTGGTAAAATTAAAATTTTATTTTTTATATTAGATCAGAATAATTTTGAATCTAATTTATAAAATCATAATTAAAAAAGTGTTGAAACAAGTCAGTAAACATTGTTCATTCATAATTTGTAGGAATTTACAATTTAGAAGGTATCAAATGCTACAAATAATCTCAATAAAATTAAATTCTCATAAACATGCATTTTGGCAATACAAATATTAAGTTTGAGGTGAATGAGGTATTGAAATTGTAACGACCCGTAAATTTCGATAATTGAATTGGTTAATTTAATAAGATTTTTGTAATTAAATTTAGAAAGAAATAATTTTTTTTAATTTATAATGAAGTGAATGTTAAAAATGAAATGTAGCAATGGTAATTAAAACTAATTATTGACAACTGGAGTGAAATCTCAATAATGAAATGGTGTAAATTGTTCAACTTGGTTATGAGTTAAATATAAGAAAATGAACGTAAATATTGAATTAATGAATTAATAATAATAAATAGTAATTGGATAAAATCAATGTTCCGTAAGTAATTATAATACTGTTTGAAAATGATAACTTATAAAAGTATGATTAAGAGTTAATGGCAACAATTATTATAAGTTACCAATATATTTTTAATCCATTAAACTGAATTGGAATCAATTGCAATAAATCTAAGTAAAATATTATGTTAATGTTAATTTAGGTAATATTTGGAAATAACGTTAATGTTATTCATAATAGGACAATTTGTTGAATTGAAAGAATGGAATAAAGATTTATTAAATCATTGAGATTTCAATTGATAATTAATGAATTTATTTAAATTTGAAACTAGATACCGAAATGGGCAAAGTAATTAACTTTGAATTGATATCTATATTGTTCAAAGTATTGTACTTGGTTAAGAAATCAAGAACGATAAGATTTGTAAATATTGGAATTGGAATTTGAAAATTTAATTTAATATTAATTTATTTAATTAACTGGGAAAATAGCCATTTTGGCCACTGACACGGATTTCGACGAAATCGGTTTCATCAGATTCGTAACAGTGAATTATTGTTGGATTTCAAGTTTCGTAGCGATCAGGCTCGCCTTTTGATCGTACGGGCTCGAAACGCCTTGAAAATCAATTCAATTGAAATCAATTGAATCAATTTTAAATATGATGATTTTGACATAACTTCTTCATACGATGTAATTTGGACTTGAAATCTGTTCCATTGATTTTTAAATATTCATAAACATCTATTTTGATATACAGGTTGATCCATTTTCGTTCCGGAGTCAAAGCGAGCTTTTCGGGTCAATTAGCGTTAAAAATCCAAATTCGATCGAGCCCATCTGTTCTATTTTGTTCTGCCTATACATACCTCGTTAGAAACCCTAGCTACTTTCTATTTTCCATTTCTGTATGAACAATTCCAATTTCTCATCATTCTCAATGGCAGAAAAACCCTAATTTTTTCAATTCAACTTCAATTCAAATTTCACCTTCAAAAATTAAATCTCCACAAACTATATCGAATTATATATCGATTTGAAGCTCTCGATGAGCGCATCTCAGATCTGTAATTCGTTTTTCAATTTGAATCACTGATTGTCCAGAAATTAAAGAACAAATCTCAGCTCTTCAATTTCATCGTGATTAACTGCAACGGATCGTCAAATCGATGATACCGGGCTATGGAGAGAGGCAAGCATTGTTCATCGGCATGGGTCACTGGCGTTTTGATGGGTGGATCGACCGGTTAAATTTGATTAGGCTTGGCATTAGAGGCAGTGGCCGGTTAACGGGGTTCGTCATTCATCGACGATTGGTGGTCGCTGGCTGTCGCATAGCCATAGGGGAGGTCGGCGCGGCGGTCTGGAGGGTTCGGAGGTGGAGTAGCCGACCGTTGTTGTGTGCGTTCATTGTTGAAGCGATGGCGGCGTGCTGCTAGGGTTTCGTATCTGAGAGAGAGGGACGTGATTTTGACCGAGGATGTGGCAAGCTTCTGCTGGTTCTTCCTTTATATTTTAGTTTATTTAGTATTTTTGAATCGTTTATATTCTAACGCGTATAACTTTCGCATACGAGGTCCAATTTGCGTGCGGTTTTCTCCACTAGGATCATATTGAAATTACGGACATTTGATGCTAGTTTAGATGGATTTTGAGACTATTCAAATTTTGGGTTTAAATTGAATTTATATTCAATTTAAATTCAAAATATGAGTGTTTTAACCCACTCACAACTTCTAAAATTTCTTGCGTTTGTTAAATAGATTTACGATGTGAATATAAATTTATTTGCATATTTTGAATCATCATCTCAGTTTATTTAAATTTATTTGGATAAAATAGTTATTTAATTTATTATTGAATGTAAACTGCCAGTAATTACCTGTTATTTAATATCTGCTCTATATTGACGTTATTGATTGAATTGGATGATGATTGTGATAAATGTTTGATGATTGATATTGGATGAATGGATGTTGTATTTTATACTGTTATAAACTGCAAGTTGTTATGGATTTTATTTCAATCGAGATTGCGGTTTGAAACGAAATATAACTGCATGCTGTGCCTCGGAATTTATAAACTGCAAGTTTCGTCGAATTCCGAGACTGTGCCTCGGAAGACTATTTTAACTCGTCGATTAATTCGAGTGATTTCCAAAATCGTCGAAATCACTTAAAATTTCACTTTTGAAATTTTACTAACTTAATTATAAATCATATGGAATTTAAAATCACATTAGAAATCATTTTGACTCATTCCGAATCAAAATCTGATTATTTATAATATTATATTATTAAATTCCATTATTAAATTAATATAAAAATTCCAAACTCAACTTATCGACTTTTAATTCCATATAAAAGTCCAATAGAAAAATTCAAATCAAATTAAACTTAAATTGAACCTTAGAAACCATTTTCATAACTATTTACATCCCGATTCACAAATTATCCCAATTCCCAATATTTAATTATTATTATTATTCAAATCCAATTGGACTGCCATATTTGAAATTACAACACACTTTATTGATTGACCCAAAATCTTCTTATTTCGAATCAAATTAAAATTCACATTCGACATACAAAATGAATATAAATGTTCAAAATCTAACGATCAAATTTTTGGGTCGTTACATTCCTTCCCCCGTATAAAAATTTCGTCCTCGAAATTTTGCTAAGGTAGGAAAATGCTTCTAAACTCATTAACTTACCCCAAAACCCGCTTAATTAAAACTTACATCCATTTCTCAAAACCTTTTTGGTTTAATCCAAATCCAGTTGCTTTTATTTCTAACTCAAAAGCTTATTTTCAATATCACTTCAAAAATCACTTTCCAAGTTAATGCAAAATTTTCAAAATTCCCAAAAAAATTCTAACTCCCAAAATTTTAGAAAAATTTTGACAGCGTCTCCTTTGTACGGAGGAGCTTTTGCAATTTGACAAGAGATATAAATATATATACATCGACCCACACGGTCGGAAAAACAAAAACAGTTCATGTTTTCTATTTTTATTGCGTAGGCGTACCTTTATTTAGCACTTTTAAGCAAGCGACTTATTATTTTAGCAATTAGCGCGTCCAAATCCAGCCAAACGGCTTCCCGGTACCTGTACTTACTCAATTCAAATATGTAAGTGCCAAAATCATGTAACTTAACAACATTTTATATATTTAACTAGTAAACATATGAGTTTCTATAAGCAATGCAGGTTAAACAATATTTATAAGCAACTTACAGGGTTTCGACATTAATTTTAATTGTTTACAACCAATTCGTATATGACTTCATTCAATTTAAATGGTTTACAACTCAATTGCTTAAATTTAATTCATTTTTAAGCAAAATAAACTCATATTTATTTCAATTGATTCCAAAAATCAATTTTATTTAGCTCTACCAATTCGTAGAATTTTTATATACTTCCATTTAAGTCGAATGACTAATTTATTCTATGCAATTCGACGATATTCACTTAATAAAATATCCATTTTGGTTTTTAGCCACATCCAATTGATTCCAACTCATTTTATATTTAATTCCATCCCATGTCTAGTTCATTCACCAACCATACATTTTTAAAATCATTTCATTGAGCTTAACAACATTCGATTCTTATATTAATAACTACTTTCCAAATTAATTTAACCTAAACTTTTATTTAATGAATTTTCATTCTTACTTGAAGTTGAGCTTCTAATTATTTTTAACTTAAGTTAATTTACTTCAATTTATTCCAACCTCAAAACTTAAGCTCGCTTCATTTGCAAAATAAATTTTCCTTTTCAATTTAACTTGGTTCTATTTCAATCAAATCTCATTTCAATCTACAAATTTATTTGATTAGTTAGTATAAATTTAATTTCCAAATTCAATTCATTCACGACTCATTTAACTAATTACAAGGCCATTTTCAATTTATTTCTACCTTCATGAACTTAATTTGCAATTCAAACCATTTCTGTTCCAATCCAACTTCCTTTTTATTCGACAATATTCCAATTTTATTCAATTTACTAACAATTCAAGTCAATTTAATTTATAACTCAAGTTTTCATTTCCAAATTCCATTAATAAACTCCCAATTCAACTTCTATTTAACCAATTTAAATCTTATTAACATACTTACTTAACTAATTTATTTAGCTAACTAGCTTACTTCTTTTTTTAAAAACTTTAGAAATACTTTTAAATTCACATAATACCATTAAAATAGCTTATTATAAAAATACTTCTTATAACTCGATGTCTCAACCAGTCCATCCTTGTTCTCATAGAAATTCGGTCATACGTTGATCAGGCGTAGGACTAAAAATCTATAAGTACTTAGCAGACCCATTTTCAACATCCAGTGAAAATACTTGAGAAAATAATTTTATTTAAAATATAGAAAATAGTTTTTGAAAATAGAGGAAATATCTTTGGTGAGCATGCTTTGGAAATCATCACCCCCATTCGTGGTCGCAGTTACATCCTGGGTTACGTTGCCATCGCGGCAAAAGTCCATATAACTGTAGGCACTCTGCGCCCCTCGATTACGCCATGGAACCCATAACAGATCGCGGTTACATTCCAGGGTTACGTTGCCATCGCAGAAAAAGTCCATGTAACTGTAGGCATCAACGCCATCGATTTTCGCTGTCAAAAATGAAACTTCTCCACTCCCACATAGGTCGCAGTCTACTGATGTAAAATCAAACGTAGACCGTTGGCAATCAGCGGCACACACGACTTTCGCTATTTTACCATTGGTCGTAGTCTACTGATGTAAAATAAAACGTAGACTGTTAGCTCTCAGCAGCATACACGACTTTCGCTATGGTCTGCAGTAGATCGCAGTGACATCGAGTTACACTATCGTCACAGCATAACCCAAATGCCTCTATTAGGCATCAGCGCCCTCGACTTTCGCTACACACTACTCATAATCCTTAGGAACTAGTTTTTCCGGACTCTTCATAGGATCAACTTTAGAACCCTCCCTTAGGGTTCAAGGCAGTACCACCCTGTGATACTCCTGAGAAGTTTATTTCAAGGGAGCGCCTTTTTCCCCAGAGCCACTGTGAAAACACTTTATACTACGTACATATAGTATCTTCCAAATCATACACCTAGTATGAATCTCATATAAATCTTCTTTTCTCAAAATCGTTTATCCCAAATCGATAATTCTCGAACTAGGCTTTCTAAATTCCAATATTGATTTTACCCAAAAATCAAAAGCCTTTCCAAATCCAATGGTTCCCAAAACCTTTTCCAAAAATCCTCATAAAATCCTTTATATATATATATATATATATATATTTAAAAATTTTGGATCATTTCAAACTTGTATAAAACTCCTTTTATACTTCAAACACCTTCAAAATCCTTTTCTTCCGGCAATAGATTCGACAAGGAGAGATTTATCTTATATAACAAAGATATATAACTTTGTTTATTCAAAAACCAATATTCAGATTTGATTACACTTTTTATAAAGTTGTTTCCATCTTACTTATCATTATAAAATATCCAACTTTCACTTTTATCCATTGTATATTTCACAAAATATACTTCCATTTCAAAACAAATCATTTCACATTTCTTATTCGCAAATTTCCAGTATCAATTTCATTCAAACCCAATGATGTACACATATCATCCGTGCGCTATACCAATCTGATCGCTCACTCGATCACATAATTTCACTTCTGAACTAGTATCGTCCACTCGACTTCCTAGTGCGGACACAGATCTGGTTTCTTGATCAAAAACCGTCATTCTCCTTGCATAGTCATTACTATGATAGAGATTATCCAGAACCAATTAACAATCCACATCCAGGTTCGCCGTCGAAAATCGGGTGAAAAATCCCAACTCGGATCGATATAACTATCTCAAAATTTTGTGCTCGAATCCGGATCAAATCACTATGCGAATAGAATAATATACGTACATCCTACGTAATTATCTTCATTGATTATCAACTAAATCAATTTCTCTTTCCGTTCACGTTTCCTTTAATTTCTATCCACATAATCACAATTATTTCAATTCCATTGGATTGTCACTTTAATCCTTATCCTAAATGGATATTTAATCATAAACAGTTTAAACTCCGCCCAGCTTAAATTTAGAAAATAGTTTGAAAAGTTTAAAATAGATAAGTCATTGAAAAATAATTATTAGTTTGTAACATAGCTATAAAATAGTTAAGTAATTGTAAAATAGTTGGAAAATAGTTAAATAGTTCCAGAAATTTTAGATAATTGCAAAATTGTTGTAAAATAATAATAAATTTGTAAAATAGTTGAAAAATAGTAATTAGTTTATAAAACAGTCGAAAAATTGTTAAATAGTTTCAAAAATAATTGTCAAATAAATATAAAATAATTTGGCTTTAAAAAGAAAGGTTGTATATGTTAAATAGCTTGGAAAAATAAGTTTATATTAAAACAATTTATATTGAAAATAGTCCAGAGTCAAAGCTGTTCACTTCCCCATCAATTCAATTTAAATTTCCACTTCTATTTAAATTGACTAAATTCCAATTTGAATAACTTCAATTTCCATTGAAATTGATTTAACCCCAATTTAAGTTGAATCAATCTTGATTTCTTTCCCAATTAAAATCAAATTCCATTTGATTTTAAATCTATTCAACTTTAGTTACAATTCCAAATTATTCCAATCAATTTGGACTAATATCAATTGAAACCATTTCAATTTCAAGTCATTTCAATTCAATCCAATTCAAATTTTCCATTTAAAATTTTAAACTTATACATCTTCAATCAAAATCTAATTAATTTAAATCATATTCAATTTGAACGAATTCAATCCAAATTTCAAATTTAAACCATCTCGAATTATATGAATTCAAGTTAAATTTTTAAATGTTGATTTAATCCTTTAAATCAAATCAACCTATCTCTTTAAACCATTTAATTCTGAATCCATTTCAAACTTATCTTCATTTAATTTTAATATGGTTGTATTTCTATTATCACTTTATTCTCATTATTAAATTTTCAAATAATATAACAACCAATTACCTTAATATTTATTGGAAAGAAATATTGCTTTATATACCCAAATATATTCTTATATAAAATCATTTAAAACCTTTATATAAGAAAATAACAAGTATGCGCTCATAAATATATATACTCAACTCACTCTAGGGTACCATTGACCCTATCCTTAATGAGTAATCCCAACAGAGCCAAGGTTCTCGCTTAACCTTTCAGCTCTGATACCAATTGTAACAACCCGGTATTTTCGATCCCGAAAACTCCAGATAGTTAGGGAAAGAAGAAAGAGATAGAAGAAGAAAGAAAAAACACAACAAAGATTCTCACATTCGCAGCGGATGAAAATATAATATCAAATAATAAGAGTTTACAAAAGAATTCTGTATCTGTCAAATACATTTTTAATACATCAGAGTTACACATATATACAAACACTGGATATACACAATCATCATGTCTCAGATATACAACAATATACTATAGCGGAAACACTCCATACGTTCTTGCTATCCAGCTCGCCTCCTGAGCTCCAGAATGTTCTTACCTAAAAATCTGTAATACTCGGTCTGACCCGAGCATTGCATCAAAGTAACACCCGGGTCAGGCTGGAAACCATCATGAGTAAACCCATCTAACATGAATACAAAGCAAACAACTTATATAAAACCCGGGGTAACTTGTGTCAATTTACAAATTCACAATTTGTTATAGACATCACTTATTTCACACATCAATTTTCTAAGTACCAAAATTTAGATTAAATAGTCCAATTCGCTTAAATCATTCCATAATGATTTCACGTATCAATTTATAAAGAATCAAAGTGGTTTCGTCGAATTCCGAGACTGTGCCTCGGAAGACTATTTTAACTCATCGATTAATTCGAACGATTTCCGAAATCGTCGAAATCACTTAAAATTTCACTTTTGAAATTTTACTAACTTAATTATAAATCATATGGAATTTAAAATCACATTAGAAATCATTCTGATTCATTCCGAATCAAAATCTAATTATTTATAATATTATATTATTAAATACCATTATTAAATTAATATAAAAATTCCAAACTTAACTTATCGACTTTTAATTCCATCTAAAATTTCAATAGAAAAATTAAAATCAAACTAAACTTAAAATAAACCTTAGAAACCATTTTCATAACTATTTACATCCCGATTCACAAATTATATCAATTCCCAATATTTATTTATTATTATTCAAATCCAATTGGACTGCCATATTTGAAATTATTACTCACTTTATTGATTGACCCAAAATCTTCTTATTTCAAATCAAATTAAAATTCACATTCGAAATCCAAAATGAATTTATGTTTTCAAAATCTAACGATCAAAATTCTGGGTCGTAACAAAAGGGCAGTGATATTTTGATTTATACGTATTTTGTAAATGACCGCGGTGTTATAATAACATTTGGTTGTTAAAGAGACCAGGATTGGAAGTTGTCATAATCTCTGCCAACTCCGAAAACTACTTTACAACTGTATACGCGGTGGAGATTCCAGAATGAAGTAGGATGGCGGCGGCGTTCCTTTGAGGTATATACGTGGACCCAACTCCCATGAGTTGGCATAAGGTGGCTAAAGCATGAGTGATCTCAGGCCAATGAGATCATTCCTCTGATCGGACACACTCTTTCGATATTATATTCTGACTTCGAGATTTATTTGGTGGCCACTTTTGATTTTTTATTTAGGGATGTGGCTCAAGGTAGGTGGTAGTAGCTGCTACGCGTTACCACCAGCCCGTGTGCGTAATTGGTATATCTACCCTGGCATTGCCTTGTGTGCCGTGTCATCTACCCTTGCGTGCCTTGTACGAGTTTGGTTTTCTCCCGTAGCCCATGGATTATTTAGGGTAGTCTCCCGGTCTGGAGATGCGCTGATACTGGATGGACTACTGGGACTATTACGTGGTAAGGGCTATATGGGTAACCCCTTAACGCTATTTAAAAGTAAGTTTATTTGACTATGGACATTATTATAATAGCGAAATATTACTACATAGTAAATAGTTTAACGGATCCTTAGGAGATGTGAATCCCAAGCATCTCTTAAGTTAATGAACTCACGTTTGACACTGATAGGAGCTGTCAAATCCTATAAACATCTCTGAAGCCGTTTCACTCATATTTTTACCATTGGTTTAACTTACATAAGATCTTTTATTTCTGACTCGAGTGTTTTGTTTTTTCAATTTACATGGGTCAGTCTGAGCATTTCAGGATTCGAAGACTTTATTTCTGGAGGACGAAGATGAAGATTGTACTATTATTTTATATAGTATAGTGTCCCACTACATCATATTGTTCCGCTGCATTGTTTTTTATTATTCTTTGGTATGTGTAACTCTGATTCTATATTGTATTAGTATAATCAAAAGTTTTGTAAACAGCTTCATGAACTGTTATTTGATTATTATATTTTGTCATTCCACTGCAAGATTCTGTTCTATTTTCTTTCTTTCTCCCTTTTTCTTATTTACCCCAATAACAATTCGCCTTTTGTATTGTTTGAGCCGAAATGTGTGTCTGCTTAAGCGTACAAAAGGGTGGATGTTACAGAAATTTTAAGAAGAGAATTTGCCTTTGTTAGCTCAAGCCTTTGTGACACCTTAACTTATGAATTCCTCCTTAGATTTTTCGAATAAATATCCAATTTTGCTAAAATCAGATAAACCACGTACCTTTTAATTTTATTTGATGTTTTTATTTTGTTTTGGGATTAATTTTGGCTGGACTTTGGGCTTTCTGTAACTTATGGTAGGAGGAAAGAAGGATAAATAAATTTGGGTAAGAAATCAAATTAGCGGATTTTGTTATAATAGAGGGAACGAAACATTTCCTATTCTCTTTATTAAAACTTCCTCTTTTAATCCCTATTTAATTTTCAATCAAGACATCCTTTTCTCTCTCCCTAGCATAGTTGACCATGTCTTCTCTTACATGAACAAAATTTTCGAAGACTGTTTAAGTAATTATACATATTTAAATATTATTTAAATGTATCTGATATCGTATATCATACACACATATACTTTTCTATATACATCAAAGTATTTACTAATATATCCAAAACATCAAATCAAATAATAAAAAGTATTTCTTGAATATTAATTAATTTATAACATTTTATAAACTAATTAAATAATATGGTTTTTAAAGGAATTGACAAAAATAATTGTGAGACCTAGAGGTGTGAATTCAATCAACGATTAATAATGAACAATTTCAATATTAATGTTCATACGCCACCTTAGCTAGTGGTGTGACAGTTTGGATGAATTCATCATTTGTTGGAATTTTCTTCGGTAAAATCATATTTCACATTTTAAGCGGTACCCTTTATGTAACAATTATTTACACACGTTCTCTTCATCAAAACTATTGTACTTTAGGATGTATGGAATTTGGTGTTGGTAAAAATTCCAATATCATCCATATTCAACTCAGTTAGTCCATAAAAAAGTCCTTGGTTAGATAATAACATTTATCGTTAACTGTACTGCTCTGGCCAATGATTTTGAATTAGATTTGACTACAATTAATCGTGATACTAACCTTATACAAACGTGGAGTCGAATCCTCTATTGAATAGTGTTTCACTTCTAATTCTTTAACCCATACCCAACTAAAATCGCTTAACAGTTGCGATGCTACAGTTCAACTATAATCAAAGTGAATTGTCCACATTAAAGTTCAGTAGTATTCTTAGATGAGAGTGTTGGAACTTCGTATTTATGATATTTCGTAATTACGATATTTTGACTATATCAACTATATAAGTCACTATATTATATACTAACTTGTTTTTACAGGAATCAATCAAAGACCGGATTCAAATGAGCTTCAACTCTTAAGTATGTATCGAGTCTGTGTCTAGAAGTTATAATATGTTAAAATCTCTCCTGTATGATATATATTGCATTATCATCTCTTATGTTACATTCAGACATATGAATGCCCCATTTAAGACGTCTGAATCTGAAAGTATGAATATTGTACACTACAATATTCAAATGTCTGAAAGTTCAATTTTAGACGTCTGAATATGACTAAAAATTGCCTATTTGCTTTCTGTTTCAAATCTCGTTGCATTTCAGAAGTCTGAATTTTTAATTTCAGACGTCTGAATATTTACAACGGCTATTTTTTTTGAAAAGGCATTTCCATTCATGAAGAGTTGCAACCATTAATTCAACAGCTTTTGATGATAACTCTTCATGAACAATTACAACCATTTATTACCTATATAAACACATTAGAATCCAGTTTTAAACTCACCAATTCTATTGATTATTATTCGATTATTAAAATTCTTGATTCTAACTCATTTGTGCTAAAAATATCATTCAAATTCAAATTCTACTTTCTTAATCATCACGCAGTCATACATATATCATAAAGGAGAAAGATTATAGGAAGTTTGTACTACCAAGAGACAAATTCGTGTTATTTAGAACACATTGTGTCAAATATACTTTTATATAAGTTGAAGTCCTCTTCGGCTGTTGAGGCGAAATCCTGTTCTGCTGCTCAGGTCCCTTGTTCGACTGTTCAAGGGTTGTTGCAAACCTGTTCCTCCGGGTTAAGTGAGGATTGTTGTTAGTGAAATTTCAGAAGGAGTCTGGGACTGGACGTAGAACGGGAAGTTCGAACCAATATAAAAATTCCTGGTGTGCTCGTGTTATTTTTACTTACTTTAGTTTATTTCTGCACTTGTTTAATATTATTCCATATAGCATGATCTGCACAGTAACTTTCATTTGGTATCAAAGCAAGGTTTCTTATAACTGTTACACAGTTATCTGATATTTTTGCTAAGATGGAAAACAACACTAGCACTGTTAACACTGTCACTAACACTAGTTTTATTGAAGGTCAGTCCACTGCACGACCTCCACTTTTTAATGGTATGAATTACAATTATTGGGAAACTTGTATTTATATGCAAGCAAGTGGTTTTGACTCATGGAATATTACTCAAACTGAATATAACATTCCTACAATAGAATATTCTACATGGTCAAACACACAAAAACTAGATGCTACTGCTAATGCCAAAGCTATGAATATGCTATTTTGTGCTTTAGATAGAAATGAGTTTAACCGTGTTAACATGTGCACAACTGCTTATGAAATATGGAGAACACTTAAAGTTACTCACGAAGGAACTAACAAGGTTAAACAAAGAAAAATATCCATGCTCAAAAGTCAATTTCAAAATTTTAGAATGAAACAGGATGAAACTATAAACGATATGTGCTCTAGATTTCAAGATATATATCACTCTTCACTAGGACTTGGAGAAAAGTATTCTGATTTTGATATTGTTTCAAAAATTCTTAATTCTTTACCGGATGAATGGGAAAGAAAAGTTTTAGCTATTGAAGAAGCTAATGATCTTTCTACCATGAAACCAGAAAAGTTGATAGGAAATCTAATGTCCTATGAAGTGAATTTGCAGGCTAAAAGAGTACAAGCACAACATAAAAAGAATATGGCATTCCATGCTGAAAAAGAAGAATCAGATTCTGATGAAGAAGACTTAGCATTCATTGCTAAAAACTTTAAAAAGTTTTTGAAGTACAAAAAAGGAAATCGAAACAACGGGAAAAGAAACTTCAACAACAATTCAAATAAGCTATCTTCATCCATACTAGAATGCTTTAACTGTCACAAGAAAGGACACATGCAAAAGGATTGTCCAGAACAAAAGAAAATATATCACAATAAGAATCGAAAGGACAAGTCAAAAAGAAAAGACTTTTCAGTAACTTGGGATGACTCCGATTCTTCTTCTTCAGAAAGCAGCAGTGATAGTGAGAAAGAACAGGCAAATGTTTGTTTTATGGCTTCAGGAAATGAGGTAAATGATCTTACTTTTGATGATATGGTTGAAATAAATTCAGAACTTCTTGATAATTTAAAAAGCATGAAAAGAAAATATAAAGAAGTTCTAGAAAATCAAAGAAAAGCAGAATTCAAGAGAGATATGCTTAACGATGAAAAGAAAATATTAGAAGAAGAACTTGGAAAATTTCAAGATAACTTCTCTAATGATAATTCTCAACTTACTTTATTAAGTCAAGAAATTGAAACTCAAAAAGAAAAGAATGATTCTCTTGTCTCTGAAAATCATGAGCTAAAAACTAAGATCAAAATGATAGAATTAGAAAATACTTGCCTCAAAACCAAGTTAGATAATATTACTAGAAATATTTCTAACTTTAATAAAGGTAGAGAAAATCTATCTAGTATTATTGAAAATTCCCAATCCACTTCCAATAAGAAGGGACTAGGATATTCTAAGAAATCTCTACCTAAAAAGGAAATTTGGAAAAATAATTCTTATATTAATAGTTATCCAAAAAGGAAAAATTCTAAAACCATAAAAATATGGGTTCCTAAAACAAACAATAGTTTGATTAGAAATAAATATATAGATATCTTTTTGGAAACTGTTCATAAAAATCAGAATTATATTTTTAAGGGGAATACTGAACCTACTTGGGTTTGGTTTCCTAAGACGTAACTCTTAGGACCCTATAAAAAGGTGGGTACCAATGTTATTTTTATTATTTGCAGGACCCGCTTATAAAGAGAGGAAAATGGATACTCGACAGCGGTTGCTAAAAACATATGACTGGAGACAAAAATATGCTATCAAACATTACTTACTCAAATGGAGGCTCTGTCACCTTTGGAGACAATTCCAAAGGATATATCATTGGAAAAGGCGATGTCGGTAATGTCGGTATATCTGATTTACCTCTTATTTCTAATGTTTTATTAGTTAAAAATTTAAAACACAATCTTTTAAGTATCAGCTAGTTATGTGACAAAGGTTTCAAAATCTCTTTTTCTGAAAATAGGTGTAGCATCCTTGATAAAAATCAAAATATTATATTTGAAGGAAATGAAGACAGAAATATCTATGTTCTAAATATGAAAATCAATCATAATTCAGATATTTGTTTAATAGCTAATGAAAATGATCCTTGGCTATGGCACAAAAGATTCTGTCATATAAACTTCAAAACTATAAATAAACTTTCTAAAAATGATTTAGTCAGAGGATTACCAAAAATGAACTTCAAAGTCAATCATATTTGTGATGCATGTCAATTAGGAAAATTAACTAAATCATCTTTTAAATCTAAGAAAGTTATCTCTTCTTTACAACCACTTGAATTACTACACATGGATCTATTTTGACCAACCCAAGTTCAATCCATAAACCATAATAGATATGTGTTTGTGATAGTAGATGACTTCTCTAGATATACTTGGACCATTTTTATAAAAAACAAAAGTGATACATTTGAGCAGTTTTGAATTTTTTGTCAAACGTATTCAAAATTTAAAAGGTTTAAAAATAAAGAATATAAGAAGTGATCATGGAGGAGAATTTGAAAACGAAGTTTTTGATCATTTTTGTAAAAAGAAAGGAATTTTTCATAATTTTTCGTTTCCTAGAACTCCACAACAAAGTGGGGTTGTAGAACGTAAAAATAGAACTTTACAAGAATGCGCACAAACTTTGTTAAATGGAAGTAGTCTTCCAAAACATTTCTGGGCAGAAGCTGTTGCAACTGCTTGTTATGTTTTGAATCGTGTTTCTATTCGACCTCTAACAAAAAATACTTCTTATGAATTTTTTACTGGAAGAAAACCAAAGATTTCTTATTTTAAAGTGTTTGGTTCAAAATGTTTTATATTAAATACAAAGGATCAGCTTGGAAAATTCGATGCGAAATCCGACGAAGGAATCTTTCTAGGATATTCAGATCGTAGCAAAACTTATCGTGTATTTAATAAAAGATCAAATACTATTGAAGAAACATTACATGTATCTTTCGATGAAAATTTGCTACAAAAACCAAGTATACAAGATGATGATGATTTTCCAGATAACTTTACAAATGCAGAAACTATAAATCTTGAAAATGTTGAAAACATTGTTGACAATAATGTTGAATTCAGATCTTCACCAAAAATATTACGGGATCATCCTGTCCAAAATATTATTGGGGAAATTAATTTAAATATTCAAACTAGAAGTCAACTAAATCAAATGGGCCACGTAGCATTCCTTTCTAATATCGACCCAAAGAATCCCAAAGAAGCTTCCACGGATGACTACTGGATAATTGCAATGCAAGAAGAGCTAAACCAGTTTGAACGCAATGAAGTTTGGGAATTAGTTTCTAGACCAAGTGATCAAAATTTTATTGGAACGAAATGGATCTACAAAAATAAAGCAGATGAACAAGGTAACATCACTAGAAATAAAGCAAGACTTGTTGCACAAGGATACAATCAACAAGAAGGAATTGACTACGAAGAAACGTTTGCTCCAGTTGCAAGACTAGAAGCAATACGTATTCTATTGGCCTATGCATGTTTTCACAATTTCAAACTTTTTCAAATGGACGTTAAAAGTGCTTTTTTGAATGGTTATATAAAAGGAAAAGTATATGTTGAACAACCTCCCTTATTTATTCACGAGAAATTTGCTAATCATGTTTATAAACTTAAGAAAGCTCTTTTACGATTTAAAACAAGCTCCACGTGCTTGGTATGGTCGATTAAAGACTTATCTAATTTCTTCGGGATTTCTAATTGGGAAAGTTGATCAAACACTTTTTATTAAACATTCAAAAAGGGATATTTTAATAGTTCAAATTTATGTTGATGATATCATTTTTGGTTCTACGAATGACAAACTGTGTCAGGACTTCTCTAAAATAATGTCCAAAGAATTTGAAATGTCTCATATGGGAGAATTAACGTATTTTCTTGGTTTACAAATAAAACAACTTCAAAATGGCATTTTTATTAATCAAGAAAAATATTGTAATAATCTAATCAAACGTTTCGGAATGGAAAATACTTCTGCAAAACCAACTCCAATGAGTACAACTACACATCTTGAAAAAGATAACAATGGCAAAAGTGTTGACCAAAAACTATATCGAAGTATGATTGGATCATTACTATATTTAACTGCAAGTCATCCTGATATAATGATGAGTGTTTGTTTGTGTGCTAGATTCCAAGATAATTCAAAAGAATCACATTTGAAAGCAGTAAAATGAATATTACGTTATCTTACAAACACAAAAGATTTTGGTCTGTTTTATCCAAAAGAGTGTCCATTCGAATTAGTCTCACATAGTGATGCTGACTTCGGTGGTTCTCAAAAAGATCGAAAAAGTACAAGTGGCACATTCCATTTCATTGGAAAATCACTTGTATCTTGGTTTAGTAAGAAACAAACTGTGTTTCTCTGTCCACATGTGAAGCAGAATACATTTCTGCTGCTTTAGCATGTACTCAAGTGATTTATCTGCAACAAACAATTAAAGATTTCAATATTAATTTATCAAACAACTATATATTGTGACAATTCAAGTGCTATTAACTTATCTAAAAATCCTATCAATCATTCACGAACAAAACATATTGACATACGTCGTCATTTTCTTCATGACAATGTTGAAAAAGGAACAATAAATTTGGATTTTGTATCTTCTAAAAATCAGTTAGCTGATATTTTTACAAAACCTCATTTAGAAAATGTTTTTATCAAACTAAGACGAGAGCTAGGTATTGTCTCTCTTAAAAATTTATAATTTTTATAACATATTATGATTTGTAACTTTGCTTCATAATCTCTTGCTCACAGTTATCTATTAATTATTTCATAAACATCATCTTCAGTATATAATATGTTGCCAGCGGATATTCACTAGTTTCTAACATATTTCTTTTAATAAAGGTTCATAACTATACTTCTAATATATTTATACTTAATTTAAACTTCTATTTCCCACCATCTATTTTTTAAAACAGATGGACTTTATTAACTTACTTCCTTCATCCACAAATTTCTTAACAACAAATTCTTTATATAAACTATGCTCCTCTTCTTATTCGTTTAAACTTGTCTCTTTTCTTACCAAATCATTTCTTTTTATCTAACTCAAAGGTTTTTGCAATGGCTTTGCAAATATTTTATCTCCTTGTCTCAATGGTTCTCAACTCCAATTCCAACTCGGAAAATTCTCCTTCAAGTTATTCTACGTCTTCTATCGAGATTTTGGCAACTCCAACACCACGTGAACAAGTTAATCCTCATCCTTCACGTGAACACTCTGGTTATACGCCAAAAAAGAAGAAATCTCGCCGGTTTCTTTTCTTTGGTTCTCCATCAACCAAAGATAAAATATCCGAGATTCATCATTACCAAAGAGAACAATTGGATTTGCGACGAGAGACGTATTATGAACAGAAAATAAATGCTAAACAACTTAGCTTCATTGAAAAAGTAGTATTTAAATTCTGTGGTACATCTCCGAAGAAAGATGTAGTCGAACCCTCAACATCTCATCAAATAACTTTATCTGGATGGAATCCATGGGAGCCAAGTCCACAACGTCCTCCGGTTTCTCCGAACTCTTGGGAACGTCCATCATACTGGTCTCCATTACGACCATGCACATAAATTACAAGGATAAAACCAGAAGAGTGCAAAACTCCAAACGATTCGGACAATTAATTTCTTATATATTTGTTGAAATAATTTTATTTATATTTTATAATCATGTCAAAGTATATTATATTAGTCCTCACTCTTTTAATTTTTTACAAATGTCTGAAATTTTAAGTTTCAGATGTCTGAAACTATGGTTTCAGACGTCTGAATATTATAGAAAAATAAATTTTTTCTACAGTTTCAGACGTCTGAAACAATATATTCAGACGTCTGAAAGTGGTCAAAAATACGCTATTTTTCTTCTGTTTGAAATTTCACAATTTCAAACGTCTGAAATTTTATTTTCAGACGTCTGAATTCAACTGGTGCCTTAAAATTCAAGGGGTTTTTTAAATTTTTCCTATCACCAACCTTCTTTATTACTTCCATCCACTACTTCATCTCCCACAACATCCGAACCAGTACCATTCCCACCTTTCAAAACTCCTTTTGTACACCTCTTCTCTTCAAAAAATTTAACAACAATCTCAAATGCCTCCAAGAACAAAACGTCCAAGGGCTTCAAGTTCTTCATCTACACCCAATATAGATCAATGGCTATGGAATGATGAAGCTAAGAAAAGATTTGCTCAGATGGATAGATCTGGTTTCTTCCCAGGAGCTTTTGTCAAGTATGATGAATTTCAACCTTATAGGGTTCAACAAATTGCTAATTCAAGTGGGTTAGAATCTTTATTATCCTATTCTGCGAATAATGTTAAGATAAATCATCTCTTAGTTAAATTATTCTATGCCAATATGAACTTAGACCATCATCATCCTCATAATAGAGAGAATTGTATTTGGACTTGGGTATGTGGTGTAAAAATATATCTTCCCTTAGTTCGTCTTGGAGATATTTTGTAATGTCCTTCATCCGGAACAGATTTGGATCAAATTGATGCTTCACTCTCTTTGGAACATAGAGATGAAGTTTCTCATAGATTTCTTTCCGATGATATCAATAGGTTAACCTCTGTCAACCTCAGACGTTAAGCCTGTATCCTTCATCGAGCTTTGATTCGTTCCGTCTTACCAAAAACCGGAAGTTATGAAGTTATAAACAAACGGAACTTCCAAGCTTTGTATGCCATATATTCGGAACAATCTATAAATTGGAGTCAAGTTATTATTGAGGATTTTATGGATGTTAATCGATGCCGCCGTTATAAAACATTTCATTATAGAGCATATATTATGAAAATTCTTAGAAATTATGGGGTAACTTTTTCGGATTCGGAATTTTCACCCATAAAGGAACTAGGCTCCAAAACCCTAGGGCTGATGAACTTGCCTAAACGTCCTCAAAATCTTAATTTTATTTCTTTTCAAGAATGGATATCAAACTAGGATCAAAATATACCTCAACCTCACCAACCTCATCACAAATTGCTCCACAAGCTCCCGAGCATGATGATGATAACATAGAAGTGCTTTCTCTTGAGTCAACACCCAAACAAGCATTGGTTACACTCCCTCGAAATCAGGCTAAACTCAATACCAAGATGTGAGATTAGAAAAGCAAACAAACAAGAAGTTTAATTCTATTCGTGGCTTTCTAAATAATATTTGGGAACGTATTGGTTGCTCTTCTTCCACTTCTACCGAGGTATTTAATCCCGCACCATTTCAATGGTCCTTTAGCTCTGATGATAACAATGATGATGACGGCAACGATAATGATGATGATGATGAAGAAGAAAATCCTAGTTCTTCTTTCTAAAATGATGGTGGTATAAATGCTTCTTTTCGAAAATATCATATCCTATCATTTTTAACTACTTGTTTATTCCTATTTTGGTGTGTATCTTTAAGAAAATTGCAACAATTTCTTATTGTATGTAACTTTAAAACATTTTCTACTACTTCTTTGTACCCAGTGATGATTATGATGGTTCTTTGATTTTCCTTCTCCTAGTTCATATTTTAAATCTTCTACGTTTTGTCGATGTCAAAGGGGGAGAATTACATGATAAGTTTATGTTGAAGGGAAGTTTATAGTAAGGGGGAGAATTAAAGGGTAAGTTGATATTAAAAATGAGCTTATAGTAAGGGGGAGTAAATATAACTTTAATTCATGTTATATATATATATATATATATATATATATATACTTATATAATTGTCATCGTCAAAAAAGGGGAGAATGTTGGAACATCGTATTTACGATATTTCGTAATTACGATATTTTGACTATATCAACTATATAAGTCACTATATTATATACTAACTTGTTTTTACAGGAATCAATCAAAGACCGGATTCAAATGAGCTTCAACTCTTAAGTATGTATCGAGTCTGTGTCGAGAAGTTATAATATGTTAAAATCTCTCCTGTATGATATATTGCATTATCATCTCTTATGTTACATTCAGACGTCTGAATGCCCCATTTCAGACGTCTGAATCTGAAAGTATGAATATTGTACACTACAATATTAAGACGTCTGAAATTTCAATTTCAGACGTCTGAATATGACTAAAAATTGCCTATTTGCTTTCTGTTTCAAATCTCGTTGCATTTCAGAAGTCTGAATTTTTAATTTCAGACGTCTGAATATTTACAACGGCTATTTTTTTTTTGAAAAGGCATTTCCATTCATGAAGAGTTGCGACCTTTAATTCAACAGCTTTTGATGATAACTCTTCAAGAACAATTACAACCATTTATTACCTATATAAACACATTAGAATCATGTTTTAAACTCACCAATTCTATTGATTATTATTCGATTATTAAAATTCTTGATTCTAACTCATTTGTGCTAAAAATATCATTCAAATTCAAATTCTACTTTCTTAATCTTCATCCATTCATACATATATCATAAAGGAGAAAGATTATAGGAAGTTTGTACTATCAAGAGACAAATTCGTGTTATTAAGAACACATTGTGTCAAATATACTTTTATATAAGTTGAAGTCATCTTCGGCTGTTGAGGCGAAATCCTGTTCTGCTACTCAGGTCCCTTGTTCGGCTGTTCAAGGGTTGTTGTAAACATGTTCCTCCGGGTTAAGTGAGGATTGTTGTTAGTGAAATTCCAGAAGGAGTTTGGGACTGGACGTAGAACGGAAAGTTCGAACCAGTATAAAAATTCCTGGTGTGCTCGTGTTATTTTTACTTACTTTAGTTTATTTCTGCACTAGTTTAATATTATTCCATATAGCACGATCCGCACAGTAACATTCAGAGAGAACTATGTTGTATCATTACTCTGAGATTACTTATTTGACCTTAGTTGTTACTAACTAATAGAAAACTCTCAAACGAGTCATTCCATTGTTATCCAATAACTAAGAGCACGTAACCCTTCGGTTTCCCCAACCACCATGAGTAATACACCGCTCAACATTCAAATAGCATTACATACTTTGGCCTCAATGAATGTATCGGTATCTTCCTAAAATATATTGATCAGGAATACTTAAAAATAAAATGTTATTTTATTTCGATATTAATTACTCACGATTGCAACTACTTGCAACTGTAAGCATATAACATTTTATTTAATGATTTTGTATCAATATACTTTAAATTAATTGTACCATAGTGTAATAAAGTATGTAACGAATATCAAACACCTTAATTACGAACAAGATTGACTATTAAGTTTGATATATGTAACAAATTATCTAATTGCCTTGAGGGTATACAACTGACTCTTCCAGCGACTTCCAACTCCGCTTTGGCTTCTACGTTTACTCCTACTCGGGATCGTCGACCTTGTCATCACCAGGAACTTACGGCCGACATCATTTTGCTCAACAATGTTTAGGACCTTCAAAATGACGTTACTCCCGATGCAAACCTTACTGGGATAATGGTTATAGGTAACCGCATTCTCCACCAAATAGGCTATCTACTGGGGATCTTCTAGGAATTTCTACTTGGTAAGGATTCCACTTATAGAGGTCCCACTTCTCGAACCGTGCAAAGTTGCATATAATCATCCTAATGGTTACACATCATGCAACCGCTATATGATTCTATCTGGGGTAGTTACTCCATTTAGCTCATACATGAGACATATATACAGTCCATGTGTTTGCTTCCTCTCAACTCCACCCAAACGCATACCACATGTTGCTTAGCCTCTACATCATCTTCGAAAGGCATTTGGATAGGTAGTTTTCTTTCGTTGAGATCAAATATCATTATAGTTTCAAGAGGAGAGCATGCAATCCCTTATTATTCTTCTTTGAAGCTTTCCATGGTTGTAATGTGGTCATTGATCTTCACAATAAAAAAAGTTATTTCAAAGACCAGTACTTCTTCATCATAATGTCCTACCGGCTTTGCACATAGAAGGCTTTATAGCTGCAAGTCCTTCAATCCTATTCCGCCTTACTTGAATTCACTATATTCAAGTTGATATCTGCTTTACTTATATTATAGTTATCCCTTCGAGGGTCGAAAACGATATTTTGGTCTGAATAGTCCAGATCTCAAGGAACTTTTAATTAATGAAAGAAAAACAACTATCCTTATCATCGACCTTTAGTTATTCCAATTTTTCCACCTATACAATGCCAAAGAGTTCTTTCTACATCACCTCCTCCCAGTGTATCTAGTAATTATGCAATTTGTTACATATATCTAACTTTTTAACTAATCTTGTTTGTAATAATGGTATTTGATTTCTATTATATACTTGTTATATTGTTATATATATTAATTAATTTAAGTACATTAAATAGAAAATCTTTAAATGATATGCTGTGTGATAATGATTACAAGGTGTTATAACCATGAGAAAATTATGGCAATATAACTAACATATTATTTTAGATATTCATGGTCAAGATGCTTCGAGAAGGGATATCAAAAAATCTGTTGATACTAGAGTACATAATGCTCTTTGAATGTTGGAAAGTGTATTACTCATGCCTGCTCGATAACTAAGAGGTTACGTACTGATAATTATTAGTTAACTATAAAATGACTCGTCCAAGAATTTCTAAATAGTTAATAACAATTAGGTCAAACAAGAAGTCATGGAGTGATGATATTATACATTTTTCTCAACTTGAGAATATTGTTAAGCTTCAACATGGAATCTCACAATAATTATAGTCAAATTATGGCTTGGCGACCGTTGAGAAACTATTATCGGGTCTAAATTAAAGTGTAACTAGCTATAAATTAATGGATAAGTAATTAGGGAAAATTATTAAAAGAATAAAGGTTAATTGATTAAGTTAAGGTGTTAAATAATAAAATGAATGAATTAAACAAGTTAAATATATTAGGAAAACTTATTTACTTGTTGTATATATGCAAGGTTAAATTAAAAGAAGGAAACCATTGAATGGAAATTTAGGGTATCCAATTAAATGGGATATAGTTATATCTGACCATGTATTTAGGAAAGATACAAACATTTGAATAACAGAGATTTTAATTAAGAGGAAATTATTAATTTATAGTTAAGAGTACTTAAAAGTAATTAAATTTTGTCAAATGTATAAAGTGGAAATCGTTAATTTATAACGGTGATTAATTGGGAAATAATTAAATGCGGCCATGTATGAGGATATTATAAAGAGCGAAACAAATTAATAAAATAAGGTAAGAAAGCTTAAAATCCTTACTATATAAGTTCCACTAAACATATCATCCTCCTTGTTTTTACATTCATTCTCTACAAATTAAAATAAAAGAAAATAGCCACCTACCATTGTAAAGGGTAAAAAGAAGAAGAAAAGGGATAAAGTTAAGGAAAACCTAAAGCTTTCAAAGTTCAAAGCTAAATAAGGAAATCATATGAGTAATACTTTTACCTTATAACATTTTCGTTATGATTGATTCCAATTTTGGTTTAAATATGATGGAGTTTCATATGAGACAATTTTTAATAGGATGAAAGGTGCACTAATGAATGTTTCAGGGAGTTTGGCTAGACATGGATGTTTAGAGAATATTCCCCTACTATAACGATTTCGAAATGTTATAAAAATTTAATATGTTATTTTAATTGTGATTTTAGAACTGGATTATTTTAAGAAATATGTTAGAATAATTGTTTATGGGAGTTTGAATTAAAATAACTAGTAAATACATAAGAGAAAATAATTCGTAAATAGAAATATGGGTGGGGTAAGTTAGATGAATTATTCATAACACTCATCAGTGAAGGAAAATAGTGCTAACTGAAGAGGTTTTGTAGGGAATTGAAACCGATAATATATATACTGCAGAAAAATTAAAAGTTAAATAATTAAGGGACAAGTTTACATACATTGAGTGAGACACACATACACACACATATGCCGAAAAAGATAAATAAATAACACTATCACTAACGGAAAATGAAGTCTGAATGTATCAGACATCGACACATGTAAAGGATGGTAGCAGTTGTGGCAGGCACTATGTGATACGGAGTTGAGGTGGCATCCAAACACTAAGAAACTAAACTAAGTACTTAGGCCGTGGGTTATGCTTTGCCTATATGAGTCAGTTGACTTTTGGGGAGAGTCCAAACTATGTAGAGAAGATGACAAAAGCAGGGAGCTGTAAGGTGTAGTGTTGTACTTTTCTAAGCTGAAAGAGGATAAGGTTGTGATGCGCCATGAGTTAAATGCCGATAGGGTCATATAGTGCCAAAACCTAAGGACATAAACTATGCCGCAACACTTATAAGGGTAGGGATGTACTACATCGAAATGAATTTGAAACCAAAATATAATATAAGACAATTAGGTAAAGCTCGAGGAGCTCAAGATGACCAAGTAAAGGGTGAGCATACATAAGAATGCGGGTTTGGAAGGGCTATTGATATTGAGTATGGACGCTCTCTCGAATTCACACATTGGAAATGCAAGGAGAGACATTCAACTTCCAAAGGGACATGGGACATCTCAGTGGGTCGTATGCTTTCATAACTGCATGTAGTTGAGTCTTTATAGTGTAAATTAGTGATCAACAAAATTGCATGTGGCTAGTTTTTTACGCTATCAAATAAAGAAAGATGAAAGTGCATGTGGTTGGTTCTCTATTGAATAAAATAAAGAAAGATGAAACTACAAGTGGCTGGTTATTTACAGTATAAATATAGAAAAAAAAGTTGCATGTGGTTAGTTCTTTGCAATATAAAATAGAGATAGATGAAACTACGTGCAGTTGATCCTTTGCAATATAAACAAAAAGAAAATCAAACTGCACTAGGAGTACGTTTCGAGTAGATGAGTTTCGAGGGTCGGAACATGCAAGGATGGACATCACATTTTGCAGGTGAGGAATATAGGTTGGGGGGCTTTTCAAATGAACCTTATGGAAGGTACCATTGGTGGTTAGGTTTCTACGTGTAGTTTTAAAAGGGAGGGTTCAGTCAAGGATTTGCCAAGACCAATAAACATGTAAAGGTCTTGGGACAGCCTAAACTGGGCTTATGCATTAATAATGTTGTATTTTTGTTTCATGATTATGTAAGGGAAAATGCATTCTGCATATGGCATTATGGCCTTATTAGATGCTATGCTTTGGATAAGGTATTATTCACACTAGACATTATGGTTGACCCATGCTTTTATTATTGTTTTACCCATAAACTCATGTGTACTAATTTTAGTAGCTTGAGTTATGGTTTAAGAGGGTTACCTTAAGAGCTAAAGGAAGAAGACCGAAGACAAAGCATGAGGCTTCGTTAGTTAATAAAGATTGTTTGTTTTACCTGTTTAATGAGCTAGGGATAACAACATCATATGTCGGCTTTACACTATACTATGTTAACTTCTATCATAATTTGGCCCTTGTGCAGGCATGGCTTTAGGGTTAATTTGAAAAATGCATAAAATAAAATTATGTTGGTTTAAATGTGATATAAATATTTTAACTGCTCTATTTTCTTACACTATTTCTCATATATACTTAACTCACTCTATTCACTTGAAAATAATTCTTATAATGACTACCGCAACATCGATGTTCATTTTTGGGTCTTTGAGACAGGATGTTACAGTTTGGTATCAGAGCATAGGCTAAGGGATACTTAAGTAAAATAGAGATAAAAAATCAAAATGGTATTTAGAGTAAAGCAAACACCTGGGGAAGGCTACACACTAATATATAACATACATGTATGTTGCCACATAGATACGTTGGCAGATATATCTAACCTTCCATTATTCTTTCATTCTCTTTATTGTTTCTAATGAATATTTTATTAACAAAAAAGTAAGATGGAAATGAGGAGTGGATGAGCTATGATAGGAGGAGAAAATGCAAGGAGGGAGACTAAGAGTACGTAGACCAATGTGAGCAATGAAGGCAAAATGCAGAGAGCAGTTAAGGCTGAAGCTGCACAATAAGCTAATGAGGGGGGCCAGGAAGTGAATGCCTTATTTAGGTAACCTATAATGCAAATGATGTGGAAGAATATGCCGAATGCTATGGATCCAAGGCCTATGGAAACAACGGCGAACTTCTCAAAACTAAACCATGACTTCAAAAATTGGGGAGGAAAGGTATTTATGGGGAAGGATCAATGGTCTAAGTGCTGAATTGGCTTAGAGTTTGTGAGTGTATATTTTAAGAATTGGGGTTGAAAGGTGAGTAGAAAAGAAGGCTGGCATTAAGGAAATCACATGAAGATGTGTTAAACTAGTGGGAGATAGTAATTATAGAGACTCCAAAGGAGGAAATTACATGAGTGCAGTTTAAGAAGAGGTTGGCGACTCGGTTCATATCCAAATTTTGACAGAGTGTACTACTCTAGGAGCTTATAGACTTGAAAGAGGGTCACCTTACGGCCGAAGGATACATCTAGAAGTTCCAATCTTTAACTAATTACGATAAAGGTATTATCAACACCCACTAAAGAAATTGGAGAAGTTCATAAGGGGTTTGAAATGGGGCCATAATCACAAGTTAATGGCGCACTTTGCATTTCTTTATAATTTTTTGTTGACATGTCCTAAAAATAAGATGGGAAATATCAGGAGCAGAGAAGAGTAGAGATGAAACCTCAGGCAGTGGAGTTGAAGTTTACTCGATATACAAACGGAAAGAAGGGTGTGCCTAAGGGATGGTTGGAGAAGTTGCTACGACAAAAGTTACTTGTTTTAATTGAGGACAAAGGGTCCACTATGAAACAAAGTGTCAGACACTAAAGAATCTTAGAAGAATGAGCTTTAAGTACGATATGAATGACATCTGAAGAAAGATTATCGAGAGCTCAAAGCGTGGGTCTATGCTTTGGAAGGTCCGAAAGGAGGTCCATTTGCTTCACAGAGAGGCAAGAATATTACTTTAGAAGGTAGTATTTTGATTTTTGGTATTTTAGTTGGAATACTATTTGATACCAGTGTTGCACAGTCATTTATAGCTAAAGAATTGGTGATAGACATAGGCTAGGGTAGCCTATTTAGTCACTTTGTAGTAAATCTGATTGTGGCATATGCCACCTCGGATTGAGATGCACTAAATTAGGGATATAGTTGGGTTGATGTAAGTTTCTATGCGATACCACATGTTTGACTTCATAGTTTTTAGAGTTATTTTAGGGATGGAATTCTTAGAGAAGTACTGCACTAGAATATACTATGTCGACAGAATAATAACCTTGAGTCACCATATCCGAAACAAAAAATCATTTGTATTTTCAGAAGAGGTTAAAGCCGAGAGCAAGGTTTCTAGTTCACTTTAGCTTTTGAGGAGGAAGATCTTGGTACAATACAAGTGGTGAAAGAATTTCTAGATGTATCTAACTAGTTTTGGGGTTGCCACACCTAAGAGCTGTAGAGTTTTGGATAGAGCTACTATAACAACCCACTTTTCGACCTCGAATCTGACCCTCGAGTAGACGCCAATACCAAAGAACCGAAAGGGCGAGTCTTTGGAGTAAGGTAAAATATGTGTACAGTCACATGTAGATATCAGTTTTTAAATAATATTCTAACTAACACTATCTATTTCTAGAGATTCGTAATGGAAGGGAATAAAATATAATATATAGTCAATAATCAGATCACCTTAACATGTCTAAAATATCAAATACACATGTTCAAATAAATATAAGAACAATCCAAACCCATACACATAAAATCAAATCAAGGTACAATACTGATCCACGCCATATATACAATACATCAATGAATCTCCATCTCTAATACCGTCTCATCTTAAAACACCATTAACTTGGATGTGTGTGTGCATGTGTGTATGTATATGAAAGTAGGGATGAGTCAGACAAAAGTCTGGTTAGTAAGCCATATTGTTCACGTGCCCTAGTCAACATATTTTCTGTCACCATGTCATACTGATTTTCTTGTACATCTAGCTGTATTGCGTCATTCTGTACAAACTCATGCCCTGATTGGGCCTTATACCCAACAAAGTCTCATGTTGCCCGCCATCACTTGAATCTCGTATAGGACTCGCTTTCCTAGAACGCCCGAATCCTATAGAAAAGCCTATTTCCTCGTGCTACCTAATTGGACTCACACCTTGGTCCGTCCATAGCCTACATAGGAGAAATATCATTATGCTTAGATCATTTACTAAGTGTTACAAACCACATTCGCATTGCGTACACATACTGAGCCGTCTTACATGCGCTCTAGACTCGTTTCCATCCACGTTCATCCTCGCATCACAATTTCATACATTACATATACATGTCATCTTTATATAACAACCAAATCCTTCCATACATCCATTCATTATGTAGCATCGTCACTCATTTCATCATGCCTCATATCACCTTCCGAAGCACAATAGAAAATAAAAGTCGAATCATAAGTTGTTTATTTATGTGGGCCAGTTCAGACCAGGGTTCAGCTTGACATTTTTAATATGCGCTGGTGGATTGATGCACCAGTGTGCAGTGTTGCTGCAGGTTTCCAGTTCCAAGAATTTGGTGTTTTCGTCATCGTTCTTACCTTTGATCTCCACCGCTTTGTCTAGGATCATCGGAGAACTTGCCTATACCTAAATCCTAGGTTCCAAAGTCAAAATTTGTTACTTATTTCATGAATTACAACGTAAAACTTTAGAATTCTAGATTTATTTCAAAATCTAGTTTCTAACCAATGATTACATAAAATCCCCCCCAAATACCTTTAGTTTCAAATTTAATTGTTTATGCATGACTAACCACACTGTTGTAGCTATAAATCATCTTATAGCACCAAAATTGCATTATTGGAGGAGGAAATCATAGATCACTCACCAGACCTCTTATTCCAGTCCAGATCCTTGTTGTTCGAGGTCACTGCATCTCTTTCCTTTGGATTTCCACCTTCAAATCACTGGATCGCAGCCTAGACTTTCAATTTCATGATGCTTTTGGTTTCATTTGATTTGTTGGAGATTCGAGTGAGATATTACTATTTGAGTACAAGAGGGTTAGAGAAGTAGATGGAAGAAAAAGAAATGATACAGGGTGGTAGTTTTTCTAAAGTATGATACATGATTTCAGTTTTTAAGTCAAACGAGGGGAAAACATATATCCACCAAATCTAAAATTAAAATTCAAGTCGCATCCGCTCAAATTGATGATGGTTCCGACCATATCTCCTTTATATGGGTTTCAAACAAGACAAATTAAGATATTACATGAATCCAAAAATGAGTCGGCCAGAATGGCGCTGGTTTCATCGTTAATTTCCGTGGTCTTAAAATTGACCATTTTGCCCCTCCTTATATTTTCTTTATTTAATTAATTCACTAATTCCACGTATTTTCATATATTATCATAATATTATTATTTAATTAAAATATTTCTTGAATTTTTGAAGAATTACATTCTCCCCCTAAAAGAATTTGTCCTCAAAATTCTTAAGGAATGGAAAATATAATATAACGTTTATTCGTCAGAATGCATTAACCAAGTCATAAATATAGCATCCAAGTTAAAGAAAACAAACAAATATATAATGATATGAGCAGTGTGCCAGTATGCATGTATGAACTTGTAGTTTCTGTCCTTAAAATGCATAAATTCAGCTAATGCACCCTATATGAATGTAATAAGATGGTATATTAGGCATGATACACAACATCCTACTATAAGCATATGTACATTTATAAATAAATTCAAATCAGTCATATATAAAATTCTAAAAAACCAAACCATCCAAAGCATCAAAATCCTAATCTTAGAATAATATAAGGGAAATCGTACTAATATTGACAAAATGCACTGGAAAAGAGCGGAGGATGCGTAGCCTTCATCTTCTCTTCAGGCTCCCACGTGCTCACTACTTCCCTACTACACTCTAACCAATTTCACCATCTTATTTCTAAGTTGATTCGCCCAACATTCCATAATACGGGTTGGACCTGGAGATTAACTTCGCTCAAATTCTAACTCCACCTCCTCCAATTGGGCGCTATCAAAGTCGTCGGGTCATATACACACATTTCGAATGTGACATGTAGAACACATTATGGACCTTAGCCATCTTCTACGAAAGATCTACTCTGTATGCCAAACTCTGTATCTACTACAAATAGAAACAGGCCAGTAAATCTGGGTGTTAACTTTCTCGAATTTGCAAATCTTACTACCCTTTTTAGAGGACAAACTTCGATAAAAACTGAATCTCCTAATATGAATTCCAAATCTTTTCTCCTCTTATTTGCGCATGATTTATGTCGATCATGTGCAGTCTTTATGCTTTTCCTTATGAGCTCCACCTTCTCCATGGTATCCCAAACCACATTTAGACCCAAAATAATTTTATCTATAGACTCCCACCACCATGAAGGTGAGTTATACGATCTTCCATACAAAGCTTCAAATGGTATGCCTATACTAGCCTGGTGACTATTATTATATACGAACTCCACTAAAGGAAGATAATCCTTCAAAGATCCTCCAAAATCCAACATACATATTTGTACCAAAATTATGCACAACACTCTTCGGAAGTATTTGAAGAGATAAAAATGAAGGATAGAAATGTAAAATGAGGATTATCTAACAAACACTTCAAAAAAAAATACGAAAACACATAGAAACACTGCAATTTAGAGTGGTTTGGCGTATGGCCTACGTTCACTATGAAGTTGATGACTTTATTGATATTCACTTAGTGACTATAACTGATTACAGTGGATTATAGTATTGAAATTCGAGTACAACAGTAGCTATGGAGTGCAAAAAATGGTTCCGGTAAAGTCTGGATGTCAAAGAGCCAAAAGATCTTTTTTTGTAGACTTTGGGGCTCTATTTATAGCCGTAGGAGGAAAATATCTCTCTCAGATCTCGAAAGACTTCTTCTGGCACATGGGTGGGCCCACATGATCGATCATAGGCGATTTCGACTCGATCCTATGCGATTTCGACTCGATCCATGATCGATACGAATGAATTTCGTATCCTTCAAGATTTGATCCAATCAATTAAAAATTTGGTAGGAACATTCTTTAGGTTATATGTAAGCTCCTGTGAAAACTTCATAGCATTTGGACTTGTGGATTGCAAGTTACGATCGATGCGAACTTGCATTTTTATGAAGGCTGAAGCATTCGTATCCATCAATTCGTATCGATCTACTCGCGTCGCTCCTGGGTACGTGATGTTAGTTGACATAGCGCTAGTTATTCGGATCGATCCATTTTTTGCGTCGAGTCTCCCCAACTTTTGTGCCTCATTCATATCGATTTGTATCATGTTGTTCGTATCAATCAAAACTAGCTCTGTTCGTATCGATCGTTACCGCGTCTTACTTCGTATCGATCGTTACTGCACCTCACTTCATATCGATCATTACTGCATCTTCCTTCGTATCGATCGTTACTGCGTCTCACTTTGTATCGATCGTTTGCATGTCCACTACGTATCGGTGAGAGGTGTTGGTTTCGCATCGATGGAAGGCCAATCGATGCGAAGTATGTGTGATACTTGATCAATACGAAATGGTCGTTAACATTACAATCAATTGATACAAAGTGCATTGCTTCTTCATGAACTGATGGATACAGACTAATGATTCTCGATGGATTCGAACATATGCTCGCCGATGGACACGAACAAAGTCGATGCGAAGAAGGCCGCCTTTGGATGGATACGAAGTAGACCTCCTTGTTGTTGTTGTTGATGGATGCGAAATAGACAATAGCCGATCGATTCGAAATGATGGGTACGAATGATTCGACCTCCTTGGCTTGCATTGATCATATCTTGAGCATATGAACTCGGATTGACTCAAAATTTGGAGCGTTGGCTTTCGTAGCTTTGCTCGTCATGTCTTGTTAATTATAGCTTGATCCGAACTCGGATAAAATACATCGACATCCATACTGAACCTATGCTTACTCGACATTCAAGATGAGCGACCCTTAGTTTTCAGGCAACTCCTTGATATCTCGATCAGGTCAAAAAGGAGGGATAACATTTACCCTCAAAGTATGTCTTGTGAGAAAATGACGTGCTTTGAATAGTCGCCTCTTTAATTCTGAATGGTTCTGTCCGACGTGTTGAACGATTGTCGTCTCTTCATTGAAAATTGTAATTTTTGATTGATCCATAGAGGCATAAGTTATGAATTGTAGATTGCCAACGATTGTACTGTGTGCCGTTGTAACTGATTGTTATATGATATTGATTAGATGCACATATGTTAACCTAACTCTTGTTAATGTTCGCACAATTAAAAGTCATTGTCTGTTTTCCTGTGTCGAATTCCATATCGATTCTCTCCTGAATCGATGTGAAATTCGAGCAGTGACAATGCTTGATGGTTGCTTTGGAATGTCCTTTCGTACCGATCCTCTCTTTGATCGATGTAAAAGGTCGAAAGACGTTTTCGTATCGATGGAAGTCACATTGATGGATATGAGGTAAACATTCATATCGATAGATATGAGATTTAGTGGACTCCATAGTAGTGGGTATGAAGTTGTGACTTCATATCGATAGAATTCATTGCTTTAGAAAAGTCTTCATTGCACATTTCATATCGATGGACTTATGAGGGATACAAATAGAGTTGCTTTTTCGTGCATTATTCATATCGATAGATACGAGCTTTCATGGGCCGTGTGTTGATGGATACGAATATGAGAATTCGTATCGATGGATTCACATGGTTCCAGTGCAATCTGGCTGTTCCTTTCGTATCGATGAAGCTTACGCTGTTGGATTCGAATGGCTAATTCGCATCGATGCCGTGTGAAACCGGTTGGAATCGGTCAAGATGACTAGGACATGAACCGTCTTCCTTCTACTCTTGGATCCATATAAATATCTTCTGGACTTAGAGAAACTTCACTTGTTTCCGGCTTTTACTCTCGTCTTCGTATCGTTCCAGCAACTTGGAAAAAGAAAACTCGCTTGCCTTCGTATCGATTGAGAAACTGAGAAATTGAAGTTGTCTCCACCCAAACTAACATACCTTCTTAATTTTTTGAATCTATACTTCTAATCTAGGTAATTAGTTGATGAATTCATGTTAAAACGATAAGACTTGGTTTTCAACACCAATCCAATCAAAGTCGCGGCCTATTCTAGTGCCGTTGAGGCCGGAGTTGGGTTGTAGCAAGGTCGAAAAAAGGCAATGGCGTTGGTGTCGTTTGGAGAAGAAGGATAAGCAGACACGAAGGGATCGCTTGTACTAGTCGAAGAGATGTAGTTCACATCGATCGCAAGATGATCGAAGTTCGTGTCGATTTGGAGAAGAAGGGGAGTTGAGGAAGCAACTTCGTTTCGCTCGAAGACGGTGAAAGTTCGTATCGATCCAGAGCGATCAATACGAAAAGCAGAACGATACGAATTTCAATCTTATTTCTCGAGACGAAGATTTAAAGCTTGTCGATCAATAAGAATTGGAACCTCGATTGATCAATACGAAATCTCTTGCTCCATGATCGATACGAATAGGGCCTCTGGTGATCGATGTGAAGTGTGAGGTTCGGATCGATGCGAAGTTAGAGCTTTCATCGATGCGAACCGAGTGATCGGAGGCAGATACGAAGCCAATGCCTTTGCGATGAATGATATGAGCTTTTCGGTCTTGGTGAATCTAGATTATATACAAATTCGAAGCTTGACTTTGACGAGCTTCATCTTTGTATAATTGGACTTGATTATTAGACTGCATACTTGACTGCCTATCGAAGCTCATCGATGGAACTTAACTAGATTTTAATTAACTGTAACTCGGATCGGTCTTTAAAGTCTGGATGGCACGGTTGTGACGGTCACTCCAATTGAATTTCGAAGTCTTGTCATTTGCATATCTCTTCGTACTTTGCAAAATTTATCAAGTAATTCGTATCACTGCACTGCACAACACATTCTCACACTTCACACTGGGGGATGCATGGGCATATTATCGTCTAATGAAGATTTTTCATAAGTTAGTTAGTTATGGAATCTACAAGCTCACAACAGCAAGAAATTCAGAGTTTGCTTCCACTAACAATTAAGATGCCGGCCATTGCGGCCGAAATTATTGATCCAACTCTGGATGAGCTACCAAGCGCTCCTTTTAGAGGTAATCCGCTAGATTCTGTGACATCCAACGATTCTGAAGACATGTTGGGATAGATATGCTTAAGGTTGGACCATACGATAGATCGGACTATCCACCAGAGGGGTTTACCGCTTTCAACCGTCATTGCATGCGCAGCTGGAAAACTTCCTTCATTCAACCAATACATTAGGAAAGTGTTATCTTTCTTTGGAATCGCTCCATTCCAACTACACCCCAATGGCTATGCCTTACTGAATAGCTTATTCATCATATTTATGGAGCATCTCTTCCGACCCCCGACACCGATCAAGATTAGATATATATTCAACATCAAGGACCGAGGAGATAGCCCATCTTTTACATTCCTGGAAGTGGTCAGGAATTGTCAAGTGGTAACGGATCTTGGACCAAGTTGAGCTACTTTAAAATGGAATGGTTTTTTGTTCCCTGCCCCCCAGGATTCTCCAGTCGATGGCAATTCTGACGTAAGTACCACAGTCCTTTTAGGCAGTTAATATGGTGATCATAACTGATGTTGAACTAACATCTCCTTTTCTTTATAGCTATAATTCCATGGCCCGAAGGTGCGCATTTCAAAGAGATAGTACGGGTTCTCTAAGAAGTTCCACGTGAAGTGAGAGACATTGATTCGGTTCTGATAGAAAGAAATTTAAGAATCGTCGGGTTAATCGAGTGTGGCCTAAGTATAAGGCTTGAAGGAATACCAAGGGTTGTCTCGAAGAAACGAGTGAAACGTAAGACTCCCAAAATTGTTATAACTGAAGAGGTCGACTCAGAGAGAATGCCTACCGAGGACGAACAGCCTTTCGACGCCCTATAAGGTTCCGGAGGAAAAAGAAAAGGCAAGGCAGCTTCTTTCAAACGTTCTAAATCCATGAGATGGAAATCAGTGGTCATATCTTTACCTGTTCCCAGGACTAAAATTTCAAAGAATCCTCATTCACAGGTGGAAAACCTTTTTGAAGGGCTCGCTGATGTCCCAATCCTGGATTATGTATCACTCCAGGATGACGTCGAGTTGGATGAGCTTCAGAGTGCTTTAGATTTAAGCGAATCTCTACCCACAAGCATGGCCGACATTTCTGGTTGGTCGGGGGGTTGTACATACGTATACACATCACGACACTACAGGTTTCATAATCCTAAGCAATTTACTTCAAGGGGTTACTCACTTTCCTTCTCTTACTTTGTAGGTCTGAACGTGGGTCGATGTTCGAGAGTCTTCACTCAGCTCACCGATCTTGTTCATATTATGAGTCATTAAGGAGAGTGGCAGATAGGGATTATGATCATGGGTACTCTATCCAAGAACGATACGATGGAGATAGGGAATACAGACACCGATCCCGATCTTGTTCTACTCCTCCTAGAAACCCTACATAACCTCCTTTTTATGTCTTACGCCCCCTCCCAGAAACTTCACGGCACAAGCCGTCTTCTCACGTCTTAAGGCTTGAAACTCACCATCATAGAACTGAAATAATGGCCCTTATAATTTCATAGCAGGTCCTTACCAAGCCTACGGGGGAAGGAGCGTTAAAATTTCCCAATTGAAGAAAGATTTCCCAGACATTTGCTTTGATGGTTATATTTTCCCCCGCACTTAAAGAAAATTCTAGCGGAAGCTGAGAACACAATGCATGATTACATCCATGACATTTACACTCAATAAAAGGAGTAGGGAAAAGCCGCGAAAAAAGCATTAAAGCTGGCCTTTGAGCGAGCAGCTATCATTGAGAAGTTAGAGACCGAGCTTGCTTAAAAGGATCGCATTATTCAGGTGCATAACACTGAAGCTGAGTCCTCCCGAAAGTATAAGATAGAGCCACTCAAAAGGCCGACGAGGCTAGCTCGGCCATGGAGAGGATGAGGCAGACACACTATGCCTTGGTGAGGAGATAGGCCATCGGAACACCACCGTTACTGGCGGACGGGATGCGGCCCTCAAAGAACTCAATGTGCTTAAGGAAAAATTCTCCGAAATTGTCAAGGATAGGAATGATGCGAACAACGCAGCCCAGGAGGCATGTGATCTAGCCTTAGTGCTCCGAGCTAAATGGGATGCGGTATTGGCTAAGGTCCACATGGTGGAGTCTGAGGTGAAGGAGAAAGTTCGGATGGCGGAGTCCAGGCTGGAGGCTGATATAAAAGATCTTCTCATCACCTATAATGCTATTGTGCTGAAACACAGAAATTTGGCTTGGCTTGAAAACTATCCGATGCATATTCATAATTCCTGGGGCCAATTGGTCGAGGAGGAGAAGGTCGTGCATCTGGGTGAATCAATCGACGAGTTTGAGCTTGAGAATTGCATGCTGACTGAAGATGAAAGAAAGATTCTCCATGATTCGATGATTTCACATGAAAGGGTGAAGCTCGGCACCCAATTGTAGGATCATTTCACCTTAGAGGGGGTTGAATAGGGTGATACTATCAATTATAAAAATTTAATGCGGAAGTTTGTATAAAATATTTTAAACACAGATCACAGCAGAATAATAGCCGCACAGATGATAACAGAATATAAAAAGCAGAACACACAGATTTACCCAGCTTTGGCAAAACCCTGCCTACGTGCTTCCCTTAAGGTTTCTACTAGAAATTAAGTAGTCATACGCTTACACACGTAAACTCGTGACACTTGCTAGCGACTAAACCTAACTCTACGCTCAAAACCCTACCATAACTTAGCCACTGAGTTGTGAATTCTCAAACTATGCCACGTAGTTTGTCCCCTTTTCACACAACTAGAAATTACAAATTTAAAAACATTTTAAAAACAAATAAACCCTAATCAAAATATAAAGCCCGAATTAAACAAGCCGACTTAAATAAAAGTGGCTCATTTTGTTTTTTATATTATCGGCCCGATACTTTATCTCTAACCGGCCTGGTATCTCTTTCTTGTGAAAAATGGCGGCTTCTTGTTGCTCGTTCTCGTTCATTCCGATTTAGGGCTTCGTGATTATTTTCGAAGCTACCGACTTTGTTGATCAATCAAGTGGATATTTGCGTGTAGCTTTGTTGATCGATCGTTTCTTCCTTTCTCAATTTTAGCTGCTTCGATGATCGAGTTCGATTCAACAATCTGGTATGTGATTTGTTACTTTTGCTTTACTGTTTTTGCTTGCTTGAACTCGATGATAAACTGCCGATGATGTTACTTGTTTATATAGGGTTCAAACCCCTTAATTTTCGTTTGTATATTTTATACGAATTCGTCAACTGATTTTTTCTCGGCTGTACGATTTTGCTCAGACGTTGATGATGATTTCTAGCCTCTTCCAATTTGTATATTTGTTGTTTACTTGGTTGACAAGGTTTGATTTCTCTGACGTTGTTTTCCTTGCTCACCATGGTATTGATTTTGAACTGTTCGATCTGTTCATTGTTGCCTTGGTCATCACGGCGTTAATTTTCTGGTGACTTCGGTTATGCTTTGCTTTGAGCTTGGCCTTGACAAAATTGATTTTGTGAAATTATTTTGGGTTCGGCACTATCTTGATTTGAAACTGCAGTTCCATGATTTTTCGAACTCATTTTCGACTGTGACTTTGGCAGTGCTTTGAACTGCAGTTTGAAATCTCCTCTGTCTTGATTTTACAAATCACTGTTTATGTTGCATAGTATATTGGTTCATCATATTATTGCTTCTGGTCATTGCACATGTACCATTCGAAATGTGATACTAGTTATCACTATATACATCATATATATATATACACACGTTCATATTTGTTCTTCACGTTCATTGTCCTGTGTCTGGTTACATGTTATGTTTATTTCACTTGAGTTGTTGCTTTTCTGGTTGATATATTTGTTTACTTTACTAAACTTCGAGTCATGTAGTTCATATGCGGTTTGTAGTTTACATTCACTTGTGTATATTTGTTTGGTCGACACTTGCTGTTGGTCTTTGCCGCTACCACATTGTGACTGTATGTTGTGTTGCTTCGAGTTTGAAATGCTTGCAGGCTTTGAGTCTTTGTACATTTACATTGTATTTGACTTGAGTTTTATTGATGTTAAGTTCATTTGTTTTCACGTGTACTCAAGTTGAATCCTATTTCACTGCCTTTTTATTTACTTTGACTAGAAGTGGTATGTTTGGAGTCTTCATATGACTACACTTCTATTGTAGTTTGACTATGCAGTATGCTTGTTATTTATATATATGTACTGCTGCATTGATTTGAAACTGGTGTTATATCATTCCTTTGTACATTTCCTTGACCCTCTACATATTGAAGTCTTCTTGTTTCACTTTGGTATGTGTAGTTACACTTCATGTTTGAACTGGTATGGTGCAGTTTGACTATATAGCCTGCAATGCTTGGAGATTCATGTATGGTTGTAGTCTTTAGTCTCATTAATGCATTGCATTTTTCCTTCAGTCACGGTGTATTGGTTCCTGTTATTGTTTGAGGCAGAAAATATTGTATATATGTCTTTGAGCTTGGGCATGTGTGCTTCATGTAGTCTGGTATAGATTTGGTTTCACTGTACTTGATCCTCTGAGTTGCTTGTAGTTGCGTTGACTTTGTTTGCAGTTTTTCTCTTGTTTGGTTTGTGGTGCACTTGCTTCTATGACATGTTCTTGTGCTTGTGCACGTCACTTTTCATTTTGATTTCACTTGAACTTCATCTTGATTTTTGGAATTGCACCTGTGTTGAATCCAGCTAGTAGCTCGGGTTTGACCTTGTGCTCGTGTTATGACTTTATTTGTATTGCACTTGAGTTGAACCCGACTTTTCATTTGGGTTTGACTTATGCTCACCTGTCCCTGTAACTTTATCAAGTGTATATCGATGTGCACGGCCTTGTGGCATAGACAGTGATACACTGTGCATGTCACAAGTTGTTCGTGTATGATGAATGCGATTTAAATGATGACGAACAACCCAAATAACTAAGGCGAATAAAATTTCCAAAATCACATTTTATTTTCAATTTTACCGCGTTAGTGTGTATTTTTGCAGATTGCTCACATGCTGGATTCAATCTGGAATGAAGTTGAAGATAAAATATGAGTGAATGAGCGATATGTAGTGAGGACATTTGTAAATGAAAGAATGTGATGTAATTGAATTTGTATTGTAAACAAAATTGTATAATGAGAGCTTGAATTTGTACTATTCGAAATTGTAATAAATATTTGCTTATATAAAATATCTGTTTGAATTTAAATTCAGTGTCATTTATTTTATTCACTAAATATTTATTTAATTATGTGAAAAATAAAATAGTACATTAACAAATACATTTAAATGAATATATATATATATATTTATTATCATCAAATAAAAATCATATACTTGCATATTCAACAATCTCCCCCTTTTGATGATAACAAACACATATTTAAGATTTTGAATTTGTTAAATGTATTTGATCATTCAATTTGCTCCCCCTATTTGAATGCTTCCTCTCTACATAAAGCTCCCCCTTCATATATGCGTACAATTAAAAAATATGCAAATGAACCTAGATGCAAATAGAAAATATTTGACCTTTACTTGATTTTATTTAACAAAATCTTAACTTTTCTCTCCCCCTTTTGTTATCAGCAAAAGAGCAATAGTGGTAGAAAAATAGAGATAAAGTGATAGATATTAATGCAACATTAAAACTCAATCGAATATAAATATTAAATTTCAACAAAAAATCAAACAAAAATCATAAATACTCTGTTTGAAGCATATTCCACTTTAGAATGATAGAGATGATGTCATCATATAAAACCATATAGTTGTGTCTATTTGTGGTATATTTATATCAGGAATTTGAATAACTACTAACCATGCATAACTGTGAGGACTTTTAAATGAGATTAGTAGTATTTCATTTAAAAAAAATGAATTCAAGTATCTTCTAACCTCGCATAACTGTAAGGACTTTTAAATGGGATTAGAATCAACTTGTTTATTTAATAAATCAATTTTGATATGTGTTCCATACATGCATAACCGTGAGGACTTTTAAATGAGAGTGAATACTTAGTTTTTTTTGTTTTTTTTTTGTTTTTTAAAATATAAAATGAAAAATGAATGATTCTTGTTTCAATCACCACATATTGACATACTATAATGGATTTTGATGGGTGATGGTTGATAGAAATAGAAACGGTCATGGAAATTTTACCAACAAAAAGTTTTATAACTCTTGTTTAAATTTCTAAAGAAATTTACTAATTATACCGTCTCGAGTTATAATATATGATAAATATCAACACTCATCACTTTTTCAATCACTATATATCTTTTTGATAATTAATAGGGAGTTAGATTAGTCAATGTGGTCATTTAAGCTCAAATTCAAAAATAATTGTCAAATCAAATTTTCAAAATGACTAATCTGAAACAGGGTCAAAAAATGATTTTCTAGAAGGGGTTTTATACAAAAAATTCTGCTATTTGAAATGAAAAATATGCAGATATTTTATTTAAAAAAACGATGCAGTTACTAAATGTTTCAATAAAAATCACGTTCCACTAGTAATTTTTCTATCAACTAGATTACCAGTGTAATCTGCATCTGAATTTCTCTTTCACTCAAGATTATCATTAATTGAATGTTATAGACTAGACCGTGAAATTTTCAACAATTTCTTGAAATCCTTTTTTTAACTTTTTAATGAATATTCTTTTGAATTTTAATTGAAGCCATGCCAATAAACAAAATCATGAATATAATGTCAAATTTAGAAGCCGTAAGATAAACAAATATATTTACGTGCACCGAGATTAATAATCAGTCAATAATATACCATCATTAGTCTAAACAAATTCATATGAAGTAATTTAAAGACTCTAGAGATGAATGTAGTGTTCTCGGTATGAAAAAAAGTATAATTGGCCAACAATTTTGAAAAAGTCAGAATCGACATCATCATTTATTTCATCGTCGCTTTACTGGCTGATTTAATTCAGACTACGTTGCAGATTATCACATTTAATATATCGTTCAAAATATACCATTGCCTGTTTTACCTTTACAATAATTTTTCGTTGTTGCCCATTGTGATTCTGTCACCATTATACTAGGCTAAGGAGCTTTGCTTTGTCGCTCGTTGTGTCCCTGGAACAGGCAGAATCCAAGTAACACTATTGTAGTTCCTTAGCTTGCCACCACTCCTACATGATAAAAGATTTTTGTGACCTAATTGTTTTTATAGGTCCATGATTTTTAGTGGCAGAATATTTTGAAAAATAGTTTTGTGGAGACCCAAAACTATTTATATATGTTTCTTTCGGCACGCAGATTTGTTTAACTTTGAAAGATTTTATATTTGTGCCTTTTGAAACCCAAATTGGTATAGTTTTCACGTGTTTGGGTCCATACCAACAATTGTTTGATTGTGTCCAAATTTTCTACATATTGTGCACGTTGAATTGACTCGATTAATTTTTCTTTTAATAGGTTTGGATTGGTTATATCCAAGTCCTTGTCTGACTGTATTAACAATTTGTTTCCCTAAGAGCATATTCAACGATTTTTCACTTTTGGAAAATTTTTCTAAAGTCGTTGACAGTTGTTGGACTTGTGTTTTGAGAGATTCATTTTCGTTTGATAATTGTGTGTACTTTTTAATAGAATTTTCCCTTCTTGTATTTTCACTTTCTTTCAAAATCAGAGTTTCATTTTCAAGCGATTTAATTTTGATTTCTGATTTTTAATCTCTTCTTCGAATGTTGGACACTTATCACACTTAGGAATCTTACTTTGATAGGTTTTAACTAATTGGTCAAGTTGTTTATTTAAATCTATCAAAGTATCTTTTTGTGATTCAAGTTTGGCATACTTCTCCCCAAGTCATTCAAAATAGCCATTTACTTTGTGGAAATATATAAGTAATTCTAAGTGAGTGAGTTTTGATACCTCGCTTGGCTCGTCATCGTCGCTATCAGTTATATTACCTTTAAGACACATATCTGCTTTCTCACTCTCACTGCTAGTACTTTTACTATCTCCATCACTTGTATTACATGTGGCTGCAAAATTTCTCCTTTTTGATTTCTTTTCAAAGTCGTGTCGATTTTGAGGACAATTGGGCTTGATGTGTCAAGGTTGGTTGCACTTATGACAGATGATTTCTTGATGTACTGTGTTATCTAGAACTTTGATTATTCTTCTTTTTAATTTTTGATTTAGAGCTGAATTTCTGAATTTGCGGTTCCACTTTTTCTCTTTAATACCATTCCAACTCTGCAGCTCCATTATCGTCGTCGTCGTCATCACTTTCAGTTGTTCCTTTGAGAGCTATTGATTCCTTTCGAGTATCTCCTCCTTCACGCTCTTCCTTGAATTTCATTTCTAGCTCATAAGTGGTGAGATTTCCGATGAGTTCTTCAACTTTGATTTGTTTTAAATCTTTCGATTCTTGAATGGCACTCACTTTTGCTTCAAAACTTCGTGGAAGGACTCTGAGGATTTTTCGGACTATTTCCTATTCCGTGTATGATTTTCCGAGAGCTTTTGATTTGTATATGATGTTGGAAAGCCGTCCATACATCTCTTTAACATTTTCTTCCTTGGCTATTGTAAAATTCTCGTATTTGCTACTCAGCATGGCAAGGCGAGATTCCTTAACTTAGATGTTCCTTTGTGAGTCACTTCTAGTGTGTGCCATATTTCCTACGCAGTTAGACAATGTGACACACGATTAAATTCAAACTGATCTAATGAACAAATAATCAAATTCATAGATTTGGCATTAGTATTCTGTAACTTATTTTCTAGATCTGTCCATTGATCCTTTGGTTTATTTATTTCCTGATTATTTACAATTATATTTGGTGCTCTATACCCTGTCTCAACAATATCCCAAGTGTCAATGGTTTTCAGAAAAATTTCCATCCTATTTTTCCAGTAAGCATGTTCACCATTGAACATTGGTGGTCTAACTATGGACTGGCCCTCTGCAAAAGCATTATTAAAAGAAGCCATTTTAAAAATTCAATTTTTTTAAAACAAAATTGGTTATTGAAAAATCAATATTTTGAAAACAAAAATGGCTTTTGTACCTAGCTCTGATACCACTTGTAGGATCAATTTCACCCTAGAGGGGGGTGAATAGTGTGATACTATCAATTATAAAAATTTTATGTGGAAGTTTATATATAATATTCTCATCACAGATCACAGCAGAATAATAGCAGCATAGATAATAGCAGAATATAAAAAGCAAAACTCACAGATTTACCCAGCTTCGGCAAAATCCTGCCTACGTGCTGCCCCCAAGGTTTCTACTAGAAACTAAGCAGTCAAACGCTTACACATGTAAACTCGTGGCACCCGCTACCGACTAAACCTAACTCTGTGCTCAAAACCCTACCATAACTCAGCCACTGAGTTGCGAATTTTGAAACTACGCCACGTAGTTTATCCCTTGGTCACACGACTAGAAATTACAAATGTTTAAAAGAAATTGCAAATTTAAAAACAATTTAAAAACAAATAAAGCCTAATCAAAATATAAAGCTCGAATTAAACAAGCCGGCCCAAATAAAAGTGGCTCCTTTTGCTTTTTATATTATCGGCCCAATCCTTTATCTCTAAACGGCCTGGATCTCTCTTTTGTGAAAAATGGCGGCTTCCTGTTGATCATTCTCGTTCGTTCCAGTTTGGTTTGGGCTTGGTCATGTGTGCTTTGAGCTTGGGCATGTGTGCTTCATGTAGTCTGGTATAGATTTTGTTTCACTGTACTTGATCCTCTGAGTTGCTTGTAGTTGTGTTGACTTTGTTTGCAGTTTTGCTCTTGTTTGGTTTGTGGTGCACTTGCTTCTCTGACATGTTCTTATGCTTGTGCGTGTCACTTTTCATTTTGATTTCACTTGAACTTCATCTTTATTTTTGGAATTGCACTTGTGTTGAATCCAGCTAGTAGCTCGGGTTTGACCTTGTGCTCGTGTTATGACTTTATTTGTATTGCACTTGAGTTGAACCCGACTTCTCATTTGGGTTTGACCTGTGCTCACATGTCCCTGTAACATTATCAAGTGTATATCGATGTGCACGGCCTTGTGGCATATACAGTGATACACTATGCATATCACAAGATGTTCGTGTATGATGAATTCGAATTAAATGATGATGAACAACCCAAATAACTGAGGCAAATAAAATTTTCAAAATCACATTTTATTTTATACTGCAAAAATATTTTATTTTCAATTTTGCTGCGTTAGTGTGTATTTTTGCAGATTGCTCAGATGCTGGATTCAATCTGGAATGAAGTTGAAGATAAAATATGAGTGAATGAGCGATATGTAGTGAGCAAATTTGTAAATGAAAGAATGTGATGTAATTGAATTTTTATTGTAAACAAAGTTGTATAGTGAGAGCTTGAATTTGTACTATTCAAAATTGTAATAAATATTTGTTTGAATAAAATATATGTTTGAATTTAACTTCCGTGTCATTTATTTTATTCAACAAATATTTATTTAATTATGTGAAAAATAAAATAGTACATTAACAAATACATTTAAATGAATATATATATATATATATATATATATTATCATCAAACAAAAATCAAATACTTGCATATTCAACACCAACACTCAGAGATTGGAGAAGGTTCGGGTGTTGAGCATCATGCTACAAGTCTTGAGATTCCTGCTCCACCTCAATCTGAACCTATACCAACGGTTGAACCCTAGTCTGTCCCTGCTTATAATCCAGAACAACCGCAGTTATCTCCTGTTAAAGAGCACACTTCTGAGCCGTTCAGTCGTCCACGAGCCAAACCGAAGAAGGTAATCTGAACATTTATCTGTATGTTCAAAATAAGGAGCTTGACTTGGAGCGTTTATTAATAGCCTCTCTTTTTCTTTATCCAGTGACTGGAGTTACACTGACTGCGCCTCCTGTAACTCAAGAATTACATCAAGCACAGGAGGCTATTATTATTGAGGCGATCACCACAACAACGACAACACCGATTGATGGGACGCAGGGGTGCACACTCTCTTTTGATGAGAAAATGAAGGAGGAACTCCTCAGTCACCACGTGACCCTTTCGCGGACCTACCATTTGTGATGAGTGGAATCGCACCTGCCACTGGCTCTTCAATGCCAACCACTGATGTTCCTAGCGAGGCTCAAGCAGCACGTGGGGTAGAGATATTGGGCGAGATCGATGCAGAACTAAAGGAAGCGGCTCGGCGTGGTAGTTTTGGAGGTGGATTGGCGGCACCTGGCCCGGCTCCACTTAGAATGATATCACCTGGCGGTACAGTTGTCGATACCAGTGCATCCATTCCGCCTCCTGTAGTAGATCCGACCCCTTCGACTCCTCCTGTAGGAAGCACCCTCGTACACTCGAGTTCGGAGGAGGACGTTGAGATCATGCCCCCACTTGGAGATCGATCGCTAAAAGGCAAGAACTCAAAGAGAAAACTAAGCAGCAGTTCCAGCAGGTCTACGTCAAAGAAGAAGCTGAGGAAGAAGGAAGAATAAATAGGCCTCTTCAGCATATTTTTTGGTAGATAGATAGGAATCTATTTTGTTTTCCTTTCGTAGGCCGTGTATAGATGCGGGTTCGGCCCTTGCTAGTAGGAGTTCTGGAAATAACCTGTATATGAACTTCTTTCACGGTTAGTTGAAATGAAATTTTATTTTAACTTCATCTCAATTATTGCCTATTTTTGCTTAAGTGTTCTAGTATTTGAATTCTAGTTTAGTACACTTGTGGAGTTCCAACCTTTGAGTCGAGTTTATTTTTATTTATCAAGTCCGAAAATCACAAACACGAGTCATAACCGGGGATTAAGTTGAACTTTGATATTGCATTGCTTCGGTCAAGGGTTGACACTTAAGCTTTGCCCCGGGATGAGTAGTAAAGATTGATCAACGATTGCATTTCTCCTCATTTCTTCGAGCTTAATTCATTGAATCGATGCCAAAATAAGTGAGAGTCGAGTGGTGGAATCACACTCGCTCACTTATCGATAATTGTGCACACACTACGGGGACCTACCTTTTGTAGGTTGGCGGTCGATCACACCTGTTTATGTTTTAAGTATGAGTCCATGCTCTGGGGAGTTAAGTTATTCTGTGAGTGGTCATTCACACCCAAATTATGTTTATACTCTATCCACACTCTGGGAACTCAGAGTTATTAGCGGTCGGTACTCTGGTTCGCACTTTGGGAATCCGGAGATAATCGACGTGTGTACTCTAGTTTGCACTCCGGGAACTCAAAGTTGGTTGATGCTTATACTCCAACTCATACTCTGGGAATCTGGAGTCGATGTTTATACTCTGACTTGTGCTCTGGGAATTCAGAGTTATTGTTTATACTCCAATTCGCACTCTGGGGAGTTAGAGTTGATGTTTATACTCTAATTCACACTCTGGGAATTTGGAGTTGATGTTTATACTCTGATTTGCACTCTGGGAATTTGGAGTTAATGTTTATACTCCAATTCGCACTTTGGGAATTTGAAGTTGATGTTTATACTCCAATTCGCACTTTGGGAATATGGAGTTGATGTTTACACTCAATTCGCACTCTGGGAATTTGGAGTTGATGTTTACATCCCAATTCGTACTCTAGAAATTTGAAGTTAATGTTTATACTCCGACTCGCGCTCTGGGAATTTAGAGTTGGCCGACAAACGGTCAGTCGCATCTGTTTGGGCGTTTGAATTTCGTTCGCACTCCGGGAACGATGGGTTTATCAGGATCGTGGATGGTCAGTTTACATCCACCCCGAGTTATCAAGTAAGGTCGTTAGATGTATGGGTCCATCCTCCTCGAACTTGATTAGGATACGGTCGAAGTCATTAGGTGGATGGGTCCACCCTCTTCGTAACTGCACGTATAAGTTTATACTCCAGCTCGCACTCTGGGAGACTGAAGTTAATTGGAGGACTATCGTGTATCAATTCTATTTAGTCTGTACCATGATGGCTTGCCCTCGAGCTCAGCTTTCACTCAGTGAGTAGCCGGTCATACCACAGTCACTCCCTATTTCAATAAATTCCACCGTATAATGGAACTTAGCTCTTCGTGCATCGTGATGGTTGTATGTCATATTCAATAAATCACAGCTCTAGCTCGAAGAGATGACATTTTATTCGTGAAATTAGAAAATACAGCAAAGTCAGTTGCCTTATTACAAATTCAAATTTCGAAATGCAGAAACAAATTGCAAAGGATTAATAGACTAAATAAATAAAGCCTGTCATGTGCATCAGTGATGAAGATCCTCGCCATTCTAGGCTCTTGACAAAGTAGGACCGCCAACGGGATATAACTTAAACGTGTCATTTTCGAGCTTTCGTTCAATCACATATGGCCTTTCCCACGTCAGTTTCGTGTGCGAAAGTATCGAGTAGATTCTTTTGAGGACAAAATCACCGAGTTCGAAGGTTCGGGGTCAGACTTTGACATTATGCAATCGGGGGACTTGATTTCGGTATGCGGCTACTCTCAAGTCAGCTTGATCCCCCTGAACGGCCCCAACTCCATTTGCGGTAGGGAATTTTAAAGTTAAACACCATGGGACAATAACAGCCTTGAATTCAGCAAGGGCCGATCGACCCAAGAAAGCGTTGTACGGCGAGTCTATGTTCAATACAACAAATTGTAATGCTTGAACTCTCCAGCGCTTCCCAGTTACCAGCTCCACTGGCATTTCCACCATCCCAGTGGATGTGGTTGCACTCCCGCTGAAGCCACGAACACGGAATTGACAAGGCTTCAACTCTTTGGCCTCCGTCTTCATCCGATCAGAGGCTCGCTTAAATATTATATTCACAGAACTTCCACTCTCCACTAAAATTCTCTTCATCCAAGCATGACCTATTTGAGCTGATATAACTAATGGATAGGTAGTTGGGGCTTCGACACTATCAGCATCTCTATTCTGAAACACGATGTCGTCAGTTATCGCTTTCTGTTATTTGGTCGGAGCTCTATCTTCCAAATTATCACAACATTCGAAATCCACATGCCTAATGGAACTGGCACACGATTCCATTACTCTCCTGCTTCGGTCTACTGGATGAGTACCACCACTAATAGTGTTTATCACTAACCTCCCGGCGGTACGGGCGGGTTCCTCCTGTCTTTCCTGGTTTGGTACACGATTCTGATTTGATGGGCCCGCACCTCCTAATTACGGGGCCCGCACAAACTGATCCCACTTCCGCTCATGTATCAGCTTTTCAATGAGATCTTGTAAATAACAACACTCATTTGTATTATGGCCTTAACTTTCATGGAATCTGCAAAACTTCCCTGTTTGGATTTGTCTCTCCGATGATGGCTTCGGAGTAGGCTTCTTGTATTGAACGGTATCACAGGTCTGCAAATACACATTCTCCTATGACGTATTCAAATGAGTGTAATTATCAAACATAGGGTTTTTGCATGGTGAACCACGATTCTGATCCCGTCTCTTATTCTGGTTTCCATCGCTTCTCTAGTGGTTCTGCTTATTTTGTATATTCAACTGCACTTTTTCGAAACTTTCGTCGGTTTGTTTAACAACTACATTACTTCGGATTCCTTTAATACCAGTCCCTATGTCATCCCATTTCCTAGACTTCATTGTGTCCTCCCTTCTCAAGAATTCGGCTGCCTTGGAGTAAAAACGGTCCAATGACACAAGGAGTTTGTAACGACCCGCTATTTTGGACCATTCAAATCGACAATAAAACCATATATGTCCGACTTGAATAATTCAAAATACCGAATTGTTAATTTTAAATTTGGCAAAAACATATACAGTAAATAAATCAATCACAGATACAAAGTAGTACAATAATACGCAGCGGAATAAATGAATAGTAGTTCATGAAGCTACTATATAAACAAAGTTAGAAATAAAATACATCAGAATATCCCAGATGCAGTGAAGTCTCCAGTATGAGCAGATGACTTCTCTAAACCAATTGACTGGATGCCTGAAAGGATAGAGAGATGGATCTTCAAGCAAAGCTCCAACTTCGAAGGTGAGTCTCAAATGCTGTATCACTCAGTCTGACCCGAGCGTAAAGCAAAACACAAAACACTCGAGTCAAGATTAACATTCTTATATCAATAAATCCAACTCAAGTGAAATATCAACTGAAATACAAGTAATTTAGAGGATGTATGGGATAACCATTCTCTAAGGATCCGTGGAACTATCTACAATGTAGAAATATACACTATAACACCGTGGTCATTTCAATTTAATTTATACTTCAAAACCAAAATATCATTTCATCTAATATATATATATATATATATATATATATATATATATATATATATATATTTCAAATTTTATCACTTTCAAAGTTGCGATTCAAATCTATTCAAATTCCAAATTCAAATTTTAGTCCAGTCTTAATTTATTAATTTGAAATTCAACTCAATTCCTAAATAACCATTTCACATTTTATCGATCTCAAATCCGGATTTGAAATCACAAAATACTCTTTTACATTCAATATTATTTCAAAACTTTAAATATTCAATGTTTCAAACTAGATTTTTATTCAATTAAATCTTCTAAATAATAAATTCGAATTATATTGATTTAAAATATAGATCTGAATCACAAATAAACCCATTAAATTCTAGTATAGTTCAAAGCTTTAATATTCTACAATTCAAAGTACAATTGACGGTTTCATATAGATCTCGATTTAACCCCATTATTATTTAGTCTTGAGATATTCCCTCATTACATTCAATATCATTTAAGTAACCTTAACTTGCATTTTACTAAATATTTTTTTTATTTAAATGTGAAATATTCATTAAATCACTTAAATCAAAATCCAGTTAAAAAATCATACCTTCAAATTTCCCATTCAATAATTTCAAACCAATTAATTAAAAACCTTATTTAAATACCATTTCCAATAAACCCAAATTTACCTTCCCAACCTTACTTATTCAATTTATTACAAGAAAATCTATTGAAATATAGATTTACATATATACTTAACCATATTCTACGTATTAAATCCATCTAATTTAAATTAAATATTACTACTAAATTTATATATAAAATTTATCATTATCTAATGTCTTAAGAATCTATATTTATTAAACCATATATTTCTTTCCAAAACCATAGAAATTATTTTCAAAATATTTATATATGGACCAACGGTGTCTGTATATATTTCTTATCATATAGTCAAGTGATATGGATATTTAACCTTTCAATCCGTACACTAAATATATACGGGTGGATAGCATTTCAACCCTTAATCCCAAATTCAATTTAATGAAAATCGCTTGGGTCTATCATTTCAACCCATAATGAAATTCTTCTATTGTAAAGTCCGTTCGGGTATGTATTATGTATCATTTCAACCCATAGTGAATTCTAAACTACATGGAGCTTGCAGAGTGATAACAGATGATAATAATGTAACAGGATATGATAATAGTATAACAACATGCATATATCGACAGTAACTAAATAAAGTATAAACAATAGGATATGGTGTCATATCCCATAGGTGAACAGTTTACAGATAATAGCATATATAACAGATTTACTAATTTCAGCAGTATATTTCGATTGTCGTTTCAATTGAAACCAAATTTAATAAATAAAAGAATGTTGATCGTGAGTGATTGCTCACCTTTCGAGGCTAGAGGCTAGAGAAGATAGACAACACAACAAGCTATGAATTTCAAAGCAACGCTAGATTGGCACGAAGTCAACAAAGTTGAGAGATAAGAATTTGGTGAAAACGAATTAGAGCCATCTTGATATGACAGAAAATGATGTATATAATTTTATTATTTATTATTAAAATCAATTTAATCATATATCTCAAATTAAAATTTAATTCAACACTTCGAACAACGTCTCCATATATTTATATCTTTTAAAACCAATTAATGTATACTCATATAGACATTTGCAAACAAAATTTTATATTATATACACATACATATATGTAAAGTTATATAAACTTAAATAGAAAATATACAAATGCGATTGTATTACCAACAATATATAATTTCCGTTTTAAAATATTAGGAATAATACAAACCACAATATATTATAACTAACATATAACTTAAAATATAATTAACAAATATATATACAAACGTACATAAGGTATAAATATATACATATGTATACTCAGTGACCCTATCCAACCCAACAGGAAAAATCCAAACTAATATAACTTATTTTAAAAAAAAACTTATAAACACTTTCTATATCATACTTAAACAAAATCAATATATATTACTGTAAATATATAAACATTATAACATATATTCATTGTCGAACCAGATTTTCCAATTTCTATAATATATAAAAACAGATCATATATCTGTTTATATAAAATCAGTATTTACGTAATTATAATATCAATAAACCCATGCTTTATCTGTACAAATCCACTTATATTCTTATACAACATATAACTTTATATATGTGTACCTTATACCCTATAACACTTATATATTTTAAAACAAAACAGAGAATATAGTGTGTAATATATACATATTTTCTTTCATAAACATACAGCAACGTGTATATATATAAGCATATAAACTAACGTACACGGTATTTATTATAATTTACCATAGGTTTATAATAAAAAAATATACTTACGCAAAAGAACGAGTACACGGTCTAAGTGGCTACGGAGGAGCACGAGGGGTGGAAGATCAGGGAGGAGCTGCGGAGTGATGGATTTGAGAAGCTAACAGAGGGGGAGGAAAAAAAAAGAAACAGAGAAGAGAAGTAAAGGCCACAGATAAATATAAGGGAGGAGCTCAATATTTAAAAGCTGGAATAAGAAACGTAAAATTGAATGAGCGAAATGAATGCAAAAAGTATATAAGTTTGATATTCGAATGACGGTCATAAAAATGGAAATTTGGGTATAGGTAACGGCTGGCTATAATCAAATATTCATGTTTTGATGGATTGCTTTCCTTTAAGCAATAAAGACAGGGAAAGAAAGAATAGATAAAGGCAATAAATCTATCAATCAAAGAAAACGGAAAAGTTTGAACTTGTACGCAAATAAATAGATATAGAACGATGTAGGTGAGTTGGCTGCTCTGGGTAAAATGCTTAATAATTTTTATGAACCAAATAGGCATGAACAGACTACAACATGCAATTAACTAATTGATTGTCTGTAACCGTGCAAGCAAGAAATGAGATAATAATTAAAGATTTTTTTGATTGCCCAAGGAAAGAAGGAAAGGCAAACCAATAGGCTGAGAATCATACCATAATTACCCTAGTGAACAGAGGAAAGAAATTTAAAACAAAAACATAGATAAAGGTTGAGTGAATGGACACGGTCACCTGCTTGAATCACGTGAAATAATTAAAGCAAATGAAGTAGCTACAGGAAACGAATGATTTCTTCCTATTTTTGAATTAATGTTTATGTAGCCAATTTTTAAGCAAAAAGGAAACGTACAATAAATAATAAATTGAAATGACCGTTGATTCAGCAACGTTATTAAAGCAATTTATTATATTGCTTGGGCTGCACGGTGAAGATTTGGAAGAGACGTATTTCACAATGCAACCGTTTTTAAGAAATAAATATATTACTTTAAAACAGAAGAACTGACCAAAAATGAACGTAAACGTATACAATTTATATGTTTTGATATTCAAAATAATTATAGGATGGCAATAGTCACCCTAGATTTAGTTGAGAAATTAAAGCAATTAATTGCTGATTGGACAACACGTTCCATATTTGAAACGTAAAGGAAAAAGATAAGTATGGAATGGAAGGATACGTTATAAAGGCAAAATGAACCGTTTGGAAAAAAATAAAAGAACTGATGGCAAATAAAACAGTTGTGCCTTGAATTTTCCAAAATAAATTATTAAAGCAATTGATGGGTTGATTGGACAGTGTGTTTCAAAACTTCAAGGAAATGAGTAATATATTTGAAAATACTAACATAACCTATATATACATACCTACTAGAACTCACACAATAATAATGGACCCTATACCCAAACTAAACTTTCCGTGTATATATGTATATTAAGACCAAATTTTTCTTTGAATCAAAAATCCATACTTGCTTTCAAAACTAAATTTCAAAACCACCATTTGATGTATAAACAGAACATAATATTTTTCCTTTTTTTCTTCTTTTTATTAACAATAAATCAAACATTATTTAATAATTTCACATAACTCATCATATCCATTAGTTACCAATTTTAGTTCATTTGTTAGAGGTTAACTTATTTGAATTACAACAATACAATTAAACTATTGTTTCCTCTTTAATTTTATTCTATAGATTAATATTTACAATTAACAATTATTATTAAATTCTTAACATTCGTTGTTTTAATTCAAATTGTAAATCTCATATAAACTATTATTATTCCCATCATTTTTGTTTCTACCAAATTTTATTCAATATTTTAATAAAATTAGAATTTTAAATTGGTCTAAAATTTCGGATCGTTACCCGTTACACTTTTTTTTAGATCTGAACTGCGTTGCAAAAATGAAGATGGGAAGAGATTTTGAAACGGTTAGGAAATCAAAGATTTTTATTCCTATTAAATATGGAGACGCAAATGAAAGTGGAAAGTTTTACACATGAATTGGAGGCAGAGTTTTAATTCTTTTTTTTAAATGCACGTGCTGATTTGATTTTTAACAGCTAAGATATGAAATAAAAGAGTGCGTACGATAGGTGCAATAATTAAAACGAACGTACGCCAAAATTAATTAACCGGTAAAGTAATCTAAATTTATATGTTTTCTTATTTATTGACTACTTATATTTAATTATACGTAATCCAAACACTAAATTTTTATTTCAAAATATTATTATTTAAAATTTCTCCAAAATTCAATTAAATACGTTATTAAAAAATCGTTTAAAATTTATGGGTTGTTACAGGGTTTACCGGCCAACTAGTTTCCCAATTCTGAATTAGGATTGATACCCTTAGTTTGTGCCATCAAAATTGAGTTATCATTATGATTGCTAATTTCTGCACACGCAGTGTGAAATCTCTCTAAATAATGCCGGAGTGTCTCTCTAGGAGCTTGAGTGACGTTGGATAGAGCGTTAACATCCTTCGGTGTTGCAACGTGCATGCGGAATTGTTCAATAAACTTAGTGGCCAATTGATCAAAACTGGAAATGGATCAAGGTGGCAATCGAGTGAATCACATAGTAGCGATGCCCCCCAGGGAGATCAGGAAGCTTCGGCATTTAACTACATCATCATCTCTTGCAGCACTCATTGACCATTCATACTTTAGGATATGTCGATTGGGATCAGAATTTCCTTCATAAACTGGTAAAGTTGGCATCCTGAATCACCGAAGGGGTTCAGCATAATGTATTTCGTCAGTAAAGGGAGTATGACTCCGAGAGATTCCTCAGTCGTCATTTGTGATGCCTTGAATCTATGGAATCATTTAACGGATCATTGGGAATGTTCGACATCTGTACATTTTGTGCATGTTGAGCCAAGGTGTGGTTGGGTTCCATAATGCGAGGTTGGACCGGTCGTTGCCAATGGTCTGTATCTCTCCTTCTTGGCTCGATGTCCTCTGGAACATAGGGTTCGGGAGTATGTCCATGCCGATGATGATTAGGATCCGACTATTTCTGGGCATCAACTCCAAGTTCAATAGCAGTGGTGGTTGTGCGATTGTCTATAGTATAGTGAGGAACAGTACCTCCTCAAGAGGAGGGTCCAGTCTGGTAACTAGTTGACGGGCCAACTCTGGGTTGTCTTCAACGTAGGTTGATGTCCGGTAGCTTGAGTGTAACTCCCATCCAATCATGGGCGTGTAGATCTGTGATGGCAGTCAGATGAGGATGAACTTTCGGTGGATGAGTAGGAGGCCTGGTACCTCCTGGATCTCCTATGCCATTGGTGGTTTAGCCGATTAGTCAACTCTGCGTTGGTGCGCAGTTGTTTGGTAAGTTGCTGACGACTCTGAGTCAGCTCTTGCATAAGCATTTGAAACTCTTATCGGGTGATAGGTCCTGATAGATCTGACAGTCTGGCGGCATTTTGGTTGGATGGAGGTAGCTGTACGGGACTCTATCTTTCCTGTGCTTCTTGATCTGCAGCTGTAGAGGCGGTCCTTGTGCTAACCATGGAAAATAACGAAGTCCTTTCCTAGATTTTATGTAATTCCGAATAGGTTGGAAGGATTCTGAACTTGAAATTTGGATCTTCTTCTTGGATTTATCCAATCCGGTATCGACGGTAGATCCAAAGAGCAGGAAAAAAATATGTTTTCTCGGTGAAAGCACCATAGTGCTTGAACAAAAATTGGGCACAACACTCTTGGGAAGTATTTGAAGAGATAAAAATGATGGATGGATATGTAAAACGAGGATTGTCTAACAAACACTTCAAAAACAAATATGAAAACACGTAGAAACACAACAACTTAGAGTGGTTCGGCGTATGGCCTACGTCCACTATGAAGTTGATGACTTCATTGATACACACGTAGTGATTACAACTGATTGCAGCAGACTATAGTACTGAAATTCGAGTACAACAGCAGCTATGGAGTGCAAAAATGGTTCCGACAGAGTCCAGACGTCAAAGAGCCAAAAGATCCTTTTTGTAGGCCTTGGGGCTCTATTTATAGGGGTAGGAGGCAAATATCTCGCACAGATCTCAGAAGACTTCTTTTGGCACGTGGATGGGCCCTCGCGATCGATTCCAGGTGATTTCGACTCGATCCGAGATCGATACGAGCGAATTTCGTATCGATCAAGATTTGATCCAATCGAGTCGAAATTTAACAGTAATATTCTTTAGGTTGTACGTAAGCTCTTGTGAAAACTTCATAGCATTTGGACTTATGGATTGCAAGTTATGATCGATGTGAACTTGTCTTTTTATGAAGGATGAAGCGTTCGTATCCATCAATTCGTATCGATCTATTTGCATCACTCCTGGGCACGTGATGTTAGTTGACGTGGCGCTAGTTATTCAGATCGATCCATTTTTCGTGCCGAGTCGACCGAGTCTCCCTAAATTTTGTGCCTTGCTCCTATCGATTTGTAGCCTGTTGTTCTTATCAATCAGAACAAGCTCTGTTCGTATCGATCGTTACTGCATCTCACTTCGTATCGATCGTTACTGCGCCTCACTTCGTATCGATCGTTACTGCGCCTCACTTCGTATCGATTGTTACTACTTCTCACTTCATATCAATCGTTTTTGTAACGTGTTTCGATTTTTCGTTGCCAAAAAACCGAAATGTTAGGGTTAAAGAAGAAGAAAAAGATAGAAGAAGAGAGAAAAGATAGGACAGAACAGAAAACAGCAGAACAATATCAGAATCTCACAGTCGCAGCGGAACAACATATAATAGATAAATGAATAATCTTTAAACAAAGAACTATATCAGTTATTACATTACATCACATTTCATTGCATCATATCATCAGAGTGTACAACAACAACAAACAGCGGAAAAGAAATACTATATACTAATAATACGCCATGCCATCCAGCTTGCCTCCAGCAACTCCTGAATTCCAGAATATCCTGATAAACCTTAACTCTTGACTGCCCGTGTGGAAATTGGTGGGCACCTAGAGTTTAGGAATGAAAACAATAAACTCCGAGTCAGTCATGTGACTGGTGTGAGAACTCAAAACAGTTTATTTATCTTTAAAATCAAAATAGAGGAATATTTTTAAAGTCAATTCGCAATGCTTTTAAAAATGAGACTACCATAAGACCTCCCACCACACACACAATGCAAACGCAGACTTGGAGGAGATTTCTCCTTATGATAGTAAAAGATGCTTGATACGCATTAAAAAGAAACATTTGATATTATTATTAGTGCATAGTGTAGAAAACATTTCAAAAGTAGAATATAAATCTTAGCCAGCATAGGTACCATTATATTATGCCTGCTATAGCTACCTCCTGAGGAAGCAGGTTCTACAACTAAAACCGTACAAGTCTCGTATTGTTTCTTTGGATTTCCAACAAATGGTCAGGTCAAGGAACTTCCCATTGCCACATGAGAACGCCTCTGGAAGGACGTCCCCGAGAACCAAACCGGATCTCTGCCAACACAAGGCCGGGTTACCCCTAACTAGGTAATTACTGACACGAGTATGCCATCCCCCGGTCCTTTGGGACCTTTATCCGAGCGCTCGTAACCAACATCACACCAAAATAATAAAGTGTTTCAATATGAGTAAGTATCTGGGCTCCATACCATGATACCACCCTTTTCCAGAATGAAATGCACATACCCTAAGGGGCGCTACCCCCAATAACCTTGCCGCATCTTTCCTGTTTTGACCATTCCGGGGTGTGAGGCTCGACGAAGTCTCCTCCACAAAGCCACGTTTTATACAAAAGCTATGCTTTGGGTCAACAAATGATCAAAGAAATGATCACAGAGATAAGTGATCAAACAAATGATCATATCACAAATGATCAAACAATGATCATTTCACAGCAACACTCAGCATGTCACATTACCAAATTGGGAATATATCGCTGATAACCTTTAACTACATTACATAACCTCTGAGCTCGTACGTCTCAGAGAAGGGTGTTAAGCTAAAAGAATAAATTCTCTGCCACCAACAGAAATATATTTGAAAGAAATCAGCTTTATATCTCAATTTGTAATGTCAGACATACAATCCATACAAGTCTGTTCTGGGCTCGAACAGAACCGAAGGCACTTACAAAGAAGTCCTTGCAATCCGGATATCCACAATCCTGATCGGATTCCCCATCACATATGGAGAACTTTATACCGGAGCAACTCGGTGCAGAGTCAATCGATAGGTCATCCTATCGCTCTCGCAAATATCCGATCCTCAACACCGGTCATCAAATGCAATTCATAACGACGTATCGCATATTCGGAATGGGTTATACGACCCCAAGGTCCTTTCTCGGATAACCCGAATAGTGAGCTCTTATTCAAAAATAAGTGTGGCATTCAAATTCAAACAAATCACAACAAATACCCATTCAAAGGTAAATATTGATAGTCGGTTATTGAACTATCAATGAATATGCACAACATCACCAGATTCCCAAAAAAAATCCAAATTATTTATTTCCCAAAAATATCTTTACAAGATATAAAATTTCAATACCTCAAAACTAAATCAATATTTATTTTTAAACAAATTCCCCTTTCTTTTTATAAATTCCATAGTGAATTTACATTCCAAAATATTTATGAATATACGATTTCAATTATTCTTTTTCAATTTATCTTCAAAAAGATAAATTCTCAAAACGTTTCATTTCATATTGGAAAAACATTTCCATACTTATTTATTAAGTAATTCACAAATCTTTTTATTTTCTACACTTGGAAAATATTCAATATACTTAAATCGAAATTAAGTATATATTTCATTCTTTAAGGAAATCATTCCCTTAAACATATTTATTTGGGCCAAAACGAATGTTACGTAAAACATCGTTACGACAACCCAAAATCACTAGATAGGGATTCGAAATTAAAATAGATATATAAATCCCAATACTATACAAAACATTTCCTTTCGGAAATCATTTACTATAACAACAGTGTTATAGTCCATCATTTCCTTCTATTTCTCGAAAACGTCTATTTCAACAATAAATGTTGAAATCTATGGTTTCGAATCTTAACACATTTTAAAACATCGTTAGATCGTTTTAATTCTATTTAAAATATCACATCTAAAATATTTTCTTTAACATATTATTCACTATTCAAAAACGTGAATATACTTCGGCAACCAATTTCATCATTTCTATACGTTTTATTTTAAAGGATTATTCGCTGTCTAAAATGTGAATATAACTCCATCAATAAGTTATAACAATTTACTTATCAAAATAAGTCATTTGCGAATTTATAAAACAATGTTTATAAATTCTATTTCTATTTGTTTTATAACAACTTCCTTTTATAAATCTCCTTTATTAACCTATTCAATTTATAACTCAATTATAAACCAAAAGTCCATAATTTTAGTTAAATATTTACAATTTATTTGTTTGCAAAATCGTTCCTTTAACTTCCCAAATTATAAATCTTATAACTTATAGGATTCATTTATTTACCTAAATCTATTCCTTTAATAACTTTACAAATTTTATAAACCTACTGCTTATAAAATTCCATTTATAACTTCACCGTTTATAATTCTATAAATTTCATTCATTTATGAAATTCATTCACAATTCATTCTAACACTTATAAAAACTCGTTTTATAATTCAAATATTTTAATATATAAATTATCAATTTATAAATCTTTTATATAAATCAATTTATATTATTATTTCAAAACGTCTTTAAACTCCTTTATAATTTCATCATTTTGATTTATAAAATAATCAAATTTCATAAATCCTATTTTTTAAACTTTTTATAATAAATTCAGAAATCCCAATTTAAACTATTTTATAAAATCATTAATCCTATATTTTCAAAAATCAACTTTTAACTGTATTTCTCAAAAATCATAATTTTTATAACATTAAAATTTTAACGTTTTAAAATAAATCAATTCGAAAATTTAATAAAACGTATAATTTCAAAAATCACTTTAAAAATTTCTTAAAAATCAAAATCATCATTTTTAAACTTCAAAAATGGTTCCGATGATGCAACACACCAAATAGTCAATCACGACTTCCAAACATCATATATCGATATGATAAACATTCAAATATCACAATATCTGTAAATAAATAAATATGGTTGAGGAATCCAGTTGGATCCCTCCAACCTGTTTCCCTGCATCCACAGTCATTAACACAATACCAATCCCGTTTCAAGACGGGATATCGCGGTATATGGGATTTATAAAATATTATCCGCTTAATAGGCGGCGCAATAGGGTCTCATCCGCTATACAATGCGGGAAATCAATTCCAATATATACATATGCCAATATATATATATATATATATATATATATATATATATATATTGCTATATATATAGATATATCCTACTATATCTAATATCACAACCAAACAACAATCAATAAATAACTGCAAATCCAACTTTAAATTTTTGAGTGAGAAGTTCTCACCTTGATTTTATTTTGCAATCCATTTCCATCTTGACTTGATTTTCTTGAATTTTTTTAACCTTGTATAAACAATTTATGCAATTTATAAATATTCAATATAAATCAAACTATTTAATTTACTATTTTAAAATTTTAATTCATCCAAAATTTAGTTCAATTTGAATGATTTTAGATTTTTAAACCCAAAAATCAACTTGAAGAATCTATTACCATTTGATACTTTTTATTTACCGCTATTGGATTTAAACTGTCTTTTTCTTTTTAACTTACTGTTATAAACTGGATTTCTGCATAAATATAAAATTTAGTAAATTTAAATAAATTCAAAATACACTTTACTACAGATTTAAATACTAATAGAATAACTTTTACAGATTTTTAAATCTTCAACAGCTATCCTTTATAAATTTAAAAATTTCATATATACATTATTATTATTTTTCTGCCTAGCTTTAAACAAAAAATTTAAAACCAGAAAATTTCTGTTTTCTGCTTATATAACACACACACACACACATATATATATATATATAAAAAGTTAACAGTACTTCAAAGTATGAACATCTCTTTTTTTTTAGTAAATATTAAAACAAATGTTTACTTCGCTGTTTAAATATATTTTCTCTCTGTTAATCCAATTACTAAATGAATGCTCAGGAGAGAAAAAAATTACCAGAAAAAGAAATCGACATCGAAGCCCTCGCGAGTGCCTCTCCTTCACGTGATCGCCTCCCCCAATTGAAGCTCGAGCACAAACTTCTCCACGTCAACTTTGAACCCACTGCCTCGCTCATGAAACCCTAGTTCGCAGCCGCTGTGACACGAGCTCGAGATCCCTGCCTCGCTCGAACGCGGCCTTGCCTCGACGTTCACGCGTATGTGAACCACCCTCAGACAATCCCCAAGTCGCCACACGATTCGTCGCCCTTTATTGCTTCGCGCGCGCTCGCCTTCTCTGATGATTCTTGCGACGAGATTTAAATTTGGGAAAGGAAAAAATGAAGGCGGCCATTTATTTTTCGATTTGCTGTTGATTTGGGGGAAAAGGAAATAGGAGAGGAGGGAGACGGCTTCGGCCATTTTTTTTTTTTTTTTGTTGAACGATTTGATTTTGACCGAGAGTAAAGGAGTTTCGGCCATCATATTTTAAACAAATGAAAAGAGTACGCGGCCATGATTTTAATTTGAACGAGACATGCTCTGCACGATCATCATCGTGATTTTAGGCATAATCGAAGGGAAGCTACAGTGTTTCTGATGTTGACTAAAATGCAAATTTAAATTTTAAATTCAAGTTGAATTCGATTTAATTTCAACGCGTTTACTCACTGTGTGCTCATATATCAACTCCGAAAAATACGAAAATTGAAATCTGATAATAATTCAATATTACGGACCCAATGAAACTGGTTTCGTCGAATTCCGAGACTGTGCCTCGGAAGGCTATTTTTAAATATCGATTCAAACGATATAATTTCAAAACTGAATAATTCACTTTCAAATTCAATTCTGAAGCTTCTATAATCTTCTATATTATCAATGGGGATTTTACAATCCTTTGAAATATTTTTAATCAGCTTAAAATTGAAGATTCAATTTTTTATTCAACTTTCAATAGATTAAATTCTATAATTTAATCGCCAAATTCATACTGATAAATTGAAATTCAAGTCAAACCATCATTCAAACATTTAAAATAAATTAAATATTTTCAATTTAAATTTTTCAAATTTCTGGGTCGTTACAGTTTTTATGTCCACTGCATATCGATGAGAGGTGTTAGTTTTGCATGGATGGAAGTCCAATCGATACGAAGTATGCATGATACTTGATCGATACGAAATGGACGTTAACGTTACAATCAATGGATACAAAGTGCGATGCTTCTTCATGACCTAATGGATACGAAATAACGAGTCTCGATGGGTTCGAACAAATGCTCACCGATGGATACAAAACAAAGTTGATGCGAATGAGGCCGCCTTTGGATGGATACGAAGTAGACCTCCGTGTTATAGTTGATCAATGTGAGATAGACAATAGCCAATCCAATCGAAATGATGGGTACAAATGGGTCGACCTCCTTGGCTTGCATCGATCATATCTTGAGCATATGAATTCAGATTGACTCGAAATTTGGAGCCTTGGCTTTCATAGATTTGCTCGTCATGTCTTGTTAATCATAGCTTGATCCAGACTCGGACAAAATTCATCGACATCCATAGTGAACATGTGCTTACTCGACCTATGGGATGAGCGATCCTTGGTTTTCAGCCAACTCCTTGATATCTCGGCCTTGTCAAAAAGACGGGATAACAATATAGGCCCTTAAAAAATCCATCAACACCCTGTTTACACTCTTTGTCTATCAGTCGATCTACATGTCATATGCAGTGCTCATATTCAACTTCATCCCTAATGACTCCTGTAAACATTAGTAGAATTCACTCAAGAAAAGTGGATCCTAATCATGCACAATACTAGCTTAATTATATAAATGGGCTTATTAATGGTTTTTATGTTAACTAAAACAAGGGCATATAGGAAATAGTCACACTATATATAATCCCATACCCTTAATATTCTCATTTCTTATCCATTCATGCTCATTTTTCTAAAACCATAAAATGCAAATAAAAGAAATCGAAACCGGTCATTACTTAGGAGAAAAAGGGGGAAATCAAAATAAAGCTAAGTATTTAAGCAAGGGGAATTAATCTCAATAAAATCTCAAAGTCCTTATCCTAATCAAGGTTTTACCCTTAAGACCATCCCTTTTTTTGTTTCCATGATCATTTGATTTACGAATTTAAGATTAAATACATTATGATGATTTTTGATGATGATATGCTTGGATTTATAACATATTTGATCCAACAAAAATTGTTTGATAGTTGTTTATATAGTTTTAAGGGTAAAAGTGATTATATTGAATTTCGAGTGCCATGAAGAAATTATATATTGTGTAAAACATGAATTTGGAGATGAGTTTCAATTTTTATACTTTTTCCAAGCTATGGAAAATTTATTATGAATTTTCAGAAAAAATATGAATAATCCGGTTTAGAAATTAATTTCAGTTATTTTATGAAGAATTTGAGTCTGAAATTTTTATATGTTAGATAACATACTGAAAGTGAATTTATGTAATTTTATGGGATTTTTCCTAAGTAATTAACTATGCAAATTAATTTATTTTATAAGGATGACTTGATTGTTTTAATTGTTTTGCTTAATAAAAGGGCTTATTTGTTAAACTAATATTTATTTAGACTTGAAATTATGCGATAGTTATTTTGAGAACTAATTTGAAAAGTTTATGGCAACCAATTAAAAGTTTACAAATAGGTAGGTTAGTTATAAAGTAATTACTTTAAATGGCATTAAATCAGACTTTATTCAAAAAATATGTTCCACCTCTTTTGGAAGTTAACGTTTCGACCTTATGCTTCCGCTTCGACCAAGTCGAAACCTACCAAGATAAAAGTAATACACAAGGTATCAATACATTGGTACGCAATGGTTTGGAGAAAGACGAAAGGCATGGTGTCGAAACCCTTGCTTTTGATGAGGTCAAAACCTTTGTTCTACTTTCTAAAGAAATGTGCTTGCCTGTTTTTAATAAAAGCTTGCGAAGGAGTCGAAAAAATGCTTTCGAAAGGATTTTCTAAATAGCTATCGAAGGGGTTGCCATCTTATTGTTTAAGTATAGCTTCCGAACGAGTCTTTATGTTTTATACTAATACTTTCGAAAGAGTAGCCTCAACCCAATCAAAACCTTGCTGTCGCCCCATACCTTTCGACAGGATTGAAGTCATCTACCAATTCAAAAGGTAGCTTTTATATTAAACCTGTACCTAGAGCTTATGAAAGAATTCTAGAGTTTCAATGGCAAAGGCTTCAAAAGGGGTTTCGAAGCTATCCTTCAAATATTTTACTTGAATGTTTTGAGCTTTTGGAACCTTTCGAAGCCATAAATTTTTTTCCCCAAATGATTTTATATGAAAATGAAAGGTTTTGAAAGGGTTTTTCCTTATATATTCACTTTGACCAAAGAGATACTTTTAAATATAAACCTAATGCTTTCGAAAGGGGTGCTTTCAAGTAGTTCGAAGCTATGCTTCTAAGGGTAGAAGGGTTAAGAAGTAATGCTTTAATACTTTCGAAAGGTATAATTTGATAGTTTAGAAAGAGATGTTTTAAAACGTTTTAATAAGCATATGCTTAATGTTTTGAAAAGAAGATTTGAAGGCTTTCGAAGGAGGCTATCCATTGGTTTTGAAAGTGATAATTAAAGATTTCGAAAGCTTTAGTTTTCAAAACAAAGAACCCAATCTCATTTTTAAAGGAAAACCATGGCATACTAAAGGGGTTTTAAAATGGCTTTTAGGTATGAAGTTTTCGAAGAAGCTTTCCTTCATAAAATAATATGTTAAAGGGATTAACGATGTTTTATATGAAAACGATTTCACGGATATTAAGTTACAGATGTTGGTGATTATTATGTTAATATGTTTGCTTTTTTTAATTTGCATATCCACTTTAATATGGACCTATAACTATATTTTGGGGCGGGAGGGCAGAATAACCAGCTTGGTAGACCCTGTAGTGAATACAAATTGAAATAACCCTAAATGAGTAGAATTGCATCCAGGAGGTTAGATAGAGCAGAATGTAGGATGTCTAAATATTGAAGTTTCAAACAGATAGGTTCATACTAAACCTATAAAAACTATGTTTGGGAAAAGTTATTGGCAAGTGCCAATAGGTTTTTAGTGAACTCATGAAAACTATGTCGAAAGTAAGTTATTGATAAAAGTCAATAGGTTCATAGCCTACCCATGAAAACTATGATAAGAGGAAAGTTATTGGAGATACCAATAGGTTCAGGGAGAACCCATGAGTAAGGAAGTTATTAGCAGGGGCCAGTAGATTCTTAGTGATCCTGTGAAAACTATGAAACCGGACAGGGAGTCCATAAACATTTAACATGTTATTAGTCTGCCTGTGAAAACTAATAGGTTAATAATGATCTTGAAAGTATAATTGATAGGTAGCCAAAAAGAATGGAGATGGGTAATCTAGAATTTATTTACTTATTTTCATATCATCATAATATTTTGAATTGTTATATTTTAACCATTGTGGATGTAGAAGTATAGTATATGGTTTTTATAAAATTTTAGATAAGATAATAGTGAGGGGAAAACCTGTTCTACTAAGCGGTGTGGTCTCACAAGATATCTAAATGGTTTGAGATGGTAGGTTATTATTCATACCAGGCATTATGTCTTCTCCAAGTTTATGTTTTCCCCTCAAACTCTCTGGTGCTCAACTAACTTTGAATAGTTTGAGAGATGAGGTTTTCAAGTACCTCTATAGACGAATAAGTTTCCGAAGACGTGCAGGAGGCATGATAGCTATTTAGATTTCTTTTCTATTTTGATTCCGCTATGTTCTGTTGTAACGGAAAAAGTTTTTTAGTTTTCTAGTTATATACTTTGATCATCCAAGAGGGCATCTTCATATATCGATCTAGGCGTATGTTATAATAATTATAGTTTCTCTGAACGTGGTTCTCGAATATGGAATTATGTAATGCATTGATATGTTTTGAAATGGAATGTGAGAGTTGTTTAATGATTTTTAAATTTTCCACATCCATGTATTTTTATTATATCAATGAATCTAACATTACTATGTTTGATCACAAAGGATTAATAATTGTGGATGACTACAGGATTCGCAGTCGTTAGCCTTGGGCCTTCAAGTAGGGGATGTTACATAATCTGACCACTTCTTTAATATATTACTTCACTAATGTCACTACTGTTCTTGTGCTATTTACTAGAATAAAATGTGTGCTCTCTGTAAGACGTTCGACTATCATCCATACACTCTCGTTTCCATTTCCACTCCAAGATAACCCATCTACAAAATCCATTGATATACACTCCCACTTTAAATGTGGCATGTCTAATGCAAGTAATTATCCACTTGGCATTTTATGTTCCACCTTCACACTTAGGTATGGGCATGCTACTATAGACACTGTTATCGGGGGGAATGAGAGTTTCATTCGGGGACTGAGGCTAGAGATTGCTAGGGCGACCCTGACACATCTCCATGATCCTTGTAATGTAGTTATAGAGATGGTAGTTCGACATGAGGAGATGTTTGCTATTCATGCAAGGGAAAAGCCTTTTGAAGCCTAGGGTTCTCAAGGAAAAAAGGTAAAGTTCTTTAAGAAGAAGGGAGCCCTAAAAGGAGAAGCTGCCAAGAAAACAAAGACTAATTTGGTTAGCTTTAAGTGTGAAAAGAAAGGTCATTATGCTCATGAATGCCAGTTAGGCAAGGGGAAGAAGGCTGTAAAAAAGAAGAATTTGTTGTGACCAAGTTGGTCATTATAAGAATTAGTTTTCAGAACCAGTCAAGGAGGACAAAGGAAATGTTTTTGCTATTGGACCATCGTCTGCTAGGCCAACCGGAGTTGAAAAAGAGAAGACTGGGCTGGAAGGAACACTTTTGATTCAGAGTATAACAGTTAGGGTACAGTTTGATACGAATGCATAACACTCATTTATATCTTAATTTGTGGTTGATAGGTTATGCTTAGAACCCACATACCTTGTTACTTCCTTAAGGGTTGCGAATTCGATAGGAGCTTATGCAACTCTAGGATAAGATGAGACCAATTAGAACTAAAATTGTTAGGTCATAAGTTTACATGCAGTCTGTATGTTTTTGATTTTGTAGATTTCGTGGTCATCTTAGGTATGGATTGATTGGGCAAGTATGAGGCTAGAATATTTTGCCAAGATAGAGAAATATCACTAAGTCACCTCGATAGTCATATCTGAATTATATTCTCAATAGAAAATTATGACCGGAGTAGTGGTGCTTTGTTAAGTGCTATGGAAGTAGGAGAAGGGGTAGTTTAGGTTTGAATAGTAGGAGATTTTGCAGATATCTTTAAGCCAGTTACAAGACTACCACTGAAACGAGCGGCTGGGTTTCGGATAGATCTTGTGTCAGAAGCTGAACCTATGAGTAGACCACCTAGCAAGATGACACCAACCGAGATGAAGAAACTGAAGATGCAGCTAGTGTATCTAGAAAGAAGGAATTTTTTTAAACCAAGTAGTTTGCCTTTGGGAGCGGTCGTGGTGTTCATGAAGAAACCGGACGGGTTATTTAGGATATGTATCGACTATTGTAAGTTGAACGAGAGGACGATTAAGAATAAGTATACTTTGCTGAGAATTGATGATTTGTTTGATCAGCTGTGTGGAGCCAGCATGTTTTCCAGTTGGATTTGGTGACAGGTTTCCATTAGTTAGGAGTGGCAAAGGACAGTATTCCATTAACATCATTTTGGACTATGTATGGTTTGTACGAGTGATTAGTAATACAATTCAGATTAACGAATGCACCTTCTTTTTTCGTGGATTTGATGAACCGAGTCTTCCGAGAGTACTTATACAGGTTCTTGTTGGTGTTTACAGATGACATTTTAGTGTACTCTATGGGTGAAAGGGAGCTTGAAGATCATCTAAGAGTAGTACTTGAGATACCGAGGCAGCATCTGTTGAAGGCAAATATTTCCAAATGTCATTTTTTAAAGAAAGAGGTTAATTTTTTTGGTCAGTGGTTCTAGAGAAAGGTTTGTCAGTTGATCTAGACAAGATCAAAGCTATTAATAACTGGAAGAGACCAGAGAAGTGATCAAGATTAGAAGTTTTCTTGGACTTGCTAGCTATTACTAGAGATTCATCAAGGATTTTCCGCTGATAGCAACACCTCTAACTAAGTTAATCAGGAAGGATGTGAAGTATGTCTGGTCAAAAAAATGTGAGGATGCATTTCTTAAGTTAAAACATTTGTTGAACAACGCACCAATATTAGTAGTTTCAGACGAAAACCAAGGGTTGGTGGTGTATACTGATGCATGTAGGACCGGATTAGGAGCTGTTTTGAAGCAAAATGATAAAGCTATTACCTGCTTCACAACTGCTTAGACCGCATAAAAGGAGATATCCTACTCATGATTTGGAGTTGGCTACGGTGATCTTTGGATTGAAGTTTTCGAGACATTATCACTTTGGGAAGAGATTTGAGTTATACACCGATCATAGGTCATTAGTATACCTATTCTCTCAGAAGGAGTTGAATATGAGACAGTAGAAGTGGCTGAAGTTTTTAGCAGCTTATGATTTTGATATAAAGTATACTCCTAGGGAAGGAAATAAGGCAGTGAATGCTCTTAGCAGAAGATATCAAAATGTGATGTTAGCTATGTTGGTAGAATGAAAAGATTTGGAGGCTTTGACTACTTGTAGTGTGCAGTTAAGATCGACTACTAGTTCTTGTCAGAGCACAACCATGTTGTCCTATTTAGAAGTTCGACCAGTATCGATCAAAATGATTGCTTCTCAAGAGAAAGAGGATCCAGAATTAGCCAAGAGGATTAGAAGGTTTGAGATTGGAACTGAGATCGATGATCTAAAGGATTTTAGTCTTGCTAGAGAGGATGGTTAAGAAAGAAGGAATGGTTGTATGTTCCGAATGTTGAGGACTTGAGGAAAGAAGTTCTTAGAGAATGTCATCGATAAAAATTTACGATTCATCCTAGAGGACCAAGATGTATCAAGATTTGAAGAGGAGCTTCTATTAGGAAGGTACTAAGAGGGATGTTGGCTTGTAGGTTAGGCGGCTTGCAAACTATCCACAAGTGAAGGCCGAACATCAGAAACCGAGCGGATTTCTTCAACCTTTGGAGGTACCAGTTTGGAAATGGGTTTTGATATCCGTGGATTTTATAAACGGGTTACCAAGGTCAAATAGAGAAAATGAAAGTATGTGGGTCATAGTGGATATGTTGACCAAAAGTGCCAATTTCATTGCAGTTAATTCAACCAGGATGACGCATGTTCTTGCTAAGTAGTTCATGAATAACATAGTTAGATTACATGGGATTCTTAGTAGTATAGTCAGTGATAAAGAAGCTTTGTTCAATAGTGAATTCTGGAAGAGTCTACAGAATGTGTTAGGTACCAAGATTAAGATAAGCACTGCATATCACCCTCACATGGATGGATAGACAGAGAGAGTCAATAAGGTACTCGAGGATTTGTTTAGAGTTTTGTATTGGACTTTGGTGGATCTTGGGAAGATCTCCTACACTTAGTGGATTCTTCCTATAATAATAGTTATCAGACTAGTATAGAAATGGCGCCTTTTGAAGCTTTGTATGTAAGGCCATGCAAATCACCAGCATGTTGGTTGGAAACTGGAGACATATTGGTCTTAGGTCCAGATCTGGTTAGAGAGGCGATAAAGAAGATTGAGTTGATCCGAGAGAGGATGAAGGAAGCTCAGTCTAGACAGAAGAGTTACATAGATAAGAGGCGTAAAGACCTAGAATTCTCAGTCGGAGATAGGGTTTTCATTAAAGTAATACCGATGAAGGGTGTTATGCGATTTGGAAAGTTAGGGTAACTAGCATAGAGATAGGTTGGTCCATTTCAAGTTATAGAGAGGATCGGGAAGCTCGCATACTGAGTAGTGTCACCGAGCAGTATGACAATGTCCATAAGGTATTTCACGTGTCTCATCTTTACAAGTATGTACATCATCCAGAGACTATTATTCCTCTGACAGGGTTGGAAGATTTGATAGAAGAGCCTAATTTGACTTTTATTAGACAACTGATTTGGGTTGGAGCGAGAGATGAAAAAAGGTTGAGGAACAAGACAGTCAGGTTGGTGAAAGTTCAGTGGAGCGAAAACAAGATGGATTGTACTTGGAAGATAGAAGATAGGATTAGAGATACTTATCCTGATCTACTTTGAGGGTACGTCTATTTTATATTTATATAGATATTTACTAGTCAGGTAGGCTAATATGGTTGTTATGAGTTGTTACAGACGATTCTATGTTTAGTATTTAGTACTTACCGAATTTCAAGGATGAAATTCTTTTTGAAGGAGCCTGTAATACCCTTAATTTTTTATAACATTATACAGGAGATTCAATAAGATAAATTAAATAGACTAATGTAAATATTAGAGAGATAAAAGGATTGAGATTTGAATAAATACTTAGAGGACAAGCTTAATTATACAAATAGGCTTATAAATCATTTTATATGTTACTTAATTAAAACAAGGGCATATTAGGAAATAGCCGCACCAATTAATCTCAATCCTTATCCTAATCAGGGTGAATAATAATCAAAACAATCTATGTTTTTGTTTTTATGTTCATTCGATTTTTGGGTTTAAGATTAGAGCCATTATGGTGATTATTGATGATGATATGCTCGGATTTATAACATATTTGATCCAAACAAAAATTGTTTGACAATTACTTATATACATTTAAGGGCAAAATCGATTATATTGAATCTCGAGTGCCATGAGGAAATTATATATTGTGTAAAACATTAATTTGGAGATGGGTTTCAATTTTTATGATTTTCCAAGCTATGGATAATTTATTATGAATTTTCAAAGGAAAATATGAATAATTGGGTTTAGAAATTAATTTTGGTTATTTTATGAAGAATTTGGGTTTGAAATTTTTATATGTTACTAACATATTGAAAGTGAATTTCTGTAATTTTTTAGGTTTTTTCCTAAGTAATTAACTATGGAAATTAATTTATTTTAAAAGGTGGACTTAATTGTTTTAATTATTTTGCTTAATGGATGGCTTATTTATTAAACTAATATTTGTTTAGATCTAAAATTATGCGGAAGTTATTTTGAGAAAGAATTTGAAAAGTTTGTGGCAACTAATTAATGTTTTACAAATAGGCAGGTTAGTTATAAAGTAACTACTTTAAATGGCTTTAAATCAGACTTTATTCAGAAAATATGTTCTGCCTCTTTCGAAGCTAACCTTTCGACCTTATGCTTCTGCTTCGACCAAGTCAAAACCAACCAAGCCGAAACCAATACACAAGTTATCAATACATTATTACATGTTGGAGTGGAGAAAGGCGGAAGGCTTGGTGTCGAAAACCTTGCTTTCGATGTGGTCGAAACCTTTGTTCTACTTACTAAAGAAATGCACTTGCCTGTTTTTACTAACAACTTACGAAGGAGTCAAAACAAATGCTTTTGGAAGGGGTTGCAGCCTTTTTGTTTAAGTCTAGCTTTCAAATAAGTCCTTATGTTTTAAACTAATACTTTCAAAAGGATTGTCTTAGCCCAATCAAAAACTTGCTACTGTCCCCATGCCTTTCAAATGGATTGAAGTCATCAACCAATTCAAAAGGTAGCTTTTGTTTTAAGCCTGTACTAAGCGTCTTCCTAGAGCTTATGAAAGAATTCAAGGGTTTCGAAGGCAATTGCTTCGAATAGGTTTTTGAAGCTATCCTTCAAATGTTTTACTTAAATGTTTTAAGCTTTCGAACGAATAGTTCTGAAGCCGTCAATTTTTCCCCAAACGATTTTATATGAAAATTAAAGGTTTCGATGGGGGTACTTTCATATATATTCACTTTGACCCAAAAGATACTTTTAAAGATAAACCCGTTGCTTTCGAAAGTGGTACTTTCAAGTTGTTTCGAAGCTATGCTTCTAAGGGTTAATAAGTAATGCTTTAATACTTTCGAAAGTATGGTTTGATGGTTTTATAAGAGATGTTTTAAAGTGTTTAATAACCATATGCTTAGTGTTTCGAAAATAAGATTTGAATGCTTTCGAAGGAGGCTATCCAATGGTTTCGGAAGTAATAGTTAAAGGTTAAAGAACCTAATCTCTTTATTAAAGGAAAACTATAGCATAATAAAGGAGTTTTAAAATGGCTTTTAAGTGTGAAGTTTTGAAAAAGAATTCCCTGATGAAACAATCAGTTAAAAGGATTAACCATATTTTATATAAAAATGATTTTAAGGATATTAAACCACAAATTTTGGTGATTGTTATGTTAATATGTTTGCTTCTTTTAGTTTACATTTTCACTTTAATATGGACCCAGAACTCTATTTTGGATAAAGAGGGCAGAATAACCCGCTAGGTTGACCCAGTAGTGAATATAAATTCAGTTAACTCCTAAATGGATAAAATTACATCTAGGAGGTCAGATAGACAAGAATGTAGGATCCTTAAATATTGAAGTTGTCAGATAGACAGGTTCATAGTAAATCCATGAAAATTATCTTTAGGAAAAGTTATCGGCAGGTGCCAATAGGTTTGTAGTAAACCCATGAAAACTATATCCGGATTAAGTTATTTGTAGAAGTCAATAGGTTTATAGTCAACCCATGAAAACCATGATAAATGAAAAATTATTTGAGATACCAATAGGTTCAGGGAGAATCCATGAGTAAGAAATTTATTGGCAGGGGCCAATAGGTTCTTAGTGATCCCATGAAACCTATGAAACCGGACTTGAAATCCATAGATATTAAACAAGTTATTAGTCGGTGCATGAAACTAATAATTAAATAGTGACCCTAGAAACTATAACTATGACAGATAGTTAAAAAGAATGTGGATGGGTAATGTAGAACTGATTTACTTCTTTGCATATCGTCATAATATTTTGAATTGTTATCTTTCAACCATTATGGATGTAGGAGCACAGCGTATGGTTTTTATAAAATTTTGAATAAGATAATAGTGAGGGGAAAACCCATTCCGCTAAGTGGCGTGGTCTCACTAGATATCTAAATATTTTAAGATGGTAGGTTATTATTCATACCAGGCTTTATATCCGACTAGAAATTTATGTTTTCCGCTTAAAATCTCAGATGCTAAATTAACTTTGATTAGTTCGAAAGTTGAGGTTTTTAGGTACCTCTTTAAATGAATAAGCTTCCGGAGACGTGCAGGAGACATGATAGCTATTTAGAGTTCTTTTCTATTTTGATTCCGCTGTGGTTTTTTGTGAAGGCAAAAGTTCTTTAATTTCCTAGTTATATACTCTAATCATCCATATGTTTCAAAGACTAAATAGGTTTGTCATGCAACTAGCATGTATGAATTTATCCAGCGATTAACATTTGAACATTTCAAATACTAATGTTCGCACATCTACTTAACTATTGTTGTGACGGTTTGACTTACTTCATTGCTTACAAATCTCAATGGTAAAATCAAATTTCATAAATAAAAGCGGTGCCTGTTAGTAGCGATTGTTTACATCAATTCTCGTTATCAACACTATATCACTTTTGGACTTATGTAATTTGATTTTTGTCAAAATTCCAATATCATACATATTCAACTTGGTTGGTCCATAAATAAAGTCCTTGATTCAATAATAACATTGATTATCAACTATAATACTTTCCCAAAGGTTTTGGCTTCGAGTTGAGTATAATTGACCGAATAATAACCTCATACAACTGACTAAACGAATTCTTTATTGACTAGTATTTCACTTCCACTGTTTCAATTCAGACCCGACTATTGTCGTTTGACGGACATCAAGTCATGATTTAACTATAATCAAAGTAGAGTTTCCACGTTAAAATTCAATAGTATTCTCTAGCCGTCACTTTGAGATTTCTCATTTGACATAGTTATTAGTAATCAATAGGAAACTCTCGAATGAGTCATTCCATAGTTATCCAATAATTGCCAGTACGTAACCCCTTGATGGCCCTAATAGACAAGAGTAATACACTGCTTAACATTTGGAAAGCTTTGCGTAATCTGGTCCCAATGGATGTATTAATATCCTTTCTTGAAACATCTTGACCGAGAATATTTAAAACAATAAGTTATCAACCAATGCGATAAATTTCTCACGATTACAAAATTTTATAATTACTATCGCACAACATATTATTTAAGGATTTTCTATTAAATACACTTAAATTAATTATTTAATTAATATATCACAATATAACAAATATGTAATAGAAAACAAACAACTTTTATTTTGAACCAGATTTTATTGCATAGTTAATAATTTATAATAAATTATGGAATTGCCTCTAGAGCATGCCTCTAACTCTATCAATCTCCTACACTAGGGGCCAATTACGGAATCTTAATCATATCGCTTTGATCGGTTTTCTATGAACCGACCAATTTAGTCCCTTCATGAATGGATCTACTATGTTGTCCTTAGAGTGTACTCTTTCAGTCACAAATTCTTCATTAGCAAAAAGCTCCCTAATAAGTGGAATTTTTGAAGATTGTGTTTTTATTTCTTGTTTGATCTAGGCTCCTTCGTAATCTTTATTATTTCATTATTATCTCATAACAATTTTGTAGGTTTCTTAATGTTTTGAAACACCTCTAGCATAGCCATAGAATTGTGTATTTAGACCGCTTCTTTTATTGCCCACTGAGAGCGATGTATTCGGCCTCCATCGTTGAATCGACTACCGTCTCTTTCTTACTTTTCCAACTGACGGCTCCAATATTCAAAGTGAATACATAAGCAAATACTAATATACTGTCATCAATATCATTTTAAAAGCTTGAATATGTATAACCCAACATAAGGAGGTCTTCATTTCCATATACAAGGAATAAGTCATTTATTTCTTAAATACTTAAGAATACATGTTATTGTTGTCTAATGTACTTCTTCAAGATTAGACTGACATTGGCATGCGTATCCTAATGCATAAGCCACATTTAGTCTTGTACGTAGCATAACATACATTATGGAACTAATTACGGATGCATATGTTATCCTCTTCATATGCTCACTACTCATCAGCATTAGGAGCATCCTTTCTAGAAAGGATGATTCCAAATTATATTAGAACAATTCCATGCTTCGAATTCTCCATACTGAATTATAGTATCCATGCATAAGGAGGACAATCTCAAAAACCTCTTAAATCTATCTTTATAAATCCTTATACCAAGTATATAGATTGCTTCAACCAAATCCTTTCGGGAGAACTTCTCGGACATCCACGCTTTCATCGATTGCAACAACGTAATGTTGTTACCAATTAGGAGCAAATCATCGTCATATATGACTCGAAACACTATAGCTCCTTATTCTTTCCAATAGACGCATGCTTTCTCTGCTCTTTGATATAAAATAACTAGTTGATTACTTTATCAAACACTTATTCCAACTCCTTGAAGATTGCTTAAGACCATAAATTGATCTTAACAATATGAATGTCTTTCCTTCACTACCACTGACTGCGAAACCCTTAGACTATGACATGTAAATGGTCTCTTCTAAATTAGCATTTATTAATTCCATTTTCACATCCATCTAAATGTTCCATAGTTATAGAATATGGAGATAGCAAATATTATCCTAATGGATTTGCGCATGCCTATGATTAGAAACGTCTCTTTATAATCAACAGCCTAAAATTAACCAAACCCTTTTGCAACTAGACTTGACTTATAGGTTTGCACCTTTCCATCTGCACTCAGCTTTTCCTTAAAACTAGTTTGTAGCCGATGGTTTTTATCCATTTGGATATGTCAGCCAAACTACATACTTTGTCTTTATATGTGGAATCCATCTTAGATTTCATAGGTTCAAGCCAAAGTACAGATTCTTCACTCTACCATGCTTGTTGGAACAAGAGAGGAGTGTCGTCTTCTAAGACGTAGTCCTCTTTCTCGCCATCCATGAGAGAACTGTAATATCTCTTTGGTGCACAAGATTCCCTATTATACCTTCTAATAGGTTGCATGTTTTCATAAAATAATGAACTTGCTTCTCCCACTGGCTCAGCCTTTATATTAATTTTTTAGATCTCATCCAATTCTACAACTTCACTGTTACTTTCTTTTGATAGAAATTAATTTTCTAAAAGATATTATGTCCATATATAATAACTTTTTGTTCCTTGGTATTATAGGTAATATATCCCAAATAATTCTTGGGGTATTATATAAGTTTACATAAAGCCTAACTCGCCTCAAGTTGATTAGGGTGCATTTGTTAACGTAGGCTGGACAACCCCATACCTTTAAATGATTGAGGTAGGGTTTCTTTCCATGCCATATTTCATATGACGTCTTTCGTATAAACTTAGTTGGTGTCAAATTCAATATATGCGCTGTCGTTTCTAGCACATATCCCTAATAGGAAAGTGGTAAATCAGCCCTTACTCATCATGGAATGAAGCATATCTAACAGGGTTTGGTGTTTCCTTTCTGAAACACCATTGTATTGTGGAGCATAAGGTGGAGTAATCTGAGAGATAATTTTATTATCTTTTGTATACCATTTGAGTTCTTGTCCAACATACTCACCTCGTTTATCTTATTTAAGTACTTTAATTTTATGGTTCGTCGGATTTTCTACCTTATTCTTATACTCTTCAAATATCTCACAGATATCGAATTTATTCTTCATAAGATATACATATCCAAGTCCAGTAAAAGTTACAAAATATGATGAATTATCCTTTATCACTCTAGGCATTGGCCAAATACATCAGTATGTAGAAGACACAAGATTTCTTTAACACTTTTATTACTCCTACTGAAAGGTGCTTGGTCATTTCCCTTTTAAGACATGACACACAAGTGTCAAATGATTCATAATCAAAATGATGATAGAAAACCTTTAGTCTTCATTTTGTGTAGTCTTTTGTCACTAACATTATCTAGGCTATAGTGCCTTAAGTAACTATTAATAATGTCACCGGAAGATGTATTAAAAACACATATGAATAAAATTAAGTACATAAATGACATTATTTAAAACGCCATTGCAAATATTATTTCCGTCGAACATACTATTCATGATATTGTTTTTACAATGAAAACCAATACATGTCTCAAACAATCCAGAAACAGATATAATGCTGCAAATAAAGTTCTTATAGTAATAACAATTATCAAAATCTATATCAAATCCACTAGGCAAGCCAATTGGTAATCTCCAACTTTAGTCGCATCTACTAGAGATCCATCGGCACATAAAGCCTCATTTCACCATTTGTCACATGTCGTCTGCCCATAATTCGCTATAACGAATTACAAATATGAATTTCAGATCCAACATCACCCAAGACAATTCACTGATAATTATACAATTTTGAACCATAAACATACTTCGTGGAGCTGAAGAGACAGTTTCCTTCCTTTCTTTGACCATCTTCAAATGATCTAGACAATTGCACCTCTAACGCCTCGTCTAATGACGATGGTGACATTTGCCTTTGTCAATAGGAGCACCCTTCCTGCCTTTCTTAGAGCCCACTTTTGATTCTTTGAACTTATCTAAGACATGGCATTTCCCTTTACAACTAACACTGTGTTTTGATCCTTAAATGATCCCTTAGCTGACCTCAACATATTGAGTAGCTCGATGATGTCTCTGCTCAATCGGCTCATATCGTAGTTCAATATGAATAGCTTAAACTGCAAAGTTGGTGAGGTTAGGATCAAACTTGTAGTTCGCACATATCTTGCCATGAATTTCTATCAATGTAGCCTTTTATTTCTGATATGAAATCCTTAACGTGTTTACCTTTAGTCATCTTCATATCGAATGGCTTCTTAGTAAACTTATTCCTTGTAGAACGAGATTGCTCCCTAAACATAGCTTTAAGGATTTCAAGGACTTTATGGACAAACATATGTTTGTGTTGCTATTGAAATGGCTTGTCTAAAGGATACAATACAAGCACTTAAGCAATTTTGCAATCAACTAACCAAACGTTTTAATACTCAATTGTCTCAGGATCGGCACCCTCAATGGGTTACTCTCTTAAAGGTAAAGTAGTAATGACCATAAATGTTTTTATGTGCATGCTATCTTAATTTCTCTTGGCCAACCAGTATCATTTGTTTCCGTGATCTTATAATTTTTTGAAAATAGTCTTAGGTTGGTCATTTTCCACTAATTTAATTTAAGTAGATTCGGAAAATTTATGCAATGCGGATATTATTATATTATTTGGTAGGTTAAATGTCACATTTCATTTATCAAATAACCTATCATTATACTTTTTTGTTTCTCAAAACCTTAAGAGAAGATATAGAAATCTTTCGATAAAACCTTTGGAGAAAACATAAAAATCTTTTGATTTCTCTAGTGGGTGCAGGACTTATATGCCTTGGCATTTCGATCTTGAGGATCATAAACAAGTCATAGACCTAAAAGCGATGGATAACACCTTATCGATTTTATCATACACAACTCATATCCCATTGTCTTTGTCCTAACCTCATTTTGACCTTGAGGAAGATCAACAAATCAAAAGATGTTATTCACTCGTATCTACCTTTTCGTCACGGCCTAAGTATAGTGAACTTACAATAAGGAAGATAAATAAATACATGCATGTTTCTTACCTTGTCCGGTCAATGTATTAATATTACTACACATAACATCCCTAGTTTAAGGAAGATCAATAACTAAAGAGTATGCAAGTTATCTTCTAATACATAATGGTAGGGGGCATCTTATATATATTATCAATTAATATCTTTATTATGTGTGTGTGTGTGTATTACATGGTATTAATTTAGTGAACAATGCATTTCTTATGAAATATCCTCATGATTCAAGTGTCACACATATATGAAATCATGGTATACGTATAATACATATGTGCATGTTCCTTAAACTTAAGTTGGGTTTCTTACGGCTCCACTTAAGTCTTATACATTTATACTATAAAAAATTTAATTTATTAATAATCGTTTATAATTTAATTAATTTATATAACATTCTTATGCATATTATTAGTTAAAACTTATTTAATTAATTTTAATTTGGTAATCTAATTAATAAATTAACTAAATTATTTTAAAATTCAAAATTTTATTCATCGTAAACTATTTAAGAAGAATATTAAATATAACTCTTATAGTTTCGTACACATATATCATTATATATATGTATTATTTTATTAATTAAAATTTAATTTATTTATATAATAATTATTCTATTTAATTAAAAATAATTTTCAATTAAATAATTAATAAATTCAAAAACATTCCATCCATCTTGCAACCCATGATGGGATTTGGTCGGTTGGCCAGTCTTGTTGGTAAGGTAAAGTGCTTTGATGCTAATATAGTTGATAGGATGAGACTTGTTTATGCCAAGGCTTTGATATAAATCACTACTTAAAATCTACTGCCATCTAGCCATCTAAACTTAGGGTCAAGATTGCATAGGGTCATAATACGGTTGTTAAGTTTCAACACCATTGGAAACTGGATATATGCACGACTTCCCAGACTTTTGGTCATGCGATGGAGGTATATGTTTATGATATACCTCAATCTTCCCCTTTGAAGATCCCCTTGCCTCGCCCTCCTTTCAGGAAGTGGGTTCTGAAGCCAGGGTCCTCTATTACGGTAGCAGCAGGTGCAGCTACCTCTGATATTCCTTCTGATGTTGCTAGGGAGTGCATTTCTATGTCTTTAGTGTTAACTGCTCCTAGTAGCTCCTCTTGTAAAACGTTCCATTTTATGGCATACTTTTGAGAGTTCCTTGGTTCTTGTAGATTCTGAAATGAGATATATGTCGATATGTGACAGTATCCAAGTGCATGCTGGAGAAAAAGGGGAAGAGCGTTCTTTGGTTTACCATGTAGAGGGGGCAAGTCTGATTTATCTACAGAGGGTGATGATAGTGAGCGTAATAAGTTATTATTACAGGATGGTAGTTGGGATAGGAAATATTTATACTTTAGTGATTCTGTTCGCTTTGTGCCTAACCTGTCAATTGTTTTGCTGAGGTTATGCATGTCACAGGGCATGATCTGCTAGTGATAGCAGTAGTGATGACGGGGATTAGCAGTCCTTGTCAAATAGTAGTTTAATTGCTCCTGCCTTTCTCATTTTATTTTTCTCTTTGCTGCCGAGATTTTTTGCCTCTCTCTCTCTCTCTCTCCTGTATTGCATATGTTAAGTGGTCTGGCCACTATAAAACCAGCTATAGCTGCTTTGTGCATGTGTAGATCACTTGTTTTTTTAATTTAATAAAAGTGGTAAGGCCTACTATAAAGTCGGCTAGCCTTGCAAAATTAAATTTACCTTAAACAATTTAAGATGTGTGTGTGTATGTTCAACTATAACATTTATAAATAGGTATATTTAGCGTGCGCACACACACATATCAACATATATGTTTATTTTTTATTTAATTTCCTTTTAATAAATTAATTAGTTATCTAACTAGTCTAAATAGTTATATAATTAAATAATTTTGAAAACATTAATTTATTTTCAAAAATAATTTTTGAAAAATGTTTTATAAAAATATGAATTTTATTTTAAATTTAAAATTGAATTTTTAAATTCAAAAGTTTTTTAATTTTCAAATCGAATTATGAAATTTAACCTAAGACTAAAAATAATTAGGGCTTTATGATAAGGCCAATTTTTTAGACTTACTACCCAGTCGGGCCTGGCCAATAGCCAAGGAGGGGAGAATACTTGATTATTCAACCCCAAGTGTACACACTACTATTCTAGCACCTAGTCGGTTAGGTAAGCTTTTGTTATTTTTCCCTAAAGTCGCTAATTTTGATTGCATATATAGCATTTGAGTATTGATACTAATGTTGGATCTTGGTCCATCGAGACTGAAGTAGGCAGCTTTAAAAAACCCTATTTGAATCTATTGGGCTTATGAAGTCTAAAGGGATAAGGTCCAATCTTATTAATTTAGATAAAATCATAATTAATTTTACTTATAAATTTTATTTAATTAATGACTTTAATTAAGATGCTGAATATAAATTATGTGTACATCATATATGAATAACATGCATGTGCAACGTAACATAGTGTGTATATGGTTGAATATATACATGGATAAAAGTTTGGATATATATCTATTATATAGTATATACTTGGCATTGTGTGTACATATGTCATTTTCCAAAATATTATTTTATATATAAAATATGTATATAAAATATATACAGACATAAATCAAAAAACAGTATTTTAAATATATAAACTATCGTTTAGAAAATATTTTTCAAATTTTGAGTAAGTTTAAATTTTGAATTTGAATTTTAAAATAAATATACGGTTTGAAATGCAAAGGGAATTTAAATTTAAAGCTAAATCTAAGATCCAATTTATAGGTATTTAAATATCTCAAATCGACTTTTATTATTTTAGTATTGATAAAATTATAAAACTAAAATATAAATATGTAGCCAAAAATTGTTATTTTAAAATTAAATAATATATGTAATGTTTAAAATATTTTATAAGTTATCAAATATTATATATATATAACATTTTGATCATTTTTTGGTATAAACCTAAAACATATTATTAATATAAAAATATATATTATAAACTCTTCACATAGTTATGTTTAAATGTAAAACTATATTTGAACGTTATTAAATATTAAATAAAGTTAGTTTGGATTCAATTTTTTTCCTGAAAGCAAATGATAATATATTATATTAATATTATTTGAAATATGTAAAAAGAGTTTATGAATAACCAATGTTTATATATACATATATATCAATATAAAATTTATTCATAAAAAATATAAATAATACATTCAGGCAACACTTTAATAATATTTATATAAATAAAATTTATATTAATATATATATATATATGTATGTATATGTATGTATGTATGTATGTATAATTTTTTAATTAATTAACATGATAAATTCAATGATCATAATTAATCAACTATTTATAGATAAGCAACTTATGTTTTATATGACAAGGACATATGCATCCTAGTGGTGATAATAAATATAAGCATATTGTTAAAAACATATTATACTATATCTTATAATATCGACTTGTAAACAAAAGGATGTACCTAAGATTTGATGCCTATAATTCACACTTTAATTAGAATAGTTCCCTTTGAACTCATAAATCTACACCCTTCTTTGCAATAGATAGGCATGCAAATACCGAATTAAATAGCATTTGACCAATAAAATGTGTTTTGCATAGAAAAATGGAGAGAGGGGAGGGGTTATGTGCGGCTAAGATATGAAGACGGATGACAGAAAAAGCAAATGAATGTGAGGCTTATGATTAGAATATATAACGAGATCTCAGAACAAGATTTCCTTAAATCCATCTTATCAATTAACACACAAAGAACCACCATTGTCCCCACTTCTTGGTCGGCCATCCATGAGTCCATCATGGACCAAAATACAATAAACCCATCTAGCAATTTATTTAATTTAAATCCAATTAAAACCTTTATCGATATCGTATATCGATATGCATGGATACAACTTTTGTATACATATGAAATAAATTACTAATAGCACCTCGAACATTTCTAGAGGCTATTCCATTTTACTAGTAATACCATAAAAAATAAATATAATAATAATTAATATTTCTCAATCATTAATCAATTGAATAATTTATAACTATTATAAATCAATTAAATCAAACGATGTTTCAAAGACTGAATAGATTCGTTTATGCGGCTTACATGTGTGAATTTAGCCAGTGGTTATTATTTGAAAATTTTAAATAATAATGTTCACACATTAACTAGCTTGTGATGTGACAGTTAACTTAAGTCATCGCTTACAAATTTCATCAGTGAAATCCAATTTCACAAATTCAAGCGACACCTATTAGTAATGATTCGTCAACACTGTATTATTTTAGGACTTACAGAATTTTCTTGTGGTCAAAATTCCAATAAAGTCCATATTCAACTTGGTTAGTCCATAAAAAATGTCCTTGTTTCAACAATTACATTTATTATTTACTATACTACTTTGGCCAAAGATTTTGACTTTGAGTTGATAATAGTTGATCATGATACTAACCTCATACAATTAAGGAGACAATGCTCTGTTTAATAGTATTTCACATTCAATGCGTCAACTCGGACCCAACTATAGTCAGTCAATGGATGCCGTGTCATAAATCAACTATAATCAAAATGGACATTGAAATTTAATAGTATTTTTATATCGAGAGAACTGTGTAATATCATTATGAGTTATTTCCCATTTGACTTTGATTTTATTGGCGACTAGGAAACTCTCGGAAGTCATTTCGTAGTTATCACATAACTATTAGTACCTAACCCCTTGGCACCCCTTGTAGCCACGAGTAATACATCATCCAACATTTGAAGGGTAATGCATACACTAATCTCAATGAATGTATCAACATCCTTTCATGAGATATCTTGATCAGTAATATTCAAAACAATATGTTATTAAATTGTAATGACACTAAAATTAGAACACTTCATCTTCGAATATCAAAAAATTTCAAAATATAATTAAATGTTATAAATGTGATTTTATAAGCTTCTTAACCATCATTTAATTAGTAAATAATGACAAAGGACTTGTTTTTGAATTTTTTATAGAAATATATTCTTCGAAGTAAAAACGATAATGTGACTGAAAATCATTTATCGGTAAACAACTTTTCGATCAATATAAGTTATTCAAACTCATGTGCACTTATCTGATAATCAAATGAATATATTAGTAACTAATTAAATCACTATCCTCTTTACAAAGCGTAGAAGGTTTTAGAAGCTTCCATTAGGATAAGTGATATTATCATGAGAAGGGTATAAATGTAGTTAGCATAAAAGAGAAGTGATGTAAAGAAATAATGCAGTTGAGTCTTCCATGCCATAGTGGGGGTTAAAGGCAAGCTTAACGAAAACCATTCTTATGGCTATATAAGGAGAGGCATGCCACAGAAGATAAATCGCAAATTCACAAAGCTTAAAGCAGGCTACTTCCATGTCTTCTTCTTTCATATGTTCTAAAGAAAATTTTTGAAAATACTGTCCAATTCAACTCAAATATAGAGTGAAGTCTTTAGGGAATATTGTAACACCTTTCATCTAGTTATAATTTGAAGAAGTGAAGCCATTCCTCCCATGCAAGCCTTTGTTGTGAGCAATTGGTAGGAGGAGGAGGCAAAAAGCAAGGCAAAAGAAGGAAAGAAGAGAGAATAAGGTGGTTGCGAGGTTGGTTTTGGACTTTTTACCTTGGATCTTGGTTGCTGGATTGTAGGTGAGTTAACACACCTCTTCAAATGAAAAATATGACATATATATGTTGTGTTTTGTTTGTATTTAAGTTGTTGAATTATTATTGATATTGTAGAAAACATTGGTATGATTCTTGTTTTGAAAATAAGAAGCATATGTGATCCATGTCTATGGACATGGAACAGACTTGAAAAGATTCGTATGACTTGTGAAAAGACCTTGAAACAAAGCACATATGTTATAGATGGACTTCGGTTTAGATCAGAATCGGATTTGAAAGTGCACTTATAGCGATAGTCGCTATGGATGCATTTTGAGTTGCCTTATTTTTAGCGATTTCTATGGAACTTTGTAGAACTATCCTTAGGGGTTTCCTTCTATATTTACAACATTTTATATATGTGTTTGTTACTATTAAAGCTTTAATAATAAAAGGATAAGTAACATCTTGAAAATTGGCTAAAAGTTCACTTGTGCAAGACTGCCCCGTTTAGCCTTTATTTTTGGACTTTAAATGCTTGAAAAGATATTTAAATTTATTTATTCATTCTTTTTACATGTTTTTAATAACTCATATTAAAGTATTTCAAAAGTGGTTTGAGATATTTCTGAATTTTTGAGAATTAATTGTGAAATTTTAAAGAAGAAGATTCTATAATTAAAAAAAAATTCTAAGTTTTTAAGGAAATTATAAATTTGTTATTTCAAGTAATATTTTAAGTAAATGTTTTAAGCCTATTACAAGTATTATAAAGTGTTTTAAAATCATTTTTAAATGTATATAGTTTAAGAAAATATGCTGACTATTTTATATCTTATGTAATAAAATATCTTATGACTTGTTTGTTTAGATATTAAGTTTTGATGAATAAATTACCATATATATATATATATGACTTAAAAAAAGGTTTTAAAGGTTTAAACAAAAGGTTTAGAAAGGGGTTAGAATTACTTATTGGTCAAATGGTTAATTGTTTAATTACTTATTTGAAAAGTAAATAATTACGTTGAACACTAAAAGTGGATAAAGTAAGGCTTCTCTATTTGCGAGAGTTAAAATTGATGTTTGAGTAAGAATGAGTAATAGAGGCCTAACCTACTGGATTCCCTCTTGATCGAGGAATAGTAAGCCAGAAATGTTGGAAACTTGATAATCATGTGGATTTCTTACTTGTTTATGGAAATCATTAATACTATACTTAACATTAAAAGCCGACGAGGTAGATTTATCTATTTGTGGGATTCAAGAATGAAGTGTCTAGGCAAGGCTTTGATGTAACCAATGCTCTAACTTACCTGGCTTCACTCTTGGGCAAGGAATAGTTACGTTGGAATGTCAAAAATGAGTTATGTATGCGAATATTGATTTATATAAACAATTGATTTTGACTAGATGGTCGATTAATCGACTATCGAACTTGACCATATATGACTTAAGAAGTTATCGAAAAGCTTCATGGTTTCATGTCAATAAGGACCCCTAATGGGGGTACATGTATGAGATGTCTCTAGCTTTCACTTACTTTTAAGAGAACTAGAATTGAGTTAACTAGGAATTCGTCGATTGGTTTTGGAGAGGCCGATACTCGGGAAGATTATACTTATATGAGATGACTCAAACACATAATTACTGCAAAACCATATAGGCGGTTTATGTTCTGGAAGCGGTTGTGATGTGGAATGTTATAGAGTTGAACTGTCTATCCTAAGGTGAAGTCTAAGGGAGTGGTCAGTGTTAATATTTCAAATGGTGTTATCACATGGAACTGTCTATGTTGAGGAGTACTCCAAGAGAGATGACAAAACTAGCGATCATCGGAGGACTTATGTGGGAATCTATGTAGTTATTCAAGATCTTTTCGAGATGCTCGAGTCAATTAGTGATTCGTGATTTGGTCAAGATGATGGAATCCATTTAGGGATTCGTATTCCGTACGAGTGACGAAGACTCATGTGAGATATGTCGAACGTAGCCTCATCATCGAGAAAATGATATAAAATAAAGAAGGGGCATAGCCCAATGGTTAAGCTAACCTCAAGGGTATATCAGCTCTATATTTAGAGATGGTTATCAATTTTTGCTAGCGAGATTTGATATGACTCGGACCACACAGTGAGGGTCGTCTAGTGATGTTTACCTTAAAGTATACCCTATCTAGTGATATACGATGCTCGGAACGTAGTTTTTGATTCTTGTCATGGAGTTTGGATTTGGCTAGACCGAGGAGATCTCTATGGAAAATTCCATATGCTAACACAAAAACTATTTGATATGATTTATGTGATACATATTAGACATTATCTATCATATCAGTATATGTTAAACTTAATGTATGGTTGGTTTCATTTGAGGGGAAAGCCATTAAGGTAATTGGTATGGGTTCAAAAAGGTGCTATTATATTTACTCTTATTTCTTGAGTTTCTCACGCTGGTTTACCAGATCGATCTAGATGTTATTTTCTTCTATTGCTTGGGTCAACTCCGTGTATGCTTCCAAATTTAGCTGCGGATGCTTTGGAGCTTACGGAGACGAGCTGGAGTTTACTTACCATAGTATTCTTATTTCCGCTGCACTACTGTATTATATATATCCACATTGTGAGGACAAGCAGTTATAACTATCCAGCCTAATGATAGTACTTAGGTTTTGGTAACTCTAAAAATTTCTATATTCAGAGCAACCCTTTGCATTGTTCCTTTGATATTACATATTATCGATTTATTGTGATATTTTAATGTTGCATTCTTCCTCCTTGTTTTATTTTTTATCCTAACTTTCTATCTTTCCGACACTTAGATTCTCGGCAAGCGAATACCATGGATGTATTAGTGTCGACATTCGAGGGTCGAAAAGTTGAGTCATCACATTTGGTATTAGAACTCGAGGTTGACCAAATACCCTGGTTTTGGTTGGCTATGGCTAATTAGAGATAGGGTAAACGACACCCTAGAATGAGTTAAGTGTATTATGCATATGAGAGCATATTTGTATTTTGAAAACTAGAGTTTTAAAATTATTCCTTAGGAATATCTCCTTCCAGCAACTCATTCTTTGAAATAACTCTGTCCTCTCATTTCCTAAAGAAGTTTCGCTTTGATAGGTAGTAAGAACCATAAGTACTAGAGTTTCCAATGCTAGAGGTGGTCGGGGTAGTACTATCATGAATGGCGGGGATTGAGCATCGAGGAATGTTGCTCCAATCGAGGAACCGAGGTAGAATGTCATAGGGGAGTTCATGTAGATTAGACCACAGATGAGTTTTTCTTCACTTTGCCATGATTATGAGAGGCTGGGGGTTAAGAGGTTTAGTGGTACAGAGACAATTATAGAAATCCAGTCTTGGCTCAGACTACGTGGTCGGGTACTTGGAGATATGGAGCTAGATGATGCAATGAAGCATAGATTGGCATCATGACATCCGATGGATGCAACCATGGATTTATGGAGTTCTGTTACAGCTATTATACAAGAGAACGACTTCTCATAAGCCTAATAGAAAGATGAGTTTGAGATGAAGTTCGTTTCAAAAGTCGAAAAATCTTTGTTATTTAGGAGATCATTGGATTTGAAGTAAGGGGCAATGACCGTAACGGGGTATGAGAATTGGTTTGGTGCATTGTCTCGGTTTAGGTTAGGATTGGTTGACATGGGGTTGAAGAAGAATGAGATGTTCATTGCCAGTATGCGTTCCGAGTTTCTAAGAGATATGGCTAATCACCTTATGGGGTCTTTTATGAATTTGGAAAATATAGGTTTAATGCTCGAGAGTTGGCACCGAAGCTTGTTGTTTATACGCTAAAGCATTTCTCTTCTATACTAGATGGGAGAAATATGTGAAAGTTTCAGCAGTCGAAGTATATGTCCAACCTTGTTTGCTATCGGTGTGGAAAAAGGGCCACTTTGCTAAAAACTATAAGAAGGGGAAGGACGGTAGATGGTAAAGGCATCAATAGAAGAGGTACCACAATTTGCACCAAAGAGTTACTACAATTGCCATCAGCCTGACCATTTTGTCAGAGATTGTCCCATGCTCAAGAAAGAGGAACGACCAAGGGTCTTTATTATTTCTAAAACTAGAAGGGAAAGCAGATTGTTGAGGGCATATTATTTGGCTTTCCTATTCGTGTTAGTTGACTTTAGTTCTTCTTAGAGTTTAATACTCCGTAACCTTGATGTTCAGTCATGCTCGGCATGTTAGAAACATGGATTATTGTTTGTTGTTGATTTGTGGTCAGCTTATGAGCAGTTTTACCTTTCTACATCATGATCTGGCTAGACAATAATTATGGGCACATTGAAATGAACATCTCATGAATTAATTTTTACGGTTTGACTATAAGGCGTTCGATGATAATATTAGGTTAGAAGTTAAAAATTTAGTAAAAGATGTTTAATATAAAACAAAAGGATAGATAGGATATTTTGGAAATAAATATTTGTAAATAGATTTATATAAGAAAGTGATTTTGTATAAGTATAGTTTATAAAATATGACTTCTAAACAAAAAGGATTTAAAAGGGAATTCGAGAATTTAAATCCTAATATCTTTGAAAATGGTTTTCAAGGTTTTGGAGAAAGTAATAATAGTATTATTTGAAAATAAATATTGAGGAGATTGATTTAAGAAATTGAGATCATGACACTTAGTATTAATGAAGTTTATATCAATACCGCTTTAAAAATGATTTTGGTTAAGTGCCAAAAGTATAGTTTGGATGTATTGAACTCACTTTTATCACTTCAAAATAATTTTGGTGATGATTACAACATCATCAGCGTTCATTTTTGGGTTTCCAAGTATGGGATGCTACAAAGTTTTTTTTTAGTAAAATGGATTTGATTTAATCCCAAAATATGATTTGATGTACAAAATTTATATGTATATATTATTTCAAAATGATTTGAAACGAATACTGGTATTTAGTTCTAAAGTTCACTTGTTAGATTATTTGATGGACACAAGTATCTTATGCATTAGGATGGTTTGGTTTATGCATCTTGTAAGATATGTAGGTTGGTAGTTTCCATTTGTTAAAATGAAATGGGATTTTATACAATTTTGGATAGTTAGGAACGTCTAGATTATTATAGAAATTGAAACTAAATGTTTTTGAAAATATAAAGTTGAGTTATGTAACACTTGAATTTGAAAAGGTAGTAAGTTAAAGCGAGTTCAAATTGTTGATCATCCGTGTTGAGTAAGATGAATTGGATGTTTGTATATGCTCTTGGGATGTAATGGAGTATTATACGAGTATGAACTTAAGTTATCAAATGATTATAAACTTAAAAGTTATGAGATAATTCATAAATGATTTAGTATTGAATGACATACTATTTGGTATGAAAGGTATAAAAGGAATTGGTGTAGTTAAAAAACCAATAGGATAAATACTTAAGTTGTACGTAGGTTGTTTTATTTGCATGTTTATTCTTGATTCAATATTCGAGTACATATTTTTAAGGTGGTTTACGCTGGTCCGAATAAGGATTTTTCACTCGATTATTGACGGCGGATACTTGATATGAATTTGTGATATGATCTCGATGTTTTCTATTATGATAATAGTTATGCAAGGAAAATAGAGGTTTCTGATTAAAGAACCAAATCAGAGTGCATACTAAAGAAGTCAAGTGATTTATACTAGTTTGAAAGTGAAATTTATGTGATCGAGTAAGTGATCAGATCAGATATTGCATATTGATGGTCTATGTGCATCATACGGGCTTTAGTGCATTTATATACTATGTTTGCTAGCTTATAAAGAGTTTGGAAAATGACTCTTTGATTTATTATGAGGTAGCATGAATAATCGTCAAAGTAATGGCCTGAGGCTGTTAAGCGTAAGGTATGCTTAGTTGATTTTTTATCATTCTTGGGCGACGGGAGAGTTTTAAAACAGAGCGAACCATGTGCATTAGTTGCTAGTGATTGTGAATGCTATTTGAGTATTGTGTGCATGTTCCTTTTTTAAGTTTAGAAGTATTATGAAGCAAGGATGCATGGGGTGGCACCAAGAAGATAGAGGACAGTTTGAACGAGTTCTATCCAGTGTTGCTTATAGACTTGGGTTTCCTTCTTATCATAGCACCGTACATCTTTTGTAGTGTACTCACCGCTTGAGATGGAGTCGCTTAGTATGCGTCTTGGCTTGTAGTTAAGCTTGTATATAGTTTCAATAAAGCTCTATGTATGTACCTTGCTTCTTCTATCTCCTGATTATCATTCTTATTTGAATTTTGAGGACAAAATGTTCTAAATGAGTGAGAATGTTGCTACCTTGAAATTCGAACACTTCGTCTTTGAATATCAAAACATTTTTAAATATAATTAAATGTTATAAATATGATTTATAACCTTGTTTGACATCATTTAGTCAATTACTAATGGTAAGAAATTGGATTTTGTAAATTTTTTATAAAAATATATTCTGCGAAGAAAAATCGATAATGTGACTGAAAATCAGTTTATTGGTAAACAACTTTTCGATCTATATAAGTTGTTCGAACTCTTATGCAATTGTCTAATGATCAAATGAGTAAATCAACAATTAAATAACTCACTCTCCTCTTCATAAAGGATGGAAGGTTCTAGAAGCTTCCATTAGGATAAGAGATATTATCATGAGAAGGGTGTAAGTGTAATTTGCATAAATGAGATGTCATATAAAAGAGAAGTGATGGGAGGTGAGTCTCCCATGCCATGGTGGGGTGTGTGTGTGGGGTGGTGATGGAAAGCTTAAAGATCACCATTCTTGTTGCCCATATAAGGAGAGGAATAGTATAGTCGATAAATCACAAATTCACAAAGCTTAAAGCAAGCAACTTCCATGTCTTTTTCTTCTCTTATGTTCTGAAGGAAATTTTTGAAAATCTTATCCAAATCAACTAAAATTTAGAGCAAAGCCTTAGGGGAATGTTATAACACCTTCCACCTAGTTAGAGTTAAAGCAGCAAAGCCATTCTACCCATGTGAGCCTTGGCCGTAAGCAATTGGTAGGAGGAGGAGGAGGCTAGAAGTAATGCAAAAGCAAGCAAAGGAGGAAGAAGAAGATGGTTGCAAGGTTGGTTTGGAATTTGTTAGCTTGGATCTTGGTTGTTGTTGGGTTAAAGATTAGTTTCACACCTTTTTAATGGAAAATATAACATATATATGTTGTGTTTCAATTGTGTTTAAGTTGTTGATATATTATTGACATTATTGAAAATATTGGTTTGATTTTTGTTTTGAAAACAAGAAGCATATGCGATTTCCATGTCTATTGGCTTGGAATGGATTTGAACGGACTTGTATTACTTGTGACAAGACCTTGAAATAAAGTACATAGGTTATAGATGGACGTTGGTTTTGATCGAACTCGAATTTGAAAATACGCTTATAATGATAGTCGCTATGGATGCGCTTGTGAATTGCCTTATTTTGTCAATTTTTATGGAACTTTATAGAGAGGTACTATGGGTCATGTTTACATTTTTTTATATGTATGTTTGTTGCTATTAAAATCTTGGATGGTAAAAAATTAAGTAACATCTCGAAAAGTGGCCAAAAGTTTACTTATGCAAACTGCACCGTTTAGCCTTGATTTTTGGAATTTAAAGGTTTGAAAAGATATTTTAAATTTAAGTATTTTATTTCATTCTTTATACAAGTGTTTACTAACTAGAGTATTTCAAAAGTGGTTTGATATATTTATGAAATTTGAAGAATTAGTTGTGAATTTTTTAAATAAAATTTTTATAATAAAAGGCTTGTTTTTCAATGTTTTTAAGGAAAATAAAAGTTGTTATTTTCGGGTAATATTTTGCGTAAATGTTTTAAAACCTATTATAAGAATTATAAAGTATTTTAAAAGAATTTTTAAGTATTTATAGTTTTTAGAAAACATGTTTACTATTTTATATATTATGTAGTAAAATATGTTTTGACTTGTTTATTTACATATCAAGTTTTGGTAAATAAATTACTATACAATAGGTATAAACAAAAAGTTTAGAAAGAGATTTGAATTACTTAATAGAAAAATAGTTAATTGTTTAATTACTTGTTTAAAAAGTAATTAACTATACTTAACAACCGACGAAGTAAGGCTTATCTATTTGGAAGAGTTAATACTAAACTGTTAATCATGTTCAAATAGTAAGTCGGAAAATGTTGAAAACATGTTAATCATGTTGATTTCTTACTTTTTTAGGGAAATTATTAATACTAAACTTAACACTAAAAGCCGATGATGTAGACTTATCCATTTGTGAGATTCGAGAATGGAGTGTCTAGGCAAGGCGTTAATGCAACCAGTGCTTTAATTTACCTAGCTTTACTCTTGGACAAGGAATAGTGAAGTTGGAATGTCAGAGACGAGTTAAGTATATGAAAATTGATTTGTATAAATAATTGTTTTTGACTAGATAGTCGATTAATCGACTGTCATACTTAACCAAATATGACATAAGAAGTTATCAAAAGCCTTCACGATTTCATACCAATGAGAATCCTCGGGGAGGAGTACTGGTAAGAAATGTCTCTAGCTTTCTCTTACTTATGAGAGAACCAAAATTGAGTTACTTAAAATTCATCGACTTGTTTTGGAGAGTTCGATATGCAGGAAGTGTGTACTTATATGAGATTACTCAAACCCATAATCACTTCAAAACCATGTATGCGATCGATGTTCTGGAAGCGGTTGTGATATGGAATGTTGTAGAGTTAAACTATCTGTCCTAAGGTTAAATCTAAGAGAGAGGTCAATGTTAGTAATTCGAATGGTGTTATCGTGTAGGACTGTCTATCTTAAGAAGTGCTCCAAGAGAAAGGACAACATTAATATTCGTCGGAGGACCTATGTAGGAATCCATGTGGATATTTGAGATATGTTCGAGATGCTCGAATCCATGTAGTGATTCATGAGCTAATCGAGATGATGGAATCTATTTCGGGGTTTGTGTTCTGTTTGAGTGATGAAGACTCACGTGAGAGATGCTGAACGTAGCCTCAACGTCGAAAAAATGACAGAAAATAGAGAAGGGTCATGGCCAGGGGGTTTAGTTGACCTCAAGGATATATTAAGCCCATATTTAGAGATGCTTATCGATTGTTGTTATTGGCAATTGATATGACTCGAACCATACAGCGAGGGTAGTCCGGTTATGTTTACCTTAGAGTATATCCTATCTAGAGATATACGATGCTTCGAAGGTAGTTTTTGGTCCTTGTCATGGATTTTGGATGCAGCCAGCCCGAGGAGATCTTTGTGGAAAAATTCATATGCAAACGTGCCTTAACCGTAATGATTGTATACTTATTACTGTTGTGGCGTTCACACAACTATTTGACATGATTTTTGTGCTACACACTTGACATTATCTACCATATCTCTATGGTTGGTTTCAGTTGAGGAGAAAACCATTATGGTAATCTGTATGGTCACAAAAAGGTGCTATTATATGTCACTTCTATTTTTCAAGTTTCTCACACTGGTTTACGAGACTGATTCGAGTGTTATTTTCTTATAATGTTCAGGTCATCCCATGTATGTTTTCATATTTAGCTACGGACACTTTAGAGCTTATGGAGGCGTGCTAGATGTTTACCTATCGTAGTGTTATTATTTTCATTGCACTACTGGATTGCATATGCCGGCATTGCGAGGAAGGTAGATATAATTGTATAGGCTGATGATAGTACATAAGTTATGTTAACTTTGAAAATTTCTATATTCAGAGTAACCCTTTGTACTGTTCCTTTGATATTACATATTATTGTTTCATTGTGAGATTTTGATGCTATGTTCTTCTTCCTTGTTCAATCATCGTTTTCTTTATTTTATCCTAACTTTTTGTCTTTTCGGCACTAAGATGCTCGACATGCGAATACCGTGATATTAGTGTCGACATTTGAAGGTCAAAAAGTCGGGTCGTTACATAAATAATGTCATAAATTTCTCATGATTACAACATTTTATGACTACTATCATATAACATATTATTTAATGATTTTATGTTAAATATATTCAAATTAATTATTTAATTAATATTTCATAATATAACAAATATGTAATGGAAAACAAACATCTTTTATTTCGAACAAGATTTTACTACAAAGTTAATAGTTTACAATAAAGTACAACATTTCCCTTTGGGCATTCCCTATCTCTATCAGTCCTATCTTCAAAACTTGCCTTTTCCTCAAACTTGTAGGTAGAATCCCAGTAGAAACAAAGTGGGTCCATTAACAAGTGTCGGAAGGATCGTTATCGATCGATCTTGTTGATTCTACGCTTATCATTTTCTTTAATATCCCATTCTTAAACTATTCTAAGCCTATCGATCCATTCCTTTGCCATTTCATTGTCCAATTCCATCTAAATGTCACTTGGTTCAAATATCAAATAACACATTCCCTGAACAAAATTGAATGAACATTTTAGGTCAATCACTTTGCCATGTGACACTCAACTATAATTCTTCATAGCTTGTGATCCATTAACATGCTATAACAGCAATATAGTTTATTAATATGTGATCATTATCAATAATTTGGTGATTTGCGACAAATTCAAACAATAACTTGTGACGATCTTTAAATTGAAAATTAGCAATAACCTCTTCTCTTCTTCTCTTACAGCATGCAACACCTACATATTTTGGTACTCTTCATATTAACAACCTTGACTCCTTTTTATTAATAACATACAACATTTTTTATTAATGGCTACCAATAGGATGTGATAAATTTATTTTAATAGAATGCGTCAATCCTTTATGGAATAATTTACGACAATCTTTTATAATGATTCGCGATAACCTTAAAAATATAGCTTGTGATAATCTCAACCTACAATAACTACAAACTTTAACATGTGGCAGCTTGTGATAATATCCATAAGATATGATAACTGTTGGATCAAGTGCATTGGAAGTGGACAAAAAGGGTTAAATTTTAAAGGAAATCCTTCTGCTTGTAATTGCTTGTTATTGACCATCATATTTACACATAAAATGTAGGAAATAATAGTATCATAAGGTGTATTTGTATCAACCTTAACAATGCATAAAATAAATTAATATATGTATAATGTGTATAATGTGTATATATATGATCACTGGTATTTATGACCACGTGGTGTGTGTGTATATGTATATTAACATCTGATATGTAATTTTTTTTTTCTAGCATATCATTTCTTTTCTTTTTATAGAACGAGCGACACTTAACTTAAGCCATGCACTCATTTGGTTCCTAAGGGGATTGAACCCAAGACTTCTAGAATCATAATCTAGAGATCTTACCACTTGAGCCAGTGATCCTTGATTTATATCATACAATTTCATATATACTTTGTAGTTAAAGCGCCTAGCAATTATATATATGTTATAGTAGTGGAGGTGCAAAAGGCTATAGCACAGACATATCAGAAAATAAGAGGGGCGTTATAATCTTTATTGGAGATAAAAATCAAATCTCTAAAGTGGATTTACTCTCATTCCTATAATATTTGTGTAGAAAAAGGAAACATTGTTCATTACTATATACCAAAGCCGACGAATATCATGATCCATGCAGTTTACACTTGATGAATAGAATATATTTTTATGTTGATGACTTAGTACTCGAACTTTTAGGCATATACCCTAAATTTATTGATTGGTTTATAAGAGAACTTGTCAAATTAACCTTTTTATATGAAAAGTAGTAAAGTAGATGCTAAATATCCTTGATTTAGTAGGCATATCGGCACTTTAAGCGAATCTACTATTCAATAGCGCCAAATTGAGAAAAAGTAATGGTCGAATTGCACTAAGCACTTTAACAGAGTATTAGGGGGGTTTTAACTGCATAACGCGTGCGTGCGCACACACACATATATAATTTATTATTTCTATTTAATACATGGCATTGACCATAGTTAGTTTTGAAAAATATATTACTTTTAAAGGTAAAAAACCACTACCACTACCATTTTTAAGTACAATTAATATAATCTGCAAATATATACTTATATGTAAATAAATTCTAAAAGATATATAATTATATTTGAATAAAAAATAAACATTTTTTAGGAAATTATAGATACATAAATGTATATTATGTATAATCATACACTAAAAATATAAATTTAATTCAAAATATTAATTTGTCAATACCATACTAATTATAAATGTGTGTGTGATTTTGTATGTATACATGCATGTATCTGCGTGTGCTAGGTCGAAAAGAAAATAATCAATTTTATTTTTCGATATGTATTGAGATAGAATTTTTATACAAATACATATTATATTTAAATATATTATCGCTTATAATATTTCAAATACATACATGTATTAAAATAGAACTGATACAATGTTTTATAAAGTTTTATATGTGTGTATATGATATACTAGGCCGAACAAAAATTGTTATAAATATATACATACACATTTCATATTTAAACCTATGTGTCATTTAGCTGGGTACAAATAATATTGTATATGTATTTAATCAAAATAATTTTTTTAATACAAAAATAAAAATAAAAATAATTTTTTTATCTCTTCGATTAAGCCGACTTTGACACTTTGTATTTGTAAGTTACACCCTCTTTGAAATCTACCTAAGTTCTCATTCTACCTTGGTTTGAAAACTAAACCTGTAGGTTCTAAATTTATGCTTATAGAGGCTAGAGTTTGTCGATAGAAAATATGAAAATAATGAGTGAAGTCGGTGGTATTTTTAATCGCAGATTGGTTAAAAAATATCTAGTATATCTCCACTTTATCTCCTTATTTTTCTCTATATTTGATATCTTATTAAAAGAGCAAATCAAACCCTTTATCTCTACATTTCTGGTCGACCCCTATATTTACAAATTTATTTGTAAATTTTAGTCCTGATTAATACTCCCGTATTAATTATTTAAGAATTAATTTTATCAATTTATTTGATTAAACCAATATACAAATTCACATTTTAAAATAAGAGTGGTATTTTACTCAAGCAGAGCACTTGTTTTGGTGGATCGGGGGTTAAAGCTCATAACATCTAGAACCTTATTCTAAGGTATCATTCTACTTTCCACATGAGCTTGGTCCTTAAATTATATAATATTTATATATTATTTTAATTAATATGTAGGCTTTAAATAAATAAATACCAAAGAAAATTAATACAATGTTTATATTGATTTCCTTGATTTTAATTTATAGTATTTACTTTTTAATTCGATCAAGTTGAATTTGGAAATATTGAAAAAAATATTATACCGTGGCTCCATGATGTGAACTATTCCCTCGGTAATATATAAATGATTTAAGTAATAAAATTTATATAGAACTTGTTGAAACATGGTAGTGGGCACGAGTCTAGTTTACTATAGATAGTTTAGGTGCAATTATATTTTTAATCTAATAAAGCTCTATCCCGAGTAAGGATATATTGTGCATGCTTTCTTGAAGTTCATCATCATCACCAAGATAGATATAGTGTAGTTAATGGTAAAAATCTCTTATAATATCCATAGTTAGCTATGTAATACGTATTTAAAGCCCTTTGTTCAATCTAACAACATTAATAGATCAAGTTTTCTACTTTGGCAAGACATTTTAATTTTAAGTTGACAACTAATTACCGCGATATTAACCTTTTACAACGAATGAGGCCAATCATCTCCTGAGTAGTGTTTCACTTCAAGTGCTTTAACGAACACCCAACTATGGTCATAACAAAAGTATCGTGTCGTGCGACTAATCATAATCACACTATATTCTAAACACTAAAGATCATGGTACTCTCAAGTCTGAAGACTACTGCACATTACATAAGATAATTTATTTTGACTAAGTTGTATTTAACATATTAATGACTCTCGTTGAGTCATTCTATGATTGTTCAAAGCTGTACAAGTACGTAATCCCTTGGTATCCCTAATGATCATAAGTAATTCACCATCTATCAAATGGAGAGCATTACGTACACTAATCTTAATGGATGTATCAAATCATTTTCTCGATGCATCTTGGCTAGGAACATCCAAGGAAAAGTATTTTCAATACATGATTCAATATCCTTGGTTATGAACACATTCTCAATTGCAGTTGATCGAGTACGTTTTGTAAGGATTTTCTACTTGTATGTATTTATTGTTTTTGGAACATTACTGATATCATTATATGGTAATCCACATATAGAAAGAAAAAATAAAACTATATTTTATTTCAAACAAAATTCTTATATAAGATTTAAGTTACATAACAAATTACATACTCGTCCCTAGGACACACTCTTAACTCTATCATACTTCTCAAGCCAGGACAAGCATCATTTCCATTATAGATTGTGAATTATTCCTGGCAATTTTTTTCCTTTACAGGTCTAATAACATCACCATCACTTAGAGGAATAAACTCATTTGCACTCACATTTTATCCCTTAAGGTTTCACGCGAGTTAGAACTAACTCTTATTTTTCATGCTTTACCTTTATCCCTGCAGCTTTGAACTCTTTGAATAATTTTCACACAAATAATTCCATTTTGCATGTTGATGTAGCAGTGCATGAGTTAAAAAACAAAATTGCGATGAAGTTTATTTTTAAGTACATAAACTTTCATAAATATATCATTTGTTATAGTGCCCTCTAATAATGGAACTGAATAAATAAATAAATAAATGTAGCGAATAGATAAATATGAAGTAAACATTAAAAGTTATGTTCATCTCCATGCCACTGGGGTTGGGTTGGATTGTTTTAGTTAACTGTTAATTTTCCTTTAGCAATACATTACCAAGAAAAGTACTTGCTTATCATTATAGTTAATATGTGATCATTTTGTGAATCGGATCAGTTAAAGATGAGAATCCTAAGAGCATTCCCAACATTATAGGTCGGTCAGGGGTGTCATATGCCTTTTTTAACTGACTTACCACTACTGATTTCCCTAACAAGCATTTAGAAATGCGGAGTTATCCAGCATTTATAATGCCTGATAACACACGATTCATTAACAACTTCCTACGTGGAAATTTGCATGGGGTTTTAAAATAAATCAAAGCCTTCGGTTTATCTGGCATTGTTAATGTCAGATAAACTGTTATAACTTATTAATTTTGTTTTCAACTAAGAAGATTTTCAAAATAGATGGCCAAAAAACCAAGATAAAATGACTCATGAAATTGGAAACGTTCTTAGAAGAGCTAGAAGAGGAAACTCAAAAGGTAGAAAGTCTAACTAAGCAAACGATACCGATCGGTATCGTAGGGTCCTCTCGGTACCGAGAGCTTTTGCATCACTTTAGGCCCCACCAACCACTTATACTTTCTACAATACTTCAAGCAATCTTCGTCAAGTGCTTTTCCTAGAGAATAGATGAGCGATACCAAAGATTAATGTGAAGAAAGAAAAGAAAGCAGGATAATATAAGCGTCATAAAGCCAATCGTCGGGAACGACTCAATCTTAATGGAAAAGAGTTTGGAATAGATGAAAACAAAGATAGGAACGCAAGACAAGAGAGGAAGATAGGTTTCACCACTACAAACTTATCGGTACTAAGAGAAACCTTCCAGTACAGATAGGTCCATATTGGGAGTTGGGCCACGTGCTCTCTTGTACACCTATGGGCTTGCATTTGGACTTTTTACCATGTGGGCTCTTGGATCTGTAGAGAAGTTTCCTCTATAAATATCAAACCTATATCAACTAAATAAGGACTTCGAACTCTGGATCGTCTTTATCTCCTATCTCTCTACATTATAGTCACCTAGGCAGATACTTTTGGTAGCTCTAGACTAGACAACTTATCAATCCCTTGTACTACTAACTCTAACTCTCTATCAAATCCATAATCAATAAGACTGTAAAGTGGACATAGGCCAGAGATTTTCGAACCACTATAAAAATCTTATGTCTCTCTGCTTTTTAATGCTTTTTTACACTTTTGTACTGTTTCTACCAGATCTAATCCTATAATAGGTCATATTTGGGTATTGTGCCACTTTTGGCATCAACATTTGGTATTTTCATTGACAAATCAAGCTCAGGGTAAGATCTAGCTTGCTATTTTAGATTAGAAGAGGTCTACTAGTTAGATCCAAAAGTTTTGCATCAAAAGTTTGGAAACTTACTATTTGAATTCAATGACACCTAAAAGAGAAAGATCATCCAGAACAGTAGTTAGTGGAGATGAGGAGAATGCTCGCCAAGTTGAAGTTTTAAACTAAAAGGTGGTACACAGATCATCTGCTCAACAGAAAGTGGTTATAAGGGGTCAGCTTGATAAGATGCTGTAGGAACTAAACCAGAAGATGGCGGATATCCAAAAAGCTTTGATGGACAAGATGAATGCTCTGCTAACCCAACAGATGCAAAGGACTAGGAGGAGTAGGAGAGAAGTTTCTCCATCTAGATTTAAAGAAGAGACTTCATCCATTCTTTTTAGAGAAGGGAAAGAAAAAAAGGAAAACCACGTGAAGTAGTTGCAGGAGTTACAGAATGAATTGTAGAAGGAAACAAAAGTGCTCCTCTTACAAGAAAATAGCTCGATACTAAGAGGATTCCTCTCGCTACCAAGAGGAGATGGGATATGATGTAGATGCTATGGATTTGTCCGATTACGAAGACACCTACCGCATGATGGCGATGATTGCAAGCTGAGCATTGAAGCTAATGGTGCTAGAATTCAAACAACTACGGCAGAGCCAATCGGGCGTTAATGGAATACTGAAGGAGTGGTTCACCTAGAGAATAAAGAACCTAGATGTTAGAATGCAAGCTGAGATCATTTGTGGAGCCAAATACTCAGTGCAGCACTTGGTAGTTGTTTTATAGAGTACCAAGCTAGCGAGGAATACATAGCAAACATGGTTAAGCAGTTGGTTGAAGAAATAAAAGGTAGAGAAAAACAAGGATTGGGGTTCCGCACTAAGATGGATTCTGGTTTTGGAGAATAATCTGAGAGAAGAGTATCCTAGGAAGTTTACAATGCCAACAATGCCATTGTAAAGCGAAAATACCGATCATAGACAACATTTACTCAGCACAAATGACACATAGACGGTATTAGGGCGATAGACGCTGTTTGATGTTGGTGTTTCCCAACTTTCTATGAAGGAGTTGCATCGATGTGGTTCATTAGGCTCATGCCAAGGCCATATTGACCTTTGATGAATTAGCTAGGAAGTTCTTGGAGCAGTTTTGACTTCATGATGCTCAGTCCAAGGACAGGATGTCCTTGTCGAGCTTATCTCAAGGACCGAAGGAGTCACTGGAAAGTTTCCTGAATCGGTTTAATATTGCTGTTACCGAAGTAAGTAATCTAAAGAGGGATTTGGTATTTATGGCATTGGTCCAGGGCATTCACCCAGACATGGAATTCAATATATGGCATAAGATAAAGAAACCTGCAACTATGGAGGGGTTCCATCAAAAGGCCGATCAATTTGTGTGCTTGGAAGAAGCAAGTCTTGCTTTAGGCAATGCTAATGACAGATGGTTGAAGGAGGTTATCCGAAGCAACATAAAATTAAAGCAATCTAGAGATACCGCTAGAAAGTTTATAAACCAAAAGAAATGGAATCAAGGCCTTGGCGGCAGGCATAATGATAATAAGAAACGTTCGAGTAATGTTAAACTGGATGATTACACTCCTCTGAATGATACATTGGAAAATATATACCTAGCCACTCAAGGAACAATATGGTGTAAGAAGCCAACCAGAAGGGAGGCAACTGTGATGAACATCCTATACTACCGACATCCATTATACAAAAGATAGTGCACTGTTGACGTACCCAACCGACATAGGATGGTTTTAAAAGGTAGAAATAAAGACAAAAACATCACAATACTTCTCGTATATCTCATATCATGTGGAATAAAATATATTATCAAAGATATAAAACAAAACACACAATAATAACTAAGTGATCCAAATATCAGAGTGCATTACACAAAGTTATACACCAGGTAATAGAGTTTTTTACAAAGTAAAGTAAACTCAAATAACCATCTTATACTAATAATAAGCAAGCACTGGCAAGGCTCCATAGTGTTGCAGAATAGAATAAGCATAGTAATCCACATATAATACGAGATAACTCAATCTAGCTCATTTTCTACATAGCACTACATTGCACCGAGACCTACTATGCAGTCTACTCATTAAATAGTATCTAAGATAATAAGAAGCAAAGTATAAAACCTTGAGTCAGATAACAATCTGGTTTGAGCGGTAAATAAATCTCAAAATACTATACAAGTCAATATAGTAAGGAACATGGATATATGAATCATACCTGACCAGTACCTGTAACCAAAGAGTTAAAACATAATGAACATAATATGATATTCTACAAGCTATAAAGGTATAATGCAAACTACATATGATGATGGGTGTCCAGGTATCCCTATCTCCAATACCTATCTCCAATGACATCCCTATAGTGGTAGACCATAGAAGAAGAAAAATCAAAGCAACCATAGCATCTACCAAACAATCCTCATAATCACTCACTATGCTATAGACATATGAATGTTAGTCATGTAGCGTTGATCAATATTACTTAGAAATCACTATGCACTGGATTGATGATGGCCAAATATATAGATACGTAATTAAAGCACAACAATTAAAGAAACAATAATATGAATATAACAACAACGGTAATAAATAGTAAAGCAAGAAGCAATCACACTAGAGTTTTTATATAGGTTCAGACCTCCATGTCTACGTCCAGTCCAAGACTCCTTTTGGAATTAACTAACAAACATCCTCATTTACCCGTAGGAATAGGCGCCTGAGCAGCAGAATAAGATTTCAATACACTTACCTGAGCAGCTGAACCGGACTTAAATATTTTATTTTCTAAAGAAATAACTTGACTATATATTGTGTCTTCAATACATTGAGTATTCGAACTAGAGTACAACATCTATAACCTTTAAAAATGATACATAATGAGTGTGAAGAGGTTAGGAGGTGGACTAAAACTAGAGTCAAATAACCTGTAGCGAAAAAGCACTGGTCTAAGTTAGCTTTTGGAACTAATATGGAGTTTAGAGCATTTAGAAGAAATATGATAGTAGTTTTAGAGTATAAGATTGATAGTTTGTTTTCAGAATGGTATAAGACTTATATACAAGTTATTGGAAGCCAATAAATAGGCGTAGCCTTCAGAAATTCGCATTGGAGAAAGCACATACGTTGGATGTTGCACCACTTCAAAAATGCTTGAATAGGCACCTGAACTCTTCGTTTTATAATGACTAATATAAATTTGTTTACAGCCTTTAAAGCATAGCAATGTGAGGTGTATTGGTTGATGCCGCTTTGCACTCTGGTGACCTGGTTTCGAATCCCAGCATGCATGTATATTTTAAGAAAATTATTTTTTGAATTTTTATAAATAAGAAAAGTTTGCCACCTAGAAATTCACAAAATCAGTTGTAGAATGTGTGGTAGGGTATTGAACTTTCTCTTCGGGGGCCAGGGTTTGAAACCTGCTTCTGCTCTTTTTTCCAATTATTTGTACTTTCACTTTATCAAATTGCTGGTAGCCTACCTCTACAAAGAAGCTTCGGTGGTTAGTAAAGTGATGTGTTATTTACGATGCTGCCTTCAATTCCTACCTTCTCATGTTTTTTAAAACTAGTTTTCCATTTTCTCCACGCATTATATTATTTTTGCAACCTAGTTTTCCATTCTCTTCACACATTATTTAAAAAGATGTTTGACCTAAAATAACTCAATAAACACATTAATAGCTTGTTATATAATTTTTATCATCAAAACACTAAATTTGTGTATTCAACAATGATAACTTATATGACCTTTCAACTATCAGAGACTAATGTAAATCCCCATTTTTAGTGCACTCTCTTTAGCCCGAAGCAGATACTAGGCCCATTCATTCGGTCCAAGGTACATAGATCCATTCAACCGATCCGAGGTAACCAAACAAAGTACTTGCAGGTGCCCCCACATTACCCATGATTTGAGTACATCAAAAAACACTTCGAGTATCAACAATCACTTAGCATGCATATTCGAGCTCTTTCCTTGCTCCATTTAGTTTCCATTATCCTCGAGGAACCATTTACATTCCCTCATTCCATGAGTCCTTTCAACATCGAGTCCTTATCTTCGGAACCTAACTCCATTCATCGTCGAGTTACCATTCGTACGCTGGAGCTTTTATCATGTTGTTACATCTCCATCGAACACTAAGTGAACAAGTATACACCTTCAGCATGTCATGCAGAGTCCCCACTCCCCCCTTTTGGAAGTTTCACTCAGGCCCCTTCATATTATGTAACTCGGTACTGGGCTAAAATCACTCGGCGTCGAGTCATATACTTAGCCAATTTTAACGAAGTCTCTTTCCCTACTAATAGTACCCCTTTTCCAAATGCTTTAGACCCCGACTCTTTCCTCAAAATGACTTAGATTTACCTTAAAGTTATAGTTTCCAAGTCATAAAAACAACTTGAAATATTTCCCAATACGTAGCCATTTTTCGTATCTTGCATTTGTCCATCTCCTCTAGCCTTTCTTTAGAGAACCTAACCATCATTGAGCCATTTCCATCATAAAAAATAAATCAGTAGCGACCTAAACAACTCAGAATCGAGTCATGAGCTTAGCCCCATTCTTGTTGCGATTTGAACTCTAGGCTCCTACCATGCTCCAGAATCTCCCCACCAAGTTTCGCCCAATTCTGACCATCTTTACCTTCGATTTATTGAATTTTCCAATCTTTTTCCTAACTACCTAAATCACTAGCAAACCACATCAAAGCATAACATATAAAAAATATAAAATCATTCATAAACAACCATTCATACAAACAATGCATAAGAAAACAATAATCAAGCAACTTCTAATCTAAATCCGACTTTACATAAGCATATGAATATGAAAAAAGGAAATTACAAGACCGTCATGAAACTCCATTTTTAAAATCCTCAAATTTCGGACATAAACCTATATTAACATGTGGTTAGAGTTAGAATACAATGTTTAAGCCAAAAACAATGTTAAAACATCAACCCCTACCATATAAAAATGCTTACTATAGTGAGAGATCAAGAACCACTCACCAAATGCTGCAAAATACTAATTCCTCCTTAGATCTAAAGTTGACAGCAAGGAAGAAGGATGCAAATTAGCCAAATTCATAATGTCAAGTTTCTATACACTAATCACCTCTCTAATTGATGATTTGCTAAGATTAGTAAGGAAAGTATGATTTTTGGATGAGATTAGGGTTAATGGAGGTTTAAAGCTAATTTGGAGAAGGTGGAAATAACATAGATATGATTCTATGGCCTCCATTTAGCCTAATTTTCGAGATAGGTTAATGGGCATATGTACGGGCTTAGTTAATTACCCGGTAAAACAGGCCCACCACAGCCAAAACTTAAAACAGCAATAACGCTCAAATGGTAAGTTCGTTATTATATTATGACCATTCTACGGAATGGGAAACAATTAGCCTAAAGAAATGAAAGTGGTTCGAGACTCCAATTCGGCTCTTATCAATAGCTACAGTCCATAAAGATTTTTATGGTAAAAATGGTTACATAGAAATTTGAAAAAAAAAATCATCGATATGGAAAATGTCCCAAAGATTCACTTCCTAAAATTTTAGAGTCAAATGATCTCAATAAATAAAAAAGTACTTTACGATCCTTCGATATGTAGAACATTGGTCGCGACATACACTCTCCCCCCTTTAGAAATATCACCCCCTAAATCCCCGAACAAACATGGATAATCAATCATAGTTACCCCGCATGCCTAATAATCATATGGACCGTCAAATATATCGAGCAAGCAACCATGCAATCAATAATATAGGTAAAACCTACCTTAGCATGCGAGAAACTACGTTGCTACATATGGTAGCAAAAGTGAACGTAAACATGATAAACAATTGGCCTTACTATGCAAAATGCTCTAGATATATGGTCTGCATGCTTTCCTCCGTTACCCACGTACGATCGCTTTCACTTTCACCTCATTGAACCTTCACTAACTTCACCGCCTTCCTCATAAGTCGCTTTGTATCTCATCCAACAGTACAAACCAGCCTACGAGGTTTTGAAGCTTTTAGTTCAATCTCGACATCATTACGTTGATCCGGTGCAATAGTCAAGCCTAAGTTGTGCATAAACTTCCACAGACAAGAAAAGTGGAAGTCAATGTGCGTGCCTGCCATTTTCTGAGGTAAGTTGCCATATATGCCAGTCTCCTAATCCTCTCTACTATCGGAAAGGACCTATTAATTTCATCCCCAATTTCCCAGTACAACTGAATCGAATACATTCTTTAAAGGAGAAATCTTCATAAATACCATATTGCCGATAGAACATTCCAAATCTCTACATTTTCTATCAGCGTAGCTTTTCTGCGTATCTTGTGAAGCTTCCATTCTTTGTCAAATGATCTCTATCTTCTTCGAGATTTCTATAATCATATCTGGCCCAAGTATCAGTTTTTCTCCTGCATCCAACCAACATGAACAGGCGTCACACAGTCAGCCATACAATGCTTCATATGGTTTCACACTGATTTATATTTAACTTATCGAAATCGTGAATATAATTCCTTTAATAAGCTTCCATATTTAACTTATCGAAATGTATTGCTTTCGGATTCATAAAACGATGTTTATAAATTCGATTTATATTTTATAAAAACTTTAATTTATAAAATTCCTTTATCAACCAATTCCATTTATATCTCAATTATATACCAAAATTCGATTATAAGTTAATTCACTTATAAATCATTTATTACAAATTCATTCCTTTTATATCTTAGTCAATTCATAAATATTATTTAATTATAATATTCCATTATAATATCATTTTAATGCTTATAAAAATCATTTATAATTCCATTATTTTTATTTATAAAATACCAGTTTTATAAATCTTATATGTATAAACCGCTTATAATAAATCAAAATTCTCATTTAACTTATTTTACGAAATAGTTGTCTCCACATTTCAAAAATCACATTTTGATTCCATTTAAATAAACTTCTTCTTTTAATAATTTACAAATCATTATTAAAACTTATATAACTTCAAAAATCATACTTAAGTATATTTCAAAAATCATATTTACATATATTTCACAAAAATCATAATTTTTATAACATAAAAATTATAACTTTTATTCCTTTAAAATAAATTCGTTTCCTTAACAATTCAAAAGCTAATAAAACATATATTTTAATCACTTTGAAATCCCTTTTAATTTAAAATCATCACTTCAATATTTTTGAAATTCCAAAATATGGCATAATGCTACAACAGCACTAAATAAGGTGATTCACATCAATCATCGCATCCACAAATTATATACGACATAATAACAGCATATATCACAATATCAGTAAATAAAAATCAACACGGGTGAGGAGTCTAGTTGGATCCCTCCAACCTTGTCACCTGCAAAAATATACATATGAGAATATACGTACAATGTCTACTTCGAGGAAGACGCGCGTACAAAAGGTCATCTGCCCATATACTTTACAAAACATCTCCTTTCGAAAATTATTTACTATAACAACAGTGCTATAGTCCATGCTTTCCTTACTTCCTGAACACGTCTATTTTAACAATGAATGTTGAAATCTATGTATTCGATGCTCACACGTTTTAAAACATCTTCAAACCATTTAACTCCATTTAAAAGATCACTTTCCAAAACATTTATTTAATGAAAAGATTATTAACTGTTCAAAATCATGAATGTAATTCTCTTGCCAAATTCATTATTTCTACACATTTATTAAAGGATTATCCACTGTCCAAAATCGTGAATATAATTCCTTTAATAAGCTTCCATATTTAACTTATCGAAATGAATTGATTTCGGATTTATAAAACAATGTTTATAAACTCCATTAATACTTTATAAAAACTTCGATTTATAAAATTCCTTTATCAACCAATTCCATTTATATCTCAGTTATATACCAAAATCTGATTATCAGTTAATTCACTTATAAATCATTTATTACAAATTCATTCCTTTTATATCTTAATCAATCCATAAATCTTATTTACTTATAGTACTCCATTATAACTTCATTTTAACACTTATAAAACTCCTTTATAATTCCATCATTCTTATTTACAGAATATCAATTTTATAAATCTTATATATACATAAACCGATTGTAATAAATCAAAATTCTCATTTAACTTATTTTACAAAATAGTTATCTCCATATTTCAAAAATCACATTTTGATTCCATTTAAATAAACTTCTTCTTTTAATAATTTATAAATCATTATTAAAAGTTATATAACTTTAAAAATCATACTTAAGTATATTTCACAAAATATATTTACGTATTTTTCGTGAAAATTATAATTTTAATAACATATAAATTATAAATTTTATTTGTTTAAAATAAATTCATTTCCTTAACAATTCAAAAGTTACTAAAAACATTTATTTTCAAAATCACTTTGAAATCCCTTTTAGTTTGAAATCATCACTTTAATATTTTTAAAATTCCAAAATATGCCCCAATGCTACAACAGCACTAAATAAGGTGATTCACATCAATCATCGCATCTAAACATTATATATCACATGATAACAGCATATATCACAATATCTGTAAATAAAAAACAACATTGGTGTGAAATCCAGTTGGATCCCATCAATCTGTTACCTGCAACTAATATACATATGAGAATATATGTACAATGTCCGCTTCAAGACAGAGGCGCGTACAAATGGTCATTCGCTCATACACGAGAATGTATAAGGTCTCATCTGCTCCAATAGGCAAGAATGTATCCAAATACCAATCAATATATACATAAATATATATATATATATCATCCAAACAATCATCAATCAACATAAAAAAATCTATTCTCGCTTATATAAATATATAAGCGAGTCAGAAATAGTGAGTTGTACTCACTTTGGTTCCAATAGACGTTTCAGCGTTTTATTCCAAAGAAAATAAAACGAGCGTTTAATTTTATCTAAAACTTTCACTAGCTCCAATCAACTCCAAACTAGCTCTAAAATATAGTGCTCATCGATATGATCCCAACGCAGTTTGTTTTGTCAAATTTCGACCTCGTATGAAGAAGTTATAACATATCAAAGTTTATACGAATTATAATAAAAAATTTACAATTCCTTTTGTTATTAACCTTCATCATCTTAGCAAGTCATTTCTGCCTCAATAAATTTGGGCCATGCAAATCTTCTTCTCCTCCTTCGTTTCGTTCACGCGAACGAACCTAGGGTGGGCATTTAACCGACCGAACCGACTTAATCGACCAAAACGATCGTAATCGAACCGCTTTAACCGAAAAAATTGGTTAACCGAACTTTAGGTTAATCGATCAATGTTAACCGACCACAATCAGTTCGTTTAAAGGTTAACCGCGGTTATATATCGGTTAACCGATAACCGAAACTATTTTTTAAATTATCGGACCTACCCATTCCAATTCTTTTCGCCACCCGACCCTTTGCCCTTTTCCTAAACTTTAACTATTCGTGGTTGCCCTAGTTGCCCTAGCCGCTATTTAGTATTCTCAAAACACAATTCGTTCTTCTTAGAATCTCAATCGTGATAATCAACTCATCGTCTCATCATCTGCCAGTCTACCAAGTGCCGCCTTACTTTTCAATCTTTGCTCACTAGATCGTCGATTTCAGTAATGATTAATACTAGTAGGAAGAGAAAAAATGTGAGTTTGATTTTCATTTTGCGTCGTTTCAATCGTGATTTGGTTGCTTCTTTCTGTATATGATTTTCATTTTGCATCATCGATTTTCATGCATGATTATGTCTCCAGTTCCAGTTTCAGCATTTTACAATGCATATCATGTTCCATGCTTTGTATATATACAGTAATATGTGCTCCTATTTGGATATATAATAAACCGATAATAATTTGCAATTAATATAATCTAATTCAAACATAAGATTAATATAATCTTTCTTGCGTGTGCTCCTGTTTGGATACAAACAGAACTGAAATTATAAAGTTCCAGCTTTCATGTATATATAAATTAAGCTACATATGTTTGCAATAAAATTTGTGATAATTTATCTATGCTTTTAACAAAATATTTATAGTAGTATATGTTTACTCTAATAAAAAGCAGTCATTGAAAATGAAAAAACCTAATGTGATAACTGGTACTTCATAAAAGGAAAAAAGGGGAAAAAAAGGAAAACAACTAATGTGATATCATGTTCAACACTTGCAGTATAGTTTAATTTTATAACTGCCACTTCAAAAAAGGGAAAAAAGGATTTCTAGCTTTTTTTATGTAAAACTTTATTGGCAATAAATAAAATTGCTTATATACTTGGTTTTCAAAATTTTGACCATACCTTTCTCGTATAAAAGTTAGAAACTTTACATATATAAGAGTTTACAATTAAGTTTATTAGAGTTGAATTATTGGTCTGTTCAATCTTGTATCTAATAATTGATTTCGAAATCTTGTACTGTTGAATATAAAAGCATGTTGGGTATTTTGTATTAACAATAATTAATAGTATTTAAAATCAATATCAAAATTGCTGCGATAATGCAGCATTTAGTTCAATTGGGTTTTTTTTCTTGAATGGTGTCACAAATACACAGATCCTTCCTTATTCGATCCAAAATGCCATACTAAAACATGACAACAATGAGAGCAAATTTATGCATCAAATCTGAATGTGCTCTCTCAATGTTGTTAATAATTTGTATAATATTTGAGATCTGGTATAATAATTTTTTTTCATTTTGCTGCATTTGTTAATTCCCTTTGTTAGTTGTATCCATTATATTTTTTCATCTAGAAGAAGTAGTATGTGCATATGCTTGATTTAGTAATAGCTGCATCTGCTAGATGTTACAATTAGTTGCATGTGCTAACTAAATCTGGATGTAGTAATAACAACTTCTGATGAATGCAGTAATAGATGCATCAATTAGCTTAGCTGTATATTCTAGTTGCATTGGCTACCTGCAGAAATTACTTCATTCAGAGACAATAATAGTTGTTTCTACTGGATGTAGCAAAAGCTACATTTTCAAGATGCAATGATTAGTTGCATCTTCCAGATTCAGCAATTAGCTATACAAACTATATGCATTTGTTTGCCACATCTAGATTCAACAATGATTGCATCTGCTAGATGCAATAATTGTTGCATCTACTTGATGTGCCGATTAGCTGCAACCACTATATGCAATAGTAATTGCATTTGATAGATGCAAAAATTAGTTGTATCTAATCAATTTAGTTATAATCGTGCCAGTTCGATGTAGTTATAACAGCATCTGTTTGATGCAGTGATATGATTTTGAAAGGTAATTTTTTAATGTTAACAATGGTGTTATAAACATCTTATAGAAATTGTGAATAAATGGTGAAATTGAATCCGCGGTCCTCAATTTTCAACATGGATAGTCCATCTCCATCATTGCTATTATCACTTCAATAACTTTAACTAAATTCTTATTATAATACAACTTTAGTAATTCACTTTAGTAATTCACTCACAATAATCCATTACTGTCATGTTTATTTTGCAACTTTGACTGACTTCACAGTAATTCACTTCAGTAACTTTAACTGAATTCTTATTATTTTATTTTTAGGAAATGTCAAAGAATACAAGGATGAAGAAAAAGGTTCCATTTCATCTATGGTTATGAACTATAAAATATGATTTATGAACTATGAAATATGGCTGGCTTGTATTTGTATGTGTTGTTCTCGTTATATATGCATGAGTATATGTATTTACAATCATACAATGTGTTGTGTGTGTTTATCTAATCTAATGTTATATATGCATAAGTATGAACTATGAAATATGAACGTGTTGTGTTTATGCTGTTATGTTATGTGTTATGTTATGTTATATGTGTGTGTTGAACTTGAATTTTAGTTTTTGCTATTATCATGTTATGTTATGTGTGTTCAAATCAAATAATGGATGTGTGTTGAACTTGAATTTCTAATAGGTGGTATACCTGCCCTTGGACTGCCATTCTTTTTTCTGTTTTGTTTTGGTCACCGACGTCTGGTAAGCCTTGGACCTGTATTAGATTTCAATTTTTTTATAACTTTATTTCAGGTATAATGGTATATAATGATTTCAATATTCAAGTGGCTTTGAGTTGTATAGTTCGAAGCTTCTATATGTGCTCGTTTTAAGTCCAGCCATGCTATTGTTTTCTATCCTCTTTGCTTGATCTATGGATGGTTCTCTTGTGCAGATAATTACTTGCATTCATGAAAACAACCTTTATTTTTTCAGCTGTTGTGGCTCTGTTCTTCTATAGTGAAATTGATGATGCCGTTTTTGTTGTCTTTCTGGGTTTGGCTGGCATTATAGTTTGTATGATTTTTTGAGTCAACCAGTGTTGTGTTTGTTTATATGTTCGAATTATTGACCTGACTGTGTTGGGATGTATGTTATTTTCATTAGTTACTGTCTTTTGAGTTAGTGAGTGGCGTGCCATTGTTTGTGCACATATCTGAACAATTTATTTTCTATGCAAACAATTTCAAATTTGCAAACAATCAATCGGTTAACCATTCTAACTTTATCGATTAACCGTTTAACCATGAATAATAGTCGGTTAACCGTTCTATGTGACCGGTTAACCGCGGTTTAAATATTGGGTTCGGTCGATACTACCAACATCGATTAACCGAATATCGGTTAACCGAACCGCATATTAGTTTAGGTTAACCGCAAAAATTAACCGATTTTTGCGGTTAATCGACCGCGCCCACCCCTAAACGAACCCAATTAGCCGCCGACCTTCATTCGATTGTCGCGACCACCTCTCTACACTTGAAGATGGTCGGAGACCTTCACCTTGAAGCCCTTCGCGAGTTCTACCATTGGCCTCGACCACGGGAAGCTCAACACCACCCTGCTCCCAATAAATGCAGTTGAACGTGGTGACATCACTGCTAAAATTTGGCATACACAATGCTCTGATGATGACCACGACCGTATGGATGTGGAGAGCTCGAGAAGCTTTATAGTTTTGCTTTAGAAAGTTTTCAATAATATTGGATGGATTGGAAGAAAATAGGGGAGAAAGAATAGAGTGATTTCGGTCATTGAATTATCTAGTGGCGGCTATAAACCGCGGGGAATTAGGGTTCTACAATTCTGAAGAAAATGTGGCCTTTTATAAAAAAAATTGCGACACTATTCATCCGAAAATATTTCGAACTCCAATCAAAGCATGCCATCTGGCATTTATAATGTTTTACCCCAATTCCGAACACAATGGAGTATACATTCCATCATATTTAAAAGATAGTTTTTCGAATCGAATTATTTTAATTACAATTTACTTAAACAAATTTTTACTCGTATCAACTTTGTACGACCAAACCGTAAATCCGATCGACATGAAATTTGAAATCCTATAATAATATAACATTACGGATCCAATGAAACTAGTCTCGTCGAAATCCAAGAATGTGTCAAAAATGACTTTTTTACACGTTAATTAAATATTAAAATATTCAATTTCTATAAATTTATTTTTAATTCAATTTTAAAAGTTTTCTAACATCATTCTAATTCAAATAGGATTTAAATGAATTTATAAATCATTTCCATTTACATATAATTCAATTCTATTTATTTACACAATTTCAAATATTAAATTAATAATTAAATTATCTAAATAGGATTTCAAATATAAGTTACTCAACTTATAACATTAACTTGTAAATATTTAAAATCAATTAAATATCTGAATTACGAATGATTGAAATTCTGGGTCGTTACATTCTTCCCTACTTAAAAGAATTTCGTCCTTGAAATTACCAAATAAGAATAAGCCACAAAATCTATTAACTCTTCAAAACAATTCGTTCAAACTAGATTTCAAATTCGTTTAAACATTTTAACATTATTAAAATCCATTAGTTAAACTTCTTATAAAAACTTTTCTAAGTTTTCAAATCCATACTTAGTTATCTTTTCAAAACCAACTAATATCGTTTTACTTTTTAACTCAAAAACAAAATTTAGTTATCAATTTTTTTACCAATACTCCAAAAAAATTCTAACGGCTTAAATTTTCAAAATATTTCGCCATAGCCTCCTTTGCGCATTTCGATCCAAAAAAATCACAATATATATATTGCAAATATACATCGCATCTTCGGCGATGAGGCATCCCGTAGGGAAAAAATATAAAAGTACGATATGTAATCCGAGATATGTACCTTATATATTATTAGCGAGCATATATGGCTAATAAAGCACGAAAGCGAGCTCCAAACGTGAAGCATATGCCATCTGCACCTACTAAACACTCAACAAACAAATGAGAAACATGTATATATGAAAAGTAATATCAATATACAACATATACCAATACAACAACTGTATATGCCAATATAGAAAATGCAACAAAAGCAACAAATTCAACCATCAAACAACTATCATCCAAGTAACATCCAATATCTATCCAATCAATCCATAACCAAATCAATATTCATTCACTTCTTATTAATATTCATTGAATTGGTTTTCAATTTAATCACATTTGACTCATTAACATTGAATTTTACTAACATTCATTTATTTTCAATTAGTTTACATTCACTAATCTATATTCAAGTTTGTTCACGTTCAATTCAAATCAAATTCAATTCTATTTAGATTCACTTAACTTTCAATTTGAATTCAGTTGCTTAGTTTTCAATTTCATGTGAATTTCTATTCAATCAATTAACATCCATCTAACAACCAATACATAACCAAATTAATTTAATTTATACTCTACATTCATATTTACTTCATTTACATTCAATTTGGTTTAACACTTTTAATTTCTATTGGTTTAATATTCAATTTAAATTGAATTCTAGTATTCACTATGTTCACTTTTACAAGTAAAGTTGAATTTTCATTTATATTACTCAAATTCATATTCATTTTCATCAATTCACTTTGTTGATTCGTTTTGATACCAAATTCAACTTCATTCAACATCACTTAAGTTATGTTTCATCACAACAAAACTTTAAGTTTCAATTTACTATGGTAGCAAATCAATCACATGGAAACTCGAAAATTATACTAACGATGGTACCGTCTTCACCCTTATTAATTTCCAGCAACGGTAGTGAAATCGGTACTTTATATTCTTTTAAAAATCCTTTTTATATTTATAAATCACATTTACGAATTCTTACTTATATAATTTCACTATCTTACTTCATCTTACATAAGATTCATTCTAAATCAATTTATCTTGTTTTGATTTATAATAACATAATCTCTTTAAACTTTGAAGATTAACTTTCAAAATAAATAGGATTCAAATTTCCAAATTCTTAATTTAAATCCATTTTTTAATTTATAACTCATATTTGTAAATATACTCATTTAGTTTAATTTCTTATATATAAGATTATTTCACAATTGTAAATCATATTAATTATAATTCCATACTTTATAATTCATTTGCTTATATAAATTATTCTTTTACAATTGTTATTTTTAGTTTAGATTATTCAAACAGCTTTTATTAACTTAGATACATTTACATTTTCAAACAACCAAATAATCAATTTATATACACTATAATAATTTCTGAAAAATTATCTTTTTATATATAAAATATAATCGAGGTAAAATTATTTCATTCACGCAATTTAAAATAATATTACATCGACTTACCTTGTTTAAGCGTTTAGAAAACCCTATCGAAAACAAGGCGTCCCACATACCGACCAGAATTCACAAACAACTCAACAAATAAGCAAACACAATATAAAACTTTTTATATCACTAGAAAATTGTGCTCATATATATAATACACTCAAACTCAATCTAGGGTGCTACCTACCCTATCTATATCGAGTACACATCAAATCCTAGGAATGCACTAAATCTAAGCTCTGATACCAGCTGTGACGACTTGCAAATCTGTATCTGTTGAATCAACAATAAACCGCATATGTCCGACCCAAAAAGCACGGACTTAAAGAAAAGAAGAGAGAAGAAGAGAAGAGAAGAAAGAGAGAAGAGAGAACCAAACAGAACAATACATAATCTCACATCGCAGTGTAAAACATATAATATCATATCAATGATCTTTACAAAACAGGAACTGTATATACGTACATCAATCAGAGTTCATCAATCAATCACTCGTCATCGGCTTGGATAGTTATAATAACCTATCCTCACATTTGCTAATAATATAAACAACAATAATGCAGTGGATAATAAATAGATACTTGTATACGAAAATGAAGATCTCCAGCTCTCCTACTAAAGCTCCAAAAGCACCAAATTTGAACCTGTAAATATACTCGGTCTGACCCCGAGCATTTAAAAGGAAGAACTCCTGGATCAGTCTGGTAAACCAGCGTAAGAAAATACACACAAATGAATTTATTAAATTACCAAACTTTTCCTTTCAAAACAAAAGTATCTCGTAAGACATGCCTACACATAAACACATACATGTTTTTACCTTACGATAACTAAAACGTTTCATATCAAATCATCTTATATTATAATAGTGTCTATTGTACAAATAATATTAAAATAGCCAAAAAAATTACCATTATTAAATTCCAGCATACTAGGCTCTACAAACAAAATGGTAAGCACGTAGTGGAGTTTGGATTTCCATATAAATGATCGGGTGAATGGACTATCTTCCGATGGGTACACCTCTAGATGGATGTTCTGAGGCACAAAACATCTGCCCTCTATCAACACAAGAGTTGCCTACCTCTGTAACTAGGTAGTACCAAATATATCATCCCTTGGTCGTTACCGACCTTTCCGAGGGCCCTCATAGCATACAAATCACATTAGTTTACATCCCGAACGTCATAGCTAGAAGAAATATATCTAGAAGAGGATGATCATATCCTAATTGGGAATGACCCACTTTGCCTTGCCTCATCTAACCTCGTTCCGGTCATTTTCCATTAACAATTATCTTTTACATATCAGAATCACATCACTTTGAATGCCACACTGCCATTTTCCTTGACTACTAATTACCTTCCACAAAAATACAACCCTTGAGCTCGTATGTGTCAAGGAGGGTGTTAAGCTAAGAGAAGCCGCCTTCCGCGCCACTACTGATGTACGTTTGTAAAAACCAATGTAAGTAATCTTTAGAAATGCAATGTCAGACACTCATCCATACAAGTTGTCCATAGACAGGACAAATCGAAGGTACTTTCCCACCACATCCTGTGTGAAATCCTTAGGGTTAGTAGCGAATATTCCTTGCATTAGATACTTTATAACGAAGAGACTGCTGCTACTGGATGTATATTGAAATTTCAATCCAAACAATTAACAAGCAGTCTTCCACTATGAAAAATCATAAATATCAATATCATCACAACCTACACAATCGAACGCATAAATGTTGGTCCAAAGTGGTTTTCGGATAAACCAAGTCCAGTCTCTTTGCTCCAACAATGCAAAAGCGTTTCCTAACCTCACACGGAAACTAAGTCTCATAGACTTATCACGTCTCCAACTTTCAACTTGCTATCTTTCGGCCAAGAAGGAAGCTCGGTAGATTGGAATAATACCCCGCACTACATAAATCAATATCCTCAACACAAATGGTAATCAAGCCTACACAGATGGCTACGTACTAAGCCTATGACTAAATAGTTCCCACATCAAGTCGAGGAACTAAAGTGGCCAAATTCGATAGTCGATTATTTAACTATCAAAGCAAATAAACAAATATCTAGCACCATAAGCAATCACTGGGCCTTCTAATTAATCTTTTATTAATTAAATCACTTTCTAAATATTCACTTCAAATTATCTTTAAAAAGATATATTCTCAAAACCATTTTCATATTCCCATAAAACATTTCCATATACTTATATCAATGGTATAAGCATATTCACAAATCCCTTTATTTTCAACACCTGGAAAATATTACATATACTTAAATCATCATTAAGTATATATTTTATTCTTTAAGGAAAACATTCTCTTAAACATACTTATTTGAGTCAAAATGAATGTTGCGTAAAACAGTGTTACGACAACTCAAAATCACTAGTATAGGGATTCGACAATTAGATAGATACATAAATCTCATATGCTATACGAAACATATCCTTTCAAAAATCATTTACTATAACAACGGTTCTATTGTCCATGCTTTCTTTACTTTTCGAACACGTCTATTTCAGCAATTAATGTTGAAATCTATGTATTCGATGCTCACACGTTTTCAAACATCTTCAAACCATTTAACTCTATTTATAAGATCACTTCCCAAAACATTTATTTAAGGAAAATATTCACTGTTTAAAATTGCGAATATAATTCTCTTGTCAAATTCATTATTTCTACACATTTATTAAAGGACTATCCACTATCCAAAATCGTCAATATAATTCCTTTAATAAGGTTCCATATTTAACTTATCAAAATGAATTGATTTTGGATTTATAAAACAATGTTTATACATTCCATTAATATTTTATAAAAACTTCTATTTATAAAATTCCTTTATCAACCAATTACATTTATATCTCAATTATATACCAAAATCCGATTATCAGTTAATTCACTTATAAATCATTTATTACAAATTCATTCCTTTTATATCTTAATCAATTCATAAATCTTATTTACTTATACTATTCCATTATAACTTCATTTTAACACTTATAAGACTCCTTTATAATTCCATTATTCTTGTTTATAAAATATCAATTTTATAAATCTTATATATATATAAACCGCTTATAATAAATCAAAATTCTCATTTAACTTATTTTACAAAATAGTTATCTCCGCATTTCAAAAATCACATTTTGATTCCATTTAAATAAACTTCTTCTTTTAAAATTAACAAATCATTATTAAAACTTATATAACTTCAAAAATCATACTTGAGTATATTTCACAAATCATATTTGCGTATATTTCAAAAAAATCATAATTTTTATAACATGAAAATTATAACTTTTATTCGTTTGAAATAAAATCATTTCCTTAACAATTCAAAAGTTATTAAAACATCTATTTTCAAAATCACTTTGAAATCCCTTTTGTCTGAAATCATCATTTTAATATTTTTAAAATTTCAAAATATGGCCCAATGCTACAACAACACTAAACAAGGTGATTCACATCAATCAACGCATCTAAACATTACATATCACATGATAATAGCTATATCACAATATCTGTAAATAAAAATCAATATTAGCGAGGAATCCAGTTGGATCCCTTCAATCTGTCACCTGCAATAAATATACATATCAGAATATATGTATAATGTCCACTTTGAAGCAAAGGCACGTACAAAAGGTCATCCGCTCATATATAGGAACGTATAGGGTCTCATCTGCTCCAATAGGCAGGAATATATCCAAATACTAATCAATATATATATCATCCTAACTATCATCAATCGGCATAAAATAAAATTTTCTCACTTATATAAAAATATAAGCGAGTCAGAAAGAGTGAGTTGTATTCACTTTGGTTCCAATAGATGTTGCAGCGTTTTATTCTGAATAAAATTAAACGAGCGTTTAATTTTATCCAAAATTTTCAGCAGCTCCATCAACTCCAAACAATTTTTAAAAATGTACTGCTCATCAATATGATCCCAATGCAATTTCTTTCGTCAAATTATGAACTCGTATGAAGAAGTTATAGCATGTTAAAGTTTAAACGAATTATAATATAATTAAACTATAATTCCTTTTGTTTTTATTAACCTTCATCTTCTTTGCTGCTCGTTTCTGCCTCAATAAATTTGGGCCGTGCAATCTTCTTCTCCTCCTTCATTTCGTTCACGCGAACGAACCCAATTAGCCGTCGACCTTCATATGATTGTCGTGGCCACCTCGCCGCACTTGAAGATGATCGAAGACCTTCACGTTGAAGCCCTTCATGAACTCTACCATTGGCCTCGACCATGAGAAGCTCGCCTTACCTTTCTCCTGATAAACGCGCTCAAACATGGTGACTTCAGGGCTAGAATTTGGCCTCCATAATGCTTTGATGATGATCGCGACCGTATGGATGTAGAGAGCTCGAGAAGCTCTATAGTTTTGCTTTAGAAAGTTTCAATAATATTGGATGGACTGGTAGAAAATAAAGGAGAAAGAATCGAATGATTTCGGCCATTGAATTATTTAATGGCCGTTGTAACCTTAGGGGAATTAGGATTTTGCAATTCTGAAGAAAAGGTGGCCTTTTATAGAAAATTTCACGACACTATTCATTCGAAAATATTTCCAACTTCAATGGAAGCGTGCCGCCTGACGTTTATAATGTTTTACCCCTATTCCGAACACAATGGAATATATATCGAAGGCCTATTCCATCATATTTGGAAGATAGGTTTTTGAATCAAATTATTTTAATTAAAATTTACTTAAACAAACTTCTACGCATTTCAACTTCATACGACCAAATAGTAAACCCCATCGACACGAAATTTGAAATCCTACAATATTATAACATTACAGATCCTATGAATCTAGTTTCATTGAAATCCATGACCGTGTCAAAAATGACTATTTTTACGTGTGAATTAAATATTAAAATAGGAAAAAAGGCACAAGAAAATAGTTACAAAAAAATTTAGTCTCAGGGACAGTAAGTTTGTTTTCTAGTCTGAAGGTCACTTTATAGTATAAACTGAAAATGATAGCCACATCTATCATTCTGTGATTTACACTACAGAGTATCCTTCAGACTAAAAAACAAACTTATCATCCCTGAGACAAAAAAAATTTGCAACTTCTTCCCTGTGTCTAAAAACCCCATATTAAAATGTCCATCCAATATACATATACAATTTAAATCAAATAGAATTTAAATCAACTTTCTAAAGCAAATATTAAATGAAGGTCGACTTTATAAATCAAATAGAATTTATAAAGTTGATTTAAAAACCATATTGAAACTTTATAAATCAAATAGAATTTATAAAGTTGATTTAAATCCAATTTAAGCTCTATAGTTTTGCTTTAGAAATTTTGTAACACTAACATCATTCTAAATCAAATAGAATTTAAATCAACTTTATAAATCATTTCCATTCATATACAATTTAAATTCCACTTGTTTACACAATTTCAAATATTAAATTGATAATTAAATTACCCAAATAAATCCTTATATTTCAAATATAATTTATTCAACTTATAAAATTAACCTATGAACATTTAAAATTAATTAAATATCTGAATTCCAAATGATTGAAATTCTAGGTCGTTACGCTCTCGGTCTACCCATCCATTTACGGGTGTTAAGTTATATGAGATGCAGTTCGGCACCCAATGCCTCCTCTAAGCACTTCCAGAAACTACTACTAAATGACGGATCTTAGTCGCCCTTAATGCTCTTCTATACACTATGAAATCATATTACCCATTCCACATACAACTCGGCCAATTTGACTGTCATTCTACTTGACCTGATAGGTGTTAATCTTGCACTCTTAGTCATTCGATCGACTATGAGCCAAATACTGTCATATCCCACTCAAGTCTTTGGTAGTCCATGAAAGAAATCCACCGAAAGCTGCTCCCACTTCCTTCAAGGAACTTCAAGCGGTGGTAATAAACAACCTGGCTCCTTTTTCTCTGCCTTCACTAACTGGTAGGTCATACACTTCGACATCCTTCTGCATCCTTTCCCAATAATAGATCTACTTCATACCATTGTACATCTTACTACTAGTAGGATGTATGGTCAACCTAAAATAGTGGCACTCTCATATCACATCGTCTTGCAGTCCATCAACATCGGGAACAAACAACCTCCCATCCTTATAAAACCAACCTTCTTGGTTGAGCCCGTATTGCTCTATATCCTCAAACTATACTCCTCCTTTTATTTTATCCATAATCTTTGCTTTTCTAATATCTCGCCTTTGACTAGTACTGATCCACTTGACCAAAGTAGATCTGATTGTCAAACTTGCCAACATATCTAGCTCTAATGTTGAATGAGGTCTGAAGTCATAACCAGCAATATACTCCAACTACCCCCGCTCCACGTACATCGCTTCTAAACTGGAATGTTTTCTACTCAATTGGTCAGCAACACATTTCCCCTACCAGGCGTATAGGAATTCCAAAGTTGTAAGAGACCAAGAATTCCAACCATCACTAGTGGCGATGGTTGCGATCCTTCTGGGACAAAAGGTACTTCAAGGATTTTGTAGTCCATAAACAGTTCAAACCTTTCTCCTAAGAAGCAGTGTCTTCAAACTTTCAATGTAAACATTATTGCACTAACTCCAAATCGTGAGTTGGATATTTACTCTCATGCAACTTCAGTTGTCGACTAGCATAGGCAACAACTTTTCCCTTCTACATCAATACTGCACCTAACCATTGGCGTCTATGTATACTGTCAACTTCTCATTTCCTCTCACAATGGTTGATACTAGTGCACTCGTCAACCTTTCCTTCAAACTCACAAATGCATGCCCATACTTCACGTTCCAAATAAAAGTCTAATTCTTCTTTGTCAGATTAATTAACGGCACAGCTACCTTTGAGAAGTCCTTGATAAAGCATCAATATTATCCTTTCAGTCCTAAGAAACTACTCAAATCAGTAGCATTCTTGGGTTAGCTCCATTCCCAAACCACAGCCACCTAGGCAGGATCTACTGCGATGCCCTTCTCAGAGATTACATGTGCTAAGAATCTCACTTTCCTTCTCTAAAAATGACATTTCGAAAACTTTGATTTCAACTTATGCTTCCATAACATTTCGAGCACAATCCTCAAGTGCGTCTTGTGTTCCTCCTCTGTTCTAGAAAATATTGAAATATCATCTACGAACAAAAGTACAAAATAGTTTAGTTGATCCTTGAAGATGCAGTTTAAAAGATCAACAAAGTATGCTAGAGCATTGGTTAGCTCGAACGTCATAACCAACAACTAATAGAAACCAAATGGCATAAATGCAATGATTGGCACACTCTCTTATGCTACTCTCAATTAGTGAAATCTTGTCTTCAAATCCAATTGGGGAACACCTTTGCACCATGAAGCTGATCGAACAAGTCATCAATACATGGGAGCAGATACTTGTTCTTTTTCGCCACCATATTCAGCTTACGGTAATCTACACACAAACTCAAAGAACCATCTGCCTTAGTGGCGAATACTATAGGTACACCACACTCAGAAACACTCCTATAAATGAACCCCCTCTTCAATAGGTTATTTACTTGCACCTGCAACTCCTTTTGCTCTCCGGGTGTCATGTGCATTAGGGGCATAATTATAGGTCTGGCATCCTTCATCAAGTCTATGAAAAACTCAATCTCTCTATAAGACGGTAACCCAGTCACCTCCTCAAACATATGCGGATAATCTCTAACGATAGGCACAGATGACAATACATTCTATGGAACCTCGAGAACTATAGAAAGATAACCAAAACTCCATCCTCCGACAAGCAGCCAATCACTACCGTACGCCCCTCCACAATGTCGATTATCACCAACAGCTTCTCACAATTTTCTACTACCGCATACTTCCTTAGCCAATCCATCGCTAAGATAATCCCGAACCCAACCTAGTACAAAACAAAGCAATCACAAACAAAAGACATCCATGATTTAATAAGACCAACATATGACAAACCATACACACGATAGTGGAGCCTCCAATAGGGTTCGTCACAATCAACGATAGGTCAACTATTTCGGGTTTCAATCCCACTCTATGTACTAGGTCACTGGACATGAAGGATTGTGAAGCCCCGATTTGAATAAAATATATATAGGAATGTCATAAAGGGAAAGCCTACCTTGAATAACCATGTCCTTCCCTTTCTCTTTCGCTGAGGGAGCACTCGACCAAGTCGGAACAATATCCTAAGCATATGCCTTCCACATTTGTTTTTGGCGAGCTAGTTCTGGATAATTTTTTGGTATATGTCCACGGTTGCCGCAGTTGCAACACTTCTTCTTCCCATCAACTTTACAGTCTCTGATCAAGTGACCCTTGTATCCACAACCATAATAAATAAGATCCCATATAACCTTCTTCTTAGCATTCTTTGCCTCATCCAATCCCAAAGTCTACTTCCTCTTTCCGTTCCATTTCATTTTTCCTCCACTACTTTGTTGCGGTTTCGGCTCTTCCTTAACAATAGCTAATTTGGACTTTGGATATAAACTCTCATGGCGAAAAGCTTTCTCGACAAGTCCCTCAAATGGCACATCGATATGGCTTACCAACTTCTCCTCCAGATTGTTGTCAAAGTCCACAATAAACTTCTTATTCTGCCTCAATGGAGTGTCGATAAAAGATATTCCATACTTCTATAAAGTGTCGAACACAAAATTATGTTTAGAAATAGACATGTCTTCGTGCTTTAAATTAGCGAATCTCCTAAATAGCGCCAACTTATAAGAAGTAGGAACAAAATTCTCCTCATACTTAGCTTTGAACTGGTCTCCAGTAATAACACTCCACCGATTCATGGCCCACCCTTGAAGCTGTCTAGAGGCCAGCCTCCTCTTCATGGCAACACCTACTTCCATGTCACCAAAAATATGCTTGCAGGTGTCTAACCAATCCTACACTTTGACGACAGACTCCATTTCAAGAAATGGCCTGCCTCATAAGGTGGGGTAACTTTGCATAGCTTGGCAAAGTCAGCCTTGGAGCCTACACTTAAGCACGGCCACCAACGGTAACATTTGGAGCGGCCATCTAGGCATTATGCAACAAGTTTTCCATCATTGCATTGAACATCACATGGAAGTCAGGGCTGGCAGCCCTCGAACTCATTCCTTGCTCAACTCCAGAGATGGAATTCCTTACAATGTTTCTTGTTTGCTATATCATTCTCGATTTGTTACAAGAATGATCAGTCTTTTAAAAAGAAAACTGTGTCAATGGTACTCACGTGCACAAGCGACTTATATACTATATAGTCTTGAAAATCAAACTATATAATAAGTATGCACTCTCTTGTATATATATACTCTTGATCCAGCCTAGGGTGACAAATCCTTCCCTATCTTTACTGAACCAAGGTATGAACTTAGATTAATCTTGGAAGCTAAACTATAATACTAAATGTGACGATCGCCCTACACCACCAGCATCTAATATACATAAAATCGTGCACTGCGGACATGCTCAGCAGATGTAGTACGATTGTCAAAGGTTGAAAAAAAGACAAAAACATCACAAAAGCTATTGTGAAACTCACAGCACATGAAATAAAATATAAAATCACAGATATAAAAAAGAAGAGACGGTAATATCAGAGTATAGACACATGAAGTTATACATCAGGCAATAGAGTTTATAAAAAAGAAGTAAACTCAAATAACTATCTCATACTAATAATAAGGAAGTACTGCCAAAGCTCCATGGTGCGTCATAGTGGAATAAGCATAGTAATCCACATATAATATGAGATAGCTCCCTCCAGTTCGTCTTCTACACAACTAATGCATGGTACGTAGAGCTATTATCTAGTCTACTCATTAAAGAGAAACCGAGATATTAAAAGCAAAAACATAAAAGCTCAGTCAAACAACAGTCTGGTGTGAGTGGTAAATAAATCTCAAAATACTATACAAGTCGATATTGTAAGGCACAAGGGTATATGAATCATACCTGACCCATCTTATAACCAAAGAGTTAGCACATAACAAGTACTACTCTACAAATCATAAAGGTATACTGCAAACTATGTACAATGATGGGTGCCCAGGTATCCCTATCTCCAATACATATCTCTGATGACAATCCAAGGGTGATAGACCATGAAAGAGAACAATCAAAGCAACCATAACGTCCATCAAAAAATCCTCACTATTACTCACTGTGCCCTGGATATATCATGTAACGACCTAGAATTTCGGAAATTTGGTTTGGGAATATTTAATTGAATTTAAATATTGAAAATTTGATTTTATAAGTTAAATAACTTGAATTTTGACTATAGTGATATATTTGATAATTAGATTTTTTGGTTTGAATAATTGAAATTATTTAAATAATTGAATCTTGAATTTAATATGAATGAAAATGATTTCTAAAGTTGACTTAAATTCTTTTTGAATAAGAATTGAGATATTAAACTTTCAATTTTGATTTAAAAGTAATTAAATATTTTGGAAATTACACGTTAAAGTTAGCGTGTAAAAATAGACTTTGGGGCACTGTCTCAGATTTTGACGAAATCAGTTTCATCAAATCCATAATAATGAATTGTTATATGCTATCAAATTTGGTGTCGATCGGTTGTATCGTTTGGTCATGCGAGTTCAAAATGCGTATAAATTAATTAAAGGAATTTCAAGTAAAATAACTTGATTTTGAAAGTTATCCTCTGAATAAGATGGAATTGGCTTTTGATATATACTCGATTGTGTTCGAAATAGAGATATAACATATAGAATGTCTGATGGCACATTCGTTTGGAATTTGAAATGTTAACGTGTGAATAGTGATGAGTATATTTTTTGTAACTACTTTCTTTCATTTGAAAACCATAATTTTCAGCCGCCATTAAATGAAACAATCCAAGGGCCGATGTTGATCGGAGTCTAGGGGCCGAATTACCTTCGACTACAACAAGAGAAATGTAGAGCATGTCCACATAAAGCTATCCTATGGATGGATCGACGAATCCTCAATGACGGCAATCGAAAAGTGCTTGCGTTCGAGCTACAGGTCAAGTAGGTTTTCTCATGCATAGCAACTGCACAGGCGAGGCGAAGGTGGTGCGATAGAGGCGCGGTAGGCAATGGTGGGGGATGGAGCAAGTGGCGGTGGCTGGCGCGCTAGTGGTGTTGCTCTGGCATTGGCGAACTTCGATTAGAGGGAAAAAAGAAAAAAGAAAACACTGTGTACATGCTTACATGGCCATGGGAGTAGCGATGGTTGTGGTAAAGCACTGAGGCGACTTGGCGAGGTTGGTCGGCGGCGTACGGCAGGTGGCGAGGCCCGATTCGTTCGGGCAGGAAAAAAATTAAAACGCGCTCATGGTTGCCTGGAGTGGCAAACAAGAAGACGAAAGAAGTATAAGTTTAAATTTCAATTTATTAAATTAAAATTTTAATTATATTGATTGTTTAGTAATCCATAGATTTCTCGTATGAGGTCCCTTTCGAGCGTGATAAATTGCTTTGCGTTCATATCAACGAATGCTATGCTATGGAATTAGATTGGATGAATTCGGAGCTAGTTGGAATTTCGGGTTAAAGTGAATGACCATTGTATTTTTAGCACTTTGGCGATCTCTGGCATTTTTTTGTGAGTTAACTTACCTTTCTAGCTTGCTTATATTTTTATATAAGTGGGAAATTATTTTATTTATGATGATTATTGCTTGTTTGGATGATATACTATATATTAGTTGGTTTAGATATATTTCCGCCTATTGGAGCGGATGAGACCCTATTACGTTTCCGTGTATGAGTGGATGACCCTTTGTATACAAATTTCACCTTAATGCGGTTGATTTTTTATATTATTTGATTATATGTTGTATGTGATGCAGGTGGACAGGTTGGATGATCCAATTGGATTCCTCACACTGTTGATTTTATATTCGTATATATGCTGATATATGATGTGTTGGATGCCATATTTGATGACATGGATTTGTTTTGCTTATTTAGTGCTATGATAACACTAGGCCATATATTTAGTATTTTTATGAAATACTATAAAATATGAATTTGAATAGAAATGTTTTTCAAGTGATTTTGGAAGTATATATGGTTTAATAATTTTTAAATTATTAAATGGAATGATTTTTTTAAACAAATACAGAGTATAATACTTGACGTTATAAAGATTAGGCTTTTGTGAAATAATTTCACATAAAGATTTTTGAACATTTTATAAAGGATTTTTAAAAGCCATGTTTATAAATAAAGAAATAGATTTATAATCAAAGTTTGTAAATATTTGTAAATGGATTTGAAAAGTATTTAGTCAATGGATTTACAAATGGATTTTTTTAAATAAATTAGATCTATAGAGGAGTGGATTTATAAATGGATTTTGATAGTAAAATGAGTTTAATAAAAGAATCATTTATAAATAGAATTTTATAAATAAAGGGGTTTTATAAAATAGAAAGAGGATTTATTAACATAGTTTTTATACACATGGAAATGATTTATCATGAGATTAAAATATGATATAAAGGAAATATATTCAAGATTAAAGAGTTTAACAATCTTTCAAAGGATTGTTTTGAAAGTAATGTTTTGATGGAGTAATGGTTTTAAAGTAATTTATCTTTTTAAAGTAAAGTTTTGGAAAGTTAAAACAATCTTTCGAAGGATTGTTTTGAAAATAATGTTTTTGATGAAGTCAATGGTTTTAAAGTGTTAACCTTTCAAAGTGAAGTTTTGAAAGTAAAATTTCCAAATGGAAATTAATAATTTGAAAAATGTTTTAAAATGTGATATGTATCGAAAACATAGATTTCAACATTTGTTGTTGTGATGGACATCTTTAGGAAAGTATGGAAGGCATGTACTATAGCACAGTTGTTATAGTAAATGATTTCCGAACAGAAATGTTTATATAATATATGGGATATATATATATATATATATAATTAGTCGAATTCCTATACCAATATTTGGGTTGTCGTAATGATGCTTTACGAAACATTCTTTTTGACCTAATAAATCCTGTTTTGGAAAATATAAAGCTTTCCATAAATGATTTATAAATATACTTACTACAAATTTAAGTATATGGAAATAATTTCTAAGTGTTGAAAATGAAATGGTTTGTGAATATGCTTATATCGTTTATATAAGTATACGAAAATGTTTTTCCAATATTGAAAGATTTAAATGGTTTTGAAGATATATATTTTTTAAGATAATTGAAGCTAAATACTTAAAAATTGATTTAATTAATAAAAGATTAATTAAAGGATCCTAGTGACTGCTTATGTGCTAGATTTTTTTTTTCGGAGAGGCTATCAAATTTGGCCTCTTTATCGTCGTTGGTTCGAAGAGACTAGGGTCGGACATATACGAGAACCACTTCAGACCAGTGTATGCGTTCGAAAGTGCAGGTTTATGATTATGAGTTTTGAAGAAGGAAATCTTCATGATGTGTGGCTATTTGCCACTAGTTCCTCGGGGTAAAATTTACCATATCATATATATATGGTGGCAATAGTGCTTTGTTATGAAAATCTACGATATGCAAGGACTTCTCGCTACTAATTCTAGTGGTAATTCCCGATAGGATGTGGTAGGAGAGTGCCTTTTGTTTGTCCTGTTCCTGGACAACTTGTATGGATGGATGTGAGACATTGCATTTTTGAGATCACATCATTGACTTTTACAAACAAACATCTGTTTGGTGGCGGAGAAGGCAACTTCTCTTAGCTTAACACCCTTCTCTGAGACGTATGAACTCGGAGGTTGTATGTTCATGAAAGTAAATAGTAATCGAAAGAATGACAACACAGCATTCAAAGTGAAACGTGCTTTTTGAAAGGTAATCGTTACCTTATGCCTCATCACCTGGAAATGACAGAAATAGGGTAAAAGCGGCAGGGCTATGTCGAGTATTTGTATGTTGTGGCGATGGATAAGTTGGGAACGACCGAGGTGATGTCATATTCAGTACTATCCAACGAAGGGGTAGGCCGGTTCTGTGATTGTTTAGACTTTTAATATCTGGTTCCTAGGTGCATTTTCTAAAGACGTACCGTCGAAAGATAGCCCTATAATATGTTATTTGTATGGTATCCATTCTCTATTACGTACTTTCCGTTTTGTTTGTAAACTTATTACGCCATCAAATTTAACCAACGTAACAACTTCGGCTATTTGAATTATTATATGTATACTAGACATTAGTACAATATCAGATGATTTGATATGAAATGTTTTGGTTATCGTAAGATAAAAATCCATCAGTGTTTATATGCGGTGTGGTCTTACGAGATAACTTTGGTTTGGTAAAGAAAAATTTTATAACTTTAAAATAAATTAGAGATGTGTTTTCTCACGCTAGTTTACAAACTGATCCGAGCATTCTTCCCTTTCAATGCTCAGGTCAAACCGAGTATATTTACATATTTGGATTTGGATGCTTTGGGCTTCATCAGACGAGCTAGAAGTCTTCAGGTCGTATTCACGTATATGTTCATTTTCTACTGCACAGTTGTTTTAATTATTAGCATTTGTAAGGACGAGTTATTATAATTGTCCAGACTAATGATTTATGATTTGATTGTTATAATTTAATGGATGTATGTATATTAAAGATTATAGTTTTTCTTTTGTAAACCACATTGATATTATATTATATATTGTTCTGCTGCGATTGTGAGATTCTATGTTTGTTTTTAGTTTCTCTTTCTTCTTCTTATTTTCTCTCTTCTTCTTCTTTTCTCTCTTCTTCTTATTTTCTCTTCTTCTTTCTTCTTTCTTTCCCATAAAGATTGTTTTTTCCAGCATTCAGTTGCTCGGCATGTAATACAGTTGACGTATTAGTGTCGATTTTTGAGGGTTGAAAGTCCTTGTCTGTCACACATGGCATCTGAGCTTAGGTTTAGTAAATTCTTAGGCTTTGATGGATACTCATTATAGATAGGTCCAGTAGCACCCTAGAATGAGTTTGAGCGTAATATAAATTGGAGCATGCATTTGTTAGTGATATCAAAATGTTTTATATTATGTCGGGTTGATATATTGAGTGGCTTATGTGTTTTGGTCTTTATGCTTCTAGCTACCGATATCAATTGGGATCTCTAAACACTTGAACATAGCAATTTGACATAGTATTGTTTTTTAAATTGGTCCAAGAACTAATGAAAATCCCCATTTTCAGTGTACTCTCTTGAGCCCGAAGCTAATAATTGACCCATTCAACTGGTCCAAGGTACATAGATGCATATAGCCGATCCAGGGTAACCAAACAAAGTACCCACGGGCGTCCCCACAATAACCTTGTTTTGGGTACATCTGAAAACACTCCAAGTATCAACGATCCCTTAGCACGCATATCCAAGCCATTTCCTTGCTCTATTTGGCTTCCATTATCCTCAAGGAACCATCTACATTCCCCTATTCCATGAATTCTTTCAACATCGATTCACCATCTTTGAAACCTAACTCCATTTATTGGCGAGTAACCATCTAAAGGCTGGAAGCTTACATCGTGTTGCTACGTCACCATCAAAACTTGAGCGAACCAGCAAACAACTTTAACTTGTCATGTAGAATCCCCACTCCCTCTCTTGGAAGCTTCACTCAGATCCCATCAAAATAAATAACTCGATAACGAGCTAAAATGACTTGGCATCGATTCATACACTTAGCCAATTTTGACTAAGTCTTTTCACCTGCTACTTGTGTTCCCTTTTCCAAATGCTTTAGCCCCCGACTCTTTCCTCAAAACAACTCGGCACCACCTTAAAGTTATGGTTTTCAAGTCCTTGAAAAAGCCCGGCATAATACCCAATGCTTAGCCATTTTTCTGCATCTCACCTTTGTCCATCTCCTCTATTCTTTCCTCGGAGAACCCAACATTCATCGAGCCATTTCCATCATCAAAAATAACTTTGTACTACGCCCAATTCGGACCATCTTTGCCTCCAATGCATTGAATTTTTCAGCCTCTTTCCTAATTACCTAAATCACTAGCAAAAAACATCAAGCACAACATACGAACATGGAAAATCATGCATAAACATCCATTCATACAAGCAATGTAGAAGAACATAATAATCAAGCAAATCCTAATCTAAATCTAACTTTACACAAAGAAAAGGAAATTAAGAACATTTTGAAAATATTGTTTTAAAATCCTAAAATTTCGACCATAAACCAATATTAACATGTGGTGAAAGTTATAAAATGGTTTTTAATCCAAAATCCATGTTAAAACATCAATCCCTATCATATAAACATGCTTAGTATAGTGAGAGGTCAAGAACCACTCACTAAATACCCAAAATACCATTTTTCCTCCTTAGATCTGAAGTGGACAGTAAGGAAGAAGATTCAATTAGTCACAATGACAATCTCAAGCTTCTATATACTAATCACCTTTGTAATTGATGGTTTAGCTAAGACTAGTAACGAAATGTGTTATTTTTTGGAAGAAATTAGGGTTAATGGAGGTTTAGAGCTAATGTCAGAAAGGTGGAAATGACTAAGATCTGATCCTACGGCCTTATCTTAACATAGTTTTCGAGGAAGGTTAGTGCGCCTAAATATAGGCTTAGTTAATTACCCAGTAAAGCAGGTCGGCAGCAACCAAAATTTAAAATAGCAATAGCTCTCAAAAAATAAGTCCATTTTTCTATTATGACCACTCTACGGAATGTGAAACAATCATCTCGAAGTAGTGAAAGCGGTTTGATATCCCAATTTGGATCCTTTCAAAATTTATAGTCCAAACAAGATTATTAGGGTCAAAGTAGTCACTTAGAAATTCGAAAAAAATCATAGACATGAAAAATGTCCCTAAGAGTCACTTTCTAAAATTTTAAAGTCAACTAACCTCATATGAATAAAATAAAAATATTTTACAATCCTTTGATATGTAAAACGTAGGTCGTTACAGGAACTGAGTAGGAAATGTGCTCCAAAAAGTTCTGTCATTTCCATAAAACTCATAGGTAGAATACGAATGAGTGCTAACATTTGAGGGATCTCATTGCGGAACTGATAAAGAAAAATAAGCTCTAAAAGTATGTCAAAGGATCGTAATAAGATGGTCAAATTCCAAGATTCTCAAGGCTGCCTACCCAAGGGAAGCAATTCAAAACAAAAGGAGAGGGGATAAGGTAAAAAAATGGGAAGTTAATTGTTAATACCATAACTAAAGGACTCCTCGTCCAGTAGAGAAAAACTAGAAGGAAATGGAGTTGTACTTGAACTCACTAAAGCACGTACCATAGGAGGGTTGCTTTGCTGTAGAAAATGAAGCTTCAACCAGGCAGTAGAGGATGATAACTGATGAAATTGTGTACATGAATAGGTATGCTGACAGAGTTGAAGCACTGACTTTTGACCCTATGGTGATAATAATTAGAATCAGACCAGCGACTGTTCGTTGATTCTTTGTAGACAATGGGAGTTTGGCAAATATGTTATTTAGGGGAATATTCGATCAAATGAAGATCAACATAAAGGAGGTAACAGCATGTAAAACCAATATTCAAGGTTTTATGAGCGAAGCAAAATAGCCAATTCGAATATTTGATTTTCCTGTGGAATTAGGCGAAGGAGATTGCAAGATAGTCCAAATTCATAAGTTCATTATTGTAACTGAATATTCGGCATACAATACCTTCTTGGGCCATCCAGCCATCACTAACTTTAAAATATCACCGGCGCCTTGGTGTTTAGTGATGAAATTCCATATAGAAAACAAGGTAGGAGTGGTGAAAGGTGAAAAGTGGTAGAAGAGAATGCTACATCGTAGAACTCAGAGAAGCAAAGTGGCATGAGAAAGGCAAGAATGCAGAGAGAACTCTCCACATTCATGACACGCAAGCATAGCAATCAAAGCATGGACCCTGGCTCGGGAACCATACCCATTTTAGTAAGGCTATGGACCCCAGGACGCAATCAGGGAAAGTGCGACTAATATCATTTGAGCAGATGATGAATGTTCCCATCGACATGATGATCCTACTTGGGTCCTGAAGATTGGGTCTTAGCTTATAGCTAAATAAAGAAAGGAGTTAGTGAATTTCCTCTGAGGAAATTTGGATGAATTTTCCTAGATACATTTGGATATGTGTTGGATATCGCCAAAGATAGTGTGTCACGCACTGAATATTGAGCCAATGTTCACATCAGTGAAAAAGAAAAGGTGCGTTTTGGGTTCGAAGCAATCCGCTGGATTGAAGGAAGAAATGGATAAGCTAATGTCGAATGTCTTTATCCTTGATACTTACCTTAATTGGGTATTCAAGCCTGTGTTGGTCAAAAAATCAAATAAGAAATAATGAACGTGTATCGATTACTCAAATATGAATAAGGCATCCCCGCAGGATAGCTTTCCTTTTCCCAGGATTGACTAACTAGTGGATAGAACTACAGAACATGATTCGCTCTCATTTATGGATGCTTATTCGGATTATAACTAGATTTCGATGCACATACTAGATCAGGAGGACTAGATTTACACAGATTTGGGGCTATACTGCGATTGCAATTGAGTTATGTCGTTTGGTTTGAAGAATGCTGGAGCAACATACCAGAGATTGGTAAATTATATGTTCAAGAATCAGATTGGCCAGACAATGGAAGTATACGTCGATGACGTGCTTGTAAAATCATGACTATCACTATACTATTTAGATGACCTTTCACAGATGTTTGAAGTATTACAAAAATACAGAACGATGTTAAATCCATGAAATGTTCTTTCGAAGAAGCATCGGGAAATTATTGGGATTTATTGTTAATGCAAAAGCATCGAGGCTAATCCAAAGCAGATAAACGACTTGAGGGAATGTAACTGCCCCAACTATAAGAAACAACTATAGAGCTTGAATGGAAAGATTGCTACTTTGAGTTTTTTCATCTCAAGGCGACAGTTATGTGTATACCCTTCTTTGATGCCCTTAAGAAGGGGAAGAATTTTTTTGAATAGATTCAAAATTGCCAAAACACCTTCAAAGAATTGTTGAGGCATTAAAATGCCACCGGTCTTATCCAAACCACTAGTCGAGGAGGATTTATATATTTACTTAGTAGTGTTTGCTCATGCACTATACGCGGCATTGTTATGTGAGGATGTTAGGATTCAAAGACCAGTTTACTAAATTTGAAAGCGGTTTACTAGAGCTAAAAAGAATTACCCAAAGTTAAAGAAACTTGCATATTGCTTGTTGATCGAGTCAAGGAAGTTACGACTGTATTTGTAGCTTATTCAATCAAGCTACTAACAGATCAGCCCTTGAAACAAGTATTATGCCAAACCAAGACTTCAGGAAGGTTGCTAAAATGGAATATCGAGTTGAGCCCGTATGAAACTGCTTACCATTAAAGGATTGTGATAAATGTGCAGTTGTTTGCATACTTCATCGTCAAGTTTACCATACATGATGGTAAAGATGAAGAGGATGCTACAGTCGTAGCACCTCATTGTAAGTTATTTGTCGATGGTGCTTCAAACGCATACAGATCATAGGCAGGAGTAATATTTGATACACCGAAAGGACGGTCAATCTGCTATGCACTGAATCTAGAATATCTTGCAAATAATAGCGAAGCTAAGTATGAGGCATTATAAGCAAGATTGAGGATATCAAAGAAACTGCTCGAGGATGTAGAGCATTATACAATAATGTACATCCCTAAAGAGGAAAAGATGAAAGCTGATTTATTAGTTAAGCTAGCTAATTCTCGAGAAGCATAGCTAATGGGATTGATTCCGGTAGAAGATTTAACAGCTCTGTGCATCGATCAAATGGACATCGTTTGGATTTGGGTGACCATGGAAGAGGAGGAGTCATGGATGATCCTAATCAAGGCCTATCTGATCAAAGGAGCTCTCTACACAGATGGGAACGAATAGAAGAAACTCCTTTGGAAAGTGTAACAATTCATGATGCAAGAAGGAGTACTGTACGTGAGAGGGTTCTCATCTCCCCTTCTTTGATGTGTAGCCAAGGATGATGCTAGGAAGATCCTCATGGAAATCCATGAGGGTAGCTGTGATGATCACATCAGAGGGTAGTCTCTAGCGAAGAAGATACTTCACTATGGATATTTCTGGCCGAAGATAAACTGAGATGTTGCTGACTACCCTAAATGATGCGACCAGTGCTAGAGATTTGTGAAGATTCTAAGAACTCCATCGACGAAACTTACACAAATGGTCATTCCATAGCCATTTGCAATTTGGGGAATCGACATCATCATTGCGCTACCGATATCGAAGGAAGGAGCTAAATATGCTATCGTTGTAGTGGATTACTTTACCAAATGGGTAGAAGCGAAACTACTTGCCATGATCAAATGAAAAAGGTGATTGTAATGAAGAATATTATTTGGAGGTTTAGAGTACCTCAGAAAAATAATCACAGACAATGGAACATGGTTTTAAAGCATTGAATTCAAGAAACTCTGCAATCGATACAGGATTGAGAAGAGGTACTCCACAATGGCACATCCACAGGCGAACGGACAAATGGAAGTAGTCAAAAAAAAATCATCAAATCCACCTTGAAGAAGCAGTTGACTAGAGCTAAAAGCAACTGGGTTGATGAGCTTCCACCTGCACAGTGGGCTTATAGGACTAGAAGTCTAGCAACTGGACACTCACTATTCACTTTGGCCTATGGATCAGAAGCGATGATCCTAATAAAATTGTAAGTCCCTTCTTATTGTCAATGTTCGCAATCATACCTTTAAGGTGGAGGAGCTTATTTAGAAATGAGTTCTCTCGGGTAAGGGGGTGCTTGGTCCAAAGTGGAAAGGACCCTAAGCGATCGACCAAAAGCTTGGAGATGGAACTTCCAAGCTGGCAACCGTTGATGGCCTATCCCAAATATATGGAACAACGATCTACCGCGACACTACCACATTAAATTTTTTTTTTGGCAAATAAGCTACCTATGGACACAAGGGGCAATGTAATAAGGCTAGACCAGCCACTTCTCTTATTCATGAATAAAGTTAGCTTCTTGAACAAACAAAGCTATGTTCTTGCAAGAAAAATTTCCGATGAGGGTCATGCTCATCAGGCCTTCGATCATAGCTGGGGAGCACATAGCTGGGGAGCATAGCTCTAAATAACCCACTTAGTTGTTGATCGGACAACCCCGACCTTCATAAATTCGTCATTGCTCTAAGATTGATAACGACGTGAAAGTTTGACAACCCTATCATTTAGGAATCTAGCATTACCCGAAGATAGGTGATGCTAGGAAAGTAAATCCCATCCATCAGGAATCTGGTGTTGTCCGGAGATAGGCGACACCAGGATGGAAAACTCTAACCTTCAGGAATTCATTATTGTCCAATGATAGCGATGACGATAAGATTCCCTAATTCATTTAAACCTTAAGGAATTCATCATTACCTAGATGGGAAACAATGAAAATGTTTCCCCATTCAGTCAAATCTTGAAGAATTTGTCATTGCCCAGAGACAGGAAACGATGAGAAGGTCAGAGAACTCATAACCTTTAGGAATCTGGCATTGCTCGAAGAATGGCACTGTCGGGAAGGTGAAACAATAACCCTCTAAAATTTAACATTGCTCGAAGATTGGAAATGTTAAGAAGAAAGACAAACTAAGGGGATAATCGGATAATTCGACCCCCACCTTCAGGAACCTGCCATTTCCTAGAGATTGGTGATGTTAGGAAGAACGGCTACTTTAGGTTGATCCAACAACTCTACCCAACTGGTCAAAATCGGTTGGATAATTCTATTTTGACTTATGGGAATTGTCCATCACCCAGGCATGGGCAATGTTAGCATGTGAAAACTATTAGAGAAAATAGAATAATTTGGCCCATCTTTCTAGAAGATAACAAAAGGACTGTGCGGGGAAATCTATCTCAACTTTTAAGAATTTCACACTGCCCGTAGACAGACAATGTCAAGGAGTAACTCTAGGGATCGAACCACTGATGTGCTGATTTCTAGAGATAGAAGCCGGCACATGGCTAGATTTTCATCCATGATTATCATGAATATTATAGTTGCCCAGGAGTAAGTAGCTTCAAGAAAGGGAACTAAAAATTTCTTAAATCGGACCCTAGTTTCTAGAGATTGAAACTAGTGTCCAATTGAATTTCAACGATGACACTAGCGACTGAGCAGGACACGCTCGATCGAGGATAAGCAAGAATTGTCATGAAGGCTCAAAAATAAGCGTTATCGAGTTTTCTCGGTCTAGGATCAAGACAAGAAGAGTACATTTGGACGGGGGGTAATCGTATATTTTGTCCGATGACATCTGTATCCCGTTAATGCCTAAAATCTGACATTCAGACTGATAAATTCTGCAAACAGGGATAATCGCACAAGGAAGTAAGAAGAAAAAGAAAAAGAAAAATCCCAAGTGCGGCTCCATAATAGTTAGGAGCTGTGTGGAACCAGGATTATTCACCATTACCAACAAGATGAAATAAACTCAACCATAAATAACCACAGAGTTTGTTAAGTAATAGTTCAATTTCACCAATGGAACAATTTGGCAATTATAAACCGAGCCAACATCAAAATACAACCTAAGAAAGTGCAAAAATATTATTTATATACATAGAGTTGTAGTAAATAAGCATATTTCATAGAAAAATATATATATATATATATATATAATTGCAGTACATGTAGTTATATTATATACATAGGCATTTATATGTAAACAAGCACAGTACATAAAGGTGTAGAAAAGTAAATGGAACAGAGATCGTAAGATAGAAGCAAATCTTTTTGTTACTTCATCCTTTATGTACAAAAAACATTAAAGGTACCTCCCACACAAACACATTCAATTCGACATGAAGAAAAACAAAAATTACAAACTATACAATAAGACAAAAAAACAAATCACCACATAAGTAAGCTCCAAGTACCCTCTACTTGGTCTTTCCTTTCTTCCTGCCTTTGCTACTGGAATCGTTGGGTCGACTCTTATACTTCTTTCCTTCTTTCATCACCTTTGCATTAGGAATTTCACCCTTGGATTTAGCAGGTTCTTCTCCGGTAGCACTACGAAGTTCATCAGTTTTCACATAGAAGTCTTCGAGGACTTAATCGTGAGCTTTAATGGCCTCACCTTGATTGTAGGAGGCTTATTAGTAGGGCTTGTAGGAGTTGAGCTAACAGGCTTTTTATTGCTAGACTCCCTCTTGATTCTAACCTTAGAAAGGTCAATCTTCAACTGCTCCACCATTGTGATAGGTTTAGTTAGGCACGCAGTGCTATTAATCATGACGTCTTCTTAGGATTGAGAAATGTCCTCCAGCCCTTCCAAACCCCTAATCTTCTGAGAGTCAAGACCGGTTCCAGAATTGAAGGGCAGGACTGGAGCGACATATCTTGTAGTGATGGAAGTTATTGTAGTAAAGGTTGTTGTAGGTCCTAGATCCTAAGTAGCCGGTGGCGGAGGAGAAAGATGTGATTAACCTACGAGTTGAAAAATAGAATAGTAATGGTAAAGGATGGATTCATGCAAGATCTGAAGCTTCTTAGGGACCCAAAAAACAAGTGATATGCCTTGACCCAGACTATGTCCCATAAAGGACTTTATGAATTCCCCCTCTTCGGTTAGATACACCTCTTATTGGCTAATGGAAGAGGGAATGTAAGGTTCGGTGTGAGTGGTCATTGGAGAGGCCAGAATGACATGGTTGGTATAGAGCTAACCCATATGGATGCAAGACTAGCCACCATAGGCTCCTCTGATTTTGGTGTAGATGATTTGTGTTGACCCGATGAGCTTTGGCCAATGAAAGCCTGCGCAGCAGTAGTGATATTCTCAGTAGAAAGAATTACATTTCCCACACGAGCTTTTGTATATCCCCGGCATCGAGGTACTCAGCCATTAACTCCTCTTTGGAATGGTTGTGCTCGGACGTCGCAACTCATCATAACATCTCTTCTTAGGCATCGACGAAGTCTTAGGATTAGCATCTCCTATCCACTTTGGATTTTTGTACATGACAACGCTGGCATAAAAGTATTGTAGGTTCATTTTCAGCTCTTCTCTCTCCTAAGCCTTCTTCTCTAGGAGATTCCCAACTTCTCCTTGAGCGACAACAATTTTAATATCAGAGCTAAGCTTCTCCATCATAAGCTGCTACAAGCTGGCAGCTATTGCGATTCTCCTCTCGGAGTTCTTGAAGTTCGACCGCCTTCTCATAAATAGTCTTATCCTTATCAATGATGCCAGGTTCCTCTCGGTGATTTGATTTTTTAGTTCATCCCCCTCTCCGCGTGCAATTTTCATATTATTTCTCATCACGATCTCAACGCATTCGTAAGCCCTATTCATTTCCTCCCTTAAAATATCAGAGTTGGCTTGACCTTTAAAAGTTGTGTCTCTCTCATAACCTTCACCAAATCTTCCTCCCGTTCCTTGACGATCCGTTCGAATGTCTTGTTCTAGGAATTGAAGGACATGATGTTGGTATAGTTAACCTCGTTGACTTGGGAGAAAGCGAAACATAGCCGCTTCCACTTGTACCCTCAATCAATATGCTTTTGAACGCTTTCAGCATCTCTGTCTGCTACCTCCTTACAGACGTTGTCAATGTCCTAATCGAATATAGTGTCATGATGAAAGAGGTCGGGAAATGCGGCCTGTATGTGTGGTGTACCCCAAGGAATGAGGAGCGGAGGGGGCAAAAATCCCTTTAGAATGAGAAAGGGCTATAGCAATCAAGGACTAGGAAGTAGGAACTTACTACTGAGAAGAGATTTGATGTTTTGTGCATCGTGGAACGGCACCATAAGAAATGCTATGGCGATCAGCTGTTCACTTTGGTCGTTTGGTAGGATTGCACGACAAGCCCTCTATGGTGTCCATATTCCTCCACTCTCTTTCATTTTATCTCTCAATTTCCCTGTTAGCCCTATGGATGTCCTCCACTTCATGATCTTTTCTCCTTTGCCTTTCCTCCTTAATAGTGCAAAGACTCTAGTAGCTGGAGCAAGGTAATTGAGGATCAGAAGTTTGGCTCCTAAAACTTCCAGCACTGGGGGAAAGATTTTTATACCTATCACAACCCATCGGACCTGAAATAAGAAGAAAAATGGTATGAATGTCAGAATTTCAGAACATGAATGAATGCAAGGATGCGTGTATGTGATCCTAGTGATATGTGGTGTCGATGACCCCCTAATGACTTTATAGACGGTGTTTGCATGGATGTAATGATGGAGTCTCGCCACTTTCATCTATATTTACTTCGAGAATTTAGGTGAGCCTTCGACAAGAAGATCGGTAATTGAAATATCAAAGTTGCTTAAACTAGCAAATACATCACCAAGAATGTGACCTCGAGGAGTTATTTCACATGAAAGAAATATGTTTGGTCCCCGGGTATTTCAAAGGTTTTAATGATGATTTTCTCTGGATGAGGTGAAGAGGGGACCTCAGGTGTTTCAGGGGATGTTTCACCAATAGACTAACCTTATGCTACACTAGCATGGTAACTGCTATCGTCACCGTTGGTGCTCTCTTCTCCTTTTCAAGCATTGTTGCTTTCTCATCTCCCCTTCCAAATCCATCGCTTTCTTCTGGGATCAGCGACATTCCAACCCCCTCACCACCTTTTCTTAGGACATCACCAACAACAGGTTCTCCACCTCCTCTTTTAATAGGTTCCTCTACATGCACTACGCTCGATGGACCTTCAACCTTACTCTACATATTTTCATCGGAGCTACGAATACAAATAGTGGTTTGGGTTGGCGCTCAAGAGATGTCGAAGGAGTTGGATCAAGGATAAAAATCTTATTAGGGGACAGTAGACCACATCGTCAGAGATTCTCGTTAGTAATGAGATAGGCAGTGGTGTGTTGCTAAAGGATGACCCCCCTTAATCCATCCAACGGTTGGCATGCTTGTCATGAGCATCTCGAGCGGTAATGTCTATAAACGAATAAATAACATGTTAAGCTAAGCGTAGACTGAATAAAAGGAAGCGAACTCATTTCCAGATAGCCAACAGCCATTAAAACCATATGGGCACCAAATGAAGAAGTAATTGTTTTTAAAGTAAGAGCATTTATTATGAAGATCTTTGATGACTTTGCATCTGCACCAAGCCTTGATGATCATATGGCAAGAAGATTCCTGCCTTTGCTTGATGTTCGGGAGGGAGGTAAGCCCTTGGAAAGTTGGAGCCCTATTGAAGTGGTTCATGAGAGCACGTATACAAAGCTCAGGAGAGCACAATCGTTCGGATGGACTTGAGCTAGAGCTAACCCAAGCTTCTATAATACCATGCAAAGAAATGGACTGAAGGGCGGAAAAGCACCATCGAGACACATATATCTATTGCAAGCTGTGAATCCCTATGGAGGGAGATGTGCTCATTCACCTTGAGTAGGAAGCCGAACGTTATCCTTAGGAATTCCATGCTAACGACATATATTATGAAGCGTTTTTGCAGAAAGGATGGTCAACATTTGACCAGGAAAATCATTCAAGACCCTTAAATCGGAATATTCATTCACAGGGGGAGGTTGTTTGTCAGTGGATCCTCTGATACAACTGCACCTTATAACTCGGCTAAAATCGAACATCCGGGCCTGATAGGGATGGAAGGGGAAATCTAAGTTGTGGAGGACCCAGCTTTAGGAGGAGTAGATGTACCCTCGCCGAACTTGAAGCATGATGATCGACAAGTCGTTCTAAATAATAAAACTTAGCATTCAACACGGTCGGGTATGTTTTAATTTAATCATTGAACCTGTGTGACCAATGATCAAAATCCAAAGGATGTCAAAACATGTGTTAGCCAATCGGATTTCGATCGTTGACTGGGCAAGTGAAAGTGTTAATCTGTGTGGTATGAGTCTCACGTCCTATACATGACGAACAAATCATCCTTTGTAGATAGCTCGCTTATGATAGAAAAAGGAGCCATGATGTACAATGGAACTATACATTGGATCTTACTAGTTATCGATGAATAATCATTAAAGGAATAGCCGTCCAGAGCAATATAGAAGCTTTTCTTTGCAGGAACATTAGAAATGCAACAGTAAGAAAAGTATGGCATTAGAATCATCCAATACGGCCATTCCTGAATTGAACCATCCTAGTAGAATTCGAGCGACGATGCATGATTAGCTTGCCTTTACAGGAATTAATAAAAGTTAGAAAGCCGGACATATCTCCAAAACAACATGTGCATGACTTAGGCTGAACTCAAACTCACCCTAGGCGGAGTTGAATCCCTAACTTCGACCATCTCCTAAAAGCAGTCAGCCTGATCACCTCTAATACAATTTCTATGCCAAACATGAGATACCACCTTAAACAATCTAAACCTTGAGCAATAAGATGGAATCATTAGGTGAAAGTAATTGACGATGAATACTCGAGTGGAATCTGAGTCTAAAGCTCTAGGAACCGACTAGATTCAAGGTGGTGATTGGCAACAGTGATCTAGAAAGTGACGATGGCGGTAAAGATCAGCGGCGATGTTAGTTGGTTGGCGGTGGCGAAGGCGATGGTAGCAAAAGACAATCAACCGAGGTTAAAGAAGTAGGAAGAACTCAGTTGAAATCTTTCAGTGCAAGGCAGAAATGGCAAATGAAAATGATAAGAAAAGTATTTTGAGACTTCGACTTATATAGCTTTTGGAGGGATTGAAAGCTATCGATGATGATAGGATTTAATCGGTATCGAGATGATTTTTCTACCTGAAAACTTGTAGAAAGCTTAGCAAAAGAAAATAGCATACTCAAACAAGGCGTGGTGTGATCTCCAGAGTGTAGATCCAGTCCTTGGCATGAAAAAAGGAATTTTGCCCATGCAAACCAGTTGCAAGTATATATACTGGATGAAAGCTGCGCTTCAAATCAATTTTCAAATGATTAACTAAAATTGTGAGATAGCAAATCAGAACTTGTCATGACAGAGCATCCTCTGATCCCAACGTAAGCATACTTTGAGGGGTAAATGTTAATCGAGTTTTCAACCAAGCAGTTTTCAATTGAAAGGAAAAGGCCAAAAAAAATGAAACGACTCATAAAACTGGAGACACTCTTAGAAGAGCTACAAGAGGGAACTCAAAAGGTAGTGAGTCTAACTAAAAAACAAAAGCTCATGATATCGAGAGCTTTTTGCAGCTTCTTAGTCCCCATCAACCTATTGTACTTCATGCATTACTTTTCTCATAGAACAAATAAGCAATACATAGGATTAGTGAGAAGAAAGCAGGATAATACAAGCGTTATCAAGAAAATCATCGAGAATGACTTAATCGCAATGGAAAAGAGTTGGAATACATTAAATCGGAGATAGGAAGGTAAACAAAGAGAAAGATAGGTTTCTCACCAAAACAAACCTCTTGACACCGAGTGAAACCTCTCAGCATCGAAAGAAACCTCTTGGCACCGAGAGGTCCATATTGGGAATTGGGCCACGTGCTCTCTTGTACACCTTTGAGGTTGCATCTGGACTTCATACTATATAGGATCTTGGATCTACAAAGCAGTTTCCCCAATAAGTATCAACCTTACAGCAACTAAAAAAGGGCTTTAGACTCTGGATCTTCTTCATCGCCTATCTCTCTACACTATAGTTACCTAAGCAAATACTTCTGGCGGTTCTAAGCTAAAGAACATGTCAATCTCTTGTGCTGGTGACTTTGACTCTCTATCAAATCTATAATCAATAAAACTATAAAGTGGAGGTAGGTCAGAGATTACCGAACTACTATAAAAATCTTGTGTCTCTATAATTTTCTATACTTTTTTGCACTTTTCTACTGTTTCTACTAGATCTAATCCTACAATAGGTCATATTTGATGTTGTGCCACTTTTGGCATCAACATAACTTTTCCAGCTTCTTCCTTAGCCAAACTTACTTCTTCCCTTTCCACCAGAGAACCCGTTCCAACCTTCTAATTTACCCAAAAAATTCAAATTTCAAACTATTTTCGAACAATTTAACCAAAAATAAGAATAATTATGCATGATGTTCGAGGTAGACGTAGATCTTCTGTTAGGGGCAGTGGAAACGATGAAGATTAAACTCTTAGCTCTAGTTCTTCGAGAAGTGTAGGGGTGACGGAACAATGGTATCTTGGAGGTGACACATGGGGATTTTTTCAAAGACTCTACTTTGGATCCAAATATCAATCAAAACATAGGACATCACAAGGAGTTGATAAATTTTCATGTTTTGCCTGGTGAACAAGTGCATGCTTCTACCCGTGTCGATGTCACTGTAAGTAAAATTTTACATTTAAACGTGAGAATATAGATCAGTAGAATTATTATATATTGTTTACATATTTAATAAATCATGGTATATAGTGTATAGTTTTATATCTAGGCTTGGTACTATGTTGACATAGTAGTTTATAAAATGTATAGTTATACATTTAGATTATGAAGTTAATAGCCTAAATAATTTTCTTAATAGGCAAGGGAAGGGAAAACTCATGGGCCTATTGCATCGATATTTCTTCTATATTAGGAGACCAGGGCTATTGATGTTGATCGACATATTATCAGATTTTAGGTTACATCGAACTTCAAGAATTTTTTTTAGTATGTTATTTTTTTGATAAATATTTGCATGTAAAATCGCGTTGTATTTTTCTTAACCCTGCATATTCCTCATTGTAAGAATTTAGTTGACATTGAATCCTAATGCATAATTGTTTGGTGCATCAACTTCTTTTTGGTGGAAGACCATCCACATATTTAACTTCGATTTTTTTGAGATGGGAATTATTCATTTATATTTTGTTATGCTTACTTGAATTTCAGTTGGATAACACCGTCCTTTACCTTATGATGAGTGGTTCTAAAGATAAGATAACATGCTCCTTGTTTTACCTAGAATTCCTATCCAGCATTCTTATTAGGGGGTACTTAGATTAGACAAAGTTTCCTGAGGGGCACTATTAGGAAACTGCTTTGACAATACAACTCGGATAATGAGTTGGAGAAAGCTAGACTATTTGTCTTGTACAAGATGTGAAACCTTTTCTGTTCTAGTCCATCCAACATACGGCCATTAGGACATGTTGTGGTGATTGCAAACTTTGATTTTTCTTCCTTGTTTTTTACAACTGGGGAACGACTATCATGCCATTCTTGTATAGGTCATTGGATATATAGTATGTGGTTACTAGTCATGGTACATCATTATGCGGCTTTTAGGAGGTTATACGGTATTGGTGGTAAGAGTATAGCCACAACCTGGCTCGGCCCACTAAAGACCACCAAATAAAATTATTCTTTCCTAGAATTTGTGCATGATCACCGCAAAATAAACAGAGAGTATGTGGGAATGAGGCTAGTCATGTTTTCATTATTTCACGGAACCAGGTAGAGTTACAACAAACACGTTCTTACATCATTTGGTAGCTGAATGACGGATCTTCATATTTGACATATCCTAGTACTTCACATGTTGGATTTTTGTTAGGCAGACGGTTTCCATCGGTATCATCTCCTCTTACTGTTGGTTGTATGTGGTATCATAGTGAGCATTATTAGCGCCAGATATATAGAGAAGACATGGTTTTTGATGATCTTGATCCTCATACACCATTTCTCAAAGTTTATTCCTTACAGCTTGCAATCGCAAATGGGAAGTGGAAATCGAGTTACTTCATTATTCCAAACATGGATTATCTTTGATTTTGGAATAGCTCTGCACTCCACCATCGTCTGTGGAATTTACACATGGAGTAGCTATTGACTTAGTTTGGCATCCACCATCTGTCCTGGTGTTGTACCCCCAGTTGTGCAGGACTTATCTTAGCCTATTCATAAGTATGTTTCTTCACGACTTGAGATTCCATATGGAGAATATGGACAGTCTGTTGATATACCTACTTCATCCGGTTAGGATCAGTTTGTTGACATACCATGTCTCCCAACCATTTATTATCCAGTTCTAGAATCACTTCTATATGAGGATTTATTTCAGATCTAGGTTGGTCTTAGGGATGTGACATATAGAGAGCATAGAAATGGCATAAAGGAGTACATGCAGAGAGTTCAAGATCTGATAAGACATGTTCAGGATTTAACTGTTGAGGATGAAGCTAGAAACCAATATCGACCTAGACACATTCTAGCTTAGATGCGGTAGTTGATTTGGGTGATGCTTTTGATTTCATGCATGTTGTAGTTAGTAGGGTTGACCTTGATAGCAAGATTCAATACTACGATGATGGTGAGGATGATTATGAGGATGATGATTAGTTGATTTATTTAGTTTGTTAGTTTATTTCATTTATGCACTTTTATTTGAGGATTCTTTCATGTATTTCTTGCATTGGACTGCATTGTTTATGTATTTTTGTTAACCTTGTTATGTTGTATTAGACTTTGATGCACACTAGTTTTGGATTATATCCTATGTATTTCATGGTGTATTCTACTAGATATTCCATGTGTATCTATTTGGTGTTTGTCGTAATATCTTCCTTAAAGGATATACTGCTATTTTTCTTTAACTGATATTACATAAGTGCTAAATAATCTATATTTTTAATACTATTACTATAGTCCTATGGTACTGAAAAAAATCTAAGTGGATATGACAAGCGGTGGTAATATCTGACCATATACTACAAACTTCAATAAACATTTGAGTGGATAGTACAAGGTGTAGTAAATTTCTAACCATATGGTACAAAGTTCAATAAAAATATGAGTGGGTAGGACATGCTATAGTAAATATCTAACCATATAATACAAACTCAAATAAATACTACGTGAGAGGAACAAAGTTAGTAAATATCTATCATATAGTACAAACTTTGGTAAGTGTCTATCAGGTAAATGACAAAGGTTTCAAGATATTTATGCAGCTCTAACGCATTATATATATGGTGTGTGTATGTGCGTGTGTGTGTGTGTGTGTTATTTTTTACTCAAAATACATAAATATAAACATGAACCTAGTGAAACGTTATATTGTTTCACTTCCTCCTCCTCATCTTTGTCAAGTTTTGGTGACAACTATGTACGCGAAGATTGTCAATAATAAGTAATATCGTCTAAAGCATTAGAGTTTATCGATATAGGAGATAGTGGAATCTTCCAAACAAGGTGGGAGTGTTTTAGGGCGTAAAGGTAATCGAAAAAAAAGAAATTATCAATTAGGCTATGATTGAATAATGACAGATTACTTTAACGACACTCCATATTTTGAATGATGAAGTTCGGATTAAGGCATCAGATGTACAGAAATATATTTAAGTGAGTTATGACAAGGTGGGGGAGCGAAATGTATATTTCGTATAAAGATATAATACGTGTGGTCAATCGGGTCTTTCTCCAAATCAAAAAATGATAAGTGCCTTACAAATGTTAGCTTATAGGGTAAGGGCTGAGAGGCAAGATGAATATGTCTAAATAAAAGATTCTACCGCCAATGAATGCTTAAAAAAATTGTAAAATAGTGGTGCTGGCATTTGGCATGAAGCATCTTAAAGTGCCAAATGATAATGATATCAATCGATTATTGGCTATAGATGAACAATGTGGATTTCCAAACATGGGTAACTTAGATTGTATGCATTGGCATTGGAAAATTGTCCAGTTACACTACAAGGACAATACACCATATATTAACACAAGGCAACCATGATTTTGGAAGTTACAGCTTTATTTTATTAATATATGTGGCATACATTTATAGTATACTTGGAACTTTAAACGGTATTAATGTTCTCCATTAATCTTACTTATTTAGCTCATTTGCTAACGATACTGCATCCACTTGTAATTACGTGATTGGCGATATATAACACAACTTGGGGTACTACCTTGTTGATGCAATACATCCGATATGGAAAACATTGGTCAAAGGTTTCAAAAAGCCTTGTAATGAGAAGGAATAAAAATTTACTACCAGTTAAGGAAAGGCGTTGAGCATGCTTTTGGAGTTCTACAAGGTAGTTTCCAAATTCTGAGAATGGAGGTGTACTACCATGACAATGAAGTGGTATCAGAAATAATGTACTATTGTATAATACTTCACGACATGATTATTGAAGAAGAGTCGGGTGGTTATAAACTGTAGTTGCGTAATCACTCAGAACTAGCACGTGCTTATGAGACTCCTCCTTTTAAAGAACCAAACACTTTGATGCGGTACATGTGACAACCCACACCCCAATGGATCCTAATTTTTGCTAAATCGAAAACCCACGTCCACCAATGAATGGATCGTTGATTTTGTTGTCCTAAAAATAAATAAATGCATATCATAGCACTATCGATATAAACTCATAGAAAAGTAGTAAAGTATAATAAAAATATCGACCAAGATTGACACTTCCAATATCTAGTGTTCTTGTAAGTGTCGAGCATGCATAAGAAAACACGTCCTTCCACTGTTTCTGCCTTTTACCAATACATATCCCTCTAAGCTGTCATGTGGGTTATAATGAGGAGGGGGTGAGAACAACGTTCTGGTGACTAGTAAATTACATACTTTATCTATCACACTAGTTTATGCCGATTGTCTTTCATTGCATGTTATCTTTTTTTCTACTTAGTCATCTCAACTCCACGTTCATGTACGATACGCCCCATCTACCCTAGGTACACAATAACTACATACATGAATATATATTTGTATATATATACATATATACATATATATCTCTGTGTGTGCGCGCATGTGCGTATGTATACATATATAAGTATTATAGTCACCCTTTGGACCAAGATACTATCTCTGCTAGTAACTATAACCTAGTACATTATTAGGATCCATCATCAACGCAATAGGATGTGTGTATGTGCGCGCGCACACACACACACACAGATAGATATATATATATAATGTGCCACAGTCCCCCTTTAAACCAAGTTACTATCCTTGCTAGTATCCGTAACTGGAATCTCATTAGGACCCATTGGCGACATAGTAGGAGGTATAGGCATTTAGGTGTAACTCTTATCTTTCTGCTGACCATTCAGGGTTGATGACATTCTCGACCTATATAAAGCTCATGCTCCCGAACATGATGCCAAACACATAATGACATAGCGTCGAGCCTTGCTCACCATCCCATTTAGATTACCTAACGCAATCAAGGTAATACCACTTGTTACTTAACACCCCCTAAAAGGTTGAAGCAGACTCTACTTGTCCTTTGACACTTCGATCGAGGCAAACCTTCCTATTTGGGTATCACTCGCCTATACACGAACGTATATAATTCCATGGATCCTATAGTTGAATATATTTAACATCAGTATAATGTATACACAACTACTGGTAGACTCTTGCGCTGGGCAGACTACTGTTATATAACGCTATTGACATTGCATCCCAATCCATTATAATGACCATGTCATTCTTATCTAAGCTAAGCGTTAGCAAACTTTAATAATTCATGCCTTTCATAAACGTATACTTGAGGCTATATATATATAATTTCATTATTGCATCTTAGATGTTCAACTACTCATATTCAGTTATTTTTATTCACTTACTCCTTGTTTCATTTTTCTCAGTTTAATATTATTTACCGCTTTCCTTGAGCTTAAAAGATTTAAGTATCTATTACTATTTACATTCTTCTTTTATTATTGAATTGTTATTTCTATCCTTTTTAACCCTTACCATCCACCCTTGTTTAGTGAAACACCCATACCTGTATATTTTATATATTCTTTCCTTTATTCGTTTTATTTCTTAACTATCTTTTTATCGTTTACTATTTGATTTCTATCTTGTCCTTATTGCAAGTATATATACTTAGGGATTTCCGCATTTTAATGCATTGGAATTGCATCTCCTTTATAAGGAAAGGTTAACACTGTAAATATCTATATCTTATTCGAAAAGAAATTTTTTTTACGTTAGGAATTATATTTTTGTAGTTATTGAAACAGACTGTACAAAATATGGTAAATTTTATTATTTTATACATCTCTTTCTTTTAAGAATATTCCTTGTTATTTCAAATGATATACTTTTATTTATGAATCTAAACTTGATAGTCTATAGAAATTTACATTGCAACAACCTACATTTCAATAAATTAAAATACTACTTAAATCTCAATAATTTATTGTGATAACTTCCAATTTATATTTACGTGCCTAAATCATTCAAACAACAAATATGGAATAGCTATATAATTTATTTATTTCAGGGACTACTACTACCCAGTACTTTTCAAATTGAAGTAAATGAAATATTAAATCTAAATTATCAATTATAGAATATGCATGCAGGGTTTATAAATTCATTTCATGTTTATAATTAGGTCTACAACTCCAAAATTATATTTAGGTACACATGAATAGATTTACAATGGTATGAATCTAATATTATTAAAAAAAAATCTCACTCACCTTATCAGCTTTCTAAATATCCAGATCTAATCCCTGTTATTCCAGTTTGACTCCCCTTATTCTCCCTATTTAAATACATATACCGTAAGCATCCATATGTTTATCATAAATTTAGATCTAAGAAGAGATTTGGATTTAATTAAAATTCGGATCTGGATTTATAATTTACTTGGCTTTGACGATTTGATTTTACTTTATTCTTCTTCTCAATTATCCTCTCCTATTCTACACTTACATATGTATATAGATTGTAACTGTATTTAGGGTTAAGAATTTGTGGAGAAGAGAAACTTGCAAAGTTCTTCATTGCTGCAAAAAAATTTGAGAAGAAACCTGAGGGGTTAGACCCGTATTTATAAATATTCAAATGAATGCCAGTTGCTAGATTAAATTATTTCAAATTCGGGTCGTTCGGCCACATCAAAAGTCACGGCTAACACATCCAACGGTTGAGGTCCCAATTAAGGGGTCGATTGATTAACATGTTTTCGGTTACGTTGACTGATCTCCTCTTATGTGATATTCTCCCCATTTTTACTAATTCATACTGACGTTAATTATTCTTACAGGTTAAGTAATGTTAACTGGTTAACTCTAACTGATAAAAATTAATGTTAGTTAATTGTTTTTACTTCTTTAATTACGTGTGTGTATATATATACACTTATTTTTTATTCAAAAACTTCTAACGTCAATAATTTTTTGTTTGAAATCTGATCAGAAAATTTTATATATGAAAACTGATCAAAAAATTGCCATAAACCCAACTGTTGCAAGTTTCGTAGTTAAATTTTTTTAGTAAAGCTAGCCGGAATTATAGTGGGCCATGCTATTATGAATATAAGATGGAAAACAAGTGTTCTGCACATGCACAGAACAATAAAATCTAAGATTATAGTGGACAGTCCACAAAGTACAGAAATGAAAGAAAACAGGAGATGGATAGAGAGTCTACACTACTCAGAAGGACGGAAGTCCCTCTTGTCATTACTGATATCAACATCGGTACCGGGACCTATGACATGCTGAATGGCTGAAAAGTACATTGCGGATAAAGGATCAGAGGAGTGCGAGAGAGAAGTGTAGAGGTAAATCTGATCCCATGATGGATCCAAGAATTGCCACCAATCACGTGCACCATCTAAACTTGAGGAAGTAAGAGAACGCCCATCACCCTCAACATGATACACTAGCCTCCTAGACTCATTTTCCCCTTCTAAAAACATGTGATAATTGCGGGTCATGCCTCATTTCCATTGACATGTGTACCCAAGAACGCTCCTCAGGTAAGTCAAATTTTGAAATTTGATATTTGAATTTTTTGGCATTAATTTTTATAAATTAATTTATTTTTAATTACTTATCATTAAAATTAGGGGGTGTTACATTCTTCTACCGTAAAAGAATTTCATCTCCGTAATTCCTCAAGGGCCGAACCATGTAACATAACGCATAACCAATCTAAACTAACCAACCAATTAGCGCGCAACCAATCTTGTAATAAATAGTGTACAATGCATAGTGTATCCAACATGTATGGAATGTATATGGAATAATTCTAAATCAACGTCTCATATACGAATGCATCTTTTAAAATAATTTTGAAAATATAATGCAAACAACCTATATATACTATCCGTTCTATATGTATGAAATTTTAAAAATCAAAATCTTTGTTTTTGCGTCCAAATTTTCCCACACATCTACGAATAGAAGTATAGTTCAACCAATTTTTCATCCAATTCTTACCATCCAAAATCCTAGCATAGCATTGCTAACATCCCAAATTTTGAAAAAATCATTTTTCTAAATCTATATTCTTATGATAGAAAAGGGTTCAAATGGAGAATTCCATATTTCCATCTTGCGTATACATTTCCCTGTATCTTGGAACCTTCTCTTTTACTCCCAATTCTTTTCCAACTTTTCAAGTACAGTCCATATAAGATTTAAAATAGAGTTCTTTTTTAAAATAATTTTTGTTCACTAATCGAAAAGGTAAGGAAAAAGAGATTCCATAGCTAGAACGGCTTTTTCCTTTTCATCAACTATATTTTATTTTGTTATCACTTCTACTGCATGGTAAATTCCTACTTCCTAACTCGTCAACATCTTCCCTTACTAAGCATGTGGCATTTCAAAAATAAAAAATTTCCTTTTTTCTGCTCAAAATAGTTTTTCAATTAAACTTGGAAATATTTGGAAAATTTTTAAAATTTAGAATTTCATCACCATTTTTTTAAAAAACTTTACATAAAAGTATTTTATCTCCAATACCATGAATTTTGAACAAAACTTTCAAAAGTATATATTTAAATAAAAAATATGCCACATCCTACGCGGTCGGGATTCAACCAATAGTCTAACGTCTATAGTGGACTCTATCCTGCTACATGATAAATTTTTCAATTTCAAAAACATTTTCTTTCATCCTAAAATAACAACCAACAGACCACTGCATTTATAATTTTAGCTTTTAAGGCATAGGGACAGTGACCCCAGGATTCGCAACAAAATTTTCCCTGTGCTTCGCTCCCCAATATTTATCTCCCAAAACTTAACACCTTTTAGGACTTACTTTTAGTAGCTAATAAATTTTCTAATTTATTTTATGAACTTCCAATATTGCTTTGCATTAGCTAAATGTCTACATGAGATTTCCTTGCTTACACAGTTTTCCAATTAATATAACGGTTAACCCAGAAAACCAAGTTTCAAAAGGATCATCTCTCATAATATCGTATGCATTTTTATTAAAACGAAACAAGTAATGCTTACAACCCAAAACCTAAAAAAAATAACGAAAGCTGCACTTCAACATCAACAGACATTAATGATGTTGTGGCAATATCATTCCTTAAATTATATGGTCCTTTCCAACATGCCATTTTATCAAAACCCACATATCTTAACTTTTCTTTATGGCTTCTAATAAATAAGGTCTATCCATTACTTCTTGTGAAAAAAATAGATTTTTGACTTTCGAAAATCGATACTAATACGTCCATTGTATTGCTTGCCTAGTATTCAAGTGCCTAAAAAACTGACTGTTAAGGGTAAAAAGAAAATAAATACAGAACAGAATCTCATTCGAATGAAATAATTTAACATAGCAATAATCTTTACAGCGGAAAATTTGAAAAAACATATATCAGAGTCCAACCTAAGCTTACGTTAGATAGTTATAAATCTCTATCCTTACAATTGCTGAAAAACCAAAGTAATGAAACTAATGCAAAGGGAGTATAATCTACTTCTATACGTTGATGAAGATCTCTAGCTCTTATCTGGAATTCCAAACATCTTGAGCTAAACCAAAAACTATTTGGATCTGACCCGAGTATTAAAATTACTCGGATCACGCTTTGTAAACCAACGTGAGAAAGTTGAACCATAATCATATGATGGAGTCATGGATCAGCTCGATGCCAAACAAAACCTTTTTGAAAAGAAAAGGTATCTCATAAGACCACGCCGCACATAAATATGAACAGATTTTTATCTTACGGTAACCAAAATACTTTATACTTAAACAATTCGATATTATTATTAATGACATTTGTTTGAAAATATTTTTCACATAAATAAATATACAAAGTAAGTATCAATACTGGATAATGTCAAACGGTGTATATGATACCAAAGGGGTAGTTAAAATGTTTACAAAGCATTACGGTTATTTTGAGAATACAACTAAAACCATAAAGATTGTATTGGAATTGGATTTCCAACATGATAGGGAACTAATGGCCATTTCCTCCGATGCGAAATCACGCAAAACAATCCTAGCCCCCAATGGCTATTCACTTGTCTTAAGCAAGCCTCCGTACTACATTGTTACACTACTATGTAACAGTATATCTCGATATCTTTCCTCTATCTCAGTCGAGCCTCCAATACATGTCCTGGACTCCTCTATCCACCATAAAACGATAGCCTGAAATATGTCCTACGATGTAATTATCTATATCATCTTCGGGACGTGAGGCTCATGAGGTTGCGCTCTATTTTATGCAAAGCCAGGGTTTGCTTTCCATAAAGCAACACTTTACATTTCAAAAAGAAAATTCCAATTATAATGCCACATTGCCATTTCTAACAACACACTATTAATTTCCACAAAACTATAACCCTCGAGTTCATACGCCTCAGGGAAGGGTGTTAAGTATAAGAGGGGTTACCTCCTGTTGAATATGCGCTTTGCGCTTATATGATTTTTGTTTGATGATAATAAACATATATACATTCGTTTAAATGTATTTGTTAATATACTATTCTATTTTTAACAGTTTAAATAAATATTTGTTGAATAAAATATATTACACAGAATTTGAATTCAAACAGATATTTTATTTAAACAAATATTTATTACAATTTTGAATAGTACAAATTCAAGCTCTCACTATACATATACAATTTTGATTACATCACATCACAATCTTTTATTTACAAGTTTCCTCACTACATATCACTCGCACTCGTAGTTTGTCTTCAACTTCATTCCAGTTTGAATTCAGCATCTGAGCAAACTGCAAAAATATTCACTAACGCAGTAAAATTGAAAAAGAAATATTTTTGCAATATAAAATGAAATATGATTTTTGAAAATATGGTTTGCCTCAGTTATTTGGGTTGTTCGTCATCATTTAAATTTGAATTTATCACACACGAACAATGTGACATGCATAGTGTATCACTGTACATGCCACAAGGCCATGCACACCGATATACACTTGATAATGCTACAGGGACAGGTGAGAACAAGGTCAAACCCAAATCAAAAGCCGGGTTCAACTCAGGTGCAACATAAATAAAAATCTCGACTTCAGCACAAGGTCAAACCCGAGTTGCGAAACTGGATTCAACTCAGGTGCAATTTAAAAAATGTATGTATCAGTGCAGAAGCAAATGCTACCATGACTCGAGTACATGCTACAGCAACATTATATGATACAAGTGACAATGCACAATGCACCAAGCATTGAACCAGAAACATGATCAATACAGCTACAATGGCCAGACCAACCAGACCCAAGTGAAACTGACTCAAAGCACAAAAGTGCACAGCAACCATCAAGTACACAATGACAAAGCAACACTGGGAGCAACAGCTACATGCAGGCCAGAAGCAAAAACTCAAGTGCAACAGTGAAGTTCAGCTATGCAAATGAAACACAGTTGCAAACAACATAACAAATGAATACAGTATGCAAGCTCGAGCGCAAATTATGAATACTGCAACAATATCCAGTATGAAGTATCAGACTCAATAGCAAGTTCAAGCCAGTGCCAACAAAGAATCAAAGTTCGACAAACATAATGCAAACTACAACCCAACAGCAACATGCTTGAAGACCACAACACGACCAATGGCAATACTGTGACAACATGACAGCAGTTTATACAACATGAATAAACCACTGCAACAAAGTGTACGAACTCAAGTGAATACAAAAATGACAGCACCAAGTGAATAAGCATGAAACACTTCAAGTACATTAGTGTATGACAGTAACCAGAGGCAACATCACACAATCAAACTGCAACAAGATCAAATACAATAACCAGACAAAAGCACACTGATATGAAACACTCAGATGAAACCAAAATGATGAAGGCTGCAATATGCAGACTCAAACACACTGATCAAATGAAGATATGAAGAACACAAGGGTCGAACTAATAAGTCCATCAGAAATTCACAAGCTAATATCAGTTGTGATCAAGTCAACAAAAGTCTGTTTTGAATCAAAGCATACTGAAGTCAAGCCAACAGAAAAATTCACAGAGAATCAAGCAGTGATACAAAAATCATAGTGAATTAAAATAGTGCCGTAGAATCAGCAATATCAAGAATTCAAAGTTTTTTTAATTGAACAAGTCAACAGAGAAATACACGGAGGCAATCATGAATCAAAACCGTGTCAACCTTGTAACGACCCAGAATTTTAATTATTTAAAATTTGAATATTTAATTAATTTTAAATATTAATAAGTGAATATATAAGTCAAATAAATTTTTATTTGAATAATTGGATTTAATTGGATAATTAAATCGATAATTTAATATGTGAAATTATGGAAATAATTGAAAATTGAGTTAAATATGATTGAAAATGATTTGTAAAATTTTATTTTATCATATTGAAGTTAGAATGATATTTTAGAACTTTTAAAATCGAATTAAAAGTTAATTTGTGAAAATTGAATATTTTAATATTAAAATCGACTAGTGAAAATAGTCAATTTTTGAACAGTCTCAGAATTGGACGAGACCAGTTTCATTGGATCCGTAATAGTTAGTTATTACCGGATTTCAAATTTCGTGTCAATCGGAGTTATCGTTTGATCGTGGCAGCTCGAAACGCATCGAATTGTTTTAATATTAATTTGGCGAGTTAAAATAGCCATTTTTCAAACAGTCTTGGATTTCGACGAAACTTGTTTCATCGGATCCGTAATGTGATATTATTGTATGATTTCAAATTTCGTGTCAATTGGATTTACCGTTTGTCCGGTACAAATTAAAACGCCTAGAAAATCGTTTAAATCGGTTTAATTTAAATTGAACGTTTATTGCCATAACTCGCACAGATGTCCGAATTAGCTTTCGAAACCTGTTCCATTGTGTCCGGAACGTGGGGGTAAACCCTAGAAACGTTGGTTACGGCGCGTAAATTGGAGTTCAGAATTTCCGGAATGAATAGTGTTCAACGATTTCCTATAAATAGACCCTTACCCCTTCATAAAATTAAAAAAAAAAAGACTAAACCCTAGCCGCCACAATTAGTTTCAAAGGCCAGAAATTAATGATCTTCTCCCCTCAATCTCTCTCAATCCATGCAATATTATCAAAAACTTTCTAAAGCAAAGATGAAGAGCACGAGATGAGCTTTCAATCCATGCGGAGATGATGGATTTTGGAGCAACGAAGAGGAAGATATGGGCCCACGTTCGAGCTCGTCTTGCACGACTTTCGAGACTACATGGGGAGGCCGAGCTCCATGCTGCTCTGGCCGGTGGTAGAGGGTGCGAAGGCGGTCCTTGTGGTGGTCTCTGATCATACTGGAAGCGAGTGTGGTGATCGAAAAATCAAGACCTAATGTTGGAGCTATGGGTTATGTTATGCGGCAATGACCTGTAGAAGAGAACGAAGAAGAAAGGGGTAGGGGGGTGCGGCCCAGATGCAAAGTCACTGGATCCAACGGCCCAGATGCAAGTCGAAAACGCGCGAAACCAGTTGCGTTGGAATCGTATGGACGAGCACTACGCGATGGAATTGGATTGGAGTCGTTTGGAGTTAGTGAGAATTTTGGGTAAAATTAAACGTTCGTTTAATTTTATTCGAAATAAATCGCTAAAACGAAATTGAAATCAAGGTGAGAACTTCTCACTCAATCGAATCAGTTTCGATTTTATTTTAAATAGTTAGATTTAAAATATTTGAATGCATGCTTGAATGATGATTGTTATCTATTGATTGTTAAAATAGACATTATGCGCCGTTAGTAAGCGGATGTTATTTATTAAAAACATATACCGCAAATATTTCATAAACAGTGAAATTGGTATTATATATAATAGCAATATATATATATTGGCATATGTATATATTGGAGTTGTTGATTTCCCGCATTTTTTTTAGCGGATGAGACCCTATTGCGCCGTCTATTAAGCGGATAATATTTAAATCCCATATACCGCGATAATTTCGTATTGGAGCGAAATTGGTATTGTGCTAATGTTTTTGGATGTAGGAAAACAGGTTGGAGGGATCCAACTGGATTCCTCAACAGTATTTATTTGATTTCAGATATTTTGATATTTGATGGACTATCATATCGATATATGATGTCGTTGTTGTCGTGATTGACTATTTGGTGTGTAGCATCATTAAACCAAATTTTGGGATTTTAAAATGATTTTAAGTGATTTTTGAAAATATGCTATATTTTTGGAATTGATCCATTTTTAATAAATAAACGTATAAATTTTAATGTTATAAAATAGTGTTAATCGGGATTTATTGAATTTATTATAAAGAGTTGAAAATATAGGATTTATGAAATTTAATTATTTTATGAATCAAAATGATGAAAGTATAAAGGACTTTAAAGATGTTTTTAAAAGAATAATAGTATAAATTGATTTATATAAAAGATTTATAAATTGATATTTATAAATTAAAATATTTGAATTATAAAACGAGTTTTTATAATTGTTAGAACGAATTGTGAATGAATTTCGTAAATGAATGAAATTTATAAAATTATAAACGGTGAAGTTATAAATGGAATTTTATAAGCAGTAGGTTTATAAAATTTATAAAGTTATTGAAAGAATAGATTTGGATAAATAATTGAATCTTATAAGTTATAAGATTTATAATTATGAAGTTTAAAGGAACGATTGTGCAAACAAATAAATTCTAAGTATTTAACTTATAACATGAACTTTTGTTTTATAATTGGGTTATAAATTGAATTGGTTAATAAAGGAATTTATAAAGGAAGTTGTTATAAAATAAATAGAAATGGAGTTTATAAACGTTGTTTTATAAATTCGCAAACGACTTATTTTGATAAGTAAATTGTTGAAACTTATTAATGGAGTTATATTCACATTTTTGAATGTGAATGATCCTTTGAAATAAAATGAATAGAAGTGATGAAATTTGTAACGTAGTATATTCACGTTTTTGAATAGTGAATAATATGTTAAAAAAAATGTTTAGGATGTGATATTTTGAATTGAATTAAAACGATCTAACGATGTTTTAAAATGCGTTGAGATTCGAAACCATAGATTTCAACATTTATTGTTGAAATAGACGTTTTCGAGAAATAAAAGGAAATGGTGGACTATAACACTGTTGTTATAGTAAATGATTTCCGAAAGGAAATGTTTTGTATAGTATTGGGATTTATATATCTATTTTAATTTCGAATCCCTATACTAGTGATTTTGGGTTGTCGTAACAATGTTTTACGTAACATTCGTTTTGGCCCAAATAAATATGTTTGAGAGAATGATTTCCTTAAAGAATGAAATATATACTTAATTTCGATTTAAGTATATTGAATATTTTCCAAGTGTTGAAAATAAATAGGTTCGTGAATTACTTATAAAATAAGTATGGAAATGTTTTCCAATATAAAGTGAATATTTTGAGAATTTATCTTTTTGAAGATAAATTGAAAAGGAATATTGAAACCTATTGAAAATCGTATATCAGTAGATATTGTGAATATAAATTCACTATGGAATTTATAAAAGAAAGGGGAACTTGTTTAAAAATAAGTATTGATTTATTTTTGAAGTATTGAAAATAATATATCTTGTAAAGATATTTTGGAAAATAAATAATTTGGAAAATTATTTGGAATCTGATGATGTTGTGCATATCCATTGATAGTTCAATAACCGACTATCAATATTTCCCTTTGAATGGGTAATTGATGTGATTTGTTTGAATTTGAATGCCACACTTATTTTTGAATAAGCGCTCACTATTCGGGTTAACCGGGAAAGGACCATAGGGTCGTATAACCCATTCCGAATATGTGATACGTCGTTATGAATTGCATTTGAAGACCGGTGTTGAAGACCGGATCTTTTTGAAAGAGAAAGGACAACTCGTCGATTGTCTTTGCACCGAGTAGCTACGGTATAGAGACTCCCTATGTGATGGGAAGTCCGGACGTGATTAGAGATTATCCGGATTGCAAGGACTTCTTTGTAAGTGCCTTCGGTTCTGTTCGAGCCCGGAACAGACTTGTATGGATTGTATGTCTGACGTTACAAATTGAGATATAAAGCAGATTTCTTTCAAATATATTTCTGTTGGTGGCGAAGAATTTATTCTTTTAGCTTAACACCCTTCTCTGAGACGTACGAGCTCAGAGGTTATGTAGTTGAATGTTATCAGCGATATATTCCCAATTTGGTAATGTGATATGCTGAGTGTTGCTGTGAAATGATCATTGTGTTGATTATTTGTGATAGGATCATTTGTTTGATCGTCTATCCTGGTGATCATTTCTATGATCATTTGTTGACCCAAAACATGGCTTTTGTATAAAGTATGTTTTTGTGGACGTGACTTCGTCGAGCCTCACACCCCGGGAATGGTCAAAACAGGAAAGATGCAGCAAGGTTATGAGGGGTAGCGCCCTTTAGGATGTGTGCATTTCCTTCTGGAAAAGGGTGGTATCATGGTATGGAGCCCAGATACTTACTCATGTTGAAAACGCTTTATGATTGTGTGAATTGATTGCGAGCGCTCGGTTGAAAGGTCCCAAAGGACCGGGGGATGGCATATTCGGTCAGTTGTTACTCAGTTAGGGGTAACCCGGCCTTGTGTTGGTAGAGATCCGGTTTGGTTCTCGGGGATGTCCATCCAGAGGCATTCTCATGTGGCAATGGGAAGTTCCTTGGCCTGATCGTTCGTTGGAAATCCAAAGAAACAATACGAGACTTGTACGGTTTTAGTTGTATAACCTGCTATCGAATGTGGCGGTAACCTGCTATTGAACATAGTTAGCTATAGTAGGCATACGATAATGGTCGTATGCTGGCTAAGATTTATATTCTACTTTCGAAATGAATTTTTCCTACACTATGCACTAGGAATAATATCAAATGTTCTTTTTAATGCGTATCCAGCATCTTTGACTATCATAAGGAGAAATCTCCTCCGATTCTGCGTTTGCATTGTGTGTGTGTGCGGGAGGCCTTATGGTAGTCCCATTTTTAAAAGCATTGCGAATTGACTTTAAAAATATTCCTATATTTTTGTTTTCAAAGATAAATAAACTGTTTTAAGTTCTCACACCAGTCACATGACTGACTCGGAGTTTATTGTTTCCTTCCTAAACTCTGGGTGCCCACCAATTTCCACACGGGCAGTCAAGAGTTAAGGTTTATCAGGATATTCTGGAGTTGCTGGAGGCAAGCTGGATGGCATGGCGTATTACTAGTATATAGTATTTCTTTTCCGCTGTTTGTTGATGTTGTTGTACACTCTGATGTAACGATGATATGATGTAATGAAATGAAATGTATAAAAATGTAATAACTGATATAGTTCTTTGTTTAAAGATTATTCATTTATTATTATATGTTGTTCCGCTGCGAATTATGAGATTCTGTTGTTGTTCTGCTGTTTTCTATTCCGTTCTATTTTCCATTTTCTTTCCTCCCCATTTTCTATCATCTTCTCTCTTCTTCTTATCCCTTCTTCTAACCTCTTTCCTTTTCTTAAACCATAACATTTCGGGTTTCCGGCCTTCGATTTCTCGGCAATCGATAAAGTGAGTATCGATGTTAAATTTTCGAAAGTCGAAAATTTTCGGGACGTTACATTTGGTATCGGAGCATATGGTTAAGCGAAAACCATGGTTCTGTTGGGTATTACTCATTAGAGATAGAGTCAGTAGTACTCTAGAATGAGTTTGAGAGTAATAATAGATACGAGTGCGTATTTGTTAGTGAATATAAAATTGTTTTATATTGTGATGATTGGTTTATTGAGTGGCATATGAACCTTCGTCAGCACGGTCTGTACAACTATGCCGAAGGGGTTTATAAACACTTGAATAGAACAATTCGACACGGTATTGTTTTAAATTGGGTAAATGAAATAATTTTGCCTTGATTATATTTTTATATATAAAGGAATAATTTTTCAGAATTATTAAAGTGTATATAAGTTGATTGTTAAGTTGTTTGAATAATCTAAATTAAAGAATAATTGTATAAGTAAAATGAATTATAAGAATTGAATTATAATTAAAGTGATTTACAATTGTGAAATAAACTTATATATATAAGAAGTGAAGCTATATGAATATATTTATGAATATGAGTTGAAATAAAAAAATGAATTTAAAGTTAAGTGGAAATTTACTTTAGAATTTGGAATCTGAATTGGATTTACAAGTGGAAATTTAAGTTATGTAAAACCAAGTGATGTTTGTGAAATGAAATATAACTTAAGAGATGTTGAATGAAATTGATATTGGTATCAAAGTAAATTATTAAAGTTAAGTGATAAATATGAACTTGAGTTTTATAAATGAAATTCATCTTTAGAAATTGAATTGAATTGAATTAATGGATTGAATGATAATCAATTAAATGTAAATTAAGTTGATATGAAATAATGAATATAAGTGTAATTCATTAAAATCTAATGTTATTGAAAGTTGAATAGTTGAATGAAAATCAATTTAATTAAACCAATTGATAAGCAAAGGAATTTGGTTGTAATTGATATACATTGGTTGTTATATGATTGTTAGTTGATTGATTGTATATAATTCATTAAGTTAATGAAATTGAAAGCTAAAGTAATTGAAATTCAATTGGAAGTTAAATGAATCTTGAGTAGATTTGAATTTGATTTGGAAGTGAACCAACTTGAATATGAATTAGTGAATATAAACTAATTGAAAATGAATGTTAGAAACATCCACTGTTAATAAATCAAATGTGATTAAATTGAAAACCTATTTCATTAAATATTAATGAGAATATAAATGAATATTGATTTGGTTATGGATGATAGTTGGTTGATGTTTGCATTTGTTGCTTTTGTTTCAATTGCCATGTTGACATATATAAGTTATTATGTTGCTATATGATGTATGTTGATGCTATTTTCATATATACATGTTTCTCATGTTGTTTGTTGAGTGTTTAGTAGGTGCGGGTCGCGTTTGCTTCGCATTTGGAGCTCGCTTTCGCGCTATATTAGCCGTATATGCTTGCTAATAAAATATAAGGTACATATCTCGGATTACATACCGTACTTTTATACTTTTTTTCCCTTCGGGATGCCTCATTACTTGATGAGATGTATATTTGTGATATATACTGTCATTTTTTTTTCGGATCGAGCCGCGCAAAGGAGACTATGGCGAATTTTTCCGAAAATTTAAGGCGTTAGAAAAAAATTTGAGAAAATTGGAATTTTTTTTGAAAACTTTAACTTTGATTTGGAGTTGAAAGTTAAACAATAGTAGTTGTTTCTGAAAAGATAACTAAGTATGATTGGAAAACTTAGTAAAGTTATTGTAAGAAATTTAACTATGGATTTTGGAAAGTTGATAGATTCTGTAACTTTTCTTACTTGATAATTTCGAGGACGAAATTCTTTTAAGGGGGGAAGATTGTAACGACCCAGAATTTTAATTATTTAAAATTTGAATATTTAATTAATTTTAAATATTAATAAGTGAATATATAAGTCAAATAAATTTTTATTTGAATAATTGGATTTAATTGGATAATTAAATCGATAATTTAATATGTGAAATTATGGAAATAATTGAAAATTGAGTTAAATATGATTGAAAATGATTTGTAAAATTTTATTTTATCATATTGAAGTTAGAATGATATTTTAGAACTTTTAAAATCGAATTAAAAGTTAATTTGTGAAAATTGAATATTTTAATATTAAAATCGACTAGTGAAAATAGTCAATTTTTGAACAGTCTCAGAATTGGACGAGACCAGTTTCATTGGATCCATAATAGTTAGTTATTACCGGATTTCAAATTTCGTGTCAATCGGAGTTATTGTTTGATCGTGGCAGCTCGAAACGCATCGAATTGTTTTAATATTAATTTGGCGAGTTAAAATAGCCATTTTTCAAACAGTCTCGGATTTCGACGAAACTTATTTCATCGGATCCGTAATGTGATATTATTGTATGGTTTCAAATTTCATGTCAATTGGATTTACCGTTTGTCCGGTACAAATTAAAACGCCTAGAAAATCGTTTAAATCGGTTTAATTTAAATTGAACGTTTATTGCCATAACTCGCACAGATGTCCGAATTAGCTTTCGAAACCTGTTCCATTGTGTCCGGAACGTGGGGGTAAACCCTAGAAACGTTGGTTACGGCGCGTAAATTGGAGTTCAGAATTTCCGGAATGAATAGTGTTCAACGATTTCCTATAAATAGACCCTTACCCCTTCATAAAATTAAAAAAAAAAAGACTAAACCCTAGCCGCCACAATTAGTTTCAAAGGCCAGAAATTAATGATCTTCTCCCCTCAATCTCTCTCAATCCATGCAATATTATCAAAAACTTTCTAAAGCAAAGATGAAGAGCACGAGATGAGCTTTCAATCCATGCGGAGATGATGGATTTTGGAGCAACGAAGAGGAAGATATGGGCCCACGTTCGAGCTCGTCTTGCACGACTTTCGAGACTACATGGGGAGGCCGAGCTCCATGCTGCTCTGGCCGGTGGTAGAGGGTGCGAAGGCGGTCCTTGTGGTGGTCTCTGATCATACTGGAAGCGAGTGTGGTGATCGAAAAATCAAGACCTAATGTTGGAGCTATGGGTTATGTTATGCGGCAATGACCTGTAGAAGAGAACGAAGAAGAAAGGGGTAGGGGGGTGCGGCCCAGATGCAAAGTCACTGGATCCAACGGCCCAGATGCAAGTCGAAAACGCGCGAAACCAGTTGCGTTGGAATCGTATGGACGAGCACTACGCGATGGAATTGGATTGGAGTCGTTTGGAGTTAGTGAGAATTTTGGGTAAAATTAAACGTTCGTTTAATTTTATTCGAAATAAATCGCTAAAACGAAATTGAAATCAAGGTGAGAACTTCTCACTCAATCGAATCAGTTTCGATTTTATTTTAAATAGTTAGATTTAAAATATTTGAATGCATGCTTGAATGATGATTGTTATCTATTGATTGTTAAAATAGACATTATGCGCCGTTAGTAAGCGGATGTTATTTATTAAAAACATATACCGCAAATATTTCATAAACAGTGAAATTGGTATTATATATAATAGCAATATATATATATTGGCATATGTATATATTGGAGTTGTTGATTTCCCGCATTTTTTTTAGCGGATGAGACCCTATTGCGCCGTCTATTAAGCGGATAATATTTAAATCCCATATACCGCGATAATTTCGTATTGGAGCGAAATTGGTATTGTGCTAATGTTTTTGGATGTAGGAAAACAGGTTGGAGGGATCCAACTGGATTCCTCAACAGTATTTATTTGATTTCAGATATTTTGATATTTGATGGACTATCATATCGATATATGATGTCGTTGTTGTCGTGATTGACTATTTGGTGTGTAGCATCATTAAACCAAATTTTGGGATTTTAAAATGATTTTAAGTGATTTTTGAAAATATGCTATATTTTTGGAATTGATCCATTTTTAATAAATAAACGTATAAATTTTAATGTTATAAAATAGTGTTAATCGGGATTTATTGAATTTATTATAAAGAGTTGAAAATATAGGATTTATGAAATTTAATTATTTTATGAATCAAAATGATGAAAGTATAAAGGACTTTAAAGATGTTTTTAAAAGAATAATAGTATAAATTGATTTATATAAAAGATTTATAAATTGATATTTATAAATTAAAATATTTGAATTATAAAACGAGTTTTTATAATTGTTAGAACGAATTGTGAATGAATTTCGTAAATGAATGAAATTTATAAAATTATAAACGGTGAAGTTATAAATGGAATTTTATAAGCAGTAGGTTTATAAAATTTATAAAGTTATTGAAAGAATAGATTTGGATAAATAATTGAATCTTATAAGTTATAAGATTTATAATTATGAAGTTTAAAGGAACGATTGTGCAAACAAATAAATTCTAAGTATTTAACTTATAACATGAACTTTTGTTTTATAATTGGGTTATAAATTGAATTGGTTAATAAAGGAATTTATAAAGGAAGTTGTTATAAAATAAATAGAAATGGAGTTTATAAACGTTGTTTTATAAATTCGCAAACGACTTATTTTTATAAGTAAATTGTTGAAACTTATTAATGGAGTTATATTCACATTTTTGACTGTGAATGATCCTTTGAAATAAAATGAATAGAAGTGATGAAATTTGTAACGTAGTATATTCACATTTTTGAATAGTGAATAATATGTTAAAGAAAATGTTTAGGATGTGATATTTTGAATTGAATTAAAACGATCTAACGATGTTTTAAAATGCGTTGAGATTCGAAACCATAGATTTCAACATTTATTGTTGAAATAGACGTTTTCGAGAAATAAAAGGAAATGGTGGACTATAACACAGTTGTTATAGTAAATGATTTCCGAAAGGAAATGTTTTGTATAGTATTGGGATTTATATATCTATTTTAATTTCGAATCCCTATACTAGTGATTTTGGGTTGTCGTAACGATGTTTTACGTAACATTCGTTTTGGCCCAAATAAATATGTTTGAGAGAATGATTTCCTTAAAGAATGAAATATATACTTAATTTCGATTTAAGTATATTGAATATTTTCCAAGTGTTGAAAATAAATAGGTTCGTGAATTACTTATAAAATAAGTATGGAAATGTTTTCCAATATAAAGTGAATATTTTGAGAATTTATCTTTTTGAAGATAAATTGAAAAGGAATATTGAAACCTATTGAAAATCGTATATCAGTAGATATTGTGAATATAAATTCACTATGGAATTTATAAAAGAAAGGGGAACTTGTTTAAAAATAAGTATTGATTTATTTTTGAAGTATTGAAAATAATATATCTTGTAAAGATATTTTGGAAAATAGATAATTTGGAAAATTATTTGGAATCTGATGATGTTGTGCATATCCATTGATAGTTCAATAACCAACTATCAATATTTCCCTTTGAATGGGTAATTGATGTGATTTGTTTGAATTTGAATGCCACACTTATTTTTGAATAAGCGCTCACTATTCGGGTTAACCGGGAAAGGACCATAGGGTCGTATAACCCATTCCGAATATGTGATACGTCGTTATGAATTGCATTTGAAGACCGGTGTTGAAGACCGGATCTTTTTGAAAGCGAAAGGACAACTCGTCGATTGTCTTTGCACCGAGTAGCTACGGTATAGAGACTCCCTATGTGATGGGAAGTCCGGACGTGATTAGAGATTATCCGGATTGCAAGGACTTCTTTGTAAGTGCCTTCGGTTCTGTTCGAGCCCGGAACAGACTTGTATGGATTGTATGTCTGACGTTACAAATTGAGATATAAAGCAGATTTCTTTCAAATATATTTCTGTTGGTGGCGAAGAATTTATTCTTTTAGCTTAACACCCTTCTCTGAGATGTACGAGCTCAGAGGTTATGTAGTTGAATGTTATCAGCGATATATTCCCAATTTGGTAATGTGATATGCTGAGTGTTGCTGTGAAATGATCATTGTGTTGATTATTTGTGATAGGATCATTTGTTTGATCGTCTATCCTGGTGATCATTTCTATGATCATTTGTTGACCCAAAACATGGCTTTTGTATAAAGTATGTTTTTGTGGACGTGACTTCGTCGAGCCTCACACCCCGGGAATGGTCAAAACAGGAAAGATGCAGCAAGGTTATGAGGGGTAGCGCCCTTTAGGATGTGTGCATTTCCTTCTGGAAAAGGGTGGTATCATGGTATGGAGCCCAGATACTTACTCATGTTGAAAACGCTTTATGATTGTGTGAATTGATTGCGAGCGCTCGGTTGAAAGGTCCCAAAGGACCGGGGGATGGCATATTCGGTCAGTTGTTACTCAGTTAGGGGTAACCCGGCCTTGTGTTGGTAGAGATCCGGTTTGGTTCTCGGGGATGTCCATCCAGAGGCATTCTCATGTGGCAATGGGAAGTTCCTTGGCCTGATCGTTCGTTGGAAATCCAAAGAAACAATACGAGACTTGTACGGTTTTAGTTGTATAACCTGCTATGGAATGTGGCGGTAACCTTCTATTGAACATAGTTAGCTATAGTAGGCATACGATAATGGTCGTATGCTGGCTAAGATTTATATTCTACTTTCGAAATGAATTTTTCCTACACTATGCACTAGGAATAATATCAAATGTTCTTTTTAATGCGTATCCAGCATCTTTGACTATCATAAGGAGAAATCTCCTCCGATTCTGCGTTTGCATTGTGTGTGTGTGCGGGAGGCCTTATGGTAGTCCCATTTTTAAAAGCATTGCGAATTGACTTTAAAAATATTCCTATATTTTTGTTTTCAAAGATAAATAAACTGTTTTGAGTTCTCACACCAGTCACATGACTGACTCGGAGTTTATTGTTTCCTTCCTAAACTCTGGGTGCCCACCAATTTCCACACGGGCAGTCAAGAGTTAAGGTTTATCAGGATATTCTGGAGTTGCTGGAGGCAAGCTGGATGGCGTGGCGTATTACTAGTATATAGTATTTCTTTTCCGCTGTTTGTTGATGTTGTTGTACACTCTGATGTAATGATGATATGATGTAATGAAATGAAATGTATAAAAATGTAATAACTGATATAGTTCTTTGTTTAAAGATTATTCATTTATTATTATATGTTGTTCCGCTGCGAATTGTGAGATTCTGTTGTTGTTCTGCTGTTTTCTATTCCGTTCTATTTTCCATTTTCTTTCCTCCCCATTTTCTATCATCTTCTCTCTTCTTCTTATCCCTTCTTCTAACCTCTTTCCTTTTCTTAAACCATAACATTTCGGGTTTCCAGCCTTCGATTTCTCGGCAGTCGTTAAAGTGAGTATCGATGTTAAATTTTCGAAAGTCGAAAATTTTCGGGACGTTACAAACCAAGCCATGAGAAGAAAGTATCAAAATATAAGCAAATGAAAAAGTCAGAGATAAATCTCAAGCATCAATACAAGATCGAACGAACGAAGACAAATTCAAATGAACGTATACGAACGCAAAAATAGGATTTCGAATCCTATATAAGCCCAATCATCATCGGAAAATTAATCATCGAGTTCAAGCATCAACCCAGTAAAGCAAAAGGAAAAAGTACATACTGAAATCACAAACAACAGTGAACTCGATCAAACAGAAGCAGCCAAGAGCGAACGAACGAGAACGAAGCACACGAAAAGGCGAAGCTTCAAAGCCCTAATTTGGATCAAGAGCCGAAGCCCTAAATTCAGATCGAACAAAGAATACAACAGAGGGCCGCCATTTTTTTTTAAAGCCAAATTTGGATCGCAAGCAGAAGACCTAATTCGACAAAGAGGGACGGCCGTCACAAGCAAAAGAATCGGGTTAAAGAAAATAAATTGGGCCGGCTTGCTTTATTTTTAAAGGGCTTTAGTATATTTTAAATAGGGTTTAAAGTGCTATTTGTTTTTTAATTGTTGTTTTTAACTTTTCAAATCAAAAACTGGTAAATCACCACCTAGGGTTTAGGTAGTGTCAGATTGTCTAGTTAGAATTAGTTCAGTGAGCAGGGTGTGCGAGTTTGCAAAGCTGTATAGGCGGGAGCAGAGTTTGCGAGTAAGCGAAGCTCTATAGGCGGGAGCAAAGTTTGCGAGCAAGCAAAACTCTATAGGCGGAGCAGGGTGTGCGTGTCTAGTAGAGTGTTTGTGAGCGGGAGCAAATGTTTGCGAGCAGGGTGTGCGAGTCTAGTAGAGTGTTTGTGAGCGGGAGCAAATGTCTGCGAGTCTAGTAGAGTGTTTGTAAGCGTGATACTGTTTAATTCTAATAGAAATCTGGGAATGCAGCAGTAGGCAGGGGTTGCCGAAGCTGGGTAAATTTTGTGTGTGATTTACTTTTCAGCATATTTATTTCTGCAGTTTATTTCTGTGTTTACTTCGAGAAAATTTGCTATAACCCTATTCACCCCCCCCCTCTAGGGTTAATCTAAATCCTACAAGTGGTATCGGAGCCTGATATTTTTTCTTTAACTCTAGAGTCATGAATTCGTCAAATAGTGCTTTTTATGAGGGGCAATCTATTGTTAGGCCACCCATGTTTAACGGGAACAATTATGCTTATTGAAAAGTTAGGATGGGTATCTATCTTAGTTCTATTGATTATGATGTTTGGGATATTATTGAAACTGGCTATAAACCTCCCACTATAATCGTTGGTGATACTGAGATTCCTAAACCTAAGGATAGGTGGGATGCTAATGATAAGAAATTGAAAACGACAAATGCTAAAGCCATGAATGCTTTGATATGTGCTCTTGATAAAAATGAATTTAATAGAATTTCTCATTGTACAACAGCACGGGAAATTTGGCACACTTTGGAGGTGACACACGAAGGAACTTCTCAAGTCAAGGAGTCTCGTCTAGCCCTATTCAGCAATGAATACGAAAACTTTGTGATGGACAAAGGCGAGAGCATAAAAGACATGTTTGGACGCTTTTCAACCTTGGTATACAATGCTAGAGCGCTTGGGAAGGTCTTCACTGAGGTAGAGCTTGTGAGGAAGATACTACGAGTCTTACCGATGAACTTTGAGGCAAAAGTCACAGCAATACAAGAATCGAAAGATCTGAGTAAACTAAGCATGGAGGAGTTGATTGGCAACTTAATGACATATGAGCTTGAGCTAAAAGCAAAGGAAGAACGCAACAACTCCGAACCAAAGAAGAAGACGATTGCCTTAAAGAGCAAAGAAGAGAGCGATGAAGATAAAGTAGATCCAATTGAAGAGCTTGCAATGGCTGTCAATAAACTTAGAAACTCATCAATATCTAAGCCACGCAAGAAGAAAACAAAGGGCAATAGGTCAAAAGACTCTGAAAATTCCGATGATGAACTGACGTGTTATAACTGCAACAAGCCTGGCCACATCAAACCAGAATGTCCACTTCTCAAATATAACAAAGGAAAGAAAAAGAAAAAGAAGGCTTTTGCAGCGACTTGGGACGATGAAGAAGGAGAGGAAGTTTCGGATAGCAGCTCGGAGGAGGCTAACTTGTGTCTTATGGCAAAATCAGATTCAGAAGCAAGCTTCGAGGAATCTAGTGAGGCAGGTGAGTACTCCTATAGAGATCTTGTTTTTATGTGTCTTGATCTTACTAAGGTAGTGGATACTCTTGAATCTAAAATTGAAAAACTGAAATCTGATAGGAGAGAATTTGCTCATGAAAATTTTAGGTTAAAAACTGAACTTGAAAATATTCGAAACCTAGAATGTAACTAGTGTAAAATTTTAGATTCAGAATTGACAAGACTTAAGAATAACTCGGAGAATCTTGAAATAGAAAACTTGAGTCTTAAGGAAAACTTTGACACTAGGAAAAGGGATTTTATAAATCGATGCACCTCACTTGTCACTGAAAACTCAACATTAAAAACCAAAGTCCAAAATCTTGAGAAATCTTTGAATAACTTTTCAAGAGGCGAAAAATCTTTCAACATGCTATTGGGAAATCAAATTTTTGCTAACAATAGAAAAGGACTAGGTTTTGGGAAATCACAAGATGATGATAATGCAAAAGGTAAAAGTGTCTTTGCTCGATCTGAAATAATTGGACATCATGTTGAAAATTATAGTCATAGGAAAAAGAACACGAAATTTAATCAAGTCAATTTAATGTGCACGATTTGTAGAAAATTTGGACATAATCAAAATAATTATTGGTATAGACCCAAACACGTGAAAACTATACCAATTTGGGTTCCAAAAGGCACAAATATAAAATCTTTGAAAGTCAAACAAATTTGGGTGCCAAAAGGAACATATATAAATAGTTTTGGGTCTCCACAAACATATGTTTCATATTCTGCCACTAACAATCATAGACCTATAAAAACAAATAGGTCACAAAAATCTTTCATCGTGTAGGTGTGGTGGCAGGCTAAGGAACAACTAGAGTGTTCTCTGGATTTTGGCTGTTCCAGAAACACAACAGGCGACAAAGCAAAGTTCCTTAGCCTAGTACAAAGGTGACAGAATCACAATGGACAACAACGAAAAATTATCGTAAAGGTAAAACAGGTAAAATTATTTTGAACGATATATTAAATGTGATAATCTGCACCATACTCTAAATTAAAATCAGCCAATATTGAGATGAACAAAAGATGATGATTTTGATTCTATGACTTTTTCAAAATATTGACCAATCATCTTTAAATAGAAATACTTGGAGTAATTATGATGGTTGACTGATTCGAATTTAACTAATATGATTTTTTTTGACTTGTTCTTATTTATGACCTTGATTTGTGCTTAAATGATGACCAATCAGATTTTCAACTTTGAACTAATCCATATAAATTTGTTCGGTCAAATGATGGTTACTCATGCTACACGTAGATATATTTGTTTTGACATTTTGGTCACTGCTTGTAAATTTGCACGATTTCAATTTTCATGTGAAAGTTGTTAAAAAGGATTTTAAGAAATTTTTGAAATTTTTGAAACTTTATGAAATTGTTTTTGAAATAATAATGAAGTTTTAATGACTGTTGATAGTTGTTCATCCTATGGCATCTAAGATTGACACTATGATATGTTTTTTGATTATTAACACGGCTTCAATTCAAATTCAAAAGAATGTCATTTAAATTGATGTTAAGTTTGAAATTCTTGGTGCACACTTCATGGTTTGGTCAATCACATCCAACGAGTGAATATTGAGTGAAATTTAAATTCAGATGCAGATTACACTGGTAATATAGTTGATAGAAAAATTACTAGTGGAACGTGATTAATTTTTGAAACATTCTTTTGCTGCATCGTTTTTCGAAGAAAATGTCTGCATATTTTTCACTTGAAATAATTTTCAAATAGCAGAAAATTTTCTTATAAAACCCCCTTGAGAAAATCATGTTTGACCATATTTACAGATTAGTCATTTTTGAAAAATTGATTTTATAATTTTTAAATTTGATTTTAAATGACTATTTTGACTAATCTAACTCCCTTTGATTATCGAAAAGATGAATAGTGATTGAAAAAGTGATGAGTGTTGATATTTATCATATATTATAACTCGAGAAAGTATAATTAGAAAATTTCTTTAGAATCTCATAACAAGAGATATAAAAACTTTTTGTTGGGTAAAAATTCCATGATCATTTCTATTTCTATCATCTTTCTATCGACCATCACTCATCAAAATCATATATAGTATGTAAATTTGTGGTAGTTTACAAAGGAAATCATTCGTTCTTCAATATCTTTAAATTTGTGAAGGAAATTATTTGTGCTTCAATTTATTATATTTGGCAATAAAAATAAATATCCAAAGTATTCACTCTCATTTAAAAGTCCTCACGGTTATGCATGGGTGAATTACTTGGATTTTTGATTATGTGCTTCCATGCTCATTTAAAATTCCTCACGGCTATGCATGTATGGAACGCATATCAAAATTAATTGATTTAATAGACAAGTTGATTCTAATCCCATTTAAAAGTTCTCACGGTCATGCGTGGTTAGAAGATACTTGATTTCATTTTTTAAAATTAAATTGGAATACTACTAATCTCATTTAAAAGTCCTAACGGTTATGCATGGTTAGTAGATATTCAAATTTCCTGAAATAAATATACCACAAATAGACATAACTATATGAATTTTTGATGATTTTATCCCCATCACTTCTGAAAGTGGAATATGCGCCTAACAAGGGTAATTATGATTTTTGTTTGAGTTTTATTGAAATTTGATATTTATATTCAATTGAGTTAAATGTTTGGTTCATGTCTGTCACTTTATCCCTATTTTTATAACACTGTTATTCTTTTGCTGATAACAAAAGGGGGAGAGAAAAGTTAAGATTTTGTCAAATAGAATCAAGCAAAGGTCAAATAATTTTCCATTTGCATATAGGCTCATTTACATATTTTTATTTGTATGCATATATGTAGGGGGAGTATTGTGTAGAGAGGAGCATTTAAATAGGGGGAGCAAATTGAACGATCAAATACATTTATACATTCAAAATCTTAAATATATGTTTGTTATCATCAAAAGGGGGAGATTGTTGAATATGCGCTTTGCGCTTATATGATTTTTGTTTGATGATAATAAACATATATACATTCGTTTAAATGTATTTGTTAATATACTATTCTATTTTTCACAGTTTAAATAAATATTTGTTGAATAAAATATATTACACAGAATTTGAATTCAAACAGATATTTTATTTAAACAAATATTTATTACAATTTTGAATAGTACAAATTCAAGCTCTCACTATACATATACAATTTTGATTACATCACATCACAATCTTTTATTTACAAGTTTCCTCACTACATATCACTCACACTCGTAGTTTGTCTTCAACTTCATTCCAGTTTGAATCCAGCATCTGAGCAAACTGCAAAAATATTCACTAACGCAGTAAAATTGAAAAAGAAATATTTTTGCAATATAAAATGAAATATGATTTTTGAAAATATGGTTTGCCTCAGTTATTTGGGTTGTTCGTCATCATTTAAATTTGAATTTATCACACACAAACAATATGACATGCACAGTGTATCACTGTACATGCCACAAGGCCGTGCACACCGATATACACTTGATAATGCTACAGGGACAGGTGAGCACAAGGTCAAACCCAAATCAAAAGCCGGGTTCAACTCAGGTGCAACATAAATAAAAATCTCGACTTCAGCACAAGGTCAAACCCGAGTTGCGAAACTGGATTCAACTCAGGTGCAATTTAAAAAATGTATGTATCAGTGCAGAAGCAAATGCTACCATGACTCGAGTACATGCTACAGCAACATTATATGATACAAGTGACAATGCACAATGCACCAAGCATTGAACCAGAAACATGATCAATACAGCTATAATGGCCAGACCAACCAGACCCAAGTGAAACTGACTCAAAGCACAAAAGTGCACAGCAACCATCAAGTACACAATGACAAAGCAACACTGGGAGCAACAGCTACATGCAGGCCAGAAACAAAAACTCAAGTGCAACAGTGAAGTTCAGCTATGCAATTGAAACACAGTTGCAAACAACATAACAAATGAAAACAGTATGCAAGCTCGAGCGCGAATTATGAATACTGCAACAATATCCAGTATGAAGTATCAGACTCAATAGCAAGTTCAAGCCAGTGCCAACAAAGAATCAAAGCTCGACCAACATAATGCAAACTACAACCCAACAGCAACATGCTTGAAGACCACAGCACGACCAATGGCAATACAGTGACAACATGACAGCAGTTTATACAACATGAATAAACCACTGCAACAAAGTGTACGAACTCAAGTGAATACAAAAATGACAGCACCAAGTGAATAAGCATGATACACTTCAAGTACATTAGTGTATGACAACAACCAGAGGCAACATCACACAATCAAACTGCAACAAGATCAAATACAATAACCAGACAAAAGCACACTGATATGCAACACTCAGATGAAACCAAAATGATCACGGCTACAATATGCAGACTCAAACACACTGATCAAATGAAGATATGAAGAACACAAGGGTCGAACTAATAAGTCCATCAGAAATTCACAAGCTAATATCAGTTGTGATCAAGTCAACAAAAGTCTGTTTTGAATCAAAGCATACTGAAGCCGAGCCAACAGGAAAATTCACAGAGAATCAAGCAGTGATACAAAAATCACAATGAATTAAAACAGTGCCGTAGAATCAGCAATATCAAGAATTCAAAGTTTTTTTAATTGAACAAGTCAACAGAGAAATACACGGAGACAGTCATGAATCAAAACCGTGTCAACCAAGCCGTGAGAAGAAAGTATCAAAATATACGCATATGAAAAAGTCAGAGATAAATCTCAAGCATCAATACAAGATCGAACGAACGAAGACAAATTCAAATGAACGTATACGAACGCAAAAATAGGATTTCGAATCCTATATAAGCCCAATCATCATCGGCAAATTAATCATCGAGTTCAAGCATCAACCCAGTAAAGCAAAAGGAAAAAGTACATACCGAAATCACAAACAACAGTGAACTCGATCAAACGGAAGCAGCCAAGAGCGAACGAACGAGAACGAAGCACACGAAAAGGCGAAGCTTCAAAGCCCTAATTTGGATCAAGAGCCGAAGCCCTAAATTCAGATCGAACAAAGAATACAACAGAGGGCCGCCATTTTTTTTTTAAAGCCAAATTTGGATCGCAAGCAGAAGACCTAATTCGACAAAGAGGGACGGCCGTCACAAGCAAAAGGATCGGGTTAAAGAAAATAAATTGGGCCGGCTTGCTTTATTTTTAAAGGGCTTTAGTATATTTTAAATAGGGTTTAAAGTGCTATTTGTTTTTTAATTGTTGTTTTTAACTTTTCAAATCGAAAACTGGTAAATCACCACCTAGGCTTTAGGTAGTGTCAGATTGTCTAGTTAGAATTAGTTCAGTGAGCAGGGTGTGCGAGTTTGCAAAGCTGTATAGGCGGGAGCAGAGTTTGCGAGTAAGCGAAGCTCTATAGGCGGGAGCAAAGTTTGCGAGTAAGCGAAACTCTATAGGCGGAGCAGGGTGTGCGAGTCTAGTAGAGTGTTTGTGAGTGGGAGCAAATGTTTGCGAGCAGGGTGTGCGAGTCTAGTAGAGTGTTTGTGAGCGGGAGCAAATGTCTGCGAGTCTAGTAGAGTGTTTGTAAGCGTGATACTGTTTAATTCTAATAGAAATCTGGGAATGCAGCAGTAGGCAGGGGTTGCCGAAGCTGGGTAAATTTTGTGTGTGATTTACTTTTCAGCATATTTATTTCTGCAGTTTATTTCTGTGTTTAATTCGAGAAAATTTGCTATAACCCTATTCACCCCCCCCCCCTCTAGGGTTAATCTAGATCCTACACCTCCTACACTGCTAAACAAATGTACATTCGTAAAAACCAATGTACATCGTCTTAGAAATACAATGTTAGACAGTCATCCATTGCAAATCGAAGATTTTGCGAATGAAGGTACTATTGCCACTATATATACATATATAATATGGGAATTACCCCTAGAGGTTAGTGGAAAACAGCCTTACATTATGAAGATCTCCATCTTAAAAAATCATCGACTTCAACATGTCTTCACTTTCGAATGTATATGTTGATTCAAAGTGGATTTCGGATAGAAATCATCCAAAACCGATCCCGGTCTCTTCGAACCAATCAACGGTAAAAAGATGTCAAGTACATATGTGATTATTAGACAACATCTAATCAATTTATCTTTTTACCAAATCAAATATCTTTCAGAGATATATTCTTTCAAATTATTCCTTTATCTTTTCAAGAGTATGTGGAATCATTAAGTCTCTTTTATCAAATCCTTTGGTAAATTAAAACCTCTTTTCATCTTTGAAAATACCAAATCATTTTTCTTTAATTACTTAGGAAAAATATTTCCATATTCTATTATTAGTATAATTTAAATCTTAATGAAGATTTCACATTTCCAAAACATATCTCTAATGGGTCAAAAACAATGTTTAAGACATCGTTTACTGTAAATCATAACCAGTTACTATTGTGTAAAAAGGGATCCATAGAAATTAGACTAATTGTACTTAATATTAATTTCTATATTCAACTCATACTATTCGTCAAATAATGGTTAAATCACCTTTTAAATTCACATGGGTAGTACGACTTCCCTCCTCGGAATTCCACGTAGAGTTTAGCTAGAATGTTTTCTATGCTTCCAAAATCCTTATTATCTTATAATCTTGTTTATCCTTTGAAAAATTCTAAATCTCTTTTTCTCTTATTTTAAGAAGATGCGGTCAACTATCCTCTCCATCGGGCGAGTCCGGATAGCTAAGAAGGGCAGAAAATTGGTTTTCCAAACTCAAGCCTAGGGACTATCTCTCTATCATCCATAAGATGGTCAAGCTATTTGATCCATAAAACGGTCAAGTTATTTGATCGAATCCAACCTTAATATTTTTCGAACTTCTTAATTGTCTTTATAATACTTGATTAATTAGTTGAAAAACATTCACAAAAGATTTAGGAAGAAAAACCAAAGTTTTATAAACAATTTCCTTTAAACCATTTATTTTAAACTCCTTCAGAATAATTGTATAACTTCCAAATTAACTTCAAAATACTTAATTATTCATTTGAAAAGGTTATTAAAAGATTAATAAAGAATAATTAAGCTAAAACCCTAATTTTCAAAAGTTACCAAAACTTTCGCAAAAACAGTTGTGAATGGTGCTTTTAACGCTTCTTTGATCAAAGCACCTTTTCTATTTCATGTAAGTTTGTTTTTATAACTTAAATACCTTTTAAAATATTTTAACCTCTTTATGGAATTTATTTCATATTTTTAAAGATTAAAAATATCCATTTTTAGAGAATTTACCACTTTGGTTTTCGAACTGCCATAACATGACATTTTTGAAAACTTGATTTGGACATATCTCAAACTCTAATAAATGAAATCTCAATTTTTCTTATTCATTTGAAAAGTATTAACCGAAGGTTCTGTAAATTTCTTATTTCAAAGAATTCTGATTTATAATCTCCGTTTACATTCGTTTAACTGTTCGCGTCGTGAAATCGTGAACTGCCAAAACGTGATAACTTATTTTATTACTTTAGTCAAATTTTAAGAAACTTGTCCGAAATACTTTTAAACAATTTTGAAATCATCAAAAATCATTCTAAACCATTTTAAACTATTTTTGGAAAATATTTTGCATATTGAACTCATATTCACTTTTATTCCATATTGTAATATATATTATTATAATATTCAATTTACTATCTTTTTATTTGAAAATCCCTTTATATAATTCTCATATGATATCTTATATGAAATTTCAAATTTTTAATTCTCATTTTCCAAATCAAACATTGTAATTTATTTTTCTGGAATAAATCAAAACTTCTCTTTTTAAATAAATTCCAAAGTGATATATTTCCTCTTTTAAACCATCTAAATAGCTTTTCTTTTTAAATTAAAAACCATAAAGAGGCTTAAAAACTCCATGCACATATTAATGTGGATTTATTTTCCATGAGTTAACAATGATTAATTAGTTAACCATTTCTATTTTGACAAATATGATTTTTCTCATTATTTGTTATATTTATCACAACCAAGTTATCAACCATATAATCGGCCAACATTTAAACATATTAATCATCCAAACATATTAATTTACTATTAAACATGCATATCATTATTTTCTAAACATTTTAAGGTGTGTAAATCAAGTACTCACTATCAAATCCACTCCTCACTGTAACTCTTTGAAATTATTCTAGCGATATTCCAATAGCATTTCTCTTCACTATCTTCACTCTGAAGCCTAAGGATCTCCACCTTGCCTATAAGGAAGCTTGACTATACGTTGGAAATGGGTGGAGCTCAACCATCATGATGGTGATTAGGGGGGCATGCACTTACTGAGAGGAGGGGAGTGTTTTTGACTTGGTTTTAAAGTGGATTGATTTTGTTCACATATGGATCTATTTTACTTTCTTTTTGCCATTATTTTTCTTCATTACTTCTCTAAGATATGGAAGCCATTAAAAAGCAATAAAGAGCTCAAGAAGAAGGAAGAAGAAGAGAATTGGTGTGAGAATAAGTGAGGGGATAGGGTGCTATTTATAACATTTTCGAAGCTTAACACTTAGGTAAAATGTAAAATATCTCCAACATCATCATCATAGCCTCACCCACCCCTCAACCGTGCTTCCCCCTTATATCACCATCATCACATCTTGGCATGTGCTTTGAGATATGTCATGATTTAGTTTGATTTTGTTTTGAAAATATCTTGATATTTATATTTTTACTTAGAGTAAATGTGTAAATGCACATGGTAACTTCTTATATGTTTGCATATGTTATATACATGTATATATGCACATATACGTCTCATTTGACAAATCATGATGCAACATTCAATTATAACTTCTGTTTGATAAACCATTGAAAATCTAGAATCTGAATTCCGGTCATATTTTTACTATATATATACACATAAAAAAATATTGAAAATATATTTCTTATTATCCTGAAATAATAAAATCATGCTCATTTGAATTACAAAATCATGTAAATCAACATTCAAACAAGTGTTGCAAAATTCTGCCGTTAAATTGCCAAAGTGCAATGAAATTTGTATTTCTTTATAAAACAAGTTTATACATTTATAAAACTATTATAAATCAATTATTATCCTTGTATAATAATTAAAATGGGTTATTTATCATTTAAAATAATTATTTGAATATTTAAATACCCGAAATACCAAAACTTTCCTTATATTCTCATTTATTAAAATGATGACATCATCAATGACGTCATAATTATGTTTATTTCCAAAAATAAAAAAAATTCCTCATTTTTGTTTAAGTGTTTAAATAAGTATATGTAAAAAATAATGCGTGACTTTTGGTAGTTAAAAAGTTGTTTATCGATAAAACGATTTTCGGTCATATTATCAATATTTTTTCTAATAATGTATTTTTATAAACATTTTTCCAAAAAAATCACCATTATTAATTATCACATGAAACATGATAATTTATGTTTAATAAACCTATATTCGAATGTTAAAATTAATTATATATTGCAAATCAAAGTGGTAAACTGACAGATCATTACACTTCCATTAACACACTCAATTATGGAATAGACTATGCATCCCCACACTATAGTGGGTAAGAAATATAAACTATGCTTATTTAGAATAACTCATCAGAAAATTAGCTTGGTGGAATAACATTTCCACCATTTATCTTGTTTTCCTTACTCTTGAGTCTACCAAGGTCCCCTATGTGTGTTTTTCATCTCATCGCCATTAGTTTCCACCTTCTTTTAATCCAAATATCTTGATAGTATTCTCAAATTTTGATGATTACTTTCTTTATTCTTAATCTTTCATGTGACATACTCTACAACTCGTAGAAATGTACCTTGATACCATTCACCATTTCTTTGTGGGTTCTTCTTATGGCTTGCATACAAGTCTAATAAAACATTCCTAGGTCATTAACAGCATTCCTTATATCCATCGGTGGTTCACTATTATTATTCTATTAGCATTCATAATCTAATCTTTTACCCCATCTTACCTAGCAATCATCCTTCTCTACTCCATATTAAAAATTTGGTTTGTTTTTCGCAACTTTTTATAAAATCAAAACTTTACAATTATAAAGTACTTAATTCTAAAACTTTTATCTTTAAAGCACAAACTTGGAAAAAATTTATTGAATTTTAAAATAACCTAGTGTCTTAACTATAAAGCTACAATTTAATTTTAAAAGTACATTTCCTTTTTCTTCAAATCAACTTTTTCTTTTAAAGCCCCTTATCAATGACAAAGATTTTTACTTCCTTAAACTGGGATTTTTAACTCAAACAATTTATTAAGTTTTGCTTTTAAAAACTCAACTCTTATACCAAACCATTTCTTTAAAAATAAACTTTACATGTTTCCAAACATCTTTTACAATTTAAAAAAATAAAAACTGTAATAGACAAGGACACTTCCATCCTATTATTTTCCTACAATTCGTTGTATCTCCACTTTCAATCTCCATTGGAGTCTCTAATAGCATGTGAGGGTACTTTTAAAAGATATGTGAAATCAAGATGCACAACTCTGGAAAATATCTATTTTCCTTCATTTTTTTCTTTAATTTCCTATGTTACTTCTAACAAGATTACTAGCATTATTTTTAATATAACCTTCTGATGTTATTTCTAATTATTAATATTATTTTATACAAATTCATAATATTTCTTATATTTATATTTCATAATGTTATTATTGTTCAACTTTCTTCTACCTAAACCGCTCTTATTTAAATTGCTTCTATTTATATAGCTTTTCTCTCAGTTATAGTCTCTTAGTTAAACTATCGCAGTGTATGTACCTTCTGCTTTGTTTTTGGATTTTTGTCTTCTTTCTCGTTCTTTTTACCCCATTTTAACATATACCACTTCCTATTGTTCACCCTAAAAAGAATTTCACAACTTAAATATTTTCATTTAAGAAAAATCAATGAAGCTATATATGCTTAGTTATTTTGAAAAAACGAATAACTTCTCATAAAAACCATTTACTAAAACTGTCAATTTAACTAATTTTAATTTTGTTAGAACTTCCTATTTAAATAAAATGTAAATATTTTATCTTTCTAAAAATTTAACATTCTCTTTCTTTTCAAGAATAAGATTTTTCTACCCTCGAATAATTTCTTTGAAAATCATTTCAATACATTATTTATATATTTTTCTCAAATTCTTATATTAAAGTCATTTTAAATTTTCTGTTAAATTCTTTCATATGATCTCAAAGTGGATTTTTATTTGTCTCTTCTTTTGTGCTTTTCTCCTTTTCTACTAACTGGCTTATCTTCTTCTAGAATATTAAAAATTTGGTTATCATCTTGGAGTGATTACTACACATCTTTCTTTGGGGATTTAATTCTTCTGAATACCTGCAACATATAGATTCTTACTTTTCCCTTATTTAGATCTAATGCACATCATCAATTGGCAATCATGTAGGGATCTACTACCAGTGGGCTATCTGGGCCTAGCAAGAGAGTCATGTATCATCAAGCTTCGGGGACCCTTCAATATGTTGCATTCATACTCTTCTTAAGTCAACGCCTTCAAATATGACTTATTTTTCGAAGGGTAATCGAGGTAGGTTTATATCTTTAACTTCATCCATTGTGTCGACTCATGGTCGACTTATCCATCTTTTTAGAGTATGGTTGCAACTACTTCTATGGTCAGATTTTATAGAGTTCAGCATATTAATATATAAATATGTAAAAATACAAATACGTTCACTCAATGTATCCTTATTTTTAAGATTGACTAACCTATGCTCTAGCATAGAGCGTGACAACCCGCGCCTTATGGACCCGAATTTTCGCTAAATTAAAAACTCAAGTCCATCAAAGTACGATCGTTAATTTTGGTATCATGCAAATAAATAAATTCATATCAGAGCACTATCAACATAAATTCATAGCAAAATAGTAAAGTATAATCAAACATATAGCTACTGACCAGGATTAACACTTCTAATATCTAATGTCCTCGTTAATATTGAGCATGCATAAGGAAACATGTACTTCCACTGTTCTCGCTTTGTACTAGCATATGTCCTTCTAAGCTATCCTATGGGTTGTAATGAGGAAGGGGTCAGAACAATATTTTGTTGAATGGTAAATTACACACTTTATACATTACATTAGTTTATGCTGATTGTCTTACATTACGTGTTATGTCTTTTATTTTATTTTATTTAGTCGTCTCAACTCCATGTATGCATACGATACGTCTCATCTACCTTAGATAGACAATAAGTACATACGTATACATGTGTATATAGAAGTATCACAGTCTCACTTTGGACCAAGATACCATCTCCACTTGTACCCGTAACCCAACACCTTGTCAGGATCCATCATCAACGTAGTATCACATCCTCATAGTTGTGCACACCAAGGAACTCCTATAGTGCTTAACAATGGTGTCACAATTATCAGTCTTTCCATCCTTTTTAAAAGACCTCCATAAAGGGTTATCTACACTTATCTCTAATAAATGAAATAGCAAACAATTGTTGTGGTGCATGACCTAAACGTGATCTACACTGGTAGGAGGTGTAGTCATTTAGGCATAACCCTTTTCTTTCCATTGACCACATAGGACCGATGACTTTCTCGACCTATGTATAGCTCCTACATCCAAATATAGTACCAAACAAACTGACAGAGTACCGAGCCTTACTCGTCGTTCCATTTAGATTATCTAACCCAATCAAGTTAAAATCCACTTGTTACTTAAAACCCCTAAAAGGTTAAAGTGGACTCTACTTGTCCTTTGATTCTTCGACCGAAATGAACCTCCCTATTTAGGTATCCCTCACCTATACGCGAAGGTATATAATTCCATGGGTTTTATAGTTGGATATATCCTACATTAGTATAATGTATACACAATTGCTGGTAGCCCCTTGCAGTGAACAGACTTTTTTTATGTAACACTACCGACCTCGCAATCCAACTCATTTTTAAGCTAAGCTTTCGCGAAATTTAATAATTCACACCCGTCATAAACATATACTTGAGACTACATATATGTGTGTGTGCATGTGCGTGTGCATGCGCATACGTGTGTGTATTTATTCTTGTTTCATTATTACTGCTCAAATGTTTAACTACTTATATTCAGATATTTTTATTGAACTAACTCCATGTTTCATTATTCTTGGTTTAATATCATTTACCTCTTTCCTTGAACTTAAAAGATTTAATTATCTTTTTCTATTTACATTCTTCTCTTCTTATTGAATCTTTATTTCTATCATTTTTAACCCTTACATCTTCCATTGTGAAGTGGAATTACCATACACGTATATTTTGTAAATTCTTCCCTTTATTCATCTTATTTCTTGTCAACCTTTTTATCGTTTACTATTTGATTTCTATCTTGTCCTTATTGGTATAAATATATATTAATTTTATGGTTTAACCGTGATTACTTTCACAACTACAATTCTTAATTCATAATTAGGTATTTCTGCATTTTAGTGCATTAGAATTACATTTTCCAAAAGGAAAGATTAACACTGTAAATCTCTATATTTTATCCAAAACGGGAATTTGTATTATGTTTGAAATTACAAGGAATTATATTTTTATTGTTATTGAAATAGATAGCACAAAATATGATAAATTTTAATATTTTATATATATCTTTCTTTTAAGCATATTCCTTATTATTTCAAACGATACAGTTTTATTTATGAATTTGAACTTGAAATCTATAAAAATCTACATTGCAACACTCTAAATTCCAATAAATTAAAATACTACTTAAATCCCAACAATTTATTGCGATAACTTCCAATTTTTTATTTACTTGCCTATATCATTCAAATGAAAAATCTAGAATTTCTATATAGTTTATCTATTTTAGGAGCTACTACTATCCAATACTTTCCAGATTCAAGTACATGAGATATTAAATCAAAGTTATCAATCACAGAATATGTAAATAGGATTTATAAATTCATTTTACGTATATAATTAGGCATATACCTCCAAAATTACATTTAGGCATACATGAATAGGTTTACAACGATATTAATCCAATATTATATTAAAAAAATATAATTGCTCACTAGCTTTTTTAGCTTTTCAAATCTCCAGATCTAATGCATGTTATTTCAGCTTGACTCATCTTAATCTCCTTGAATACATATACCACAAGCATACATATATCTATCAGAAATCTAGATTTGAGAAGAGATTTGGATTTAATTTAAATTCGGATTTGGATTTTTACCTTGGCTTTGACAATTTTATTTGATCCTATTCTTCTTCTCAATTATCCTCTCATATTCTCCATTTGTATATATGTGTATAAACTATAACTATACTTATAAATAATAATTAGTAGAGAAGAGAAAATGGCAGAGCTCCATCATAACTCTAGAAAATATGAGAATACAAGTGAGGGGTTAAGTCCGCGTTTATAAGGGTTTGAATCAACACCAGCCATTAGATTAAATTATTTTAAATCCGCTCGATTTTGCTACATCAACATTCACAGCCGATACATCCATCGGTCAACCACTAGCGGTTGATCCATCCCAATTAAGGGGTTCGTCGATTGACGTATTTTTGGTTATGTTGACTAATTTCCTCTTATGCGATATTCTCCCCATTTTTACCCGATTTATACTAACGTTAACTGGTAGTTAACTCTAACTGACAGTAATTAAAGTTAGTTGATTATTTTTATTTTTTTAATTACATATATAATTATTTATGATTTTAAAACCTCAAACGTGGATAACTTTTTCATTTGAATCCGATTGGAAAAATATATATATGAAATTGATCAAAATTTTACCACGACCCCAATAGTGTAAGTTTCGTAACTAAATTCTGACATTTTTTAAAATTATATTTTTGGGAGTTATTATTTATAAAGTAATTTCTTTTCAATTAGTTATTATTAAAATTACGTAGTGTTATGGTACAAGAACAGAGTTACGGAGATTAGAGATGCCGAGGCTTATTTGGATTGCATAGAGAGCTAAAAAACGACTATCATCATTTTGTAGGTAACAGTTGAGTACTAAGGATATAATTATTATGTAACAATGTGAGACTTATTATATTTATTTTTTCACATCAATGTATGAATCTACTGAGATTATGAATTGTTGTTGCATATAGGTTTAGAGGAATGTAACGAAGGCATAAATTAAAACACATAATAACTAAAATAATTTCAGAGCAAGATACAATCAGGTAATCATCCAACACATGATATTGATTGGCTACAATTCATGATTGTAAAAACACAAATAAGACAGTAATTACCTAAGAAGCATGATATTAAACACACATACATGGACATTATCTAGGTATTTTTGGTTCTTAGTTACGATTGTTAGCAGAAGTCCTAATCTTCTCACTCTCCATTGCATTTCAAACACATATTCTCTACCACGTCGAAAAACTTATGGATCAATCCACTGAAAGTAGCCACATCAATTCCAATTATCCCCACATGTGAAGTATCTTTGACCTACATTCTCATGTGATTCTGATGAGTATGACTGCTTCAAATCTACATTCACATCGAACTCTTCGACTTTGAACTTGCCAGTTTCGAGGTTGTAAAAATGAATGATAATTAGAATATAATTTGAGTTTTTGTTCAACATTGTTACCCAAATATTCTTGAGTGAGCTAAATTGAATGCTGATATTGTTCCAATCGCATTTATAAAGAATGAGAATCATACTTGGATTCAAATTTGATTTTCGCATTGGATACATTTTTTGTCATTACCTTGACATGACACCACTCTGCAAAGATTCTATAGATTCCGCTTGCCTTTAAATTTTTGAATGAACATTGGAAAGATTTTGGTTTGATCATTCAGTCTACCTATACTCTATAGGCGCCTGGTAGGGAGCAGCATGATTCATAGAATGATGTGATCGTTTACCGAATAGATTCCAACTTTACACTGTAGCGATAGTGTTGTATGTAGTTGGATTGAGATAGTGATATTAATAGTCAATGACAAGATTCTGAATGTATTTTGTAGGCACATGAGATACGAACTTAGACTTGGATGGTGTACAAATTTATTTTTAATATAAATAGAATTTAATTTAAATGTTTATAGTTCATTCTGCAACTTAGAAGTTACCAAATCTTAAAATGCCTATTTCTTACCTAGAATTGTAAACTTATATTGATCATTTGTATGGACCGTAAAATCCTAATCCATCTCTATCTAGAATCACAACTACGCGGTAAATTGACATGAAAGATGGACATTACGAGGATTTGAGGCAAAGAGAGCTTGAATCGGGGATGCAACAATGAGGAATAGACCATCAACAATAAGTGCATATCCACCCTACACAGGAGTTACATCAAGCAGTACCACAAGTAGATAATTTGGTAGAGGTTGATGAGGTACAATCCCCAAATGTTATGTGCTTTTGTGGTTAAGAATCACCGATTGTAGTTGTATGAAATGAGGATAACGTTGGTCGCCGAAACTTCGTTGCCTACTTTACCTCCAATGGATGTGAATTTGGACAGTGGAAAAATGACCGATTCTCTTCTTGGGCTATAGCTTATACTTTAGAATTGGAGGAAGAGATTTGAAGACTTCGTTCCCAACTCAATGACGTTATGAACTAGAACTATCTTCTTCATAGTAGTTCAACCTAGATGTTGGTCCACTGCATTATTAACTAGTTTAAGCCATTTATCTTCATTTTCGTATGATCCTAAGTTAAAGTCATTTGTTGAACTTCGATATTGAAAATCATATATCTTATCATTATCCTAACACCATAGGTTGAAGTCATTTATTGAAAAAATTACAAAGGTCAAATGTAACTTTGGAACCAAAAATAAATACATATAATACTTAGTTAGCGAAATACATTGAAAGATCAAATAACACAAACACATGAATAAAGAAATATCACACGCATCTATACTATACTGTTATTATTGAGTTAGCTTTCAAGAGCACACGGGCCTTCTTCATATTTTGAGAAATGAGCAGTCACATTTTTAATTTCTTTTTTATTACAGACTTTAAAATGCGATAACTTTTTCTACATTAATTGGATTTAAGAATCGTTTTCACTGTAAAATCTCAAATTTAATATGCTTTCCAATGATATCCATTATTGATAGCTAAAAACAAATTTTTTAAAATCGTAATTTTATATAGTAATTTTAACTGCATTTATATAATCCAATTATTTTGTGTCACCGCTGTGTACCTCGTTTCTGTAACAGCATTATTATGATGATCATAAACATTACATAGTAGTTTTACCTAGATTATTATAATGTATTTATTATCTTTTAACATATTTGAAAGAAATATTTTCTCTGAATTATACAATTATGGTTTCCTTTGAATATTGTAACTACATTATGGAATAAAGTAATAATTTTGACTGTGTTTGATAGTTTATTCAAACTTAGTGCAGTTACAGTTTAACCCCATCAAAAAATGGTGTAATAATTTATAGGCATTTTTTGAATCAATTTAACTACATTATCATTTTTTATTGCATTTACTATTGATGATTTTGACTATATTTGATAATTTTATTCAATTTTAAAATAGTATAAATTAATGAAATTAAGAAAATGCAATTATAATTTACCAGCAAGTTTTGGGTAAATTTTACTATATTTGAATATTTTTAACCACATTTATGTGATGTAGTAATAAATTTGGCTACATGTCAGGAATTTATTCAATCTTAATACAATTAAAATTTAACTACATTAATAAAATGCGGTTATAATTTAATGACAATTTTGAATTATGCATGGTAGAAATTGAATATTTCAACTATATTTATGTGATGCGGTAATAATTTTGGTTGTACACGATAATTTATTCGAGCTTTCTGTAGTTAATGCGTTAAGCAAAAGCGGTTATCATTTTGCGGTATTTTTGGAATTAAGCAATTATTGTTGCATCTGAATATTTTGACTGCATTTGTGTGATAAAATACTAATTTAGTTGTAGTAATGATTTTCTTTGATGTTAATGATAATAATTTAACTGCATTATGAAAATATAATTGAAAAATGAATTTTACTTTTTGATAGCTTGAGATGATTAAATGGTGACTTCACATAATTAATGTTTGATTCAACCGTGCGGCTCAGCGTTTAGCACATTGCTTTCAGGTTTGATGACATAATTTGGCTAAGTTTACTCAATTTCGTTTACAATTACGATGATTAATAATATGATAAGCATATAAGTTGTTGTATTCGGGCTTAAGGTAGATGCACAGTTTAAGTGCTGTGTCAAAAAATGTGATGTACTGAGAATAATGTTGATAACCACCTAATTGAGTTTATTTTTTATTTTTGCAGTAAATTCTAAAATCACTTGCACCACCACTATCGGAAAAATTCTAGAAAACAATTGATGAATGTACCTTTGTATAGATGATCATGTAGGCATAGTTTGATTATTCGATATAGTTAACTGGGTCAGACGAGTAGTGAGAGAATTTAGTAATAATACTGCATCAATGACACTTTTGCCTTTTTTTGCTGCAGGTACAAATACCTTCAATGGTTAAAATAATTGACTGATGTAATGCATCTATTAGGGCCAAGAAAACATCACCTATTTACGCTCAAACCTAATATCATACATGCGTTGTTAGCAGTTATTTCTGAGGCTGAAAAATGAATAGACTACTCACAATTGTTCTCTTCTGTATGATTTGGATATTTTCAAATATTGGTTACTGCGGCCAGCTGTATGCCATGTTTTGTACCCTGCATCGACGTATATCAGATTCAGTGAAAAATAGTAATTTATATTGGAACCCATGTTATTTTCTTATTGCATCATCATTTCTATTTCAATTGAATCTTCTATTTTACTACTTTTCCCCTGTACTTACATCTATTGCTTTTTCCTTTTTTCCCCTTTTTTCCAGCTGTTGACAAATACTTTTCCTGATTGTTTACAAATTTCTTCCTATTACTATATTTCTCCCCATTTCAAAATGCTTTTGTTACTCTTATTTAATTGAATCGAACTGCACTCCGTCTTTGTGTTTGCAGTCCACAACGAATACTTCAACTATATCCATGCATATTGAAGCAGCTGTGTAATTGTAAAAGCAACAACATTGGTGTTATATACCACATTGAATATATCTATGCATTATCGGATAAATTTTTAACACATTATCCTCTAAATAGTCATTGAACTTTAACATATTCACTGTAATTGTTTTTCTCGATTTTAATTGTGATTATCATAACCAAATATATCTATGTATTCTTTACCCTACCAAATTGTTATTCATGATGTAACACTATTGTTCAACAATGTTTTTTCATTCCCACCATATTAATTTTTTTATACATTTGGATATGACCTTCAACATCCGTGTACGAAGCACGAGTTCGCACTAGTTACCTAAACATGTAAGCCACCTATGTTGCATATCGAATGCCCCATGACCAATGAATTTTGATTGGTACTCCATGTTGAATCACTAGTCTTGATTCATGACAAAGAAAGTTAGAAGAAAAAGAGAATTCACGACAAAAAGAGATAATCAAAGGACTATGGCTATATCAAGACTTTTAATCTATGTTCTCACTGTCTAGTACTTATGATTGAGTCTTAGAAATTTGTTAAAATCTATTCTCAAGTAGTCCGCACTTCATGTTTCCCATAATTAAACAAAACAGAAGCATACTATGCAAAAGAATACCTCAGCCAGTCGACTGGCTAAGATCATCCAATCGACTGACTGTGTACATATACGATATGCACTGTTTATTTTTTAAATCTATTGCATAGTCAGTCGACTGACCAAGAACGACCAGTCGACTGACCCGAGACCAACTGCCATATTTTCGAAAAGACATCTTCTTCTGCGAAAGGAAGCAACCCTTCTCTGAACGGAAATAGATGCTCCTCTTCGCCAGAACCCTTCACCAATGGCAGTAACTCTTCAACTACTATATACATACTCCCAAACACTTCACATTCACCGATTTTCATTCTAACTCTCTAATACTCTTCTTGTGCTTTTACATTTGCATTCAAACAGCGAACATACGTTTTTACTGCTTTGAATCTACAAATAGCTTTTATAATCTTCGATTCTTAGCATTACCTTCTCTTCATATCTACACATACACTTCATATACTTGAGGATTTGATTATATGAGGTTTGTACTATCAGTGACAAATCAATGTTATTAAGAACACACAGTGTCAGATATTATTTTGTATTAGTGGAGTCCTCTTCTGCTGCTGAGGCGAAAATACTGTTCAGTTGCTCAGGTGTCTGTTCTGCTGCTCAGACTATATATACATGTTCCTTCAGGTTAAGTGAGGGTTATTATAGTTGAAATTTCAGAAGGAGTCTGCGACTGGACGTAGAACGGGAAGTTCGAACCAGTATAAAAATTTCTGGTGTACTTGTTCTATTTTACTTATTTCCATTTACTTTGATATTATCATCTGTTTCCACATTTAGATTTAAGTATATTCCATATTACACGATCCTACACACTTTCACTCCAATATGTAACGCGAATCAAAAGTAGATCAATTTGCTTGAAACGGGTCTTCATCTTCCACCACTTGAATTATTTTAACAATACATATCACAAGCTGTCATAAATTCACCGTAAGCTACTTTGGGTTTTCAAAGATATCCGCCTTCTTGTACAATCTGGATTGTTGATGGAAACTTCATTCACTAAGTTCCAATAGCCTTCATGGTCAACATACATACCTCTACACAATATCAATTCATGCCTATGGTCAACCTCAATCTAGGATTTCATAAGTACTTGCAACTCTGTCCAGACATTTTAGTAATACTTAAGTTTATCTACTAGCTTTGTACAAAATATTTGGTTCACAAGAACCTTTATAGGTAAATTATATGATTTATGGTTGCTCATTGCACTCTCACAAATAGACAAATATGCAGTTGTGGTCGATCAGAACTGCAACTGATCATTTTAACTATTACACGTATGTGATGATACGAGTAAATTACAAAAAATAATAAATACACACTATACAAAAATAGATAAGACCTATACTAATATCACAAATTGATAAAATTTCAACTACGCCAATTAAGTGGAGGATGATTATATCAAACATAACAGTGCAGACTTAACTATTAACTGTAATCCAAATTAATCTTTGTTATAGCATATGGAAGTTACAACTGAAATGAAATTCGAAATAAACTTGTAAAACATAAACAATGTATACTAATCCATAAACATACAATATATGACTAACAGTTGGATGAACCCGCAGACTAGCTTGATATTCTTTAATTTTTTCTCTTCATTCCTTCAAGTTATTCAAATTCGAGCTTAGAGAGGTCACAACTTAGCATAGCAAAATGGACATTTCTTTCTTCATCCTCGTTTTCTCTCTTTTTTGTTTCAAATACTCTTCTTGTAAAAAAATATTTTTTCTTCTTTCTCGGTCTTGCGCTTGTTCCATTTCTACAATCTGATTTGCTCCTTTTCTTCGTCAATCAGTCTTGCGCCTTTATGTACTGAAGACATACATTCAACTATTATATCGTAATGGGTGTTGTAATCAATTTTATTATTCAATCTGTGTTTCCCTGCCGCCCTCCCTACATTGTTAATACGAAATGAACGGTTTTTTGTTCTTCAACAGTATCTGAAACATCAGAATCTCTCGTACTAGAATTTGAAATCATTCTTCTTGGTGCAAACTAAAATCCAAAGCGTTTCTTTTTTATCATGCTCCATTTGTCTTCCTCCATAAGGATATTGTAAATGTGCATAAGATTGAATGCAACTTCCTTATTTTGTTGTAGATAAGCTTCATTAGCCCCTTCGAGCTGAAAATTTAAATAAAATATCATGGGCTTGTAGTAATAAACAATTTACTATAAAGATGGTCGATAGTAAAATGAACCAACTTAACATTTTTAGCCCAATTTGGTTTCTCGTCTCTGTTACTGTCATGATCTCATTCCATTTTTGGCATGCCGTGTTCATACATCTCAATTAACTTTTTAAAGAATCAATTGTTTTTAGAATACCGTTGAGTAGACAAGTATGGAAAAGATTTGAAATAGACGCCCAAAACATAAACTCGATTTATGACGTACCTTTCTTTTCATCAACAGAACACTATAGCTAACAAATAGCAAGTTCTTCTTATCTGTCTTTTGACCATTTTCTTTGATAAGAAGTAGAATTTTTAGATGTAATTTCATTCAGTTTAGAAATTTAGGACTCAGTTTATGTTGATTCCTCCTAATTCGATCTTCTTTAAGTTCATTGGGATTGTTGGCTTAATTTTTTGTTTCCATCTCATAAGATTTCATTTTCCACCAAACTTCCATACTGATTTTGATTTCAATTGAAACCGTCGTCATATGCTTCAAAATGAGAAGTTACCTCACAAGCTGCCTCCAAAATTTTGCAAACAATACTGCGAACTAATATTTGAGTAGGAGTTCCTAAATTGATCGTTGAAGCCTTGACTCGTCTGTTGCGATTGTTGATGCGATGAACTTGGGATGTATATTGAGAATTTTATTGATAATTCTGATTGCTCGGTCAATTTGACGATGAATTTTCGTAAACATCAGAATTTTGATTATATTCTTGAAATCGTTGAAATATGGAAAGCATCAGGTTTTTCCTCTTTGATTGTTAGATATTTTTACAACTAAACGTGATATTGATTTGTGTGATTTAAAAGATGATGAAGAAGGAATGTGGAGAAAAGTTTGTACTTGAAAGAAAAAATTAAAACTAAGTTATAGATTTCAAGCAACGGTCAAAAATATTTTTTTAATCTTATCTGATATTAATAATGCTGGATAAGTAGGCAAACCCAGCATTATTGATGTGGTTATTTACCCGGCATTAATAACGCCGTATATATCATGGACTGACTTGGTCACCAAATCAAACATGAAAATCAACAGTGAGCCCAAAATAAGACTCAGACCCCTGTTGGGAGTTTGCCACCAAGTGACCGACAACCTATTAGAGATGTTCCAAGCAAACTGTTTCTGTATTTGACACGTGATTAGTGATTATTGTGGACTCATGCATCATTAATTCTATGTAGGGAGGATTGTAAAATACTCTCCACCAATCATTGACCAATTACAAACGCACACTAAGAATGTTTAGCATTCTCCTTAGTCGAAAAATAACACCAAAAGGAACAAAGATTATAATCATGTGTCTAACCGCTACAAGTTAGATGTCACATTGATTTCGAATTTGATTTTCCTTGAAAAAACAAAATTTTGCATGTGGATCATCGAGGGTTTCTGGGTTTGGATCGAAATCTATTACATATTTACTTTTTAAACAATTTGAAAACCCATAACTGTTTGAAAATTTTAAAGAGGATAAGAAGAAACTGGTGGCGTTTGAAAAGCGTTTAATGACGAAATTATGCACAGGAATATGCGTAGTCATTGTCAAAGTGTTCCTTGCACTAGACATTGCCTGCATCCCATGCCTAAGCATCCGTTTAACAAGAGCTCACAGGCTAGAGAGGCTTTTGTCCAAGCACATGTTGTTGCCCAACAACCATTCAACTTCTAACAATAGAACTGAATATTAAGATGCATTACAGTATGATTGTCTGCAAAAGTGCAACCTTCGTTCGAAATTACAAATATTTAATTTATAAATTGGAGATGTTCGTACACAAAAGTTACTTCCAGAACAGGGAATTCGTATGGTACATAGATAGAACCAAAATAATATTCTTAACAAAGCACTGCATAAAATAAAGGTTAAACTCAACAACAAAAGAGAAGGATACGGATGAATAGAGATCAAGAAATATGGTATTGTAACTTAAATGACTACAATTGAATAATGCGTATATGGCTATAGTAACCTATCTATAGAACTGCTTGTTTACACGCAGACTACAATGATAAGTCATCTTCGAAGTCCAGATTCTGTAACACAATATTTTACCGTAGCTTTATCTCACAAAGTAAACAAATATATTAAAAGAATTGACAATTTCATGTTCCTGTGGGAAGAAATGGTTCTTAATAAAAATCTCTTCTTTTTGCTCTATATCAATGTGCTGGCAAGAATATGCAGCCAAAGTCCTTTCCAGACGATAATTCCCCTTTTTTTTACATGTCAATGCGTAAATCCATAGGACTTGGAACAAACCTCAGATCATTGTAGTTAACTCGAACTATTGTTAGTGACCACTAATGCTTGGATGATATAGAGCTTTTATTCACTTCTGTCACCTCCTCTAAACTCTGCAGGAGAATTTAATAGCAATTCTGGGTTAAACAGATGTTTAAGTTTTTAACTTAAAGGTAACATTTTGATTTAAAATAAAAAAAACAGATGTATTATCTTTTGAGCATATAATTATACTCATCACGTGTAATAAAGAAATAGCAAGTGGGATAAGTTTCAAGGATACACGAATGTTTCGTTAACGGTTACCGCTAGCCAAGGTTATAAAATTCATTAGACGAACATTATACGATTAGTATGGATTATGAATTAATTAACTGGAGACCAATGGAGCGATGCATTTTTCATAAACTCGTGCATTTTGGAAAAAAATTCAGTATTTTGTTTAGTATTAATTGATCCAAATTGAAAATACGAGGTTTGGATAGACTTTGAAGCAACCAAGGAGGCACGATCGCCTAAAAATAGCATGTAGATGCTTATGTATGACAACAAGGCTCAACGAGGGCTTAACCAGTACTTAAGAACCCATTGAGATGGTTATTTAAGACGGTAAGCCTTGTCTAAGCGGGCTTAGGCGGATTACTAGGCGGATTGCTAGCGGTCTAAAATGGTTTTTACAACAAAACCGCAACCATGCCATTTTTACTTATAAGTTAAAATGGCATACCGCGTTACCTTTATTGATCCATCGAAATAATAAAAGTTGATATTCCACTAAACTGGTAATCATTACACTGATACCAGCAAGCTAACATTTGTTTAGAAAAATCAAAAGGTTTGATATATTTTTACACTGGATCATCCTGCATTCCACTGTATCACTTAATAAAAGACAAATGATAAAGAGAAAATATGCACTAAACATCATTTGAATGGAATTCCTAAATCAAATCCAATCATTTGCTTGTTTCTAAATTCATATAATACAACTAATCATATGAACATTCATGTATAATAAATGAATCGGTAAACTATTATTACCGTTGATTGTAAGAAAATATTACGCATATTTTACCATAAAAAAACAATAATTGACCGTTACCATACTGATTGTATTAATATACTGACTTATTTTCGAAAATGGTAACCAATTCACTGATAATGGTCTGACAATGAAAATTTACCTTTAACATAACAACTCTACAGGGATATGAACAATTTTCCATCATAAGATATGTTGTTTTTGGTGTATAATGGGGAGAAATCACATGTGTTATAACATGAGAAAGCACATGTATTATGACATATATGATTGTTGAAGTTGTGTGACGCAAATATCACAAAAGAGAAGGGAGAAACCCATTTAAATAAATTATGTTATTTTATTAATGGGCTCGGTCATTAAGTTGGACTGTTTATTTAATTGGGCTTTATAGTATCATATGGTAGGTTTGTTGGAGTTTGGTTGCATGTTATGTTAATGGGGATGTGATCAAATGTATGTGTAACTGCATACAAAGTTGCTGATTTAATTTGTTATTTGATTGGTTAACTATAAATAATTGTTTAAGAATCAATAAATAAGGTGAATGAGTGGAAATATTTAATTGTGCTAATTATTAATTGAGTTATGTTCTTAAGAAATTGATACCAGAAGTACATTTGGGTGTACACAATTCTCTTTTAAAATTTTCAATTTGTGGCCTGGATGATTTAAGGGTTTGAAAATGGCTTCAGCGACCTTTCCCATTTATTTAGATTTTGTGTAATCGAATCAAAGTTATCCTTATAGCTGTGGGCTCCATCTGGATTGGGATTTGATGCATAACATAAGTAAACCTTATGTTATAAGACGAGTCTCAATGCAAATTTAGAAGTATATGCAGTGAAAGATTTTTTATTTATTTTTAGAAAAAAAAAAAAAAAAAAAAACTGAAAACTGCGGTTGCTACCTTTAGTGTTGCGTTTTCCTTCCATAGCTTCTTTTTTACGTTGGCAACTAGAACAAAGAAATGGACCATCCCATGGTCTAGATTTTCCAGAATCAGAACCAGCATGAACTGAAATGCCTTCGCCTGGTTTCATTTCTAACTGACACACTGCACATGTGAATAATTTAAACATGGTGCACAGTGGATACTCTGTGTCTAACCTGCAATGTAGAGGCAACAGCAAATTTATGAAAAAAAATTATTCCAACCAAGTGTAAAAATTGTTAGACTATTTTGCAGAGGGAGCAACACATTATGATCCCCTTAGCTTCCTACAAAAGGCAAACTCTAGATTTCACCACAAGATCTTACAGTGTATTGTCTAGGGCTGTCGGCGGATACTTTCGGATACAGATAGTGCCATATCCGTATCCGTATCCGCTTAATTTTCGGATATCCGTATCCGCTTAATTTTCGGATACGGACGGATATCAAATATTTATCCACTCCACCCATAATCAATAAATTTAAAAGTATAAATGAAAAGGTTTGGATCAACATAAAACAGTTTTTGTACTAATGTTCATAAAAACCAAGGAATAAAAAAAAATAGGCTGATAAAACATTGTTTTATACTAACATTCGCATGCATATCAAAAAATATTCAAATTTAAACACTAAAACTGTCTGTTTCCACTAAAAATGAGCAAAAAAACCATATTGTAGAAACATCCCATGGTAATAGTTGAAAAATAATATATTAATTAAATATAATTTTAATTAAAAATGTGTGTGTATATATATATGCATCAGTTAATCGCACAGATATTTTTCGGATACGGATACCACAATAACCATATCCGTATCCGGAAAGCTTTTCGGATATCGGATATCCGTGTCCGCCTTTCGGGTAATGGATATTTTTCATATTTTCGGATATGGATTCGGACGGATATCGAAATTTTCGGATATCCATTGACAGTCCTAAATTATTTACCTAAATGAATAGAAGTAATCATATGATTAAGGTTAAAATTTGACGTTGATTTCAAGCAATAAATTTTGTTCGTGTAATTCATTAAAACTTGTGTTGAAAGTTTTGTCAAAGTTCAAAATGCAAGCATCCATTTTCCTTAGTCGATAATTAAGATCCGTACGTTGCATTTTCAGCTGTTTCAAATCACAAAATGACATCCATTACTGTCTTTTTTGGCTCACACTTTTGCTTGCCTTTTTAATCCAATCATATCACAATTTCTGAAATGTACTATTTGTCTTCATCCCAGAGTTATACTTTAGCCCGTGCCTTGAGAAAAATATAATAAATTTAAATAATCTAATTCCATGCTTTTCATATATTTTCCAACAAAAGAATTATTTACAGAGTAAAATAAGTAGAATACCTGATCTACGAATATAAACAAAACACTGAAGAATGAATAATTTCAATAGGACTGTATTTATTATGAGAATACAACAGAAATAAATAAATTGAAAAAAAATAGAAAAAGAAATATGAAATTTATGGACTAGATTCAAATTCATGACTAAGATTCACACTCATGACTTATTTGCAACAGCATGACAGTTTGAAAAGTTACCATTATTATTAGAAATTAACTTGTTACTCTACCTTGACTCATGTCATGAATTCTTCAAATTGCCATGGACATTGATATTAATATATAAACTTCAATTGACAGAATCATGAGGAGGCAAGTGATATCAAGGCTTCAAATCTTGGATTTCGGCTATGTCTCATCTCGAGATTTGCACACTTAATATCGCTTAACCGACGAGAATTTAGACGCGACAAGTGTATCTCTGATGCGCATCCTACTATAATTGATTTGCATGGAAAGAGAGTTGATGCATGGATATAGAATATTTTAACTTTCCTTTTGGATAAAATTGGTAGTTTGATTAATTTGATGGTAATTAAAAAACCCTTCTCATATGAGCATAAAAGAATAGAGCACGAAATCATTTTGTCGTGACTTAACTAGTAACTAGATAAAAAATAAATAAATAAACTACAAAGACAATCACATAATAATTCGTACGATAACTTCATTTAGACCCATAGTAAAAATAAAAAGGTTATATTATAGAAAAAAGCATTACACATGTAATTTTGGGCAACATCTCGATCCATACTTTGGTGATAACTCAGGTGATATAAGTGTAAAATTAGATATGAATGAGATTTTATGTTTCATCTTGCCTTAGTGCAAAAACAAAATATCAGATGAGATATCGGGTGAGATGAACCATGTTTTCTGAGTGACATATTAGTAGTGAGTGTAGAAAGCTGATGCAAGATTAATACTAGAACAGGTGATAATTTTATTTACGAATTTCATACCTTTGAGACAAGATTGCGGATCCATCTTCAAAAATTTCCTCTACATAATCTGCTTCAATATCATCACTATCTACAATAGATGAAGATTCTGATGATGACCTTTTCTTGAAAATATTCTTAAAAACCCCCTTTCCTTGCTTTTTTGGTAACTGAGGAGGTGCCGGCTTTTCTATGGGTAATATATCCACAACGATGCAAGTGGTATCATCTCTTAAACCCTTGAACTGTACAGCTTCCTGAAAAGGATGAATGTGGCATAAATAGTTTATCATGGTAAGCAATTAAAATATTCTGCATTACTGGAAAATAATATTATACCTTAACAATTTGAGCTGCAGCTTCATCTGGTGCCAAACCACGAGCACAACTCAGAGCCTTTTCAGATGAGAGAGCATCCCATACACCATCACTTGAGATAATAAGTCGGCCTCCAGCAAAAGATAGCTAAGATAAGATGGAATCTCGTATGTTACTCATTTTGATAAACTGAAAACCACATCAATAAAGCGCAGTACATGCATAAAGAAAGATTGTAAGACACGTTGGGGCTGCTCATTCCACTAGTTCCCAATTGGGTGTCCCCTTTGTCCAAATAAAATGTAGACATCTCATTTCTAATTTTTATAATATTAATTTTGTCTTCGATGAATGCCAATGACATAGTTGGGCACATGGGACATGCAAAATGAGGACAGTAATCTTTGCTCCATTTGGACAGTATAACCTATATTAAGAGCGTTTATTCATGATGGAAATATGTACATACCTTTACTTGTTTCACGTAGGGTACAGGAACAATAAATTCACCGACATCCATATCTCCAATTGACCTAGATAAACATAAGCCACCTGGCCAACAGCGAAGAGGGCCGAACTGTATGAAACAAACAAAATGTTTGTCAAACAAATAGGTTTTGGAGCATGCTAGAGTACTTTGTACTTGTCACCTAGGGTTTAAATAAAAAAGGTTTGGGGTATGATTTGCGAGTCTGCGTACATTTTAAGCAGAATTTTATCCACGATTTCTCATCATGGTTATATTTACCATGCTTACATAAGGCCATGTTGTTACCCCTGATTTTTTCTAGTTTTAACACACAAGGAAAAAGGTAAAAATACAAGTTATACTCATGTGTTATATAGCAATCTTCTGCTTATTAACATGCTTGCAACAATTATAAGTTCCAAGTACCAAAGTAACAGAATAAAGGGAGCAGTTCAGCATAACTTTGTAGCGCTATCTACTTGATGGTAGATTGATGATCAAATATTTTATGACGTCAAAATTTCCAAATATTCGGAATCACGCCCATGATTATTATTTTTATTTTATCGCATGCTGAAACTTGGAGCTAATTACCAAACAAAATACCTTGGTTCCTTATATGGTGTAAACTATTTTTGATTAGCCAATCCAAATATAATCAAATTCAAATAAGAACATCATACTCGTATATTGGGTTCAATCCAGATGCGCAGATAAAGCTACAGACATGAATAGATCTGGATATTTGCCACATTATTGGTCTATAATATACCATTTACAAGATCCTTTGTTCTAGATTTTCTTTTGGTTATTCCATCTAAGCGAATAGTGTTACTTGAACTTTCCAGTTCTGCAAGATTTAATGTTATCTTGATACCAATCTTCCATTCAGTGCAAGTCTGACAATTTTTTCTTAATCCTTTCTTCAAAATTAGTGGCAGTATTTCAAATTTTTGGTAGGAATTTTAAATATCAATCACAAGTCTGTAACTGAGATCGCAGGATTGTTTTTAACCAGTATCCATTTGCATCCATATCTGACTTTCGACAAATTAGATGACAATACATATTGCTACCAAGCACTAACCATATCTAAATGGTTTATGACCAACAGATATCAATATTTTTATGAATATACGAAGACTCGGTGCAACCCAAGATAGAATATGTAACGGATGAAAAGGATGCCAGAGTCACTAAAGCAAATTATAAGTAAAAATAACAAAATACCATTGCATTTCACCAACATTGTGTTATAAAAAGATGCGCATATTAACGTACCTAAGAATAACAAATTGCCTCTGTATTATTTCCTATCGTGTCTCGTAAACCGCATGATGCAAAACATAGTGTCCAGCTCGATCACTTTTGTCATATCAATCGATGAAGTTTTCTTTAAAGAGGCAATTACAAAACTAGGCGGCGTTTTGAAGCTCCTTTTGTAAATATACCTTGTCTGAAACTTATTACAAAAATAGTCTTCATTTTCGGATTCGTACATGCACATTTTCAGAATGCGCACGAATTTCTACTTTTGTACATGCAAATACGCATCTTTAAAATGTGCACATACAAATTCCAAAATTTACACGTGCATTTTCAAAATGTGCATGTATAAATATGAAATCAAAGACTATTTTTATAATAAATTTCAACGGAGATCTATTTGTAGAATAAGTTTCCCTGGAAGACTTGTTTTTAGGATGAGTCCTTTAAATGGTCCTAGTGTTGACACCATAAAGCTTTCTTTAACACATACATACATACATGTATATAATATACGTATACATGTGTATACATATGTATATATGTGTATATACGGACCACTATCCATATATGCATTGTCCATGCCTATCAAAAATGGAATATGTTTACGGATGTATTTGATTCATACCAACCTTATACTATAATACGAATATTTCAAAATGAAGCTCACCCTTTATAGTTTAGTAATTTAAAAAACAAAGAACGGTATTTCTATCATTTTCTTCCCCGTATCCCACGTTTTAAGTACAAGTAGACATAGACATGTATTGAATACTCAAGCATGTATCTCATTCTCGTCAAGAAAATCTTGTTCTTCTTCATCTTCACAAATCACAAATTAATGCTATGGCACCATAAACATCTCAAAATGATTAATTCCACCACAAACAAACTAAGGTTTAAATTGCAAGTTAAAGGTATGATATTTTTTTTAATACTAAATGATCGCAGTTTTTCTACTTGCTTTTGATTCATATCGTTTTCTTCTATGTAATCCATTAATGTCTCATAAATGCAGTTGTCAATCGATACTTTGTAGTTACACTTTTACAATATTGAGCATTTAAGAGGAATATTTTGTGCAATTAATTTATAAGCGCCATTTTTAATTTCAAATCCGATAAATCAAAATAATCTATTACATAGGTAATAGAGGATGAATCTTATAAATTCAAATCAGAGGTTCATAGTGATGATGACAAAGATGATCAACATGCAAAGGTCTTTTCTCAACATACAGGTATTTTCCTAGGGCTCTGTTAGAACGCTTGAATATGCGAATTTGCTGGTTTCGTTGTGTTTTTTTTTTGGGTGGAGGGGGACCGGGGGAGGGGGGGGGGGGGCGGTGGTGTTCGATTTGAAATAAATCGATTCAAGGTAGCCGTGAACTGGTTTCGCACATCTTTGTTACGGATCTTTCAGCACTCTCGATTTTCCTAAGTATTTAATTTTCTTAGATGTGTATTTTGAGTTCATCGTGATTAGTAAAATGTTTTATTATGTAAATAATTCCACCATACAATTGTAAACAAGTTTGTTTTATTATGCAAAATGTTTTATGATGTAAATAATTCTACCACATCAAATGTAAACAACCTTCCGTTTCGTCGGTATAAAGAAAAAGGGAAAATCGATTCAAGGTAGCCGTGGATTGGTTTCGCACATCTTTGTTAATGGTCATTCAGCATTCTCGATTTCCCCAAGTATTTAATTTTCTTAGATATATATATTTTGAGTTCATTGTACTTGGTAAAGTGTTTTATTATACAAATAATTCTATTACACAATTGTAAACATGCAATTTTGTTTTATTGTGTAAAATGTGTTAAGATGTAAATAATTCTACCATACCAATTGTAAACAACCTTTCATTTCTTCAATGTACAGAAAAAGGGATCGAATGTAAAATAACAAATAAAATCTTCACAATCAAATACCACTAACTCAAGTGGTAAGTGATATGACGTTATAGCTGGGGTGTTAATCGGGCAGACCGGACCGGAATGAGGGATGTTCATGTTATGTGCTATAAGAGTTTCAGACGAACACGTACCAGACGAGGCGTTGATTCGGACACTCTTCGTACAAGCCGTACAACGGACGGACGGTGTACGGAAAATATAAGCTTCATCGGACAATTCGTACAGACGAAATGCCGTACACGTTTTTTTTGTCCTATTTCGTGTCCTAAATGAAAAAAGGACGAACACGGATGGAAAAATTTTGACTTCAAACCGAGCCATACAACGAATACTCGTACAAAATTAAAACCCCTAATTGTGGACTGAGGTCCTAGAGGTCATGAGTTTGAACCTCAAAAACATTAAAATGAGTGTTCCAAAACATTAAAATGAGTGCTCGGCTCGAATAAAATATCACTCTAATTACCAATACAATCAAAATTTTGACTGTTGCTACTCAATTTTGAGAGGAATGTCGAATTCTTCACTGATACAAAAGGCTGATTCTAGAAGACAATCTTCTTTTTCGTTTACTTTCCGTTATGGCCTAAAAAGGTAATATTTTAACGAGTTCTCACCTTTTTTTAACATTTTTACTGCTTGAAGTTGACCGATTTGAGATAATATTTGATTTCAACAAAGTTACAAAATATATGAACAACAAATTAAAAAAATATCAAAAACAGAGTAATAAATAAATATTTATTAGTATTATAAATATTTATAATTAACCAACATTGTTTCATTTAAAGATATAGTACATAATTCTAAATAGAAACCAAGCCATGAATTTTTTAAATTTGAGAAATAGGATAGAATTCCTAAAATTACAAAATATCGAGATCGAAACAAAAATCTCGAACCTTGCTATGCTATGATGTTTTGACTTCAAAACTTGTTAGTAGTTAGACCATAGAGATTTCTCTATCCTCCATCTGTGACAAATCAACCACATTACAATCTAAAGGAGACTCCACCAGTCATTTCAAATGTATTATGTATCTCCTAACACCAAGATGTTACGACTAGTTTCCTGAAAGGTCCAACATATACAACACCATGTAATGAACTCTGATATTACGATAATGTCATTGCTCCCACCATATGCAAATGTTGTACAAATTTTATTACGGTGATGTCATTGATCCCATCATATACAGATGTTGTACAAATTTAACCACATTCACTTCATGGATCTGTTAAATGTATGAGAATTTTGTTCCTCAAAAATGGTGATAAAATATTAAATTTCCATGCAATAATTTTAGACTTAATTCTACAACATTGTGTTCTACTTCTGATGATGATCGTTCATACTCTCCGATTGTGGAGTTAATTTTTTCTATGGAACTTAATGAGCTCATTTCATATATGGCTCATAAAACATATGATCTAATGATCGGATACACTCATAGATCGTATTTGAAATATCCTATATCCCTATTCAACAAATCAATTGTGGGTTATTGGTCCTTACAGGACATCGATGTCATTTTAATAGAATGGTTCGTAGTTAAATGCGTGTTAGATTCTGATAATACAATATTTTCGAGTTGAAGTAGATTTTGAAGATATTTTGAGTCAATGTGGAATTATAATTCAAATATATTGTCTCTTTTATAGATCTTGTAGATTTTGAAGAGTGATTAAATAATATTAATTATCTCTTTTAGCAAGCAATTATCTACATAAAAAATGAATTGTTTAGAAAGATTAAAGTAATCAATCAATTCTTAAATCGTCTGATTAAACAAGACATTTTATTAAGGCTATTATAAAGAGGCTTGTATAGAATTCATTGTGATTAGAGAGAAGGAGAGTCATCGTATTAAGGTTTTCGCGGCTCACAATGGTCTATGTACAACATATTTCGAATAAATAAATGTTTTGCACCAGGTTGCAAAGCCGGTCAATTAGCCTCTCTAACCCCGAGAATTCTTTTCAACTTTTAGGGGTTTCTTTGTAATTTTTTGGTAAATTAATAAGGTCTTGTTTAGAGGAAATTGTTTGTCTATTTTTTTCTTCATTTTTTATTTATTCTCAAATCTAAGTGGATGATGATCCTTCAGATAACCCTAATAGTTGATACCAAGCATACTAAATAAAATTTTCTTATGAAAGTTTGGTTATGAAAAAGACAGGTATTGAAAAACTTAATGAGAGAAATTAGAGATTATGAAGACGAAGATGAATGATTTTCTTTTTTTTTATGATCATCAACCATTGAAGAAAAGATGGGAGATACCTAGTGATATAACCAAAAAAATGAAACTTTCGATAAGAAGACTGGTGGTTATTCAATGTTTTCTGGAGAATATAGTTTTTTATATGTTGCTAATGAAACATCTGCTTATGCAATTAGAAAGAAACTAAAAGGAATTTACGCGAGGAACTCTACAACAAACAAACCTCTTCTTATGAGAAGATTGAAATTTTGAAGCTTAAAAAAGATGAATCAATCGAAGAGCATCTTAATGATTCTCAAGCAATTGTGAATCAAGTGACAGCCGTGAATTACAAGGTTGATGATGAGACACAAGCCTTGATTTTGATAAGTTTACTAACGGAAAGTTGAAAAACTTGTGGTTGCATTAAACAACTCAAATTCAGATGAAGTAGTTTTTATGGGATCGGTGGTTAGCACCATTCTTAATGAGGCGGCACGGATGACGAACTTAATGGAAGAAAATAATGATGAAGAAAGAGAAAAAGAAAATACGATTGAAAATATGCATCTTGCAAGGAGGAATAACCGTTCAAATATGAAAAGACGATAATATATCAAACTTGAAAAAGAATTTTATCTGTTATTACAATAAAAACCAGGTCACCAACCGAAATTTTGCAATAAATTTAAAAGAGATAAAGAGAGGATGAAGGCATTAGAAGAAGACTAAAAGGAACTACATGATAATAACGATGTTGAGGTGCATTTTAGTGAGGAATTTGATGACAATGTTCTATGTGTAAATAACGGCAAAAGCAAAGATTGGGTGTTTGATTCAAATGTTTGTTTTCATATATGAACCAAAAGAAAGCGTTTATTGATTATGAGCAGAAAAATGATAAGGTAAAATCGATTGATGGTAGGGATTTGCGTATTAAAGGCATAAGTTCAATTAGAGTGAAGATGTAAGATGGAAGGACGGTCAAGCTCACAGAAGTTAGATCTCAAGAATTAAAAAGAATCTGGTTTCTATATAACGGTTGAAAGAAAAATGTTGCAATTTGTCAACTCAAGGTGAAGTCATAAGAGTTTGAAAGAATAATAAGGAGGTTTTATGCGTAGAATGGTGAAGCGATAATATATATATAAACTACTTAAAAAAACGTTGGAGAATGAAGGAAGCTCTTAAATTGGAGTTGAAGAGACAAATTTGGTTGGATCAAGGTGGAGCCACAACAGAAAGCGCAAATTCCGCATGGAGGCCTTTTATGATATCACAAGCTTTTCTAATTCATTAATGATGAGCATGTTCAATTGGCGGACATGCATAATTAGATGGTTTGGAATTGGTTAGGTTTTTTTGGATGGCAACATTTGTTTCCATTGTGATATTGGAGATTGTTTGAAGTATGAGAATGTAGGTAGAGTTGATAGACTTGTATGAAAGTATAGTATCAATGTAGAGATTGTTAGATTTTGATGATACAATATTTCCAAATTAAGTAAATTTTGAAGATATATTTAGTCAAAGTGAAATTGCAACTCAAATATATTACCTTTTTTTATAGATTTTGGTGAGTGTTTAAAAAATATTTATTGCCTTTTTATTGCATTAAAGAAAATGCAAGCAATTTTTTACCTGAAAATGAATTATTTTGTGAGCTCGAAGTAATCCATCAATTTCTTAATCAGCTGATTAAAGAAGGCATTTTATCAAGATTGTTATAAGTAGACTTCTATAAAATTTATTGTGATTAAAGAGAAGGAGAGTCATTGTATAAAGATTTTCGGGATTGAGATTTTTTCTCAATTTTAGAGATTTCTTTGTAACATTTTGATGAATTAATAAAGTTTTGTACGAAGAAAATTGTTTGTATATTGTTTTTCTACTTCTTATTTCTTCTCAAATCTAATTTTGTGGAGATCCATAGGATAACCATAACGATGTGAAACTCAAGTCTAATAATTTGGGTATATGACTAATTTCAACTTGAAATGTTGAAGTAGTCACTCCTAAAAGGTACAAAAAATTATTGGAAGATTTATATGGAAATGATCCAGATAGACATTGTGTTTGTAACCCAATGTAGAGTTAACATGGAAACTCATCAACCAGTTTGTACTGCACACACATCTTAACACACCAGTCTCTAAAATATTACATCTAAACAATCATTGATGCTACATATAACAATATGCATCCGCAAACATGTGAAATTGTATTCCTCAATATGTAGGCCTAATATCAGAAGCGCAACTCATGTCTCCCTAAAGCATGTTACTTTGTCTATAAGTGAACTAGGTGCGTGGCTTCTGAAACCTAGACATTAGTTCAATAAAAAAGAAGATAATTATATTTCCTTATGGTCATACTATAATGTTTTGAAAATTTGGCCAGTGAACAACTGATGTCTACTATCACTCAGAAGATTGAAGATCTCGGGCCATGGCCTAAAATGTGAATAACGAAAAGAAAAAAATCCTGTCTAATGTCAACAAAGGTATACAGAGGTTTCAATGTTGAATTGTTTGGTTGTATTATGGTGAAAACTTTCCACCAAAAAAGTTTCATATACCTAAACTAATAACTAATCGATATTTTTATAACAATAGGCAGCACATACCGCGGTACCACCACCTGTATTCAATCTGCCAACTTCACCACCACATGCTGTTACACGTTCAACCCTACATTAGGAGCGACCAGCATATATTTTTATTAAGGGATAAAGCATAATTTATTGAAACAGTAATGCTACATAGACTTGATGCCCAAAAAACGTACTCTTCTTCGTTAGCTTCCAATCTGTGATCTGCTGATAAAACATATATGGAACCTTCAGCTGATTCAAGTATGCAAAGTGAATCTCCAACTGATGCTACAGTCACAATACATCCATCTATTATCACAAACGTAACAGTTGTCCCTGACTTTAGACCTGCAAACCAATCCAGTGATATAGTTGTGACTTCTAAATTCATAAAATGCAACAAGAGAGAAGTTATCAAACCAAATAAATATTACAGTCGATCACATGAGCCTAGATAGTGAACTTTACTACCTTGACCGATAATTAGTACTACACAAACTCATAGTTCATAGTAAAAGTAAGTATTCAAATTGCAATATATTAACAATAAGACAAATAAAGTATCACTAAAACTAAAAATATATTATTGCTACTTAAGCAATTAGTAAGTTTAACCTTTATCTTGAAAATCCTTGTCCGTTTTGACAAAACCAGCAACACAAGCTCTTGGTAATGCTGCAATCCACTCATCTCTGCTAAGATCTGAAGGAATTGCACTTAATATATTGTTTAATAAATTCTCTTTTGTGTAAACTGCAGCAGCAGATCCATTATGTCCATCAAAAAGCTGTGAGTGATAGAATATATTAGAGGCCCTTTACTGTAGAAATGTCAAAACTATTACAATCAATGCAGATGTACAAAAACAATTCATCCAGTTATCAATATGCATTGTGCATAATCACGATTTTCCAATACTGAGAACTCAAAACATCATAATGTCAAAAACAACAAAACGTCAAGAACAACTAGGTCAAGTGACAAGTGTTGCGTCGCTTTGGATTGAGATTCTAAAAGTCATGAGTTTGAACCTCCTAGATCAAAATGAGTATTCTGCTTGATTAACATCATAATTTCAAAAACAACAACATGTTGATGACAAATAGATCAAGTGGCAAGTGTTGCGTCGCTCTAGATTGAGATTCTAAAAGTCATGAGTTTGAACCTCCTACGTCAAAATGAATATTCTGCTTTAATCAAGTTCCGCTGTTATTCAAAAAATTAAAAATTAAAAATTAAAATGTAAATTAAATAAACAGAGCAGCATTTTAGTTAAACATTAAAAATCATTTTACTATTCCGTCTACATTCCGCTTTCTGCAATTTGGGGCTTTCAACAAACATAACCAAAAATTGATCACAAAATAAAACTCCTGACATAGTACATATCCTGCACCACTAAAACAATACTTGTGCATTATACATACACACCTAAACCTAGTAATTTCACAAAAACAGATCACACAGACTATGATAACAATCAAAATTTTACCCCAAAAACAGAAAATGTTGCACTATCATCACCAGGAATGCGCTGACATTCGGTCTTAACCAGCGTAAAATCTTCACCCTTTTTGCTCTGATTGGCTTGACCATGTAAAATCTCAGGGTTTTCAACTCTTTCAGTTGATAATTCGCGTTTCAATAAGATTCCTAATGGCATTGTATGATGATCCTTCGCCTTTACCGACATTGTTTCGTTATTTTCCCTCGCCTTTTTCTGATTAAAGGTCCAAAATCAGTGTTGTTATGTTTGATAGATTTAAAAATTGGGGATCAATCGGTGATAATAGAAGAAACACATTCGACAGAGAACAAAACAGGACGAGAGCTTGTGGAATTTGAGATAACGATACGAATTAGAAGGGGGTAGAAGGTAAAAACATTTTAATTTGGGATTTTTTTTTTTCTTTTGGAGAAAAGGTGGGGAAGAAGCAAAGCGAATAAATCGGCAAATTAAATTAAAGATTTGTTATTAAGAGAGCGGATAAAATAGAAAAGAAAGGGAGAAAAAGGATAAAACTGATGTTTATTTACGCCGCAATTAGCGTGCGCAGCTGGGACCCTATGGACTACTTGCTGCTGTTTTTCTTTACAAATTAAATATTTTGGCCGCATACAGACGAAAAATATCATTGCAGCTTAGGTTGATTTCTGCGAAGGAAAAGAGCAGGTGAAGGAGAAAGCACGGAGGAAATTCGGGCGAAGAGGAACTTGCATTCTTTTAGGGGAATAATTTTTATACGTTGAAAATATCCATACAATACAATGAAACTTAATACACAATACATCATTCTCATAAAAAAAGATATAAATTACATCTCCGATTCTTCGTGTATATGCATATTATTCTCATATCCGTAATTAAAATTTGCACCTCATTAATTATCAATCTTTAAAACGCAATAATTTTTTGTACAAACGACGTATTAATAAACCGTTTTCACCATTAAATCATAAATTTTATTATCTTTTTAACGAGTAGCATTATACATATATAAAAACAATGACGGGACAAGCTATTTGCAGACAATTCAACAATTATCAATTAAATAATAGTAAAGCAAATGATTTTCTGGCTCTCTCCTTTATTCTAGGATCTCTCTTCTACTTAATTCTCTCTTTAGATATTTTATTTTCAAATTCTTTAATTTATTACTTTACACTTATTTTACTATATATATATATATATATATATATATAATAGTTGTAATATATATATATATATACTAGTATAACCGTACAACGGTGGAGAAACCGACCGTTCGATTGTATAACTTTGATATGAAATATACATTTAAAAAATTTGTTAATATTACTTAAACATTAAGTGATAATATGTTGGAAAAGAATAAATTGAGATTTGAATCTGAAAATATGAATTTCAAATTTAAATATTAATCAAAACATTCAAAATTGTCGATTTGAAATTGAAAATTTTAAAATTTTAAAATCCTAATAGATTTAAATTTGAAATCTTTGATGCGCAAAATAAAAGAAGAAAGTTTAGGGAAACCGCGATGAGACAAGATCCACGTTTTTAGAGAAACCGCGAGGTGACAAGATACACGTTTTTAGAGAAACCGCGACGAGACAAGATCCACGTTTTTTTGGCTTCAGGAAAATTGATTTTGGCTAGTAGAAATAGGCAAACCTCCCTACGGTCGGTTTGATAATAGCTGTAATAGCTTTGGTGTCACATTTTTTGGTATCAACGTGAACTACCAAAAATGCACCTCTATAAATATTATTAAATATTACTATTGCTTAAAAATAGGATCTAACGGTTATTTTTTTAACAATTCAAAACGTACTTATCTTATTATCACTTAGAAATATGATCTTACGAATAAACTTTTTTCAAAGTCATTTTTTACCCATTAATAACAGAAATAAAAATTTAAACCAATATAATCTTTAATAATAGTTGTAATAGCTTTGGTGTCACACTTTTTTGGTATCAACGTGAATTGTCAAAAATGTCCCTCTATATATTAGCAAATCTTAATAACTTAAAAATAGAATTTAATTTTAAACTTTTTTTACAAATCCAAACGCCCTAAAAATAGGATCTAACAATGAATATGAATTCAAAACACTTTTAAAAATAATATCTAAAATTAAACTTCCTTCATAAATTTAGAATACTTCTTTACAAATACACAATTCTTATATCACTTGAAAATAAAAAATCATTTTTTTACCGATTACACATATATAATTTATAAAGAAAATAATTTACGCGCGAAGCGCGTGTCGTGACACTCGTATATAATAGCTGTAATAACTTTGGTGTCACACTTTTTGGCATCAACGTGAACTACCAAAAATGCCCCTCTATAAATATTATTAAATATTACTATTGCTTAAAAATAGGATCTAACGGTTATTTTTTTAACAATTCAAAACGTACTTATCTTATTATCACTTAGAAATAGGATCTTACGAATAAACTTTTTTCAAAGTCATTTTTTACTCATTAATAACAGAAATAAAAATTTAAACCAATATAAAATTAAATCCATTATTTAGTAATTAATAATAGAAATAAAAATTCAAACGCCCCTAAAAGTAGGATCTAATAATTAAACATACTTTACAAATTCAAAATGCTTCTAAAAATAGGATATAAAATTAAACTTTCTTTAAAATTCAAAATACTTTTATACAAATATACAAATCTTAGTATCACTTGAAAAAAAAAAAATTTTTTTTTTTAAAGATTTAAATATAAACAATTTATAACAAAAATAATTCACGCGCGAAACGCGTGCCATTACACTTTTTACTAATTCTCTTATATTATTTTACATATAATTTATCAGCTACCTTCTAATATTTTATATTTAAGTCCGCACATTTACGTTAATTAAATAATCCAAAATTTAAGCTATTTAAATAAATTCATTTAATAAATAAAATAATAGTTGTAATAACTTTGGTGTCACACTTTTTTAGTATCAACGTGAACTACCAAAAATGTCCCTCTATAAATATTATTAAATATTACTACTGCTTAAAAATAGGATCTAACAGTTATTTTTTTTAACAATTCAAAACGTACTTATCTTATTATCACTTAGAAATAGGATCTTACGAATAAACTTTTTTCAAAGTCATTTTTTACTAATTAATAACAGAAATAAAAATTTAAACCAATATAAAATTAAATCCATTCTTTAGTAATTAATAATAGAAATAAAAATTCAAACGCCCCTAAAAGTAGGATCTAATAATTAAACATACTTTACAAATTTAAAATGCTTCTAAAAATAGGATATAAAATTAAACTTTCTTTAAAATTCAAAATACTTCTATACAAATATACAAATCTTAGTATCACTTGAAATAAAAAATTTATTTTTTTGACAGATTTGAATATATACAATTTATAACAATTCGCGCATGCCGTTACACTTTTTACTAATTCTCTTCTATTATTTTACATTTTGGTAAATGTATTCTAAAGTCTATATAATTATTTACATATATTTTATCAGCTACCTTCTAATATTTTATATTTAATTCCGCACATTTAGGTTAATTAAATAATCCAAAATTTAAGCTATTTAAATAAATTCATTTAATATTTCTTATAAATACCAAAGAACGACGATTTAAATATGTATCACACTTAAATAACTAAACCATGATATTAATCTTTCATTCAACTATAAAGATATATAAATCACATAAACCAATAATAAAAAATTGTAGTTAATTTATTTCAACAAATTTATCCTATATTTCATTGTAAATTCTACTTTAACTTCAAATACCTACATTTAAAATTACCATAATTATTCACAAAATTTACCTCACTTTTATTCTAATATTTTTACTCTTCACCATATATGTATCAATTAATTATGTGATCTAAATTTAAACTAATTCGATAGATCCAATTAACTAATATTCGTTAATTCGTTTACTAATTTATTTGAAAATATCAATATGTACACCATATTCATATTAACAAAATTTAAAAAAATGATTAATGTAAAGATACTTAAGTTATATAACTTAAAGAACTTAAAGTGAATACATAAATAATAATAATAATAATAAATCCTTTTTTTCACATTTCTCTCAATAAATTTATCATGAAATGCATTACAAAATTATATTTTTTGTACTCCGAATGCCTACAATATAAATTTCCTATAATCATTTACAGCCTCCCCTCAATTGCTTTACAATATTTTACATTTAAGGTCATATATTGTAATCAATTACATAACTTCAAAACTATTTAAATAATTTCACTATGCAATTTTTCACCGATTTGTCAAATAAGTTGATCAATATGAACCATATTCATATTAACAAAAATGATGAAAAATTCATTCAAATATATAAATACATCAATCACATAACATAAATTATATTCATAAATAATAATTACAAGTTTAAATTTTTATTTATTTATATCAATATGTGTATCATGCATTACATTGTAAAACCCTTTTTTAACTTCAAAAACCTACATTTTGAATTTATCCAATTAGTTATGAAACACTTCACACTATCACCTACCATTGTATACTAAAGTCGATATCTTCAAATTAATTATGTGATCTTGAATTTAAATTATTTAAATAAATTCAATTAATAATATTTTTTAATTAATCTAATAAATGCTAAGATATAGCGGTTTTAATATGTATACCATATTCATATCAGACGCGGAGGTGGTAAAATTAGTTTTTCATTTAAATACAAAAATATATAAGTCACCTAACATAAATAATATGCATAAGCAATATTTCCATATTTAATATATTATTCATATATCTAAATTTTTTATATTGTATTACATTGAAAAATTCTATTTTTAGCTTCAAATATGTACATTTTAACATTTTTACAATTATTTCCTAAACCGCCCTCAATTATTTTCTAATTTTTTAATTTAAATCCATGTATTCAAACTACTTACGAAATCTCAAATTTAAATAATTTAAATAATTTCAATGAATAGTTAATCTATTCTTCTAATTAATCATAAAAATATATGTCAATTTCAACACACACACGCCCACATTATGGAAAATTGTAAGACTATTTTTTTATTCAACTATAAAGATATATAAATCACATAATATAAATTGTGTACATAAACATCATAACAAATTAATTTGTAAATAATTTATAATTTCTTTATATTAAGAATTTATCATACATTATATTACAAAATTATGTTTTAGCTTCAATATATCCACATCGAAATTACATAATTTTTTACAAAATTCCTCTCGATTCTTCCTATCGTTTATTTTCAAGTCCATGTATGTAAACTAATTACATAATTTTATATTTGATTTATTTAAACAAATTTCATTAAATAATATTTTTCAGTTCATCTAAAAAATTACTAACATACGTCAATTTCAACATGTATGTTATTGATGCAGCTCAGGGGATAAGTCGTACACGACTTAAGGAGGGAGGCTTAGGTCGTTCACGGGTTAAACAAGGTCGGCCACGACCTAACAGGGTGCATGGGAAGGAGTTACGACCTATAGCTATAGGAGCTAAGGGAGAAGCAATACGAGCTAACGGCATGGAGTTAAGTCGTCCACGACTTAAGGTTCAAACTATAGGTCGTCCACGACCTAATTGGAGACCAGAGGGGAAGTTGTGCCGAGTTAACGAACTAACTCTAACGGGTCACGACCTAAGGAAGAGGCGCTAAGTCAGTCACGACTTAACAGGACACAAGAGAGGGATGCCACATGGAGCTTGAGTTGTTTGAATGTTATGTCATAAGTCGTTATGTGTTGTGTTGAATTTAAGTCGTGAGTCATGTGGTCTGTAAGTGATGAGTCGTTCATGACCTAAGTTGAGTCATTGTGTTGTATATATGTGAGTGAGTCGTTGTATGATTTAAGTCGTATGTCGTTTGCTTCTTAAGTCGCGTGAGTAGTAAGGTCGTATACGACCTAAGTGTTGTAAATGTGTGTTGTTTGAAGTCGTTGTCAGTTGTGTTGTGATAAGCCGTAAGTCGCTGGGTTAGATACTTGTGTGTTTCCTTAAGTTGTTCAAGTGTTGAGTCGGTGAAGCTTTGAGTCGTGAGTCGCTGAATGCTTGAGTCGTGAGTCGTGGGGTACTGGGTCGGCAACGACTTAAAGAGCCGGTTGTAAAATACTATAAATAGGGAGTGTGTTGTACATTTCAAGGTTGTTGATTTTTGAATAAAATTCTTGTTTGATTGTTGTGTGCTTTCATCCTAAATTGGTAGTTGAGTGTAATCTCCTATCTCCACTTTCGGTTATTCGAGTGCGCTCGAATCAACGATTGTTGAAGCCGATTCGCGGAATCAAGTGCGCTTGATCAACGCTTGAAGAATTGAAGATCTTCTTATACGGTATCGTGCGCGATCAACGTGACGAGGATAGCTACAATTCGGTATCTTCGGATCAATGAATTTGGGCATTTGGTATTCATCAATCCACCGATTGCTGCATTTCATCGATTTCATTTGTTTTTCGTAATATCCGCTGCGTCAGTTTAGTATCGGAGCTTGACTTAGCCAATCATAGCTAAGACGAGTCTTGGAGCCAAGGAGTTTGAAGTTTGGTGTTCATCGTGTTCATCTTGAAGTTGCAACAAGTTAGAATTTTTTTCGATCCATATTCTTTTGGATCAAAGTGTGGAAGTTGTTTGAATTTGGTCGTGAGATTTTTGCGCGCCAAAGTTTGAAAGTAAAAGTGTTTGAAGCCGTGCTTGTTGAAGGCGAGCCGACCTAAGCCTAGGTCGTTGCCTATTGCTGAGTTAGTGGGAGGCCGTGACTTGTTGTTCAAGTTAGTGTTGAAGTTTGAAGTTTGATTTGTAGAAGATTTGTGAAGTTTTGAAGTGTTTGTGTTAATTTAATCATGCCACCAAGGAGAGCTAATCGTCATCAAAATGTTGAAGCGTTGAATAGAAGAGAAGAAGCCGAGCAAATGGAACAACGCATTAATGAGAAATTTGATGAAGGCATTGGAAAGTTAGAGAAATTAATGAATGATTTGAATCAAAATCAAAGGAGGAGATCACCAATCTCGAACCATGGAGGAAGCAGAGTTTCGCCATCGGTTACGGAAGCGAGGAGGGTATCACCGCAATCTTTTAAAGAGAGAAGAGAAACATCAATTTCGTCAAGAAAAGATCACCATGACTATGGACATGAAGAGAGGAGAACTCCACGAGAGTTTGAAGATGAGCCATATAGAGATGAAGAGAGACATAGTAGAAGAGACATGCGTGATCGAAGGGATGTTGATGGTCGAGATCGATATAGACGTACATTTGATTTTGATGAAGAGGGTGATAGAGCTAGCATTCATTATCGAGATCGAGACCAAATTCGAAATTCATATCGAGATGTAGATGATGATCGTCGATGGGAATCGGGTATGAAGATGGAAATTCCAGAATTCAAGGGTGGAATGGTAGCAGAAGAATTTCTTGATTGGTTGTCTAATGTCGAAGAGATCTTTGATTTCAAGGAGGTTCCTGAGCATAGACGGGTGAAGTTGGTTGCTACTAGGTTGAGGGGAAGAGCTTTAGCATGGTGGCAGCAAACTAAACTTACACGGGGGAGAATGGGAAAGTCAAAGATTGAATCATGGGAGAAGATGAAGAAGTTGATGAAGGCTACATTCTTACCTTACAATTATCAATCACTCATGTATCAGAGATTGCAGAACTTGAGATAAGGAACGAAGTCAGTTAATGATTATGCAGATGAATTTTATCAACTGATTGCTCGAAATGATATTATGGAGACAGAAGAACAGCTAACTGCTAGATTTGTTGGAGGGTTGCGGATGCAGATCCAGGATATGGTTAATATGTTTGATCCAAGATCTGTGACGGAAGCACATCAGAAAGCGTTGGCTTGGGAGAAGCAGGGAAGACGTGGAGGTGGTGTGTTTACAAATTCCAACAATCAAGTGAAGGGTGTTAGTGGAAGTTCCAATGTTTCGAAAGCTGTCAGTAAACCAGTTGTGAATGAAGTTGCGAAGGCAAAGGTCAACAACAGTTTCAAATGTTACAATTGTCAGGAAGTGGGTCACAAGAGTAATGAATGTCCGAAGCTGAAGAAACGAACTATGATTGCTGAAGTTGAAGGTGAGGATGTTGGAGAAGGTTATCCTAGTCCAGTTGAGGAGGATGAACAGGATATTGCGTCAGGAGATGAAGGATGTAATCTAATGATGAGGAGGTCTTGTTTAATACCGAAGCAAGAAGAAGAAGCTAGTTGGTTGAGGAGTAACATCTTTCAGTCAACATGCACTATTCTGGGAAAGGTTTGTAAATTTGTGATTGACGCTGGAAGTTGTGACAATATTATTTCTACTGAAGCTGTGAGAAAGCTGAAGTTGAAGACGGAGAAACATCCTAATCCTTACAAGTTAGCGTGGCTGAGAAAAGGAGGAGAGGTGAAGGTGGACAGACGAGTTCGAGTTTCATTTTCTATTAGGAAGAAATATAAAGATGAGATCTGGTGTGATGTGGTTGAGATGGATGTTTGTCACTTACTTTTGGGAAGACCGTGGCAGTATGATCGAGCAGTGCAACATGACGGTCGGACCAATAGCTACAGTTTTATGTTTGAAGGTGTTAAGATTATTTTAGTTCCAAAGAAGAGCAACAGGAAGAGAGTAAATCTGAAGAGATTGAGGAGCTTAAAACTTTATTGACTTTGAAGGAATTTATTGAAGAAGTAGAAGAGAGTCCAGAGGTATTTTTGTTGATTGGACATGAAGCCACTGAATCTGTAGAAGTTCCAGAGGAAGTAAAGCCGGTATTGGAGATTTCAGAGATGTGTTTCCTGAAGAATTACCAACGGAGTTACCACCGTTGAGGGATATTCAACATCAGATTGATCTTGTGCCAGGGGCAGTATTACCATACAGACCACATTACAGGATGAGTTCTAAGGAGCATGAAGAACTGAGAAGGCAGGTGGAGGAGTTGTTAGAACAGGGGCGTGTTCAGGAGAGCTTGAGTCCTTGTGCAGTGCCAACTTTATTGGTGCCAAAGAAGGATGGTTCGTGGAGAATGTGTACGGATAGTCGAGCTCTAAACAAGATCACTGTGAGATACAGGTTTCCTATGCCGAGGTTTGATGATTTGATCGATCAGCTGAGTGGGGCTGTTGTGTTTTCAAAGATTGACTTGAAGAGTGGATACCATCAGATTCGTATTAGACCGGGCGATGAATGGAAGACTGCTTTCAAAACCAGGGAAGGTTTATACGAATGGTTGGTTATGCCGTTTGGTTTATCGAATGCACCGAGTACTTTTATGAGAGTGATGAACCAGATTTTCAGACCATACATTGGAAAGTTTGTGGTTGTTTACTTTGATGGTATTTTGATCTACAGTAGGAGTATGGAAAAACATGTCCAGCATTTGCGTGAAGTACTGTTGATTCTACGACAGGAGAAATTTTATGCTGCAACAAAGAAGTGTGTGTTCATGACGCACAGTGTTTTATTTCTGGGATATGTTCTATCGAAGGAAGGAATTCAAGTGGATGAAAGTAAAGTAGAAGCTGTCAGGATTTGGCCACAGCCCAAGATGATTACTGAGGTGAGGAGTTTCCATGGATTGGTATCTTTCTATCGAAGATTCATTCCACATTTTAGTAGTGTGATGGCACCAGTTACTGATTGTATGAAGGAGAAGAAGTTTTCATGGACAGAGGAAGCAGGAATTGCTTTTGAGAAGATCAAGACACTATTAACGTCAGCGCCAATTCTTGTATTACCAGATTTTCAGTTGTTATTTGAGCTACATACTGATGCATCTAAAGTTGGAATTGGTGGAGTATTGAGTCAGAGTGGGAGACCAGTTGCTTATTTCAGTGAGAAGTTGTCAGGAGCTAAGTTGAGATATAGTACTTATGACGTTGGGTTTTATGCAATTGTTCAAGCTGTGAAGAACTGGAGACACTATCTATTTCAGAAAGAGTTTGTTCTTTACACTGATCATGAGGCATTAAAACATTTGCAAGGGCAGGATAAGATTTCAGCAAGGCATGCATCATGGATTGCTTATCTGCAGCAGTTTACTTTTGTCGTGAAACATAAGTTAGGGGTGACGAATCGTGTGGCTGATGCTTTGAGTAGGAGGAATCATTTATTAACGACAATGAGAATTGAGGTGACAGGATTTGAATTATTGCCAGAATTATTTGAGGAGGATCCTTACTTTGCAAAGTTCGTTGAGAAAGTTAAGGATGGAGATACTGATGAATTTGCGTTGGTTGATGGTTTCTTATTCAAAGGGAATCGATTATGTATACCAGAGAGCAGTTTGAGAATGAAGATTATCAAGGAATTACACGAGGAAGGACATGTGGGCCGTGATCGTACATTGCATTTGATTTCTCAATCTTACTTTTGGCTGTCAATGAGGAAAGAGGTTGAAAGGTTTGTCGAGAGATGTCATATCTGTCAGGTTTCGAAGGGAACAGCGACAAATGCAGGATTGTATATGCCGTTACCTGTACCGACTAAACCGTGGGTTGATATCAGCATGGATTTCATTTTGGGTTTGCCTAGAACTCAAAGGGGGAATGATTCTATATTTGTTGTGGTAGACAGGTTTTCGAAGATGGTACGTTTTATTGCTTGTAAGAAGACGGCGGATGTTGTTCATGTTGCTCAAATATTTTTCAAGGAGATCTATCGACTTCATGGATTGCCGGAATCTATTGTGTCGGATAGGGATACTCGTTTTCTAAGTCACTTTTGGTTAAGTTTGTGGAAGATGGTTGGAACGAAACTGAATTTTAGTAGCGCTTACCATCCACAAACTGATGGGCAGACGGAGGTTGTGAACAGATCGTTGGGAAATTTGTTGCGATGTCTTGTGAAGGATAATCTGAAGAGTTGGGACATGAAGCTATGCCAAGCAGAGTTTGCACATAATCATGCAGTTAATAGAAGCACAGGTTACAGTCCATTTCAGATTGTATATTCAAATCTACCCAGGGGACCGTTAGATTTAGCGGTAGTGCCACAACCAAAGGGGACGGTTAAATGAGCTGTAGACTTTGTTGATGGGTTGACTGAATGTCATAAAATAGTTCAGGAGCGATTGGAGAAAGCAAATGAGAAGTACAAGCGAACTGTAGATTTGAAGCGACGAAGTGTTGAATTTAACGAGGGTGATTTGGTTTACGCCGTGTTAACCAAGGATCGATTTCCAGTAGACGCTTATAACAAGTTGAAAGCCAGAAAAATTGGTCCTGTAGAAGTTGTGAAACAGATTAATGAAAATGCTTATAAGTTGAAGCTGCCTGAGGATGTGTACACTTCTGACGTGTTGAATGTTAAGCATCTTGTACCATATTATGGAGATGGACAATCTGATGTGGAAGAATTTACAAATTCGAGGACGAATTTTTCTCAACCAGGGGAGGTTGATGCAGCTCAGGGGATAAGTCGTACACGACTTAAGGAGGGAGGCTTAGGTCGTTCACGGGTTAAACAAGGTTGGCCACGACCTAACAGGGCGCATGGGAAGGAGTTACGACCTATAGCTATAGGAGCTAAGGGAGAAGCAATACGAGCTAACGGCATGGAGTTAAGTCGTCCACGACTTAAGGTTCAAACTATAGGTCGTCCACGACCTAATTGGAGACCAGAGGGGAAGTTGTACCGAGTTAACGAACTAACTCTAACGGGTCACGACCTAAGGAAGAGGCGCTAAGTCAGTCACGACTTAACAGGACACAAGAGAGGGATGCCGCATGGAGCTTGAGTCGTTTGAATGTTATGTCGTAAGTCGTTATGTGTTGTGTTGAATTTAAGTCGTGAGTCGTGTGGTCTGTAAGTGATGAGTCGTTCACGACCTAAGTTGAGTCACTGTGTTGTATATATGTGAGTGGGTCGTTGTATGATTTAAGTCATATGTCGTTTGCTTCTTAAGTCGCGTGAGTAGTAAGGTCATATACGACCTAAGTGTTGTAAATGTGTGTTGTTTGAAGTCGTTGTCAGTTGTGTTGTGATAAGTCATAAGTCGCTGGGTTATATACTTGTGTGTTTCCTTAAGTCGTTCAAGTGTTGAGTCGGTGAAGCTTTGAGTCGTGAGTCGCTGAATGCTTGAGTCGTGAGTCGTGGGGTACTGGGTCGGCAACGACTTAAAGAGCCGTTTGTAAAATACTATAAATAGGGAGTGTGTTGTACATTTCAAGGTTGTTGATTTTTGAATAAAATTCTTGTTTGATTGCTGTGTGCTTTCATCCTAAATTGGTAGTTGAGTATAATCTCCTATCTCCACTTTCGGTTATTCGAGTGCGCTCGAATCAACGATTGTTGAAGCCGATTCGCGGAATCAAGTGCGCTTGATCAACGCTTGAAGAATTGAAGATCTTCTTTCATGGTATCGTGCGCGATCAACGTGATGAGGATAGCTAGAATTCGGTATCTTCGGATCAACGAATTTGGGCATTTGGTATTCACCAATCCACCGATTGCTGCATTTCATCGATTTCATTTGTTTTTCGTAATATCCGCTGCGTCAGTTATATACATAATAACAAAACTGAGTAAATTACTTTATTATTATATATATTTGTGCGCATGCGCGCTATACAACATAAATTATACACAAATATAATACCATTTTTAATTTATAATTTATTTATTTTACTAAATTTATCATACATTATATAACAACGTTCTCATTTTAACATTAAAGATATAATATTATATTTTACAATATTACCGTGTGCAACGCACGGATTACACACTAGTATGCAATAATTGCAGAAATGTCTGCAATTATAACATATAATTGTAGAAATGTCTGCAATTATATGTAATAGTTGTAAACGTTTCTGCAACTTTATGCAATGGTTGCAGATATATCTACAATTATATCATATAATTGCAGAAATGTCTACAATTATATGCAATAGTTGCAACTGCATGCAATAATTGCATACTCAATAATTGCAGACATGTCTACAATTATATCATGTAATTGTAAAAATGTCTGCAATTATATGTAATAGTCGTAAATGTATACAATATTGCAGACATGTCTACAATTATACCATATAATTGCAGAAATATCTGCAATTATATGCAATAGTTGCAGACAATTCTGCAACTATATGCAATAATTGCAAATATGTCTGCAATTATTCTATATAATTGCATAAATGTCTGCAATTATATGCAATGGTTGTAGATTTGAAGAAAAATCGAAGATGCTTAAAATTTGCAGAATTGTCTGTAAATATATGAAATAATTGCATATTTACTATAAATATGATTTTTTGGTACCAACAATGGATCTCACTTTAAAGATCATAATTTTTGTGATTTTTTGATGAAAATGGTACGTTGATCCGATGTTTCTACAAAAAGTTATACGCGTTTGAAATATTAAAAACATAAAGGGTATTTGAGTCTTTATGCACGCATGAATTTGAAAATAGTGATCGAAAACTTATTGAAAAAATGAAGGGATGTTTTGTGTATTTTCAAATCTTATCAGGGATGTATGCCAAAAGCACCCTTTTATATAACTTTATATATTTATTTATTTTAAATTGTTTTAATTATTTGTAAGTAAATATTAATAATTGATATTAAGTTTTAAATTACTTATAAAACGAAGAGAGAGAAAAGCATGTACATAACGAGATATAAATAATAACATATATAATTAAAAAAATGTATATTTAAAAAATATTTGAAATGTACATCATTTATTTATCTAAAATTTACATCCATGCAGTTCAATGTATTTTTAAGTTCAACGTCATTATCCATGCCAACTTAAAATTAACAGTATGTAACTTAAATATAGTATGAAGCCCTCACCGCTCACAACTAGCATCCAATGTTCGTATTTTCATACAATGTTCAGCAATTTGTTTATAGACGTCAGAAGTTGATTCGTCGTCTCTTAGGGTCGGAGATCTCACGAGCCATGCCCAAGACGATGAAGCAGCATCCACGGTCCAACAAGGAGTAGCTGATGTGGGACTAGATAACAAGTCATCCGCTATCCCATAGGGAATGTCCGAATAAAGCTGGTGTCGAAGTGGGCTGAAGGTGAAGGAGGAACGATGCAGACGCATTTTCCCTTCGATATAGCACCTCGGTGCATGCAGTAAAACTCTTTGAATTTAGGGAAGATGGTCTTTAAAGGTGCAGAATCACAAAGTCATTGTCTCTCATTATCGATCATCTCCTTGAACCTATGTGGTTAAAGTCATGCTAAAGTACGACTAGTTCTCCACTAAATTCTTAGCACCGCTAATTCCCTACTAAATTCTTAACACATTCAATCATTGTGCATTTTTAATTCAGCGCTATTAAATAGTTGACCCATTTAAAGCCCCTATTTTCCACTACGCTAGCTAAATTATTGGTTTTGGCAACCGCTTTAGCAACTTTAATATAAAAATGTTAATCTGACCAATTCTCTTATAAACCAAATCAACAAATTAGGATATAGTTGAAACACTCCTAATTTTTGATAACATTATTCAGGAGATTTAATTAGATAAATTAAAGAGAATAATATAAATTATTTAAGTGATAAAGGGATTAAGATTTGAAACTAAAATTAAGCCGAGCTTAATTTTTTAAATGGGCCTAAGAATGGCTTATTTGCTAATCAATTTACACAAGGGATTATTGGTAAATAACCACACCTTATTAACATAAACCTTATATTCACGTTTCATTTCCCATTCATGTTCACTTTTTGCTAGAACAAAATCAAAAGTAAATCAAAGTGGAGTAGGCCATTAATAAAGGAACAAAAAGAGGAATTCCATCTAAAGATAAGGATTCAAGCTAGGAGAAATTAATCTCAATCCAATCTCCTTATCCTAGTTAAGGTGAATAATAATCTATATCTCTATCTTGTTTTATGATAATTAGTTTTCAGGTTTAAGATTAAATCTATTTTAATGATGATTTGAATGACGATATGTTTGGACTATAACACATTTGATTTAAACAAAACTATTTAAATATGATTTGATACGGTTTTAAAGGTAAAACTGATTAAAAAAAATTCGATGAGAAACTTTTATATCATGTAAAATATGATTTTGAAGTTGGGTTTTAATTTTCATAATTTTCCAAGTTATAGAGAATTTATTATGAATCTTCAAAGGAAAATATGGTTAATTGGGTTTATAAATTTATTTTGAAAATTATATTGAGAATTTGGATCTGAAATTTAGATATGTTAGATAGCATATCAAAAATGAATTTCTGTAATTTTTGAGAATTTTTCCTAAGCGATTTACTATGAGAATTAAATTATTTTGGAAGGAGGACCTAAATGATTAAATTGTTTTGCTTAATGGAAGGGCTTATTTGTTAAATTAATCTTGGTTTAGATCTGAAATTATATGGCACTTTTATTTGAAAAATAATTTGAAAAGTTTATAGCAACCAAGTAAACGTTTACAAGTAGGTAAGTTAGTTATAACGTTATTGCTTTTATTGGCATTAATCAACTTTTATCCAGAAAAGTGGGTTCTGTCTCTTTTAGAAGCACCTTTTGACTCATAGCTTCTGCCTTCAACAAGTCAAAACCTACCAAGTCGAAACTCACGATGCCGAAACCAATATACAATGTATCAACATTGGTACATAGTGGATTGGAAAAAAGCGGAAGGCATGGTATCGAAACATAACTTTTGATGGGAATGAAACCTTTGTTTTGTTTTCTAAAGAAATGTGCTTGCATGTTTTACAAATGCTTTCGAAGGTGTCGGAATATATGCTTTCAAAGAGGTCTTTTAAATAGCTTTCGAAAAGAGGTTGTCGACTTATAGTTTAAAGTTTAGCTTTCAAATATGTTACTTAGTTTCTAAACTAAAGCTTTCGAAAGGTATAGTTTCGGCCTAGTCGAAACCCTTCCGTCGTTCCTATGACTTTCAAATGGATTGAAGTCATCAACCAATTCGAAAGGTAGTTTATGTTTTAAATTTGTACTAAGCCACTTCCAAAAGCTTTCGAAAGAGGTTAATGGTTTTGAAGGCAATGGCTTCGATAGGGGTATCAAAGCTAACCTTTAAGTGTTTTACCTAAATGATTTGTACTTTCGAAAGATGGTTCCAAAGCCACCAAGTTTTTCCCTAAACATATTTATATGATAAATAATAGTTTCGAAAGGGATACTTTCATTTATGTTCACTTTGACCCAAAAGATATTTTAAAGATAAACCCAATGGTTTCGAAAGAGGGTACTTTCAATGGTTTCGAAGCTATGCTTCTAAGAGTTAATAAGTATTACTTTAATACATTCGAAATATTTCGAAAGAAAGGTTTTAAAGTGTTTTAAAAGGCACGTGCCTAGAGTTTTGAAAAGAAGATTTTAATGCTTTCGAAAGGAAGTTTTCCAATGGTTTCGAAAGTAATGATTAAAGGTTCTAAAAGCCTTAGCTTTCAAAATAAATAACCCTATCTCGTTTTAAAGGAAAACCATGGCATGATAAAAGAGTTTTGAAATGATTTTAAGTATGGAGTTTTTGAAGTAGTTTGCCTTGAATTTTATGTTAAAGGGATTAACCAACTTTTATATAAAATGATTTCAAGGATATTAGACCACAGATGTTGGTATTATGTTTACTTCTACACACACACAAATATATATATATATATATATATATATATATATATATATATATATATATATTGTAATGTACTCATAACTATATTTTAGAGAATGACGGAATAACCAGCTAGGTTGACCTAGTAGTGAATATAAATTAAATTAACTCCTGAATAAGTAGAATTGCATCCAGGAAGTCAGATAGACTAGAATGTAGGATGCATAAATATTGGACTTGTCAGATATACAGGTTCATAGTATACCCATGAAAACTATGTTTAGGAAAAGTTATTGATAGATGTCAATAGGTTTATAGTGATCCCATGAAAACTATGATTGGAAAGAGTTATTGGCAGAGGCCAATAGGATTGTAGTGAACCTATGAAAACTAGTTCGGATTAAGTTATTGATAGAAGTCAATAAGTTCCTAGTCAACTCATGAAAACTAGGATAAAAAGAAAGTTATTGGAGATACCAATAGGTTCAGAGGGGATCCATGAATGATGAAGTTATTGGTAGGGGACAATAGGTTCTTAGTGATCCAATAAAAACTATGAAACTGGACAAGGAGTCCATAAGTATTAAACGGGTTATTAGTAAGCCCATGAAAACTAATTGTAATGGCCCATATTTTTAACTATTTTAAATTATTAAATTTGGTGTAATTAATGAATAAAAATGGTTAAAAATAGAGATATTAAATGACTTTGAATGTAAGTATTGGATATGGACTTAAATAAAATTTTGAAATAAACTAATTTCGAAGATTTAAGCAATAACAAGTATTGAAACATAATGCGATGTATTGAATATGTCTACAATCAATAGTTAGATTAAATAATAAATGTCGGATTCATTAGATTTAAATAAAGTAATTGACTGATTACTAAAAATCATGTAAAATCTAATATTGAAATTTGTTGAACATTGAATAAATAAATTGTTTAAATTTAATATTGGAAATTATCTGAATAATTGAATTCTGAGTTTAATATGATTGGAAATGATATTGAAAGTTGATGTAAATTTTATTTAAATAACAATGAAGAATGTTAATATTTAAAATTAGATATAAAAGTGAATAATTCGAAATTAAAAAATTTATATTATAATCGAGACGTTAAAAATAGCGATTTGGGGCACAGTCTCGGATTTCGATAAAACTAGTTCCATTGAATCCATAATAGTGTATAATTATCAAATTTTAAGTTTCATATCATTTATTACCGTTTGGTTGTACGGGATAGAAACGCGTTGAATTTAATATCGAAAATTCAATATAATAATTAGATTCAAAAAGCTATCTTCCACATATGATCGAATTAGGCCCCGAAACATGTTACATTATGTTCGAAATAGGGGTAAAACATTATAAATGTCTGGCGGCATGCTTTGTTTGGAGTACGTCTTGAAAAAAGTTGAAAATAATATTAAAATAATGTGTATACACTGAAAGAGTATATGACCGTATAATATGGATAAACAGTAATACAGAGTATAGATAGTAAATAACGCGAAATATAAATGCAGTAAGTAAAATGACACCAGAGATTTTATACTGGTTCGGAGCACCGTCCTACGTCCAGTCCCAGACTAACTTCTGCCTTTAACTAACAATACCCTCTCTTACCCGGAGGAATAGGTAAACAACACCTGAGCAGCAGAACAGGATTTTTGCCTCAACAGTACAAGAGGACTTTCCCTTGCCTGAGCAGCAGAACAGGACTTTAACAAAGTACAATGTAGTTGACTTAATGTGTTCTTGATAACACTGATTTGTCTATTAAGATTACAAACTTCCTATAATCAATTCCTCAAGAATATAAAGAGTATGTGAAGATTTGAAAGGAAGAATATTGCTAAGAGTCAAAGTATATATAATATAATTTAAAGATTCAAAGCAATGGAGAGTATGAATGCACTAGAGTAATCACAAGAGAGAGAATATAGAGAATTAGAATCATAAAATTGGTGATTATGAAGTGAGTGATAACTCCTATATATAGTTTTCAGAGAGATGCAACTCTTAGTAAAGAGTTTCAGCCAAGAGAGATATCTATTCATGCAGTGCATCCCTTCATGGAAGAAGATGTCCATTCAGAAATTTTGCGGTTGAAGCCGGTTCAGTCGACTGGTATATTGGGTCAGTCGACTGGTGTTTGAATATTTAAAAATTTAAAAATTTGCCATTTCAAAATTTTGAACAGTGTACACTGCTATGCATATGCACAATCAGTTGACTGGCAAGAACAGTCAGTCGACTGGCTGTGCATAAATTGCACAGTGAATTCTGTTTTGTAAAGAAAAATTGTAAAATCGAAAACTTGAGGATTGATTTTAACATATGTCTAAGACTCAATATCTATAATAGTTACTTTAAACATAGAGATCCTCTGTTGTCTTCTTTTCGTCATGTATGAATGCAAATTCTTCTTTAGTTTCTGAACTGTCTTGTCATGAATCAAAACTATTAATTCAACATACACCTCTACATATATTCACGCACAGTAACCTAACCCTAATCTATTAGGCCCCATTTCTATATTTCAATGGCCGAAATGAGGCGATCTTCCTTCTCAATTTCTACTCGATCCTTCCATTTATATCAAAATCTTCCAAACAGGAAATCGAAGAGCTCATCGAGACGAGCATATCCAACGGCTTAATGGGCTAGAACTCAATGGATCGACGACAAATCTCTCTAAATGTCGTACGTTTCAGTTCAAATCGCGAGGCCATGGAGGCACCGAGCGTCAAGGGGATGAGGGTGGTAGTGCAGCGAGGGAAGGGCTTCGTGATGGCAGTCCCTGATCGACGTAGAGATGGTCGTGGGGGCATTGAAGATCGAGCTTAGATCGGCGGCAAAGTGGGTTTCGTGACCTGGGTTCGAACGCTTGGAAGAAGAAAGGGATCCTGCCGCTCTGATTTCCTGGAAGCAAGATCTATGGCCAGATTTGTTTTAGGTTATTAAAAATAAAAGGAAAATGTAAATATTAATATATTATAAATTTTAAATCTTATAAATATGTTTGTCATACGAGGTCGGAATTAGACGAAACAAGCGGCGTTGGAATCGTGGCGATGAACACTACATTCGAGGATTAATTTGGAGTTGATTGGAGCTAGTTAAAATTTTAGGTTAAATCGAATGTCGTTTAATTTGATTTAAAATTGAAAAATCAAGGTGAGTGTTTTATAATATAACGACCCACATTTTGAAAGGTTTAAATCGACAATAATCCACATATGTTCGACTTAAACAATCCGAAACATAGATAATCAATGGTCTTAATTAAGAAAATAAGAAAAGAAGAAGAAACCAACATAGAATCTCACAGTGGAATGATAAAATATAATAATCAAATAAACTGGGTGATAAAACCACTACAAGAAAATTAGGTATTAGTTGCACTATATGGTTGCATTTGTTAGCAAAATGCATCCGTTGACATTTCTCCTCCTTTCTTCCTCTGAAAGAAGCGCAATCAGCCCTTACTTTTTTTAGTTCCCGCACTTTTTTCATTTCCACGCTATCTATTTTTCATTTCCCTCTTCTTACTTCTTCCACCATAACCCTAGTTCTCATCTAACTCTACCTTCTTCTCGGCCTCCCTCTTCTTCCTCGTCTCGGCTTCCACCTTATCGCTGCTTTTGCCCATCTTAGTTTGTGTCTTATCTACGCTTCCTCCATTATCTGCGCCTTCGTCCTTATATGCGAATTTACGAACGATTTTATCTTAACATCCACATATGTCCTCCTCTTCTCGCCCGTCTTTATCTCACTCTCCACATCCCTTATTTTTTACCAACGCTTTGAATTAATTTGTTCGACTGAAATACAAGCCCTAAACTACAGGTGATTGTATCCAAAAAAGGTAAACATTTTTATAATTTATTTATATGTTTGATTATTTTACAGCCTTCAACTACAGGTCATATGTCTACATATTTTTTTGGATATGTTTAGTTATTTATAATTAGCGGTAAAGATGAACTGTAGACAGAGGGGTGAACAATTATGAGTATGAAAAACAAGCATCTAGTACATTCAACATGTATAAATTTATTGATTAAATTGTAAGATCCATAGTTTTTTGAATTACTGGAAATTCGTAAAGTTAAATTGAAGATATTAGGAATGGAAGAAACTGCAAGTTTACAAATAGTTTTGTAGATATAAGATTATTAACCCATCAATTATGAAACTGTATTTATGCATTATTTTTCTTTCCGATGTAATCCAAAAGGCTCCTAAGAGCATGCCCATCTTAATATCGGTACATATGTTTTAGCCAGAAGCGAATTTATGATTAAGTTTTATCCACTTTTGTTGAATGCAAATGTTAAATTTTTGGTTGTTAAAATTTAGATGTTATAAGAGTTAAAAAAAATAACCTCTTAACAAAAATTTATTTTGGTGTAAACATATGGTAAGTTAGCAGCATCATTTGGGTTTCTGAACCCCATACCTCCTTCATGTTCGGCTTTACAAACTGTATACCAATTCACAAGGTGTTTTCTTCCTTGTCTTAAGAAATTTGCCTAAATGCATTCAATATGGGACATAATGTTTTTTAGCATTTGACAAACCTGCATCTAGTAACCAATGGTAGAATATACAACTGTTTTAATAAGCTCTAATCTCCCACTGTTATAATCTATTTATAACACATGTTCATTTTTTGATGGTAGAGTATATAATTGTTTTTCCAATTTGGAAATTTTCAGATATGACATTGTAGAGCTCCTTACTAATTAGGTCCCAATGTATTCTACAGAATATGGTAAAGGATCCATCAGGGCCTAGGCTTTTAGAATCATCAATTTAAAGCAAAGTAGATTTTCTCTCCTCCAATAATACTTCAACAAATAAGATTTTCTCTCCTCCCATATTCCTCGTTGGTTTTTAGTCACGGTATCTTAATTTGTATCACCTTATAGTATTCATGGTATCTTAATTTGTTGTTTGTAACTTCATGTTTCTTTTTCAGTTGCTCCATGAGCTGCATATTAAGTTGAAGCATGTTGTCATATAAAGTATCATTTTCTGGATTTTCACTAGTTTGCATGAATTCCAATTTAAATCCTTCTTCAAGCTTTTAAACAAGATCTGACTTGGTTTTATTCTTCTTCCATGCTTTTGCATTGAAACCTATGAGTTGCATCCTCTCATGTTGTTGCTTTAAGTTCATCCACTACATAGTTTAAACATCCTTTATGTTGATACCAGTTTTTTACATATCCAAATGGCTTCCCTTTTCGATGTTGAATTTGTTTGGAAAACTTGATTAGAATGGGTGTATGATTGTTATAATTAGTTGGAAATGCAATTGTAATTATGTCCAAAAATTTAGTGAGAAATTCACAATTAACTAGGTATTTGGCTATACTAGTTTCCAAGTGTACTAGCACCACTACATATAACTTTCAATAGAATCATATTATAAAATACCATTTTTAAAACTTTTTAAATTAAAAAAGGATTGGTAGACCTTTACTTTTATCTTTTAGGCTAAAAGCGTTATTAAAATTCACCATTGCTATCTAAAGAAAATTAATTGAATAAGCACTAATACGCAAGTATCCCATAATTTTCTTTACAGAGATGAGATACATGGTTGTAGTGAAAGAGATTTTACTGCTTATGACTATTTGGTTGCATATGATATTGCTGTGGATGAATTGCTTATTGTTCAAAATAAATCTTACGAGCAACCACCGATTTCGGTAGAAAAAAGTGTTAAGGAAGAAGAAGAAATACTTGATGGAACTGTTGCAATGCTAACACCTAATATGCGAGATGTATTGTGCCATGTCTCTGTAAGACCCAAAAAATAGCAATGTAAGCCTTAATTCAAATTATTTCGGGCACTGTATGTTAAAATTTATAATTGGAAAACTGGTCTCTTGGTGTAGGTTTTTTTGGCCATTTGTGTTCCTGACAATTTATTTTGGCCAGGATTTGGAAAACCTATTGAAGCATGCTGTGGATTTGGTGGCCCACCACCGAACTATAATGGTCAAGTCAGCTGCGGATAAACAATGATTATACATGGAACCTTAGTTACGGTCAGAGCATTCAGCGATGCAACTAAGTATGTTAATTGGAAATAATCAACAAAGAAAGCATTTCATATTTTCCGGTGAAATGGAAAAAAACTACTCTGGCTTTATGGTAAGTTCCCTTCACCTTGCTTTTAGCTTTTATCTTATGCTTCCATAATTACATCAATGCCTGATTATATCAGTTGTTGGATCCTTAGTTTCTCACAAGCATTTACCAACTGTAGCTGGCAAAAGTATTTTGAATGATCATTTTGGAGAGAAGCTAGTTTCTCGGTTTACCTTCAAAGAATGTTCACACTCTCGGTTTATCTTACATCATTCAGTCAAAAGCTAGTTTTTGATTGATGATTTATGAAAGGATGATGTTACTGATAACGAAGTTTTCTCTATATTGATAATATGCCTACAACTTTGATAATTTTCTCTACATTGAGTACCAAGTGTATAAGGTCAAATTTAATCCAGCTTAACTATGCCACACATATTCAACCAAAATTTTAGGTGGCTAAAGTATATAATATTGTATTTTGATTAAAAAAATCCCTTTATGCTACAAACTGTTGGCTTTGTAAATAAGAATGAGTTCGTCATATGACTACATGAAAGATTATAGTTTGTTTGTCAATAAAATTGCTATAAGCATGCATTTTATATGCTTATATAAGCATAACATGATTTGTAGGTGTTTATAAAGATTATTTTGTCTTGAAACTACTGTATTTATGTACTAGTTGTGTGACTATGTACGGTTATGTACTACTTCTGTATCAATATATGGTAATATACTACTTGTATTTATGGTAATTCATTTGTTCATGTATTTTTTGTTTATTATTGAACTATTTATTATTACTGTTTAATATAAATTATGAATAAAGTGAATTGGAGAGTGAACGAGCTAGCAAAATATGAGAAATAGACAAAGAAAAGGAAAAATATTTAGTGGCGTTTATCAAACGCTATGGAAAATATATAATGGAAAAAAAAATCGCTGCCAAAAAATATGGTGGCAGAAAAAAAACGCAACGAAAAAAAATATTGTTGTGGCGAAATATATGTTGTGGCATATAATAAACGCATCTATAAGATTTAGGGTGGTGTTTTTTTGCCGCCGCAATAAGGCACATTGTAACGGCGTTTACAAAAACACAACCAAAAATATTAATTTTTTAGCTGCATGTCGTATGGCGGCGTTCTCTAAAACGCTACCATAAGTTATGGTTGCGTTTTTTGTGCACCACCAAAAGTACTTTTTGGTATAGTGAACTATTTACTATACATTTGATTAAAATTTATATAGATTTATCAGAGTTATATATATATATATATATATATATATATATATATTAGAGATAAATAGTCAATACAACAGAATAGCATGATGTATGGATGTTAGGAATAGTAATATACCTAATCATCGTCTTCATCCTCCAGAGAATAATATTCAATACAATGAAAAACTCAGAACTGATCCGAGCGTAATGAAAAAACAAAACACTCAAATCAGGACTAAAATACCCTTATGTAAGCCAAATCAATATCACGAATATGCATGCAATAACTTAAGAGATATTATAGGGGTTTCCATCTCCTAAGAATCTGTTAAGCTATTTATATATAATAGTATACACTATGATAGGTAATGTCTATCAGTAAATAAATATCAAAATAGAGTTAAGGCGTTACATTGATCCATATTAACATGTTTTTACAGTTCTAAACCATATTCGTAATGGACTCGTATAGGGATAAATATGACAAGGCACGTGAGGCAATGCCCAAGGTAGGATTCTACCAGTTTACCCTTTCTGGCTGGTCGTGACTCATCCGTGGCCGAATGTGATAATGAATCTGAACAAAAGGGGCACCCATCGAGTCAAAAATCAAAATAGTAATATGATCAACGTCGCTAGAGGTAGCTAGTCTCATTGGCCAGAGTTTTAGTCATTTTAATTATGATACAAGTGTCAAGGCTATCCATCATTGTTTTCTTACTTCATTCCAGTAAACGCTGCCAATTCATCCACTACATTCTGGATATCATCCACCGCATACACGGTTGTTAAAGTGGTTCCAATACTGACAGAGAGTATGCCAATAAGAGGTTCCGTTCTTTTTAACAACCAAAAGTCATTTTACACACCGGTTGGTTTTTTTATATTTCGAAAACAATTCGTATTTGATATCAAAATATCATATTCGCTTCAAAATCAAATCCATTTCAAATTATATTCGCTTCAAAAATCATATTTTACTTTGAAATGTTAATTCAGTTCGATATATCGATTTCACTTCAAAATTTAATTCGAATTTCAATTTAGGTTATAACTTCACTTTAACCCAGTTCGCATTTAAATCCAAGATTTAAATATAAACATTTCACCCTTTTGACCAGTTTGAATTTTTAGAAAATAGTTTAAATAGTTTTAAAATAATTAAATAGTTAAAATAGTTTAATTGAAAATAATTTGAGTAATAAAAATGGTTCATATAGTAAAATAGTTTGGAAAATCAAAATAATTTTAATATTTAAAGAATATAAATTTTAACCGTTTACACTAAAAATATTCATTTAAAAATATTTAATTTTAAAGTCAAACTAATTCACCTTCCAAATTTTCAATTCAAATCAGTTCCAATTTCCATTTCGATTTAATCGTTTCAATTCCGATATCAATTCGAATTTTACTTCGATTCCAAATCAATTCCAATTCCAATTCCAAATTAATTTCAATTCCAATCGCAAATTAAATTAAAATTCCAATTCCAAATTAATTTAAATTACAGTCTTAAATTAATTTCAGCTCCAATTCCAATTTAAACCATTTCGATTTATATCAATACGAGTTCGATTTTCAAAATATCGATTCAAAACACTTAAATCGAATTTTCCTTCAATATTAAATTCAAAATCCCAATCTTAAAATATAATTAAATTCCAAGCTCAATTTCAAAATATATACTATATCACCTTTTACTTAGAAATATTCAAAGTTCGAATAAAAAGTCCAATCTTTTAAAACAATCAATTTTTTGAAATTCACATCATATTCCGATTATAACTTAAAATTCTCAACTTCGATTAATTAAACAATTCCTGTTTCAAATTTAAATTTCAACATTCCGAGTTCCAATTCAAAAATAATCTGTTTTCCATAAATTCGACTTTTTTCTTTAAATCAAATCATTTAAATAATTTCAAATCAAAATTTTAAAATTATTTAATTTAACCAACCTGATGTCCGTATATAATTCTCTATCCTATGGCCAAGTGAATCAATTATTTCAATTTAATTCCAAGGATGGTTTATATCATTTCAATCTAAATAAATGCCATAAGTATATATCATTTCAACCTATTTCTTACTTTATTCGAAATAGTTCGATTTATTGTTTTATATACTGTAAAAAAAATATACACGATGATAACAGTATATATTAAAGATAAATAAACATCCAAATATCAACCAATAGCATCCATCACAACCAATCATCCAAACAGTCAATAATGACAACAATCAACCAATTATCTACAATTCAGGAATTTTACTAGCAGTTAAATTCTAATTCAATTTTAGCAGTCAATTTCAAATTTATCAATTAATCCAGATGTCAATTAATCTTATCAAACAACAATCAATAAATTTTCAATCACTTCACGATATAAATTTAATTAACATAAAAACATTTTAGTTAATTGTGAGCGTATAAACACTCACCTTAATATGAAACTAAAAATAATTTCAGCTTCAAATAAGTTCCAGTTCCACTTCAAGTCGAAGGTGACTTCAAAACGTTCCCTACAATATTTCTCGCTTGAATCGGACCTCGTACGAGCACAACACAATTTATTAATATACGATTTATAATTTAACTTAATCAACAACTAAAATAAAATAATAAACATTAACCATCTCACTCTCGTATGTTTCCTTCCTAGGCAAATTCCGCATGCAAGAACCCATCATCCCTCATGAACAACCCCTTATGCGGATGCCCAGACCCCGATCAGATGTTGCACAAACGTGCGCATCTTCGTCCTCCATCTCCGCGGCGCCTATATCACCACCACCATCGCAACCAGACCATCCGTGCGTGCAAGCAAGCACCTCCGAAACCGTAAAATTGAACGTCAAGCTCGATTACTACCTCTCTCTTCTCCCAACCATAGGCGAACAGTAGGCTGCATGCGCGCGACTCCTCCCAGGTCGTGAGGCATCGAACCCGATTCAATTTTTTTTCTTTTTTATTTTGTTTATTTTTTTGAAATGAATATGAAAATTTCGATTAGAAGAAAAGGGAGAGGGATATACGGTTTAAAAGGGGAACGTGTGTTGAACGGGTTTCTCTTTTTTATATTAAAATAATTAGAAACTATCTGATTCGATCGGCTCGTGAATTCACAAACTCCAAACGAAGCATGCCTCCTGGTAATTATAATGTTTTACCCCCATTCCAAATGCAATGAAACTAGTCCCGAGGTCTAATTCAATTGTATGTGGAAGATAGCTTTCAAAGTCAAATTTTTTATCGAATTCCTTAATTTGATTTCTATGCGTTTCAAGCTCGCACAGCCAAACGACAAGTCCAATCGCTACGAAACTTGAAATCTTATGATAATTCACTACTACGAATCTGATAAAACTGGTTTCGTTGAAATCCGAGATAGTGGATAAATGGCTATTTTTACTCGTCAATTAATATATAAAATTTTCAAATTCTAGTTATTCACGTTTAAATCAAAATTTTGAAAGTAAATGATCTTCATTTATATTTATATACAATTTGAATAAATTTCGATGTCATTTTCATTCACATTAAATTAAGATTCAGCTATTTAAATAATTCCAATATGAAATTTTGAACTATTTATGTAACACCCCAACACCCTTAATATACCCAAAAGGAGATGTTAAAAGATGTGGTGCGTTGTAGATATAATTAAAACTAGCAGAGACTGAGATTCACAAGATAAAATAGATAAAAACAGCGGAAACAATTAAAATAATATTCTTCTAAAAGTCAAACTTCATAATATAGAATTATAAAACCAAATACATCATATATCTCAAAATACAAATATATATCTCATGAAATCAAACCTCGGTCTCATAAATATTAGAGTATAAATTATCCCTCATAAAGTGCCAGTACATGGAATAAGCTAAAAACTGAAAATAAATAAGAGAAATGCATATGAAATCTCTGCCAAAGAAGTCTCCAACTGTCTGCAGTCTATCATCCTTGCTCTTGCTAGCCTATGGGGGAAAAGGGAAAATGGAGGAGTGGATCAGACTAATAGTCTGGAGAATGATATAATTACTAGAATCTTTAAGTAAAGTAAAAGTAACAGACTTTACAACTAGTATATATAAAAGGAAAGAAAGGAAATAGAGAGAAGGAATAAGCTGGAAATAAATACGAATTAATTAGATCAACATAATTGATTAACTTTGATTGTTTGCACTTGTTTTTTATAGTTGCTTATATTAGGCTGAATTCCTAATACCACCCTTTTGATGGGCCTGCTACTCCATAGAATCTATAATAGTTCGGACGCTAAAGTACCCTACGCAGTAGACATTGGTGCCTACGAAAGGCACACACTAAGTGCTTAGAACTCATAACGATTACTGAGCACCCGAATGAAAGTCGCATGCGTAATCACCACCATGCTCATGCATGTTGTTCTACCTATTGGGTCTTCTTATTACCTCAAGCTCCAACATAAGCGAGCCCCTCGTCTCACTTCAAGATTATGTGAGAGACCTAATTTCACTTAAGGATTATATGAGACACCTCGTTTCACTTTGAGGTTATGTGAAAAACCATGTCCATGGAAATAACAGGTGAAATGCTGTTGGTACCGCCCCATCATCCAAATAATATCTAGTTGCGCCCCTTATCCAAATCCCCATCATTTGGACTTCTGCTTATTGACCATTTACTATCGTTATTATCATAAGCATGGCCCTCCTCTCACTTTAGGATTATGCGAGACATCTCATCTCACTTCACAATTATGTGAGACACCTTGTTTCGCCTCAGGGTTATGTGAAACACTGTATCCATAGATATTACTTAATCCAAGGTCTAAGTGTAAAAATAAGCTTCTTCATCTTATACTCTTTTTAGCTATAGTTCTAAGTTATAACGAGTCCAATTATCTTTACTTAGTCCATTTCTAACATCAATATCATAATTAGGCTCGATTTTAGTCTTAATTCCATTTTTATTATGGTCTTTATAATTTACATCTTGTCTCCCATTATTTCAGTATTCTTATAATTTTAATCTATATTCGCGTTTAACCTATTCTAATCCATACGCAAAGAAGAAGGAGAAATAAAAGAAAACTGAAAATAGAAGAAAACCCAAAGCATAGGAAAAAGATGTAAATATCACATAAATAATAGTAAGTAAATTAAAATAATGTAAATAAACTGTAAACAAATGAAAAAAATATAATTAATGGAAAGAAATTAAAATTAACTGAAAAGAATAGCTAAAAGAAATAGACTGAAAATAATCCTAAAAAACTGTAAATAAACTACTAAAAAGATTATTCCAAAAATTATGGTAAAACTACAACTGTTGGAAACTCTATTATTTTAAATTATTTAAAGAAATCTAAAATAAATACAATCACTCACCTATGGTTGTAAGCTCTTCCCTTTAGGTCTTCATGGATCCACCTAAGGGTATTAAAATATTTTCATTAAAAAGATTCTCTCCTTGGAAAATTATCCATTTTAGGATCCTTCCCAAAAGGTGAACCCAAGCGGAGAAAATCTAGAATGAGAAAAAGAGTTAGGCCTAGATTTTTATTTATAGGTATAGAAGTAGATCTCAGACCATTGGAATTGGGGATTGAATAGGATGCAACAACGTCATAGGCTGAATAGGAGTCATCTGATGGATGCACGGAAGGACCAGATGAGCTAAAAGAATGCAAATGACGTGTTAAAATCGCATGTACTTGAAGTATTTAATTCTTCGCTCAATAAAATAGGCAGATCGACCTATAAGTCGACCGCCCTTGAAGCCAGGTCGACCGACTTGTCGGCCTAGGCCTTGGGATGGTCGACCTCCCTACATTTTTTCCCCATTGATGCTTGTTTGCTTTGTATCTCGCTCATATTAACTCGGATTCTAACGTTCTATATATGGAAATTGACCCGAAAATTACCACCGACACAATGGTGCAACTCCCGTGGCTAAATTCTGATAGTTTTACAAAGTTATTTTATGATTTTATTAATTAACTAATTAATAATTATGGGTTAAAATTCGGGTTGTTACATTCTCCCCTCCTTAAGGGATTTCGTACTCGAAATCTCTAAGGATAAAAGATTGAACTAGTATTTTCATCCAAGTTCTACAACCAACTACTCAACTATCATCCATTCGTCCATTGTCCTTAAGTTATTCTAATGCAATTTATGATACTTATGCGATTAGTATAGTGTCAATGTCCCTAACTAATGCAAAAGATTAGGCGATCCACTGATTCAGTCGACCTTCTTTTATGCAATCATGTTTGTGCTATGTATCCAAATGAATGCAAAAATTCGTAATGATAACCGATAGTTCTATATGCGTTCTACAGCCATCATCCAAATGAAACAACCATGTGATAAACAACCATTTATAGCAACCATGGATAAAATGAAAATGCACGCACATCCATATGCATATGCTCTAATGTCCTAGTTAGGTCGATCCCTGAGAGATAATAGTTATATGCGTCCATTAGCATTCACTAGCAAACAATTGCAACCACTTGCATCCATCGTTCATAACATTTTCTAATAACATGTTTACATCAAATCCTACCATCCATAGGTTAAATCTTAAGTTTTACCCTCCCAAAGGATAAAGGAAAAAACCTACTCAAAAACTAAAGATGGAAAATAGGAAATTCTAAAAATTACTATCAAAGAAATGCGGATATGAGATACGAATTTTCTCCTAATCAAATTATTCTTCTCCGAAGTCTCTTTAACCATGTTGGAACCAAGGAAATCTCTCTATAGACTCTAATCCAACATGAAGGTGACTTGCATGGTCTTTTATAAAGAGCTTCGAAAGATGCTATTTCAATGCTAACTTGAAGACTGTTACTATACATAAATTCCACTAAAGGAAGATGCTCTTTCCAAATTTCTCAAAATCAAGAATACGCGTCCTCACCCTATGTGCCTTATAATCTAACTAATTTCACTTTACCATTCTTCCTTAGCCTGCTTACCTGAATCAACATTCCTAAGTTCTCACTAGTACCCTATACACTTTACAGAAACTTCCACTATCACGATCATAGTTATATAATTATTACTCAATAATTAATGTATTGATAAGAGTATATATAAAATCATGGCGACATCAGAAATCCCAAAACCCTAGGCGATTTGGAGGACGATGATGGAGGCGGGTGGAAGACGGTTAAACGCAAGGGAAATCGACTTTTGCTGAGATCCTTAAACAGACAAATCCAGAATTCAAAAAGCAGAGTAAAAACCCTAAATCATGGGTGGAGGCGGTAGATAATAACATCGAGATACAAGGTAAAATTGACTACTTTGAAACAATAGAAGACGAGTCCGAACCTTATTAGCTAATAGACGAACAAGATTATGAAGAATCTAATCAGATGTGGAAGAATTCATAATACGCATATACGGCAGGTGAAAGATCTTATTTTGTTCATCTCAATGCCTATATCAGAAGGGTATGGAAACCTTTAAGATTCTGGGATGTATTTACTATAGAAAATGGGTTTCATCTTATTAAATCCGAGAAAGAAGAAGACTATGAGCAAATCCTCAAGGGAAGTCCATGGTTCATGGATAACAAACTGATAATTATTAAAAACTAGGAATATTTTAATTTTGAAAATGCAATGCTAACTACGTACCCAATTTGGATCAAATTCAACAATCTTAATCTAGCATTATGGAATATGAGATGCATTGGAAAGCTGGCAAGTATTATTGGTAAACCTCTTGATATAGATGAATTTACTAGGAAGGTTAAAAGAATCAAGTATGCAAGAGTGATGGTGGAAATTAAAGCTGACTCTGCACTACCACAGACTGTCAAAGCTATTGATAAGAGAGGTAATGTTCATTTGCAAGAAGTAGAATATGAATTCATACCTTTTGAGACGTGCGATATGCAAATGGCCATGCAGTCTCTCAAGAGTGTAGTGAGAAAAATAAACCCAACCAAATATGGATACCAAAATACAACTTCTACAGATACTATCCATATAGATAATATATTTGTTGAACCCACTGAAATAATTACTACTAGTAACACTGGACTATCGCCACAAAAAGATATTATAGCAACAAAAAACTATAAATAAAATGCTGTAATAAAGGATCCAAGTCCAAGTGCTAAAGGTACTGATATCAAGGATTTTGTAGAAGAGATACAAGAAGGTCATCAATCTCCAAAGTCAGAGGAGGATCTTTCAAGTCTGAAGGCTTATAGGCAGCAATCACAGAAGTAGAGTATGGAGGAATCAAGTGATGATGAAGATCTCCCTGGAATAATTAATGACATACAAAAAGTAGATATACAACTGGAATCATCAGAGGAAGAAGAGACAGAAGAAGACCTGCTAAAATATATGGAAATTAATGAAAGTTATGAAGAAATGTTTTCTAAAAAGGAAAAAAAAGGTAGTTGGGAAAAAAAGCTAAGGTAGTATCAGCTCCGATCACTAGGAGTAGAGCTACTAAATCATAATGACTATTATATGTTGGAATGTAAGAGGTCTAAATGGTGATATTAGAAAACTAGACCTCTATAATTTTTGCAATAGATATAAACCTACTATTCTAGCAATATTAGAAAATAAACTTTCAGAAGATAGAATGGAAGAAATAAATAATCAAAGGGGAATGAATTGGAAAGTTATACATAATAACTCAAACAATACCAAAGGCAGAATCATGATTCTTTGGGATTCCAATGCTTGGACATGTAATTTACTGAATGCAGATGAGCAACAAATTACAGTAAACATGAAAAATCTAGGAGGAATGGAGATCATTGCAACAATAGTTTATGCAAGTAATCTCGCTTCGGAAAGGAAAAGATTATGGAAAAAGATAAGCGACAATTCAAAATCCATAGCACAACCGTGGTTAGTATTTGGAGATTTTAATGCGGTACTAAAAATACATGAAAAAAAAGCGGTCTTACCCTTAAGGTTTTCCAGATCTCTGAATTCAACAATTGTGTATTAGCAACAGGACTTGTAGAAGTGTTCCACGTGGGCCTGAAATACACATGGACAAGTGGTGAGAAAAAAATCCATTCAAGACTTGATAAGGCACTAGGCAATGCAGATTTATTGAACAAGGTACCAAATATAAACGTTACAGTACTTCCAAGTTCGACTAGCGATCATCGCCCTCTTTATATACAATTCAAAAATGAAATATAGACACAAAAGGGCAAACCATTCAGATATGCAAATCACTAGCATCTAATGGAGGGATACAAAGAAATAATTGATTTTAATAAAATTCAAATTCCAGAAGGGAACCGTATGTACTAGTTATAATGATAGTGAAACAAATAAAAAATAGGCTGAAGGAGTGGAATAAAATAAGGCCCAAATCACAAGATGACATTAAAGATTTACAGGAAAAGCTGGAAAGCCTCCGATATCAATTAGAAGAAGAGCCTCAAAATAAAGAGCTAAATGCAGAATATTTTACCAAACAACAGCAACTAAAGCATCTTTTGGGTATCCAAGCCATGGAGATAAAGCAAAAAGACAAAATAAAAATGGTTGACTTAAGGGGATGAGTGCAATAAATTTTTTTATACCAAAATGTCCCAAAGGAAAAATCAAAATAATAATTTACTAAAATTTCTAAATGAACAGGGGGAGATTGCTGAAAATTTGCTAGACCTGGAAACTAAAGCCATAGAATACTTTACAGACACATTTAATGGAGATTATATGCAACAAATACCTAAAATTAACTGCAGGAAAAGAATATCCAGAGAAGGTGCTCAAATGCTCACAGCTGATATTACGGAAAGGGAGTTGAAAAGTGCCACTTTCTCTATCCATGACGAGTCCAGTCCTAGCCCCGATGGTATGAGTGCACTCTTCTTCAAAATGCACTAGAAAACCTGAAAGAAAGAATGCTCAAAGGTTATCAGGAGGCTTTAAACACAGGTGAATTTATTCAGGAAATAAATCATACATTCATTACTTTGATTCCAAAAGTTAAAAAGCCAAAAAGAATTGAACATATAGACCTATTTCTTATTGTAATGTCACCTATAAAATACTTAGCAAGATCATTTGCATGAGACTCAACAAAGTTTTACCTCAACTTATTTCACTAAGTCAAAATGCTTTCATCAAAGGAAGATTCATATCTGAAAATTCACTAATGGCACATGAACTAATACGGGAATTTAATAGGAAAGGGGCAGATAGGGTGTGTTTGAAAATTTATCTTCACAAGGCATATGATAAAGTGAGTAAACAATTCATATTACACATGTTGCATGAAATGGGGCTGCCAGCTAAGCTTCTTAAACTCTTAACATATTGCGTATGTACTTTTACTTTCTCAGTGATCATAAATGGGGTCCTTAAAGGATATATAAAATCTAATAGAGGGATTAGACAAGGAGATCCTCTATCCCCCTATCTTTTTGCTGTAGCCATGGAGTGGTTTTCTCTTCAAATGGAACTGGCTAGTCATCAATCATTAATTAAGCCCATATATAAGGTTGGCCCAGAAGTTAACCACCTCATATATGCAGATGACCTATTGGTTGCTTTCAAATCCAATACCATGGGGATAAATACAATAAAAGAAATATTTAAACAACTAGAAGCTTTAGCAGGTCTAAAAGTCAATGAATTCTAAACCAATTGCTACATGAACAAGTATTATAAAAATAAATCAGAAATATTAGCACAACTTGGAGTAGGAGAAGGTGAACTACCAGTAAAATATCTAGGAGTTCCACTGTCGAATAATAAGGTTACAGATGCCGAATGTGGAGAACTGATAGATAATATTAGAGAAAAGATGCAAGGTTGGAGATCAAAGCTATTTCCTTTTGCAGGGAGAGTGGAATTGGTACATACAGTTATCACTTCAAAGGTCAGATTTTGGTTGCAAACTTTCCAAATACCGGACTGCTCACTTGCTAAGATAAATACAGTTTGCGCAAATTTCATATGGAAAGGAGGCATCCACAAAGTGAACTATAATGAACTACGCAGACCTAAAAGTGAAGGAGGGTGTAAGAACCAAAAAATCTTAATAAATATTTTTAATTCAATTTTATTTGAAAACTTTGATTTTTAATTATTTAAAATTTAAAATTTTGGAATTTTCCAATATAATTTTGGATTTTGTTTATAAATTATTTTCCAAATACAATAAAGTAAACATTTTTTGAAATTTTATATTTCAGTCAACTGAAAGTCAAAGTTTGATCACGACTGGAAAATTTTAAATTTGAAATTTTAAATTCTAATCTTTTTCTTTGAAACTGTACTTTATTTAAATATTATTTCTGCTTTTCGTTTCATAAGATTCCGTTATATACTTTTTAAATTTGATAACTTTCAGCGTTTTACACGAGATTATTTTCAGCATTTTTCTATTTATTTTCTATTATACATTTTCCTACTTCATTATATTTCATTTTCTATTTTCTATTCCCTATTTTATTTTTATTTTTCCATTCCCTATTTTCTATTTTCTTTTAATTGATTTTTGGCTTGGAAATTTCAAGAGACCTTGGGTTCTTTTCTTGGAAATCAAGTTAGGCCTCTTCATTTGCCTAGCCTTTCATTTCCACATCTTAGCAATTCAAAACCTTTCCCATAATCCTAGCTGCCTCTTTCTTTTGTAATTCACATACAAAGTTTCTCACATATCAAATTTATTTGTTTCCTGAAGAGAAAAATCACAGTAAGTTTTCAGTGGCCTCCTCTTTCTTCTCTTTCTCTTCTCTTTCTCCTTTTGTTTTCTATTTGTTTTGCTCGGCCTCCACCATCTACATACCCTAGCGACCATCTCCTCCTCATCACCACTACCTGACCACGGCCTCCACCACTTTATCCCCTTCCCTATGCCTTGCCGTGAGTATTAGATCCAAATCCTTTTCCGAAAGCATGATGCAACCCCAAAGTCGAGCCTATTGATCATCACCCCCTCTTGTTTTCCTTGGCCACACTTATTTCCACTGCCTACTCCTCCTCCTTGCCTTATTCTAGGCCGTGCCCCTCTGATGTGACCAGATCCGACCAAGTTTAGCCCATAGGCCAAGCCATGTTGCATAGGGCCGTACCCACTTGAATCAAAACTCATGTTGCCTTGACCTCTAGCCTTCCATGCTTTGTAACTTTCCTCTATTCACATTCCATTGCTTATAGTCGTGCCAAAGACCACCTAAACAAGCCTAGTTGCCTCAAGCACAACATGTCCAAGCCTATAGGTGATGTGGCCGAGCCCACTTGTTGATTAAATCCATATTTTGTTTCAAATTGATTCATGTTTTACATTGTTGAATTCATATCTTATTTGTTCTAAATCTATACTTATAATTGTTGCATATTTTTGGTTGTCACAAGATCTGAATATTGGCTCATCATCCACTCGTATCTAGTCGTGCCTTTTCGTGCTTTATGGAGTTTGGATTTTGTGTTTTGAATTTATCTCTAGCTTGAGAAGGTGAGTTATTCACTCTAGACAAACGTACATATATAAATGTGAAACAATGTCACTTGAATTGTAATAGTTGATGTGCTATGTTATATGCTCACATCTGCTTATTATCTGACATTATATGATGATATTACCTGATTTTATATCTATTGCATCACCTGACATCATATGTTATGTTTTACAGTTTATTTATTTTCTGTTTCTCAGACTGCAGGTTCCCCTCTAGAATAGAATCACTATGGGTTGAAATGATACATACCCAAACGGACATTAGAATAAGGAAAAATTGTTATGAGCTGAAATGATAGGCTCAAGCGATTTTTATTTATTTTATTTGACTTGGGATAGCGGGTTTGAAATGATAGAACCTGGATTTTTCATTTTAAATTACAGATCGAGATGATACATATCCGTATCACTTGATCTAGGTTAGAAAATTTTATACAGACCCATGGTTAATATTAAATATTTTCTGAAGATTATCAAGTACATTTGAAATATAAAATATGAAATTTTAACTTAAATTATATTTAAATAATTTGAATAAGTTTATAGTGATTTCTATAAGTTAAATTGTATAAGCAAATTAATGATTAAAATGGAAGTTTTGTTTTGACTTAATAATTGAAATTTTGGGGTTTAAATATAATTTTAAGCTTAACTTAGTGATAAGAATATTTTATTTATGAAACAGGTAATTTAAATAAAGTATTAAGTTATCTGTGGAAATAAAAGTTAAGCAATTTATAAAGAAATTGACTTAATAAATGGATTTTATTTAAATTGGATATTGATTAATAAAATGTTGTTTTATTAAAATTATAAGTTAAGTAATATCCAAATAAATAATTTTGAAAAGCGAAATAAGTTTGATAAGTTAAAAATGAGAAAAATTGAAGATATATTGTTTTTAAAGGGTATAGCAAAATTATAACATAAATTATAGCGTTTCAGAAATTCTGTGGTTTAATGAATCATGTGTTGGATACAACTAAATATACCTACAGCAGCATATCTGAAGTGCTGCAGTTTCTGAATTTGAACTATGTGTTGAATATAACTCAACATACCTACAGTAGCATTTCTGAAGTGCTGTAGTTTTTGAATTTGAACTATGTGTCGAATATAACTAAATATACCTACAGTAGCATTTCTGAAGTACTGCAGTTTCTGAATTTGAACTATGTTTGAATACAACTAAATACCTACTATAGCACTTTATAAGTGCCGCTGTTTCTAAAAATAATAATGTTTTTGAAATATTACCATATCTACCTAACATTTTATAAGTGCTGTTGTAGCTTAAATTTACAATGTTTTGGAAATTTTATACTTGAATGAACGAACTTAGGAATGCTACAACTTTGAAATGAATATTATTTGACATTGAATTTAAATGGCCTAAATGAATATGTTTGAGGTGAAATATAAACCATTTTGAAATTTATAACCACAGGTAATAATAACGTTGGGTTGTTAAAGAGACCAGGATCGGATATGGGCATACTCTCTGTCGATACCGAAAACCACTTTAACAACCGTATACGCGGTGGAGATTCCAGAATGAAGTAGGATGGTGGCGACGTTCTACTGAGGTATATACGTGGACCTGACTCCCAAGAGTTGGAATAAGGTGGCTAAAACAGGAGCAATCGACGGGCTAATGAGGTCGCTCCTCTTATCCGACACACTTCTTCATATGCCATTCTATTACTTTGTGATTGATTGGTGCACACCTTTGATTTTGGGAGTGTGGGTCAAGGTGGGCGGTAGTAGCTGCTACGCGTTACCACCGGTCCGGAAGTGCAATTGGTATATCTACACTGGCATTGCCTAGTTGTGCCGTGTCACCTACCCTAGCGCTTCTTATACAATTTTGGTTTTGTACCATACTTATGGAGTGCCCTCTGACGACGCCTAGTACGGGGGAGATTACGGTACTGTATAGACTATGGGATTATATAAAATGTGTTAAGGGGGATATTGGGTAACTCCTTAACGCTATTTTCAATTATATTATACTTTACTTTAGACACTATTATAATAGCGTATACTACCACATAGTAAATAGTTTAACGGATCCTTAGAGGATGATCCCAAGCATCCTTTAAATTACTTGTTTATTTTATTACAGTTCACTTGAGTTACATTGTATAAGTATGTATGTCCTAACTCAAGTGTTTGTGTTTATTTTCTTATGCTTGGGTCAGCCTAAGTATCAGCTTTGGAGTTCGCCTTCTCGGGCTAAGATTTGCTGGAGATCATCATCTATCTAGTTGTTATCTTTTTATTCAGTATTTTCTATTCAGCTATTGTACTAGTTGACGTTTGTGTACTGGGATTTCAGTTGTATTTACTTTTCAGACTATGGTATTTTGTACTGTTTGAGACTGTGTTGTGGTAGCTTCATGAACTACTACTGTTATTTTTATTTCTGCTGCGAGTTACTCTGATTTATCTATGTCTGTGATTCTATGATTGGTTTATTTTCTCCAATTATATTACAATCTACTGTTTTGAATTATTCAAGTCAGACATGTATGGTTTTATTATCGATTTGAATGGTCCAAAATAGTGGGTTGTTACAGTTGGTATCAGAGCTTTGGTATTAGGCAAACCTTAGCCTACGGAGCAAAAATTCATTAGAGATAGGGTAGAAATAACCTAGAATGAGTGAAATCAATCATGGAATCCTTTCTTTGTGAGAGAACATATTTTAAAGTATAAAATGATTTTCAAATGATTTTCAAAGGATTTTCAAAGAGTATTTTGATATAAAACTTTTCTTGCTTTGAAATCAAATTTTGCTTGACTTCTTTCTTTTCCTTATCCACCTTGTTAGTAATGTCTTTGTTTAGGACATTCGTTCAAGTTGAATCCAATTCTATCTTATCTTATCTAATCTTGTCTTTGTTACTCAATTACCTATGTCCTAAAATTCATTCTTGATTTTTCAGGATGAGCATAGGAACTCTAGAGGTAGGGGTCGTGGTATTGCCCCAGCTCTTGAACCTGCTGCCAGTCAGGTTCAGAAACTCTATAAGGAATACACTGAGCTTGGTGGCACCAAGTTCACAGAATCTGAGAGCATTATTGAAGCTTAGCAGTGATTGAAGGATTTGGAGAGGATCTTCTCCGGTCTTGAGATGACAATGCCCAGCAGCGTCAGTTGGCGGTTTGGTAGTTGAAAGGAGCAGCCTTGGATTGGTGGGAGTCTATCACTGCCCATAATGCTGAGGCTAACATTTCTTGGGAACAATTAAGGTATCATCTTCTGTTTGTCTTGAATTTGGTTCAGTTTCTCTTTTTGAAATCTGTCTTATGCTCTTTTATCGTGCTTTAGGGAGGCTTTTCTTGTGAAATGGATGCTCGAGGCAGGAAAGTTTCAACTGTATCGAAAATCATGGATCTGAAACCGGGTGATATGTCTTTTGCTGAATATGAGAGGAAGTTCAATGAACTTTCTAAGTTTGGCCTTAATCTAATTGACACTCCTCTCAAGAAGAATGAGAAGTTCATTGCTAGTGCTCGTCCGGAGTATTATGATCCTCTCATCGCTTATGTGCACAGTCCTTTCACTACTCTTATGGGCATGGCCATTAGATATGAGAATCCTACTTCTAAGTATCCTCAAGCTACTCGTTCTACTTCAGCTCAGTCTTTTTTGGTAATCCAAGGAAGAGGAAGCCCAACTTTCACCATCAGAAGAAGAACCGGAACAAGACTCCAGGGTTGGAATCATCTTCTTCATGTCAGAGGCATTTTATAGACCTATCTGCCATTACTTGTTTCAGATGTAATCAGAGGGGACACTATGCTAATAGTTGTCCTACTTTAGTTGGTGCTGCTATCCCTTCTCCAGCTCAGTTGACCAGGCGTGATCTCTGCCACATTTGTCTACAGCCTGACCATTTCAAGAAAGATTGCCCCACTCAGTAGAAGGGAAAGTCATCTGGTAGTTTTTTCTATTATTTCTACTTCTTTTCAAGCTCCACCACCTACACCTACACCTTCTCCTGCTCCTAATGACAACCAAGGTGTACTCCAGGGTGCTTTTTCTCTGTTTTATTTTCCTATTCGTGTTCTGTTTGATACAGGAGCCTCCCATAGCTTTATCTCTGTGGATCTTTGTAATAAATTTGAGCATCTTCTTTCTCCCGAGTTTACTTCTGTTCCTTTGTGTGTTTCAAATCTTATTGGTGGCAATGCGAACCTTAGTAGGATTTGTAGAAATGTGAACCTCTTCCACTCTGGTTATCGATTTTCTGATGATTTCTTTGTTTTGGGTTTTGATGCTTTTGATCTATTATTTGGAGGTGATTGGCTGAAGCGGCACGATGTCGTTATCCCTTGTAAAGCCTGAACTGTTTCTCTTATTGGTGATAAAGGTGATTCTTTGGTGATTCAGTTTTGCATGTCTTACAATTTTGGTGGAAGCTTTATTTATTCTCTTGATGCTTCTCCTGGTGATATTCATTCGACTCCTGTTGTCAAAATCTATCCCGACGTATTTGCTGAAGTCACTTCTTTACCTCCTAAGCGGGAAATTGATGTTCGTATTTATCTTATTCCTGAAGCTCGACCTGTAGTACTTCCGCCCAGAAGAATGACACCCCGTGAGAAAGTTGAGTTAAGGAAGCAAATTGAGGACTTGTTCTCCAAGGGTCTGATCAAATCTAGCCATTCAGAATGGGGAGCAGCAGTGGTTTTTGTCACTAAGTCCGATGGTTCTTTGAGGATGTGTGTTGATTATAGAGAGCTGAAAAAGCTCACTATGAGGAACAGATATCCTATGCCTCGCATCAATGATATGTTTGATCGGCACCATGGAGCCACTGTTTTCTCTTAGCTTGATCTTACACAGGTTTCCACCAGCTCAGAGTTGCTGAGGAAAGTATTCCCAAGACTGCTTTCCGTACTAAGAATGGTTTTTATGAATGGTTAGTCATGCCTTTCGGTCTGACTAACGCTCCTACTTTCTTTGTTGATTTGATGAATCGTGTCTTTGATGATGTGCTTAACAAATTTGTTCTAGTCTTTGTTGATGATATTCTTGTGTTCTCCAAGCCTGAGGAAGAGCATAAGTCCCACTTAAACCTTGCTCTGGGGACTCTTAGGAGTCATCAGTTGAAAGCTAAATTCTCTAAATGCCATTTCTGGAAGGATGAAGTCCGATTTCTCGAGTGTATTGTTTCTAGTAATGGAGTTTTTGTTGATCCAGTCAAGATCGTTGCTATCAATATAAGTCTTTCCTTTCTTCTCTTTCTATAACCCGATCGTTTTATTTTTGTAGTGGTCCTTATTTCTCCCTATTATGTTATAGGATTGGGAAACTCCTAGGACCCCAACTAATATTCGCAGTTTTCTAGGCGTTGCCGGTTATTATCGGAGATTCATTAAGAACTTTGCTCAGATTTTGCACCTCTCACTGCTTTAACTTGAAAGAATGCTAAGTTTATATAGAGTGATAAGTGTGATGCCGCATTCAATGAGTCGAAGCGTAAGCTTACTTCTGCGCTAGTGCTTACCGTCCCGAATGGAAATAAGGGATTAATGGTATACACTGGTGCTTGTCGTGAGGGTTTGGGAGCTATTATGATGCAAGATGGGAAGGTGGTTGCTTATGCCAGTCGCCAATTGAAGACCTATGAGGCCAATTATGTAGCTCATGATCTGGAATTGCTTGCTATAGTCTTTGCTTTGAAGCTTTGGAGGCATCATCTTTTGGGTGCTAAGTTTGAGCTCTTTACTGATCATCAGTCTTTGAAGTATATCTTCACCCAGAAGGATTTCAATCAGTGTCAGGTTTAATGGCTTGAGTTTCTTGCTTCTTTTGATCTTGACATTAGCTATAATCCGGGGAAAGCTTATGTTGTGGCTGATGCTTTGAGTCGGAAGAAGGCCGTGTTATGTCAGCTTGTTGTTTCTTCTTCTCCTCTTTTGGATCGTATCATTGCTAAGCAGGATGAGGATGTGATGCTTAGGAGTATGAAGGAGAGTGTTCGTAGCAGAGTTGGTGGTAGTAGTCTTGATGGTAGTGGAGCCTAGATCGATGATAGAGGTATTTTGAGGATTAATAATCGAATTTGTGTCCTAAATGTTGATGGTTTGAGGCAGGAGTTACTTCAGGAACATCATCGATCCCGACTTTCTATTCATCCTGGTGTGTCGAAGATGTATCAGGACATGAAGAGGCTTTATTGGGGGAGAGGTATGAGGCGAGATATCTCCATCTGTGTTAGTAGGTGTGCGACTTGTTAGCAAGTCAAGGCGGATCATCAGAAGACCCTCGGTTTGTTACATCCCCTTGAGGTTTTCAATTGGAAATGGAACAGGTTTCCATGGATTTTATTGATGGATTACCGAGGAATCGGAGGGGTAATGATAGCATTTGGGTTGTTGTGGATAGATTGACCAAATCAACTCATTTCATTCCAGTCAAATCTTCTCGTTCTGCTTCCAGTCTGGCTGAGATTTATATGAGGGAGATTGTTCATCTCCATGGTGTTCCTACCAGCGTTGTTTGTGATCGAGGCCCCATCTTTACCGGTTAGTTTTGGAAAGATTTTCAGGAATCTTTGGGTACTCGTTTGATCCGAGCACTACTTACCATTCATAGACTAACGATTAAACGGAAAGAGTGAATCAGATTCTCGAGGATCTTCTTCGTGCTTGTGTTCTAGACTATGGATGATCTTAGAAAGATCATCTCCATCTTGTTGAATTCATCTATAACAACAGTTATCAGACTAATATTGAAATGTCTCCATTTGCTGCGCTTTATGGAAGACCTTGTAGATCTCCACCCTGCTGGATTGAGTCCGGTAATCGTTTGGTTCTTGGTCCTGATGTGATTTTGGTTGGAGGCTTCTGAGAAGGTTAAGGAGATTAAGAGGAAGATAAGGATTGCTCAGGATAGGCAGAAGAAGTATGCTGATCGGCGTAGGAGGAGTTTGGAGTTTACTGCTGGTAATTTGGTTTTTCCGTAAGGTCTCTCCCTTAAAGAATGTGATTCGGTTTGGTCGTAGAGGGAAGCTTGCTCCTAGGTTTGCTGGTCCTTTCCGTATCTCTGAAAGGATTGGTTTTTTAGCTTATTGTCTGGATTTGCTTGAGAAATTTTCTGGAGTGCGTAATGCATTCCATGTTTCACATCTTCTTCGATATCTGCATGATCCATCTTTGATTGTCCAGCCTTCTACTCTCGAGAGATTGGATATTGAGCCTAATCCGACTATCGAGAGGAAGCCACTTCGTATTGTCGAAAGTGGTATGAAGCAGCTAAGAAGGAAATCTGTCAACCTAGTTAAAGTGCAGTGGAGTACGGATGATCGTGATTGTACATGGGAGACGGAGGAGAGAATGCGTGCTTCGAATCTAGAATTATTTGTTTCAGGTACTATTTTTTTTCCTATCTTTTCTTTCCTTGTTTTCATGTCTCGTTCCTTTTCAAGGACGAAAAGTTTCGAGTAGGGGAGAGTGTAACAACCCAAAAATCTTAATAAATAACTTTATTTCAATTTTATTTGAAAATCTTGATTTTTAATTATTTAAAATTTGAAATTTTGGAATTTTCCAATATAATTTTGGATTTTATTTATGAATTATTTTACAAATACAATAAAATAAACATTTTCTGAAATTTTATATTTTGGTCAACTGAAATTCAAAGTTTGACCACAGTTGAAAGTTTTAAATTAGAATTTTTAAATTCTAATCTTTTTCTTTGAAACTGTACTTTATTTTAATATTAGTTCCGCTTTTCATTTCGTAAAATTTTGTTTCACACCTTTTAAATTTGATAACTTTCAGCGTTTTACACGTGATTTTTTCCAGCATTCTTCTATTTATTTTCTATTATACATTTTCCTACTTCATTATATTTCATTTTCTATTTCTATTCTCTATTTTATTTTCATTTTTCCATTCTCTATTTTCTATTTTCTTTTAATTGATTTTTGGCTTGGAAATTTCAAGAGACCTTGGTTTCTTTTCTTGGAAATCAAGTTAGACCTCTTCATTTGCCTAGCCTTTCATTTCCACATCTTAGCCGTTCACAACCTTTCCCATAACCCTAGCCGCCTCTTACTTTTGTAATTCACGTACAAAGTTTCTCACATCTCAAATTCATTTGTTTCCTGAAGAGAAAAATCACAGTAAGTTTTCAATGGCCTCCTCTTTCTTCTCTTTTTCCTTTTGTTTTGCTCAGCCTCCACCATCTAGATGCCCTAGCCGACCATCTCCTCCTCATCACCACCACCTGACCATGGCCTCCACCACTTCATCCCCTTCCCTATGCCTCGCCGTGAGCATTAGATCCAAATCCTTTTCCAAAAGCATGATGCAACCCTAAAGCCGAGCCTATTGATCATCACCCCCTCTTGTTTGCCTCGGCCACACCTATTTCCACCACCTACTCCTCCTCCTTGCCTTTCTCTTGGCCATGCCCCTCTGATGTGACCAGATCCGACCAAGTTTAGCCCATAGGCCAAGCCATGTTGCATAGGGCCGAACCCACTTGAATCAAAACTCATGTTGCCTTGACCTCTAGCCTTCCATGCTTTGTAACTTTCCTCTATTCACATTCCATTGCCCATAACCGTGCCAAAGACCACCTAACCAAGCCTCGTTGCCTCAAGCTCAACATGGCCGAGCCTATAGGTGATGTGGCTGAGCCTACTTATTGATTAAATCCATATTTTGTTTCAAGTTGATTCATGTTTTACAGTGTTGAATTCATATCTTGTTTGTTTTGAATCATACTTATATTTGTTGTATATTTCGATTGTTACAAGATCTGAATATTGGCTCATCATCCACTCGTACTTAGTCGTGTCTTTTCGTGCTTTGTGGAGTTTGGATTTTGTGTTTTGAATTTGATCTCTAGCTTGAGAAGGTGAGTTATTCACTCTAGATAAACGTACTTATATAAATGTGAAACAATGTCACTTGAATTGTAATAGTTGATATGCTATGTTATATGCTCGCATCTGCTTGTTATCTGACATTATATGATGATATTACCTGATTTTATATCTGTTGCATCACCTGACATCATATGTTATGTTTTACTGTTTATTTATTTTCTGTTTCCCACACTGCAAGTTCCCTTGTAGAATAGAATCACTATGGGTTGAACTGAGACATACCCGAATGGACATTAGAATAAGGAAAAATCATTATGAGCTGAAATGATAGGCTCTAGCGAAATTTATTTATTTTATTTGACTTGGGATTGCGGGTTTGAAATGATAGAATCCGAATTTGTCTTTTTAAACTACGGATTGATATGATACATATCTATATCACTTGACCTAGGTTAGAAATTTTTAAACAGACCTGTGGTTAATATTAAATATTTTCTAAAGATTATTAAGTATTTTTGAAACATAAAATATGAAATTTTAACTTAAATTCGATTTAAATAATTTAAATAAGTGTTATAGTGATTTCTATAAGTTAATTTGTATAAGCAAATTAATGATTGAAATGAAAATTTTGTTTTGACTTCATAATTGAAATTTTGGGGTTTAAATAAAATTTTAAGCTTAACTTAGTGATAAGAATATTTTATTTATGTAACAGGTAATTTAAATAAAGTATTAAGTTATTTGTGGAAATAAAAGTTAAGCAATTTATAAAGTAATTGACTTAACAAATGGATTTTATTTAAATTGGATATTTATTAATAAAATGTTATTTTTTGAAAATTATAAGTTAAGTAATATCCAAATAAATAATTTTGAAAAGTGAAATAAGTTTGATAAGTTAAAAATGAGAAAAGTTGAAGATATATTGTTTTTAAAGGATATAGTAAAACTTATAACAGAAATTATAGCATTTTAGAAATGCTGTGGTTTAATGAACTATGTGTTGAATATAACTAAATATACCTACAGCAACATTTCTGAAGTGCTGCAGTTTCTGAATTTGAACTATGTGTTGAATATAACTAAATATACCTATAGTGGCTTTTCTAAAGTGCTGCAGTTTTTGAATTTGAACTATGTTTGAATACAACTAAATACCTACTGTAGCACTTTGTAAGTGCTACCGTTCCTGAAAATAACAGTGTTTTTGAAATATTACCATATCTACTGTAACATTTTATAAGTGCCGTTGTAGCTAAAATTTACAATGTTTTGGAAATTTTATAATTGAATGAATGAAATTAGGAATGCTACAACTTTGAAATGATTATTATTTGGCATTGAATTTAAATGGCCTAAACGAATATGTTTGAGGTGAAATATAAACCATTTTTGAAATTATAACAATGGGTAATAATAACGTTGGGTTGTTAAAGAGATCAGGATCGGATATGGGCATACTCTCTGTCGATCCCGAAAACCACTTTAACAACCGTATACGCGGTGGAGATTCTAGAATGAAGTAGGATGGTGGCGACATTCTATTGAGGTATGTACGTGGACCCGACTCCTGTGAGTTGGCATAAGGTGGCTAAAATAGGAGCAATAGACGGGCTAATGAGGTCGCTCCTCTTATCGAATATACGTCTTCGTATGCCATTCTATTACATTGTGCTTGATTGGTGCGCACCTTTGATTTTGGGAGTGTGGCTCAAGGTGGACGGTTGTAGCTGCTACGCGTTACCATCGGTCCGGAAGGGCAATTGGTATATCTACCCTAGCATTGCCTAGTTGTGCCGTGTCACCTACCCTGGCGCACCTTATACAATTTTGGTTTTGTACCATACCTATGGAGTGCCCTTTGATGACCCCCAGTTCGGGGCAGATTACGATACTGTATAGACTATGTGAATATATAAAATGTTCTAAGGGGGATATTGGGTAAATTCTTAACGTTATTTTCAATTATATTATACTTTACTTTAAACACTATTATAATAGCGCATATTAAATAGTTTAACGGATCCTTAGAGGATGGACAGTCCCAAGCATCCTTTAAGTTACTTGTGCATTTTATTACAGTTCATTTGAGTTGGTTTACATTGTATAAGTATGTGTATCCTGACTCAAGCGTTTGTGTTTATTTTCTTACGCTCGGGTCAGCCTGAGTATCAACTTTGAAGTTCGCCTTCTGGAGCTAAGATTTGCTGCAGATCATCATTTATCTAGTTGCTATCTTTTTATTAAGTATTTTCTATTCAGCTATTGTACTAGTGGACATTTGTGTACTGAGATTTCAGTTGTATTTATTTTTCAGACTATGGTATTTTGTACTGTTTGAGACTGTGTTTGGGACTGTGTTGTGGTAGCTTCATGAACTACTATTATTATTTTTATTTCCGCTACGAGTTACTCTGATTTATTTGTGTCTGTGATTCTGTGATTGGTTTATTTGCTTCAAATTATATTACAATCTACTATTTTAAATTATTCAAGTCAGACATGTGTGGTTTTATTGTCGATTTGAATTGTCCAAAATAGTGGGTCGTTACAGAGGGGTTGGTCTTAAAAATTATTTATACTTAAAAAAGATTTATGGACTCAAATTAACTTGGAAAATTCTTAATTCTGAGAATCTGTGGGCCAGATGGATGAGAGCTAGATACTTAAAATATAATTTTTGGACCAATGCAGATAATATTACTTTAGTCAACTGGAAAAGTATTCTCAAATAAAGAGAGACACTAAAAGTGTCGGTGGAAAGACAAATAGAAAATGGCTAAGACACAGACCTATAGAGAGACCCTTGGATTAGTAACAAAAGTATCCTAGAGAGAGTGGGATGGGAAAGCTTCTCAGCTAATAACACACTAAAAATTAAAGTTGCTAGCATAATTCACAACAAAAAATGGGAACCAAAAAAACAACTGAAATTTGAAGCAAGAAATTGAGGAAATCCCAATTTTCACAAATAGAGAAAATGACCAATGGGTCTGGAAAAATAACAACAAAGGTCAATTCAAAATGAGGGTAGTCCAGGATGACAATCGACAAAATTATGAAACTGTCAACTGGCATAAGGTCATTTGGAGTAAATCAAACTGTCCTAAAATGGCACATACTACGTACAAGGCTATCAAGGGCAGACTAAGCACTAAAGACATACTTAAATGTTGGGTAATACTTGATGAAGACACATGCAACCTTTGCAGAAATGAAATTGAAACACACTGACATTTATTTTTTGAATGCAAATATGGAAAACGCATATGGGCTATACAAAAGCGTAAAAACATGCAAACAGAAGTAGTATTGTGCTTAGAAGATGAGGTAAAATACCTGAGTGATCAGACATATCTCACAAATCTTATGAAGGAGGTCGTGAAAATTGCTTTGACGACAACCATCTGGCATATCTGAAGAGAAAGGAATGTAAGGAATTTCACCAGGAACAAAGAAAAAAAATAAGTTAACGCTATCGGAAAACATTGCTAGAGATGTTGAAATCAACATTGGGAGAATTCGAAGGCTTACCAACTTAGAGGAAAAAGAAAAATTGCTATTGGAGAATTAGAGGTGGAAGGTTGCGAGGCCAGAAAGTCAAGCAAGCACCGAGGAGCCGCCATAGAAATCGATGTTGAGGAACCCTAAATTAAATTAGGAAAGGTTGAGTTAATGTTGAGTTTAGTGTCGAACTGTCGGGTGAGTTATCTTGGTTATATTGCCGTATAATTTAACTATATATGCTATTGGGCCACATAGCCCGTATAATATCATTACCTATTTTCAAAAAAAAAACTTCCATTATCACTAATTCCAAAAGTAATTAATGTTGTATCCACTATAGCCTTACATTTTTTCCGTTACACTTAGGAAATGATTCCTGTCTACTCCACATTTAAGAGTTTGGTTCGGTGTTTATAGTTCCATTTTAAAAATTAAGGTTTCTAAAATTTTAAAACATCAAATCTCAAAACCTTTGTCTTTAAAAGTGTTGTCTTTAAGTTTCTATTAAATTCAAAATTACCATGTTACTTAAAATCTTATCTTTCTAGACTTGTCTTCACAGCTTTTTGAATCTACATTATTTCTCAAACCTAAAGGGAATTTTTTTTAAGTCCACGACTTATTCCTCGTTTTCTTTTAAAGGCCTTTAGTTTTCTATAAAGTTTGGATTTTCAAAATTTTACTTTTATTAAGTTTTTCATTTTCAAAAACTTATTTACTTTTTCACCAAACCATTATCCTTTAAAATATATTTTAAATGTTCTTGTGTGTCTTTTTTTAAACATCTTCTTATTACACCAAACAGTTTTATATCTTAATGTATGCGAACTACTTTCTCTTATGAGAAACTAGTAATGGTAAAACCTTCAACGAATCCTTTAAAAGAGGATTTTATGTTTATGTGAAATTATAAGGAACTTATTTTATATTTTTCGAAATAGGCTATACAAAAATGGTGCTTTTCATTCCTTGTATATCTCTTTCACGTATTTCTTATAACTTGCACAAAACATCTTTATTTATAATTTGGTTTCATAATTTTTTATCATTATTCGTTTTGTTTCAATAGATTAAAATATTTTTAGTTTGTATTCTCTTACCATAGACAATTTGTATGAAATTTACTAATTTCCTAATATTTAACTTACACTTTTCTTTTCAGAAAAACTCATTTTCAATACTGTTTTTAATATATCTATAACTAGAAAACATTTCCTCATACTTATTTAAATATTTAGTGTACTTTCAAACCACTTTATTTCTGTACATGAAAATTATCTTCAAAACACATTTTATGTGGGTCAAGACAGATGTGCATAAAACATTGTTACTACAACCCAAAAATACTAGTGTATGGAATCAATTAAAATAAATACTAATAAACCTCATATACTATGTAAAAATATTTCCTTTGGAAGTCACCTATTATAATAATAGTACTATAGTCTATGCTCACTTTATTTTTCACGAAAACATCTATTACAACAATAAATGCTATAACCTACGTTTTTGATACTTCATAACCTCTATGTTTTTATATTTAAAATCATCGTTTGTCTATAAAGAAACTAGAAAGCTATAATTCTTCAAAAAGAATCTTACTTTTAACAAAATTTATATCACATAAAAACCAATTTATATTTCATATCATTTTTCAAAACCCAATATTTATTTCCTAAAAGAAAATATTAACAATGAAAATTTTCAGTTGTAACAATTATATTCTATTGAGCGAAACATAAAGTGGATTTTCTTCTCACGACCCTAGGAGTACCCTTCCTAAATTTTGTAATCCCATTTCCTTACTAAAGTCTTTTAGTACTACCGTTAAATCAGCTTATTTGAAACAACTGTAATTTCTGCAATTATCTACACATGGGCTTTCTTCTTTTCTATGATACATCTCCAATCTTTGCATACCACTCTTTGGATATTCACAATCTGAACATAAATGTACAAAATCATTTCTCAAACTCTTTCCCTATGCAGACCTCCTCCATGCCCTAAGAAATGCGCTTCCTCACGCCAAAAGTGTCACTATAAGAATTTTTCCTTCCACTGATGAACGCGGAACGTACGAAGAACCTCCTCAAGATGAATAGCATGCTTTTCCATACTCTTGGAAAACACCAAAATGTCGTTCACGAATACTACCCCGAACTTATTTAGGACATCTCTTAAAACACGGCTAATCAAATCTACGAAATAGGCTAGGGCATTGGTTAGCCCAAAAGGCATAACCACCACTCAAATAACCCGTCGGGTGTCCTAAATGTGGTTTTATATTGTTATCGGCGACCCTAAGTCGATGAAATCCAATAGCTAAATCAAGCTTGGAGAATACGCCAGAGCCTACTAACTGGTCAAAAAGGTCATCTATCCTCGGGAGTGGATATTGGTTCTTCTTCGTGAGCTTATTCAATTCTCTATAGTCTATGAAAGTCGAAGGGAACCATTCGCCTTAGTAGCAAAGACGGCTGGCGCTCCCCTCTCTGATATGCTCCTTCTTACAATTTTTTTCTTCAAAAGCTCACAGATCTGCTTGCTTAATTCCTTCCTCTCCCTAGGTGCCATGTGCCTCATGGGTAATGCTACTGGGTTAGCATTTAGTCAAATAAATCTTAAAGTCGATCTCTCTCTTAGGGGGTAGTCCTCTATCCTTCTTAAAAACGTTTGGAAAATCTCCGACGACAGGAACCGAATCTAACTCTGATGATGAATCGAGGGAATAAAGGAAGCTCAACAAAACCGACCCTTTCAGGTCGCAAGAAACCTCAAGAGTCCTACCACTGCATGTCTCTAGTCTGACGACTCTCCTCTCGTAGTCTAATACAACCCTATATGTCGATAGCCAATCCATTTTGAAAATCATCCCATACCTCGAAAATCCTAATACATAGGCATCACAGTCAAATTCCACGCCTAGGATAAAAACATTCAGATCCCTACAAGCCATAGACAATTGTGCCGATACTCATATTGGGTTTGAAATAATAATGGGGTCTACCGCTAAAGAAATGCCTAAGTGTATATAATCTACCAAAGAACTCGTAATGAAAGGGTGTGATGCTCCATTCGAAAAGAGGTTGAGTGGGAAAATCAGAAAGAGAGATCAATCCTTCTAAAAAAAAAATTCTACCTCTATCCGACTAACTACTAGAAAGTGCTGCATCCAAAGCTTGTACCTACGCCGTAGGTGCACTTGCCCTCTGCCCCGTTCTCTAAGGACAAGCTCTACTAAGATGACCGGGTTGCCCATAGTTGAAACACCCCCTTCATTATTTTATTCTTATAGTCCCTTGCGTGATGACTAACCCGTCCATAGTTATTGCGTTTTCCACTTTTCTTGATTCACTTTTAAGGTCCTCCAAATCTAACATCTTAAACCTTTGCTTCATAACTTCCAATCTAGCTCGTGCCTCCTCGAAATCCTCTATGCCAGAAATCGTTCTGCCTCATAGACTCGTGAATTTCTTGCATACCTTAGAAAAATTAGCTGTTGTAGATAGATTAAAGGGACCTCTACCTACCAGTGTTGTATTGGGCACTTGCCCTTACACTTCTGGTACCGTAGCTCTACAGAACCAGTCAGCCATATTATGCAAAAAAAGGAAACTTAGGCTCGAAAGAATCGAAAGAAGATTCAACTGGACTTTTGAGGGGATTTTTGTAAAATTATTTTATACTTGAGAAACTACTTGTATAATAAGAGTTTCTTCCTGAAAAATACTTCTAATTTGACGATATGCTAGTTAAAAAAGGTTGCTTTTGAAAAAATACTTTATTTTTAAAATAAGTTTTTAGGAATCCTATAACCTTAGGCTCCGATACCAAATGTAACACCTCAACACACCTTAGTATACCCAAAAGGACACATTAAAAGATGTGGTGCGTTGTAGGTATAACTAGAACTAGTAGAGACTAAGATTCACACGATAAAATTGATAAAAATAGCAGAAACAATTAAAATAATAATTTGTTAAAAGTCAAACTTCATAATGTAGAATTATAAAACCAAATACATCATATGTCTCAAAATACCAATATATGTCTCATGAAATCAAAACCTCAGTCTTATAAATAATAGAATGCAAACTATCCCTCATAAAGTGTCAGTACATGGAATAAGCTAAAAACTGAAAATAAAGAAGAGAAATTCATAAAAAATCTCTGCCAAAGAAGTCTCTAATGTCTACAATCTATCGTCCTTGCTCTTACTAGCCAATGAGGAAAAATGAAAAAATAGAGCAGTGAGTCAGACTAAAAGTCTGGTGAATGATAATAACTACTAGAATCTTTAAGAAAAGTAAAAGTTACAGACTTTACAATAGTTCTAGTATATAAAAGCAAAGAAAGGAAATACAGAGAAGGAATAAGCTAGAAGTAAATACGAATTAACTAGATCAACATAATTGATTAACTTTGATTGTTACGATTAAGCTGAATTCCTAATACTACCCTTTTGATCGGCTTGCTACTCCATAGAATAGAATCTGCTATGGACCGGACGCTAAAGCTCCCTATGTAGTAGAAATTGGTGCCTATGAAAGGCACACACTAAGCGCTTAGAACTCATAACGATTACCGAGCACCCGAATGGAAGTCGCACGCGTAACTGCCGCGATGCTCGTGTTACCTGTTGTTCCACCTATTAGGTCTTCTTATTACCTCAAGCTCCAACATAAGCATGCCCCTCGTCTCACTTCAGGATTATGTGAGACACCTCGCCTCACTTCAGGGTTACGTGGATACCTCGTCTCACTTTAGCGTTATGTGAGACACCTCGTTTCACTTCAGGGTTATGTGAGACACCGTGTCCATAGAAATAATAGGGGAAATGCTATTGGTACTGGTCCGTCATTTAAAAAAATATCTAGATGCGCCCCTTGTCCAAATCCCTATGATTTGGAATTCTACTTATTGACCATTTACTATCGTTAACATAAGCGTGCCTCTCATATCGCCTTAGGATTATGTCAGACATCTCGTCTCACTTCAGGGTTATGTGAGACACCTCGTTTCACTTCGGGGTTATGTGAAACAACATGTCCATAGAAATAGGGGAATGTTATTTGGTAAATTTCCTACTTTAATTTTTTCTTATTAACTATGATAAATTATTTATATAAGCTTTTACTTTTGTTCTTACTATCTGTGCTTATTAGTTTATCCTTAGTCATAAAATAAGCCTCACTTTGTTCTATTTCTTATTATGACCTACGTTATAATCATGCTTATTACTTAACCTAAGGTCTAAGTGTAAAAATAAGCTTCTTTCATCTTATACTCTTTTTAGTTATAATTCTAAGTTATAACTAGGCCAATTTTCTTTAATTAGTCCAATTCTAACATCGATATCATAATAAGGCTCAATTTCAGTCTTAATTCCATTTTTATTAGGGTCTTTACAATTTACATCTTATCTACCATTATTTCAGTGCTCTTATAATTTCAATACATATTCGCATTTAATCTATTCTAATCCATATGCGAAGAAGAAGGAGAAATAAAAGAAAACTGAAAATAGAAGAAAACCCAAAGCGTAGGAAAAATATGTAAATAACGCATAAATAACAATAAATAAATTAAAATACTATAAATAAACTGCAAATAAATGGAAAAGCTGTAATTAACAGAAATAAACTAAAATTATATGAAAATAATAGCTAAAAGAAATAGACTGAAAATAATTCAAAAAACTGTAAATAAAATATTAAAAAGGTTATTCCAAAAATCGTAGTATAACTACAACTATTGGAAATCCTTATTTTAAATTACTTATGAAATCTAAAATAATTACAATCACTAAACTATGGTCCTAAACTTTTCCCTTTAGGTCTTCTCGGATCCACTTGAGGGTATTAAAATATTTTTATTAAAAAGATTCTCTCCTTGGAAAATTATACCTTTTAGGGTCCATCCTGAAAAGGTGAACCCAAGCGGAGGAAATTTTGAACGTGAAAAAGTGTTAGGCCTAGGGTCTTATTTATAGGTGTAGAAGTGGATCTCAGATCGTTGGATTTGAGGATTGAATTGAATATGAGCAATTGGATGGAAGCACGAAAAAACCTGATGAGCTAAAAGAAAGTAAATGACGTGTTAAAATCTCTTGTACTTGAAGAATTTAATTCTTCGCTCAATAATGTAGGAGGTTCGACCTACAGGTCGACCGCCCTTGAAGCCAGGCCTTAGGATGGTCGACCTCTAGGTTAACCTCCCTTCATATATTTTTTGTTGTTTCTCGTTTTTTTTGTATCTCGCTCAAATTAACTCGGATTTTGACGTTCTATATATAGAAATTGACCAGAAAATTACCACGGACATAATGGTGCAACTCTCTTAGCTCAACTATGATAGTTTCACAAAGTTATTTTTATTATTTCATTAATTAACTAATTAATTATTATGTGTTAAATATCGGGTTGTTATAATTTAATTATTCAGTAAATGATATTAATTCAAATATAAATTATTTATCTTATAAAATTTACTTTTAAAAAGAATTCAAATAATAAACAACTACTTCCATTTAACGGCGAATCCAATAAAAAAATCCAACGAATTTACAAATCAACAATTTATAAATTTCTAACTTAATAAGTCAACATTTATTATTCAATCCAAATACCGATTATAAATACATTCAATATGTAGAATTCCATTTCAATACTGTTATTGCCAAAATCTTCGAAATCGGTTTTTTCAAAATTTTATTCGAATTCATATTAAATAATTTCACCATTAATTCGTTAAATATTATTTTTAACCATTTTTATTAAATAATCATATCAAATTATATAATCTAAAACAGTTAAAATTACGCATCGTTACATATAACGCTCACGAGTATTAGAATATTGTTATGCTAGTTAAATTTGAAATTATGAAGTGATATGAATTTATTGATTGTTGTTTGATAAATTATCCTCTAAATTGTCATTTAAATTAACTGTAGAAATTAAATTTGACAATTAAATTTGAAATTGGAATTGAATTGCTAGTAAAACACCGATTTTAATAACTATGAAATTGTTGTGAATTATATTGATTGTTTGGATGATTGATTGCGATGGATGCTATTAGTTGATATTTTGGATGATTTGGATGTTTATTTATTCTGATATGTCCTATTATCACCGTGTATATTATTTACAGCTTACAAACTGTAAACTGAATTATTCCTAATAAATTAATAAATTGGTTGAAATGACGTATACCTATGAAATTGAGATTTGGATTGAAATGATATATATCCATCCCTGAAATTAAATTGAAATAACTGATCACTTGGCTAAAGGATAGAAAATTATATATAGACATCGGATTGGTTAAACTTAACAATTTTAAGATTTTGATTTGAAACTATTTAAATGGTTTGATTTAAAAGAAATAAAAATCAAATTTATAGAAATCAAATTATTTTCGAACTAGAGCCCTGAAGGTTAAAATTTAAATTTGGTAATCGAAATTGTTTAAATAATCGAAGTTGATATTTTGAAGTTGTAATCGAAATATAATTTGAATTTTTGGAAATTGATTTGTTTTAAAGGATTGAACTTTTATTCAAATGTTGAATATTTCTAAGTAAAAGTGATATAAAAATGATATTTCAAAATTAAACTTGGAATTGAATTATAATTGAGGATTAGGATTTTTAATTGAATATTGAAGGATAAGTTGATTTAAATGTTTTGAATCGGTATTTTAAAGATCGAGCTTGAAATTGATATAAATTGAAATTGAATTAATTGGATTTGAAAGTGGAATTGAATTAATTTCAAATCAAAGTAGAGATTGATTTGAATTGAAATCGAGATTGAACCGATTGAATGGAAATTGGAATTGATTTGAATTGGAAAGTTGGAATTGAATCGGTTTGACTTTAGAACTATTTCCTAATAAATTATTTAATATAAAACTATTTAAAAGCTATCTTCTTAAATATATAAATTATTTTGGTTTTCCAAATTATTTTGCTATATAAACCATTTTAATACTTAAACTATTTCATATTAAACTATTTTTAACTATTTTAACCATTTACACTATTTTCAACTATTTTAATTATTTAAACTATTTTAAACTATTCAAACTATTTTTGAAAAAATTGAACTTGTTAAGAGTGGAATGTTATTTTTAAATCATGGATTTAAATACAAATTGGGTTAAATGATGTTATTCCCCAAATTGGAATTTGAAACGATTTTAGAAGCGAAACTGTGATATTAAGTCGAAACTGATTTTGAACTGAAATAGTATATTTTGAGTAAATATGATGATTTCGAAATGGATTTGATTTTGAAGCGAATATGATATTGTGATATCAACTATGAACTGTTTTTGAAATGTAAAAGTACTAATTGATGTGTAGACGATGTTTGGTTGTTAAAGAGACCGGGGCCAGATATGGGCTTACTCTCTGTCGATACCGAAACCACTTTGATAACTGTGTACATGGAGTGATGATCCAGAACGAAGTAGTTGGATTTGGTGGCGATTGCTGGATTTGAAGAAAGAGAACGATGATGGATTATCCTGGCACTTGTGCCAATTGGAATGACTAGAATAGGAGCTGTACTCGGCCAAGTTGGCAAGCAACCCCGAGTAGACACACTTCTTCATATTACCATCATTTACATTGTGATTGATTGGTGCGCACCCTGCGATTTCTATGGGAGTATTGGATGCAGTGGAAGATCATGGCTATGATGCGTTACCACAGCGGGGAAGGGTAAACTGGTAGTATCCTACCTTGGGCATTGCCTCACATGCGTTGTCATACTTTTATCCCAAAACGAGACCCATACGATTTTGGTTTAGTGTTGTCATGTCATGGCGCATCCTTGACTACCGATGTTCTACTGGTGGTGTCAAATGAAAAATGCAAGCCAATGCTTTAAAATGAATTAAGGGGGATCAATGTAAAGCCTTAACGCTATTTTGATATTTATTTTACTGACTAGACATTATATATGTAGCGTATTCTACTACATATAAATATTTTGACATATCCTTAAGAGATGGAAAATCTCGTAACATCTCTTGAGTTATTGCATGCACGTTATACACTGGATATGATAAGTGAAATCCCGTAAACATTTCTAATGCTGTTACGCTCATGTTATATGCGATATCGATTTGACTTACATAAGGATATTTTCGTCTTGACTCGAGTGTTTTGTCTTTTCATTACGCTCGGGTCAGCCCTGAGTTTTCAGCTTATTAAAGATTTATTCTAGAGGACGAAGATGAAGATTTGGTATATTATTACTATTATTATTCCTGCAACATGTTATCTGCTGCATTATATTTTATTTTGATGTATACGTATAACTCTGATAAATATTGTATAAACTATATTCAAATGTATAGTAAATATCTTCATGAACTGTTTATTTGATTATTATATTTTGTCCTTCCGTTATGAGATTCTATGTTTGGTTTCCTTTTCTTTTCTTATTTTTCTTAATTAACCCCTAAAGATTCGTATTTCCATTCAATATTAGTTGGCCACATGTGATTTATTGTCTACTCAAAGGGAACAAAGATATGGGCCTTTACACTAATAGGTTAGTAGTGACCCTAGAAACTATAAATGAGACAGATAGTCAGAATTGAAAGGGGATAGAAATTCCAGAATTGATTTACTTATTTGCATATCATCACAATATTTTAAAATACTATGTTTTAATCATTATGGATGCAGGAGCACAGTATATGGTTTTGTAAAGTTTTAAATGAGATACTAGTGAGGGGAAAACTCGTTCCGTTATACGGCATGGTCTCATTAGATATTTAAATGATTTGAGATGGTATATTATTATTCATATCAGGCTTTATGTCTGACTCGAACATTATATTTTTCTCTCAAACTCTTGGGTTCTTAATTGATTTTGAGTAGTTTGAGAGTTGAGGTTTTAGGTACCTCTTTAGACGATAAGCTTTCGAAGACATGCAAGAGGCATGATAGCTCTTTAGAGTTCTTCTCTATTTTGATTCCATTGTGTTTTGTTGTAAAGGTAGGGATGTTTAATTGCCTAGTTATATACTCAAATCATCCAAGGGAGCATCTTCATATGTCTCTCTCCGTGTATGTTGTAATAATTATATTTTCTCTAAATGTGCTTCTTGTATTGGGATTATGTAGTGAATTTGAAATGTCATTTGGAATGGAATGAGATGTTTGTTTTGAATTGTTTTAAATTTTTTCCATATCCATGTGTTTTTGTTATATCAATTTATCTATCATTACTGTATTTGGTCGCCGAGGATTAATAACTACGGATGACTGCAACATCTGTAGCCGTTTGTTTTGGGCCTATAAGTGGGAGATTTTATAATAGTTTAAATTCAATCTTAAGCATTCAACATAAATTAGAACACTATTTTATTCACCAAGTCTAAACTACATGGATCATGATATTTTTTGGTTTTGTTATGCAGGAATGAACAATGTTTTTTCTGTGTAGATGATGTGGAACTGAGAATAAATCACTTTGGATATTTTATTTTATCTCCAATAAAGATTTTACACCTCCGTTATTTTCTGATATATCATTGTTTTATCCCCATTCTGCTATTTTACACATTCATCACTACGAAATCGCAAAGCACTTTAACTATATAATCTTAAACATAGTCTTATTCAAAACAACCATATTGATAGAGTTTAGACTTAGGATGTCTTTCAAGATCATACGAAAAATTCCCAAAAACAAGACATGTAGAAGTGTTCATATAGCGACCTTTCTCGCCTTCTAACTTTTCAAACTTGGTTCTACAAGTTATATAATTTTTCAAATCTTATCATTGTTGTCCCATACACTGCTATAAGCGTACAACATATCCAAAATATATTCTTTCACAATACACTTTCAAATCACCACTTTAAACAAGTTAAATACAAGGAATTTCGATGTGCACTTATATCGACTCTTTCATTTCAAACATTTACACACACACACACACACACACACACACACACTTCCACATCACAAACAACCACAACATGTACACACAAAGTCTAGGCTACTTTACAAGGTTTAGAGGGCAATAGAAATGAAAATATTACATATGAAGTTTCATTTTCTTTCCAAAGCAAGAGGGGTCGAAAACTATAACTTTCATTATTTCATATCTTTACTTTACATTCACACGCATATATATACACAATATATATTTTTAAATGGTCGTCTAACTCATCCAAATCCTTAGTAGCATCAAGCACAAGCCACTAAAACACAAGACCACTTCCTACGATCACTAAATGAGCCAAAGACTTCTTCTTTGCCTCCATATTGCTTTAGGCAATCTTCCTTGTAACAATCCAAATTTTTAATGTTTCAATAGGAATATTTAATTTATTTAAATATTCGAATTTGATTTAAATTTTAACAAATAGTAAGAAAATAAATTATTAATATAACGAATCGATTTGTCCTGACGTATTTTTAATTTAATTTAATTTAATTGATTTTTTTCATAATTTTTAATTTGGAAAATATTTAAATTATTGTTTGATGATTTTTCAACAGACTATGTGGTTTTTTTTGACTTTTTGGAATGTGATAACCTATGTATATTATTTTCATTATTTTGAGATCGTGTAGCATTTTTGAGCATGCCGTATTTTTGTTTTATCGTTCACCATTCGTATGCGAGCGAAATGCTATATAGCGAGATTTTGGAAATCTGGTTACAAACCATAACAAACACTTAATTTCTTCATTACCATTCACTTTTACTTTTATATTCATCTTGTACTGGAAATAAGAGAACAAGCAAATCATCTTCTTATAAAATTCAAATAAAATGATTTAAAAATAAAAAAAATAAAATGACGGAGCCTTTGAGTTTGAAATAGGTAGATCTACGGGTCTATGGTGTTTTGGAGTTTACGTCTTCAATTTAGAGAGCTCGACGGTATCAAAGTGTGAGCTATAATAGACTAGGGTTTCACTTTTCTTGAGTTTGAGGTGGAATTAAGCTTTGGTGTTGGTAGATTCAAGCTCGTGAGGGTGAAGGACCTTCGATGGACAAGTTTTTGTGAGGAGCAGTGAGGTTTTGGTCATCGCAACCTGTACGATCATCGGCCAGGGGCTATTGTGTCACGTTGGAGAGGAGGAGGCCATGTGATGCTCTTGAAGAGGTGAACTATGGTGGTGGTCGTTTGGGTTTTAACGGACCATAGCTCTTGGGGGGGTGAAGGATAGGTTCGGCTATGATGGGAAGTAGCTCCAGGTTATAAGCAGGAAGGGTTTGGAGAAGGAGGATTTGATTTTACATAGGTAATTAAAAGATTAATGATTATAATTCATGAATATTATTATATTTAAAATTATCAAATCTTATAAATACAATAACTCTCTCATACAAGATCCAATCAAGATAAGACTTTTAGAATTGTGCTCAGCGATAACTACACAGGGGAATTAGTTTCATTGAATTTAGAGCAATTAAAATTTTGGATTAAAATCGAATTCAAACCGAAACACCTAAGTGTCCATTGAAATTTCGATGAGTTTAGCTCACCCTTTTTGGATAATCGGTATGATATATAATAGATAAAATTTATTGTTTAGGTTGGATGAGTTATTAGTTGATGTGGTTAAATATCTATTTTGCAATGAGAATGAAATTTAAAATTGAAATATTGGGAAAATTTGTTGAGAAATCCAGATTTCTTAATATTGTGATTTTTAATTTTCAATTATATATGTTTGCAACCAAATTGATCACAAACACCCGAGAATATGTTTAAGTAGTGAAATAAATGAAGAAATAAAATGAAAACAAAGGAATAACGCTAGATATTAAGGAAAATGTAGTAGAAAGCAAAAACAACAAGATTTCTAGTGCTTCGGCGCCGATTGCCTACGCCCGCTCTGAATACTTTCTCTATTGCTTCACAACTCAATTGATTATAGTTATAATTAATAAGAAATGGAAGCTGATTACAAAAATGGTAGAGTTTCACTTGTCAGCCAAAAGAGAAGTCCCTCGAAATAGTCCCTTGCCCCTGTATTTATGGATGAAGGCAGCCTCCAATTCGATTGACTCTTCAGCACCTGGACCCCCTCGAAAATACGGGCCTACCATAGGGAGGGCTATGCCCAACTCTCCATGAGTAAGGGTTGGTACCGACCCCTTCTTGGGTTGAGTTTGGACTAGCGACCCCTATGGCGGCTTTCTTACAGTGTATATTGATGTTGCCCCAAATATCATAGCATTTTGACTTGTGAATCTCTAGTTCTCATCATGTTTGAGTTATAACTCCACTTTGATCAAGGTAATGCCAATATGAGGTGCCTCCTTCAGGTACACTGACCCATCCTTCTGGGATTATGCTGACCCGATCCATTCTTCATCTATATTGTATCGAACCCAACTCATTACGCCGATCGTCATGCCGAACCAAACAAGACCATGCCGACCCAATTCCATGTCGATCGGATACTATGCTGATTAAATACCATGACGACCCGGTACCATGCTGATCTGATACTCTGCTGATCAAATACCATGCCGACCCAATATCATGCCGATCGAATACCATGCCGACCTCATACTATGCTGATCCACTACCATGCCGACGCCTCCAATATGCCGACCCCTTCTCGTATATACGACTAATATGCTAATCCTTTCATACATCCTTCAACTTACCAAACGCCTATGCCGACCCCTATTCCACCAAGCTAACCTTCATAAATCTGATGTCCAGTATCATCTATTCATCGACCCTATTTATGTGGGCTAGATATAACTGTTCAGATATCATATTCTGATCATATTGATGTCGTCTCATAGCCATCTTTCCCATCAATAGTCAAGTCTGGTCTCTTAATCACCTTTGTGAAGCCGAACCAAGGTACTAGATGACACTTGCCTCCCAAAGTATGTCTTGTGAATAACATTACGCGCTTTGAATTGGAGAAAAATCCAGGTTCCTAAGGGAAGGCCTACCCAAGTCGTTGGTTGATCTTTGTTCTTTATTATTCTTCGATGAAATTGGTCTGACGTCCTGTTCCATTTGAATACATAAATTTGGTCAGATGAAGTCTTCTGGTTTCCTTCTGGCTTAACCTTTTTAAAGATTGAATTCACAAATTCCTTCTATGTCCATCAATAGTCGTATTTCTGTTGTACCCTAACTTTCACGACATCGGTTGCCATTTGGTTTTTCCAAATATCAACCATTTCCCTTTTATTCTTCTTCCTATCCCATGTATACCCATTATTCAAGCATATCTTCCCTCTTCCTTTATTGTTTACTGTATATATATATATATATATATATTATTTTTGAGGGGTCGACATTTTTTATGTTGACCCTTAGTTATCGTGCCCGGATAGGGGTCGGTACAGTTTGAGGCCGACCTCTTTTTCAACCATATGACCAAGTCACTTGGAGTGACCGGTTCAGACTCCTCTTTCATTACTCATATAAAAGCCTACTTCCATCCTTCTTTCTCTTTTACTCTAACTTCCCAACGCTTACAAACCTTGCCCACTCCTCTCTTCCCAACCAAATGCTCCAAAGCAAGATTAGAAACCCCCTTCCTTAATTTGAATTCGACTGCAAAATGATATTTTCGACTTCTATTGACATCGACTGACTTCTAATCAAGCTTCGGCCTTGCAATCCAAATCAAATAGGTATAGCTTCTTCCTTGTTTGAGTGGTTAGGTCATAAGCCTTCAAGTTTAGATGTGTTCAAGTGTCGGTTAGATGTGTTATTCAATAGAGTTGATTTTGCTTTATAGTAGAGGAGGAGAAGGTAAAGGAGTAGGAGATGGAGGAAGAAGGATGAAGAGAGAGAAAAGAGGATGAAGAAGGGTTCGTTAGCAGGTGAGGGATCAGTGTAAGGTAGTTAATGAAGGGATCAGCATTAGGGATAGGAAGAGTCGATAGGGAACATGCTAACCTAAGGGTTCGGTACGTTGTTGTTGGGCATGGATTTGGAGTTCGAGACGTAGGGGTTAGTGTACGTAAGGATATTTGGAGGGATTGGTATGCAGGCTAATAGGAAGGGATCGACATTTAGCTGTAGATAGGTGTCGGTATTTCTATGCGAATCTAAGTATAGGGATCAACTATGGGATTAGGAAGTAGGGATCAGCCTATAGAGCTGGTGTAACAACCCGGGATTTCGCATTATTTAATTATCGTTGTTAGACGATTAAATCGGGTTGTTAATTTCTGTTGGAAGCTTTTAAATTCAGGTTGAAAGTCTTTTATAAATTGGTTAAACGTTATGTGGACTTCAAAATTAATTGGGCCCATGTTTTTGTTGGTGCGGTGATACTTAATACCCAATTTCCTTTTTCTTTCATCCGTTCATCTTTTCGAAGAAAAAAACCCTAAACTAAACGAGAGAAACAAAAATGGTGGCTAGGGTTTCGATCTCGAACTGCTCGATTCTGGTGGCCTCGACTTCAACTCCTTCCTTTGATTTTCGCGGCTTCGACTCGCAATTATCAATCTTCGATTCATGCGCGTCAAAACAAAGGTGAGTAAATTTATTTACTCACATCTATTTCAACTTAGTTTTATGTTACGGAAATTCGATTTGTTTTGGTGATTGGTGACTTTTCTGACTTGGTTCGAATTTGTTCGATGTTGAATAATTTTTCTATGACTTCGGCATTTCCGTCTTTGGTTGCAAATTGAGTTTGGTCATGTTGTTCAACTTTGTTTCGATGTCGATGATTTTTAATTGCCGTGGTTCGATCTCTATTATCCACGGCTTGAGTAATCAAGTGATTCTGTAGCTTAAGTACAGTGTAATGTAAACGGCAGATGATTTTGAGTATTTCTGTTGGCATCGACTTTAACGTGAATCTTATTTCTGGTTATCTCGACATTGATTTTGTTTGAAATCTGCAAATACGATTTTGGGAAAATATAAAATTTTTAGAGTTCGATTTGACTTCGCAATTAATGATTTTGCTGTGATAATTTTGGGGTTGTTCGACTTTGGCCATCCTTCGGCCACTTGACTTTGTAGAATTTTGATTTCTTGACTAAAACTATCTCTGGTACCTTGCTCGATTTGCTTCAATGTGTTAATTATCCTACTGCATATCACTGCACTGTTTAATTGCATATAAACTTAGAATCATTGCACTGTTTATTTGCATATGAAGGACTAGATTCTTTGTTCCATCGCTGTATTTTCATCACTGTCTGTCATTTCTGACTTCGGTTCTTTTGAACTTCGATTGCATTGTGTTTCACTGTCTTCAGTTGAATCTAGGGTGTTATCTCGAGTCTTCTTCATATATGTAAGTTGTATCATCGTTGTATCTTTGGTGCAGTTGATTTGTAATCTCTGGTTCACTGATGTTTATGATTTCAGCCTGCATACATTCTGTAGAATGCATGTGCCCTATTGTTACCGTCTTGAATCTGTGTCCTTATACACTACTCTCAACTCTTGCGTTCACTTGCTTATCTTGTTTACGCCTTAGTATTGACTGTTAGTAATTACAGTCACTGTCATCACTATTTATACTGGCGCATTTGGTATCTTGTTCAAGTCTTCATGCACTGTACACTATTCTTGTGCATTTGTATAGTTGGATCTGGTCAATTGTTCAAGTTGGGTTGACCTTATGCTTCCCTTATTCATTGGTTTGCACTGCTTCATCATGTCACTGTTTCATTTGAGTTTGGGATGCTATCTCGAAATCCGTACATCGCCATGTTGTATTGGTATCCATACTTGACTGGGTATTGAACTTTATTCTTTGTTCCAGTTCGGTGCAAATCTTCTTGTATGTTTGGAGTCTCGGTTTTACCATATTGATAATATTTGGTTTGGACATGGGTGTATTGTGACTTGTACATTAATCTGTACATTTGTTTTCACTGCTTATCAGTGATATTTGCTTCTGCACTGTGCACTTATATCGTCTTGAAGTTCCTGATGCTCTTTGGACCTGATGCTTGTGTATACATTTGCATATCGAGTTGTTTTCATGTTGCACGTGAATAAGATTATTCATATCTGCTGCACTGTGCATCTGCACTTATATACTTCATCATTTTTGTCGCCACCGCATGTTTCAATATGCATGTGCTTGGTTGTACATGTCTGTTTCACTGCCTTTTGTGCATGTACTGAACTGTGTTGCACTTGTACTCCTTGTTTCTGTTTTAGGTCGAGATGCTTGTGCACTTTGTTTCAGTTTGTTTTGGTGTACATGACTTGCTACTTTACACATCGCCTTGAGTTGAGCCTAAAACACATTGGGCTTGACCTCGCATTTGTCTTTGCAATTTATTCGACACTCGGCCTTAAGACATTCACAGTGATGCTTGTGAATTTTCATTTGGGTACATCATCACTGTAGTGGCAAGGCAGTGCACGCAAGCGTGAACTGCAGCCACACGGTATGGTTTTGTGATATTCTATTTTGTTTTGATTTATTGATCTTTAGCATATTCCATATGCTGTAGTGGCGAGGCAGTGCACGCGTGCGTGTACTGCAGCCCTACCCGGGTTGGTATTTTAATTGATATTTCATTTTGTTTTGGAGTTGTATTTTGATTGGTTAATTTGATGATTTTGTTGTTTATTGCCGTTTAGGCAATTCAGATGTTTTTAAATTATCTTCATTGATATTCTTTTCATACATCTTTGTTGATATTTCGAATCTGCTGATTTGTTGTTTAACACTATTACGTGTTATATTTACGTTATCCGATTCTCTTCTAGAAGGGTTGGATAGACGGAATTTACTGTGACAGTCGTCGATTCATATTTAATTATTATTGCTTCTGTGCACTAATAACTGAGTTTGAATTAGACTGACCCGTGTATTATTTGCTTTTGAATATAATACTCGGGTCAGACCGAGTATTTACAGGTTGTTGATATCTTACTTTGGGTTGCTGCTAGAGCTATGAAGTCTTTTCATACCTTTTGGAGTAGTCGTTGTCATTTTTAGTAGTTAGTGTACTTGTATAGGTTGATATGTATTCATGTATATTAATGATATTAATGTACTTGTATATGTAACATCCTGTATCGACAGTTGTAGTTGTATCATATGTACTGTAGCACATGTATTGTAACTGACATCAGTTATTATATATATGAGACTTTTGTTTTATCTGTGTTCCGTATTTATATTATCTGTGTTATAATTATATCTATTGTCCTAAACTATTATGAACCATCGTAGTTCGTTTTATACTGGAATTGGGTATGTCGATGGGAGTAAATAAATATGAGATGAAAAAGTAAAAATATATACTACTCCTGTCGAGGTAACCAATACTAGTGTAAGGCCTAACTACGGATGGCCGCTCCTATCCAGCCTTATTCTTCATAATAACAGACAGTATTTCCTTTAATACTCTTTGTTATTGTGAGCATAGAGGTGGGGCGTCACAGTTGGTATCAGAGCTTGGGGTTTATGGACATGATATAAAACATAACTTAGATGGAACACGTGTTACAACTATTTGTCGATATTTTATGTGCTTTGAGTCAAAACTAAAGTTTTGAAATTTTGATGAAATTTTAAATAGCTTTATTTAAAAATAAAAGTGAATTTGTGTTTTGATGATAGATTGGTTTGTGCTTTGTTTATCAGAGTGCGCAGCGAAAACAGTGTGACTGCTTCGCTGAGTACAACTGATAATTATTTTGATTTAAAAATCAAAATATGAAAATGAAATTAATTTCATTATGTTGTTTAACCAGTGGATTTGATTTTTTGAAATTTCTTACTGGTTTTCTTTGATACTAATCATATCTGATTAGATTTCTGCTGTTTTAAAATATCTTCATTGAAGATATATTTGAATGATTTCTTTGTTCATTTTGTGGTATACGTGCAAATTTATGTTGCACGTTACTACACTAATTTTACGTTGAACCGATGCTTGGTTATGAAACGTATATTGTTGCCGTTATTCTTATAACGGGATTTTTACACCAATGCTATATTTTGAAGCAAGGTGTTTTGTTGACATTTTAATGAATGAAAATTCACTGATATGAAATTTTGATGCAAATTATTTTGATGAGATTTTGACGTTTAAAATTTACTGTCGCTTTGACTTCAGTAACCGTCAAATTTTAAAGTGGATTTTCAAGCAGTTATCCGGCAATGCTGATTTTGAGATTAGTTTTATGTTGTTTTGAGAAGTACCATTTCTTTGTTGAAGTTGCTACTTATGTTGCTGATTTAACCACGTGATTATAAAAAGCGTTTTAAAAATAAAAATTGTTTTCAAAATTTTTCAGTTTACGTTTTCAAAAGAATGAGGAAGTGATTTAAACGTTTCAGCAAAATCGAGGACTATGACCCCTTTCTTTTACTGATTCTCTTAATTCCGGATTTGTTCGTTTGAGAATGTAAATTATTACTTTTATAAAATAAATAAAATTGTTTTCAAAAGTTTGCATTTTGCGTTTTCAAAAGAATGAGAAAGTGACTTAAACGTTTCAGAAAAATCGAGGATTATGACCCCTTTCTTTTACTGATTCGCTTAATTCCGGACTTGTCCGCTTGAGAATGTGAAATGTTATTTTTGGAATACACAATTTGCACTTTCAAGGAAACGATGAAGAGATTTAAACGATGTAGCAAAAGTGCGGAGTATGAAACCACACTTTTACTATTTCGGTTAATTCCGGACTCGTTAATTGAAACATTTGCTGTTTGATGATTTTGATGATTTTACACGTTCAAGGAAACGATGAAGAGAATCAAACGATTTAGTAAAACACGTGGTATGGGACATGTGCGTTTGCTATTTCGGTTAATTCCGGACTCGTTAATTGAATATATGATGATTTTCGTGTGCTTTCGAGCCACTATGTTGGACCTTCGGGTCATATGTTGGACCTTCGGGTCAATACCAGTACCGGACCTTCGGGTCATATGTTGGGCGCCAAAATTATGTTGGGTACTTGGTAGGCTTCGGCCATATGTTGATGCACGTGCGGCGTAGCTAAAACTCGCCATTTGTTGGGATCGATCCACCTTTTATGTTGATTTTCTAGATCATCTTAATTGATTTCTAGATATTTGTTGTTTCCAATTATCTGCAGGTAATTGGATATTTGTTGATATGAGTTCTAATTATCGTTTTTGATAATTAGATATTTGTTGATTTGATTATCGTTTTAGATAATCGAATATTTGTTGATTTGATTATCGTTTTAGATAATCGAATATTTATTGATTTGATTATCGTTTTTGATAATCGAATATTTGTTGATTTGATTATCGTTTTAGATAATCGAATATTTGTTGATTTGATTATCGTTCTTGATAATCGAATATTTTTTGATTTGATTATCGTTTTAGATAGTCGAATATTTGTTGATTTGATTATCGTTTTTGATAGTCGAATATTTTTTGATTTGATTATCGTTTTTGATAATCGAATATTTTTTGATTTGATTATCGTTTTAGATAATCGAATATTTGTTGATTTGATTATCGTTTTAGATAATCGAATATTTGTTGATTTGATTATCGTTTTTTATAATCGAATATTTGTTGATTTGATTATCGTTTTTGATAATCGAATATTTGTTGATTTGATTATCGTTTTTGATAATCGAATATTTGTTGATTTGATTATCGTTTTTGATAATCGAATAATTTTTGGTTTGATTATCGTTTTTGATAATCGAATATTTGTTGATTAGATTATCGTTTTTGATAATCGAATAATTGTTGATTAGATTATCGTTTTAGATAACCGAATATTTGTTGATTTGATTATCGTTTTAGATAATCGAATATTTGTTGATTTGATTATCGTTTTAGATAATCGAATATTTGTTGATTTGATTATCGTTTTTGATAATGGAATATTTGTTGATTTGATTATCGTTTTTGATAATCGAATATTTGTTGATTTGATTATCGTTTTTGATAATCGAATATTTTTTGATTTGATTATCGTTTTTGATAATCGAATATTTGTTGATTAGATTATCGTTTTTGATAATCGAATATTCGTTGATTTGATTATCGTTTTTGATAATTAGATATTTGTTGATTTGATTATCGTTTTAGATAATCGAATATTTGTTGATTTGATTATCGTTTTTTATAATCAAATATTTGTTGATTAGATTATCGTTTTTGATAATCGAATATTTGTTGATTTGATTATCGTTTTTGATTATCGAATAATTGTTGATTAGATTATCGTTTTGATAATCGAGTATTTGTTTATTTGATTATCATTTTTGATAATTGAATATTTGTTGATTTGAGATTTGATTATCGCTTAAGATAATTAAATAATTGTTGATCTGAGATTTCTGATTTTTGTCTTGATAATTAGATTTTGCTGTTTTCTAATTGTCATATCGATAGTTATATATTATTGTTTTGTGATTTCTGTATTCTAATTATCGTAATTGATAATTGAATATTGCTGATGATTGCATTCATTCAGATTTGTTGTTTTCTGATTATCTAATTGATAATTAGATTATGTTGAGAATTTGTGAATTTCTTTTATGAAATTAAAATATTTCTTTGGTGTTTATATTCTCGACTCTTATTTTTCTAGCTTAACCAGTTTATGTTAGAAAAATAATTGTTATTGACGACCTTAATTATGAAAATTGCGAGGACGCAATTTTTATAAGAAGGGGAGTCTGTAACAACCCGGGATTTCGCATTATTTAATTATCGTTGTTAGACGATTAAATCGGGTTGTTAATTTCTGTTGGAAGCTTTTAAATTCAGGTTGAAAGTCTTTTATAAATTGGTTAAACGTTATGTGGACTTCAAAATTAATTGGGCCCATGTTTTTGTTGGTGCGGTGATACTTAATACCCAATTTCCTTTTTCTTTCATCCGTTCATCTTTTCGAAAAAAAAACCCTAAACTAAACGAGAGAAACAAAAATGGTGGCTAGGGTTTCGATCTCGAACTGCTCGATTCTGGTGGCCTCGACTTCAACTCCTTCCTTTGATTTTCGTGGCTTCGACTCGCAATTATCAATCTTCGATTCATGCGCGTCAAAACAAAGGTGAGTAAATTTATTTACTCACATCTATTTCAACTTAGTTTTATGTTACGGAAATTCGATTTGTTTTGGTGATTGGTGACTTTTCTGACTTGGTTCGAATTTGTTCGATGTTGAATAATTTTTCTATGACTTCGGCATTTCCGTCTTTGGTTGCAAATTGAGTTTGGTCATGTTGTTCAACTTTGTTTCGATGTCGATGATTTTTAATTGCCGTGGTTCGATCTCTATTATCCACGGCTTGAGTAATCAAGTGATTCTGTAGCTTGAGTACAATGTAATGTAAAAGGCAGATGATTTTGAGTATTTCTGTTGGCATCGGCTTTAACGTGAATCTTATTTCTGGTTATCTCGGCATTGATTTTGTTTGAAATCTGCAAATACGATTTTGGGAAAATATAAAATTTTTAGAGTTCGATTTGACTTCGCAATTAATGATTTTGCTGTGATAATTTTGGGGTTGTTCGACTTTGGCCATCCTTCGGCCACTTGACTTTGTAGAATTTTGATTTCTTGACTAAAACTATCTCTGGTACCTTGCTCGATTTGCTTCATTGTGTTAATTATTCTGCTGCATATCACTGCACTGTTTAATTGCATATAAACTTAGAATCATTGCACTGTTTATTTGCATATGAAGGACTGGATTCTTTGTTCCATCACTGCATTTTCATCACTGTCTGTCATTTCTGACTTCGGTTCTTTTGAACTTCGGTTGCATTGTGTTTCACTGTCTTCAGTTGAATCTAGGGTGTTATCTCGAGTCTTCTGCATATATGTAAGTTGTATCATCGTTGTATCTTTGGTGCAGTTGATTTGTAATCTCTGGTTCACTGATGTTTATGATTTCAGCCTGCATACATTCTGTAGAATGCATGTGCCCTATTGTTACCGTCTTGAATCTGTGTCCTTATACACTACTCTCAACTCTTGCGTTCACTTGCTTATCTTGTTTGCGCCTTAGTATTGACTGTTAGTAATTACAGTCACTGTCATCACTGTTTATACTAGCGCATTTGGTATCTTGTTCAAGTCTTCATGCACTGTACACTGTTCTTGTGCATTTGTATAGTTGGATCTGGTCAATTGTTGAAATTGGGTTGACCTTATGCTTCCCTTATTCATTGGTTTGCACTGCTTCATCATGTCACTGTTTCATTTGAGTCTGGGATGCTATCTCGAAATCCGTACATCGCCATGTTGTATTGGTATCCATACTTGACTGGGTATTGAACTTTATTCTTTGTTCCAGTTCGGTGCAAATCTTCTTGTATGTTTGGAGTCTCGGTTTTACCATATTGATAATATTTGGTTTGGACATGGGTGTATTGTGACTTGTACATTAATCTGTACATTTGTTTTCACTGCTTATCAGTGATATTTGCTTCTGCACTGTGCACTTATATCGTCTTGAAGTTCCTGATGCTCTTTGGACCTGATGCTTGTGTATACATTTGCATATCGAGTTGTTTTCATGTTGCACGTGAATAAGATTATTCATATCTGCTACACTGTGCATCTGCACCTATATACTTCATCATTTTTGTCGCCACCGCATGTTTCAATATGCATGTGCTTGGTTGTACATGTCTGTTTCACTGCCTTTTGTGCATGTACTGAACTGTGTTGCACTTGTACTCCTTGTTTCTGTTTTAGGTCGAGATGCTTGTGCACTTTGTTTCAGTTTGTTTTGGTGTACATGACTTTCTACTTTACACATCGCCTTGAGTTGAGCCTAAAACACATTGGGCTTGACCTCGCATTTGTCTTTGCAATTTATTCGACACTCGGCCTTAAGACATTCACAGTGATGCTTGTGAATTTTCATTTGGGTACATCATCACTGTAGTGGCAAGGCAGTGCACGCAAGCGTGAACTGCAGCCACACGGTATTCATTGGGTACATCATCACTGTAGTGGCAAGGCAGTGCACGCAAGCGTGAACTGCAGCCACACGGTATGGTTTTGTGATATTCTATTTTGTTTTGATTTATTGATCTTTAGCATATTCCATATGCTGTAGTGGCGAGGCAGTGCACGCGTGCGTGTACTGCAGCCCTACCCGGGTTGGTATTTTAATTGATATTTCATTTTGTTTTGGAGTTGTATTTTGATTGGTTAATTTGATGATTTTGTTGTTAATTGCCGTTTAGGCAATTCAGATGTTTTTAAATTATCTTCATTGATATTCTTTTCATACATCTTTGTTGATATTTTGAATCTGCTGATTTGTTGTTTAACACTATTACGTGTTATATTTACGTTATCCGATTCTCTTCTAGAAGGGTCGGATAGACGGAATTTACTGTGACAGTCGTCGATTCATATTTAATTATTATTGCTTCCGTGCACTAATAACTGAGTTTGAATTAGACTGACCCGTGTATTATTTTCTTTTGAATATAATACTCGGGTCAGACCGAGTATTTACATGTTGTTGATATCTTACTTTGGGTTGCTGCTAGAGCTATGAAGTCTTTTCATACCTTTTGGAGTAGTCGTTGTCATTTTTAGTAGTTAGTGTACTTGTATAGGTTGATATGTATTCATGTATATTAATGATATTAATGTACTTGTATATGTAACATCCTGTATCGACAATTGTAGTTGCATCATATGTACTGTAGCACATGTATTGTAACTGACATCAGTTATTATATATATGAGACTTTTGTTTTATCTGTGTTCCGCATTTATATTATCTGTGTTATTATTATATCTATTGTCCTAAACTATTATGAACCATCGTAGTTCGTTTTATACTGGAATTGGGTATGTCGATGGGAGTAAATAAATATGAGATGAAAAAGTAAAAATATATACTACTCCTGTCGAGGTAACCAATACTAGTGTAAGGCCTAACTACGGATGGCCGCTCCTATCCAGCCTTATTCTTCATAATAACAGACAATATTTCCTTTAATACTCTTTGTTATTGTGAGCATAGAGGAGGGGCGTCACAGCTGGGGTTGGGTTGACTAATTAAAACCATCTTAACTTGAGCTATTTGGTTATATGATTGCACACTGCCGTACCCAAGCATAAAGTGACCGATAACAACACGACTAGCATATACAGATCAATGAGTTTAAATTCGAACGAACAAATTCTCAATCTACTCAACACGAACCAATTATAAAACTGTCCCAACATACTCGAATAATAGACTTCATAACCGAGAACATCAACATCCAATCCTAAACTTTTGTTGCCGATCACCTTTTACGTCGTTTGAGAACGTCAACGATGATGGTCTCTCTAGATGAAATCTCTAAGCTTCAACATTTTACTTTTGTTTTCAGATTTCAAACTACTTTCATTCACTTCATATTGCACTACACTAGTTCACACTCATCACGGGGGGGATAGGTAATTATTTCTAATATTGATTATCTATTGAGTATAGCTGACACAGATCTCGAGTTAGATGAAGCATCCAACCACAATGTCTTCTAAATCAGTTATGAAATCAAGCTTCGCTACCTTGTCCGACAAGCCTGCACCAAGTCAGCAAAGAGAAAACGTAGAGACATCTGATTCATAAGCAAATCTTCTTTCTGACACCCCAGTTCTTCCTGCAGAAGTTATTGATTCAGCTCCTGATGTCATGGAGGGTGCCATTATTTTAGACAATCTAGTCAATTCGTAGGCATACAGAATTGGGGAGGCCGATCTCTGCCAACTATGTTCTATCCACAGGATTCCTTTTGAAGAATTTCTCGTCCCATCAAGGAAAGACAGACCTCACTTGCCCCTAGCCAGATATATTGCATGCAACAAATTCATGTGCTGGGTTGGATACGTGCCACCGTTTAACTCTTTCATTCGAGAAGTTCTGAGATCTATGGGAATCACTCCTACTTAGCTATACCCTAACAGCTATGACTTCGTTCATGGCATCTTTCTCCTCTTCATGAACGTCCTACTTTACTCGGCAACTCCCGAGGACATCCGATACATTTACAATTTCAAAAGATGGGTCAATAGTCCTTTGTACGTCTTCCTCGAACCTATGCCCAAATTCCAGATCTTAACGGGCGCGTGGAATAAGCACTCCTTATCAAGCATGAACGGTTTTACGTACATGGTCCTCCTGGTTTTGCAAGATGATGGATGGAACGATGTAAGTACTACTTCGGCCTTTTCTTTTAATCCAAAGATTCAAATTATAGTTTCTTGCTCAGCCATACTAATTCCTTCAATTCTTTCAACGGTTTACCCTCGTCCTGAAGGCGTTAGATATTCTTAGGCTGTTGTGGCCATCCATGCTACTCCGGTGGAGGGCCGGGACATTAAACTCCTCATCATCGATGAGTTTCTCTCTTTATTTGGGCTGTTAGAGGACGACCGTAAGATTGGCCTCCTTAGAAGCAGGGCGATTCAGAAGGTTATGGCCGAGAGAAGGGAAGAAACAAACAATCCCATAGTGCCCCTTGTTGAGCGAATCCAGGAAGGCACCGAAGAGGGGAAAATAAAGGAAATAGAAGATGTAGGACCAAGAAATGAAGATAGAAGCCTTGAGAAAACATCGTTAGCTGAAGCGCCACACATTAGCCGATCGCAACCTCTCTCGGGAAAGGAAAAATTTTAATGTACAAGGTTTGAAAGAAGAAGACCAAAGCAACCCCTAAATTTATCATAACTTTGGTCGAAAAAAGATCATCTTCTCAACAGATGGAGAGCGAGTTGAAAGGACTTTCCGATATTTTGATCCCGGATGATCTATTAAACTACAACTTCACCAACCTTAACGTCGAAGGGATTAAATCGCCCATGAGAAGCAGCGAAAGCGTGCAACCCTCCAAAAAAGGGGAACGAACTCCAATGAGTAAAGCAAACGTTACTGACCCATTAGGAGGAAATTACTAGGACACATGCAAGCACTTGCACTTCACCGTCTACTTGTGATTAACTCTTCATGCAAAAACTCCTAACATGGCCCTGTTTGGTTCTTTTACAGGTACAATGTCTCATTCAAATGCATTCGATCGGCTCCGTGCCTCCTCTACCTGCTACCGCTCCGGTCTAGATTTCGAATTCTTAAGGCGCCGAGACAAGGATAAAGGATGGGATAGAGACTATAATTGTTGAGAATCTTCTTCTTCGTCTAGAAGGAAGCCTCAAGCATATGCTCCGTGCTAAAGCGACCCATCTAACCCTCCTGTTCACAGCGGAGACAAGTCTACACATTGGGATTCTCAACCTGCCGCTCCCCATGATCAATACTCTAGATCATTAAGTACCAGGCAATCTCGTGAGCACCGTAAACAACTGCGGGTTATGCCTGAACAAATTCCTCCAATTCCTGCCCATGATTGGATCGCGGTGGAGAAACTTGCTGAACATAAAGTTACCTTCCTAAAATTTGCTTTGACTATTTCAAATTCCTCCCCTCCGTACACATCATACTTGGAACTGCCAAAGGAAGTTCATTAACATGTATGAATGATGAGTACGTTCAGCAAGAAGCGTTCATCCACTTAGCCGAAAAAGTCTCAGAAGTTTCTATGGAGCACCAGCATGAGATTGATCGCCTTAATCTAGAGGCCATTCATGATAAGGAGATTATCAATTATAAAGGATAAGTTGCTCGATGTTAAGGCTCAACTTGCCGAAGCGAAAAAAAATGTGGAGGAAACAGCTGAGATAGTGAGTCACTTAGAGGACTTCACATAAGGGGGAATTGGATGTCGCACTCCAACGTAATGGCACCCTAGCTTCAGAGAAAGTTGTGAGAAATGCAGATTACGGATCTTAAGGCTGAAATAACACTAGAGGCTGGATGAATAGTATTTCGTGAATTTTCTAAATCCTTTTGAAACTTATGTAATTTAATCACCAATAAATGCAATTCACAGACATGGATAGAATCACAGAATCAGATACAAATGCAAATACTAAATAAAAGCAGTAAAGGAAAGAACACATCAGGATTTATACTGGTTCGGAGTTACCATACATCCAGTCTCGTACAATCGTACGGATTTCTTTTCAAAATAATCTCCCATATTACACCCTCGTTTCATGGCTATGAGGTACACCCTCCTGTATTCGAGTTCGGGGAAACTCTCTTGATTTAACCATGCTACAAGATCACCTAATTGATTTCTGGGGCTATAATCACATCCAATTCATTTCAAGCCTCAACCGCACTTTTAATCAACAATTTGATTTTCAAAATATCCTATAACTCTAAATAGCACTTAGATCTCATGGAGAGAGTGTCAGAATATCAAATAAGAGATAATCAAGTTTGATTCACTTGGTATTTCAACAGTGTATAGTTTAGAATTCTTTAGAATAAACGTGGAAGATGAAGAGGAGAGAAAACAAGTTAAATTTTGATTAAATTTTTTTCAAAACAACATGTATATATGGTAGAGAAACTGTCACATCTCTTCGCGAAAGCTTACGACGAATAGATACTTCTTTTGAAAACATGAATTTTGAATTTAACGGACACAATGTCGATATGAGAGGTTGATGTATGTCGACATGCTCAAGGAAAAAATTTATATTTTGATTTTTTATTAAAATTGGTTTCTATTTATTTGTCAAAACAATTTCCAAACTTTGTAAATATATTTGAATATAGTTTAAACATATAAAAGAGTTTAGAAAGTAATTTTTAATATATATAATCTTAATCTATAAAGTGATATAAAATCCGAGTGTATAAATAATTTAAAGCTAAATAATTAAAACAAGAGATGGTTTAAAAACAAGGACAATTTTGAAATCAAAATATTAAAAATGATAAAAACTGTTTTGAGGCTAAAATATTTAAAATGAAGAGATGTCTTTTTGAAAAGGAAATTTTGAAAAATTAAAAAAAACAAGAGATATATATTTTTGAAAAGCATTTTTATAAAATTAGTGGATATCAAAATAGGACCACTATATGTTCCACTAGATACTGTCATGGATTCCATCCCACTAGAGTTCCATCCCTTCAACGGGCTCGAAGTGGATTCCATTCCATGAATAAATTTCAAATAAAGATATAAGTGCTTTCAAGAAGTTTTAACATAATTCTAGACTCGATACTTATCGTATACTCTTGAAATCTTGAACTCTTGATATCTTGATACACATGAGTCTTCAATCTTGATATCTTCAGTCTTGAATCTCTATACTGTACGGTCTTCATTCTTGATACCTGCATGTTTATATCCTCCATATACATATATATCTAAACTATAATGTTAGTATTTATATTTTATAATAAGTCCTAAGGTTGTTGTCATAAAAACCATCATCTAAAGGACTAACAATCTCCTCGTTTTTGACGATGACAACCTATGTTTATAAAATATACTTTACCTTTACTATAACTCCCCCTAAAACTAATAACTCCCTCTTAATCTAAGCCTAACTACTCTATTTTATATTTCTCCCCCCTTTGACATTAACTAAAACTAATTCTAAACTAATATAACTCCCCCTTAATATTATACTGGAGTACCTGTTACAAAATATGATGGAGTGTGTGTGTGTGTATACAGAAAATAACAAGAGTTAATAATAAAGATACGACAAATATGAAAGTTTAAACACAATAAATATATACTATGTTTCATATAATGTTATACAATCCTTCAAACCAAATCAATTCTAATCAAAGCAAATCAAATCAAATCAAATCACACAAGTCTAAAACAATCAATTCAAACCATAAGGAGATCAAATATTTCTAGGAAATTCGACCCTTCCTTCTTCTCCAAAGATAGGATCCTTTATAATATCTTCCTAATCTTCATTATCTTGAATCATAGTTCCGACAGGATTTGCATCAAGATCATCTTTGTTTAGGGCATAAATCATCCAACGGAGGGCATCGAAATGCTTCTCTTGTTCTTTTATCATCTGCATTTGACTTAGTTCTAAGTGCCTTTGATTGTGGAGAATAAAGGTAAGTATATTCTTGAATGAATTGAGGGTTTCTTCAAGATTATCACTTAGAATTTGAGAAGTGGAAGCCATTTTTGATAAGTAGTAAAGAGATGCAAATAGAGATAAGTATAAATGGAAAAATTACAAATTTCTGGAAGAAACAGGTGTTCAAATTGGCAGAAGTTCGTTTAAAATGAATAGACACAAGTTAGTTATTTTAATTTCAAAATTTAAAAAAAATAACCAAATCAGATAGTTATATGTGGACATAGGGGGTATAGGAATGTCGACATGGGTCTGCTAATTTTTGTGTCTTATTTATTTTGTGAATAAGTATGTATATATATAAACTTATATACTATACTAACATTTATTCTAGAGACACGATAAGGTAGGAAAACATAAGATAGATGATTTTTGTGAATAGATGAGATGATATGTAAGATACTACATAATATGAAAAAAAACAATACAAGCTCTCACAAAAATAAACTAATACATCACAACCTAGTTCTTGGAATATGCTAGAAAATGAGGAGGATGACGACAAGCCAAGTTTTCGACCAACTTTAGCAAATAATTTGTTCATATTAGTGGACATTTTATCCAATTTCTTACTAACGGATCTTTTGAGAATTCGTTGATTTTCCACTATAATCTTTTGATTTTTGAGGAAAGTTTTGTTGGAAGGAATGTTAATATTGGTAGGATATTAAATACTTTCCAAGGAGACTTCTTCATTATCTTCTTCAATTTCCATTTCCTCCCCTTCTTCTTCTTCTTAATTTTCTTCCTCCTCAATCTTTCATCCTTTTCGGCAAGAGATTCATATTTTTGAAATATGAAAGGAATTTTCATAAGAGAAATGTTGGCATGATTAAACACTTTCTTGAAACAAATTCTTCCCTTTTGTAATCAACATCAAAATAATTAAAAATCCGAGTGAAATAGATTCCATGATACAAGATATTCTCACCCATTTTCAAATTCTTAGGACGAAGTTCATCCCTAATCACTTGCGCCCAATTAATGTCATAATGACCAAAGATAGCAAAAAGAGCTTTCCAAATTTTTAAAATCAGGTTATTGAACCTTCCCAATCTAGTATGTGGCAAAAGAAGAATGATGATACGTGCTTTCAGATGAAAGTTACAATTTTTAAATTCAAAGTTGTCATCTCCTTCAAAAATGTGATGAAATGTCTTACGATCATGTTCAACAATATTAAAAGTAGAAAAATCCATTCCTGAATTCTTGCAATTGAGAATGTTGCCCAAACTTTAACAATTTAAAACAATTTTAGTGCCTTTAACACTACTCCAAATTTCATCTTCATTTCCTTCACGAAAACTGCGATTTAAATTCACATAAAACATTTTAACAAGATTTGGGTAACAAACAAAATCATTTTGAGAATTATCAAAAAGGCTAAGGATCTGATTCTCTTCAAGAAGAGTATTGATTTCATATGTAGAGAAATCGCTAAAGATTGCAAACTTTCCCATATAAACTTTTCCGTAATTAGCATAGCTTATATAAGCCTTGATTGCTTCCGGGTCATTATAGAGATACTCTTTAATGGTTTTAGATAGCATCATTGTGGACGGAGTGCTTGAAGAAGCCATTTTTGAAGAGAGTAGAAAGTTTGAAAGAGTGAAAGAGAGTTTGAATTTTAAAATGAGAGTGAAAAGGTATGATAAGATAATGGAAATAAATAGATATTCAATTGACATGTTCACTGGTTAAGAGGTACCTTTCCAAAACATTGGATTTGGTGAAAAGATGGAGGAAAGATCAAAGATTTGAATTCAAATTTTCTAACAGGGATGCCGATATCATGGGTAGGAGGGACATGTCGACATGGGTTAGAGAATTAATGTGACTTATCTTTTCTTATATACTTTAATATCTATATATATTATTTTCAATGTCTGTATATTTTCTGGAGTAATATTAAATATAAAAATACTCTTTTAATAGAAAATGCTATAGTATTAAAAATAAAAATAAACAAAATGATAAAAAAATTAAGATTCAAACAACACATAATTTCAAAAACAATCAAACAATCAAACAATTTTAAGCAAACAATTTCAATCAATATATTGTAAACGTGTACCTTTTTCTTGATTCATTTCTCCGAGATCATCGGAATCATGAATAGCCATAAACCACATATTTGAATTTACTGTCTTCTGATCATCATCGCTTGAGGATGAGTCTAAGTATGAATCATCTAGTGTAGCGGTATATGCTCTTTTCCTTTTCTTTGTATACGCATTGCTTGCAGGAAACTTTTGCTTATCAGGATGTGGACAGTCTCTTTTGAGATGGCCTGATTCGTCACAGTTGAAACCTTCGACGTTGTTTAGTACTTCATTATGATTTCCAAAACTCTTGCAATCATTCTTTTTGAAGTTGTTCATCTTTCTGTATTTCAGAAACTTCCGAATATTCTTTGTCATGAAAGTTATTTCTTCATCATCATCACTTCCCAAGTCCGATCCATCTGTTAATGCATTGAACGTAATTGACTTCTTTTCGAATGCGTTGCTTTCTCTTCTCCCTTTCATTTGTAATTCAAACGACATTAGATTTCCAATTAGTTCTTCAATCTTTAAAGTACTGATATCATTTGCTTCTTCGATTGCAAGAGTTTTCTGATCCCATTCCAGAGTAAGAGAATTTAGAATTTTTCTGATTTGATCTTCTTCGAAAAAACTTTTTCCCAATGATATTAGAGAATTCACAATATCCTAAAATCTACTATACATATCTGAAATGGACTCATTAGAATTCATTTTGGATATTTGAAACTGATTTGTGAGTATGGATATTTTGGTCTGTTTGACATTGCTTGTTCCTTCATGAGTAACTTGCAAAGTTTTACAGATATCATATGCATACTTACAAACCGATACTCTATTGAATTCATTCCTATCAAGTGAACGAAATAATATATTCATGGATTTGGAATTATTTTGTATAATAGTCTTTTGCTCAGTAGTCCACTATGCAAAACTAGTTGTGGGTTCAGAATATTTAGTATGTGTAATATTCCAAGTGTCTAATCCTATTGACTATAAATATATGTTCACTCTACATGCCCAATATGCATAGTTACTGCCATTAAAAAGTGGTGGTCTGGCAGTAAAATGACCCTTTACAAAAGAACTAGTGATAGTGTTAACAGAACCAGTGTTGGTAGCCATTTTTAAAACTTTTCAAAATTCAGATGATGAAAACTTTGAAAACCAATGCTCTGATACAAAATATGGGAAATGCGGATTACGAATCTTAAGGCTGAAAAAACACTAGAGGGGGTGAATAGTGTTTTGTGGATATTTAAATATTTTTGAAATTTATGTAATTTAATCACCAACAAATGCAATTCATAGACACAAATATAATCACCGAATTAGACACAGATGCAAATACTAAATAAAAGCAGTAAAGGAAAGAATACACCATGATTTTATATTGGTTCAGAGTTACCTTACATCCAGTCTCGTACAATCCTATGGAATTCTTTTCAAAATACCCTCCCAGATTACACCCTCGGTTTCAAGGCTACAAGATACACCCTCCTATATTCGAGTTTAGGGCAACTCTCTTGATTTAACCAGACTACAAGATCGTCTAACTGATTTTCGAGGATACAATCACACCCAATTGATTTCAAGGCTCAACTGCACCTTTTAATCAACAGTTTGATTTACAAAAAATCCTATAACTTTGAATAGCACTTAAATCTTATGTAGAGCGTGGAAGAGAATCAAACAAGAGATAATCAAGTTTGATTCACTTGGTGTTTCAACAGAGTATAGTTTAGCATTCTTTAGAATAAATGTGGAGGATGAAGAGGAGAGAAAACAAGTAAAATTCTGATTAAAATTCATTCAATACAGCAGGTGTATATATAGCATAGCAACTGTCATATCTCTTCGCGAAAGGTTACGACGAATAAACACTTCTTTCGAAAACTTGAATTTTTAATTTAACGGACACTATGTCGATATCGAGGGTTGAGGTGTGTCGACAGGCTCAAGGCAAAAATTGATTTTTTGATTTTCTTATTAAAATTGGTTTCTATAATTTGTCAAAACAATTTCTAAACCTTGTAAATATATTTGAATATAGTTTAAACGTATAAAAGAGTTTAGAAAGTAATTTTTAATATATATCATCTTAATCTATAAAGTGAATTAAAATCTTAGTATATAAAGAATTTAAAGCTAAATATTTAAAACAAGAGTTGGTTTAAAAACGAGGACAATTTTGAAGTCAAAATATTAAAAATAGTTTTGAGGCTAAAATATTTAAAACCAAGAGAGATGTCTTTTTGAAAAGGAAGTTTTGAAAACATTTAAAAAAACAAGAGATATATATATTTGAAAAGCATTTTTATAAAATTAGTAGATATCAAAATAGGACCACTATATGTTCCATTAGATATTGTCGTAGTTTCCACCTACTAGGGTTCCATTCCTTTAACAGGCTCGAAGTGGATTCCATTCCACGAATAAATTTAGAATAAAGATGTAAGTACTTTCAAGAAGTTTTAACATATTTATAGACTCAATACTTATCTTGTACTCATTAAATCTTGAACTCTTGATATCTTGATACTCATAAGTCTTCAATCTTGATATCTTCAGTCTTGAATCTCTATACTGTACGGTTTTCATTCTTGGTACCTGCATGTTTATATCCTTCATATACATATATATATATATATATCTAAACTATAATACTAGTATTTATATTTTATAACAAGTCCTAAGTTGTTTTCATCAAAACCATCATCTCAAGGACTAACAAAAGTTTTCTTACAGAAGGAGAAAGATGTCCTAGTCTGTCGCGTTGAGGAGCTAAAAATATTATTGTTCAAGTTGAGGGAGGAGAGTGTGAGGGCACAAGAAAAGTCGCAAAAATATTGCAATTTGTTGAAATCAGAAATTCAAATACAAAACTTGATGAGCAATTCTCCCAAACCGAAGCCTTGAAAGAAGCTGCCCATGAAGAGGGCAGGAAAGAGGTGCTCACAGAAGCCAACTCCTGAGTTGATGCAGCGACTGAGTCCGGTGAGGAAGAGATTAAATGCTTATTTAATCCACTCATCGCCGAATACATTGAAAAAGTTCTCCTTCACCGCGACTTGAATTTTCTAGGCGAGGCCTATCTCGAATCACTCTCCAAAGCTTGGGGGATCATTACAAAGATCTAGAAAGAGTAGTTGGGGATGGCGGAGCTTGATGAAGGGGCACTTGTTTAGGAAGCGCTTCAAGGAAATGAGCCATCTGATTTGGCTGCCATAATACTTTAATTCGGCAATGCTCCTACACCACTTAAGGAAAAGGAAGATATCGTAGGGTCTTCTGGAACTGACCCTTAGGGTCTTCCTCCCATTCAGCCGGCCGAGACTTCGTCTTCTCAAGACATCGATCAACATGTCGGTTATGATCCGGATAGGCCTAGATTTGACACATACAAGTTATCTCCTATCATCAAAAGGAGCATCCCGATGACTACTGAGAGAAAACCGGATCCTGTACCACATTGAGATCTTTTGAATCTAAAAAATTACTGTTCTTGATAGGTAACGGTTATAGTGTAATGCTTACTTTTTATAAAACTTTATAGGTCATCCCGGTCCTGAGTTAACTCCTAGAAGAGACGTTGCCACAAAGCAGGAAGGAAAAGTAGCCAAAGCTCTGGTTGCCGTAGATACCCCGAGGCCCAATGCTCAAGTGATTGGGATGCCTGATGAGGATAAGCTCGAAGACCCGTCATTTACTAAGAAGCATGATGACGTTGTAGTACGGGTGCTTCTGGGCATACCACGAAATTCATCTTGAAGGAACAGATTGAAGAATATGAGAAATTGAAACTCGAAATCAAGGGTGAACCTGATGTGGTGGTGGTTAAAGATCCTCTCCATAGGTCTTTACAATTCATCCCTCCCGACAGGTCAACTCTTATTGTGGTTCCTCCTCCTTCCTCAACTACCTCCAGTAAAGGAGAAGAAGTCAAAGAAATAGTCAGGGTCTTGTGTTATTGTACTTAGGCTAAATAAGTTGGACATATGTTGTTTTCCCTTTTTTCTTTTTACTAGCGCATATACGGGCATGGATCCAGAACTCTAAAATGGTTTGTAAGGAATTTTTGAGATTGTAAATTTTTTTTTGTTCCTTGGTTAATCATTGAGTGAATTATTACTTCAATAGTAGAGTAATATTTTCCCATTTCAAGTATTTGTTATAATTTTCATAAGTTTCGTTGATCATTATCTTAATCTCGGAGCTTCTTTGTAGGCCCCATCTTAAGTCACAAGCGATGTCAAGTCAGACGATAACCAACGGTTTTATTTCGCTGCTACCCGTTTGAGCATCTTCCATCGATCTTAGATCGGAATTCATGGGATAGCGAACGGTTTAAAGCTCACATGTTTGTCTAATGGGGTTTTGAATTAGCCCATGGTTTGGGGACTTGGAATTTTTTAGTCCGCAGTCAATGTCTTAAGATTTTGCGTTGAATGATTTTCATTTTAGTTCGCTTTAGAGGCGTAGAGATTTTTTTCAAGTCATTTATACTTTAGTCCGCGCTCCGGGGACTTAGATTACTCTAATCTACACTCCGGGACGTAGAGATTTTTCTCGAGTCATTTATACTCTAGTCCATTCTTCGGGGACATAGAGTACTATAACCCGCACTTCGGAGACTTAGAGATTTTTCTCAAGTCATTTATACTCTAGTCCACACTCCGGGGACTTAGATTACTCTAATTCGCACTCCGGAGACTTAGAGATTTTTATTAAGTTATTTATACTCTAGTCTACACTCCAGGGACTTGGAGTACTCTAATCCGCACTCTGGGAACTTATAAATTTTTCTCAAGTCATTTATACTCTAATATGCGCTTCGGAGACTTAGAGTACTCTATTCCACACTCCGGGGACTTAGATTACTCTATTCCACACTCTGGGGATAGAGATTTTTCTTAAGTCGTTATACTCTAGTCCATGCTCCAGATGTAGGATCTAGATTAACCCTAGAGGGGGGGGGGTGAATAGGGTTATAGCGAATTTTCTCGAATTAAACACAGAGATATAATAGCAGAAATAAATATGCTGAAAAGTAAATCACACACAAAATTTACCCAGCTTCGGCAACCCCTGCCTACTGCTGCATTCACAGATTTCTATTAGAATTAAACAGTATCACGCTTACAAACACTCTACTAGACTCGCAGACATTTGCTCCCGCTCACAAACACTCTACTAGACTCGCACACCCTGCTCGCAAACATTTGCTCCCGCTCACAAACACTCTACTAGACTCGCACACCCTGCTCCCGCCTATAGAGTTTCGTTTACTCGCAAACTTTGCCTCCCGCCTATAGAGCTTCGTTTACTCGCAAACTCTGCTCCCGCCTACAATAGAACTTTGCAAACTCGCACACCCTGCTCACTGAACTAATTCAAAATAGACAATCTGACACTACCTAAACCTAGGTGGTGATTTACCAAGATTCTTTGATTCGTAAAATAAAAAAACAATAATTAAGAAACAATAGAAAATAACCCTAAAAACTAATTAATATAATAAAGCCTTAAATTAAAAACAAAACCCTTTTTTTTAATAAGACCGGCCCACTCCCTTATTTCACCCGATCCTTTTGTCTCGTTCGTGAGAATAATGGCGGCTTCGTTCTGTTTAGGGCTTCGTTCCCTTTGTTCCAGTTAGGGCTTCGGTTCTTTGTTCCAATTAGGGCTTCGGTTTCTTCAATCGATCTGAGATATGTTGCCCTAGCTCACTGCTTCTCTGATGGTTGACTATCGCTCGTTTGCAGTTGCTCGATCGAGTTCGTTGTTTGTGAATTCGGTATGTACCATCTCCTTTTGCTTTACTAAGTTGATACTTGAACTCGATGATTTCATTTGCCAGTGATGATTGGGTTATATATGCGTTCGAATTCGTGTTTGAATTTGTCAATTTGTTCATCTCGGCCACTCGATTACACTTGGATGCTTGTGATAAAATCTGACTTTGTCAATTTCGTATTTCTAGTAGCTTGATTCACACGGCTTTGAATTGCCTTGCTTATCACGGTTTTGATTTTGACTGGTTCACAATTGGCTTCGGCCTTTGAATTTGTGTTGATTGACTATGTTCTCTGTGTTGCTTCTGGCTTGACACACCTGTAGCATGGTCGATTTGCTTGGCCACCAACTGTTTCGAATCTGCACTGATGAATTTTGTTTATCCACTGTTGCCTTTGACTTTACACGGCATTGATTTTCTGGCACTGTTTTAATTCATTGTGATTTTTATATCACTGCTTGATATTCATTTGCATCTATATTGTCAATATCAATATCTGCTTCATTCTGGTTTCATACATGTGTATGCTTGTGTATATTACTGCTATATATGCATTGTGCTTGCCTGTTGCACTCACTTACTTGCTGTCGTAGACGTTTTGAACTGCATACTTCTTGTTGCAGTCTTGTACAATGCTCGTCCATGTTAGTTTCATATGCATATTTGTGCATATTGACCATGTTGATGTTCTGTTCATTGCTTTTGGAATTTTCACTTCCTTCTGTCCATGTTGGTACTGGCTGTTGTTGAGTTGTTGTGATGTTAGTTCGTCTCTTTGAATTCTTGTAGTTGATTATTTCTTGGTCATTGCACCGATTCTTGGTGGCATTTGGTTCTGCACCATATTGTATGCAGTGTTGCATTGACATGTTGTAGCTGTACTATCTTGCGCTCGAGTATTTGTTGTTGCATACATGAGTTTGATATTGTCACAGCTCTATATAGTTTGAAACTGTGTCATGGTGATGCATTCTTGAGTCTTGGATATCTTGCATGATTTACTTGCATTGCTTCATGTTGCCTATGTATCACTGCAGTTGCACATTGCTGCTTGTAGCACTTGTATACTTGGTCGAGTCCATTTGCATTCTGCAGGCTTGTACTGTCCACTGCCATCTGTTGCACTGTTGTTTCATTATGACTGCTCTATGTTGTCACTTGATCTTGTATTACTGCCCTTGTGTCTGCACTTGTGAACTTTGTTGCATTCATGTCTTCGACTGTTTGGTTCACGGTGTCACTTATGTGTACTTCAGTTGGTTTATTGATGCATTCATGTTCATGCAGTCTCAGCTCCATTCTGGTTTCTTCCCTGATCTTGCTGTGACATTTTTTTGCATGAGTTACTTCCATTTTTCATGTATCCGCTGACTTGTACTGTGACTCGAATTTTCACTGTCATAAGTTGTGCATGTGTGTTGCAGTTGTTTATATGCACTTCATCACTTCAGTATTGCATTGTTTTCACCTCTGGCCTGTTGTAGTTTGATTGTGTTCATATACACTACTGCCTTGAGTTGAATCCCGTGTGTTATTTGGGTTTGACCTTGTGCTGAATTGTTAGCAGTGCTTTTGTTTGATTTGTGCACACGAGTTGGCGAGGCAGTGCACACGTGTACAAATGTATGTGTGTGTACTGCAGCCACTTATGTATACCTGTCCCTGTAATATCTATGTGCACGACTTTGTGATGAAATCAAGTGTGAATGATGACGAACAACCCAAATAACTGAGGCAAATCATATTTTCAAAAATCGTATTTCATTTTATATTGCAAAAATATTTCTTTTTCAATTTTACTGCGTTAGTGAATATTTTTGCAGATTTCTCAGATGCTGGATTCAATCTGGAATGCAGTTGAAGATAAAAATACGAGTGTGAGTGATATATAGTGAGGTTAACTGTAAATGTGAAATGTGATGTGATTGTAATCAAAGTTGTATAGTTATAGTGAGAGATTTAAATTGTACTATTCAAAATTGTAATAAATATTTGTTTGAATAAAAATTTCTGTTTGAATTCAAAATCTGTTTAACTTGTTCTGTTTGAATTCAAATTCGAATTCTGTGTAATTTAATTTTATTCAACAAATATTTATTTAATCTATGAAAAAACAAAATAGTACATTACCAAATACATACTATTCAAAATTGTAATAAATATTTGTTTGAATAAAATTTCTATTTGAATTCAAAATCTGTTTAACTTGTTTTGTTTGAATTCAAATTCAAATTCTGTGTAATTTATTTTATTCAACAAATATTTATTTATTCTATGAAAAATAGTACATTAACAAATACATTTAAATGAATGTATATATGTTTATTATCATCAAACAAAAATCATATAGCGCAAAGCGCATATTCAACAATCTCCCCCTTTTGATGATAACAAACATATATTTAAGATTTTGAATATATTAAATGTATTTGATAATTTCATTTGCTCCCCCTATTTGAATGCTTCCTTTTTATGTGATGCTCCCCCTACATATATGCATACAAATAAAAATATGTAAATGAGCCTATATGCAAATTGAAAGTTATTTGACCTTTGCTTGAGTCTATTTGACAAAATCTTAACTTTTCTCTCCCCCTTTTGTTATCAGCAAAAGAATAATAGTGTTATAAAATAGGGATGAAGTGATAGACATGAATCAAACATTTAACTCAATTAAATATAAATATCAAATCTCAATAAAACTCAAACAAAAATCATAATTACCCTTGTCAAGCGCATATTCCACTTTCAGAAGTGATGGGGATAGAATCATCAAAAATCATACAATTCTGTCTATTTGTGGTATATTTATTTCAGGAAATTTGAATATCTACTAACCATGCATAACCGTTAGGACTTTTAAATGAGATTAGTAGTATTCACAATTTTTTTTTATTTAAAAAATGAAATCAAGTATCTTCTAATCACGCATGACCGTGAGGACTTTTAAATGGGATTAGAATCAACTTGTCTATTTGAATCAATTAATTTTGATATGCGTTCCATACATGCATAACCGTGAGGACTTTTAAATGAGCATGGAAGCACATAATCAAAAAATCCAAGTAATTCACCCATGCATAACCGTGAGGACTTTTAAATGAGAGTGAATACTTTGGATATTTAATTTTTTTTTTTTGCTGAATATAATAAGTTGAAGCACAAATAATTTCCTTCACAGATTTAAAGATATTGAAGAACAAATGATTTCCTTTGTAAACTACCACAAATTTACATACTAAATATGATCTTGAAGAGTGATGGTCGATAGAAAGATGATAGAAATAGAAATGGTCATGGAATTATTACCCAACAAAAAGTTTTTATAACTCTTGTTATGAAATTCTAAAGAAATTTTCTAATTATACTTTCTCGAGTTATAATATATGATAAATATCAACACTCATCTCTTTTTCAATCACTATTTATCTTTTCGATAATCAAAGGGAGTTAGATTAGTCAAATTTGTCATTTAAAATCAAATTAAAAATTATAAAATCAATTTTTCAAAAATGATTAAGCTGTAAATATGGTCAAACATGATTTTCTCGAGGGGGTTTATAAGAAAATTTTCTGCTATTTGAAAATTATTTCAAGTGAAAAATATACAGATATTTTCTTTAAAAAAAACGATGCAGCAAATGAATGTTTCAAAAAAAAATTAATCACGTTACACTTAGTAATTTTTCTATCAACCATATTACCAGTGTAATCTGCATCTGAATTTAAATTTCACTCAATATTCACTCGTTGAATTTGATTGACCGAAAACATGAAGTGTGCACCAAGAATTTCAAACTTAACATCAATTCTTTTGAATTTGAATTTAAGCCGTGTTAACACTCAAACACATATCATGATGTTAATTTCAGAAACCATAAGATAAACAATTATATTCATGAGTAATCAACAGTCAATCAACATCATAATTATTTCAAAAACAATTTCTTGAAGTCCTTTTTCACATGAATTTGAAATCGTGCAAATTTACAAGCAGTGACCAAAATGTCAGAACCAATATATCTACGTGTAGCATGAGTAACCATCATTTGACCGAAACAAATTTATAAATTAGTTCAAAATTGAAAATCTGATTGGTCATCATTTAAGCACAAATCAATGTCATAAATAAGAACAAGTCAAAAAATCATATCAATTAAGTCCGAAACAGTCAACCATCATAATTACTCCAAGTAATTCTATTTAAAGATGATTAGTCAATATTTTAAAAAATCATAGCATCAAAATCATCATCTTTTGTTCATCTCAAAATTGGCTGATTTTAATTTAGAGTATGGTGCAGATAATCACATTTAAAAACAATTACCTGTTTTACCTTTACGATAATTTTTCGTGATTGCCCATTGTGATTCTGTCACCTTTATACTAGGCTAAGGAACTTTGCTTTGTCGCCCGTTGTGTTTCTGGAACAGCCGAAATCCAGAAAACACAGTTGTTGTTCCTTAGCCTTCCACCACACCTACACGATAAAAGATTTATGTGACCTATTTGTTTTTATAGGTCCATTGTTGTTAGTGGCAGAATATGAAAAATATGTTTTTGGAGACCCAAAACTATTTATATATGTTCCTTTTGACACCCAAATTTGTTTGACTCTCAAAGATTTTATATTTGTGCCTTTTGGAACCCAAATTGGTATAGTTTTCACGTGTTTGGGTCTATAACAACAATTATTTCGATTATGTCCAAATTCTCTACAAACGTGCTCATTAAATTGACTTGATTAAATTTTGTGTTCCTATGACTATGATTTTCAACATGATTTCCAATTATTTCAGATCGAGCAAAAACACTTTTACTTTTTGCATTATCATCATTTTGTGATTTCCCAAAGCCTAGTCCTTTTCTATTGTTAGCAAAAATTTGATTTCCCAATAACATTTTGAAAGATTTTTCTCCGTTTGAAAAGTTGTTCAGGGATTTCTCAAGATTTTGGACTCTGGTTTTTAATGTTGAGTTTTGAGTGACAAGTGAGGTGCATCGATTTATAAAATCCTTTCTCCTAGTGTCGATGGTTTCCTTAAGATTCAAGTTTTCATTTTCAAGACTTTCAAAGTTATTTCTCAGTTTTGATAATTCTGAATCTAAAATCTTACATTTTTTACATTCTAGGTTTTGAATATTTTCAAGTTCAGTTTTTAACCTAAAATTTTCACGAGCAAATTCCCTCCTATCAGATTTCAGTTTTTCAATTTTAGATTCAAGAGTATCCACTACCTTAGTAAGATCAGAACACATAAAAACAAGTTCTTTATAAGAAAACTCACCTGCCTCACTAGATTCGTCGGAGGTTGCTTCTGATTCTGATTTTGCCATGCAACACAAGTTAGGCTCCTCTGAGCTGCTATCCGAAGCTTCCTCTCCTTCTTCATCATCCCAAGTCGCTGCAAATACCTTCTTCGCCTTTTTCTTTTCTTTGTTGTTTTTGAGAAGTGGGCATTTTGGTTTGATGTGGCCAGGCTTGTTGCAGTTATAACACGTCAGTTCATTATCGGAATTTTCGGAATCTTTTGACCTATTGCCCTTTGTTTTCTTCTTTCGTGGCTTGAATCTAGACCATCTTCTAAGATTATTGACAGCCATTGCAAGCTCTTCAATTGGATCTTCTTCATCGCTTTCTTCTTTGCTCTTTAAGGCAATCGTCTTCTTCTTTGGTTCGGAGTTGTTGCGTTCTTCCTTTGCTTTTAACTCAAGCTCATATGTCATCAAGTTGCCAATCAACTCCTCCATGCTTAGTTTGCTCAGATCTTTCGATTCTTGGATTGCTGTGACTTTTGCCTCAAAGTTCAATGGTAAAACTCGTAGCACCTTCCTCACAAGCTCTACCTCAGTGAAGACCTTCCCAAGCGCTCTAGCATTGTATACCAAGGTTGAAAAACGTCCAAACATGTCTTTTATGCTCTCGCCTTTGTCCATCACAAAGTTTTCGTATTCGTTGCTGAATAGGGCTAGACGAGACTCCTTGACTTGAGAAGTTCCTTCGTGTGTCACCTCCAAAGTATGCCATATTTTCTGTGCTATTGTACAATGAGAAATTCTATTAAATTCATTTTTATCAAGAGCACATATCAAAGCATTCATGGCTTTAGCATTTGTCGTTTTCAATTTCTTATCGTTAGCATCCCACCTATCCTTAGGTTTAGGAATCTCAGTACCACCAACGATTATAGTGGGAGGTTTATAGCCAGTTTCAATAATATCCCAAACATCATAATCAACAGAACTAAGATAGATACCCATTCTAACCTTCCAATAAGCATAATCGTTCCCATTAAACATGGGTGGCCTAGCAATAGATTGCCCTCAGAAAAAGCATTATTCGGTGAATTCATGATTCTAGAGTTAAAATAATAATATACCGGGCTCTGATACCACTTGTAGGATCTAGATTAACCCTAGAGGGGGGGGGGGGTGAATAGGGTTATAGCAAATTTTCTCGAATTAAACACAAAGATATAATAGCAGAAATAAATATGCTGAAAAGTAAATCACACACAAAATTTACCCAGCTTCGGCAACCCCTGCCTACTGCTGCATTCACAGATTTCTATTAGAATTAAACAGTATCACGCTTACCAACACTCTACTAGACTCGCAGACATTTGCTCCCGCTCACAAACACTCTACTAGACTCGCACACCCTGCTCGCAAACATTTGCTCCCGCTCACAAACACTCTACTAGACTCGCACACCCTGCTCCCGCCTATAGAGTTTCGTTTACTCGCAAACTTTGCCTCCCGCCTATAGAGCTTCGTTTACTCGCAAACTCTGCTCCCGCCTACAATAGAACTTTGCAAACTCGCACACCCTGCTCACTGAACTAATTCAAAATAGACAATCTGACACTACCTAAACCTAGGTGGTGATTTACCAAGATTCTTTGATTCGTAAAATAAAAAAACAATAATTAAGAAACAATAGAAAATAACCCTAAAAACTAATTAATATAATAAAGCCTTAAATTAAAAACAAAACCCTTTTTTTTTAATAAGACCGGCCCACTCCCTTATTTCACCCGATCCTTTTGTCTCGTTCGTGAGAATAATGGCGGCTTCGTTCTGTTTAGGGCTTCGTTCCCTTTGTTCCAGTTAGGGCTTCGGTTCTTTGTTCCAATTAGGGCTTCGGTTTCTTCAATCGATCTGAGATATGTTGCCCTAGCTCACTGCTTCTCTGATGGTTGACTATCGCTCGTTTGCAGTTGCTCGATCGAGTTCGTTGTTTGTGAATTCGGTATGTACCGTCTCCTTTTGCTTTACTAAGTTGATACTTGAACTCGATGATTTCATTTGCCAGTGATGATTGGGTTATATATGCGTTCGAATTCGTGTTTGAATTTGTCAATTTGTTCATCTCGGCCACTCGATTACACTTGGATGCTTGTGATAAAATCTGACTTTGTCAATTTCGTATTTCTAGTAGCTTGATTCACACGGCTTTGAATTGCCTTGCTTATCACGGTTTTGATTTTGACTGGTTCACAATTGGCTTCAGCCTTTGAATTTGTGTTGATTGACTATGTTCTCTGTGTTGCTTCTGGCTTGACACACCTGTAGCATGGTCGATTTGCTTGGCCACCAACTGTTTCGAATCTGCACTTATGAATTTTGTTTATCCACTGTTGCCTTTGACTTTACACGGCATTGATTTTCTGGCACTGTTTTAATTCATTGTGATTTTTATATCACTGCTTGATATTCATTTGCATCTATATTGTCAATATCAATATCTGCTTCATTCTGGTTTCATACATGTTGATTCTTGTGCATATTACTGCTATATATGCATTGTGCTTGCCTGTTGCGCTCACTTACTTGCTGTCGTAGACGTTTTGAACTGCATACTTCTTGTTGCAGTCTTGTACAATGCTCGGCCATGTTAGTTTCATATGCATATTTGTGCATATTGACCATGTTGATGTTCTGTTCATTGCTTTTGGAATTTTCACTTCCTTCTGTCCATGTTGGTACTGGCTGTTGTTGAGTTGTTGTGATGTTAGTTCGTCTCTTTGAATTCTTGTAGTTGATTATTTCTTGGTCATTGCACCGATTCTTGGTGGCATTTGGTTCTGCACCATATTGTATGCAGTGTTGCATTGACATGTTGTAGCTGTACTGTCTTGCGCTCGAGTATTTGCTGTTGCATACATGAGTTTGATATTGTCACAGCTCTATATAGTTTGAAACTGTGTCATGGTGATGCATTCTTGAGTCTTGGATATCTTGCATGATTTACTTGCATTGCTTCATGTTGCCTATGTATCACTGCAGTTGCACATTGCTGCTTGTAGCACTTGTATACTTGGTCGAGTCCATTTGCATTCTGCAGGCTTGTACTGTCCACTGCCATCTGTTGCACTGTTGTTTCATTATGACTGCTCTATGTTGTCACTTGATCTTGTATTACTGCCCTTGTGTCTGCACTTGTGAACTTTGTTGCATTCATGTCTTCGACTGTTTGGTTCACTGTGTCACTTATGTGTACTTCAGTTGGTTTATTGATGCATTCATGTTCATGCAGTCTCAGCTCCATTCTGGTTTCTTCCCTGATCTTGCTGTGACATTTTTTTGCATGAGTTACTTCCATTTTTCATGTATCTGCTGACTTGTACTGTGACTCGAATTTTCACTGTCATAAGTTGTGCATGTGTGTTGCAGTTGTTTATATGCACTTCATCACTTCAGTATTGCATTGTTTTCACCTCTGGCCTGTTGTAGTTTGATTGTGTTCATATACACTACTGCCTTGAGTTGAATCCCGTGTGTTATTTGGGTTTGACCTTGTGCTGAATTGTTAGCAGTGCTTTTGTTTGATTTGTGCACACGAGTTGGCGAGGCAGTGCACACGTGTACAAATGTATGTGTGTGTACTGCAGCCACTTATGTATACCTGTCCCTGTAATATCTATGCGCACGACTTTGTGATGAAATCAAGTGTGAATGATGACGAACAACCCAAATAACTGAGGCAAGTCATATTTTCAAAAATCGTATTTCATTTTATATTGCAAAAATATTTCTTTTTCAATTTTACTGCGTTAGTGAATATTTTTGCAGATTTCTCAGATGCTGGATTCAATTTGGAATGCAGTTGAAGATAAAAATATGAGTGTGAGTGATATGTAGTGAGGTTAACTGTAAATGTGAAATGTGATGTGATTGTAATCAAAGTTGTATAGTTATAGTGAGAGATTTAAATTGTACTATTCAAAATTATAATAAATATTTGTTTGAATAAAAATTTCTGTTTGAATTCAAAATCTGTTTAACTTGTTCTGTTTGAATTCAAATTTGAATTCTGTGTAATTTAATTTTATTCAACAAATATTTATTTAATCTATGAAAAAACAAAATAGTACATTACCAAATACATATTATTCAAAATTGTAATAAATATTTGTTTGAATAAAATTTCTGTTTGAATTCAAAATCTGTTTAACTTGTTTAGTTTGAATTCAAATTCAAATTCTGTGTAATTTATTTTATTCAACAAATATTTATTTATTCTATGAAAAATAGTACATTAACAAATACATTTAAATGAATGTATATATGTTTATTATCATCAAACAAAAATCATATAGCGCAAAGCGCATATTCAACACCAAAGACTTAGAGTACGCTAATCTGCAATCCGAGGACTTAGAGATTTATACTCTAGTCCGCGCTCCAGAGACTTAGAGTACTCTAATCCACACTCCAGGGACTTAGATATTTTTATCAAGTCTTTTATACTCTAGTCCATGCTCTGGGGACTTAGAGTACTCCAATCCGCACTCCGAGGACTTAGTGATTTTTATAACTTGTAGCGTCAGCTACCTTTTTTTCCTTATTGTGAAAATTGCTTTTTGATTCGCCCGTGAAAATCAACAACCGATATCATAACCAAAAACCCCTTTGTTTATGTTCATTGGAGGTCGGTATAATTGGTTGATTTTTAACCGTACGCATCTGTTCATACATCACATATGTCGATATCAATCAGTTCTAACACATACTTAACATAACATGCAATAACAGTAATTTAAGCAAAGGAAGCTTCAAGCTTTTATTCATCACAAAAATAAGGACAGAATAATTTGTCTTATTACATATCAAAAAAGTCAAATACCACAACAAATATCAAAAAAATATTATTGAAATATGAAAGAAATAGTCTAGGTGAAATAGCGTTGTAAATGCTTGCTAGTCCATGATCTTAGAAGCGTTACGCCATCAACAGTCGCTAGCTTGAAAGTTCCTTCTCCAAGTCTCTGTTCAATGACGTATCGCCCTTCTCATGTCGGGTTCATGTGCCCAGAGTGTCGTAAGAAGTTCATCTACCCACTCACCTTTAGCCCTTTCCAAATGCTTTTTTAAGATGGACTTTATAATCTTGTTTACAACTTCAACTTCTCCATTTCCTTGAGGGTGAGCATCTGCCATAAACCTTTTCTCAAAACGATACCTTCGACAAAACTCCTTAAACTCAGCACTATCAAATTGAGTTCCGTTATTAGTTACGATAGTTCGCGGAAGACCGAAACAACACACAATGTTTCAAACAACAAAGTTAATGACCTTCTTGGTTGTGATCATAGCCAATAGCTCCACTGCGACCCATTTGGTGAAGTAATCAACTACGATAATCACATATCTCGCACCACCTCTGGAAATCGACAAAGAGCCGATAATGTTGATTTCCCATATAGAAAATGGCCATGGACTAACCATTTGCGTGATCTCTGTTGATGGTGCTTTTGGGACTTTTCCATATATCTGGCATTTTTCAAATCGTCTCACATGATCTACGGCATCCCAGTTCACGGTCGGCCAGTAGTACCCATAACATAGTATTTTTTTTTAGCTAACATTTGTCCCCCGGTGTGATCGCTACACTCTTCCTCATGGACTTCTTTCAAGACACGCTTTATCTCATCATGGGCGATACACTTAAGTAAGGGAATAGAGAATCCCTTTCGATATATAGTTCCTTCTCATATAATATACCATGAGGCTTTACGAAGGGCTTGTCGCTTTTCGTTCCTTTTCTCAGGCAAGATTCCATGCAACAGGTGTTCTTTAAATGGAGACACCCATGGTTACCTTTTGGGTTTCATTTTCGGTACTTGATCAACCTCCATCACATTTATACTTGGGATAGTAGTGTCTTGACCAAAACCAAGCCCATCTGTTGTGCATCGCCAGTGCTTGCAAACTTTGCCAACGATTCGGCTTCTCTATTCTACTCACGTGGGATATGCAAAATATCATAGTATTCGACTGTACCAATACCTCCTAAACTCAGGTATGATATAGGGCAAGCCATTGTCCCTTTGCCTGGTAGTCCCCATTAACTTGGTGCACCACCAGCTGCGAGTCGCAAATATTTCAATAAATTTCACCCTGATCTCTCTATCAAGCTAAATTCCAGCAATTAGCACCTTATAGTGGGCCTCGTTGTTCATAGCAGGGAAATCAAGCTTTAGAGCATGTAAAATTAACCAGTTCTCAAGAGTTACAAGAACGACACCCATGCTGGAACAATGATCATTGGATTCTTCATCGGTATATAGTTTCCATCATACAATAGGGATTAGACCGCTTTCTAGGGGCTCGTCCTGGATGGGGATAACTCTTTGAGGCAGATATGTGATATCGAACTGACTGAGCTCGATGTTCCACTTAAGCAGCCTCTTGGACGACTTGGACTATTAGGACCTATCGTAAGGACTGATTGGTGTAGACGTTGGTTGGATATGCCTAAATGTACGAGCAAAGTTTGCACAATGCGATCACCAAGCAGTATGCCAATTTTGCTATCTTCGAATAGTTTCTCTCGACCCCCATTAATCATTTACAGACATAGTACACCGGTCTTTGGATCCGGTTATCCTCACGAATCAGTGCGGCACTTATGGCATGTGGCGATACTGCTTTGAAAAAACATAGGGTCTCTCCAAATGACTTGCTAAAGCTCAAAACGCACCTTCACAGTCTTACGTACATTCGAAATTCCTCTTCCTCTTCCTTATCAAATTGAAGAAAGGAACAATTTATCGGTCGCCCTAGATATGAAACGACTCAGGGCAGCAACCTCCCCATTCAGGCCCTACACTTGCTTAATAGTTTTGGGTGCTTGTATATCCCGAATGGCTTGAATCTTCTTTGGCTTCATTTTGATTCCTCGCGCATCGACAAAAAAGCCCAGGAACTTCACTGACGCAACACCAAATGAGCACCTGAAAGGGTTGATTTTCATGTATTAAAATCAGAGGAATTGAACATCTCTGTTAATTCTCAAATGTGGTTGTTTGATTGCCGTGACTTCACAAGCATATCATCCACATAGACTTCCATGATCCTCCCAATCAGATCTTTGAACATTCGGTTAAACAAATGTTGATAGGTAGCTCCTGCATTCTTTAATCCGAATGGCATTACTACATAACAGTATAATCCAACATCTGTGACAAAACTAGCATGCTCCTGAACTGGGACGTGCATCGAGATTTGGTTGTACCCTGAGTACGCATATATAAATGACAACAATTCGTGTCCTGCATTCGAATCAACTAGTTGATCAATTCTAGGTAGGGGTAAATTATCCTTAGGACATGCCTTGCTCATGTCCGAATAGTCAATACACATTCTCCATTTTCCATTTGCCTTATTCACTAGCACGGGGTTAGATATCCATTCAGGGTAGAGAGCGTCGTGAACAAACCCGTTGGCTTAAAGTTTATCCACCTCGTCTTTAAGAGCCATGGATCTCTTCGGATCCATACCTCGTCTTTTCTACTTCATAGGGACAAACTTCGAATCAATATTCAATGCATGCCTCGCGATGGCAGGAGAGATTCAACACATGTAAAAATGAGTCTAGGAAAATACATCCAAATTCGCTTGGAGGAAATCAGTAAGTTATCTCATCATCGAAGGGCTAAATTGTGATCCAATCTTCAACACCCGTGATGGGTTGTCGTGGCTGTCTGAGATATCAATCGGCAGTTCAGTTGGCGCTTCCTTGGCCTACTTGTGTTCCTCCTCATCATCCCTCAGATCTATGTCTCCTAGAACTGACTATGGTGCCTAAGCCAAGGCTTAGGCGCTATTTGTCAATCTTCAGTAACTTATATGTAGACAGACTTGTCCATACCCTTTCCCTTCTCTTTCCGCTAAGCCTCTCTCAACTCAGCCACATAACAGGCACGACCAGTTGCATGATCACCATGCATAACACCCACTCTATTATTTGTAAAAAATTTCAACGTCAAACATCATAAGGCAAGGGCTGCTCGAAATTCAGCCAGGGCCAGACGGCCTAGAAAAACATTGTACGGTGATTCAACATCCAAGACAATGAACGGTAGGATCCACACCCTCTTATGTTCACCTTCTCCCAGCTCAACCCGTAACTCGACATAACCTACTACCTCAGTAGCCACACCATTAAAATCATGTATACGAGCTTTAGATAGTTTCAAATCTTTAGCCTCCATCCTCATTGATCATAAGCCTTCTTAAAGATGATGTTCACAGGACTTCCACAATTAATCAAAATTAGGGGCCTCTACTCTATCGGCATCTCTACTTTTGAATACTATATCATCCGCCATTGTACGCTATTGCTTAGCCGGAGTTCCATCCTCAGTATTCAAACAACATTCAAAGTCCACATGTTTCATTTAACATGCATAACACTCCATTTCCTGCCAACTTCGGTCCGCAGGGTGCGGTCCACCAACTATCATGTTTATCACCAACCTCCCACCGGTTTGAGTAGGCTCCTCAGCCCGACGCAGAGCTTGCCCTTGATTAGGATCAGACGTTCCCTACCCTCCCTCCTACGAATTCTTGACAAACTACAACAACTTTTTCTGGCGAATCAATTTCTTAATGGCATCGTGAAGATGCCTACATTCTTCAATATTGTGCCCGTATCATTCATGAAACCGACAGTACTTCTTGATTTTCTTTTGTTCCTCAGTCAATTCTTTCGCACGCGGCTTCCTATACTAGAAAGTGTTACAGGTCGACAGACGGATGTTCTCCAGAGATGCGTTCAGAGGTGCATAGTCGTTATATTCAGGCTTCCTTTACTTCCACTTTCTGGGTTCCCTTTTTCGATTGGGATTTCCTTCTCTGTTCTTTTACTGTTGACCCGGCTAATTTTGAACATAAACTCGAACCTTTTTAGAGCTTTCGCTAGATTGCTTCACCGCGATGTTGCATTGTGTCGCTTCTCCGCTCGGCCCTACAACATTGCTTCTTCTAGACAATACGGCCTCTTCCTTTCTCATGAACTGATTTTCCTTGTGTAGAAACGCTCCAGCATGGTCGGCGGTTTTCCAGCTAGCCAATCACCAAACTCGTATTTTGGGTTAACCTCCCTTGTTACAGCTATAAGTATGGTGTGGTCATTTGGGTTACTAACTTCAGTGGCAACAACATAAAATCTCTCTGTGTAATCCTTTAGTGATTCCCCTAGAGTCTGGATTACACTACATAGTGACATGACATCTTTGGAGGCGTGTGGCATGAATCCGGAATAGCTCCTTGAATCTCGCAGCCAGCTTGTCAATCCTTAAGGTTGATCATGGAGGCAACCTCGTGACCCACATTGTAACAATCCCGAATAGAGTTATAGGGAAACACCTGCATTTGGTAGCATTATTTGCACTCACCGAATCCATCAACCATTCATACCTCATGACGTGTTACTAGGGTCAATCTTTCCTTCATAAGCGGGCGTCGTAGGCATGTTAAACCCCCTAGGATACTCTGCCTACAAAATGTTCTCAGTAAATGGGAGATGACTCCTGAAGACTCTGCAGTCATTGTTTTTCAAACCCTGGTTTTCCCTCATCAGCTATCTGACCATTGCGGATAAATCTATGTTTATATGGGTGGCTCCAGGTGGTGGTCGTGCTCTACCCTTATTGAATGTTCTGGCCGGGGTCTCTAGGGCATTTTATGCCTCCTTGGCCTATTGTCTTTTAGATGCGTATCCTAAACATTCGCCTCATTATCATTCTAGAGAGGTTGTTGACCAGCATCCATGCATGCTCCAGTGTCTAAGTTCCCGATTCCAAGCTGAGTACGACCCCCCAATTGTAGTTGAGGAGTCGTGCCCTTGGTCGAGGGAACGGTACCGACCCCTAAGGAGGGGTCGGGGACGAACCGGTTTGGCATACCAGAATGGTCTACCAAATGTTGCTCCACCGCCCCAGCTCGTATTGTTTCAATCCTGCGGCGCCTATGCCTATGGTGCTCGTCTGATGAGGTTGAGCTATCTGACGCCAAGTACGAAGCGAGACCTCCTCCGATGCTTTGGCATTGCTCTTGAGAAATCTGGTTCATCAGGTTGGCATTAGCCTAGGTTTTCTCGTTTAGCTTCCTATGGCTCTCCACCAGCCCCCTTATCAAGTCATTAAATTAAGCTCTAGTAACAAAATCTGTGGGGTTCTGGACTGCAGCAGCCTCCACATTCGCATTAGCAGGCTGGTTGCTTGAGCCCCTTTATTGGAAACTGGCAGTTTTATTGGCATTAACATTGTAGGAAGTAGATCCGGCGTGCCTTACCATCTTGAATTCCTTTGCTTAGATCATGAAAAACATGAATAGTATCAGTGAAACACCTTATACCCCTTAGTATACCCAAAAAGGTACATTAAAGGATATGATGCGTTATATGTATAACTAAAACATTGCAGAAACTAAGATTCACAAGACAAATAAGTAAAAATATCGAAAACATTTAAATGGTAACTTATTATTCAAAACAAAAATTCATAAATAAGTTTGAAAAACATCACATGTCTCAAATACCAAATGCACATGTCTTACGGAAAATATATTCGCAGTCACATCATCAAAGTACATAAACAATAAAAATCATCCCTCTCATAAAGTATCGGTACATCCAAAGTCAAATGAAAAGAAAATTGAAAGAAAGAAGAATACATGGAGAATGAGAAAGCTTTGCAAATGGGTCTTCAAGAAATCTGAATCTACGATCCTTGCCTCTATTGGCCTGTGGGGGAAAAAAGAAAATAGAGGAGTGAGCAGACTATAAGTCTGGAGAGTGAAATTAATTGCTAGTATTTTTAAGCAAGATAAAGATAATAGACTTAGAAACAGTTCTAATATAAAAGAAAATAAAGGAAAGATAAAACTAGGATAAAATACCATTTAATTGTTTGCTTTGATCGTGATTGTTTGCATTTGTCTTAGATTTCTGTAATTAGGCTGAAATCATAATCCTATTAGGATGAATCCTAATGATACCCGTTGATCGACCTTTTATCTTTATTGTGCCACTGTGAGCTAGTCCCATCCTATGGGTCCCACAGCAAAAGACAAAAGTTTAGCGCTTGGAACGCAGTAGCGACTTATTGATGTTGCACGCTCGATCATCGCCGATACGCACTAACTGTCGCTCCCTCTTGTGACCTCTTACCTACCCTATCAGCATAAGTGTGCCAAGCCTCACCTAATCTATTGTGAGACCAACAATCCTAGTCTGAAAGGGTCCTGTCCAGCCTCAGCTAAGTGTTTTGTGAGACCATCAGTCCTAGTCTGAAAGGGAATGCTGTCGGTGTGGGTCCTATCATAAAAAATCTAGTTGCGCCCCTTACCTAAATCCCCCGATTTGAGCTTCTATCTATTGGCCACTTATTTACCCTTTGTCCGCGCTTCACCTAACTTTTATGAGACCATCAGTCTTAGTCTGAAAGGGTCCTGCCCAACCTTACCTAATCCATTGTGAGACCATCAGTCCAAATTTGAGAGCAAATGTTGTTGGTACGACCCTGTTTCCATCTTTGCTTATTAACTCAATGTAAGTTTTTAAAATAAGCCTTTTTTGTTATTTCTATTCTATTTGCTTATTAACTTAATCTATGTCTTTAAAATAAGCCTTTCTGTTATCTTTGATCTATCTGCTTATTAACTTAATCTAAGTCTTAAAATAAGCCTTTTCTGCTATTTCTAATTATAACCTATGTTATAATCTGGTTATTAACTTAGTCAAAGTTTTAAAATAAGCCTTTCTGTTCTTCCTACTTAATTATAACCTATGATATAATTGTTACTCTTCTGTTTTATCTTTTTAGTTGTAACCACTAGTTATACACATGCTTGCAAATGTCTCAAATTTGCCAATTTCAATCTATCTTCTTTTTATTTTAGTTTATCTTATTTAACATCTAATTTCTGTAAATTTAATGTTTTCTACTTCAATCCATATTTGCGAATTATTCTCTTTTTTAATATTCTTATATTTTATTCGTGCAAAAAGGAATAAAAAGAAACTAAAATTACAGGCTAAATTCAAACGTAAAACAGATGTAAATAAATGCAAATTAAAGTAAATAACTGTAAATTACTGAATAAAAAAACCAAATAAAATAGATTGAAAAGAACTTTAAAAACTAGTTATAAATAACTTACGTAGAAATTCTGTCCAAATTGCAGAAAAATTATAACTATTGAGAACCCTATAATTTTAAATTACTTAAAAATCTAAAATAATTACTAAACACTCACCTGTGGTCCTTAGCTTTGGTCTTTGGTCTTCATCGAACCAATTCTAGAGCGTACCGCTTTAGTCAAATTTTCTATTTAGGGTCCGGCCTCTAGCAATGAACCCAAATATGAGAAAATCTGAATGAGAAAAATAGCTAGGCCTAGGGTCTTATTTATAGTATGGTTTAGGGATCTCAGACCATTGGATTTGAAGATCAAATCTGGTGCAACCACATCATAGGCTCGCTGGGAACCGTCAGATGGAAGCACAAATGCACATGATTTGGAGAAAATTGGAAAACACGTCATCGTTCGTAGTTGAACATTTTCACGTGCAAATACATAGACGAGTCGATCTGCATGTCGACCTACAGGTCGATCTATGGCCTTGGAGGTCGACCCTAGGGTCGACCTGGCCTTGGTCTGCATAGACCTGACCTATATTTTTTATTTTTCGTTTAATTTCTTATTTCTTGTTTATTTCATATCTGCTTCGTTTTAGCTCAGATTTTGACAAACTATATATGAAAATTGACAAGAAAATTACCACAGAAACAATAGTGTAACTTACGTAATAACTTACGTAGCTCAATTCTGACAATTTCACAAACCTTTTTTATTATTTAATTAATTCATTTAACTAATTATAGCTTAAATTTTGGGTTATTACATTTTCCCCTCCTTAAAGGATTTTCTCCCCGAAATCTTTAAACACGGAAGAATAAAATAAATATCTTCATCCAAATTCTACAACCATATACTCAATCATCATCCATTACATCTATTGTCCTTAATTTTTCTAATGCAATTTATGATATATATATATATATATATATATATATATATATAAATATATATATATATATATATATATATATGCAAATAGTGTAGTGTTAATGCCTCTGTCCAATGCAAAAGATTAGGGGGTCTACTAATTCAGTCGATCTCCTTTTTATGCAATCATGTATGTGCCATATATCCAAATGAATGCAAATTCCCAAATGACAACTGATAGTTCTATATGCGTGCTACAATCATCATCCAAATGCAATAACCATATGTTAATCATCCATATATAGCAACCATGAAATAAAATAAAAATGCAAATGCGCACGTCACCCATATGCATATGCTTTAGTGACCTAGTTAAGTCGATCCCTAAGAGATAATAGTGCCTAGTGTACATATATGCGTCCATTAGCATCCACTAGCAAACACTTGCAACCACTAACGTCCATCATACATAACATGTTCTAGTAACATGTTTACATTCGGCCCTACCATCCATAGGTTAAATCCTAAGATCTATCCTCGCAAAGGATACTAAAGGAAAGAACCTATTCAAAATTAAAGATGGAAATATGAAATTCAAAATGTACCATTGAAAAGATACGGATAAGAGGTACGTATTTTCTCTTTAGCCTCCCACCTAGCTTCTTCAATGCTGTCTCCCCACTGCACCTTAACCCAAGGTACTTCCTTATTCCTAAGCTTCTTGATATCACACCCAATGATCTTGGTAGGAATGCGACGAACCGATGCTTCTCTCTCCACTTCAACTTCCTCAAGTTGACTAGGTTCCACTACCTCTGCTAAATCAGGTAAGCACTTTTTTAAGTGCAAAACATGAAAAACATCATGAACTCCCACAAGCCTCTCCGGTAGTTTTATCTGATATGCCATCTTCCCTACCCTTTCCACAATGGAGAACAGTCGTACGAATCTGAGAGAAAATTTCCCACTTGATCCAAATCTTACTACCTTCCTTAGCAAAGATACCTTAATGAAATCCAAATCTCCTAACTTAAACTCAATATCCCTTCTCTGCTTAGCTGCATAGGATTTCTGTCTATCTTGGGCCGTTTTCATCCTTCTCCTAATCAAATCAACCTTTTTCGACGTCTCTCTAACCATATTGGGATCAAGTAGCAATCTCTCTGTAGACTCCAACCAACATGAATGTGACTTGCACGGTCTTCCATAAAGAGCTTCAAAAGGTGTAATCCCAATGCTAGCCTGAAAACTGTTATTATATGCGAACTCTACTAAAGGATGATGCTCCTCCCAAATTCCTCTAAAATCAAGGATGCATATCCTCAACAAATCTTCAAAAATTCTATTAACTCTCTCCTTTTGTCCATCCGTCTAAGGGTGATAGGCCGTACTCAATCTAACATGTCCCTAAAGTCTCTTGCAAGCTTCTCCAAAACTCGCTAGTAAAGATAAGGTCTCTATCGCGCACTATGCTAGATAGAACTCCATGAAGTCGGACCATCTCACGGATATATAAGGATGCCAAATAAGGTGCCATCATCTTACTCTTGACTGGAATGAAGTAGGCGCTCTTAGTCAAACAATCTACAATCACCCAAATATTGGTATTCCCTTTCCTAGATAAGGGTAAACCATATATGAAGTCCATCGAAACACTATCCCACTTCCATTCGGGCACATCCAATGGTTAAAGCAATCCATCGGGTTTCTGGTGCTCTGCCTTAACTCTTTGGCGCACAAGAACTTAGCTATAAACTCTGCCACATCCTTCTTCATGCCACTCCAATAAAACACTTTCTTTATGTCCCTATACATCTTATCACCACTCGGATGAATAGTCATTCAAGAATGGTGTGCTTCTTATAGAACTACTCTCATTAAATCACTAGTGCGTGGGACACAAAGTCTTCCATCTCTCATTAGCCACCCGTTACTATCAATGGAATAGCATTTGAGATGTCTAGAAACCTATCCTCTGCTAATCCTATCCAACATATCTATAAGCTCTGAATTCTCTCGCTGCCTTGAGCCAATCTGTTTTATGAGGGTAGGCTTAACCTCAAGTGCTGCCAATAATCCTAGGGGAATATCCGTAGAGGGCTTAAAATCAAAAGTGAAAATAAACTCTAGACTTTTCCTCTCCACGAACATTGAACTAAGTTTGCTCTCTTCCTATTTAACGTATCTGCAACCACGTTTCCCTTGCCAGGGGTGTAGGCCATCTCGAAGTCATATGATGCTAGAAACTCCATCCAATGCCACTGCCTCTATTTTAAATCCTTTTGTGAGAAAAGGTACTTCAATGATTTGTGGTCAGCGAAAAGCTCGAACCTCACTCCTACCAAGTAATGTCTCAAAAACTTAAGTGCAAAAACAATAACAGCTAACTCCAAATCATGGGTGCGGTAGTTCTTCTCATAAGTTCTCAGCTGCTTACTTTCATAGCATACTACCCCTCTTCTTACGTCAATACTACTCCAAGACCCATCCCACGTGCATCAGTGTATATTGTAAAAGGCTTAACTCCGTCGGGCAAAACTATCACTGGTGCACTAGTATGGGCACTCTTTAGCATCGTGAAGGAATCCTCACAATCTACATCCCACACGAATGCCATAATCTTCTTAGCGAGGCGAGTAAGCGATGCTGAAATGTTAGCAAAATCTCTAATAAACTTCTTATAATAACCAGCCAAACCTAGGAAGCTTCTAAGTTCGGTAATGTTCTTGGGGTCCTTCCAATCTTGTACTGCTACTACCTTAGCGAGATCAACTGCTAGACCCTCTCTTGAGACCATATGCCTCAAGAAACGCACCTACTTATGCAAATAGTGACATTTCGAGAACTTTGACTTCAACTGATGAACATGAAGTGTACAAAGAACTTCTAGATGAACAACATGCTCTCCCATACTCTTGGAAAACACCAAAATGTCGTCCATAAATACCACAACGAACTTATGTAGGACATCTTGAAAAATGCGGCTCGTCAAATCTACAAGATAGGCCGGGGCATTGGTTAGCCCAAATGGCATAACAAACCACCCAAAGAATCCATCAGGTGTCCTAAATGCTGTCTTATCGATGCTATCTTCAGTGACCCTAAGATGATGAAATCCAGTTGCTAAATCAAGTTGAGAAAATACTGAAGAGCCAACTAACTGATTATAAAGATCGTTTAACCTGGGAAGTGGGCAACGATCCTTCTTTGTGAGCTTATTCAACTCTTTATAGTCTACGTAAAGTCAAAGGGAACCATCCACCTTTGTAGTGAAGATGACTGGCGCTCCCCACTCAGATATGCTCCGTCTGATGAAGCCTTTCTCAAATAGCTCACAGATCTGCTTGCTTAACTCCTTCCTCTCCCTAGGAGCCATATGTCTTACGGGAAATACCATTGGCTTAGCATTTTCATTCAGACAGATCCTAAAGTCAATCTCTCTCTTAGAGGTAGTCCCCTAACCTCTTCAAAAATGTCTGGGAAATCTCTAATGACTGGAACGGAATCTAGCTCTCATAATGATGAATCAAGGGAATAAATGAAGCTCAACATGACCGACCTCTGTGGGTTGCAAGATACCTCGAGACTCCTATCGCTGCATGTCTCTAATCTGACAACTCTTCTCTCGTAGTCCAATATCGCTCCATAAGTGGATAGCCAATCCATCTCCAAAATTATTCCATATCGCAAAAATCCCAGTACATAGGCACCGCAATCAAACTTTGCGCCTGGTATAAAAATTTTCAAACCCCTACAAATCATAGATAAATGTGTCGATCCTCTTATGGAGTTTGAAACAACTATAGCATCTACTACTAGAGAAATATCTAAGTGCAAACAATCAACCGAGGAACTAGAAATGAAAGAATGAGATGGTCCAGAGTCAAAAAGAATCTGAATAGAAAAATCCGAAATAGAAATCAACCTTCTATAGAGACTTTCCTACCTCGATCCGGTCCACTGCTAGAAGGTGCTGCATCCAAAGCCTATACCTATGTTGTAGGTGTGCGTGCTCTCTTCTCCATCCTCTAAGGACAAGCTCTAGTAAGGTGTCCAGGCTGCCCACAATTGTAACACCTCCCTTTGATCGAGCATTCCTTACAGCCCTTTGCGAAATGCCCAACCAATCCACAACTATGACATTTCTCGTCTTTCCTGATCCACTTTTGAGGTCCTCCTTCTTTCCTTTTATTCTTATCCTTATTATTCTTCCACCACTGCTTCTTAGAGTTTTTTGATTTAGGGACCTCCTTAACCTCTCCCTTCAGCTGTACAGATGCAAGCTGAACTCTCTATCGATCCTCCCATCCTAACAATCCAAATATCTGCTCTGTATCCCTTAACCAAGCTTGTGCCTCCACGAAATCCTCCGTGTTGGAAAACATTCTACCTCCTAGACTGGCAAAGTCCCTACATAGCTTAGAAACATTGGCTGTTGTAGGTGGATTAGCGGGATCTCCACTTGCTGGTGCTATATTGGGTGCTTGCCCTTGCACCTTTGGTACAGTAGCTCTATGAAACCAGTCGGCCATACTATGCAAAAAAAAAAAATTATGCTCAAAAGAATCGAAAGAAGGTTGAACTGGACTTTGAGGGGATTTTTATAAAAACTCTTTTGTACCTGAAAACTAGTTCTAGAAGTTTCTTTCTGAAAAATACTTTTAAAATATGTTACCTTTGAAAAATACTTTACTTTTTAAAACAAGTTTTTAGAAATCCTGTAACCCTAGACTCTGATACCAAGTGAAACACCCAATACCCCTTAGTATACCCAAAAAGGCGTGCTAAAGGATATGGTGCGTTAGAGGTTTAGCTAAAACAATACAGACACTAAGATTTACAAGACAAATAATTAAAAACAGCGGAAACATTTAAACGGTAACTTATTATTCAAAATAAAACTTCATAAATAAGTCTGAGAAATATCACATGTCTCAAATACCAAATACACATGTCATATGAAAAATATAATCTCAGTCACATCATCAGAGTACATAAACAATAAAAATTATCCCTCTCATAAAGTACCAGCACATCCAAAGTCAAATGAAAAGAAAATTGAAAGGAAGAAGAATACATGAAAATGAGAAAGCTTGTAACGACCCTGAATTTTAAACAATTTAAATTGAGAATATTTAATTTATTTTAAATATTTGAATGATGGTTTGGATTGAATTTTCAATATAACTATTGAATATGGCGATTAATTTTTAGAATTTAATCCATTGAAAGTTGAATAAAAAAAATTTGAATCTTCAAATTTAAGCCAATTAAAAATATTTCAAAGGCTTGTAAAATTCATATTGATAATACTGAAGATTATAGAAGCTTCAGAATTGAATTTTAAAGTGAATTATTCAGTTTTGAAATTTAATCGTTTGAATCGATATTCAAAAATAGCCGTCCGAGGCACAGTCTCGGAATTCGACGAAACCAGTTCCATTGGGTCCGTAATATTGAATTATTTCCGGATTTCAAATTTCGTATTTTTCTGAGTTAATATGTGAGCACACGAGATGTAAACGCGCTGAAATAAAAAAATCGAATTCAAATTAAAATTTGAATTTAAATTGGTCAAAATCAAAACACTGTTCTCCCCTTCAATTACGCCTGAAATCATGCAGAAGATCATGGAACAAGATCGTGATAAACATGCCTTCGTACAAACGTTACATTTGGTATCAGAGCTTATGGTTAGCGACAACCATGGTTCTGTTGGGTGTTACTCGTTAGAGATAGAGTCAGCAGTACTCTAGAATGAGTTTGAGTGTAATAATAGATATGAGCGCGTATTTGTTAGTGAATATAAAATTGATTTTGGGATCGGGTAAATAAGATAATTTTGCCCAAAACTATTTTTGTATAGAAAAGAAATGATTTTCTATGAATTGTTATAGTATATGGTTGCATGATTGTTAAGAAGTGATAATATTGAATTATTATCATTAGTATATGGAATTAAATAAGATAGATTGGATTCAAGTAAATTAACTTGATAATTTATTCATTTGTGAAATAATTTCAAATGGAATTGAATTCAAATAGAATTGAAATTGTGAATTGAATTGAAGAGTAAAATTGAATGAAATGAATATGTAACTTCAATAGTGAAGTTAAAATATATAAGAAACATATATCGAAATTTTGCAATAGAATTGGCAAATTGGTTTGAATATTGTATTTGGATTTGGATGCTACTACTAGCAGGTTATACATGTATATAAAGGAATTGAGATTTTGATTTCAAAGATAAAATTGAATTGCTCGACAAAAAGGTACGTATTTGAATTTCAGTATGAAATTTGATGACTTTCTTCTCTAGCCACTTGGCTTTTCTCTTTTCTTTTTGATTCTGAGGGGCCGTGGTGCCATTTTGTAGTCGTACCGAGCTAGCCGCGCAAAGGAGACGCTGGCGAAATTTTTCGAAAATTTAGGGTGTTAGAAAAATTTTGAGAAATTTTGAAAGTTTGAAATTTGAATTTGAATTTAAATTTGAATTGTTAGTAAAACAATGCTGTTTGAAACTATAATTGAAGTTGGAAAGCTAGTTGAAATGATAGTGAATCTCTAGTAAAAAGATTTAGGTTAGTAAGTTGATAAAACAATTTGGATTGTGAAAAATAGTAGACAGATTAAGGATCGTTCTTCTTAACTTATAATTTCGGGACGAAATTCTTTTAAGGGGGAAAGATTGTAACGACCCTGAATTTTAAACAATTTAAATTGAGAATATTTAATTTATTTTAAATATTTGAATGATGGTTTGGATTGAATTTTCAATATAACTATTGAATATGGCGATTAATTTTTAGAATTTAATCTATTGAAAGTTGAATAAAAAAAATTTGAATCTTCAAATTTAAGCCAATTAAAAATATTTCAAAGGCTTGTAAAATTCATATTGATAATACTGAAGATTATAGAAGCTTCAGAATTGAATTTTAAAGTGAATTATTCAGTTTTGAAATTTAATCGTTTGAATCGATATTCAAAAATAGCCGTCCGAGGCACAGTCTCGGAATTCGACGAAACCAGTACCATTGGGTCCGTAATATTGAATTATTGCCGGATTTCAAATTTCGTATTTTTCTGAGTTAATATGTGAGCACACGAGATGTAAACGCGCTGAAATAAAAAAATCGAATTCAAATTAAAATTTGAATTTAAATTGGTCAAAATCAAAACACTGTTCTCCCTTTCAATTACGCCTGAAATCACGCAGAAGATCATGGAACAAGATCGTGATAAACATGCCTTCGTACAAACGTTACAAAGCTCTACAAATAGATCTCAAAGAAATATGAATCTACTGTCCTTGCCTATGTTGGCCTATGGGAGAAAAGGGGAAATAGAGGAGTAGGTCAGACTATAAGTCTGGTGAGTGAAAGTAACTACTAATATTTTTAAACAAGATAAAGATAATAAACTTAGCAACAATTCTAGTATAAAAGGAAATAAATGAAAGATAAAACTGGGATAAAATGTTGTTTAACTATTATCTTTAATTTTGATTGTTTGCACTTGTCTTAGATTTCTATGATTAGGTTGAAATCCTAATCTTATTAGGCTGAATCTTAATTCTACTCATTGATTGGCCTTCTATCTCTGTTGTGCCACTATGAGTTAGTCCCATCCTACGGATCCCACAGTAAAAGGCACTTGTTTAGTGCATGGAATGCAGTAGCGACTTATTGATGTCGCATGCGTGATCAACGCCAATACACACTAATTGTCACTCGCTATTGTGACCTCTTACCTCCCCTATCAACATAAGCATGCCAAGCCTCACCTAATCTTCCGTGAGAACATTAGTCCTAGTCTGAAAAGGTCCTGCCCAGCCTCAGTTAAGTGTTTTATGAGACCATCAGTCCTAGTCTGAAAGAGAATGCTGTCGGTGCGGGTCCTACCAAACAAAATCTAGTTGCGCCCTTTCCCCGATTTGATCTTCTATCTATTGACCACTTATTTACTATATGTCCTAGCCTCAACTAACTATTGTGTGACCATCAGTCCTAATATGAAGGGGTCCTGCCCAGCCTCACCTAATCTGTTGTGAGACCATCATTGCTAGTCTGAAAGGGAAGGCTGTTGGTACGGGCCGTGTTTCTGTCTTTGCTTATTAACTTACTGTAAGTTTTTAAAATAAGTCTCTTATGTTATTTCCGTTCTATTTGCTTATTAACTTAATCTAAATCTTTAAAATAATCCTTTTCTATTATCCGTACTATATTTGCTTATTAACTTAATCTAAGTCTTAAAATAGGCCTTTTCTGTTATTTCTAATTATAACCTATGTTATAATCTGCTTATTAACTTAGTCAAAGTTTTAAAATAAGCCTTTCTGTTCTTTTTACTTAATTATAACCTATGATATAATTGTTACTCTTCTGTTTTATCTTTTTTAGTTATAACCACTAGTTATAAACATGCTTGCAAATGTCTCAAATTTGCATATTTCAGTCTATCTTCTTTTTATCACAGTTTTTCTTATTTTACATGTAATTTCTATAAAATTAATGTTTTCTACTTTAATACATATTTATGAATTATTCTCTTTTTTAATATTCTTATGTTTTATTCACGCAAAAAGGAATAAAAAGAAACTAAAATTTACAGGCTACATTCTAAAGTAAAATTGATGTAAATAAATGCAGATAATAGTAAATAACTATAAATAATTGTACATCACTGAATAAAATAGCTAAATAAAAATAACCAAATAAAATAGACTGAAAAGAACTTTAAGAACTAGCTGTAAATAACTTATATAGAAATTGTCACAAAATTATAGAAAAACTACAACTATTGAGAACCCTATTATTTTAAATTACTTAAAAATCTAAAATAATTACTTAACACTCACATGTGGTCCTTAGATCTGGTCCTTGGTCTTTCTTGATCCAGTTCTAGAGCGTAGAATATTTTTATCAAAATGATTTCCTCCTTAGAAAAATTTTCAATTTAAGGTCCAGCCTTTGGCAATGAACCCAAATAGAAGAAAATCTAAATAGAAAAGTAGTTAGGCCTATGGTTTTATTTATAGTATGGTTAAGGGATCTCAAACTGTTGGATTTGAAGATTAAATCTGGTGCAACCACGTCATAGGTCGCTGGAAACCATCAAATGGAAGCACGAACGCACAAGATTTGAAGAAAATTGGAAAACATGTCATCGTTCGAACCAAGATATTTTCAAATACACAGGCGGGTCGACCTGCATGTCGACCTACAGGTCGATCTATGGTCTTAAGGGTCGACCCTAGGGTCGACTCGGCCTTGGTCTGGCTCGACCTGACTCATATTTTTTATTTTTCATTTAATTTCTTATTTCTTGTTTATTTTGTATCTTCTTCGTTTTAGCTCGAATTTTGACAAACTATATATGAAAATTACCACGGACACAATGGTGTAACTTACGTGGCTCAATTCTGACAATTTCGTAAACCTTTTTTATTATTTAATTAATTCGTTAAATTAACTATTATAGCTTAAATTTTTGGGTTGTTACAATCTGTAAGTTCTAAAAGTGAACATGGATCTCCTTTAGGGGAATTCTTCAATCCAGTAGAAATAAAGGTGATCCTATAGCCTGAGAATCAGCTTTCTCAGTGAAAGCACCAAAAAATTTATAAACAAATTTGTCAAAAACACCCGATAATAGATTTATATAGTGAAATAAATGAAGACATTAAATAAAAACTGAGGAATAACGCTAGATATTGAGGAAAATATAACAGAAAGCAAAAAAACAAGATTTATAGTGGTTCGACGCTAATTGCTTGCGTCCACTTTGAATACTTTATTTATTGCTTCATTACTCAATTGATTACAATTACAATTAACAAGAAATAACTTAAGAACAAGTTAGAACAAAGGGAAGCTGATTATAATAATGGTAGAGTTTCGCTTATCAGGCAAAAAGGAAAGTCCGTATAAATAGCACCCTTCCCCTATATTTATAGATGAAGGCAGCCTCCAATCTGATTGAAACTTCAGCACCTAGACCCTCTCGACAATATGGACCCACCATAGGGAGGGCTAGGTCCAACTCTCAATGAAAAGGGGTCGGTACCGACCCCTTCTTGGGTTGAGTTGGAGTAGCGACCTCTATGGTGGCTTTCTTACAATCTACATTGACGTTGCCTTAAATATCATACCACTTGGACTTGTGAATCTTTGGTTCTCATCATGTTTGAGTTACAGTTCTAATTTGATCAAGGTAATGCCGATCCGAGGTGCCTCCTTCAGCTACACAGACCCATCCTTCTGGGATTATGCAGACTCGATCCATTCTTCATCCATTTGTATCGAGCCCCACTCATTATGCCAATCCATATCATCATGCCGAACAAAACAAGACCATGCCAATCCAATACCATGCCGACCCGATAATATGCCGATCCAATACTATGCCGACCGATACCATGCCGACCCGATACCATGCCGATCCGATACCATGTCGACCCCTCTAATATGCTGACCCCTTCTCGTATACGCCACTACTATATTGATCCATTCCTACACCCTTTAGCTTGCCAAATGCCTATGCCGACCCCTATTCCACCAAGATAACCTTCATAACTATGATTCCCTGTATCATCTATTCGTCGACCCTATTTACCCTAGGCTAGATATAACTGTCTGGATAACATACTCTAGTTATGTTGATGTTGTCTCGTGGCTATCTTTCCCATTAATAGTCAAGACTGGTCTCTGTAATCACCTTTGTATAGCCAAGCCAAGGTACCGTGTGACAATATACCTGTTGAATTTATTTCAGTACTACTGCTATATAGATTGTTAAATGTTGTAGTTTGATTGTTTGGCCATATTGGATATGACACCGACAAATGTGAAAAGCCGAACCTTGTTAACCCAAAAAATGGATCAATGTCTTGGATTGAGTGTGAAAGCACCAGCCATGTTTGTCAGGGAAAATAAGATTGAAAAAGTAATGGTAAATCATAGAAAAAGTAAATGAACAAGAGATTTTTATAGTGGTTTGGCTGTTAACGAAGCCTACGTCTACTTTATGGATTTTATTGATGTAATGACTGTTGATCATAGGTACAAATTGATTACAATTTGAGTGTTTGAATTCGTGGAAATCAAGCTGCCATTAAAGGAAACAAAAGGAAGGATGTCAATTGTCCCACGGTAACCATTGTGAGGAAGAAGAAGGTTAATGAATCTTCGTAGCAGAGTTTCTCGAGTGATCAGAACAGGCCCCCTTCTTGTTCGAGGCAGACCGGTATTTATAGGATTTAGAGAGCACTCGGGTTGAAACTATTACACCAGAGACTTGTAGTCATTGGTAGGATAAAGCCTGTAAAGTTTGGGAGCAATATGAGCTAACTGTTTGGATCAGTACCTATCCAAATAGTTTCACGATTTTTGCGCAACTCCCATCCTACGAGCTTACTTATCTGCTTGTGAGGCTTCTCTTGTAATTTCATGACTTATTAAGTTGTTTCAACGATGATTCACTAGTAGTTTAGATTGATCTATAACCCAAATCAGATAATTTCAACTTAGATCCTAAGAATGTTATCAAACTTGGTTGATAGGCTTAGGAGAGATGTAAGAGCACAACGCATATGGAATGGGACATCCATAAGCCAATAATTTGGATCGTTACCAATCCAATTGGATCGAATCGTTACCGATCCAAATAATTGGCATATTTTGACTTCAAACTCCTTGGATTCCTTTGTCATGTGCTTTTGGATCTTTCGATCAAGCTCCGAGTCATTCTAACTTAGCTTGAATGTTCTAACTCCTTTTGACTTCTGCTGGGTTAAGAAACCGGTTAACATTTACCCCTTAAAGTACATCTTTTGGATGAAAGGTGTGCTTTGCTTCAAAACAAGTTCCAGTAATGAGTCTTCGATTGTTGAGCTTTCCATCTGCTTTAGCCTTGGTGAACAGTCCAGTTCCTTTGGATTCTTTTGCCCATCTTCTTACTCTCTAGTGAGGGGACTTCTTCTTGCACTCTTGCTCCGCCTCTTCGGTCGAGACTCTATGGTGTTCGGTATCATACAAGTCCATCCACTCGCTATCCGAGAAGGGGACTTGCACCTTGCACTCTGATCCCGTCTCTCTGATCTAGACTTTATTGCATTCAAAATCAGTCATCACATCAAATATGGAATTTATAAGATTCAAATTTCAAATCAAAGTAAAGAATCAAAAATTAAATAAGCAGAAATCTTGAATATTGTCCCAAACATCCGACTCAGAGCATGGCAAGGGACCAATCTTGGATTTGTGCACGTCCAAGCGGTTTGAGATTATTATCCTAAGCAGTCATCCTAGACGTCTGACTCAGAGAGCGACTAGAAACCAATCTAGGTTCGGCACATGTTTAAGCGGTTTTAGATCATTATTGTTTATACCACTAATATACAAAAATAGAAGCGCAAAAAAGAAACCAAAGCAGGGAGTAGTAGTCGGATCTGACTTTCCATCCATCTCGGTTATGGGATTATCTGTCTCGGCCCACATACATGGGCATTCCTTAAAGCATCTTTAGTGGGTGGTGGCTGCTCTAGCTACGTTATCTCAACTCTATTCCTCATGTACTATGGCAACTTGTTGTTTTAAACCAATTCTTTTATTAGATCACGAAGATGTCGGCACTCATTTGTCTCATGTCCGCTCAGTTCATGGAAGATGCAAAACTTTTTAGATCCTTCTTCTCGATCAGTGGGCTCTCTTCTCAGAGGCTTCCGGTAGGGAATATGCCCCTATTGTCTAGGTATATCCTTTCCAGAATTTTTAATCAGCTTAGAGTAGGAAGAGAATTTGGGCTCTCTCCTTTGTCGTTCCGGTTCTTTAGAATCATCATTAGCTTCTCTTTTCCCTTTGTCCCATCCAAATCCTGCTCCGGAGAATCCCTTACCATCTACAACATAAATTTCAGTGTCTTCAGCTTTATCTACAGCATCCTCCTAATGTAAATATTTCTTAGCTTCATAGTAAGACTCAACAAGATCCATTAGTGGATCCCTCTTAAGTGTAGCCTTGAAGTCAGTCTGGCTTGCGGCCTCAAACACTGCCGCCATATAAAATCACTGATGGATCTGACCTATCGACTGCAGCCATTGCTGTATTGAATCTTGTTAAATAACTTCTCAAGACCAGCATGCCTTTGTTTCACATTCGCCAACGTCATCACATTCTTCGGTTGTGAGACGTGAACTCGAAATTGTTTTAAAAATCCGTCCACTAACTCGGTCCACGTTCTAATAGACCCACTTTCTAGCTGTCTAAACCACATCGCCACCAAACCCATTAAATATAATGGGAAGCACCACCTCATTACTTCCGTGGAAGCATCCAACTCCTCCGTATGTCGGGTATATCTCATCAGATGAATCATTGGATCGGTCTTTCCATCGTACATTTCCAGTGAAGGAAGCTTGAAATCGAGAGGATTTCTTGTATTTTAGATGTTAGTAGTAAACGGGTTTCTATTCACATCTTCCAAACCCTGATCTGTTGGACCTCCTCTAACCAGCCTTCTTACCAATTTAGTAATTCAATTTTCATCATCCAATGAAGGTCTTTGTCCGAAAGCGATGTTCTGCCTCCCACCTTGGCAAGGGAAATCCGATGCATACTCCGTTGGTTGCGCACTAGTATTCTACCATACTCTCCTAGTCCTATTTTGTCCTCCGCTCCTCTGAGGTAGCCCTGGCATATATTCCTCTTCCTGTTGCAATCCAGTATTTGGATTAGATCCTATACTACCAGTTCCTGGAGTTTCAACGGTCACTCCATTATTGGCCCTTTCGCTGCCAGCTCCAATATTGATCCCATCACCGGCGTTGATTCCCAGGTTGACTCCCGTGTTGCCCACAAGTATCGGTTTCTCTAGGCATGGAGGCAATGTTCCATCTCATTCTAATTCAATTCTAGTAGCTCCTGTATTGTTTTCTTGAGTCTGAATTCCTACGGCTCCTGCAATTCCTTATTGTCCCATCCTTTGGAAGAATCCTTCCATCATCTCTTGTTGCCTAGCCAAGATCCCATCTTGCATCTCCTTCATTGGCCTTTCCATATCTTCTCTAGCTACATAGTTGGATTGGTGAGAATTTGAGGATATTTTCTGACCCTTCCAGACTCTGATTGACTTGCTCCAGTTGTAGTTCTAGTGTTAGGCCTCTTCATATTTCCCAATTCTCAGATCCAAGCTTTATGTTTTCAGATCTACCATTTCTCACAGCGAAAGCACCGAAATGTTAACCTAAAAAATGGATCAACACTCTGAATTGAGTATGAAAGCACCAGCCCTGTTTATCAGGGCAAATAAGGTAGAAAAGGCAATAGTAAATCACAAAAAAAGTGAATGAACAAGAAATTTTTATAGTGGTTCGGCTGTTAACGAAGCCTATGTCCACTTTATGGGTTTTATTAATGTATTAATTGTTGATCACAGGTACAAGTCGATTACAATTTGTATGTTTGAGTTCCTGTAAATCAAGCTGCCATTAAAGGAAAAAAAGGAAGGATCTCAATTGTCTTATGGCGGCCATTGTGAGGAAGAAGAAGGTTGAGGAATCTTCACAACCGAATTTCTCTAGTGATCAGAAAGGGTCCCCCTTCCTGTTGGAGATAGATTGGTACTTATAGAATTTAGAGAGAACTCGGGTCGAGACTACTACATCAGAGGCATGTAGTCATTGGTATGAGGAAGCACGTAAAGTTTGGGACAATTCAAGCTAACTGTTTGGATCGGTATCGATCAATTGGATCGAATCGGTACGGATCCAAATAATTGCATGATTTTTGCGCTTCTCCTATCCTACGGGCTTATTTATTTGTTTGTGAGGCTTCTCTTGTAATTTCATGACTTGTTAAGTTGTTTTGACGATGATTCACTGGTAGGTTAGATTGAACTATAACCCGAATTGGATAAGTACTCATTTCTTTAACTCAGATGCTAAGAATATTATCAAACTTGGTCGAAAATCTTAGGAGAGATGTAGGAGCACAACACATTTGGATTGGGACATCCACATGCCAATAATTTGGATCGGTACCGATCCAATCGGACCAGGTCCGTACCGATCCAAATATTTGGCCTATTTTGACTTTAAACTCCTTGGGTTCCTTTGTCACGTGCTTGTAGATCTTTCGATCAAGTTCCGAGTCATTCCAGCTTAGCTCGAATGTTCTATCTCCTTCCAACTTCTGCTAATTAAAAAACCTAATTAAAAACCTTTTGGTGGAAAAAGAAGTAATTGCATTGGTTAAGTGCTATAGTAGCTATTGGCCTCGTTATAGTATTTTGAAATACTATTAATTATTGTTTGGCTTGGAATGACATGAACAAGTGAAAGATTAGAAGTAAGTAGAGATTTCAAAAAAAGGAAAAAATAAGAGAATTTTCCCCATGCTATGAGGTATTCGGTTGATGAGAAGGGATGTTTGAGAAGAGATAGATGTCTTTGTATCCTAATGATTGATGATTTGATGAGAGATGTGCTTATGGAGTGTCATCACTCAACGATGACCATTCATCCCGAAGGAGATAAGATGTACAAGGACCGGAAGAGAACTTTCTTTTGGAATGGAATGAAGAGAAGCACATGTGAGTTTGTTGCTAGGTGTTTGACATGTCAGAAGATAAAAGCTAAGCAAGAAAAGCCTAGCAGATTATTATTACCTTTGGAAATTTCGACTTGGAAGTGGGAACATATTTTGATGGATTTTATGGAAGGATTGCCTAAAAGTTAAAAGGGCAATGAGGCTATTATGGTTATTATGGACAGACTCACTAAGAGTGTCCATTTTATTCCGATTAGGAGAAATATGACTAGAGCCTCTCTCGCACAGATTTATATTAAGGAAATAGTTCGTCTATATGGAATTCCTATAAGCATAGTCAGTGATAGGGATCCTTGTTCACTAGCAAGTTTTGGAGGAGCCTACAAATAGCTTTGGGAAATTCTTTGAATCTTAGCATGGATATCACCCACAAGCTGATGGAAAAACAAACAGGGTGAATAGGATTTTGGTGGACTTGTTGAAAGCATGTTTCATGGATTTTGGGAAACATAAGGAGCAACATCTACCTTTGGTTGAGTTTGCATATAATAATAGCTATCAAACAACGATTAGTATGGTCCCTTTTGAAGCACTTTATAGGCGGCCGTGCAAATCGCCTAGTTATTAGTAGGAAACCACCAACAAAGTATTGCTCGGACTTGATTTGATCTGTGATACCATGGAAAAAGTACAGTTGATCAAGCAAAGGATGAAAATAGCACAAGACCGTCAGAAATCTTATGCGGATAAAAGAAGAAAATAGCTCAAATTTAAGGTTGGAGATATGGTACTTGTTAAAATCTCCCCCTTTAGAAAAGTTGTTACGTCTGGCAAGTCTAGAAAATTGATATGTAGGTTTGTTGGGACATTCAGAATTTTGGAAAGAATATAAAAATTGGCATACGTGTGGATGAGCTTATACATAATGCAAGCAATAATTGGACCAAATTGTCAACCCACCACCAACTCACGTGCATAGGAAGATTCATTTTTCTTCAGTAGCATGCTTCACCATTTTTCCTCGGCCTTTTTCACCAGATAACTAACCTTCAACTAAATAATCCCCTCTTGCGAACGAGCCTGATAGATGAGCAGCTAGCAACATATCATGCTTTGCTTTGTTGATTAATCTAAAAAAATGATCAAACATCATCATACTAGTATTAAGGGTGGGCATTTAACCAATTTAACTGACTTAATCGACTGAATCGACCACAACCGTACCGAATTGACCACTAAAATCGATTAATCGACATCATTGGTTAACCAACCGACTTTAATTGAATATTTTTGGTTTGGTGAACGGTTAACAAAAATAGGTCGGTCGGTTAACTATTAACCGAACATGCTATATTTTAATGTATTTAATATTTGATGATTTTGATTCTTTGATCATCTATTTTGTAGCCCACAACCAAGTGAGCCCACTACCAAATTCCAATTGAATACCCATTACTCAGTAAGGCATTAATCCTAACCCATTACCTAGCTAGGAATCTCGTTCCTCTTTCAGATCAGTTCGAATTAAAAAACCCTAGATCTGTAAAACTTTATCGAACACTCGAAGCCTCAGCCTCCCAAATCCCGATCGTTTAACAGTCGACAACTTCTACTTCGAGAACATCTACGGAGCTCGACTACTGCTGCACTGCAGACGACAGAATGGCAACGCCAACGACAATGTTTACGAATCCATCGAGGACGACGAGAAAGAGAAACCATGTGAGTATATGATTTTATTTCTATTTTGTTGTTGTTAGTTTGTATGCAATTTATGTACTTGCATTTAGATCATGTTATGGATTGGGACTGTTTCTTCCTTGTCCTTGGTTGTGTATGCTGTTGTTGGTGTTTTCAGTTGAAACCTATTGTTTGTAATCAGCTGTAAAAAAAACCTTTTTCCTTGACTGGTTGCATCTGCAGACAAACATTGGTATGTTCTTTGAAAGTTGTTATTAAAATCCCCATAGGATGTTTATATGTGCACAATATCATTAGAGTTGAGCATTTCTTTTTTTAACAATCGTGCTGTTTTATTTATCGTTTTGTTCCTTAGTTTGTGTGTGATGCACTACAGAATCACTGCTTAGACTAACTATTATACCCGGAACGGTGCCAGTAGAGTTTCACCATATATTGTTCTTATATATTTTGACTTTGGATATTTTTCTCATGGCTTATTTTTATTTTACTTCATGCTGGATAATGTAGATAGCAAAGATCTATACAAATACAACAAATGTCTGAGCACCAACAATTAGTTTTTGTGAATAAAAAGTTCAGCTTGTATGTTGTATGAACTATAAATACAATGTTATGATCAATGTCTATATTATTATTTTCAGATAGAAGTTGGCACTGCTGATGCTTTACTGGATAGAGATTAGGGGAGAAGAGACAGTTCATGAGGTTAGTGATGACGAAGAAGAACCGGTCGTAGAGGCTATTAATGCAAGAAAGCCTCCATTAAATCTCAAGCGCAAAGCTCTACTAGAAAACCATCTATGCTATGGGAACATTTTACTAAAGAGAATCCTTTAAATCCTAAGTGTATTTGCAATTATTGTCATGCACAATTTGCTTGTGATGGTAAAGCGATTGGTACTTCACATTTAATTTATCATATAAGGCAAGCTAGTAGGTCGATTCCTCGAGAAAGTGATAAGAAACGAAAAAAGTTTAGCTTTTACAAAAAAACAATGAAAGTGAGGGAAGTAATACCCTTATTACATGGACATTTAACAAAGATGGGTATAGAAGGTCTTTAGCTCGAATGATAATTATTGATGAGCTTCCTTTAGTTTTGTTGAGGGCGAGGGGTTCATTGATTTTTGTCGAAACATGTGCCCTAGTTTTGAAGTGCCTTCACGTATAACAATTTGTAGGGATATGCTTAACTTACATGGAGACCCAAAGGATTATTTTAAAATCGTGTTTTCTAATTGTTTGCATGGAGTATGTCATACTGTTGATACATGGACTTCTTGTCAAAATGTGAATTATGTGGTTTTAACCGTGCATTTCATTGATAATGATTGGAAATTGCATAAAAGGATTTTAATTTTTTGTGTGATCACTAGTCATAAAGGAGAGAACATTGGAAAATTTATAGTTTCTTGCATTAAACAGTGGGAACTAAAGCGAATAGTGTCTATCACAGTCGATAATGCTAGTACTAATGAAGTAGCAATCAATTATGTGAAAAATGCGTTGAATGATCATGATAGATACAATGGTTGTGTTTTGAACGGTGAATTCTTTCATATACGTTATTGTGCTCATATTGTTAATTTAATTGTTAATGATGGTTTGAAAGAAATTGGTAGCACTATTGCTGGGATTCATACTGCCGTTAGATTTGTAAGATCATCTCCGGCTAGATTGGCTAAATTTAAAGAGGTTTGTGTTAATTTGAGAATTGATGATAAGTCTAAGCTTGCTTTAGATGTCCCTGCTAAATGGAATTCTTCATATTTGTTGTTGTAACCACTTTGAAATATAAGAAAGTTTTTAATGAAATGAAAGAAAGCGATGGTATTTATATTGCCTATTTTAATAATGAAACCAACCTCCAAATCTTTCATGAATGGCAAGAAGTATGAAAGAGAAGTTTGGTAAATATTGGGGAATTATTGGTAGTATGAACAAAGTTTTATTTATTACTTGCGTGCTTGATCCTAGATATAAATTACAATTTTTAAGATTATGTCTTGAAGATGTGTATGACAAAGAAGTGGCAGAAAGTATATTAGCAGATGTGAAACGTATTTTATTAAGTTTTTTTGATTTTTATGCTACTGATTCTACTTTTGGGATGCAAAGTTGTGATGAACCACAACTTAGTTCATCAATTGCTAGTGGAAGTACCGATAGTGGTGGTAGTGTTTATTCTAGAAGAATGAGTAACTTTCTAAAACAAGTCCAACAACAAGATAATGAAAGTAATGAATTGGAAATGTATTTAAATGAGCCATTTGAATTGCCAAAAATTAACTTTGATATTTTATTATGGTAGAAAGTAAATAATCCAAAGTACCGTATTTTATCTCTAGTTGCACGAGATCTTCTTGCAATACTGGTATCTACAGTCGCTTCAGAATCTGCATTTAGCGCCAGAGGATGGGTTATAGATCCGTTTCATAGTACTTTAAGTCCAAGGATGGTTGAGGCATTGGTTATTACCTAAAATTGGCAAAGGTCTGGACCTATTTTTGTAGATCACCGAATAGAGGTCCCTTTAGATGATGTGAATTATTACGATGTTGTTTTTTCAGATAATATTTCTCTTTGGCTTATAAATTATGATTATTTAATCATCACATACTAAATACAACCTTTTCTTAACTTGTTTGGCTTTAGAGTTTGTACATGGACGTGGTTCGAAAACTTCTTCGGTTGTGGAAACATTAATGGAGAATCGATCACCATCCATAGGCCTACGTTGAGGAGGTCATACGAGCAGCCACTCAGGTTCTTTTTCCATTCATCTTTTTTATATGTTTTCTGTTCAGGTTCTTTTTCCATATTTCTTTTTTCCCAAATTATGTTGTAGGTTACTGTCTACCGACATGTGTCTAAACTTATGGTTTGGGATCTTTTCATACAGTTCAGTACTAGTTCAGTTTATAAGAAACATATAACAGACGATATATCAGCTACTTCAAATAATTCTATGAATGCAGATAATTTGCTTTTGAATTAAATACCCAAGTTACTATATCAAATTTGGCTGTTGCTACTGACTTGAATGCATAAATTTCATATTTCAAATGATACAAATATCAGAACATATACCTCAAATAAATGGGGATGATCAAAGATAAATTAGTACCAGATAATATCAAAGGTTTGTCTCATATTAAAATATGGGTACTATTTTTAAATGTATGTTACAAATTTTAAAATGGTGTTTCTGCTGCATTCATACTTCATAGATGCTACTACCTGTGCAAATCCTACATACATTCAAAGAACTTTAGTTCACTAGTTCAGTTTATAAGAAAGAAACATATAATATATGAATCGGGACACATGAAATCTGTACATATATGAAAGTATTGATCAATTTGTATTGCTACAGTCTATTTAATATTTATTGCCTCATTTTGTCATGTTTTGAGTTTTTAACAATTTAACTTGCTGATTTCATTGCTCCACTTCTAACAATAGTAACGTGGAGGGTCGGGGACTGGTAGTCTGGTAGTGGTAATGATCTGCTGAAGCATCGGTTTATCATGCAGTTTCGACAACTTCGAGCACATCTGTGCCAATATGTTTGTGTTATTGTATGCTTCTTATAGCAGTAACACATGTTGTATTTTATGTTATTTATTTTGAACTTTGAAACGCTTTCTTTGAGACCGGCAATTTGTTGTAATTACTAATTACTAATTTTCATCTGATAGACTGATAATGTGTTGTATTTGAACTGGAAAATAAATTTGGACTTTGTAGTTTGTAGTTTGTAGTTTTAGTTTGTATCATGCTGGTAGCCTGGTGCTGCTATGAGCTGTTATGTTAAATCTGCTATGAGGTGTTATGTTAAATTTATTCAATGCTAAACAGTTGATCTATGTATATTTATTATCTGATGATGAGAACTTATATTGTCTGATAAGCTGTGTATATTCTGTGTATATCACTATATTTAATCATTCTGATAAGCTAATGGAAGTGCAGCTTACCATGATTAACCGATAAAATTTGTGCGGTTAACCAACCAACGGTTAACCGAGTCAATACAATTGTTAACCTCGGATAATATTTGTCGGTTCGGTCGGTATTGTCAGAGATATTAACTGACCAGTGGTTAATCGAACCGCTCACGAAGTACGGTTAACCGAAAATATTAATCGATCGTGTAGGTTAACCGACCGCGTCCACCCTTAACTAGTATAATTTGTTGTACACTAAAATACCTACCTTATATATATGTCAATATATATGTCAGTAGTCAAGTATCTCTAAATGTAACATCTACAATATAAAATAATGCCGCCCAAGAGCGTACATAAGAACATAATAATTGGCAACTTAGAAAAATGCTTCAAGATGCTAATTGTCATCATAAACAATGGTGATGTGACGATATTCTGGATTAATTTGAAATCTGGAATCCTGTGGTTATTAAACCCTTTAATGCTAATACATATATACCATTAAACTCTCTAATGCTAATAAACCTTTTAATGCTAATAAATTTGGAATTCTGCTTCATTTAACACTACAATTCAATACAATTGCATTACGCTATAAAACCCTTTAATGCTTATACATATAGTACTATGTGTACGTAGCAGTTTTGGTTGACCTTCTCCTCCATTTAATTTTTCAACGTATCCACTCAATATTTACATTGAAATTTAACCGGCACAAAGAAGAAGAAAATAAAGATTTCAAATATATTATTTGCAATTTAAAAGCTGACACAGTTTTGTAATAGCTATTCAATGGCACTAATTCTATTAGCGATCAAATTAAAGCAGGCTATAATCCAAGTTAAATGAACAACTGTTGGCGGTACTGAGGAAATTTTTTCTTAAATCTAGCTGAAGTTTACATTTCTTAAATGAATATTGAAAAACATTAAATGTGTTACCTGATCTTCTCACCCATTTTATTTTTTGTAATTTCTACTCATATTTACACCGTAATTTAACCAGCCTATAAAGAAAAAATAATATATAGTTCAAAGGTATATGTTAAGGTGATCATTATGTAAATTACTTTGTAAATTTTTATCATTGTTTTTAAATTACTTTGTACTTCAATGTTATGGTGATCATTTTGTAAATTTCATTGATATATTTGTTTGAACTTAAATTATTTCATTCTTAGATGTGAAAATAGATATGGAGTGAAAAATGTACCTGTATAATCAAAATTTCATTAATATATATATATATATATTATATATATATATATATATATATATATATATATATATATATAAGGTTTTATTTTTGCTTCAATTACTGTTAGTTTCACAAAAGGGGTGAGTGTACTTATAGGTTAACAGTTAGTAATATTCATTTAAATATACAGCGCGAAATTAAGATTCAGTGTATCATATAGAAAGGAATATTATAGACAATGCTACGTTAATGCACTTCTGAAAAGCAACAACATAAAAGGGAGTTTACATATTCAATGTTCGATACAGTTTACTGGCATTTAACCTTCTTATGACTTGATGCCGTGTAAAATGAATCACAGTCTACATTAACCTAAACCTAAATTAAACCGTCCTAATTATTTTGCAACATCATTACAACCTACATTACAGTACATTAACTTAACAAGAAAAGAGCTACAGCCTAGGTTTCTGTTTTTGATGTTGTTATAAGAAAAATCCATACAGAATTGAATATGTAAATTTGGTCTCTGTTTTTTAAAAATAGAAAACGTAAGATGCCTTGCACTTTTCTTATTTTGATATTTCTTTTTTGAAAATTTTGAAATTTTTAAAAAGCGCAAGTTAACTTGCACTTTTTATTAAGAAATTGCAAACTAATTTGTGCTTTTTAAATTAAAAAAAAGGAATCTAATTTGCATACTCATTGCTATAGATTCTTTTTCTGTAATGACATAAAAAATAGGGATATTCTGTGTAAACCACCTTAAACTGATCCTCTAAATTACAGTACATTAATCTAACACGGTTTTAATCAAATTATAAATTGGCAAATTCTATTCATACACTATTAATTGCTATACATACGTCAAAACATTTACTAAAATCAAAAACATCATTTTGTAACTTAATATACACCACATAGATTACAAAACTACCCATAATTTGGAATAAAACATAACCTTATGTCCTTTCAGTTACTTTCTATCTCACATGCATTAATCAAAATTAGGTTCTCAGATTCATTTTTGTAAATTTCAATTTTCAAATTCAAACACCTTAAATGGAATTAAATTTATTTAACCATTTATATATAGCAAATTTAATTTATTTTTGAAAATTAAAATGTTAAACCATTTCACTTTTGATGTTAAATTTAAACAATTTAATATAAATAAAAGATAGAGAATAATTTAGTACTCTATAAATCATAATGATTTTACTAATAATTTTAAATTTATGTTGTATATGTTAATAGAAGTGGAAAATGTTGAAATTAACCAAGTGAATACAACCTGAAAGTATATAAATATAATTTGATACCTAAACGGAATTTAAATTTAATTCAACCGACGATGTATAGAAATTTTTTAGTTGCTTTATGAAAGAAATTATAGTACTTATACTATGAATTTGCAATTCTTTAATATTAATTTTTAGTTTTATTTTTTTAAATAAGAGCATTTTTGTCTAATATTATAAATAATTATGGTGTAGTAAAAGCAATTAATGGTGTATGAATAGAATTTGCCTTACACGTTATTACCATAGATATTTCAAATATTAGGGCCGACAACGCTTGTAGTTTAACTTCATAAAATACTAAGCCTACTATCTCAAATTAGTTTTCGTCAAATTTATGCTCCTTTCCATTATCCATTATGTTTGCATCAAACCGTGCCAAACTCACACTGATTATGTTTTATAGTTTGTTAATTACTTTGATTTCACTACAAGAAAGGCTTCGATTAGCGACGAAGGGGGGCGACGGCTAAAAAAAGCGGCCGTCGCTAGCCGTCGCAAATCGGAATATACAGGTCCTGCCCGAGAGCTCAGATTTCATTCTCCTCCTTTCCCAAATTTTTCCTCCTTCCCCAACTCCGTCGCCCCCTGTCACCCCAGCGGCGCCCAACCCTTCAAAGCCTCCAAATCACCCAAATTTGTGTCGGTATGCTCCTAATCTCTTGTTTGAATGTAAATTTGATGTTTTTAGGTTTAGTTTAAACCCTAATTCAATTATGATTTGTTGTACAATTTAGATTTGTTGTTAATTTGAGTATTAGTAGTGTTGTTAAATTAGGTATTAGTAGTGTTGTATGTTGATTTGGTAGATTAATTAGTTTATTATCATGAACTTGAATTAAGTACATATTAATTATTTCATCATGATGAAGTTGAATAAATGGTTGATGTAGATAATTAGTGTTGGCGATTAACATGGTTAGTTGTTTTAGGTGAAAAAATAGTGTATATTAATGATTAACTTGGTTATTGATAAATTTACATGAAAGTATTTCATAGTTTATGAAATTGATAAATTACAAATTTAAGTTGTTAAGTAAATTTAAATTGACAAATTTTTATTTAATAATTAGTTTTTTATTATTTTCTAATTATCTATTAGATAATTAGAATTTGTTGTTTTCTAATTATATTCATTGATAATTGTTTTATTTACCCTGTTGATTGAGCGACGGCTAGCGACGATTAGCGATTGCCATTTTGATAATTTTAGCGATGAATCGCGACGGCTAGCGACGGACAAAATGCAAAAGGTTGTATATATTGTAAAAAATAAAGTTTGTACAAAAAATTAAAAAATGAATATGAGAACATTAAAAATTCTGCAAATATATAATTTATTTGAAAAAAATTAGGAAACGACTTTAAAAACAACTGATATTGTACTAAAATCGATTTTGTAAAGAAATTAAGAAATGAATATATATAACAACAACAAATAGTCACATAAAATCTATGTCGTTAAAAAAATAAAAATAAAGATATTAATATTGAAGTAAAATTGTTAATTGAATGTTGAACTAAAATTTAAATACACAAATTTTTGAAATAAAATATAAATAGTTGAAACATTGTCAAAATTTGAAAAGAACAATAATATTTGATAAAATTTAAAGAAATTTCTTTATCCCTTAGATTGTCTTTGGCCCCGTCTGGCAAGTGTTGTATATGATCGTTATATGGATGTTCGTTTTGTAACGGAACGGACATTTATATTCATCTGATACAATATTTGTCGGATTTGTTCCTGTATTGAACAAGTTACAAACACAATAAAGTAATTACATATTATAAATCAATTCATTTTAAAAGGTTACAAAATTTCGACAGCACTTCCTTTACGTTCCCTGTGTACACGCATTTGTGTACGATACAGGGAACATAAGGGAAGTGCTGCTGAAATTTTGTTGAACCGTTTAATCTGAAATGATTTATAAAATGTAATTACATTATTGTGTTTGTAATGGGATGTAGGATGACTGACCACCGAAGTGAAAATCAAAATACCCAAAAATAAAAAAAATAAAGTGAAGTTTATATTTTGATTTTCCTGAAACGATGAACTTTTACAATGGAGAATGGTTGTAAAAAATACATTTTCAAATCAGGAAAAATGTTCAATTATTTTCGCGACCGTACGTGGATGTATGAAGTCAGAACTGGAAAGAAAGCATCAATAAAGGAACATTTCTACAACGGTGTACATGAATTTATTAGATTTGCTAAATCTAATAACCGAAACTATACAGAAATTCGTTGCCCGTGTAGTAAGTGCCAACATTTGAAGCATTGGAAACCGGATATAGTTGAAGTACATTTGTATCAATATGGTTTCGTGCCTGATTATTATTTCTGGGATCGTCATGGAGAACTTGTTGAACCTACACCTAATACTGAAGTTTTAGAGGACGGTAATATGATGACGAATCCGATAGAAAATATGGTGGATGATGCAGCACGATCAATGTTTCCTACAACGGAAGCTGTCGATGAAGACGAAAATGTCGAAGAAGAACCGACTGCGGGAGCTAAAAAAATATACGATTTGTTGGATTCTGCTAAGAGGCCGTTGTGGGACGGATGTAAAAGCGGAACCGAACTTTCAGTAACCGCCGAATACATAACTATGAAATCAAAATTCAACCTTACGGAAGCTGCATTTACAGCAGTTGTACAAGCTGCAAAACGACACATGCCACCCAACAATCTGATGTGCGATAGTCATCATAAAGTAAAAAAATTGATGTCCGCTTTCGGTCTACCGTACGAGAAGATAGATGCATGTGTGAAAGGTTGCATGTTGTATTGGAAAGACGACGTCGACCTCAGAAAATGCAAAATATGTAACGAAGAAAGATACAAACCAAGAAAGAAGAAAGGGAAAGAACACCCGTACAAGAGAATGCATTATTTACCCATCACTCCCAGACTTCAAAGATTATATGCGTCTTCTGCTACGGCCTGTCATATGCGATGGCATAGTGTGAGAACAGCGGAAGAAGGAACTTTGATACATCCATCCGACGGTGAAGCATGGAAACATTTCGATAAGACTTATCCCGCATTTGCTGCGGAAAGTCGTAATGTCAGACTTGGTTTATGTACGGATGGATTTTCACCATTTTCACAGTTTGGTAGTAAATATTCATCCTGGCCAATTATCGTTACTCCGTATAATTTACCTCCATGGATGTGTATGAAAACACCATATATGTTTCTCACCACTGTCGTTCCCGGCCCTCATGATCCAACTCAAGGAATTGATGTTTATTTACAACCATTGATCGAAGAGTTGAAGAAACCGTGGAATGATGGAGTCGAAACTTACGATGTATCAACGAATTTTTTTTTCGGTTATTCGCTTCTTTGTTATGCACGATTAATGATTTTCCTGCATACGGGATGCTTTCTTGTTGGAGTACGGCCGGTCGTCTAGCATGCCCTTATTGTATGGAAGAAATACGTGCATTTTCGTTATGATATGGGAAGAAAGTTTCGTGGTTTGATTGTCATCGGTGTTTTCTTCATCCCAATCATAGTTTTAGAAGAGATAAGAAAAATTTCATAGCTAACAGAGAAGAGAATCTGAAACCACCTAAGGTTTGGTCAGGCGAGGAAATATACGAAATTGTAAGAGACTATCCAAAGATACATGAAACTGGAGTCCAGACTGAAATCACAGGAAAGTCAGACATTCATAATTGGTGCAAACAAAGCATATTTTGGGAGTTACCATATTGGAAAGATCTCTTACTCCGACATAATATTGACGTGATGCACAACGAAAAGAACGTGTTTGATAATCTGTTTAATACAATTTTGAATGTAAAGGACAAAACCAAGGACGATTTGAATTCGAGGCTTGATATAGCAAACTATTGTAAGCGCCCGGAACTTCATATGAAGCCTAATGACAATAAAAAACCGAAAGCATGCTATGAGCTAGACAATAAGCAAGTAAAAGTCGTGCTAAAGTGGGTGGAAGAATTAAGATTTCCCGATGGGATTTCTTCCAATCTTCGTAGATGTGTTGACTTCAAAAATAGTAAATTGAGTGGGATGAAAAGTCACGATTGTCATATCATGATGGAATATTTACTCCCCGTGGCTTTCAAAGAACTGTTGCCCGTAAAAGTATGGAACGTCATAACAGAGTTATGTTTGTTTTATAAACAGCTATATTCGACAACATTAAAGGTGGACCGTATACGTAAACTTGAAGTAGAAATACCCATATTGCTATGCAAACTGGAGAAAATACTTCCGCCTGGTTTCTTTAACGTAATGGAGCATTTACCTATTCATCTTCCATCCGAAGCACTTCTTCGAGGTCCTGTGCAATATGGATGGATGTATCTATTTGAGAGGTAAATTAACATATGCAATGTTCATGTCAATTTCAAATTTAAATTTGTATATCTAAATATGTAATAAATATCTTAATAGGTACTTGAATCATCTGAAGAAGAAGATTCAACAAAAAACCCGAGTTGAGCGTTCGATATGCAAATCGTATCTTGAAGAAGAAGCCTCATTTTTTCTCTCTCACTACTTTAAGGACGATGTGAACTTATCGTTTGTAACTGTTCCTCGAAATGAGGAAGTCGTTGAACAAAATTCTTCTCAAACAATGTTATCTGTTTTTAGACAATATGGTAGACCTGGTGGAAAATGTATGGAAATATGGTTGGACGATAGAGACCACTATGTAGCGCACACGTATGTTCTTTTAAATTGTGTCGAAGTCGCACCATTTGTCAGGTAATAGTTAATTCACTTGTACGTACATAATAATAATAACACATATTACATATATGCAGTATCTACGAATCACAGTATCCATCTGGCGATCTCAGTAAAGAATTTGTCAAATGGTTTTTGAACTATGTTTATGAGCCAAGAAACTGTGTCGTTGATGAAGGCTTAAGACATCTTGCGATTGGACCGAAAAGAAATGTGAAGACTTATCCAATATTTTTCGTCAACGGGTTTAAGTTCAACACAAAAGGCGGTGCTGAAAAATTAACATATAACAGCGGGGTATTTGTCAAAGGCAGTGATGATCCAGATGAGCATTTAAAAGATTTTTACGGCGTCTTAACACAGATTCTAGAATTGACATATTATGTTGAACCTTTAGAAAAGGTTTTTTTATTTAAGTGCAATTGGTTCAGTAACGTTCCTGGTTCCGGAATCAACGTGCATAAAGAGTACAAACTTATTGAAATAAGGCATACATCACACTACTATAAATACGATCCTTTTGTGTTAGCCAAGCAAGCGTTACAAGTTTATTTTGCTTCGTATCCATCTTTGAAAAAAGATAAAGCGGATTGGTCCGCTGTTTTCAAAACGAAACTAAGGTTTACGATTGATGGAAATAATATTCTAGATGAAGCAGCATATCAAGCCGATCTTGAATCAAATACAGAAATAATAATAACTGATGATATTGATGTAGGGCCTTTGAATGATGAATCGAACGTCCTATTTGATGCATTTGAAAGTACCGAAGAAAATGAGATAGAATACGAGACTGAATCTGAATCAGAAAACGATGAAGACTGATCGTTATTGATATAATTGTTATGTGATAGTGATTGAAACATTCGATGTAATAGTAAATTTCTGTAATTGTTCTGTGATGATCATTTAGTTAATTTTTATCCATGTTTTGTACTAGTAAATTTTTATAATTGTTCTGTGAAAGTGAATATTGAAACATGCTATGTAGTAGTGAATTTCTATTATGGTTCTGTGATGATTATTTATATAATTTTTATCCATGTTTTGTACTAGTAAATTTTTATAATTGTTTCTGTGAAAGTGATTGAAACATGATATGTAGTAGTGAATTTGTATAATTGTTCTGTGATGATATTGTTTTTCTATAGCAGATATGTCTGGCAGGAGACGGAGTGGAGGTGGTGGTGGCACGCCATCCGCATCTCCCGGTGCAGGTGGTAGTGGTACTTCACCGGACTTACGTCCGATTGCAGAAGTTGTTCCTAGAAGTGCTGGGTAAGTATCAATTTTATTTAAAGTATAAGTTTTAAAATCCACTAAACATGTATATCATAACTTTTGCAGTGGCTTTGAGGTGGAGCCATCAGATTATATTTTACAGGTTTCGAGGAAGGCTTTTCAGAGCCGGATGCATGGTTGTTGGCCTCGCTGGGACGACATCCCCCCTCATGTCAAGAACGCCATACAAGCGGATTTACTTGTAAGTAGTAGTTTGAATTTCAGTTGTAAATTAATATAATCTTTATAACTTAAAATTTACAGGCTGCAGTCAGCGTCGACCCTGATGACTTGAACATTTTTTTAAATCACTGGAACAAACGAATGAGAAAAAATTACAGGGATACACTGTCCAAGGCCAAAAATTCAGGGAAAAAGCCAAACTGGATGGGCGAGGGTGTATGGAATGATTTCTTCAGCTTTGGGACAGTCCGACAGTAAAAGTAAGTAATATATGTTTGCTTTGTTATTTAAATCTAATATAAATCTCGCAAGATATATACGTGATAATTTATCTTAATTTGTAGGACCTATCTGCGCGGAACTGGGCAAACAGGAATAAAAATCCTGCATTACTCCGTGGTGGCTCCAAATCCTTTCAGGAGCATAAGAGAGAGCTGGTAATTAAATTTATGAACTGTGTTTACATTTTATTACAATATTTTATAACCAGATTAGCAATAATATTTATATATTTTCAGGCTGCGAGATACAACCGCGAGCCCACTATGGCCGAGCTGTTCAAGGCCACACATGCCTTGGAGAGGACCGACGAAGAGGGCAATGTTTCGTACGAGTGGACGGATGACAAATCACAATCCATAATGGTAAATTAATTTACTGTTAATAACAATATTTTGTCTTATTGTATTTTCAAAATTTTGAAATTCGGTTTTTATCGTGTAAAACAATTGTTTGTAATCGCAGGAGAGGTACGAAGCAGAGCGGGCTCATGTAGCACAGTCCACTGGTCGGGAAGAGCTTACGTTAGAGGAGGAGAATCATATTTGGGATGCTATTATTGATCCGCCTTCTCGGACCAGTCGACGGTATAGCTATGGAAATGTGGAGGTAAATTTTGACATGTACTAATATATAAGTTTAACAATTTTAATAATATTATATATATATATATATGCTAATATATAAATAATTATGAATTATTTTATAGGCCATGAGAATGCAGAGTGCATACAGGAGGTCGCAGCAAGATGCGGAGATTGCTCAGTTGAGGGCGACAGTTGAAGAAATAAATGATTGGAGGAAGAGTTTCTTTGAGCAACAGCTGGATGAGCGGATTGCGGCCTATTTGCAACAGCATGGGAGGATGCTTGGAGAGGACGACAGCGATGGCGAGGAGTAGGTATGTTTGTTTGCTGATAGTTTGGTATATACACATTTTGGTTGGTATGGTGTATATATATTTCAGGATATTATGTATATATATTTTGATGACTTCTAGTTGATGGATTTGGTTGGATATTATGTATATATATGTCGGGATATTATGTAGAAATTTCCGTTTACTATTTACATATTCCGATTATTGGATTTGAAAATGAGATTTGGTTGGATTTTATATTGTTTGAATGTATAGTTATGTTATATGATGGATATATGATGGATATATGATGGTTATACTTGATGACTATAGTGTATAGTGGTTTGGTTCAGATTGGTTGAGGTGTATATGGGCTGTGCATGTGCACTGAAAATTTACCCAGTTTTGCGACGGCTAGCGACGGCCAAATTGCACAGACTAGCGACGGCCAAATTACACAGGTTAGCGACGGCGAGTTACGACTAGCGACGACATTTAGACGTTGGAAAAATTTCCACATGGCACATTTGCAGTCGCTAGCCGTCGCTATTTTGGTGACGGAGCCGTCGCTACACTATTGGGCGACGACATTTATTGCGACGGCTTTTAGCGTCGGCGAGCGACGGCTAGCGACGGCCGGCGACGGTTAAAAGCCGTCGCTAACTGTTGTCGTTCTTGTAGTGTTTGCATGCATTGATTACCTGCTCTACACAACTAAAGAATTTCTTTAACCCATTATATAAATGCAAGAAATGACTTAATGATGAAGCTGAATCAACATTTACACAAAAAGACATGCTTCATATATTTATGAGCAGCTACATGCAACCATAATATAATAATAAACATTTTTAAACTACATAATGTTAAAAAATGAACAACGATCCACTTGCCATCTACATAAAAAGACATGCTGATAACACAAATACATTGGTTGCAAGCTAAAAAAAAGAAACTACTAATATAATATTAAAATGAACATGATCTACATACTATTATATCAAACAACATTAATAATTTGACAAGATACATATTTGATAATGGTGATCCGAACAATGTTACAATTGCATCACTTTAATAAAATACGAGTATTTACAGACAATCGGATAATGCAACACCATCGACCAACGTTATGCTGATTATAATAACAAATAAGATATCAAAACTAAGCAAACATCCTAAGTCATTACTCAAATTGATATAATTTATTTAACTAAAAAGGAAGATATGGACAAACTGATTGCATAAAAATTGTTAGCATGGTAATATGATATCATACCTATTATTGATGAACCAAACACCTGTGATATTATTGTTGCCCGCGTGCAGACTGTGTGGCCTTAATTGTATTGGAAGATATGAACCAAACATATTTAAACTCAAAAAACTACTTAATGCCATGATCTAATGTGTTGGAATAGCTTCCTAACTTTAATTATGATTCTCACCTGTGAGAAAACCAGCAGATCCTTTTTTTTAGCCATTCAGTGTTTTTTAAAATTAAGATATTTATAGGAATAAAAATAGTTACGAGCTAGATATTAAAAATGGCTAAAATGTAAATCTTAGGAGTTTCTGCATTTACTCAACATTTATAAAGCTTTTGTGAATGTTTGGCCTGTCTATTTATGTATTCTAAATACAAGCCCGTACACCTAAATCTGATATTTTGTCATAAATACTAAAGTACATAACCATTAAATATAATACAATGATGCTGGTTTCATACATAGAATTATAATCGTTTCAAAACACAAAGAGATTAGGACTTATCATGACTCTGTTCTAACTTCTAATTTAACAACAACCAAAAGAGTCTGTATTTCTTATCAAAAAAATTTACATTCATCCACCCTAAGCACACATTAATTAACTAATAACTTGACCCAAGCCTATTGATAAGTGACAAAGCATTACCCGTAATCTTACTTGTAGCAAGCACCCTTTTCCTTATAATAGCATTGATACTACTTTGATGTTGTTAATTTGACACTTATGATTAAGCCAAATCAATTTAAAAATAATTTTGACCTTAACTTCAGACATGATTTGCTATTGGCCAAGCCTATATGCGTGAGACTCACTAAATGAGACCGTTGCCTTTTCCATCAATCCGACTGACACAACAAATCATTTTGACACCAAAAGCCAAGTTAATTTAGCACAAAATACCTAATTTTAAAAATAAATCAAGGTTGAATTAATTACCTAATTTGAATTTGAAACTTCGTTTGCAAACAATTGCCAAAATAGAACGCAACCCTAAACTTCCTTCGTCTTCGTCAAATTTGTAGAAAATAAACAACCTAAGAACGACAAAGGCAGTGGCAGAAGACGATGGCAGAAGGCCGGAGACGGTGGCAAATGGCGGAGACAGTGGTAGAACGAAGGGGCGATAACCCTATAATGTACGAAAGAGAAAAAAATATGGAAAGGATGAAATGTTATTCGTGAGAAATGGGCAAAGTAATAATAGAAGATAAGATTACAATTCTATCTTATTGTTTTTAATTATTTACAAAAATACGGATGTAGTAAGGATATTAACTACAAACTTTCGTAACGGAAATAACCCTTAGAAATTTGTAACAGTTACTAGCGTTAGAAATTGAAAGCGGAAAAGTATTACAAAATGGACTATTAAGTATAATGTATGTTATGTTGGTTATCATATCGTGATTTGTTTAATTATTTGATACATGAAGCAAATATCAAATCCAAATTGATTTAACTGAATGGTTGTTTAAAATGTTTTTGTGTATTTATGAAATATTAGGGAATTGTTTACAAAAACAAAAACTCCTTATGAAAGAGTGTTCGGACTCAAACATCATAAGTGATATTGAGTATAATATATCAATAATAAATTCAAGTTAACAATTTTTAAGTTAGCAATGTTCCAAATAAAAGATCGTGGCTGGTTCAATGAAAAAGGCTAAGCACATCGTCTTGAATAGCACCGCAAAAAAACAATATATGTAAATATATAAGCGCACAAATTTAGAACTAAGTCAATTTCAAATGTTAAGAATCTCATAACATTGTTATATCTCCAAATCATTTCACATGATAAAACAGTTTATCATCGTCGAAGAGAGTTGATTGACAGAGTGGATAATTGAAATAAATAGCATACCCATTCAAAAAGAGACTGACCCAATTGGTTTGAGAAAACCGATTAAAGATGTTGCAATAAGATTCCATAATTGACCCCAAGTACAAGTTGGAGATTGATAACGTAAGGGGTACGCCTTAAGGGGCAATTATGTAATTTGTTACATATATCTAACTCGTTAATCAATCTTTTCAAAATAAATGTGTTTAATTTCTATTATATACTTGATATAATGTTGTTATATTAATTAATTAATTAATTTAGTTAAAAATATATTTAATAGAAAATCCATAAATGGTATGTTTGGTGATATTAGATACAAAGTGTTGTAACCGTGAGTAATTTATCACAATGAAACAAAAACTTCATTTTAAATGTTCCCGGTTAAGATGCATGAAGACTAGATATTGGTGTATTCGTTAAGACTAGTATTGTAACGACCCGAAAATCTGTACCCTTTGAATCGACAATAATCCACACATGTCCGACCCAAAAAGCACAAACTAATGGAAAGCCAAGAGAAAGAAAAGAAGAGAGAAGAAGAGAAGAGAAGAAAGAGAGAAGATAAAACCAAACAGAACAATAAAGAATCTCACATCGCAGCAGAAAATATAAAATATCATATCAATAATCTTTACAAAAATAGAAACTGTATATATACACATATCAATCAATAGTTATCAGCCTGAACAGTTATAATAACCTGTCCTCACAATTGCTGATAATATAAAACAACAAACAAAGCAAAGTGGATAGTCAATAATCAAAACAGATACGTGTATACAAAAATGAAGATCTCCAGCTCTCTTGTTGAAACTGCAAAAACACCAAAGCATAACTTGTAGATATACTCGATCTGACCCGAGCATTGAAAGGGAAGAACGTCCGGATATGTCTGGTAAACCAGCGTGAGAAACACACTCAACTGAATTTATTAAATTACCAAACTTTTCCTTAGTTTCCAAAACAAAAGTATCTCGTAAGACAAGTCCACACATAAACACGGACATGTTTTTACCTTACGATAACTAAAACATATCGTATCAAATCTCATGTTATATTATAGTAGTGTCTACTATATACAAATAATATTAATCATAGCCGAAATTTTTACATTGATTAAATTCCAGCGTATAGCCCAATTGGGTAATACAATCAAAATGGCAAGCACGTAGTGGAGTTTGGATTTCCATACAAATGATCAGATGAAGGGACTACCTTCCGAAGGGGTACACCTCTAGATGGATGTCCCGAGGCATAGAACATCTGCCCTCTACCAACACAAGACCGACCCATCTCTATAACTAGATGATATCGAATATATCATCCTCCGGTCGTTACCGACCTTTACCGAGGGCCCTCTAGCATACAAACCACATAATCAGATACACAACGTCATAGCATGTAAAGATATATCTAGAAGAGGATGATCATATCCTAATGGGAGCGACCCACTTAGCCTTGCCGCATCTAACCCTGTTTTGGTCATTTCCGGTTGATGAGGCTAGAGGTAATGTTTACCTTTCACAAAGCACAATCACATCACTTAGAATGCCACACGGCCATTTCCGTTGACTACTAATTGTCTTCCACAAAAATACAACCCTTAAGCTTATACGTCTCAAGGAGGGCGTTAAGCTAAGAGAAGTTGCCTTCTCCGCCACCACTGATGTACGTTTGTAAAAACCAATGTACATAACCTATAGAAATGTAATGTCAGACAAACATCCATTCAAGTTGTCCAGGAACAGGACAAACCGAAGGTACTTTCCTACTACATCCTGTCGGTAAATCCCTAGGATTAGAGCATCTCCAACAAACACGGGTGTAGAATTTACAAAATACACATTCGAATTTTGTAATCGGCTATTTTCTCCAACAAAATTTAATCAGGCGCTTGTTCAACAGGCGCCTGATGTCAGGAGCCTATTGAACAGACACCTGACATTAAATAATTATAAAATATATATTGTCAGTCGCCTGTTGAACAAGCGCCTGAGCACTGGGCGCCTGTTGAACAGGCGCCTGACAATATGGCGCTTATTCAACAAGCACCTGAGATACAGGCGTTTGTTGAACAAGCGCCCATCACAGTCCTATATTTTCGACCCATACTGCCCTAAATCCACACTATCGTATTTTCTCACCTCCTGTTGGAACGCGATTTCGGTGCAGATTTCACAAAATGAGAAATCTTATCAATTGTTGGAGTTGCTCTTAGTAGCGAATAGTCCTCGCATTGGATATCTCATAAATGAAGAGACCACTGCTACCGCATGTATATTGGGATTTAACCCCAAACGATCAACAAGCAGTCCTCCAGTATAAAAATCCGGAATATCAATATCATCACAAGCAACCTGCACAATCTTCGCATATACGTTGGTCCGAAGTGGTTTTCAGATAAATCTGATTCCGGACTCTTCGCACCAACAACGCAGAAGCGTTTCTCAACCTCACACAGAAACTAAGTCTCATAGACTTATCACGTCTCCAATTTTCAACTTGCTATCCTTCAGGCCAAGAAGGAAGCTCGGTAGATTGGAGTAATACTCCGCACTATACGAATCAACATCCTTAACACAAATGATAATCAAGCCTACATAGAAGGCTACGTACTAAGTGTACGACTAAATAGTTCGCACATCAAGTTGAGGAACTAAAATTTTGGGCAAGTTTGACAGTCGGTTATTTAACTGTCAAAACAAACAAACAAACATTCAGCACCATATACAATCACTAGGCCCTTTTAATTAATCTTTATTAATTAATTCACTTGCCAAATATTCACTTCAAATTATCTTTAAAAGATATATTCTCAAAATCATTTCAACTTCTATATTGGAAAACATTTCCAAATACTTATTTAATAATAAGTAATTCACGAATCAATTATTTTCAACACTTAGAAAATATTGTATATACTTAAATCACGATTAAGTATAGATTTTATCCTTCAAGGAAAACGTTCTTTTAAACACATTTATTTGGGTCAAAATGAATGTTGCGAAAAACGTCGTTACGACAATCCAAAATCACTAGTATAGGGACTCGAAAATAAGATAGATATATAAACCCCAATACAATACAAAAACATTTCCTTTCGAAAATTATTCACTATAATAACAGTGTTATAGTCCATCATTTCCTTACTTCTCGAAAACGTCTATTTGAACAATGAATGCTGAAATATATGGTTTCGATCCTTAATACATTTTAAAACACCTTAAAATCATTTTATCCATTTAAAAGATCACTTCTTAAAAATATCCATTTTTATTTAATAATATATTCACTGTCCAAAATCGTGAATATTGTTCTTTTATCCAAATTCAACATTTCTACACCTTTAATTAAAGGAATATCCACTATCCAAAATCGTGGATATAATTTCCAACTAAATTCTTTATTATTACAACATTTAATTTTAAAGGATAATTCGCTGTCCAAAATCGTTAATAAACTTCTATATTTAATTTATCAAATTCAATTGATTTCGAGTTTATAAACAATGTTTATAAATTCATTTATATTTTATAAAAACTTCAACATATAAAATCCTTTTATTAACCAATTCCATTCATCTCATTCATATGCCAAATCCAATTTATAAGTTAATTACTTATAAATCATTTATTTTACAAAATCTATTCATTTTATAACTTCACATTTATAAATCTATAAATTTCGTTCACTTATGAAATCCATTTATACTTCATTTTAACACTTATAAAAAATCTTTTTATAATTCCAATATTTTAATTTATAAAATATCAATTTTATAAATCTTTTATATAAACCGTTTATAATAAATCAAAAATCTCAATTTAAACCATTTTACAAAATAGTTAACTTCACATTCCAAAAATCATATTATGGTTTTATTTCACAAAAACCATAATTTTTATAACATTAAAATTATAACGTTTATTTATTTAAAATGAATTAATTCCAAAGTTCAATAAAACGTATACTTTCAAAAATCACTTTAAAATCCTTTTAAATTTGCAAATCATCACTTTAACACTTTTAGTTTTCCAAAATAGGCCCAATGTTGCAACGACACTAAATACATCAATCATGACATCCAAAATATCATATATCATATGATAACAGAATATATCACAATATCCGTAAACAAGTAAATACCGGTGAGGAATCCAGTTGGATCCCTCCAAGCTGTCACCTGCAACAAATATACATATTAGAAATATGCGTACAATGCCCGCTTCAAGGTAGACGCGCGTACAAAGGATCATCCGCTCATACACGGGAACGTATAGGATCTTACCTACTCCAATAGGCAGGTATATATCCAAATACTAATCAATATATCATATATCATCCAAACAATCATCAATCATCATAAATAATATTTATTCTCACTTATATAAAAGTATCAGTGAGCCAGAAAGAGTGAGTTGTACTCACATTGCTTGTAGTCGTCGCGATAGCGATTTATTTCGATTAGAATTAAACAAGCGTTTAATTTCAATAAAAAAATTCACTAGCTCAAATAAATCCCAATCTAGCTCCATAATGTAGCGCTCCTCAATACGAACCCAAGCAATTCGTTTCGTGTGAAACGGACCTCGTATGAAAAAGTTATAGTATTTTAAACTTTAAACAAATTAATATATAAATTAATTACACTTTCTTTTTTATTTATTTTTCAACCTTTAATCTCGGACGTTGCTTTCAACATTCCATATCCAGGCTGACCGCGTTCTCTTCTTCTCCCCCTCGTGATTTTCGAACGCAATTAACCCATTGAAGTCGTCGTTTAACCCTATTTCGACGCGACCCATCGTCCACTTTCACGACGATCGAGGACCATAGTTTGAAAGCCCTTCGTGGGTATGACCTTCGCCTAGAACTGCTTGGAGCTCGGTTACGCCATCTACAATAAATTCGTGCACGAACGTACGTCGTTTACGAGCAATTTGCCGTCAATCCACTGGACTAAAATCGATCATCACCGTATAGATTTAAAGCTCTCATCGTTCTCTATAATTTGTTAGTTGAAGGTTTCTTCTAATTGTTAGTGGATTGAGAGGGATTGAGGGGAAAAGAAATGAACGTTTTCGACCATTGGTTGTAAGCGGCGGCTAGCCCTAACCCTAGGGTTTTGGTGCAAAGTGAAAAAAGTTAGGTCCTTATATAGAAAGTTTTCGCGCACTATTCACCCGAAATTTTTCCGAACTCAATACGAAGCATGCCGCCTGGCGTTTATAATATTTTACCCCCATTCCGAACACAATAGAATACATATCGGGAGCCAATTCGATCGTATTTGGAAGATAGCTTTTCGAATCAACAAATTTAAATTTAAAATTCACTTAAACCTATTTCTACGCGTTTTAGCTTGCCCTGGACAAATCGTAAATCCGATTGACACGAAATTTGAAATTTTACAATAATATAACATTACGGATCCGATGAAACTAGTTTCGTCGAAATCCAAGACTGTTTGAAAAATGACTATTTTTACTCGTCATTTAAATATTAAAATATTCAATTTCTAGAAATTAACTTTTAATTCGATTTTAAAAGTTCTGTAACATGACTCTAACTCAAATAAGATTTAATACAACTTTATAAATCATTTTCATTCATATTAAATCCAATTTCTAATTATTTTAGCAATTTCAAATATTAAATTATCAATTAAATTATCCAATTAAATCCAGATATTCGAAATATAAGTTATTCTACTTATAAAATTTGCTTGTGCATATTTAAAATTAATTAAATATATGAATTTCAAATGACTGAAATTCTGGGTCGTTACATTCTCCCCTACTTAAAAGAATTTCATCATCGAAATTACCAAGTAAGAAAAAGTCACAAAATCAATTAACTTTTCAAAACAATTCATTAAAACTAGATTTACCAAATCTCTAAGCGTTTAACTTTTCTCAAAATCCATTTGTTAAATTTCTTACAAAAACTTTTCTAAGTTTTCAAATACATTCATAGTTATGTTTTCAAAAACCAACTAATATCGTTTAACTTTTAACTTCAAATCAAAAATTTAGTTTTCACAAATTTTTTTAATTTTTCCAAAAATTTTCTAACGCCTTAAATTTTCAAAAAATTTCGCCAGCGTCTCCTTTGCACGGTTTGATCCGGAAAAAAATAGCAATATATATATATCACAAATATACATCTCATCATCAAAGATGAGGCATCCCGAAGGGAAAAAAGTGTAAAAGTACGATACGTAATCCGAGATATGTACCTTATATATTATTAGCGAGCATATACGGCTAATATAGTGTGAAAGCGAGCTCCAAATGCGAAGCAAGCGCAATCCGCACCTACTAAACACTCAACAACCAAATAAGCAACATGTATATATGAAAGTAATATCAATATACAACATATACCAATATAACAACTATATATGCCAATGTAACAAATGCAACAAAAGCAATAAATCCAACTATCAAACAACTATCATCCATAACCAAATCACTATATATTCACTTCTTATTAATATTCATTGAATTGGTTTTCCATTTCATTAGTTCAATTTTATATGGATTTTCTATACAATCAATTAACATCCATCTAACAACCAATGCATATCCAATATAACCGAATTAATTCACTTTACATTCATTAATTTGGTTTAACACATTTAATTCCAATTGGTTTAACATTCAATTTACTTTCATTCAATTATTCAATTCACAACTTCTTAACAACAACATTTCTAATGCTGATTCATTATACATTTCATGTTGAATTTCTTTATATAACTCAAGTCCATATTCATCTAATTCACTTTATTAATTTACTTCGATACCAAAATCAACTTCATTCAACATTACTTAAGTTACATTTCATTTCAACTTCATTTACATTCACTTTCACTATACAACTTAAGTTCATCTCTAATTTAATTTAAATTCTATTTCATTTAACTTTTATTTCGACTTATAAATCCAATTCAGATTTCAATTCTAAAGTCATTTTATTTAACTTAACTCTTACTTAAGTCAATTCATATCACAATTCAAATTCAGATTTTGTTTTGCTTAACAAAATTACTTAACCATTTTAACAATTTGTTTTACTTACCTTATCTCATTTTGTAAGTTACACAACTTATTTATTTATAATTACATGAACATCTACCTAAGTTCACTTCCATTCACTAAACTCATTCTTCATAATTTCAAATCCAATTAAAATCTAATCCAATTTATTTAACCTTCCTTAGTTAAATTTCAAATCGTATAATTCACTTACTAACTCAAATTTATTTCAACTTTACCAAAGCTAAAATTTTATTATCTCATATATTATAAGTCCAAAACGTATTTTACTTATATTTATCAATTACAACTTGGATTTTTAAATCAAATTTGTTTATCAGAACAAAACTTCAATTTCAATTTACTATTGGTAGCAAATCCATCACACAGAAACTCAAAAATAATATTGATGATGCTGCAGGCATCACCCTTATTATTTCCCAGCAACAATGGTGAATTCAGTGCTTTACATTCTTTTAAAAATTTCTTTTTATTCATAAATCGCATTTATAAATCTATACTTATATAATTTCACTATTATACTTCATGCATATAAGATACATTCCAAATTTATTTATCTTATTTAGATTTATAACAAAATAACCTCTTTTACTTTGAAAAACAACTTCTAAAATAAACGGGATTCAAATTTTGCCAATTCTTAGTTTAATCCATTTTTTATTTATAACTCATATTTATAAATATATTCATATAGTTCCACTTCTTATATATAAGATTATGTCACAATTGTAAATCATATTAATTATAATTCAATACTTATAATTCATTTTCTTATACTGTTTATTCTTTTACAATTGTTGTTTTTATTTAGATTATTCAAACATCTTTATTAACTTATATATATTTACATTTTCAAACAACCAAACAATCAGTTAGATAAACTATAATAATTCCTGAAAAATTATTTCCTTTATATATAAAATATAATCGAGGTAAAATTATTTCATTTACCCAATTTAAAATAATACTATGTCGACTTGCCTCGTTTAAGTGTTTGGAAATCCCTATCGATAATATGGTGTCCCATATACCGGACAGAATTCACAAACAGCTCAACGGATAAGCAAACACAATATAAAGCATTTTTATGTAACTAACAAATACGCACTCATATATATAATACACTCAAACTCAATCTAGGGTGTTACTGACTGAGTACACATCAAAGCTTAGAAATATACAAAATCAACGCTCTGATACCAAATGTAACGACCCGAAAATCCATACCCTTTGAATCGACAATAATCCACACATGTCCGATCCAAAAAGCACAAGATGGAAAGTCAAGAGAAAGAAAAGAAGAGATGGAACGCATGTATGTAACACCCTTTAAATGTTGCATAGTATATTACGCATAACTACTGGGAGTACCTAGAGGTTACGTTTTGATAGCTATTAGATAACTATGGAACGACTCACTCGGTAGTTTCCTATTGGTTAATATAACTAAGGTGAAACAAAAAATTTCGACGTGACTAACGCGGTTCTTTCGATTTAAATACTGTGAATCTTTAATATGAAAGCTTCACTTTTATTGTAGTCAAATCATGGTATAGCGTCCATCGAGTGATTATAGTTTGGCCGAGTGGAAGTATTGGAAGTGAAGCACTACGTCTGCTTAGTTATATAGGGTTAGTATCACGATAAACTCAAGTCAACCCAAAGTCAAAATCTCTAGCCATAGTAGTTCGGTTGATAATAATTGTTATTATTGAATCAAGGACTTTATATTTGGATTATATAGTTGAATGTGGATGACTTTGGAATTTTGACCATTACCAAAATTAGCAGGTCCAATGTGATATAGTTTTGATGAACATAATTGGTGTAAATAATTATCATAACTGAGTAACGCTTATTAAATTAAAATGAGAATTTTACAAAATGAGTAAGCAATAAATTTGTCCATATTATTACACCACTTTCTAAGTGAAGTGTGAACGTTAATGTTCGAATAGTTCAACATTGATCGCTGACTGAATTTACACCCAAGAGTCGTACAACCGAATCGATGGATTCTCTTAAGACCGAATAATTTACTTAGTTTATAATTATTGTAAATTGATAAAATTAATTAATATTTATGAAATGTTAATTATAAAATTTTGATATGATTTGAGAAATAATTTGGTTGCGTATATTTATGAAAGGGTTATATATGTTGATCGATATGAGATATCGACAAGAAATTTAGTTAAATATAATTATGTATGTTCAAATTGAGTTAAATGGACTCACAACTCATACATTTCAGAGGGAAGATTTGTTGGTTTGTCTAGAGAAAGGGGCAACTATTATGCCTAAGATTAGGGTTTTGAGATGTTCAATTGAGATCATTTTTTGCTCTCTTATCCTACCTGTATAAAAGCTGATCTCAAAACCCTGATCATAAGCTAATTCATTTTGAGCCACACTTTCTTCTTTCTCTTCCTTATTTTAATGGCAACAGCTTTCCTCTAAAATTCTGAAATCCAATTCAAAGTTAAAAATACCAATTCGTAGTCGAAGGTCTTCAATCCCGGATTAGCAAGCTAACGGATTATGAATTGCTCTCAAAAGAGAAATCATTGTTCAATGTGGACATAAAGGCTTCATTAGGAGGTGCAATTTTATTTGTTATCATTGTTTTAATTTTGATTTTATCATATAAAAGTTGATTTACATCCAGATCCTCTGTTTGTATTCATATTTGTTTATTGTTTAGATCAGGTGAGATTTTTGTGGGTACATGTGTTTGTTACAATTAGATTGGTTTTTTGCTTGTTATAATATTTTGTTTATTGATTTATTATTGAATTACTTTTCTAAAAAAAGGTTTTAATTTTGATTTACATTAATATATATATATATATATATATATATATATATATATATATATGTATGTATGCATGTATTAAATGTGTAGAAATCTGCAAATTATGAATATGTACGATTGTATATGTATTTATATATCATATATATTTAATCTTAAAATTTTCTTATGATGATTTGTACCTACTACGATTCATAAAATATAAAAATATTCTATTAAATATGTGGATACATATTTTATTATTATTTAATGATTTTGTGAATTGTTACTATGAGTAAAATAATTAATGGTCCAAAACTTCAATTTTATGTTTTTTATATTTGTTGCACAGATTACAACAAAAAAATTGGATTTTTTAAACTTAATTTATTATTTTTTAAAATTAATTTACTTCTGGTCTACAATCAATTAATTAAAAATATAATTTCAACCGAGAAAATTCCAGTATTTTTCTTATGGCTTACATATGTATCTCAAACCTTCAAAAAAAGTTTCAGATTTTTATAACTTAATTTATTAATTATTTATATTTTTGTTCGAAATGTAATTAATTATTTAATTAAAAATACAAATTCATTTGAGAAAATTCTTAAAAAATTTGCCTATCTCAGATACCTTTAGAAATTTTTTGTACAAATTTTGAACTTGATTTCATATTTTTTTTAAGAATTAATTTGGCTATTATCACTTATTTAATAAAAAATATTATTTTAATTATAAAAATTGCATAAATAATCTTAAGCCCAAAATGTATCTTCAAACTTTCTAAAATTCTAAAAACTTGTGTTATTATCGTATATAATTATTTACATTAATTTGTTATGGTAGAAACTGTTTTATTCAATAAATTACACACACACACACACATACACACATACACATACATATATTAGTATTTTGTTTTGACATATTATACAAGCACATATTTGGACAAATTACAGTATGAGTTATTGTTCCGTTGCAATATAAATCTCAGCATATATATACGGGCACATTATACCATTCACGGATTATGGTGTTACACATGCACACGTAGATATATGTATACATACATACATACACACATACATATGTATATATATACTTGTATAAATAAAATAAAATAAAATAATACAAATATCAAACTATAAGTTGTACTGTTAGAATACATATGGACATTATTAATAGATATTATCATGAATAAATTATCAATAATGACATTTAATGAATAAATCAATTCAAATTAAAGAGAGAATGAAAGGTTTCACTCTCTCCATTTAATACAATTAATGCTCTTAATTAATTCTTATTTTAGGGAAAGAAATGAAAGGTTTCGTTCCCTATACATTAACACTTGTAAATAAATGTTAGGTGTATTGGCACACTATACATTTTAAATTTAATTTACTTAGACTTCCCTTTAACTATTTTAAATCGAACACAAGATTTTATTTAAACCAAATTTAGTAAAGTTCTAAATGAAATTTAGACTTCGTAGGCCCATTAAAGATACAAAATGGTAACTTTTTTTTGAAATTCACTCGTGTCTTCCTCTGCAGGTTGGCCCGGTTCCTTTATGTATATCTCTAAATAAAATATACCTTAAAGAAAACACATAGGCCAATGTCCAAACATAAACATGAACCATGGGGTACCATATATCATCAACTTCCATGTGCAACATCGATAAGCATACTCTAGATATGGAGTTGACAAAACCCCATCGTGGGTTAGCTAAACCCCAAATTGTGCAGCATATTTATTTATTTAATATTGTTTTTAAAAGGGTAAGAGAGCTATGTTTTAGAGGGTTGATGGCCCTATATCTTCGGCAATGAGTCATATAACTTATAAAGGTTTTAAGTTTTGCCTTCGACCCAGATGCAGGTCAATGTTGTTTAATGCCACATGAAATATGGTTTTTCTATTAAAGACGGAGAGCTTTAAACTTTTATGTCAGCATCATCAATGTCGTTGGCGTCGATCCGTTGTAAACTATTTAAAGGGCCATGTATTTCCTTGTTTTGAATATGACTTAAAGGGGATCAATCATATATCATTATGAAAATGGTTTTAAGTATTTTAATTATGCGACAGCCTAAGCTTTGAATTGAAATTTTCGAAGAAGATATTACTTAAGATTAAATGATTATGAGACATAAAAATATTATTAATTGAACATATTGAATGATGAATGCTATATGTTCTTATGTTTATTTAATCAGTTATTATTCATAATTGTTATTGTCATACTCACATCATTATTGATCTATAGCTGCATTTTGGGAGCATTAAGGGCATGATAACCAGCTAGGTTATCCTAATAGTGGATATGGTCAGACTAACTCTTAAGTATGTAGAATTACATCCAGGCGATCAAGAAGATCAAGGGTATATTAGGATGCCTTGGAATGATCAAAAGATACCATAAAACCAAATAATAAGTATAAGTGAGACTGGTGTAGGGTTGTGCCCTATGTTGCAACCGTTAGCCCTCGGTTGGTAAAAATCTACGATTCCAATGCATAGGGCTTGGTGAGATGAAAGTATGGTTACGCACAGGAAGGAACTCATAGCTCTACATGCTCACATATGACAAAGAAAAAACTCCTAACTGCATTTGGAGATGCTTGACGATGGAAGCCTCCTAATTGTATTTGAAGCATTGTTATAGAATCCTAACTGTATCTGGAATATTGAATATTTCTCCTGACCATATTTTAAGACTTTTGTACATTTGGTTGAACTAAAGTAGGACAGACCACCCCGATAACTCCTAATCATAATTGGAGAAAGTTGAAAGTTGGCCTATGAAAACTATTAGGTTCACAGTGGCTCTAGGAAAACTATGTATTGAGATAGATAAATTATGTAATTGGGATGGGTAATCCAATATGCATTGCATGATTATACATCATTATGTTATTATCATGTTTTAACCATTGTGGATGCAGAGGCACAACATATGGTTAATATGTTTTAGTAAAGATATTAGTGAGGGAAAAACCCATTCCGCTCAATGGCTTGGTTTCACTAAATATCTATTGGTTCGAGATGGTGGGTTATTATTCACACCAAATTTTTTATCTGACTCGAAGTTTATATATTCTTCATAAACTCTCGAGTGCTCAAATTAACTTGAGTAGGTTGAGAATAAGGATTTTATAGGTTTCCTAGTAGGACAAAGCTTCCAAAGATGTGTAGGAGGCAATCTAGCTATATAAGAGTTCTATTCTAATCCACTATGCCATTTAAGTTTATCTGTATGGATGTAATGGAAAATTAATAATTGTCAAATATATGACTCTGATCAATCAAGGGGGCATCTTCATATATCGCTTTTAGAGTATTTTGTATTAATTATATTTTCTCTGAACGTGAATTTATGAATGTGTTTATGTAATAAATATGAAATCATATTTTGACATGGAATGGAAAAGTTATTTTTGAATTATGTTTGAAATTTTCATATTCACGTGCTTCTGAATATTGTTAAGATTAACATATCCCCATTTTGCATCGGAAATTAATAACTATGGATGACTACAACATCCGTAGCAGTTAGTTTTGGACCTCAAAATAAGAAACGTTATAAAGTATATGCATATATGATAGTGAGATAACTCACGTAGATCCATGACAAACCCAAACACAAAGCCGTAAGAGCAAAGAACCACCTCCTTCAATCACCAGAAGCCTAAAGATCCAACTTTTAGCATTTCCAAACCAAAGCAACATTCCCTCTTCCTCTCGTTGCTCACGACCCTTCTTAGATCTCCCCCTTCCTCTCACTTCTTCTCAAATTTTACTTTCTAATCATGTCTCCAATGATATCTTAGGACGAAAGCCAAAGTTTAAAAGAGATTGAAGACGATTTGTTTAAGACTTTAATAGTTAGAGAGGAATTAGTGGATTAGTGCTTAAGCATTTTCATCATTTTTAACTCTCATACAAGCTCAAGTGAATTAACGAGTTGTGAAGTGAACTCCTCCCTTTTATTTATAGGCCAGGAAATGAGACGTTGTATAACCAAAAGCCCATCACGAAGAACCTAACATTAATTATAAACATCACTTCTCCTTTATCATTTACTTAACTTTTAAGACTTTCCTTTTTTTGTACATTTCATAATATCTTTTATAACATCACCCATGACATCATCCATAAATTTTATTTCCATGAATGGAAAAAAAGTTCTTTATATGATTTTTGTTTGATGATAATAAACATATATACATTCATTTAAATGTATTTGTTAATGTACTATTTTATTTTTTATAGAATAAATAAATATTTGTTGAATAAAATTAAATTACACAGAATTCGAATTTGAATTCAAACAGAACAAGTTAAACAGATTTTGAATTCAAACAGAAATTTTTATTCAAACAAATATTTATTACAACTTTGATAGTACAATTTCAAGCTCTCACTATACATATACAATTTTGACTACAATACATGACATTTCACATTTACATCACAACCTTACTACATATCACTCACACTCATATTTTTGTCTTCAACTATAATCAAGTTTGAATCCAGCATCTGAGTAATCTGCAAAAATATTTTCAAACGCGGTAAAATTGAAAGAGAAATATTTTTGAAATTTGAAAGAAACGATGATTTTGAAAACATTGTTTGCCTCAGTTATTTGGGTTGTTCGTCATCATTTTTGACTGTGCAATATCTGTGCATATCAGTATTTTTATCAGGGACAGGTAACTATGAGTGGCTGCAGTACACACGTGTACATTCGTATACGTGTGCACTGCCTCGCCAACTTGTGTGCAAAAAGTCAAACAAAAGCACAGAAATCAAAAACAAGGTCAAACCCAAGATAGGTTCAACTCAAGGCAAATAGACAAAGCAATTGACTACAAACAGTTCCAGTTCAAGCCACAAGTGTACATGAGTACAACTCGACTGCAACAGTACAGTCATGAAGACTGCAAGGACATGAATGCAACAAAGTTCAAAAGTGCATCAAAAGCAGTTCAATGTGGATAACAACAGCAAAAAGGGACTGCAACAAACATGTATGCAGCATCAAGTCAGTGGTGAAGTAAACAACAATGTCGAGCTCACTGCAACTCAAATGTACAGGCCAGTGAACATAAAAGAAAATGACAGAGTCGAAGCACAAAGAACAAAACAGTTCATGTATGCAACAGTCAACAAGGCAACAATGCAGATGAACAACAAAGGGTACAAAAACAAGTAGCAGTCTTTGAACATGAATGCAGTGTACATGAATGCATCAGTGACCAACCTGAAGTACACAACATGACATGAACAACACAATTGAATCAAGTAACCAACTGCAAGTGCAAATGACCAGGACTCATGCAACAGACCCAACAACTAGTGCCAACATGAACATAACAGGTGAAGCATCACCAAAGACTCAACAGGGAACAACTAAATCAACTGCAACAACTCAAGTGCTACCAGTGAAACACAAATGAACGAATATCACAATGAATCAATAATACATGCAGGTGAACAGAAGTCTTTGAATCAAAACATAATCAAGTCCAGCTACTAGTTGCAGACTCCAAGTTGCAGACTCAAAGCAAACATGACACCAAACTACAAAATCAAATGCAAACTCAGTATACATATATGTACAGGTACAAACAACAGTGAGCACACTCATATGAACAAATGCAAAGAACAGTGAAGCATGCACATAGGCCACCAGTGAAACAAAGTAATATGTACATGAACAAGTGTAGCATCTGTTACAGTGAAAAAGCCCAAGTCAAGATGGAGTTACAACAATGCATCAGTGAGGAACACAACAACAATGAATACTGCAACAACCAAATGGAGACGGCATCCCACAATATCCAGAAGTTTAGAAAATCAAATGGCCGAAGTAAATACTCAGTATCAAGGCCGAAGTGACAGTGAATCGCAAATTCAATGATGAACAAGTCAACAAAGTGAAAATTCACGAAATCAGTATTGTCAAAGTCAAACAAGTGTTCACCGTGATAGCCAAGCAAATTGACCACGAAATCAAATCAATACCGTGTTATTCAAGTAATATGAACAAGTCAGTGAAATCTCGTGCATCAATACAAGATCGAACGAACGAAGACAAATTCAAATGAACGAATACGAACGCAAAAATAGGATTTCGAATCCTATATAACCCAATCATCACTGGCAAATTAAATCATCGAGTTCAAGCATCAACCAGCAAAGCAAAAGGAGAAAAATACATATCGAAAAAGCAGAACGAACTCGATCCAAAATTGAAGAGCCGTAAGCAAATCGAAGAAATAAAGGATCGTCAAAGCAATCACGACAACAACCATCTGAACGATCAACGAAGTCGGCGCCTTTAATTTTGCACAAACCCTAATTTGGAAATCAGGGACGAAGCCCTAAATTCAGAACTGAGAGGAACACAAGAGAAGAACGGTCGCCATTTTTCACAAGGAGATAAAGAACGGGCTAACAGATAGTGAAGGGGGCCGGCCTTGCTTATTATTAAAAAAAGGGATTTAGTGTTTTAATTTTATAAGGGCTTTATTATATTAATTAGGGTTTAGGGTTATATTTCTGTTTTTTTTTTAATTATCGTTTTTATTTTTCGAATCAAAACTTAGTAAATCACCACCTAGGTTTAGGTAGTGTCAGATTGTCTATTTTGAATTAGTTCAGTGAGCAGGGTGTGCGAGTTTGCAAAGCTGTATAGGCGGGAGCAGAGTTTGCGAGTAAGCGAAGCTCTATAGGCGGGAGGCAAAGTTTGCGAGTAAGCGAAACTCTATAGGCGGAGCAGGGTGTGCGAGTCTAGTAGAGTGTTTGTGAGCGTGGAGCAAATGTTTGCGAGCAGGGTGTGCGAGTCTAGTAGAGTGTTTGTGAGCGTGGAGCAAATGTCTGCGAGTCTAGTAGAGTGTTTGTAAGCGTGATACTGTTTAATTCTAATAGAAATCTGTGAATGCAGCAGTAGGCAGGGGTTGCCGAAGCTGGGTAAATTTTGTGTGTGATTTACTTTTCAGCATATTTATTTCTGCAATTTATTTCTGTGTTTAAATCGAGAAAATTTGCTATAACCCTATTCACCCCCCCTCTAGGGTTAATCTAGATCCTACAAGTGGTATCAAAGCCCGGTATATTTTTACTTTAACTCTAGAGATATGTTTAAACGCTTTTTAACTTTTGTATACAAAGTCTTTGCAGCAACTTGGGATGGTGAAGAAGGAGAGGAAGCTAATATGTGTATGATGGCAAAATCAGATTCAGAAGCTAGCTCAGAGGAAACTAGTGAGATTTGTTGGCGGGCTAAGGAGCAACAAGAATGGTTTCTAGATTCAGGCTGTTCTAGACATATGACAGGTGACAAATCGAAGTTCCTTTGTCTAGAGAATTTTAAAGGCGGAAATGTGATCATGGGAGACAACAGTAAGTGTAAGATCATTGGTAAAGGTGAAGTAGGTAACGGTAATTTTTCTTTAACTAATGTTTTATATGTTAAGAATTTGCATCACAATCTCATTTCTATTAGCCAACTATGTGACAAAGGTATGAATGTTGTCTTCGATAGTGATACTTGCAAAATCATTGATAAAGATTCTAATAACATTGTTTTTATGGGCAAAAGAAAAGGAAATGTTTACTCACTTTCATTTGATAATCTAAATCTGTCTAGATGTTTGGTAGTCACAGATGAAGAAGCATTTTTATGGCATAGAAGACTTGGTCATGCTAGCATGAGCCTCTTAGAAAAACTTGAAACAAAAGAAATAGTCAGGGGGTTACCACATCAGAAATTTAAAAATAACAAAGTGTGTAAAGCATGTTCCTTGGGCAAGCTTAGTCGATCATCATTTCGTCCTAAAAACATTGTTAGCACATCAAGGGTTCTTGAATTAATTCACATGGATTTATTTGGACCAAATGAAATTGCAAGCTTAAATGGAAAACGTTATTGTTATGTATTGGTTGATGATTACTCTAGATTTACATGGGTTTATTTCTTAGCCAAAAAGTCTGAATCTTTTGAATATTTTTCAAAATTTGCAAAACTTGTTCAAAATGAAAAAGGAGTTTCAATTAAAAACTTGAGAAGTGATCATGGAGGCGAATTTGAAAATTTGGAATTTGAAAGTTTTTGTGAAGAAAATGGTTTAAAACATGAATTTTCTGCTCCACGAACACCTCAACAAAATGGGGTGGTTGAAAGAAAAAATCGTACATTGCAAGAATTGGCAAGATCCATGTTGAGTGAGTATAAACTACCTCTAACCTTTTGGGCAGAGGCAGTAAATACGTCATGCTATGTAATGAATAGAGTAATGGTTAGACCAATACTTGGCAAAACATCTTATGAATTGTGGCATGAAAGAAAACCTAACATTTCTTATTTTCGTGTATTTGGATGTCCTTGTTTCATTCTTAACACAGGTGATCAACTTGGAAAATTTGAATCTAAGGCTGATGAGGGAATTTTCATGGGTTATTCAACAAGGAGTAAGGCTTACAGGATATACAACAAACGAACAAAGACAATTGTTGAGTCAATCAATGTGAAATTTGATGAATCTGATCTGGAAAGAACGACTGAAAAGATGGTTGACGATGGGGTAGATCCTGAAGGCACTGAAGAAGGGACATTTAGTGAGAAAACTGAAAGAAGGAATGTTGATGCTGATAAATTAAGGTTCAAACCTAATCATCCTCCTGAATTAATTATTGGTGATCCTACGGAAGGTATACGTACTCGTTCTTCATTTGATGAAAATTTGTGTGCGTTTTGTTGTCATAGTGGTTTTATTTCTGAGATTGAACCCGATTCTGTTGAAATGGCTCTTAATGATGAAAATTGGATTTTAGCAATGCAAGATGAACTTAATCAATTTGAGAGAAACAAAGTTTGGAAATTAGTTCCTAGGCCTAATGACTATCCAATTGTAGGGACTAAATGGGTGTTTAAAAATAAACTTGATGAATCAGGAAATGTAATTAGAAACAAGGATAGGTTGGTTGCAAAAGGTTATAACCAAATAGAAGGCATAGACTTTGATGAAACATTTGCTCCAGTTGCTAGGTTAGAAGCCATTAGAATCTTGCTAAGTTTTGCATGTTACAAGGGTTTCAAACTTAAACAAATGGATGTAAAATGTGCCTTTTTGAATGGCGATTTAAAAGAAGAAGTTTTTGTTGAACAACCACCCGGTTTTGAAAATCATGAATTTCCAAATCATGTGTATAAGCTAGAAAAAGCATTATATGGCCTTAAGCAAGCTCCAAGAGCTTGGTATGACTGTCTCTGTACATATCTTTTGGAAAATGGTTTTAAAAAGGGTAGCGCTGACACGACACTGTTTCTATTACATAAAGAAAGTGATTTTTTGATTGTTCAGATTTATGTGGATGATATTATTTATGGTGCTACTAATGAGCTCTTGTATGAGAATTTTGAACAAGTCATGCAGGCTAAATTTGAGATGAGTTTGGTTGGTGAATTGAAATACTTTCTTGGATTTCAAATTAAGCAAAGCAGTGATGGTATTTTCATTTCACAATCCAAATATGTGTTGGAGCTATTAAAGAAATTTGGAATCGAAAATTCCAAACCATTGAGAACTCCTATGAGCCCATCAACAAAGTTGGACAAAGATGAGAAAGGAATTGCAATTGATCAAAAGAAATATCGAGGGATAATCGGTTCACTTCTCTATCTTACTGCTTCTAGACCTGATATTATGTTTTCTGTGTGCTTGTGTGCACGTTTTCAAGCTAATCCCAAAGAATCTCATTTAAAAGCTACTAAACGAATTTTGAGATATCTTTCACACACACACAAATTTGGACTATGGTACCCTTCTTGTGAAAATTTTGATTTAGTAGGTTATTCCGATGCTGATTATGCTGGTTCATTAGTTGACAGAAAAAGCACTAGTGGGACATGTTTCATGCTAGGACATTCATTAGTCTCATGGTCAAGTCGGAAACAGAATTGTGTTGCATTATCCACCACTGAAGCAGAATATATTGCTTTGGGAAGTTGTTGTGCTCAAATTCTATGGATGATGCAAACTCTTTCTGATTTTGGCTTAGTCTATAAACAAGTTCCATTAAAATGTGATAGTAGGAGTGCTATAGATTTGTCAAATAATCATGTTCATCATTCTCGCACAAAACACATTGATGTGAGACACCACTTTCTTCGAGATCACATTGCTAAAGAAGACATTTGCATTGAATATATTTCAACAGAAACTCAACTTGCTGATATTTTCACAAAACCTCTCCCCGAAGACAGATTTTCCAAATTACGTTTAGATTTGGGAATTATAGAGGTTGACTAATCATTTTTTTTAAAATTTGATTTTTGAATTTGATTCTAAATGACAAATTTTTGACTAATCTAACTCCCTAATGATTATCGAAAAGATGAATAGTGATTGAAAAAGTGATGAGTGTTGATATTTATCATATATTATAACTCGTGAAAGTATATTAGAAAATTTCTTTAGAATTTCATAACAAGAGTTATAAAAACTTTTTGTTGGGTAAAAATTCCATGACCATTACTATTTCTATCAACTTTCTATCGACCATCACTCATCAAGATCATATTTAGTATGTAAATTTGTGGTAATTTACAAAGGAAATCATTTGTTCTTCAATATCTTTAAATCTGTGAAGGAAATTATTTGTGCTTCAACTTATTATATTTAGCAATAAAAATAAATATCCAAAGTATTCACTCTCATTTAAAAGTCCTCACGGTTATGCATGGGTGAATTATTTGGATTTTTGATTATGTGCTTCCATTCTCATTTAAAAGTCCTCACGGTTATGCATGTATGGAACGCATATCAAAATTAATTGATTTAAATAGACAAGTTGATTCTAATCCCATTTAAAAGTCCTCACGGTCATGCGTGGTTAGAAGATACTTGATTTCATTTTTTAAATTAAATTGGAATACTACTAATCTCATTTAAAAGTCCTAACGGTTATGCATGTTTAGTAGATATTCAAATTTCCTGAAATAAATATACCACAAATAGACATAATTGTATGATTTTTTGATGATTTTATCCCCATCACTTCTGAAAGTGGAATATGCGCTTGACAAGGGTAATTATGATTTTTGTTTGAGTTTTATTGAAATTTAATATTTATATTTAATTGAGTTAAATGTTTGATTCATGTCTATCACTTCATCCCTATTTTTATAACACTGTTATTCTTTTGCTGATAACAAAAGGGGGAGAGAAAAGTTAAGATTTTGTAAAATAGAATCAAGCAAAGGTTAAATAATTTTCAATTTGCATATAGGCTCATTTACATATTTGTATGCATATATGTAGGGGGAGTATTGTGTAGAGAGGGAGCATTCAAATAGGGGGAGCAAATTGAACAATCAAATACATTTAATACTTTCAAAATCTTAAATATATGTTTGTTATCATCAAAAGGGGGAGATTGTTGAATATGCGCTTTGCGCTTATATGATTTTTGTTTGATGATAATAAACATATATACATTCGTTTAAATGTATTTGTTAATGTACTATTTTATTTTTTATAGAATAAATAAATATTTGTTGAATAAAATTAAATTACACAGAATTCGAATTTGAATTCAAACAGAACAAGTTAAACAGATTTTGAATTCAAACAGAAATTTTTATTCAAACAAATATTTATTACAACTTTGATAGTACAATTTCAAGCTCTCACTATACATATACAATTTTGACTACAATACATGACATTTCACATTTACATCACAACCTTACTACATATCACTCACACTCATATTTTTGTCTTCAACTATAATCAAGTTTGAATCCAGCATCTGAGTAATCTGCAAAAATATTTTCAAACGCGGTAAAATTGAAAGAGAAATATTTTTGAAATTTGAAAGAAATGATGATTTTGAAAACATTGTTTGCCTCAGTTATTTGGGTTGTTCGTCATCATTTTTGACTGTGCAATATCTGTGCATATCAGTATTTTTATCAGGGATAGGTAACTATGAGTGGCTGCAGTACACACATGTACATTCGTATACGTGTGCACTGCCTCGCCAACTCGTGTGCAAAAAGTCAAACAAAAGCACAGAAATCAAAAACAAGGTCAAACCCAAGATAGGTTCAACTCAAGGCAAATAGACAAAGCAATTGACTACAAACAGTTCCAGTTCAAGCCACAAGTGTACATGAGTACAACTCGACTGCAACAGTACAGTCATGAAGACTGCAAGGACATGAATGCAACAAAGTTCAAAAGTGCATCAAAAGTAGTTCAATGTGGATAGCAACAGCAAAAAGGGACTGCGACAAACATGTATGCAGCATCAAGTCAGTGGTGAAGTAAACAACAATGTCGAGCTCACTGCAACTCAAATGTACAGGCCAGTGAACATAAAAGAAAATGACGGAGTCGAAGCACAAAGAACAAAACAGTTCATGTATGCAACAGTCAACAAGGCAACAATGCAGATGAACAACAAAGGGTACAAAAACAAGTAGCAGTCTTTGAACATGAATGCAGTGTACATGAATGCATCAGTGACCAACCTGAAGTACACAACATGACATGAACAACACAATTGAATCAAGTAACCAACTGCAAGTGCAAATGACCAGGACCCATGCAACAGACCCAACAACTAGTGCCAACATGAACATAACAGGTGAAGCATCACCAAAGACTCAACAGGGAACAACTAAATCAACTGCAACAACTCAAGTGCTACCAGTGAAACACAAATGAACGAATATCACAATGAATCAACAATACATGCAGGTGAACAGAAGTCTTTGAACCAAAACATAATCAAGTCCAGCTACTAGTTGCAGACTCCAAGTTGCAGACTCAAAGCAAACATGACACCAAACTACAAAATCAAATGCAAACTCAGTATACATATATGTACAGGTACAAACAACAGTGAGCACACTCATATGAACAAATGCAAAGAACAGTGAAGCATGCACGTAGGCCACCAGTGAAACAAAGTAATATATACATGAACAAGTGTAGCATCTGTTACAGTGAAAAAGCCCAAGTCAAGATGGAGTTACAACAATGCATCAGTGAGGAACACAACAACAATGAATACTGCAACAACCAAATGGAGACGGCATCCCACAATATCCAGAAGTTTAGAAAATCAAATGGCCGAAGTAAATACTCAGTATCAAGGCCGAAGTGACAGTGAATCGCAAATTCAATGATGAACAAGTCAACAAAGTGAAAATTCACGAAATCAGTATTGTCAAAGTCAAACAAGTGTTCACCGTGATAGCCAAGCAAATTGACCACGAAATCAAATCAATACCGTGTTATTCAAGTAATATGAACAAGTCAGTGAAATCTCGTGCATCAATACAAGATCGAACGAACGAAGACAAATTCAAATGAACGAATACGAACGCAAAAATAGGATTTCGAATCCTATATAACCCAATCATCACTGGCAAATTAAATCATCGAGTTCAAGCATCAACCAGCAAAGCAAAAGGAGAAAAATACATACCGAAAAAGCAGAATGAACTCGATCCAAAATTGAAGAGCCGTAAGCAAATCGAAGAAATAAAGGATCGTCAAAGCAATCACGACAACAACCATCTGAACGATCAACGAAGTCGGCGCCTTTAATTTTGCACAAACCCTAATTTGGAAATCAGGGACGAAGCCCTAAATTCAGAACTGAGAGGAACACAAGAGAAGAACGGTCGCCATTTTTCACAAGGAGATAAAGAACGGGCTAACAGATAGTGAAGGGGGCCAGCCTTGCTTATTATTAAAAAAAGGGATTTAGTGTTTTAATTTTATAAGGGCTTTATTATATTAATTAGGGTTTAGGGTTATATTTCTATTTTTTTTTTAATTATCGTTTTTATTTTTCGAATCAAAACTTAGTAAATCACCACCTAGGTTTAGGTAGTGTCAGATTGTCTATTTTGAATTAGTTCAGTGAGCAGGGTGTGCGAGTTTGCAAAGCTGTATAGGCGGGAGCAGAGTTTGCGAGTAAGCGAAGCTCTATAGGTGGGAGGCAAAGTTTGCGAGTAAGCGAAACTCTATAGGCGGAGCAGGGTGTGCGAGTCTAGTAGAGTGTTTGTGAGCGTGGAGCAAATGTTTGCGAGCAGGGTGTGCGAGTCTAGTAGAGTGTTTGTGAGCGTGGAGCAAATGTCTGCGAGTCTAGTAGAGTGTTTGTAAGCGTGATACTGTTTAATTCTAATAGAAATCTGTGAATGCAGCAGTAGGCAGGGGTTGCCGAAGCTGGGTAAATTTTGTGTGTGATTTACTTTTCAGCATATTTATTTCTGCAATTTATTTCTGTGTTTAAATCGAGAAAATTTGCTATAACCCTATTCACCCCCCCTCTAGGGTTAATCTAGATCCTACAGTATGATGCACATGGACAATCTGTATGCAATATTAATTCCAATCACTTACTCGATCATATATATTTCACTTCCTAACTAGTATAGATCACTCGAGCTCTCTAGTGCGGACTCCGATCTAGTTCGTTGATTATAAATTTTTCACTTACATAGCCATATACCATGATAGAGAACTTCGGGTCATATCAAGAATTCATATCAAGTGTTCGCCATCAAGAATCTAGTGAAAAATCCTTGTTCGAACTAGTGTAAACCACCTCAAAATCATGTACTCGAATAATGGATCAAGAACAATCATGCGAAGAAAACGATCTACAAACAACTTACGTATTTATTCTATTAGTTTCTTAACTACATCAATATATTTTATCCCTTTCTTTTATATAAATAGTTTTCCATTCAATACTAAACTCATTTATGAAATATTTCATAAAACATAACTTCAAGATTATAAATCTTTTATAATTTAAGTTAATATTTGTATAATAGTCTACTACATCCTAAGATTATATACACAAACATCAAATTCATTTTACTCAACAAGTATGTTCAACAAATAAGACTTGTTTTAACTTAATATGTTCTCAATTCAAGTGTTATATAAATTCATCTTTATATGTTCATAGAACATTTAGTTTTATATTCTATATGATTCGGAAGTCTCCAACTGTTCAAAATCATCAAAAATCCTTTTTTTTTAACACTTGAAAATTACCAAACGACATATCATAACATGACGTACACACCATACAATCCTAATGTATAGGCTTCATGTGTCCATACAATAGTGTAATAAATTTCAATAATTTATTAAACACACTTTACCCAGAAAGAGAAAACATGAAATGTTCCAACATTTATTCTGGGCTATGCCACTACTACTCTGGCATCCTACATAGAATATACATAAAACTTTTCTCCATTAAAAGTCTATGTCAAATCATTTTTTGAAGAACAACTTTAGAACTAAACACTGGATTCATTTCAAATCACATTTGAAATAATAATACATACATATATCTTTTGTATAACAAATCATGCTTTCAAAATCAAATAGAAATTTGTTTTACTAAAATAACCCTGTAGCATTCCCCACTTAGAAATCTAAAAATGAATGTCGTTGATGTTGATGTTATCACCCAATTTTTTTTCGAGTGATAAGAATGAGTTCAGTACATCCTATTCATGCCTTTTAGACTTAACCAAAATCATTTTCAAAACAATATCAAATACTTCATAAAATTTACTAAGCATTATCTCAATTTCATAAACCAATTTCCTAAATACTTACTTCAAATAATACTACTATTATTTTTCCAAAATCTTGAAAAACATTTTCAAAGACACCGGGATTTAAGTTCTCAAATTATCAGTTAAATCCTTCTTGTTTATAAATCATGTTTTATAAACCATAGTTATATAAAATCACTTTCTTATATAATCTTTTCACACATGTTTATTTACAAAATAACTTATCTTTATTAGATCAAAATAAACATCTTTCACTATACTCAACTTTTATAAAAGGTAACTTTTAACCCAACATTATCTCGAATGTCTTATAGTCAAACTGTGAAACTAAATTCACAAGGTGTTCGTTTCAATGCATTTACAAATACTGTCAACCCAACCCATGCATTTACAAATATGAGTCGGAATATTTGACCCTCGAAAGTCGACACTAATACATTCATTGTATTGTGTGCCGAGTAATCGAATGCTGAAAAACTCGATCGTTAGGGAAAAAGAAGAAGTAAAGAAGAAAACTAAACAACATAAAATCCCATAGCGGAACGAATAATCTATAATGTACAACAATATTTTTACACAAAGGACAAATATAATATACGTACACCAATTAGGATATACTAAAATATTTATTCTCTGATAGTTATAACAACCTGTCCTCATTATTGCTGATAGATACAAACAGCAGAAAACATAGCGAAACATAAAGAAATACATATATACGTTTTAGACCTCTAGCTCGTCTCCTGAGCTCCAATGCATTCAAAGCAATCTGTAAATGTGCTCGATCTGACCTGAGCATTATAATAAAATAACACCAGGCCAATCTCGTAAACTAGCGTGAGAAAACACACCCGGTTGAATTTTAATATTTCAAAAATCTATTGAAATAAAGGTATCTCGCAAGACCACGCTGCACTTAAACACGGACAGGTTTTTATCTTACGATAACCAAAATATTTCTATAGAAAATCTAGTGATATTATAATATTCTCTAGGGGTCAAAGTAAAATATGAATATAGCTGAAATGCTTGCATCTTTTTTTCAGCATAGTTGGGTACAACTAAGTCTATAGACGCTTGTTGGAGAATGAATTCCATACAACGACTAGGATGTTGGGTTACCGCCAGTCACGGTGCATCTCTAGATAAAATAACACCAAGGACCATACTAAGATCCCTTGCCAATGCAGAGACAGCCCATCACTTGACTAGTAGTACCGAATATGATCACCTTGTTTGTTAATGGGTCGCGAAGCATACAAGGAGAAATAATATTGACTCTAGATAGGGATGATCATATCCTAATTGTGAGTGACGCACTGAGCCCTGCTGCATCTTATCTATTTTAGTCATTCTCAGTTGATGAGGCTCGAGGCTACGTTTACCTTTTATATAGCACTTCCCACTTTGAATGCCAACACTGCACTCAAGGCAGCAATGCAATGCCAATATTCATCCATACAAGCTGTCTTGGAGATGGACAAACCGAAGGCACTACTTCTACTACATCCTTTTTAGAATCACCCTCAGGATTAGTAGCAAGCATCCTTTGCATTTCGAAGGGCTTTGTCTTTAATTTCATCATCTTCAAGATGTCTTCAGTTCAAAATGCTTTAGTAGGATCAAAGTGGTTTTTGGATAACATATCTGATCCTGATCTCTTCGAAATAACATTCGATGGGTTCCGTTAAACTTAACCCCAGTTCTTTAGGAAGTAAACAGTCATGGATAAGAGCGGAGGTCACCTCCTAACCATTAGTAAATGAATTTCCATAACGTTGTCCTAGGAGTGTGAAACAAGATTTATACATACAGTACATCATCATCGGAGATGGCTGTGCCATATAACTCACGTGTTTCTCCTAGATATTTCCAAAGTTGCGTTTTGGGTCCATATTTAATACTCGTTTATTTAATTATCCATAAAAACACATCCAAATCTGCGAATTATTTCAAAAGGGAAAACCAACATTCGTTAAGCATATAAGTAACCACTAGCCTCCTTAATTAATCTTTTATTAATTAAACTCATCTTGTAAATACTTGTATCAAAATACTTTTACAAAGATATATTCACAAATCCTTATATTTTCAATACTAATAAAATATCCCTATACTTATCGCAAGGTACAAGCATATTTATGGAATAGTGGAAGATTTCCTTTTTACACAATTCTAAAACCATTTATAAGCTCCTTTATAAATTTCTAATACATTTATAAACTATTTTATAAATCCAAAATCATTTATAAACTCTTTATAAATACATAAAACTAATTATAAAACTCCTCTTATAATCCTATAATCCTATTTCTAAAATTCGTTTATAAATATCTAACCATTTATAAAACTCCTTTACCCATAATCTTCCTTGAAGCCTTTAAACCATTTTACAAGACTCCACATATAAAACCCAAGTCCATTTATAAACTCTATTTATAAGTCCTGAAAACATTTATAATAAATAAAAATCATTTACTTCAAAACATTGTCGTATGATAATAATTATTAACAATAAACATTATAATTAAATAATAATTATTAACTTCAAAACGTCTTAAAAATAAAAATTAATAATTTTAAAGCATCATTAAATAAAAAGTAATAATTAATCTTTACCATTATTATAAATAGCAATAATTTATTTCCAAAACATTATTAATAAATCGTATTATTAATTTCAAACCATATTAATTATTTAGATAACTAACTTTTCAAAATATTAAAATATTGATGTATAACTTTAAAACAACATCAAATATAGATAAATAATTTTTAAAACAATATTAAATATAAATAATTTAAAAAAAATACTAAATATTAATAAATAACCGAAAGCACATATAAAAAGGTCAGAGTAAAATAGAAGCTAAAACCTTTGAAACAAAATATTTTTGAAACCAAATTTAAAATTCATTTCCTGTCTCAAAAACCAACTCCAATTCGAATGGCGATTTATAATATTTTTAAAATACTAATTTGAGGCCAATAGCTACCCAACGTTTAACCAATATCGATACTGATTTTCTATCACTGCAGGGTTTAATTTTTGAACATATAACAGTGTCATAACCAATAGTGTCAAACAATCAGGTTTGATATTCAATAATCACATAACAGGAATATTATTGAAAAATAAATCAACAATGGCAAGGAATCCTGTTGGATCCCTCCAACCTATAACCGTACATCATAGCTTATACATATTAGCATGTACATATGTAAATAAAATCAACAATAGTGAGGAATCATGTTGGATCCCTCCAACCTGCCCCTTGCATCACAAACAATATATAATCATATAATATGGGTCATCCGCTACTAGACGGGTACATATAAAAGGTCATCTGCTCTAGGGGTGGGAATAAATCCAAAATAACCGATAAATAGTAAATCATCCGAAAATCCAATCAATTAGTTTTTTATCAACTATATAACATTATACGTTAACCAGAAATGCGAGTTTAACTCATCGAAATTCCTATTGTGATCGAGATGTTTCTGTTTTCGTTGAATCCGAACGACATTTGAATTTAGCGTAAAATTAAACAAGCTTCAATCTTCACCAATCCAATTCATAAGCGTAGTATTCTTTGTTGCGAATGTAATGCAAAAACACGTGTTCAAATCCAACCTGATATCATCAATTTATTACAATTATAAGCTTACGATTTAATTAAATAATTAACTTTGTTAAACTACATCTTAATTACATAATTAGTCAACACTAATTACCATTCTTAAACTAATCCTCTTCCACTCGTTCTTCCCATATGCTCAAACGCTTTAGCCGATCAGAACTTCGTTCCCAAGCACCGCCTCAGGCCACCGGCCTCCATCGCAACCTCACCTAGCATCGCCCTGACCTCTACTAACCCCAAGCCCCACCACGGTACCCCAGACCGTCGTGGTCGACTCTAAACCCCGAAAATTTCATGCCCGTTCACCTGTATATTCTGGCCACCTATAGCCTCCAGGCATCACCGCTGTAACACAATAACATGTCCTTGACACCATCTACCCAATGGCACTATCCATTATCCCTATCTCCCCTACAATTGACGTGCCGAGGTCAAAGATTGTTGTGTCGTTCATCAATAAACTGCAACCACCATACTTCACCATCGAAGATCTCCACTATCCAATATATCAAGCTTCTGCTCCTCTACAACTTCCTAGTTAAGCATCTTGGCGATCAACGCCACTAGTAATCCAGTCGATATGAGCCGTTCGATTTGGTTGTGTTTAATTTGATTTTGGTTCTTCTAAACGTGGAGGAGTATATAAAGGGGTGAACGGTATGATGCAATAATATAGGTATGGTCTGGTTATGCTAAGCATTGAATGGGCATGGCTTTGACAAGATAGATACATTTCACTTAATTCAAAATATCAAACTCTTATGAATCCGAAATCTCGAACCCCATAAAAAGCAAGCCGCCTAGTGTTCTATATCAAATACCCCTATTCTGAAAACAATGAAACTAGTTTTGAGACCTAATTCGATCATATACATAAGATAGCTTTCTCAAACCCATTATATTATATTATATTAATTTAAATCCATTTAATTAATTTCTACGCGTTTCAATCTCGCATGACCACAGATACATCCAATTGCCAGGAAATTCATTAACCTACAATAATCACTATTACGGATCCAATGGCGTTAGTTTCATCAAAATCCAAGGCAGTGTCTCGAAAGACTATTTTCACATGTTAATTAAAACGAATTATTATTAAAACTAAATAAATTATCTTTTAAATTCAAATTTAAAAGTCTATTATCATCATTCTTATTTAAATAAAATTTAAATCAGGCTTCAAAATCATTTTTTATTTACAAATTACCTCAGACTGCGCAACCTACTCTGTCTTTAGCGTTTCTGACATTGAGGTCACATTCGACATCTTTCACACGAGTCTTAATCACTCAAATAGAACACGAATCCTTAACTAGGTCCCTACATCTCGAACAGATCTCGAAACCATACATGGATTTCAACATCTCAACATATATCAAAATCATGCATGGATTCCCACATCTTGAATAGATCATAAATAACTCCTTGTGTTCGAGCATCTTAAACAGATCTTAAATCACCACATAAATTCTCATACCTTAAACATATCTACTTTTAAGAAATAGAACATGTATTTCAGCCTTGATGTAATTTTCGATAAGCGAAACACTTACTGATCTTGGTCTCTCCAAGATCGAATTGACGGATTTGGTTATTCAATGATAATGAAAGCGATCACATATGGAAACCAAGTCTCATATACTTATCATGTTTCCAATATTTTCATCTCACATTATTCCTCGATCAAGAGTGAAGCCGGTAGGTTAGAGTTCTTTTTCTCCATCCGTACTCAAACATCAAACTTAATTCCCATAGATAAACTAGCCTGCTTCATCGGCTTTTAGTGCTAAGTATACGACTAAATGCTTTTCATAAACGAGTAAACATACAAAGCACGATCAAGTCATATAAAGCAAGATCAAGTCACATAAGCGACTTCTAATCCTTTTTTTAATTAATCTTTTATCAATTAAAACCTCTTTTACTAACAAAATTTCTTTTATCGATTTTTACTATTCATTTGTACTCCTTTCAATACTTCAAAAAGTATTTATGTACTTATCTAAAATGATACAAGCTTATTCACAAAACATTAACAAGATCTCTATAACAACTGTACTATCTACGCCGTAAATGATTTGTGATAATAAATATTTTGAATATAATATTTTTATTTAAATTATATTTAACAAAAGATTTTGTCGTAATAGATTGAATTAAATTGGTAAATTCTTTTTGAATGATTTATTAAAATTGATTAGATTATTTTAATTAAATATGAAAACATTTTTAAAGGAAAATCAATTTAATATAGATAGAAATATATTTACAAATAAATGTAAGAGTTATTCAAAAGAAAATAAACAAATAATATAAACCCAAAATCGATTAAAGCCCAAGTCCAAAATTGTGACCTAAGCCCGTTCTACCCTGGTCTTTCTTTCCTTCTCTAGATTACTCCTAATCATATCAAAATAAAATAAAGACTCGATGTTATTTCAAATTGTGGCCCTAATTCTTACATACATTAAAATATCGTGACAATTAATTTAAAGAAAAAGGAAATCATGCATACTTGAATTAGATCTTGAGCAGTGCATTTGGGGGGAGCCGACGAGGAAGTGAAGTGCATGTGATGTGGTTGAGGCGGGTTTAGGCAATGCGGAATTGAGCATGGTTGGTGACGTTGATGGATGTTAGAGTTTGGGTGGCAACACTTACCCACAACGAAGACATTTTTTGTGTGTACAACATTTTTAAGGCTGCAACCACGTAGACAACAGGGAAGGGGAAGCGAAGAGCAGCGAGGTTGTTTGTCTGCAACTAATGGCTTAGCTAGGAATTTTGATGAGTTCTCCATGCTCGCAACGATGTCATTTTAGCTATTTATTTAAACAATTATGTCATATATCGATTGAATTGTTTAGGTTACACGATTAGTTTGATTAATTGTATGGAATTGGTAGTTGTTTTGATTATTGTTATATTGGTTTTATAATTGGTTGGTTATGTTGGTTGGAATTGTTAATTTACAAATAAAACTCTACCTGTTTGCATTTTAAGTTGTGTAATTTATTCATATTTGAATGCTTTTGAAATTATATTATGGTTTGAATTATAAATAATTGGATTCAAATATATATATATATATATTTAAAGTAAATAATAGTGTTTTAATCATTATTCTTGGTAATTACTATATAAATAAGGTAAACTTATTTAATAAAGGCTTTACCAGATTTTTGTTATTTTAGAAATATAAAAAATGTCATTGAAGAAAATTTCTATTCAAAGTGATTAAGTTGTTGAAAAGTAATCTACAGTTTATTTTAAATAGTTATTTAAAATGTTTATATAGTTTCTAGAAATAAGAAATATTTTTTTAATTAACACCTTAAATATTTTAAAGTTTATTTTTAGAAATAATGTCATTAGTTATGAATTATTAAAGTATGCTTTATATATATTTGAATATTTGATTAAATTGTTTAAAGAAAGATCTGTTGAAATTTATTATTATTTCATTTCTGAATTGAACCTGAATTTTATAAATGATTTCTATATCTTTGATTTCTCAATCCTATATAGATTTCGATGTAGTAAATGATTCACCGTTGATATAGATTTGATTTAGTGATTTTTATATGATATGGTGATGTTGTTTGATTTTGTGAGACTACATTTCTATGTAATGAAAAATCCGAATAAATGGTTTAGTGATACCATAATGTATGAGACTTTCGGTAATACTTTTTCACTTATTCATTAGACTTTTTATATAGAGATATCAAGTGTGGGTCGAGTGTAGTTTATGAGCCTTTAATAATCATTTAAATAACATGCGGTGGTATTGGACACCGTTATGTTATTTATTTGATTATTCATTGTACGTTAATGTCACTCATAAAGAGATTTCACTCATGTGTATATGTGATACTCGGTGAGGAATATCGTGTTGCTGGATGTTGTCTTATAAGAGCTGATTATTGGCTTATGTTATATATATACACATGTTATGAGTATGATATGACCATCCATATTGTGTCTAGCTCTCTTTAATTTTCAGGAGTGAACCAAATTGGTCAGTATCTACCTTGGAGCCTTGATTGTGGGGTCGCGCTCCAGATCATCGACACCTTAGTTATATATCTCTTTGACGAGCATTACAGTATTGGTAGTAGTCAATGGATTTCGGCCCATAGCCCCTTGTGTTTCCCATAACCCCTTGTGTCGCTTAGGGCATTAGTCTGTTACCATTAATGGCAATGTGGGGTCGTAACCGAGGCTATGCGTAGATGAGACACTGGTGGATGGGGTCAAAATGTCCATCGCGGTAACTAAAAACTATAGGAATAGACTGTTACTCCGCGGTTGGTGAGTATGCGGCCATAGGCGGTTTTCAGTCTCCCTATCTAGTTCAGGGTATGTGAGTGTAGTAGATTGGTATATACCTTGATGACTAGAAATAGATGGTTACTCTACGATTGGCAAGTAGACTTGTGTTCATGGAGCAGGCTTGCAGTAGGCGGCTGTCAGTTTCATGTTAGATTCATGGTATATGTATGTAGTGGATTAATATATATGTCCCTTTCCTATAATGAGTTGATTGGACTAGACTGGATGTGTCTAAAGTGTAGTCAGTACCCGTTATACCCATACTTTTTGATGATGACATTTTATAATATGTGATTGAAAGATATATTAGGCATTACTTCATTATTGCCTGACTTCACTTGAGAATATCTCATTATTGATTGTTTCTGAATTTAATAGTGATTTCAAGGTATGGATGATTCACCCATACAATGTTGTTTTATGTGAATTCTAATTTGATGTGTTTACTATGGTTGATGACATCTTTATGCTGGATTTTGACGGTGTTGTTATTATGTTACACTATTTTTAGTATGTCATCACCATTATATCTATATCTATATATGTATTGACCCATGTATTTAGATATAGTCCGATCTGTGTGTTATTTATATAACGTACGGGTCAGTCTGAGACATTTAAGGTACGGAGCTATGAGACTAGCATGTATTTTTCTAGGCATAGAGAAGACTAGATATTTGTTATTGTAGATTATCGTTCTATATTTTATTGTCTCTTGTCTGTAAATTATAGTGATGCATATTGGACACACGCTGGATATTGTATATTATCACTGCGATTGGCTCTGATATTTACTATATAATATATATTGTTCTATCTTGGAGGCATATGTATTTATTGCTTTGTACCAATACTGTGTATGTATATGCGAGTTATTTATTTGATGTTTAAATATGTACCCGTGTTTGTCCAAAGGAAAATTCATGTGTGTATCCAATATTGCCTTGCCTCATTCTTCGTATTAGTCGACAATATTACTGTGTAGTACTCTGAAATAATATGAGTATAGAAGCGGAGGTGTTCTAATTTCTTACTTTAAACGTTTACTTTTTCTATCTTTTTCCAAAAGATTATTTACTTATAATTTTCTTTAAAATATTCATTTTAAGGATCAAAGTGCTTTCACAGATCCATTCAAATGGTTTAAGGCTGATGTTACTTAAACATTGTCATTGCAAAACTAAAGCCATTTCAATTATGTTTATCTTTAAAACATTCTTTTAAAGATATATTTACATTGATATGTATATTCAAAAAGGGTTAAAGACAAATGTAATTAACACATTGTCATAACAAACCTAAAACCATTTCACTTATGTTTATCTTCAAACATTCTTTTAAAGATCTAAGATAACAACAAGTTAAGTTTGACGGTCGACTAATCGATGATCTAGCCAAAACAATTGCTTATACAAATCAATATTCATATACTTAACTCGTTTTCGACATTTCAACTTACATATTCATCATTCAAGAGTGAAGCTAGGTAAGTTAGAGCACTGCTTTCATTAAAGCTTTTCCTAGACACTTCATTCTTGAATCTCACAAATAGACAATCATACTCGTCAGCTTTAGTGTTAAGTATTGCATTAATGATTTCCATAAACAAGTAACAAACAACACGATTAACCCATTTTCGACATTCCCGAATTAACTATTGCTCATTCAAGAGGGAAGTCTGGTAGGTCAGAGCTCTATTGCTCCGTCCCTACTCGACATCAATCTTAACTCTTCGAAACTAGAGAAGTCTAGCTCATCTACTTTTAGTTTAAACCTCTTCTTTGCATTTCCAAATTTTATATATAATTGTTAAAAATATATTTAAACTTCAAACCAACTTTAGGATACTTCAAAATATGTTTGAGAACATCTCTAAAAAGATTAGAGAAAATACCAAATTTGAATATCATTTTTGAATACTTAAAACCATAAGTGACTTATTACAGCATTTATAAATACTATTAAAAGTCCTTGTTAAAACAACGTTGAAAAACATGATCTTTGTAAATAATTTTAACCACTTTAACCAATGATTTAAGACTTGAAATTTTATAGTAAGTACTACCATTAGCATACATAAAAACCATGGAAAGAAACTTCTAAGAAAATCTTTCCGTTTATTTATAAAAATTTCGAAAATAAGGGATTTGGAAGGGCGCTTATAACGACTATTCTCGACTTCAAACACTTTCAAACTTACTTCGATTTAACACATAAGTGTAATAATCATTTAAACATCAAGTCAAGATCATGGCACTTGTTTAAGAGGGTAATATAAGTGACGTTACAAGATATACTTCTCATTTTCTTTTAAAAGCAAGAGGAGTCAAAAGTTTATAACTTTATTTAGTTAATGACACTTTAACTTTATACTTTGCACGCAACATATAAGCGCGCACACAATATATACTTACAAGATAGTGAGATAACTCACTTAGATCCATGAAAAACCCAAGTGCAAAGCCACAAGATCAAAGAACCATCTCCTTCCATCATCACAAGCCTAAAGATCCAACCATTTGCACTTCCAAACCAAAGCAACATCTTCCTCCTCATGCCATTGCTTATGGCCCTCCTTGGATTCTCCTTTTTCTCTCACCTCCTTCCACTTTTTGCTTCCTAATCATGCCTCCCATAATGTGCTAAGCCCAAAGCCAAAGCTTAAAAGAGATTAGAGATGATATGGTCAAGACTTGAAAAAGTTAGAGAGTAATTAGTGCATTAATGCTTAATCACTTACACCATTTTTAACTCTCATACTTCATCTCAAGCTCAACCGAATTAGTGACTTATGAAATGAACCCTTCCCTTCTATTTATAGGCTAGGAAATGAGATGTTGAATGAACAAAAACCCCTTTTAAAGGATCTAACATCAATTGCAAACATCACTTCTTCTTTATTATTTGTTTAACTTTCAAGACTTTCCTTTTATGCACATTTCATAGTACCTTTGATGGCATCACCCATGACATCATCCATAAAGTTTATTTCCATGAATGGTAAAAAGTTTGATTTCATTTTCTTTATTTTTGAAGAAAATAAGCATATGTAAAAAAATCTAAACAAGTTCCGACGGTTAAAAAGTTGTTTATGGATTTTCGGTCACATTATCGATATTTTTTTAAAATTATTTATTTTTGTAAACATTTTTTCAAAATAAATTTATCATCATTATTTATGATTTAAAAGAGGATTAAAAAACTTGTTAAATCATTTTAACAACATTTAATCCCAAGTATAAATATTTAAATAGTTCAGATATGAAATACGAAAGTGTTAGAAATTTCTGGTCGTTACATTTTTTTCTCCTCTTATTCAAACTAGCATTGCATTGGTAGCTCAACCACATCATCGCCAAGCCACCAGGCTTATATTTAATGCTCCGCCGATCCTACTACATTTTTGTCGACTTCCTTGTCGTTGTGGAGCCCACCGACACCATAACTTGAGCTATCACTGCCTCCTTCTCTAAATCATACATTAATTATCTGTCCAGCTATCCCTCATCTCCCCAATTGGCAACCAAGATGCACTCCCTACTTCGTCATCGACACAACCATACCTTTCGTTCATCGCTGTGTTGCTATTTGTAAAACTCTAATGTTGACGGTCACGATTTTTCGACCAACTTTTTGGCCATCTCGAGCTTTAATTACAAAAAAAAGCATTTTTCATCTCTTTGCCTCATCGAAATCCCAGATTAATTTGCTTGATTTGTATGGTTCAATGTTAAATAAAGTGGAGGCTGCTTGCTAGGGTTTTATCACCAGTAGAGCAAGGTGACTAATTTTGGAATTAAAAATATTTTACTAAAGTGGAGGCTGCTTGCTAGGGTTTGATAAGTTTATTTATGTAAGCAACTAATTGGTTTGGTTATCTACAGCCGTTCAACTCAAAAGCTGTTACGTGCCTCATTTTAATTCTGCAAAAACATTATTTCATAAGCTGTAACTCAAAATTTATCAAAATTGTACTGTAAACCGATCGGTTCAAAAAGATTTGCTCGATGGTTATAAATATATCTAAATCAATATGATATTAAAAATTAATTTTAATTCATTGCTTGATTACTTACTATGATTTAAATTTATTAATTAAATTGATACACGTAAATCAACGGGTCGTTACAAACTTCCTTAAGCAATAAAGCAGAAGCTTGAAGATGAAACTTTCAATTTGGTTATTATAGATAGAGCAATAATTCCATAGGCATGTAACAATGAGCATCTTATGTTCTATTCCACTTAGGTTTATTTTTATTAGTTCATCTGTTTTGCAATGTACTAGATATAAATTAAAACTTCATTCTATGTAATAAAACAACATTTTATCAAGGAATTTATGAGTATGATGACTGGCTTTTGATTCAATAAAACTGTGTCAAATATATCATACGATGCATTGTTTATTTGGTAAGCTTGAATTATAAATTATCGACTAGCCTGAATCTCAAAATAGCAGCCTTAGCTCGATTCATGTTTTAAGTATGTGTTGATCAAGTTAGGGTTAAGAGTTGGTAATCTAGACTAAAGAAGGCCCTGAGGTATTATACATCGACTCCTTTGATAGAGATGGTTAGATTGGATGATTAACCTCCACTTGCACTCATAGATAGGCCTGTCAAATGACTGGTTTTGGTCCTGGTATCTTAAAACCCAGACCCAAACCCAATTACAATAATCAAAGCCCGAGCTCGACATCGAAACCAATATCTGAGCTCAACCCGTCGGGCTTTTCGAGCCTATTGGGTAATATCCATATACTAAACTCATAATATTTATGTTAAAATCATACTTTTAACTTGCAGTTTGTATAAAATTAATACACAAACAATGTTAATATACAAATTGAGCAATGATGTAGCCAAGTTCACAACAAAAGTAAGCAAAAACATCTAATTGCAGACAAATAAAATGGTAAATAAATAACATAAACACTCATGTATTGATACTGTAGAAAACTAATTGAATCGAATCCAAACTGGACCGGGTTTTGATAAAACCATACCCTATCCTAATAGTAACCGGATTGACCTGGATTGGATCTGGGTATTTAGGACAAAATCTATACCTATATTAAAAGGGCATGTTTGAATTGGATTCGGATCGAAACCCATACCTTTGGCAGACCCACTTATAGTCCATCACAAGAGACATTTGCCTTACAACAAGTGTTCATCGAAAAATATCTAATGATACAAACTCCCAAAGATGGTGGTTGATTGGAACATATGCCCAAAGGTAGGAATCAATGGAAAAAGATGTCCAAAGCTCGGTATCGGTGAAAAAGATTCTTGGAGATAGGCATCAATAGAAAAGATGCCTAGAGAGAGGCATTGATAAAAAAAGAAGCCCAAAGTTAGGCATCAACGGTAGTGATGATGGGAGGTAGACATCGATGGAATAGATGTCAAGATATAACCACTAACATAATGGATGCCTAAAGATAGGCATCAATGGAAAAATTGCCTACATATGAGCATTAATGGAATAGATGGAAGGCCATCGACGGAAAAGGTTCCCCGAGATAGGCATCGATTAAATGGATGCCCAACTATGGGCATCGATGAAAATATTCCCAGAGACAGATACTGCCATAATATATGTCAAGATTTGGCACCAATGGAAAAATCATGACCAAAGTTTGGCATAAATAATATGGGCATTCAACTGTAAGTGCCGATGGATAAATAGTCATACAGAGAGTATTTTATAGGACATTAGAAATGAAATTGGAATGGACAAAAAATCTTATTTCAAGTCTAGAATGACAAGAAAATTTGGCCTAAAGGCACAAACGTGCTTGCTATAAAGCGAGCTGCCTGACTTTTCTATGGCATCGAATGGTAGCCGCCGTAAAGCACAGTGGAATAGAAGAGAAACTTTAAAAATTGAGGGTGTGGAGCCTTCAGGTGGAGATCCATCACTTGCTTGGGATAGGCAACATGAGAGGAAGCGGATAATTCGACGCTTCAAGGGACGATCGAGCACCATAAAATCCACTCCTTTATAGCCACCAATAATCCAAATGCATCAGGTAATCCTCCTTTATCATTTGACATAACAGCAATATCTTTTTAGGTGGGACAATCTACTCCTCATATTAACAAAGTTACTAGACAACAAAGGCAATTTCCAGGTACAGCATAAGCAAATACATAGTAGATTAGGAAAGCTACAACTGATCTATCCCCAGGAGAGCGCAGAGAAATACATACTAATGGAAACAATAGTGTTATTACAGGGAAAACACAATGAATTTGCAGTAAATAATACAATGTGGCATACAATTATGGAGTTGAAGAAACCTATTGGTAGAAATAAGCAAAATAGCCAAACCAACTTTGCGTAGATTGAGGAGTGCTAGACCTAATAACCTTCAAGTTTAAATTATGTCAGTAATTTGTTTGAATCTTAGGGGCCTTAAAAATCCTAATAGATGGTTAGACGTTAGTAACCTTTTATGGTGGCATTACTTGGAACAAAGTCATCCATGAAAAGTCTGATTCAACTAAAACCAGTGGAGTAGAAGGATGGAGGGTAATCTCAAACATTCAACATTATCATAAGTGCTGAATTATTGTTTATATCGATGTAAATCTCTTGAATGTATTTATTGTTTTGGGTAGCAGACGACATATCACTTTCGTGCTCGACAGTATCGCGGGATTGCAGTTTCGATCGATGTACAGCAGTATATGTATTATGTAGCTAATTCAGAACATTGAAGGAAGGAATTATGAAATTTAATATGCTGAAGCAAGAACATTTTGCATTCCATGGGTGATTCCAGGAGATTTTAATGATAAATATGGAGTGATTGCACTTTTTCCCGATTCTGGTGCTGTGGCACTTTAATTTTTCTGAAGTAATCAGTCTCTGCCTCCACTTAAACTACGGAATGAGTATTTATACCAGATGCTAAACCTTTTAAATTTTCTGATTTATGGCCAATGGACCGGATTATAGAAGCATGGTGCATTAAATTCCGAAGAATGGCAATCAAATGCTTAACTGAGTAAATATTCTGAAAAGAATAAGATAGATTTATAGTTGTGGTGCCAAAGGAAGGATATCGTACCTAGTAGAAGAGAATATGAAAGCTTTTTGTAACGTATAGCCTAAGTACAATGAGAAATTACATCTTCTAGTCATGGTTTTAAATAGAATTTTTTTTTTTTTTTGTTGCTTACGGGTGGGGATGACAAGGTTATTACATGAGAGAATATCAACTAGAAGACAGAATAAAGAATCATTATCCATAATTGACGAATCAATAATTGTGATCAAAAGTGAGGAACAATATACAGGGAGGTGGTTTATTATAATTCCACACTCTATGATAGGGAATGGGTACTTAATGAGTTTCTGCAAATCATACGTAAAATGCATGTTTCCTAATGTCGGCAAAATCAATTGAATGTACTTTTCACGTCGAAAGACATAAAGAATGCATTGTTTTTATATTCATGTGTTGATACCATAAATATTATTTTTAAGGCAACAACTATATAAATGTAGCTGGTAACAATTCTTCGAGTTGTGCAATATTTCATATTACCATGGAGATATTTTATAGAAATAACAAAAAACTTAATGGGTAGAAGCAACCAAATGAGTTGTAAATATGAAGATTGATAAGAGCAGATAAAAGATACAATAGACTCAAGATGGATGGAACACTGGTCCTTTAACGATATTTTTGACTATAAGATAGATGAAAAATATCCTTAATATTCTTCTTTCATTTAACTATATTTTTGACTATATCATTTTCATATGAGCATACAATATGAGATTTGAAGTGTTGAAGCCAAATTTGGTTTTTAGAAAAAAAAAAAAAAGACAAAGCATGTTGGCATACTCTCAATGATATATCGACATAAAACAGTTGCTCTGAAAATCAAACTTTAAGTGAAAGGCTTTTGGTGCTCTCTCTTCACGAATGGATACATCCTTCATCTTCTATTTATACAGGTATGGAAAACGAATTTAATCAATAATTTTTCAATATTCTCTTACTCTTACATCTCTACAATTTTGTGATTAAAAAAAATCCTTTATACACTTCAACTTTACAATTACATACTCTTTCTCTTAAATTCTTCAAGAATTTGCAAACTAATCAAGATCAAAGAGTTTTTACGTGAATCTCAATCATTCTCTTTATGATCTTATCATGTTTCTCTCCAAATTCAAAGTTATATTGTTATTGAAAGTCTATACGATCATTGTACTGAAACTGCAAGGATCTATGTTGAAGAAACGACTACTTGCCATACTTTATTGTTGTTTGTAAAGAGAAAGATGTTCTTACCATCCATGGAAAGTCAATAGAAAAGGTGTATCTTAACATAAATGGAACTGTAAGATTGTAAAGGTGTTCTTATCGCTGGTGTAAAGAAAGGAAGTGATAGTAAAATTACGCATGGGGAGTACATGATTGGACGTAGGATTGGATATCAAATTAGCCTAAAATTTCCTATTATCTTTTGCTTTTACTGATTTTACTTTGTTTTGCATCTGTTATTGGTTTGTCTGTCTATATGTATGATTTTTTTACCGACCTATGTAAATAGCTTTTGAATTCACAAGTTAATCTTTAAATAATTAACATACACTATTCACCTCCCTCCGATATATTAGTGGCATTAAGATCCATTTTACATCAGTGTGTTTGGGCATTTCATAACCCACATCACGAAAAAAGGCACTAAGCCTGGATGGATTTAATATCATGTTTTTTCACTACTCATTGGGAAAAGTTAGGAAAAGCGTTGCATGAGGCGATCCAAAGTTCCTTTAATAACAGCCAGATTATCAAGGGAATCAACCACACATTTCTCACAGTCATACAAAGACATACCACAAAGACATACCTAGCAAAGGGCCGCATAGACTTAGGCCTATCACATGCTGCAACATGAAATATAAAGTGTTATCTAAAATTCTATGTGGAAGACATAAATCTGTAACGGAGGATCTAATGTCATTTAACCAATTTGCATTCATTAATAAAAGAATAATAGATGTGCAGTGACCCAGATATTTACCGTTTTGATTTGAGAATATTTAATTTTAAATATTCAAATAATGATTTTTAAAACTAAAGTAAAACTCTTTTAAAATAATAAATAATGCATGTTTACAAAAAAATATTTCAAAGAAAAATCGAAAATGTGACCGACATTCATTCTTCGAATTTTCGACTTCTCATCGACTAAAAGTTGTCGTGAAGCTTGTAAACTCTTTTGTATAAACAAACATATACAAATACAAATTATTTGGGATGTGTATGTGTGTGTGTGTTTGTATATGTACATACATGCTTAAATATGTAAAGTAAGATGTGATGTTAAAAATTAAAATAAAATATAAAGATGCCTTAGGAGGCATAAGTACTTAGGCATGAAAAACATATTGGCTAAGCAAAGGGAAGGAAGACAAGTTTGTGAGCTGAAGTACATGAAGGTAAGGCGGCATGGTGATTTGGAAAGAGGAGGTGGAGGATAAAGGACCAAGGGCATTAAGGTAATTTACTTTGTTTCTTGCTTATAAATACCCATTTCGTTTCTTCAATTTTTCCATCTTTTCCTTCTATCATATCTTTCTTGTATTTCTTCTAAATTGAGGTTTTCTTTTTTTCCTACCGCAGAAATTTTTAGTGGCTACAACTTTTATGTGTAACACTTCTTCAAATTTTGAGCTTAGCTATGTCCAAATCTCATTTCTTTCAGACTCATTTTCGGACCCGGATTTTTAGGTCAGAAAATACCACTTCGTCGTTTGATCATAGCTCTCTCAAAATTGATTCAATATGAGTGATTCGTTTTTTGAAATTGTAGAGAAAAGCATTTTCAAGAACATTTCTTTTGGAAACTTTTACAAATTCCATTAGTAATTTGTCCAAAAATCAATTGAAATATGATCCATTTTCGGGTTTGATTTTGCGAATTCAGTGATAATCCGAAGACCCTCCACCTTTCAAGGCCGAGCTCCACCACCCGTAGGCCGTGTGCATCATACTTTGGTCAAACCATAAATCCACCATAACGCCACGAAATCTTGATCTTACTAAAGTCAATGCTAGGATCTAGGTTGATCTAAAGTTCGAAATGGTTTGGTAACTTTTGGGTAAGTATAGCTCATGAATTTAGTTAAAGGTTTTGCTTTGGATTTGTTGTATATCTTGTCACACAATCGTAGCTTGATTTGGTTGAATATGATGTTGCTTGTTAATATGTTTATGTGTTTGGATGTAATATTAACTTAAGAATGTAACTTAAATATTAGTAAGGTTGAAAGCTAGAATTTTGATTAGTTGTATGTTGTGTTGACATCTATGTGTGTTATACTTATGCGTGTGTTGTGTATGTAAAAGAAAAGTAAGAATTTTGAGATAGTTAGGTTGCGACATCGAAGTTCTTTGGATCAAAACTTGTTTACTCACTTTATATTTTTGAAATGTTGTTCAAAGTCCCCAAAACCTTAATTTGTTTTCCAAAACTTTTACTAAGTTTATAAAGTGGTTAAAATATAAAACTTAAGAATTTTGAAACTATTTAATATAAAATTAAAGTTTAGAAATTTTGGGTCATATAGCGATAGTTGCTATAAGTGCAGCTCGTAAAATAGACTAGCTTTGGAAAATCTAAAAAGTATTTTTTACTTAAGCATTCTTTTTGCAAAGTGTTTTCACAAGTTTAATTAAGTAATTAAAAAGTAATTATTTAGTCAATTATTTTAATGATTAATTAATTAAGATAATTAGTACTTAATCATTTGTTATTAAAGGTAATTATTACTTAAGTGTCAATCAATTTAGTTAATTCTAATTAGTTAATTAGCTTAAGTTAATTATTATTTAATTAATAATTAGAGGTCGCCTCCCGGTTGTCGCCCAAGTGCCAAGAAGCTAATCATTCGGGCAATAGGCAACGGATTAATTATTATTTAACTATTTAAAATTATCTGTTAATTAATAATTTATTTATAAAAGGGTTTAAATATTTAATTAATTACAAATTAAGCAAGATTACTTAAGACTTAATTAAGATTAATTTAATTATTAATGAAGGTTTAAATTATTATTTAATAATTAATTAGAGATTATTTATGGTTTAAATATTTATTTAAAGATTAAATATTATTTAATTATTTATATAAAGGATAATTATTATTTAATAGTTAACTTTTATTTAATTATTAATTAAAGGTTTAATTATTATTAAGTAAAGAGTTTAATTGTTATTTAATTTTTAAATAAAGGTTTTGAAATTTTAAAACACTTTATTTCTAAAGACTGTTTTATTTCAAAAGGCAACTCTCTTTTAAAGAATGTTTAAATACAAGGGATTTCTTTATTGATTACCTTTATGCAACCCCAATTGAGTATGAAACCCAAGGACGTATATTTAGCCGAATTAACCATCGTTCTACTATTTAAGTTATAGTTGACATCTGTTTAGCAGAATAAAACACCGTTATGCTAATTAAATTATAGTTGACATCTGTTTAGCAGAATAAATCACCGTTCTACTAGTTAACTTATATTTAACATTTGTTTGGTAGAATAAATCACCGTTCTACCATAGTTCACCAAGTAAGTTACGTTGACATCTATTAGGCAAAATAAAACTCATTCTTCCATTATATTAACTTAGACATGTGTTTAGCGGAATAAATCTCTGTCTACTATTTGTTAACTTAGACATTTACTTATATGATTGGTTGTTATTGGATGGTTCCCTTATACATATCTGCTTGTTATGTAAATACCATGTTATAACTTGAAAATTAAACTCGGTTAAATGAGAATCATTGTAGTCACTAAGCTTCTTTTTTATTTTTAAGGTCAAACATACTTTTAGTAACGGTTTCAAGTTAACTAATTGTGACGACCTGCCTTCTCGACCCTCATAAGTCGACACTAATACATTCTCGATATTCACGCACCGTAAATCCAATTGCTGGAGAGGGAGATTATCATGGGGTAAAAGAAAATAAAGATAGAAGACAAAACAATAGTGGAATCTCACATCGTATTTAACAACTATTAATCATATAAATAGTACATACAATCACTCTCAAAATGAGATATCAGAGTCATAACAAGTACTAGCCCAGCTAGAATAGTTATAACGGCTTATACCTACAGGTGCTGGTAGATACTTATACATAATACAAACATAGTGGAAAGTGATAGATAATTTCAACAAAAGATCCAAAATGCTCCATGCCTTATTCCAAAATGCTCTAAATAATATAACTACTTGGCTGCCTGGAAAACTAGAGCACCCAAAGTTTAAGGGAAAAGAAAAATAAACTTCGGGTCAGTAATGAGACTGGTGTAAAAAACTCAAAATACGGATTTTGAAAACAAAAGGGTATCTCATAAGATCACGCAGTGCATAAACATGGAATAAGTTTTTACATTATAGATAACTAAAACATTTGCTATATAAAATCATTTGATATTATTTTTAATGACATTCTTTTGAACAAATTTGCAAGTAAACTTATTAATCTTAGCCAAAATTGTTACCATTATTAAATTCTACATATGTTTGGCTCTACAAACAAAACTCTTACAAGGCTCGTTCAGAGAATGGCTTCCATACAATGGCAGGTAATGTACTACCTTTCGTACATTACACCTCTAAAGGGATGTATCGAGGATCGACTCTTTGAAACTTCTGCACCTGGCAAGACCGGCCTACCCACAGACCTGCGTGGTGGTGGATAGAACCGAATATGACATCACCCGGTCGTAACTGACCTATCCAAGATCTCATAGCATACACAACGTACTCAACAAAAAGAGAGTAATCTAGAAAGGCGATGACCATATCCTAAGGGGCACGACCCACTTATCCTCGCGGCTTTCCCTGTTTAAGCCATTTCCGTTTGATGAGGCCTGAGGTAATGATTACCTTTTATATAGAACATTTTTTTTGAATTCCACATTGTCATTCCTTGATCACACAACTGATTTCTATAAACGCACAACTGATTTCTATAAACGTATAACTCCTGAGCTCGTCTATCTCAAGAAAGGGTGTTAAACTATGAAAAGTTGCCTTCGCCGCCACCAAATAGATGATACGTTTATAGAGATCAATCAATGTAATTAGAAATGCAACGCCAGATATTCGTTCATACAAGTTTTCTAGGAACATGACAAATCGAAGGCATTCTCCTACCATATACTGTCATGAATTACCCCTAGGATTAGTAGTGAGAAGTCCTTGCATCGAAGATATCAAATGGAGAACTACTGCCACATAAATATGATATGAGAAATTTCCCCTGAGGGTTAGTAACAAGCAGCCCTACATTCCATGTTCCAAATTATTTTCATGTCTTCACTTCAAATAAGTTACTTGTTCGAAGTGGTTTCCAGCTACGAATTACTCAAATCCGACCCTGGTTCCTTTAAACCAATCACCGATAAAAAGTTGTTAGGTAAACATGTGCTTATCATTTGATTAATCACGTTCTTTTTATCAAAATTATCTTTTAGAGATATATATCTTTAAAACATTCTTTCCGGTATATATGGAATTACTAAACCTTTCTTTATCGTTGAAAAACTATTTATTTAAACCTTAACAAAGATCTCCTAATTTCAAATTAGAATTTTTGATTAAGTTGAGACCATGTTATCTAGGATGTTAATCCAAATCTAGTAAATATTAAATGAGAATAATCCATAGAAATCATCTAATTTTACTCAATATCAATTTCTGTATTAAACAAGTACTACTGGCGGAATAATGGTGAAATCACCTTTTAAATTCATGAATAGTATGAGTTCCCTCCTCGGAATTTAACACCAAATATAGGAAGATTATCTCCATACAATCCAAGTTATTTATATTTGGAAAATTATATCTTTTATACTTTGGAAAATTTTGATCCTAGTAGATCAAATTTACTATCTCCTCCCTCGGACCAGTCCGGGTAGCTAGGAAAGGCATACAACTAGTTTCCCAAAGAAAAGCCTAGAGACTAACTCTCTGTGACCCATAAGATGGTCAAGTTTGACTCTTAATCTTTTGACATACTTGATTAACTTTTAATTATTTCAGAACATCCAGGCTTTCCCTTTGATCTGTTCCATTCCTCGGTCGGATTTTCTATGACACTAATGTAATTGTCGTTTCCGCGTACTTATTTTTAAACCTCTTAATTATCTTTAAATTACTTAATTTTTTATTTGAAAATGTTTATAAAAGATTTGGAAAAAATTGTTAAGTTTAAATTCATATTTCAAAAGTTAGCAAAAATTGCTGCAGAAAGTACTGCAAATAGTGTTTTAAAAACTATATTGGTCAAAACGACTTTTCTATCTTTTGAAAATCCATTTTTATAACTCCTATTTTGAACTATTAAACATTTATAGAATTTATTCCATATTTTTAGATTCTTTAAAAGTATCAATTTTAAAGAATTTGTTGCTTTGGTTTCCTTATTGCTAAATGTCGACTATTTTGAAAACATGATTTTTCTCATATTTTAAAATTTACTAAATGAAATCTCGATTTTCTTTCTTTGTTTGAAAAGTATGATTATAAGAGTTCGAAAAATTCTAATTACAAAGAAATCCGACTCCGAATCCATTCTATAAATGGATTTAACTTTTAAGATGTGAAATCGCAAACTACCGTTATACGGCGCGCCTATTTTTGACTAAATTTTCAATATTTATTTAAACTTTGCTAAAACACTTTTAAATATTTATAAAGAATTTCTAAATCATATTAAACCATTTTTAAGCGGTTTAAACATTCCCATATACACCATTTTATTTATTAAAGGAAGGTGATTTTCTTTATGCTTATCAATATGTATTTAAACGTGACTTGTATATATATTCAATAACCATATTAAACAACCATATTATCATATTCAAATATGATAAAAAAATTATCATTAACAATCATATCCAACATATATATCATCCAATAATTTATATAACTATAGTTTGGGAGTTTTCTCATATTTGTTTTGATCGAAAAAACGGCTATAACATCGCTACTCGGAAATTAAAGCTCACGACCCCTTACACTATTACTTCTAGGTGGCTCGGCCTAGCCCTGGGATGGCTAGAGGAGCTCACGATCTAGGGTTGGGGAGAAGGAGGGCTCGGTCTTTGATGCCAGAGGGTGTGGCCGAGGTTAGGAGGAAGAAGAGGTAGTTTTGTGATAGTTTTGAAGTGGCTTTAATGTTTATATATAGTATATAAATTTAATTTTCTTTTGAAAAATAATTAGCCATTATTTTGCTGTGGAGAGAAGATATGAAAGTAGAGAGGATGCTTTAGGGAATTATGAGGAAAATGATGTGAAATGGAGAGGAGAATGGGTAGTATTTATAGGGAAGGAAGTGGACAATAAATATCTAGCATATACCTCATCATACCTCACCCCTACATGCACTTTCATCGTCACCTTTCTCCTTTTTATGCATGTCCCATTTCCACTCCATCATAGAAGGCCATGTGCTTGTATTTTGATGGTTCGCGTTGACTTTGGGTTAGCTTAAGAATTAAGGGAAAGGAAAAATATCTTGGATATTTACACACACACGCACATATATGCATATGTGTGCATATATGAATTATCATATGCATGTGAATATGTCTTCATGTATGTACATGTATATGTGCATACGTATATCACGTATCTCCATAATATTGCACAACTTCTATACATTGAATAGTTATGAATCCCGATTTCGATTTCCGGTAATATTTTCACATTTTAGTTAATATATATATATTTGTAAATAAGGTTTGAAAATAATATTTCTATTATTATATAATAATTAAAAGTGATTATTTAATAATTTTTATAATTATTAAATCATTTAAACCCAAAAATCAATTGTATGGGAAAAGATGACATCATTACTGACGTCATAAATACTTTTAATCCTCCATAGACAAACAAATTATTTTATTTCATATTTTTATTCATTTTTCAAATGAGTGTATGTATCCAACTCGGCACGCGATGTCGGATGGTCGAAGAGTTGCTTATCGATAAAACGATTTTTTGTCATTTTATCGATATTTACCAAAGTGTATTTTATTTTTTCAAAATAAGATCAAAAATATTATTTATTATTTAAAACATCATTATTTATGTTAAAAAAAAATCCTATTTTTGAATATTTTGGAATTTTTCTAAAGTGATGAATTTAGGACCTTGCAGTAATCATTTAGTAACGGTGTTTTAAATAATCGTTATGTTTATCAAAAAGACTTTATTAAATGAGTTTATTTAAAGATTTTTGTTATAAATAAGGAATATTTATAAGAAAGTTTTATAAATGATTTTTGTAATTATAAATGAAGTTTTATAAATAATTTTGGAGATTTATAAAGAGATGTATAAATGGTTTTGATATTTATAAAAGAGTTTTGTAAATTTAACTTGGTGGTTTATAAAGAGTTTCTAAACGGGTTTGGAATTTAAGTAAAGGAGATTCAGAAATGAAAGAGATTTTTTAAGAGGATTTATAGAAGGAAATTTACAAAAGAATTTGAGATTGGATTTTCTTTAACAGACCTTTTAATTCTGGTGGTGTGGACATTCGTTCCACATTTAACACTGAAAGAATATTATTTGGGGTTTTCTTTATCCATAATTTAAATAAAATTTTGTTTTATCATTTGATATGATTTGAAAATGAGAAATCTTTCACAAATGTTTTGTTAATATACTTATGTTAGTGAGATAAGCATATGATGTTTTTTATAAACACTTTTGAAAAGAATTTTAATAATTGAAAGATTTAGTTTGAGACTTAGTGGTTGCTATAAGTAAATAAATCTTTAAATTTGTTTTTTTATTTGATAGTTAAATAACCAACTATCAAATTTAGGCCAAAATATAACTCCGGAAATATCTAGTAGAAACACGTGAGTTATAAGGCACAGTCATCTTTGATGATGTTGTACTATGCGTATAAATCTTAATGTATTCTCTAGGAAAAATGATAGGGAGGTCCTTCTATTTAAATGGTTAGGGGGTGATCCTTGCTCTTATTTATTGTCTGAATATTTCCAAAAGAACCGGAGTTGAGTTACCGGAACAATCGAATGTTGTTTTGAAGAGACTGGGATCACATAAGTTTATTCGAAAACCACTTCGGTCCAACTCAAGCATTTTGAATTGAAGATATCTTAAATACGATTGAAGATAGTGCTTCTGAAGTGCCAGCGCTACTTGCTACTAATCCCGAGGGTGATTCCAAAATTGATGTAGTAGAGATAAGGCCTTCGATTTCGTTCAGTCCTAGAACGAACTTGTATGGATGAATGCTGGCTTTGCACTTCTGTCTGGAGGGTAGTGTTAGCATTTCATGATGGTCTGCTAAGAAGAAGGTATATCGTTACCTCAAGCCTCACACCCCAATAATGTCTAAAAAAAGATAGATGTAGCAGGGCTATGTGAGTCACTCCCATTAGGGTGTGTCATCAGCTTTCTAGATTACCTTATTATGGATTTGGTTATGCATGAGATATCTCGATAAAGATTGGGAACAACAGGGGATATATTCGGTACTATCCAAGTTCAGGAATATGTCGGTTTTGTGTTTGTAAGGGTAGACCAAGTTAAGGGTCTCACTCCGGTACATTTTATTTAAAGGTGTACCATTTCTCGAAGGTAGTCCCTTACCTTGCCATTTTGTTGGAACACATTCTCCAATACATGCCTTACGATTTTGATTATAGAGCCTAGTATGCTAGAATTTAATAATGTAATAATTTCGGCTATGATTAATATGTATTTTTATCCTAAACATTATGATAATATTTGAGGATTTTATGTAAAACAATTGGTATTATTGTAAGGTAAAAACTCATTCGTGTTTATGTGTGGCGTGGTCTTATAGAATACATTTGATTTTAAAAGGGTTTTGTAAGTTATAATAAACTTCCTTGTGATTTGAGTTTCTTACGCTGGTTTTACCAGACTGACCCGGGTGTTGTTTTCCTAAAATGTTCGTGTCAACCCGAGCATATTTTCCAGATTTAGTTGGATTCTTTGAAGTTTTCAAGAGGCATGCTGGATTCTCTAAGATGTATTCATGCATCTTATATTTTTCTCCTGTTTAATTATTCTTGATGACTGTATGTTGTATTTATCAAATTGTACGGACAAGCTGTTATAACTATCCAGGCAGATAATATGATAGTGTACTCTAATGTTGTATACATAATAAAGATGATTCCTTTTGTAAAGATCTTGTGTATATTATATATTGCTCGTCACTTTTTGTGAGACTATGTTCTGCATTTTCCTATCCTCACCCTAAATGATCGGCACATGAATATCAAGGATGTATTAAGTGTCATCGTTTAGTGTAAGAAAACAGATCATTACAAGATGCATATTATTAGAGCATTAATACAAAAGAAGGTTAAGCCAAGATGAAAAGAATAAAAAGTGTATTAAAATTGATCTGGGTAAGGCGTATGACACAGTTAATAGACACTTCATTATTTAGATGATGAGATCTACGTAGTTTCATATGTAATGGCTAAATATAATTGAAAATTTAATACATGTCCTACATTCCCTATTTTTTTTAAAGGCGGTCCATAAGGATTCTTCCATGGTAACTAAGGTATAAGATAAGACAATCGAATTCCACTCTATCAATTTTCTATTGTTATGTAATATTTTATTCAAGATATTACCGATTCATGATATTGAATGAAAAAGTTCACACCTATTAATATGTGGATGATTTACTCGTATTTATGATGGAAACTATTTTATGATCTAGTGGTGTAAAGAGAACACTCTCAAAGTTATAAAGGTTTGATGGACTGTAGCTCAGTGCATTGAAGTTGAAAGTTGCTTTTAGCAAAAACAGTAAAACACAAGAGGAAATATGTGACATTTTAGGAAGTAGCAAGGGAGAGTTGCTAATTAAATACATAGGATTTCCATTCTCGCCCAATATATTAAAGATATAACTTGAAATAATCTAATTGGTAATTTAAAATGCAAGGTTGATGGACAGAAGAGTAGACCCCTAGGATTTGTTCAATTCATAAATGTTGTTATTCAACAAATGGTTCTATTTTGGGTGTAAAGTTTTAACATTCTCATTGAAATAATGAATATAACTAATAAGGTGTAAACTAAATTTCGATGGAGAGGAAAAGGAAGTAAAATTCCTATAACACAATTTTCACAGCAAAAGAAGAAGGCGGATTCAAAGTGAGGATATTAACAGAAGCCAATACTTTCAAGGTAATTTGGAAACTCATTTCAAATAATGGAGTATTCAGCGAGTCAACGAAAATAATGGAGAACCAATCGTTTTAGGAGGCGAACATTAAATTTTATTACTTTGGAACATGGAGAAATATGTCAAAATACAAAACACAAGCCATGTTGCATCTTGAGCAAAGAATTATGGATGGAAGTCAATTAACATATGAAATGATCCATGGATTGCGAAGCTCAGATTGATAAAAAGATTATGATATCAAGTACTTGAAGTATTGTGGGGAGTAGTACTTAAAGTGGACTCAATTATTGCAAATGGAAAAAGATGCGATGAAAAAACAATTCAAATCAAGGGTCAAAAGGCTGGCATAAAAAAGGTACAGACGTATAGTGATTTCAATGATGATTTTTGCACTAGAAAGGAAAATGTAAAGGTATGTTATGTTTTATACAACATGGGAGTGCTTAAGAAGAAATTTAATGTAACATCCTCCACTTAGAGGCCCAAAACTATTACGAATGCTGCAGTTGTAGTTAATAATCCTCGACGACCAAATACGGTAAAGTTAGATAAATTGATATATCAGAAACACATGGATATGGAAAAGGTTTAAAAATCTCAAAACAACTTTTATATTCCATATCTAAAACACATTACAACATTCTTTACATAATCCCACAACGTTAACTACGTTCGGAAAAATATAATTATCACAATATACTTCAAGAGTGACATAAGAAGATGCCCCCTTGGTGATTAGAGTATATAATTGGCAATAAACAACTTTCCTTAACAAAACAATAAAGTGGAATCATATGAGAGAGAACTCAAATAACTACATGCCTCTTGCACGTCTTCGGAAGCTTATTCATCCTAAGAGGCACCTGAAAGCCTCAAATCTCAAGCTACTCAATATCAGTTGAGTACCCGAGAGTTTAAGGGAAAACATAAACTTCGAGTCAGACATAAAGTCTGGTATGAATGATAATCTACCATCTTAAATAATTTGAATATCTAGCAAGACCATGTCGCTTAGTGGAATGAGTTTCCCCTTATTAGCATCTTAAAACCTTTACATTTTCTATGCTCCTGCATCCATAATGGTTAAATCAATTTAAAACATTATTATGTGATGATATGCAAAACAATTGAATCAATTCAGGATTACCCATCCCTAATTCATTTTGACTATCTGTCAAAATTATAGTTTCTAGGATTACTATTAACCTAATAGTTTTCATAGGCTAACTAATAACCGGTAAAACTTTTAAGAAATCCTTGTCCAATTATATAGTTTTCATGTGATTACTATGAACCTATTGGTAACTCCAATATCATTTCTTTTATCCTAGTTTTTATGGGCTGACAAGGAACATGTTGACTAACAGTCAAGATCTTTCTTTTACCTTATTTTTCATGGGCTAACTAGGAACCTATTGACTATCTATCATTATTTCATTTTCTTAATCAGATATAGTTTTCATGGGTTTACTATAAACCTGTCTAACTGACATATTTAATTATACATAGTTTTCATATGGTAACTATGAATCTATTGGCTCCTTCCAATATCTTTTTTCTTACACAATTTTCATGGTCTTACTATGAACCTATTGACCTCTGCTAATAACTTAATTTATATTCACTATTGGGACAACCTAATTGGCTATTCGGCCCATCCCCATAGTATCGTTCTGGGTTCAGTACAATGTGAATATATACATATATGAAGATACAAAAAATATAACTTGGTCAAATTCTTTAACCCACTTTGACTTCTTCATAATTTCCATTTCTAAATACTTTGCTTATTAATAAGCCATAGTTTTGCTTTTAAATGAGATTGGGTCAATTGTTTTGAAAACTATACTTTCAAAACCTTCGAAACCTTGCTTTTGATCCCACTGAATAGCCTCCTTCGAAAGCATATATCTCTTTTCAAAACATTAGGCTTTGACCTTTAAATCCACTTTAAAATCCTTCTTTCGAAACCTTTCGAATATAATAAAGTGTTACTTATTAATTATTAGAAGCATAGCTTCGAAACCGTTCGAAGTATCTCTTAATAGAGCGATGAAAGTCCCCTTTTAACATCATCGGGCTTACCTTTAAAATATCATTTGGGTCCAAGACAATATATAAACGAAAGTATCTCTTTTGAAACCGTTCTTTATCATATAAAATAATAGGGAATTTATGACGGTGTCGAAACCATCCCTTTCTACAGAGTCGAAAGCATACATTGTAAATATTGAAGAATTGCTTCAAAACCCCTTTCAAAACCATTGCTTTCAAAACTCATCACCCTTTCGAAAGCATTAAACAGCGGCTTAATATGGCTTTAAAATATACCTTTCGGTAGCATTGATGACTTCAATACACTGGAAAGGCAAAAGAATCGGTGGTAGGGCTTCGACTAGATCGGAACCCCTTCTTTCGAGAATATTAATTTATAATTAAAGGAACTCTTTCGAAACACCTTTTTACTTTAAAACGAATATGGAAACCCCTTTGAAAGCCATTATAAACTTCTGTCAAAAACATACGTACCTACTAAGTCGAAAGCTTAGTAAAACAAAGGCAGGCACCTATCTTTTTAAAACAAACTGAGGTAACGACCCTTTCGAAAGCTATGCTTTTGACACCATACCTTTTTTTTCCAATCTACTATGTATCACCTAGATGATACCCTATGTATTCAATTTAGCTTAATAGGATTTCGACATAGTCGAAGTCAAAAGGGCGAAATATACTCTGAATAGAGGCGAAACCTGTTTTTATGGGTTAAATACTCAATTAAGCAACTTATATAAACTAACCAGTCTACTTGTAATTTCTTATTGGTTGCCTTAACCTTTTTCCATGCTTTTCAAAACTAACCACCTTTTTATTTTGGATAAGTATCAAACTTGAACTTTTGCAAATAAAACCATCCTCTTTACTTTCACGTAAATCATTTTAATCCTCCTCAAAATAATTTATTTTGTATATCAAATCACTTAAGAAAAATTCCCAAAATTCAAAGAAATTTAATTTGATCACGTTATTTTACAAATCAAAATTTCAAATCCGAATTCTCAATATATTTTCTGAAATAAATTATTACACCCAACGTGCTGTATTTTCATTCAAAAATTCATAATAATCTTTTCAAAGCTTGAAAAATTATCAAACTTAAAACCCAACTCTATATCATGTTTTTCATAACATATAATTTTTTCATGGCATTTAAACATCAATATCACACGGTTTTGATCTAAATCCGTATGAACCATTATTTAAACAATCTTGTTTAAATTTAAACAACCCCTAAATTCAAGCATATCATCATCAAACATCATATATACAAATTTAAACTTAAGTTCGCAACATATACTTAACAAATAGAGATGGAAATTATCATTCATCTTAATCTTTGATAAGGAAAATGGATTGAGATGAGTTTGATTACCCTTATTATTTTCTCTTCTTTTGCTTTGAATTTCTTCTTCTTCTTTTCTTTTTAATGGTCAACCTTATCTTCTTTTCTTACATTTTTATTTTTGTGAGAAAATGAACATGATTGTGAATGGCTTAAGGTTAAACACACACACACACACACACACACACACACACACATATGTATATATAAAGGTAGATTAGGTGTAGTTAAATCCCATTATACCCTTACATAATTTTAATTAGTCTATAAAACATTCTTTGACCCAATTAAATTAATAAGCATGGCCACTTAAATTTTATCAAAGCTCGATCCCTTATCATTTAACATTTACATTATTCTATTTAATTTATCTAATTAAATATTCTGAATAATGTTATTTAAAAATTAGGGATGTTACAGTTCAACAAAGTGGAATGCCATAGTTTTGTTTGGAAGCAAAATAGATGTGTGCCTTTATAATGTAGTAACAAATCGTTAATCCACTAAACCAGTTAATGGCAGTGTATGATTTTTTATTTATCTTGTAACGAACTGAAATTTTATCATTTAAATCTAGAATATTTAATTAATTTTAAATATTCGAATAATGGATTTTAAATATTGAATAATACATTTTGATTAAATACATAGTGATAATAATTCATTTTGAATGGTTTTATAAATATATTTACTTATTTTATAAAACTATACAAACTTCGTCGTATTTTGGTAGATCGACGTTGCATTGGATTTTTTATATTAGTAAATATGGTTTTTGTAATGTCCCACCCTTTGTAATACCCCAAATCAACGTTAAATGAAAATGTCTGACTCTTGAATACCACAAAAGATAGTACATTCGGGTAAAATAAAAAAAAATGCTAAACATCATTCAAGTACAATGGTAGAATCTTACAGCGGAATGATGATATATAATATATTTGAACATACATGAGCAATATGATAAACAATATATAAGAGACGGTACGGATGTAAGTAACTTATAAATGGGTGTCGATACAGAAAGTCAGAACACTCTGATACAATAGGTCCCATGAATAAGTGCCCATCTGTCACATATTACTACAACATACCATCCTGAAAGCATATTCTCGAAAGCATATGACTAATAAACTACTCAATCGAGGACTCAAGAGTTGTCATGAAATAAGTAGACGACGATAAAATGCGAGTTAGACATAAAGCGTGATGTGAGGGGAACAAATATCAAAGTATTGTATATCAAATCCATCTATAAATACATAGGGAATTAGTGTAGTACAGCCTGTCCTCTCCACAAACGTGGTTGAGGGATAACCCAGACTACTCTTAAACAAGTAAATTAAACCCAACTCAAAAGTAGGGGTTCATACCGTAACCTGATCTACTCTTGCACCCAACGAGTTAGCATAACTGATATAATATAATTGAAACGTAACAACATTCTATGATAGAGTTAACCTAATGTATCACTACAAGAGTAATATATATAAACATCCCTATATAAGTTTCACAGCTAATATTCAATATTGGTAATCAAACAACCAATCTAACATGCACAATCCAATAATAACCAATGCTCAAACAATAAGATGATATCCATCATTACTGGTGAGTGGTGTTCGCTACGGACACTGTAACACCCCTAATTTTATTTACATTATTTAGAAGATTTAATTATAATAAATTAAATAGAATAATGTAGATAAGGGTATTAAGGTTGATTAATGAATTAAGTGGCTGTGCTTTTCTAACCAAATGAACTTATAAATGGTTAAGATACTAAACATAAGGGCGTTACGGTAAATAGCTGCCTATATTTTCCACCCTTATACTATCTCCCTTAGTCATCCACGTTCATTTTATCTCAAACAAAAATTATAACCATAAAAAGAAAGCAAGGCCGACCACTAGGAACAACAGAAGAGAGAAATCGATTTAAAACTTCGAATTCAAGCTAGAAGAATCAATCTCAATCAAACTTCAATTTCCTTATCTAATCTAAGGTGAATAATAATTTCTATATCTCTTATTATGGTTTTATAATCATATGGTTTAAGATTTAAGGGTAATTTTTTTGATACGTTAAATGATGATATGATTGCTGTGTGATTTATATGGATTAAACAAGTTTGTTAGAAAGGATATATACACGGTTTAAGGGTAAAACTGAGATGAAATGATTTTTTATGTCATGGGAAAATTATATGCTATAGAAAACATGATTTTGGAGATGGGTTTCAATTTCCATAATTTTCTGAACTAATGTGAATTTTATATTATTTTTCTAGTGAAGAAAATGATTTATTGGATTATTAATCATTAACGGCTAAAATAATTATTATTTGGGTTTGAAATTTTAATATGTTGGAAAATATTTTAAAATGGATTTTCTACGATTTTTCATAAATGATTTGATGAGTACATAAAATTATTTCGGGCATGGGACTTAAATGTTTTATATATTTAATTAAGAAAAATGGGCATTTTATGAAATAAAGTTATTATTTAATTCTGAAATTATTGGTAGTACTTTTCTGAAAAGTATTTGTTAAACAACAAGAATTTGATAAACAAAGGCAAGTTAGTTAAAAAGTTGTCTCTTTTAAGTTAAAAACAAGAAAATCATGCTTTTAGCATGTTTAAGCCACTTTAGGCATCAAACCATCTGACCTGGACCTTCCAGCAAAGTCAAAAGGTTATACCATTCGACAAGGTTAAAATTTAATGCATAGGGTATCAAGTTACTTGACACGTAATGAATTGAAAAAGGTCAAAGGGTTCTTAGTCGAAAGGTTGGTTGCCAAAGAGGTTAGGGTATGTTTGTTTTATAAACCATAAGCTTACACCTACTTGCTTTTGAAAAGGAGCTTTCGACTTGATTGCTTCGACCAGGCCAACTGTTTAAAATAATGGTTTTAAAACTTTTGACAAAGTCGAAAGGTTACTAACGCTTTACATTTTGAACCTTCCGACACAGTCAAAAGGTTATTGCTGCTTTTTCGAACCTTCCGAAGCCATTGCGTTCGACAGAGTCGAAAGGTTTTATTTTTGATGGTTTTGAAAGGTTTACTTATTTTAAAAAAAACCGCTTCACCATGCTTTCGAAAGGTATCATTTTTCTAAACCTCTCGACAGAGTCGAAAGATATATTTTTCTAAACCTTTTGATGAAGTCGAAAGGTATTTTCTTTCTAAACCTTTTGACAGAGTCGAAAGGTGGTCTTTTCTAAATGCTTTCGAAAGATTTGGTTTTAATGGTTTCGAAAGGTTTTCCAGTGCTTTCGAAAGGTTTGAGTTTTAATGGTTTTGAAAGGTTTTACAATGCTTTCGAAATATTTGAGTTTTAATGGCTCCGAAAGATTTTCCAATGCTTTCGAAAGGTTTTAGTTTTAATGGTTTTAGAAAGGTTTTCCAATGCTTTCGATGGTTTGATTTTTAATGGTTTCGAAAGGTTTTATAAATGCTTTCGAAAGGTTTTATAAATGCTTTTGAAAGGTTAAGTTTTAATGGTTTCGAAAGGTTTTCCAATGCTTTCGAAAGGTTTGAGTTTTAAAGGTTTCGAAAGGTTTTCCCATGCTTTCGAGAGTTTTAAGTTTTAATGGTTCTGAAATGTTTTCCAAGGCTTTCGAAAGGTTTGAGTTATAATGGTTTCAAAATGTTTTCCAACTCTTTCGGAAGGTTTGAGTTTCAATGGGGTCAAAGGGTTTAAAAAGAAGTGTTTAAAGTGTAAAAAGGGATGGAGCCTATTATTCTAAAAGGATATGATTAAAACCCTTTGAAGGGTTTGAAACTAGTAGCTCTCAACATTGTCGAATGATTTTAAAAACCCATACTCTAATTTTTAAAGGAAACCCCACGGCTTATATAAGAGAGCTTTGTAATGACTTTAAATATGGGATTTTGAAGAAGTATTGCCTTGATAAAATATAAGTTAAAGGTGTTAACTATGTTGCATGAAATGTATTTCAAGAACTTTATATCCACCAGAGTGGTATTATTAAATTATTGTTTTGCTTCTTCAAATATGAATATATTCACATGATTACCCATAACTGTAGTTTAGGGAAAAAGGGTAGATGAACCAGCTAGGTTAACTCAATAGTGAATATAAATTGCTTAAACTCCTGAATGAGTAGAATTGCATCCAAGAAGTCAGGATGACCAAAAACATAGGATGCCTAAATTTTATTGTTATAAGTGTAAACTAAAAGGTTTATAGTTAACCCATGAAAACTATGATAAAGTAGTTATTGGAGTAAACCAAAAAGGTTCATAGTTAACCCATGAAAACTATGTATTAAGGATTATTAGCAGGGGCTACTTGGTTTATAGTGAACCCATGAAAACTATATCCGGATTAAGAATTGACATCAGTCAATAGGTTCCTAGTAAATCCTTAAAAACTAGGATGGGGGAAAGTAGCTAATGGAAATAAAGTAGTTTCCTAGTCAACCTGTGAAAACTAGGACGTGAAGTGAGTTACTGGATAAATCCATATGTTCCTAGTCAACCAATGAAAACTAGGATAAAGTGATTGTTAGTGAAATGACTAATAGATTCAGGGGAAACCATTAACTAATTAAGTTAATTTGTAGGAGCCTATAGGTTCTTAGTGATCCCATGAAAACTATGGATAGACAGGGTGTCATATTAAACGAGGGTTGAGAAATCCTAATTGATTTCAAGTATGCATATCATCACAATATTTTAAAAATGTAGGTTTTAACCATTGTGGATGTAGGAGCACAGTGTAGAGTTTTAAAAAGGTTTTAGGATGAAGGGAAAACCTGTTCCGCTAAGTGGTGTGGTCTCACTAGATATCAAAAAAGGATTGAGATGTTAGATTATTATTCATAACAAGCTTTATGTCTGACTCGAAGTTCTTGTTTTCCCCTTAAAATCTCTGGTACTCAATGATTTTGAGTAGTTTGAGATTTAAGGTTTACAGGTTTTCTGCTTAGACAAATAAATCTTCCGGAGGCATGCATGAGGCATATAGTTATTTAGAGATTTCTTTCCTATTGTGTATTTGGATGTAAAGGAAGATTTATTAGCCTTACTATATACTTTGATCAACCAATAGGGAATCTTCATATGTTGCTCTTAGCGTATTTGTGATAATTATATCTTGCTAAACGTGGTTATGTTTTTTGGGGTTATGTAATGAACATGAAATGTTTTGAGAAATATGTTTTGAATTGATATTTTTTTCCATATTCTCATGATCTGTGTATAAATGAATTTAGCACAACCGTATTTGGTCATCGAAGTTTAATAACTATGGATGAGTACAACACCCGTAGCCTTTAGTTTTGGGCCTCCAAGTAGGGTGATATTACGAGTTAGTATCAGGGTGTAGGTTTGTGAAACTTTAAAGGAAAAGATAAACCTAAAAGCTTTCGAAACATAATCCAATGAATTTAAAAACAGGATTGAGGTATGGGATAACGTTGTAGCAGCGTACTTGTATTTGCTATATATAAGTATACACTTTATCTCTAGACTCCTATCCTTATTAGGATATACTTCTGTATCTCACGAGGCTTGAATATAGATGTGGATGGAAGGAGAGGCAGAGTTAATGTGGGAGGAGAAAGCACCACTACAATGGAAATGCCAGGCAAATGCTAGAAGAGGACAAGGTCGGGCTCAGGCTGAAGATGTTGGTACCGGGGTTCCCCAAGTGGATATGGGAGTTATGTATCAGTTCTTAGTCAACTTGATGCAAGCTGGAGAACCTGTAGGGTAGCTGAAAGTAACGCTGTTAATGATGGTGGAGCTAATCCTATGGTCCTAGTTGGCTATAACTATGCCAAACTGAGCATGGATTATATCAATCTGAGAGGAAAGCTGTTTTTTAGAACAGAAGATGCAGTAGAAGTTGAGAACTGGCTTTTGAACTATGAAAGGACCTTTACTGATTTAGGCTTCGATGATGGAGAGAAGCGAAGGCTAGCCTCTAGAAACTTGTAAGGGTTAACGCTTCATTGGTGGAACAATGTGGTAGTTGGATTTCCCGAAGAAGAGCTTACATAGGCCTATTTCAGGAGAAGGTTTGAGCAGAGGTTCTTGTCTGAGGTTGCTAAATCGACATTATTGAGGAAGTTTATGGACCTTGTTCAAAAAGATATGTACGTGATCGAGTATGCTGCTAAGTTTGATGAGCTATCTAGATATGGTTATGCTTTGGTTGACACTGATATCAGAAGAAATGAGATATTCATTAGAGGTTTGAGACCAAAGCTAGGCATAATGGCTATGGCTCATATTAGAGAACCTTATCATGGGATGGTAGAGATAGTCGTCCGCCATGAGGAGATGCTTGTTGTTTCAGCTAGGGAGAAGCCAGTTGAGTCCCAAGGTCCTCAAGGAAGGAAAAGGAAATTCTTTAAGAAGAAAGAAACCCAGAATGGGGAGGCTGCTAAGAAGGCGAAGGCTGATTTGGTGTGTTATAAGTGTGATAAGAAGGCCATTACGCCCACGAGTACAGAACTGGTAAAAGAAAGATGCCTGCAAAGAAGAAGAATGTGAAATGCTTCAATTGTGACCAAGTTGGGCATTATAAGATCCAGTGTCCAAAGCCAGTCAGGGCAGACAGAGGGAAGGTGTTTGCTATTGGACCACCATCTTCTTCTAAACCTACAATAGCAGAGAAAGGAAAAACTGTGATAGAAGGTACGCTTTTAATTTAGAGTATACCAATTAGGGTAATTTTCGGCACCGGTGCATGACATTCATTTATATCTTAGTATTTGGTTGATAGGTTATAGAACCCACCAACCTTATTACTTCTTTAAGGGTTGCGAATCCAATAGGAGGGTATGCAACTCTTGGGATGAGATGTGACTAGTTAGAACTTGATTTGTTAGGTATATGTTTGCATGTAGTTTGTATGTTTATGACTTCATAGATTTCAGGATCATTTTGGATATGGATTGGTCAGGTAAGTCATAGGCTAGGATATTTTGCCAAGATAGGGAGATATCATTGAGACACCTAAGTAGTCATAACCGAATCATTTTCCTAGTGGAGGATTTCAGTAAGAGTGTTTGTGCCTTATTGAGTGCCATGGAGGTTGGAGAAGACCTTAGTCAGGTTCGTGTGGCTAGAGAGTTTGTAGATGTTTTTGCACGGGTTACTGAATTACCTCTGAATTGAGCTGTTGAGTTTCTGATTGACCTTGTGCCAAGATCTGAGCCTGTCAGTAAACCACCTAGTAGGATGACACTGATAGAAATGAAAGAATTGCAGGTGCAGATAGTGGATTTAGAGGGAAGTAATTTTATCAGACCAAGCAGTTTGCCTTAGGGGGCAGCCACGGTGTTTGTGAAGAAACCAGATGGATCGTTAAGGATAAGCATCGACTATCGTAAATTAAACGAAAGGACGATCAAGAATAAGTACCTTCTGCCAAGGATAGATGATCTGTTTGATCAGTTGAGTGGATCCAGAGTATTTTCCCAATTGGATTTGGCAATGGGGTTCCATCAGTTGAGAATGGTGGAGGATAACATTCCTTTGATGGCACTTTGGACTAGATATGGTTCGTATGAGTGGTTGGTGATGCCATTTGGATTGAAAAAGGCACATGCTTTCTTCGTTGATTTGATGAATCGGGTTTTCTAAGAGCACTTGGACATGTTCGTGTTTGTATTTATAGATGACATTTTGGTGTACTCTAAAGATGAGAGGGAGCATGAGATTCATCTTAGAGTGGTGTTAGAGACGCTGAGGCAGAATTAGCTAAAAGTGATAATTTTCAAGTGTCATTTCTATAAGAAAGAGGTTAGGTTTCTTGGTCATGTAGTTTTAGAGGAGGGATTGGCAGTCGATCCAGTTAAGATTGAAGCTGTCAATAATTAGAAGAGGCCAAGGATGGTAACCGAGATAAGGAGTTTTCTTGGACTTGCTGGCTATTACCGTAGATTCATCGAGACTTCTCGTGGATAGCAACACCTTTGATGAAGCTGACCAGGAAAGATGTGAAATTTGTTTGGTCTGACAAATGTGAGGAAGCATTCCTTAAGTTAAAGTATATGTTAACCAATGCGCCAGTATTAGTAGTTTCAGATGGTAACCAAGGGTTGTTAGTATATACTGATGCATGTGGTACTAGATTGGGAGCAGTATTGATGTAGAGAGGTAAGGTTATTGCTTATGCATTTAGGCAGCTTAGACCGCATGAAGCAAGATATCTTATTCATGACTTGAGTTGGCAGCGGGAATTTTTGCCTTGAAGAGTTGGAGGAATTATCTCTTGGGGGAGAGATTTGAGTTGTATGCCGATCATAAGTCATTAAAGTATTTATTCTCTAAGAAGGAGTTAAATATGAGGCATCGGAGATGACTGGAGTTTTTGACTGCTTAAGATTTCGGATAAGGTTCCTAGTCAACCCATGAAATATTAGTAGGTTCCTAGTCAACCCATGAAAAGTAAGATTTGAAGTGAGTTACTGGATAAATACATAGGTTCCTAGTCAACCCATGAAAACTAGGATAAGGTGATTATTAGTGAAATGACTAATAGGTTTAGGGGAACTCATGAATTAATTAAGTTAACCGACAGGAGTCTATAGGTTCTTAGTGATCCCATGAAAATTATGGATATGACAGAGTGTCATATTAAATGAGGGTTGAGAAATCCTAATTGTTTTCAATTAAAAATATAGGTTTTAACCATTGTGGATGTAGGAGCACAGTGTAGAGTTTTAAAAAGATTTTAGGATATTAATAAGGGGAAAACTCGTTCCGCTAAGTGGCGTGGTCTCACTAGACATCTAAAAAGGATTTAATGTTAGATTATTATTCATACAAAGCTTTATGTCTAACTCGAAGTTCTTGTTTTCCCCTTTAGACTCTCGGGTACTCAATCGATTTTGAGTAGTTTGAGATTTAAAGTTTATAGGTTTTCTGCTTAGACCAAAAAAGCTTCCGGAGGCGTGTAGGAGGCATATAGTTATTTAGAGATTTCTTTTCCACTGTGTATTTGGATGTAAAGGCAGATTTATTAGTCTTATTATATACTCCGATCAACCAAGAGGGCATCTTCATATGTCGCTCTTAGCGTATTTGTAATAATTATATTTTGCTGAACGTGGTCTACGTTTTTTGGGATTCTGTAATAAACATAAAATGTTTTGAATGGATATATGTTTTGAATTGATAAATTTTTTCTATATTCTTGTGATCCGTGTATCAATGAATCTAGCACCGCCATATTTGGTTGTCGAAGATTAATAACTATGAATAACAGCAACATCTGTAGCCGTTAGTTTTGGACCTTTAAGTAGGGAGATGTTACAAACACCAATCGATCAAATGATCCCTATCAAATCATTTGAAATGCAATAAAATACGGCTATATAACAATGCTACTAACATAGCATCTCCATACCTCAAAACCGTGATACGGATATCCATAATTGATACCCACCCTGAACTACCGTTAGCTACCAGTGAGATTTATCGAGAGCCACAACTAACTTTTGGACTCCCCTAAAAATCAACTCCTCAAAAGAAGTTGGCCTATAGGTCTCGTCGTACCTCCAAGAGCAATATGCAATAGTATATGACCTACTCTAGATTATTATTCCAGTCTCTCTTCACCCCCGTTCTACAGGTTGTGTCGTCTCAATGGTACAACGAATTCCTTGCTAGCATCTTTTACTCTAGATTGTCAATACCGACATACCAGAAACATATGTAAACATCAAACTTGCATACGTCCTTTCCACATGGGTATACAATGCCAAAATATTGTCGGTCCCGTGTGGGTCGATAAATCATCCTGAATTTCCATTAGCTGCGTATAAGGCCTATCGAGAGCCACAACTATATTGTGGACTCCCCTGAAAACCAACACCTCAAAAGAAGTTGGCCTGTAGGTACCGTTGTAGCCTCTAAGAGTACTACACAACAGTATATGACCTACTCTAGACTAGTATCCTAGTCTCTCTCCGCCCCTATTATGGAACCATGTATGTAGGTGGTGTTGCCCCCAAGGTACAATGGATTCCCTTGCACCAATCGGTATTCCCTAGTCAGACATACTGAAATAATATATAAGTGCTTTGAATCGCATATCTATGAATGTAAATAAAATATTCCATACCTCGTCCAGTAGTCCCAAGTTGGACATACCAGAACTATATATAAATATAGACGTATATGACCCACATATACTATACTCGGGTAAATATACAACCCGTCCATCATATGGAACTAATCAATACATCTCGTGCCTATTTATCTATACGAAGGCAATACATAACAAAAAAATCATTCACTATCTTAAAGTCAAACTAATCAAAAAAATCAAACAATATATATATATATATATATATATATATATATATATATCGTTCAATTCTTATCTATAATCAGTTCCACCAATTCAACCAATTAAAAACAATGACATGAAATAATGCATTTCAATCATTAATCAACTTGGTATACCGTACGGTAATTGACGAGATGATCCATCTATTAATATATTATTTCTAAGCATAATATATTATTTATAAAACAACCATAAGCTTATAAATCATTTAAAATCTTAATTTAGTTAATTATATAATTATAATAAATATACACCTTTATACTATTTTTATAAAATCGTAACCATTCTATAAAAATATCACTATGTACTTAAAACTGATTTAAGCAATATTTTAACCTCATAATATCTTATAAATCTTTAAATCCTTTTAAAAATATTATATTTGCTTCAAAACCCATTTAAGCCACACAATACTTAATTTATCAAATTAAATCAAGTAGGCCTCAATCACATTATTTTTTTTATAAAATCGTATAAGCAATTTTATAAAATATCCCATTTACGCAAAACTAGCTTTTAGGTAGTTACTGCACTTAATTTATAAGATTAAATTAAGTGCAAATCCATTTGTCTAATCTATAAAATTATGCAATCATCTTCTTAAGAATTTATGCTTATCTTAAAAAAATCATACTTTACATCCCGATTAATAATAAAATATGCATCAATATTTCTATCACTAATTTAAACTATAAAATGGGGTTAAATTAATTTATAACTACGTTATAAATCAATATCAACCCTTCCCACTCTATCTAATATGAATAAATCTCCATATATATATATATTTGGGATCTAAATCAATCATCTCGAATATCCACTCAAACCAATCCAATCAAATAGGAAAATTATTAAATAAATAACACAACTAGGCCATCGAGATTTACACGTGACCTCACAACTATCCTATGTCGGTAATAATCCACCCAAACATCATATATCAATGAACTACATCACCCTATATTATTCTAATCATGTAAACTGCTATACAAAAATACTGGGATTTATACGATTATTAATTATAGAGTTATCGTTCCACTCACATGAACCATAAATTTTGGATTGTCCGAGTCCTATCCAAACCCATACCACATCGTAGATGATCCAACTACAAATGCAATGGTGAAAACCACGTCTCAATTGGACTTCATATGCAAGAGATATGAATTTAATACGAAATGAGATTAATTTAAATAATTAACTTTAATTAATTTACTAACCGCCTCATTAATCCCTAATCTCCATCTTCCCCAATCGCTTTGTGCAAATCCATGCACACATATACCCATACTTCACTCCTTTTCTCCTCCATTCCCCCTTAATAATCAATGAACTGATGAATCGTTAATCCCAAGACACTCCACTTCGCGCACCCACTACGATACACCCTATCTTGTCACATTTGGCCTTCCTGAGAAAAATGCGATATGTTCTTGCTCATGTATCCGTACCACTGTCGTAATTCCATCTGAGGCATCGAAGCAATGGTTGATGATGCCAAAAGGTGAGCTTGGCCAAGAGAAATGTGGCGGTATCCTCCATTTCTCATAACTCCTTCATAATCGTCAACCGTCCCTAGCCCTGATCGTTGACCTCAATACTTTGATCTCTGCCGCACCCCTCAATGCTGGCATGGATTTGAAGCCCATCCCACCACGAGTCTAATAGATCCAGCCTTATCTATTTTCGTAGATCGAGGTTATTAATTTAGTTTGAATGAGGAAGTGGCTTGCCTTTCTTGTTTACAGCGTGAAGAGGGAGAAGTTGAGAAAAAGTATCTACAGCCTAAAGAAAGAAAGTGGGTAAGTAGTTTATATGATATATTTAATATTATTTTTAATTCTTCAAATAACTCATCATAGCTTTTGAGCTCATACAATCACCCTTTACATTGGCTCTCATGAAACTCGTCGATGTACATTAACTCATTTCTCCAGTCCCAATGGTATAAATTTTGACACCATCGAGACTGCTCACCGAATGGTTAAATTCTCACGTACCGATCACAAATATCTATTGGGAAATCTTCAACCCTAAATGGAGCGTGCTATTGTCACTTATAATCAAATACCCATATTCCAGACTCAATGGAAAAGGTTTTAAGACTTAATTTCATCATATAAAAAAGCTAGTCCTTTGGATCGATCTACAAATAGAACGCAAGCTACAAGCTAAAATTCCATCGGTCGAGACATATTGATGCTTATACTCATCCTCAACCACTCGGATGATCTAGACTCAATGGAAGTGGTCTCAAGTCTTAATTCGTCTGTTTGTGAAAGTTGAGCTTTCAACCATCGATTAAATTAACAATTTAATATTTTAATAAATCAATTATTTAAATATTCTGGTGTATAAAAATATGTAGGTTGTTACAGTTTTATAACTTAAATAATCTTGTTTTAATTATATATAAGATGACAAGAAATTTATTTTCAAGTTTTGTTTACATAAATAAATAGTTTAATTAAAAACTGAAAATGTGACCGAGATTCAGCTTTTGGATTTTCGATCTTTCGTCAAACGGAAGTTGTTTCAAATCATTGCAACATTATTTGATACACATACACACATGCATGTACATACATATACATACACATATACCTTCACAATTAGTCAAAGCAAAGCTAAAGAAAATATCTAAAATAAAGTATACATATTTATATACAAACTCCTTATATGCATATAAATGCAAACTTCACCCTTAAGTCTAAAAAAGCAACCCTCAAATCAATTTCCCATCAACTACACATCATGGCATAAGGGAGACATTGCACATGGGGGGACAAAGGGAAGGGGTAATGCATATGGCATGACGGGGAGGGGTAGTTTGGTCCATTTACAATGCTTAAGGGGTTTGGTATTTAAATGCTATAAATACTTAAGCATACCTCTCATTATATCACACATCCATCTCATACTTTTCTTCTTCTTCTTGCCTACTTTAATGGCTTCTCTTATCTCTCCAAAATACTCTTCCATCATAGTGAAGCTACACTAAAATAATAATAATATATGAATGCACTTCCATTATCATTCCACTTCCAAAATAGTGCCAAACCATTGTCTTCCTCTTTTATAGCACATGGCTCACCCCATCCCCCACTCAAGGCCGAGAAACCACCACCCAAATACTAAGGACGAACACTACTATGGTCAGGAGCAAGGTCATAAAGCTCCAGAGTGGAAAGATGAAGAGAAGTGCTGCTGAAGTATCGTCGGAATAATTTCAAGAAGCTCGAAAGGGAAAACTATAATAGTGAGAATATATCCTAACTTTAGTCTCTTTAAATCTTAAGTTTATTTTAAATTATGATGTGCATGATTAATTTGTTAATCAAAATATTTTGATAAATATATGGACAAATATTGGTTGATTTGGTTAGTTGATAACATGGCTGTGATTAGTTGATAACTTGGTTGTATAACTAATGATTTGAAAATCGTATCCAACGGAATATAAATGATTATTTTAAATATCCATGACTAATTCATGAAAAATAATCCATATTATACCATGAAATAATATATGTATATGGAGTATTAAACCTCTTTGATTTATAAATCAAGAAAGCATCATTTTATAAAGGTTGGAATTTGATTTCAAAATAAGGGAAATTGGAAAGGAGGAGTTTTGAAATTATTTGTAATTTATGATTTTATTTTTAAAAATAAATATTTTAAAAGATGAAAATGATATGAAAATATAATATGGAGTATATAAAAGATTTGTAGATGGAAAAATAGAAAATTGAATGTTATAATGATATATATTATAATATTTAGATACAAAGTGAAAATGGATTTTGGAATCAAGTAAAATACTAAAATATGGGTTTAAAATGGTTTAAAATATTATATAAAAGTTTTAAAAGTGTCTCGGCACATTTTGGTGAAGTGTGAAAATTGAGCGCGTCGCGTAATGGTAGTTTGTGATTTTGCACCGTAAAAGTTAAATCTATGTATAGAATGGAATATAAGTCTGAATTCTTCGAAATAAGAATTTTTTGGACCTTTATAATCATAATTTTCAAATGAAAGATAAAAATAAAGATTTCATTTAGTAGGATTTGAGATATGCCTAAATCAAGTTTTCAAAATCGCCGCGTTTTGACAGTTCTAAAATATTGTTTTCGACTTTTTAAAAATAAATATTTTTAACCTTTAAAAATATGAAATAAATTCCATAAATACGGTAGAATTTTATAAAGGGGTTTGAGTTATAAAGATGGACATATATATAATGAAATTGGCGTTTTGATCTATAAAGCTTTAAAATCACTATTCAATGACAATTTAGCAACGAAATTTGACAACTTTGGAATAAATGTTTTAAACTTGGGTTTTTCTTGCCGAATCCTTTCGAAATGTTTTTCAAATAATTGCACAAGTATTTTAAAAGATTTAGAGTCGATCAAATAATTTGGCCATCTTATGGGTGATAGAGAGATAGTCTCTAACCTGGACTTTGAATAATCATTTGCATGCTCCTCCTAGCTATCCGGACTGGCAAGACAGAAGGGATAGTTAATTTGATTTACTCGGGCCGAATTTTCTTAATATAAAAGAATATAGATTTATAGTTTTCCAAAGGTTAAACAAGATTTAAAATATGATTTTGGTTGTTAAATAAAACATTCTAGATAAACTTTATATTAAATCTCGAGGAAGGAACTTGTACTATCCATATGAATTAAATGTAATTTCACTGTTATTTGATGAATAGTATAGGTTGAATATGGAAATTGATATTGAGTATAACTAGTCTAAAATTTATGGATCCCTTTTATTTACTAACTAGCTTGGGTTTACATTAAATAATGTCTTAAATAACATTATTTTTAACCCATTAAAGATATATTTTGGGAATATGAAATCTCCATTAAGACTGAAATTATACTAATATTAGAAGGCGAAAATATTTTCCTAAGTAATTTAAAAGAAATGATTTGGTATTTCCAAAGTTAAAAAGAGGCTTAATAATCCCATATATACTGAAAGAAATTGAAATGTTTTAAAGCTTATATCTTTGAAGGGATATTTATTTGGATGAAAAGATTTATAAATTAGATGATGTTTAAAATTCACGCACATACTTGACATTTTTTATTGATAATTGGTTCGAAGAGTCCGCGATCGGATTTGGGTGATTTCTATCCAAAAACCACTTCGAACCAATATATGCATTTGAAAGTGAAGACATGTTGAGATAATAATTTTTGAAGATGGAAATCTTCATATTGTAGGGCTGCTTATGCCACTAATCTTTGTGATGATTCCCATATTATATATATGGTGGCAGTAGCACCTTTGCTCTGAAATATTCAATGCAAGGACTGCTCGCTACTAATCCTAGAGGTGATTCCCAAACAGGATGCAGTAAGTGAGTGCCTTCGGTTTGTTCTTCACTCGGACAACTTGTATGGATGAACGTTTGGCATTGCATTTCTAAGACCACGCACATTTTTTTTACAAATGTACATATGTTTAGTGGTGTAGGAGGTATCCCCTCTTATACATAACACCCTTCCCTGAGGCGTGTGAACTTTGGGGTTATGCTTTTGTGGAAATCAACAATGTGTTGTTAGAAATGGCAATGTGTCATTCTAAGTGGAATTTGCTTTGTGGAAAGTAAAGTGTGACCTCACAAGCCTCACATCCCGGAGATGATATGGGTAACTATGTGGTCCGAAGGAAATATTACAATATTACAGACCATTAGATAATCACACATAAAATGGTGTTGCAGCCTTTGAGTTTAAATGAACAAGTATAGTGGTGTATGAATCCATGTACGATAAACCAATGGGTACTGTGATTGCTATACATGGAGTTCGCAAGAGAAGGAAAATGACACTAGTTCCCTATCATGTTAGACATCCAATTCCAATACAAGCTTTATGATTTTGATTGTATTCCTAAAATAGCTAAAATGCCTTCCAAACATTTCAGCTACCCCTTAGTATCATATATTCTATCGACTTGTCTATGTATTGGTACTTTCTTTGTATATACATTTATTTGAAAAGTGTTTTCAAGCTAATGTCATTAAAGATAATATCAAAATGATTTGATAAAAAGTATTTTCGTTATTGCAATGTAAGAACCTGTCCATGTTTATATATGGCGTGGACTTATGAGATACCCTTTCTTTTCAAAAAGGTTTTGTTTTATCATCAATCTGATCTATGACACTATCATATAAATTTACAATTCGTGTCTCACGCTAGTTTGCGAAGCCTGATCCAGGTATTTTTAATACTCGGGTCAGATCCAAGTAATTTAGGATTGGCTGAAAACACTTGGAGTTTCCAGAGGGAATATTGGAGTTCTTCATCAACATGTGGACATAGTATACTTTTCCGCTGTGTTTGTCGTTTTTTAGCATTTGTAAGGACACATATTTATAACAATCTAGGCTGAGCTTAAGTTAGACTCTGATATGTATATTTTCAAATTTTCTGCTGTAAAGATGATTGATATTATAAATTATTCCATTCATGTGAGGTTCTGTTCTGTTTTCATTTTATTTTGCTCTTAACAATTAGATTTTCTAGCGCTTGAATGCTTGGCACGCAATACACTGGATGTATTAGTGTCGATTAACGAGGGTGAAAAAACCCTTTAGTTACATTTGATATCGAAGCTTAGGTTGAGCGAACACCTAAACCTGGTAGGGGTAAGATTCATCAGTGATAGGCTTAATAATACCCTAGGATTAGTAACTCATTAGAGATAGGGTAAAACACCTTAGAATGAGTTTGAGTGTATTATATATATGAGCATGCATTCGTTAGTGACTAATAATATGTTTTGTGTTGATTGGTCTATTAAGTGGTTTATGAATTATGGTCGATGCATGGTGGCCACATTTATTCGATAGGAATTCCTAAATACTCAATATTATTTTTAAAAGGACTATATATATAAAAGAACATCTTTCAAAAAATATAAATATACATGTGTGTTAGTTTGTGGTTAAGTAATAACATTCAGTTATTATCATTTGTCGATTGAACGAACATCTTGTGAATTAAGTTTCACTAATTGACTTTAAGGTGTTTGATAATAATGTTGGGTTAAGGATAATAAATTTAGATAATAAATGAGCATGTTTTATAAAAGAGTGTTTTGCAAAAATAAAATGATTCTGTAAAAGATGGATTTTGATGATATGTTTTATAAAAGGAGATTCTGAGAATTTAAACCTTGGTGTTTTGGAAAAGCTTTGAAAAATTTAAAATGATTTGGTACAAGTTACAATTTTAGCAGTAGAGTTTATAATATGGAAAGTTTATATTTATCAAAGAGTTTTTATAAAGTTAATTCTTTTAAGATAAATGATTTGAAAGTGATATTTAAAATGAGATTTAAAATATATTTTTAAAAGTGATTTAGAAAAGGCTTTTATGGAAGAAGACATGATTTCGACATCATTATCGTAAATAAATGTATTCGGAAAAGTGAGGAAAACATATACTATAACATTGTTGTTATAGTAAGTGATTTTCGAAAGAAGATATTTTATATAATATACGGGATTTACACATAGCACATGTTTGATGTTAAGATTCAAGGTAGGTGACTTATATCTATTTTTAAGTTAAGAACGATGTTCATTCAAGGTCTAAGAGGTAATGATACACCAACTTGATCGGCTTCATTGTTAACTAATAAATAGTTTAAGTTATACATCGAAAATTAATATTAAGTATAATTATTCAGATCCCTATACTAGTGTTTTTGGGTTATTGTAACTATGTTTTATGCAACATTCTTTCTAACCTAATAAAGTGTGTTTTGAAAAATATAAAGCTTTCCTCAAGTATTTTTATAGATTTAAGTATATAGAGGTATTTTCTAAATGTTGAAATTGAAATGTTTTTATTTTCAAAAGAAGATAGAAATTTTTGGTGATTAATTTTTCTTAAAGTAATTATACATGAAGAAGCATCCTTATAAAAATGTTTGACTAAAATTTCTATGAAATGTTTTCATGAAAATTTTGGAAAGTTTAATAAGTACGTATGAGGTACGTAGATCATTTCATTGCACGATTTTGATCTAAGATTCAAGTGCAGGACTTTGAGGTGTTTGCACTTGTTCGAAAAAGGATTTATCACTCAGTTATTGACGGCAGACATTAATGAGGGTTTGTGACTAGTAACTTGTGTTTTCTATCATAGTTGAAAACTATGCAAGGAAAACGAAGGTTTCTAATCAAGAAGCCTGATCAGAGTCTACATTAGAGGATGGAAGGGTCGGTAGTTCAGAAGTAAAGTTCGGTATTCGAATAGGAGATTGAATCAGATATTGCATGTGGATGATCTGTATATATCATACTGATTTAAGTTTATAAAATAATTTTTTAGGCAAACTTTTTTGGGTTTTGGCTTGTAGTTAAATTTCATGGATGAAATTCTTTTAAGGGGGAAGAATGTAATTTCGGAATTTTATCACTTAAATCTGCGATATTTAATTAATTTTAAATATTTAAATAGTCGATTTTAAATATTAAATATTACATTTTGATTACAGGTAATTAGGCAGAAGGAAGAAGTTGCAAAAAAATTTAGTCTCAAGGACAGCAAGTTTACTTTTTAGTCCGAAGGACATTTTTAGTGTAAACTGAAAATGATAGTTACAACTATCATTCTGTGATTTACACTAGAAAGTGTCCTTCAGCCTAAAAAACAAAATTCTTGTCCCTAAAGCTAAATTTTTCTCTAACTTTTTCCTTGAGCCTAAATACCCCTTTTGATTAATTATATAATGATAATAATTCATTTCAAATGGTTTTATAAATATATGAACTCATTTTAGAAAGAAATTAGCTTCGTCTCATTTTTGCAGTTAGTTATAAGTTTCTAAAAATTTATTAAATGTTGTAAATATAATAGCCTAACAAACTTCATATAATTTCTATATAATGATAATAAGTGAATTGTAATGATTTTTTAAATATATATATATACACTTATTTTATAAAAATATACAAAGTTCGTTGCATTTTTGCAGATCGACGTCGTTTTTTACAATTGGATTTTTTATATTAGTAAATATGGTTTCATAACTTAAAAATCTTGTTTTGATTATTTAGAGATAATAATAAATCTAATTTCAATTATATCAATAAATAGCTTGATTAAAAACTAAAAAAGTGATTGGGATTCAGCTTTCGGATTTCGACCACTCTTCGAATGGAAGTTGTTTCAAATCGTTGCAACGTTATCTGATACACATACACACATGCATGTAGATACATATATATACACATATACCTTCACTATTAGTCAAATCAAAGCTAAAGAAAATATCTGAAATAAAGTACACATATCCATATATAAACTACTTATATATATATATATGTATATATATATGTATATATATATATAAATGCAAACTTCACCTTTAAGTCTCAAAAAGCAACCCTCAAATCAACTTTCCATCACCTACACATCATGACATGAAATGAGGGAAACAAGTACACAATAAGGGACAAAGGGGGGAGATGTGTATGGCATGATGGGTTAGGTGGTAGTTTGGTGCATTTACAATGCTTAAGGGGTAAGGCATTTCAATGCTATAAATACGCAAGCATACCTCTCATTTTGTCACACATCCATGTCATACTTTTTTTTTATTCTTGCCTACTTTAATAGCTTCTCTTATCTCTCCAAAATACTCTTCCATCACATTAAAGCTCTACTAAAAATATAAATGCTTAGGCTTCCATTATCGTTCCACTTTCAAAATAGTGCCAAACCACTCCCTTCCTCCTCTATAGTGCATGGCTCAATACATCCACCACTCAAGGTCGAACACTACTAAGTTTGAGGAGCAAGTTCATAAAGCTCTGGAGTGGAGAAATTGGATAGAAGTCCTGCCAAAGCACCATGGGAAAATTTTCAAGAAGTTCGAAAGGGAAAGCTACAATGGTGAGAACATATCCTAACTTTAATTTCTTTAAATCTTAAATTAATTTTAAAAGATGATATGAATGATTAATTTTTTAATCAAAATATTTGGATAAATATTGGTTGATTTGATTCGTTGATAACTTGGTTGTGATTGGTTGATAACTTGGTTGTGATAAAAAGAATTATTATAACTAACGATGTGAAAATTATATCCAATGGAATAGAAATAATTACTTTTAATATTCGTGCTTAATGCATGAAAAATAATCCATATTATACTTTGAAATAATACGTGTATGTGGAATATTAAGCCTCTTTGATTTATAAATCAAGAAAGCATCATTTTATCAAAGTTGAAATTTGGTTTCAAAATAAAAGAAATTGGAAAGGAGGCGTTTTGAAATTATTTGTAAAATTATTTTTATGATTTGATTTCGCAAAGTAATGGTTTTAAAAGATGAAAATAATATGAAAATTTCATATGGATTATATAAAAGAATTGTAATTGGAAAAATAGAAAATTGAATATTATAATGATATAATATTATAATATTTAGAAACAAATGGAAAATGGATTTAGGAATCAAGTAAAATATGGGTTTAAAGTGGTTTAAAATGTTATATAAAAGTTTAAAATGTTTCGCCAAAGTTTGGTGAAGTGTGAAATTTGAGTGCGTCGCGTAACGTTAGTTCATCATTTTGCAGCGTAAAAGTTAAATTCATGTATAGAATGGAATATGATTAGGAATTCTTCGAAATAAGAACTTTTCGAATTCTTATAATCATAGTTTTCAAATGAAAGAGAAAATTCAAGATTTCACTTAGTAAAGTATGAGATATGTTTAAATCAAGTTTTCGAAATAGTCGCGGTTTGGCAGTTCGTAAAATATTATTTTTGACTTTTTAAAAATAGATATTTTTAATCTTTAAAAATATTAAATATATTCCATAAATACATTAAAATGTTTTATAAGGAATTTGAGTTATAAAAATGGATATATATATATATATATATATAATGAAATTAGTATTTTGATCTATAAAGGTTTAAAATCACTATTCACTGGTAATTTAGCGAAGGAATTTGACAACTTTTGAATAAATGATTTGAACTTGGGTTTTTCTTCTTAAATCTTTTGGAAATGTTTTTCAAATAATTGCACAAGTATTTTAAAAGATTTAAAGTCGATCAAATAACTTGACCTCTTTATGGATGACAGAGAGATAGTCTCTAGGTTGGAGTTTGGTAAATCAGTTGCCTGCTTCCCCTAGCTATCCGGACTAGCTCAACGGATGGGATAGTTAATTTGATTTACTCAAACTGTATTTTATTAAGTTAAAAGAAAAGAGATTTGTAGATTTTCAAAAGTTAAATAAGATTTAAAATAGGATTTTGGTTGTTAATGAAAACATTCTAGTTAAACTCGGTATTAAATTTCGAGAAGGGAACTCGTATCGTCCGTATGAATTTAAAAGGCGATTTCACAATTATTCAAAGAATAGTACAGGTTGAATATGGAAATTAGTATTGAGTATAATTAATCTAAAATTTGTGGATTCCTTTTATTCAATACTAACTAGTTTGAGTTTACCGAACTATGTCTTAAATAACATTGTTTTTAACCCATTAAAGATATGTTTTAGGATATATTAAATCTCCATTAAGATTGGAATTACACTAATATCAAAAGATGGAAATATTTTCCTAAGTAATTTAAAAGAAATGATTTGGTATTTCCAAAGTTAAAAGAGGCTTGATAACCCCATATATCTTGGAAGAAATAGAAATGGTTTAAAGCTTATATCCTTGAAGGGGTATTTATTTGGATGAAAAGATTTATAAATTGGATGATGTTTAATAACCACTTACATACTTGACATCTTTTTAGTGATAACTGGTTCTAAGAGATCGGGATCGGATTTAGGCGATTCTTATCGAAAAACCACTTCGACCCAATATACACATTTGAAAGCGAAGACATGTTGAGATAATAATTTTTGGAGGCAGAAACCCTTATAATGTAGAGCTTCTTACCACTAATTTCTGGAGTGATTCCCATATTATATATATGGTGGCAATAGTACCTTCATTCTGAAATCTTTGAAGTGAAGATTATCTGCTACTAATCCTAGGGGTGATTTCGCCTTCGGTTTGTCCTTCACCTGGACTATTTGTATGGACGAATGTTTGACATTGCATTTCTGATAGCATGTACATTGGTTTTTACAAATGTACATCTGTTTGGTGTAGGAGGTAACCCCTCTTGTATTTAACACCCTTACCCGAGGCGTATGAACTCGAGGGTTATAGTTTTGTGGAAATCAATAGTGTGTTGTTAGAAATGACAATGTGGCATTCTAAGTGGAATTTGCTTTGTGGAAAGTAAAGAATGGCCTTAGGAGCTTTACATACCGGGGATGATAAAGGAAACTATATGGTCCAAAGGAAATACTAAAATATTACAGACCATCAGATAATCGCACATAAAAAGTGTTGCAGCCTTAGAATTTAAATGAATAGGTATAACGGTGTAGTGAGTCCCTATATGAAAAGCCACTGAATACGTTGATTCATAGTAGTGTGGCAATATGGAATAGTGTTATATCAGTCCCTTTACGAGAAACCACCAAGTACTATGATTGCTATGCGTGGAGTCCACAAAAGAAGGAAAAGGCTACTGGTTCCCTATCATATTAGAAATCCAATTCCAATACGACATTTACAATTTTGATTGTATTCTCAAAATAGTTATAATGCCTTACTAACATTTCAACTACTCCTTGGCACCATATACTCTCTCACTTGTCTAGGTATCGGTACTTCTTTTGTATATACATTTATTTGAAAAGTTTTTTCAAACCAATGTCATTAAAGATAATATCAAAATGTTTTGATGTAAAGTATTTTGGTTATCGTAAGGTAAAAATCCATCCGTGTTTATATGCGGCGTGGTCTTACGATACCCTTTCTTTTCAAAAAGAAATTTGTATTAACATCAATATGATCTACGGCACTATCATATAAATTTATAATTCGTGTCTCGCGCTAGTTTGTCGAGCCTGACGTAGGTATTTTTAATACTCGGGTCAGATCCAAGTAGTTTACGATTAGCTAAAGAAGCCTGGAGTTTTCAAAGGAAAGATAGAGACCTTCATCAACATATGGACGTAGATTACTTTTCTGCCGTGCTTGTCATTTTTCATTATTTGTATGGACAGATATTTATAACTATCCAGGGTGAGCTTAGGTTAGACTCTGATATATGTATTTTTAAATTTTCCACTATAAAGATGATTGATAATATAAATCATTCCATTCATGTGAGATTCGATTCTAATTTATTTTCTTTTACCCTTAACTATCGGTTTTTCCAGCACTTGAATACTTGGCATGTATATAGTGGACATATTAATGCTGATTTTCGAGGGTCAAAAAATTACATTCTTTATATATCTTTTCCGCGATGTACCATTGAATATAAGATGACAATATATGGAATATTTTCAGCTCAAGATTATTGTTATGAAATGTTGGAAGAAGAGACTTGATAGATATCACTAATTTACTAAATAACAATTCAATGCTAAATTAGGAGAAGAGATCTTACTAGATTTGTTATCTCATAGACCATGTGGATGTGTTGATAGGAGCAAACCAGAGAATTTTAATTATTCAAACATATGCATTAATGCGCTCATCAAGTAAATAGATAACAATATGTATACTGATCAAAATGTCTAATAAAAAGCCTGGCAACTATGTCATGATCGTGATAAGGTGAAAAATACCTAAAGTTTCGCCTTAGTAGAGTAACACTAGTAAATAAAATTTAATGTCTAGAGTAAGAAAGGCCAACCTAAATAGAGTTTATTTCAACCTAAATTTGATGCGGAAGAATTCGAAGGATTACCAGGATCATGACCCCTTCGAGCTGAAAATGAAGGAATATTATTGCCTGGCTTCTTAATTATCATCAATTGTAATTATCCATATTTATGCATCGAAGAAGCATAAAATATTATTTTTAATTCATACATGATCATATGACTCATTGACTTTAGGAAATGCCTATTAGAGACATTTCCCGTCTATATAATTTTTCCAGATGATTTTACTCCTAGAAGGCTTGTATCGGCTATAAATTTTGATCGGAGCTGAATTAATGTTCGGGACTACTTCCATTGGAAATATATACTATTTTCATTTCTGTATAGTGGTCACAATAGCGGTTTGGACTTTCCGGCTGGGAGATATAGCTGTTTGACGATTTGGCCCTGATCAGTGCTAGGCATGTCTGGAGCTTGGAGAGGAACTGCCTTGTTTGCCATGCTTGGTTCAGCATGCTTTGTTCGACGTACCTCAGAGGAGGGAGGTGCCTGAGGTTTTTCCTATAAATAGAAGTGTCACCCTCTCACAAATCACTTTTTCTACCACCTCTTATTCTAGCCCAACCTCCATCATTTTCCTCTTCATCCAACTTTTAGCATTTCTTATCCAAACCTGAAAGTGCCCTAATACCGAATGAAAGTGACTATGCTATAGGATCGAAATGGTCAACAGTTGTAAACAATGTAAATGCAGTTGTAGTGCGATATAAACTATGCGGAATATGAGTATAAAAAGTAAATAGTAAAGTAAATGACATCAGAAATTTTTATACTGGTTCGAACTTCCGTTCTACGTCCAGTCCCTGACTCCTTCTGGAGTTATAGCTAGAAACCCTCACTTAACCTGGAGGAATAGGTTTATACCGCCTGAGAAACCAAACAGGACTTCTACCGCCTATGAAATCGAATAGGACTTGACCGCCCTGAGCAACAGAACAGGACTTGACCGCCTGAGCAACAGAACAGGGCTTGACTGCTTGAGCAACCGAATAGGACTTTGATTACAAAGTAGATTGTCTTGACCTTGTTTGTTATTATAACACAGATCTGTCATGTATAGTACACCATTCCTATAATCTTTTCCTCAAGTATGATGTATGTAGTTTTGTGTGTATACAGATTAGGAAGTTTCAATTTGCTTTTAGAAATATAGAATTGTGATTGTTAGCAATGAATGTATGAATTCAAGAGAGTAGTCAATTCAGAAAATATGATTCAAGTATAAGCAAGTAAGTGAAGTAATTTGACCTTGAAATTCATGCACATATATAGTAGTTAAGAAGTTGCAACTGCTGGTGAAGAGTTCTTTATAAGAGAAGGCTATTTATGAAAGGAAGTGTCTATTCAAAAAATATGGTAGTTATACAGTGGTCAGTCAACTGCCTTAGAAGATTCAGTCGACTGAATTCAAAAATGTGCATGTGCATTCAAAAGTGCACAGATTCAGTCGACTTACTGAATGCATTCAGTCGACTGAATTCTGTTCTTAAACAAAATCTACTATAGCTCATTTGGTTAGAGCACTTGCCTTCTAAACTAGTGACCCGGGTTTGAGCCCCGCTCAATGCATTTTTCGAAAATTTGATTTTGATTAAAATATGTGTGCAAATTTTTTTGAATGTGAATGATGATTCTTGAGGAAAGATTTTAACAAAGCACTAAACTAGACTCTATATACATATTTGATGACTCTTGTTATAACTATACGAACCATATGTTGAGTCGTTGAGTCCGGATGTTGTCGAAGTCGTAGATTCGTGAATTATTGTTTCATATCAGTAATCAAAACCTATGATCCAACAAAACCATGTTCAAAGTTTTCATAAACAAGGAAATTCATCAAGGAGCTTCAAATCTACATCTTTGGGAGGGAATTCAGATCTTAGCTGGGATTTTCGAATTTGCCTCAGTTTGCATGCATATCTCCATCTTTGGGTGTCTCTCACTTTCCTATATATGTGTCTATAGGTTTTGATATATTTTAAACTCATTTTTAAAGTCAAATTGATGTTCTACAGCTGTTTTCTAAGTCGAAACTAAAATACAATCAATTTTGGGATATCTAATATGCTTTAATCTTATCACTTTAAGTATGATTACCTTTGTGTGTGATAGGTTATCTTATAGGTGTATTATATAATGAATTACTATGATTTGATGTATGTTTGGATGTTGATTTGCATTCTTTTGCGTGTTGTGTTTGTATGAATACTTATATGATTGAAACACTCATCGTAGCGACTTAGAATTAAGGCTTCGACAGATCGACTAGAGGTTATCAAGGATTATATCATTAGATATGGGATGCACAAGGGTCGAGGAAAGGGACATAGTGATGAAATTGATATAAAGTTTTGGACTCGGTAGAGTTATATTAAATCAGTTTGGCATAAATTGGTTCGGCCTAGACTTGGTTCGATGGGGTAGATGGAGCGGTGGCCGATTATGGAGTTCAGTTCGGTGGTAGGGCTGGCTTGACGATTGAACAAGTTTGGCGATTTAGTGGTGGTGAGTGCTGCCAGTTAGGCAGGGGAATCTGTTTGGTGGTTCAGTGGCCGGTCGAGGTGGTATGTTCAGCAGTAAGGCAGAGTGGCGATCGAACACAAAATTTGGTTCGGTGGTGGAAGCCGGACCATGGAAAATGGGTTGGCTAGGCGTGTCTTGGCTTGCATATAGCTTGGCTCAGTTAGTGGATGGATCGGTAAAGGTGGAGCATAGAGTTTGACTACGTACTTTGAGTATAGCGCAGACATACTTTGGCGCAGAGTTTGGGGGTCTCTGATGAGTTGATAAAGAGTTTGACTCTAGGATGACTCAGACTGACCTTGGATTTCGTGCAACGACCAGTGAAGCAATGGCATGGTGCCTCTACGTCGATGACGGGATGACTTCGAGACTTAGTTCGATGGCTCTACGACTTGCGATGGGCGTCTAAAGGAATTTCGAAGATGTTGATTTAATAATGGGATCATGGTGATTATCAACAAGGGCAAGTCTAACAATGGGGAGTTGCGACTAGGATTTAAGAAATGGTGTCCTACTATGGTGATAGCCAATATGGAATAAAGACTAAGTTCTGTTATGGAGACGCATGCAAAAGGGGTCATTGATAACTTGAAGGCTTCTAGTGTGCTCGTAAAGAAGGGGTATGTGGGGATGCCCCTTGGATTACGATTGTTTCCGGTTCTTGAAATAGTAGATTACCATATGCTTAGCGATTAAAGGCATGGTTCCTAGATTTTTGGAGTGGCATGGATTCGAGCACCAATGAAACTGGAATTTCGATTGGGTCCCTGGTTTGTAATAGTGTTATACGAGTTATCATGTATCTCACGCACACAAGGGGCGATGAGGACTGTTTGATGGATGTTATGTTTTCCATAGTTGTTGTTACACTAGGCTGTCACCCGATGTAGGTATTTTTGATTGTATACCTAGACACTAGACATTGTACTTCGATTGTAGTACATTTATATGACTTTGATAGTAGATTGGAATATATGATTCTTATGTGCTAACTCTTTGGATGTAGGGACATGTCAGGTATGGCTCTACATACCTTGTGCCTATATTTACTATGTATGATTTTTATTGTATTTTTAAGATGACGTATCACTCACACCAGACCGTTGTTTGACTTGTGGTTTTATGCTTTGCTTTTTATTACCTTGGAACTCTTAAATGAGTAGATTAGGGATAACTGGTATGGATAGCATATGGAGCTGTATGGAGTACGAATATGAGGTTACGCTTTCATATATCTATTCTTGGAACTTAGTATCATTTAAATTCCGCTGTGCAGTGCCATGGAGCTATGTTAGTACTTATATTGTTAAAGATAGTTTTAGATTTTATTTTAGTGATCTAGGATGTATATACTCTTTATTTCAGTTTTTGTATAGTCTGTGAACCTGATGTGCTCTATTGTTCTTATCTATGGTTCATTTGATTGTATCAATGTCTCGTCTGTTTTATATCTATGTTGCTATATTATATTTTATATGTGCACTGTGAGATATTCTACAAGTTTCGTGTTGGATTTTATTTCTTTTAACCCTTGGCTACTACTCTCCATCAACCGAGTATCCTCATAATGCTCTTTTTAGGCATATAGGGTACCGTAGGTGTAGGATGGTCATCACATTTGGTATCAGAGCCTAAGTTGCGTGAATGACCTAAGTTGATACCTGGATCCATTAGAGATAAGGAAGGAGCTATCATCTTAGAATGGATCTAGCGATATATGAGAGAGCATACTTGTTGTACTTTGGTTTAAAAACTATACATTAGTGTACATAGTATAAAAGTCATTTTGCATTCATGGACACCACTTATTCCTTTTAGAGGGACTGATCGTTCTTATTTCAGCTCATAAGAATGAGCCAACCGATGATGAATGCTGCTAGTAATTCCAGCTTAGGAGTTGAGGAGGGAGCAAGATCGGGGGGCTGTTAACCTCGAATTGCCAAACATGTGTGCTGAGATGGTACACGACATCGTTCAGAATGCCCATATTGCTCCTGTTGCGGCTATAGGTGGTGGTGCTCCTGTGCAAGCGTCGATGGATGACTTTGCCAAACTGACCAAAGATTTCTCAACTCTTGGTGGCAAGCCATTTCTTAGAACTGAATCAACCGTCGAAGTATAGATTAGTTAGACGCTTGCGAACACATCTTTGAGGATATGAAGTTAGATGATACGATGAAGAGGTGAAGGAACTGGGTCAGCCCGCAGTGGAAGAAATGAATGAATTTAAAAAAAATATTACCCCACTGGATTTTTGTTAAGCCTATGAAGCCTAATTTAATTTAAAAAAATTCTAAATTTCTTTTAAATAAAATCATATTTTTTATTTAAATTATTAAATGGAGTTTAAAATAATTTAATTTTAAATACATAGTGTATCAAATACACCTAACATTTATTAATAAGAGTTAATATATATGGAGAAGGGAACCTTTCATTTCTTTCTCTAAAATAAGTAATTGATTGAGAGCATTACAGATTTAATGTATATAGGAAAGGAAACCTTTCATCTATTTTCCTAAAACAAGTAATTAATTGAGAGTGTTAAGTGCATTAAATGGAGAGATGAACCTTTCATTTCTCTCTTTAATTTGAATTGCTTGATTCATTAAATGTCATCAATTGATAATTTATTCATGGTAAGATTTATTATTGTACAAATTGCAATTTGAGAGTTGCTTAATTTTTGTTATATATATATATATATATATATATATATATATATATAGACATATGTGTGTGAGTGTGAGTGTGTGTGTGCATGTGTAACATGATAATCCATGAAGGGTATAATGTACCCATATGTAGATGTTGGGATTTACATTGCAATGGACATATTAGCTCATTTTGTGTGTACTTTAATTTGTCCAAATATGTACTGGTATAATATTTCATAACAAGATATTAATATATATGTACATCTGTCAGTGTGTATAAAATTTATTAAATAAAACAGTTTCTACTGTAATAATCTAATGTAAAATAATTATATGCAAGTTTTATAATTCTAGAAAATCCAGAAACACATTTTGGGCATCATATTAATGTATGGAATTTTCTCAATTAAAATAATATTTATCGTCTGATAATTGATTATAGCTCGTAACCAAATTTATTCTTAAAAATATGATATCAAGGTGAAAATTTCTATAAAAAAATTAAAAGATACTTGAGACATATCCGGGGCTTAGGAAAAATTCATGGAATTTTCTCAATTAAAATTATATTTTTAATTAAATAATTAATAGCAGGTCGAAAATAAATTAAATAAAAATAAAATAAATTAAGTTATAAAAGTCTAAATTTTATTTCGAATAAACCTGAGACAAATTTAAGGCTTAAGAAAAATTTCTATAATTTTCTCAATTGAAATTATATTTTCACTTAAATAAGTAATTGCAGGCCGAATGTAAATTAATATTAAAAAAATTAATTGATGTTTAAAAAATCTTAAAATTTTACAGTAAGCATTTTACATAGTGCAGCAAATAAAAAATTAACAATTGAAATTTTGAGCTATAAATTATTTTATATGTAAAAATATGTATATAAAAATTTAATATTTTTATATTTTATGATCTATAATAGGTATAAATCATCATAAGAAAATTTTAAGATTAAATATATACGGTATATAATGACATATCCAATTATACATATTGATAATTTGTAGATCTGTATGCATTGGATCTATATCTATATATATATTTTAACATAAATCAAAGTAATTTTTTTTCAAAAAATTAATTCAAAAATAATCATAATATTACAATAACCACATAACCAATCCAATTGTAACAAATACATGTACCCCCAAAAATCTTACATAATCTAAACAATAAACATATCTAAATACAAATAGATGATTTGGATGTGAATAAACTTTTATATGATAAACTTGAAATCAAAACAATGATAATAAATGAAAATTCACCTCCTAATGAAGCCTTTGAGTCCATGTTTAATAATGATATGTCTTCTTAGAACAATTCCCAATCTGTTAAGTTGCTAATCCAGGATTAGAGACCTTCTACTACAAATTGGTATATTTTAATGTGAATTGGATTTGAGAATTTTGGGGGATGATTTTAGAGGATAGTTGCAGCCATTAAAATGAGAAAGAAGAAAGTGGCAGCTTAAAAAATGAATTAACTTCTAATTAGGATTTCGAGATTGGCTTTTATATGGATATGACAGAGAGCAAACAATGATCTCAACCATACATCTTTGTGACAACCCGAAATTTTTAGGCATTTGAAATTGGAATATTTAATTAATTTTAAATATTTGAAAGATAATTTAACTTGGATTTGAAATATCAGTTTGAATCTGGCAATTGAATTTATTGAATTTAATAATTTGAATTTGGGTAAATTATTGAATCTTCAGTTTTAAGCCGATTAAAAATAATTTGAAGGCTTGTAAAATTCATATTAATAATAATGAGGATAGCAAAACTTTTAAATTTGAGTTTAAAGGTGATTTGTTCAGTTCTAAAAATATATCATTTAAATCGATATTTAAAAATAGCCTTCCGAGGCGCAGTCTCGAAATTCGACGAAACCAGTTTCATTGAATCCGTAATATTGTATTATTATCGGATTACAATTTTCGTAGTGTTTAGAGTTGTTGTGGGAGCGTATGATATGTAAGCGTGTTGAAATTTATATCGAAATTCAATATAATAACTGATCCGAGAAGCTATCTTCTCGACTCGAAACCTTTTCCAATGCGTTCGGAATAGGGGTATAATATTATAAACGCCTAGCGGCACGCCTCGATAGGAAATCAAAATTTTGAGTGACGATTTCAGAACGTTTAAAAATTTAAATATTTATATTTGTTGACTAGTCAATGCCACTCACATCAGAGCTTTTCCGTTTCACCTCAATTCAATGTAGTCTTCTTTTGCACGCCATCTCCTTTTCGAAATATCGCGTCCCCTTCCTCTCTTTTTTTTAGCAGAGGCATTGAAAATCAAAAGGAAGAAGAAAAAAAAGGCCGTAACTCAGTTAAATAAAAAAAAATCAAGTAATGGTCGTTCTCCCTCTTCCTTCAATTCAACTAGGGCAAAGCTTCTTCTCGTTCAAACAAAACAAAACCAAAATCGCAAGCTCGAAAATTAGGGGAATCGAGAAAAATAAATGGCCGCCTCCTCCTCTTCAATTTCATCCTTTTATCGCGACTCAATCGAGACAGGAGCATCGCGACTCGGAGTCGCGTGAAGTTGGGTGAGCACGCGATGGTGACGGAGACTTACGTGGTCGCGACATTGGGAGTGGGTAGCGAGGCCGACTGCGATGGAAAGGGTGCGTTCGAATTGGGGGTAGCGGGTGTTGCCGCGTCGATTCGTGCAGAGGTGTTGGCTTTTGGGCTCGCTTTCGAGAAGCTATAGTCGGAGGATGATGGTAGGGCTTGACCATGGCTAGGAGTGTGATGTTGGTCGACGTCAGGAAGATGGTCGCAAGAGGTAGTTTAGGGTATTGTTTTATCTATTTCAGTAATTAGTGGTCTAGTTAATTTTAATAGTTAATCAAGTTCATATTTTTTACATTGAAGTAGTTACCTGCAGAAAAGTTTTAATTTAACTGTATTTTATTTTATTTTATTTGCAGTTTACTTTATTCTTCATATTTCCCAATTTAAATTTTGATAATATATATATGTGTGTGTGTGTGTGTGTGTGTGTGTGTGTATTCAGAGAAGGAAAAAGGAATTTTAAAAAAAAACAAGATTTTTTATTTTTACAAATATATGTATAAGAAGGGAAGTTTTTACAGTAAATGAGATTTCTGTTTTTGTCAAATATATATATGTATATGATTTCAAAAGAAAAGAAAAGAGTTTGAAAATATATAGGGATTTTAAAATGTTTGAGGAATTTATAAAAGTATATTTTTGAAAATCTATAATTTATTTTTATCAGTGTATGTGTAGTTTCAAAGGGAAATTAACGGTTCAATTAAAATCATTAGTCAATTAAAATTATCACATGGAAATTGATCATTAAAATAATTCAGAATATTAATAAATTGTATAATGTTTATATAAGGTCAAAATCGAGAAGGAAACAAGCAGTTGGATCAGATTGCAAAACAAAAGATCAAAGGAGAGTTAATCTCACTCATCTGGGTTTTTTTAAATTTAAATAGTTAAATTTAAATAACTGGTTGAATGGTTGAATGGGTTTGATGTGCTGTATTATATATGGTAGTATATCTCTACTACTAATAAAGAAAATTCGTTTAACTAATTTACTCGGTGTCTTTTTGAAATTCCAAAAATGCCCCTACTTTCCGTTTATAGGTTCGCGCTTAAGCAAAATATCAACGCATACAATAATACAAACGGCCCGTGTGCGAAGCACGGTCCCATACTAGTATATATAGTATATATTGGAGTGATTGATTTCCCACATTATATAGCGGATGAGACCCTATGCGCCGCATAATAGCGGATGATATTATATTAATCCCATATACCGTGATATTCTACCTCGAAGTAGAATTGGTATTGTGCTAACATCTGTGGATGCAGGGAAATAGGTTGGAGGGATCCAACTGGATTCCTCAAAATTATTTAGATTGTTTAATATTCTGTGTTATGAATATTTGATATTCTATGATGAATTATATTGATAATTGGAATATTGAATTTAAAAATGAATTTGGTTTTAAATTCCTTTAAACTTCTTTTATAAAATGAGTAATTAATTTATTTAATGAAGGATGTAACGGACACGGATTTTCGTTCTTCGAAAATTCGACATCGACACTCACTTTATCGACTGCCGAGCGATCAAAGGCCGAAAACCGAGATGTTATGGGTTTTAAAAAGAATTTAAGAAAAGAAAGAAGAGAGAAGAGAAGATAGAAAAATAAAAATAGAGGGAAAAGAAGATAGACAATTTTTAGAAAACAGAGAAAGAAAACAGAGAATTTGAAAAAACAGAAGATAGAAAATTTTTAAAAATAGAAAGAAAAGAGAAGAGAAAGGAAATGGAACACAGAAGAAAATAGGACGGAACAGAAAACAACAGAACAACATTAGAATCTCACAATTCGCAGCGGAACAACATATAATAGATAAATGAATAATCTTTAAACAAAGAACTATCAGTTATTACATATTATACATTTCATTACATCATATCATCAGAGTATACAACAACATACAACAATAAACAGTGCAGCGGAAAAAGAAATACTATATACTAGTAATACGCCATGCCAATCCAGCTTGCCTCCAGCAACTCCAGAATATCCAGAATATCCTGATAAACCTAACTCTTAACTGCCCGTGTGGAAATTGGTGGGCACCCAGAGTTTAGGAAGGAAAACAATAAACTCCAAGTCAGTCATGTGACTGGTGTGAGAACTCAAAACAGTTTTTTTATCTTTAAAATCAAGATAGGAATATTTTTAAGTCAATTCGCAATGCTTTTAAAAATGAGACTACCATAAGGCCTCCCGCACACACACACAATGCAAACGCAGAATCGGAGGAGATTTCTCCTTATGATAGTCAAAGATGCTTGATACGCATTTAAAATAACATTTGATATTATTACTAGTGCATAGTGTAGGAAATCATTTCAAAAGTAGAATATAAATCTTAGCCAACATAGACATTTCGAACTATGCCTACTATAGCTACTATCCAAACAGTGGTGACCACCATAAGTGAATAGCAGGTTCTACAACTAATACCGTACAGGGTTTCGTATTGGGAATTGGATTTCCAACAAATGGTCAGGCCAAGGAACTTCCCATTGCCACTGAGAATGCCTCTGGAAAGACATCCCCGAGAACCAAACCGGATCTCTGCCAACACAAGGCCGGGTTACCCCTAACTGGGTAACTACTGACACGAGCACGCCATTCCCCGGTCCTTTAGGACCTTTTCAACCGAGCGCTCGATATCCAACATCACACCATAATAAATAGAGTGTTTTCAACATGAGTAAGTATCTGGGCTCCATACCATAATACCACCCCTTTCCAGAAGGAAATGAACATACCCTAAGGGGAGCTACAGCAACCCCTAATAACCTTGCTGCATCTTTCCTGTTTTGACCATTTCCGGGATGTGAGGCTCGACGAAGTCACGTCCACAAAAACATACTTTATACAAAAGCCATGCTTTGGGTCAACAAATGATCAACACAATGATCACAAGGATAGACGATCAAATAAATGATCCTATCACAAATAATCAACACAATGATCATTCAGCATCACTCAGCATGTCACATTACCAAAATGGGATATATCGCTGATAACTTCAACTATATAACCTTTGAGCTCGTACGTCTCAAAGAAGGGTGTTAAGCAAAGAATAAATTCTCCGCCACCAACAGAAATATATTTGAAAGAAATCGGCTTTATATCTCAAATTGTAATGTCAGGCATACAATCCATACAAGTTTGTTCCGGGATCGAACAAAACCGAAGGCACTTACAAAGAAGTCCTTGCAATCCGGATATTCACAATCCTGATCGGATTTCCCATCACTTATGGAATCTCTATACCAGGAGCGACCCAGTGCAGAGACAATCGATAGGCCATCCTATCGCTCTCGCAAATACCGGTCTTCAACACCGATCTTCAAATGCAATTCACAACGACGTATCACATATTCGGAATGGGTTATACGACCCCATGGTCCTTTCCCGGTTAACCCGAATAGTGAGCGCTTATTCAAAAATAAGTGTGCATTCAAATTCAAACAATCATATCAAATACCCAATCAAAGGGAAATATTGATAGTCGGCTATTGAACTATCAATTGATATGCATACATCACCAGATTCCAAATAATTTTCCAAATTATTTATTTTCCAAAATATCTTTATAAGATATATAATTTCAACACTTCAAAAATAAATCAATATTTATTTTCAAACAAATTTCACTTTCACATATAAATTCCATAATGAATTTATATTTCAAAATATCCATGCATATTTGATTTCAATAATTCATTTCAATTTATCTTCAAAAAGATAAATTCTAATTATTCACTTCATATTGGAAAACATTTCCATACTTATCAAAAATAAGTAATCGACAAATCTTTTTATTTTCAACCTTTGAAAATATTCAATATACTTAAATCGAATTAAGTATATTATTCATTCTTTAAGGGAAATCATTTATTTAAACATATTTATTTGGGCCAAAACGAATGTTACGTAAAACATCGTTACGACAACCCAAAATCACTAGTATAGGGATTCGGAATTAAAATAGATATATAAATCCCAATACTATACAAAACATTTCCTTTCGGAAATCATTTACTATAACAACAGTGTTATAGTCCACCATTTCCTTTTATTTCTCGAAAACGTCTATTTCAACAATAAATGTTGAAATCTATGGTTTCGAATCTCAACACATTTTAAAACATCGTTAGATCGTTTTAATTCTATTTAAAACATTCACATTCTAAACAATTTCTTTAACGTGTTATTCACTGTTCAAAAACGTGAATAAACTTCTTTAACAAATTCCATCCTTTTATTCATTTTAATTCAAAGGATTATTCACTGTCTAAAAACGTGAATATAACTCTATTTCTAAGTTATAACAATTAACTTATCAAAATAAGTCGTTTGTGAATTTATAAAACAACGTTTATAAATTCCATTTCGATTTATTTATAAAAACTTCCTTTTTATAAATTCCTTTATTAACATATTCCAGTTTATAACTAAATTATAAACTAAACGTTCATATTATAAGTTAACTACTTATAAACGATTATTTCACAAAATCGTTCCTTAGAATTTCATAATTATAAATCTTATAACTTATAAGATTCATTTATTTATCCAAAACTATTATTTTAACAACATAATAAATTTTATAAACCTACTGCTTATAAAATTCCATTTATGACTTCACCGTATAAAATTCTATAAATTTCATTCTATTCATGAAATTCATTCACAATTTATTCTTACACTTATAAAAGCTCGTTTTATAATTCCTACGTTCTAATTTATAAATTATCAATTTATAAATCTTTAATATAAATCAATTTATATTTTTCTTTTAAAACGTCTTTAAATTCCTTTATAATTTCATCATTCTGATTTATAAAAAAAAATCAAATTTTATAAATTCTATATTTAAACTTTTATAACAAGTTTAGAATCCCAATTTAAACTCTTTTATAAAGTCATTGATTCCTTATTTTCAAAAATCAGCTTTTAACTATATTTCTTAAAAATCATAATTTTTATAACTTTAAAACTTATAACGTTTATTTATTTGAAATGGATCAATTCCAAAAATATAGTATATTCTCAAAATCACTTTTAAAAATCATTTTTAAATCCCAAAATTTGGGTCTAATGATGCTACACACCAAATAGTCAATCACGACTACAACGATCCATCATATATCGATATGATAATCCATCAAATATCAAAATATCTGAAATAAAATAAATACTGTTGAGGAATCCAGTTGGATCCCTCCAACCTGTTTCCTGCATCCAAAAACATTAGCACAATACCAATTTCGCTCCAGTACGAAATTATCGCGGTACATGTTCTTAATAAATATTATCCGCTTAATAACGGCGTAATAGGGTCTCATCCGCTAAACAAAAAATGCGGGAAATCAACAACTCCAATATATACATATGCCAATATATATATATTGCTATTATATATATATAATACCAATTTCACTGTTTATGAAATATTCGCGGTATATGTTTATATTAAATAACATCCGCTTACTAACGGCGCATAATGTCTATTTTAACAATCAAAAATTTACAGTCATCATTCAAACATGCATTCAAATATTTTAAATCTAACTATTTAAAATAAAATCGAAACTAATTCGATTGAGTGAGAAGTTCTCACCTTAGCTATTATTTTGCAGTCCATTTCCATCTTGACTTGATTTTCTCGATTTATACCTAGTATAAATATTTACACAATTTATTACTATTCAATATAAATCGAATAATTTATTTTCATCTGATAAGTGTAAATTTTCCCAAGGGTTTTATTTTGAACAAGTTTTCCTTTTTAATAAATTAAATTTTTTCCAATGATTAAATTTTAAACCAATTTCTTTCAATAAAATTATCTAATCGAAGAATTCCTTTAACAAATTTATTTTAACTAATTCTTTTACTTAATAAATTGAATCTTCATTTGATAAATATACTTAACAAGATATTAAATTTCTTTTTCTTACCAAAAATTATATTTTAACTAATTTCTCCTCTAAAAATTAATATTCGAAATAAAACCGAGCAATTAAATTTTAATTTCTTAATTTTAGCTGTAAATTAGCTTTAACCCAATTTTTCTTCTTTAAATAAATTTATCGAACTAAAAATTTACTTTTCTTTAAATTGATATCTTTAAATCGATTGCTTTTAATAAATTTGTTTTACTAACAAATTCGATTTTCAAACAAATCTCCTAATTTCAATACAATATCTTTTAGTCCTTAATTATCCATTTTTTCCAGAAATAAATAATATTTTCTTTTGATAAATCATTTTATCTAATAAATAAAATCTCTAACTAATTTTATTTTACCATTTTATTTTTACTTATTAAAAATAGATTTTTAAATAAGCTAATACTTCAAATTTTAACAAATTCCTTTTTAATAAATTATTTTAACTAAACTTTAAAATAACTTTTTAATAAAATTCCTTTTTTTCACTTAAACATAAAATTAAATTTTAAACTGTCTTTACAATTCAAATTAAATTTCAACTAAACTTACTTAAATAAATTTATTTAACTAAAAATTTAATTTCAAACTAACTTCTTTTTAATTTTAAACTAAAATCTCATTTACATAAATATTTCAAACATTTTACTTATATAAATTCCTCCAATATTTAAAAACCCTTTCAAAAACAAAATCTTTAGATAGATCCTTATTTTCAAAGTCTTATATATATATATAAAAATGTCTACCCCTTACTGTAAATATATTTTATGTTTCCTGTACGTGATTTAATAAGGTAAAATAACTTTACTACTGTTACCGATCATTTTCATCATTCATTTTTTCTCTTTAACAACCGAATTTCATACAGAAAATTTAAAAGTATGCCTTCAATAATATGGTTACCTTAATAAACTATATCATTAGCTAATTACCTTATCCAAGAACCAAGCCAACGAAAACACTGCATCAAACACGAAAGCCTGCTCCTCGTTCTCATGCTCGACCTTCTATGCAATCGGCCCACAGATCCCCAAAGAGGCCGAACAACTTGGCATCGCATGCGAGCTCCAGCGCGACCCCCCTCACCGCAAATCGAACGCGGCCCCCTGTACCTCGCGCGCCTCCCTCTGCTCGAGTTGCTGCTGAGCGCCGCCGCACGCGAATCCAGCCACCGCGACCCTCCAATTGCAATCGCGACTTTCGCCCCACTGCAGTCGCTGCTCTCGAGAACCCTATCGCCTCCTTATGCATCGAAAACCCTAGCGCAATTTTGCAGTCGAACGCGACCGCCATCACCATGTTCGAACGAACGAATTGAATTTTTTTTTTTAGAACGAAGAGAATTTGGAGGAAGCTCGGTCATTTGAATTTGGGGATTTGTTTTGAACGAGAGTAAAGGCTTCGGCCATCATATCATTATTTTCTTTGAATCTAAAGAGACTGCGTGATTTTAAAACGAAGGGGAAGGGAGACAGGAGTACGCGATAGCTCAGAGAGTACGTGATTTTAGGCGTAAATTGTGGGATGTTGTCGTTGACAACTTTTTAAATTTAAAATTTGAATTGAATTTGTTTTGATTTCAATGCGTTTGCTTATCGTATGCTCACACAACAACTCGGAAAAATACGAAATTTGAAATCCGGCAATAATTCAATATTCCGGACCCAATGGAACTGGTTTCGTCGAATTCCGAGACTGTATGAAAAACGACTATTTTTAAATTCAATTTAAACGATATAAATTCAAAACTGATCAAATTAATTCCAAATTCGATTCTGAAGCTTCTAATATCTTTAATATTATCAATATAAGTTTTATAAGCCTTTGAAATAATTTTAATCAGCTTAAATTTAAAGATTCAAATTTTTATTCACGTTCAATAGATTAAATTTTAAAATTTAAATCGCCAAATCAAAGTTATATTGAAAATTCAAATTAACCCATCCTCCAAATATTTAAAATTAATTAAATATTTTCAATTTAAATTATTCAAAATCCTGGGTCGTTACAAAGGAAATAAAAAGGTAGTTAATTACTGGTTGAGATTAATCAGGATTGATTATTATTTATGGTTTAATTAATGATTAATTACTTAATGTAATTAATTTAGAATAGGACAAATTCAAATGTAACTAGAAATCATTAATTTATATAATAAATGATGTAATTAAAGGTTGATTAATTAAGATTAATTAATCAATTATAAGTGATTTATGAGAAATTAATTAATATAAGTAATTAAGGATTAATGTAATCAATTATAGTTAATTAATTTGTAAAGTAATTAAAGATTAATTACTGTTTTTGGTTAGGAATAATTAATTTGTGTAATTAATTAAAGATAATTACTTGAATGTTATTGAAGGATAATTAATCCAGGATGATTAATTAAGATGGATAATTAAGGAATGATTAATTAATTGATTTGAAATTAATTAATGCAAAGTGAAGGAATCTAAGTGATTGAGGTTAGAAATTCAATTTGAATTAATTAAATTAATTTGGAAGTGATCAGGTTTGCTTATGGATGATTAAATGGTATTGGATGCCTTGTATGAGACTCAAAGAGACCGGGGTCGGGTATTAGAAAATACCTGAAACCACTTCAAATTTTTATAGATTGATATGTGAAATCAATAGACTGGAATGAAATGATTTAAGTGAACTGGACTATTTAATCTAAGTTTTGGTACTTAGAAAATTGATGTGTGAAATAAGTGATGTCTATAACAAATTGTGAATTTGTAAATTTATACGAGTTACCCCGGGTTTTATATAAGTTGTATGCTTTGTATTCTATGTTAGATGGGTTTACTCACGCTGGTTTCCAGCCTGACCCGGGTGTTACTTTGATATAATGCTTGGGTCAGACCGAGTATTACAGATTTCAGGTAAGGACGTTCTGGAGCTCAGAAGGCGAGCTGGACGGCAAGAACGTATGGAGTGTTTCCGCTGTATTATATTGTTGTATATCTGAGACATGATAATTGTGTATATCTAGTGTCTGTATATATGTGTAACTCTGATGTATTATAAATGTATTTGACAGATACAGAATTCTTTTGTAAACTGTTATTATTTGATATTATATTTTGATCCGCTGCGAATGTGAGAAACTTTGTTGTGTTTCTTCTTCTTCTTCTATCTTTTTCTTCTTTCCCTAACTATTTGGAATTTTCAGGATCGAAAATTTTAGGTCGTTACAGTTAGTATCAGAGCCAGACTTAAGCGAGAACCTTGGCTCGGTTGGGATTATACATTAAGGATAGGGTCAATGGTACCCTAGAATGAGTTGTGTGTGTGTGTGTGTGTATGAGCGTGTACTTGTTATTTTCTTATATAAGGGTTTTAAATGATTTTATATAAGAATATATCTTGATATATAAAGTAATATTTCTTTCTTATAAATATTAAGGTAATTGTTTGTTATATTATTTGAAATTTTTAATAATGAGAATTAAGTGGTAATAGAAATACAACCAAATTAAAATTAAATGAAGATAAGTTTGAAATTGGTTCAGAATTAAATGCTTCAAAGAGATAAGTTAATTTGATTTAAAGGATTAAATCAATATTTTAAAATTTAACTCGAATTTATATAATTCGGGATGATTTAAATTTGAAATTTGAATTGAATTCATTCAAATTGAATCTGATTTGAATTAATTGGATTTGTGATTGAAGATGTATAAGTTTAAAATTTTAAATGGAAATTTTGAATTGGATTGAATTGAAATGATTTGGAATTGAAGTGGGTTCAATTGAAATTAGTCCAAATTGATTAGAATAATTTGGAATTGTAATTAAAGTTGAATAGGTTTAAAATTAAATGGAATTTGATTTGAATTTGGAAAGAAATCAAGATTAATTCAACTTGAATTGGGGTTAAATCAATTTCAATGGAAATTGAAGTTATTTAAATTGGAATTGAGTCAATTTAAATGGAAGTGAAAATTTAAATTGAACTGATGAGAATGGAGGTTTGGAAATTGAACAGTTTGGCTCTGGACTGTTTTCAAAATAAATTGTTTTAATATAAATCTATTTTTCCAAGCTATTTACCATATACAATCTTCTTCTTTTTTAAAAAAGCCAAAGTATTTTATATTTATTTTACAATTATTTTTGGAACCATTTAACAATTTTTCAACTGTTTTATAAACTAATTACTAATTTTCAACTATTTTATAAACTAATTACTATTTTACAACTATTTTGCAATTATCTAAAATCTCTGAAACTATTTAACTATTTTGCAATTACTTAACTATTTTACAGCTATTTTACAAACTAATAATTATTTTTCAACTATTTATCTATTTTTAAAATTTTCAAGCTATTTTCTAAATATAAACTGGTCGGAGTTCAAACTGTTATTATTAAATACCCAATTGAGATAAGGATTAAAGTGATAATCCAAATGGGATTGAAACAATTGTGATTATATGGATAGAAATTAAAGGAAATTGAATAGAAAGAGAAATTAATTTAGTTAATAATCAATGAAGATAAATACGTAGGATGAACGTATATTATTCTATTCACATTATGATTTGATCCATATTCGAGCACAGAATTTCGAGATAGTTATATCGATCCGGGTTGGGATTTTTCACTTGATTTTCGACGGCGAACCTAGATACGGATTGTTGATTGGTTCTGGATATTCTCTATCATAGTTATGGCTATGCAAGGAGAATGACGGTTTCTGATCAAGAAACCAGATCTGTGTCTGCACTAGGAAGTCGGGTGGGCGATACTAGATCGAAGTGAAATTGTGTGATCGAGTGAGCAATCAGATTGGTATAGCGTACGGATGATTTGTGTACATCGTACGGATTTGAATGAAAATTGATATTGAAAATTTGTGAATAAGAAATGTGAAATGATTTCTTTTGAAATGAAAGTATATTTTGTGAAATATACAATAGATGAAAGTGAAAGTTGGATATCTTTATGATGATAAGTAAGATGGAAACAACTTTAAAAAAAAAGAGTAATCGAATTTGAATATTTGATTTTGAATAAACAAAGTTATATATCTTTGTTATAAGATAAATCTCCGATTGTTAAATCTATTGCCGGAAGGAAAGGATTTTGAAAGTGTTTGAAGTATAAAAGAAGTTATATACAAGTTTGAAATGATCCAAAGTTTAAAAAAAACTTATATATATATATATAAAGGATCTTATGAGGATTTTGGAAAAAGGTTTTGGGAACCTTTGGATTTGGAAAGGCTTTCGATTTTTGGGTAAAATAAATATTGGAATTTGGGAAGCCTAGTTTGGGAATTATCGATTTTGGAATAATCGATTTTGAGAAAAGGAGATTTATATGAGATTCATACTAGGTGTATGATTTGGAAGATACTATATGTGTATAGTATAAAGTGTTTTAATAATGGCTCTGGGGAAAAAGGCGCTCCCTTGAAATGAACTTCTCAGGAGTGTCACAGGGTGGTACTACCTTAAACCCTTAGGGGGGTTCTAAAGTTGATCCTGTGAGGAGTATGGACGAAACTAGTTCTTGAGGATTATGAGTAATGTGTAGCGAAAGTCGAGGGAGCTGATGCCTACAGAGGCATTTGGGTTATGCTATGACAACAGTGTAACTCGATGTCACTGCGGTCTACTGCAGACCATAGCGAAAGTTGTGTATGCCGCTGAGAGCCAATAGTCTGCGTTTGATTTTATATCCATAAACTTCGACCTATGGTAACATAGCAAAGTCGTATGTGCGTTGAGAGCCAACAGTCTACGTTTGATTTTATATCGGTAGACTACGACCTACGTGGGAGTGAAGAAGTTTCATTTTTGATAGCGAAAATCGAGGGCGCTGATGCCTACAGTTACATGGACTTTTACTGCGATGGCAACGTAACCCTGGAATGTAACTGCGATCTGTTGTGGGTTCCATGGCGTAATCGAGGGGCATGGAGTGCCTACAGTTACATGGACTTTTGCTGCGATGGCAACGTAACCCAGGATGTAACTGCACCATGGATGAGGGTGATGATTTCCAGAGCATTCTCACCAAAGATATTTTCTCTATTTTCAAAACTGTTTTCTATATTTTCAATAAAATTATTTTTCTAGTATTTTCACTGGATGTTGAAAATGCGTCTGCTAAGTACTTATAGATTTTCAGTCCTACGCCTGATCAACGTATGACCGAATTTCTGTGAGAACAAGGATGGACTGGTTGAGACATCGAGTTATAAGAAGTATTTTTATAAAAATCTATTTTAGTAGTATTATGCGAGTTCAAAAGTATTTCTAAATTTTTTAAAATAAAAGTGTTGGAATTTTGGAAAATGAAAGAAAATCCAAACTGGAATTATGAAAAAAAATTGAACTCGGGAAAATTTAATGAAGTGATTTTTATAATAAAATTGAATATTGATATAAAAGTTGGAAGTAAGCTAATTAGCTACATAAATTATTTGATAGAGTATATTAATAAAATTTAACTCGGTTGAATAAAATGGATTGTAAGTTAATAATGGAGTTTGGAAATAAATTCGAATTATAAGTAGAATTCAATTTGGATTGATAATGAATTAAAATAAGTGGAGATGTTGTGAAAATAAAATGGAATTGGATTATAATAGAAACGATTTGAGTTACAAATAAAGTCCAATTCGAGTATAAAATGAGTTGGAATCAATTAGATGTGGCTAAAGACTAAAATAGATATTCTATTAAGTGAATATCGTCAAATTTCATAGAATAAATTAGTCGTTCGACTTAAACGGAAGTAAATAAAAATTCTTTGAATTAGTGGATGCAAATATAATTGATTTTAAAATCAATTGATATGAATATGAGTTTGTTTGGAATTAAAAATGAATTGAATATAAGCAATTGTGTTGTAAACCATTTAAATTAAATGAAGTTGTATATGAATTAATTGTAAACAATTAAAATTAATGTCGGAACCCCATAAGTTGCTTATAAATATTGTTTAACCTGCATCGCTTATCGAATCTCGTATGCTTACTAGTTAAATATGTAAAATGTTGTTAAGTTACATGATTTTGGCACTTACATATTTGAATTAAGTAAGTACAGGTACCGGGAAGCCGTTTTGCTGGATTTGGACGCGATAAATGCTAAAATAATAAGCCGCTTGCTTAAAAATGCTAAATAAAGATACGCCTATGCAATAAAAATAGGAAATATGAACTGTTTTTGTTTTTCCAGCCGGGTGGGTCGATGTATATATATTTATATCTCTTGTCAAATTGCAAAAGCTCCTCCGTACAAAGGAGACTGTCAAAATTTTCCGAAAATTTTAGGAGTGAGAAAATTTTGAAAATTTTTGAAAAAATTTTTGTTAGCGACAAAACGATTTCAAATTGAAAATTGAAATAAATTAATGGATGAAACTAATTTAAAATAATGATATGAATCAGTTATAAATGGAAGATAAAATTCAATATTCAGAGTTGAAGATAAATTGAATTCATGTGGAAATGGGAAAACTAATTTGAAGGGAAGTAGATATGAAAACTTCTGTAAGGAAATGTATAAAATGATTTTAAAAGCTATGATTGGATATTATTGCTAAGTAGGATATGCAGGTATTATAAAGGGAAAGGAAAATTAGTTTTGATTTCAGAAAATAAATTTGAATTGCTCGAAAAAAGGTAATGTTTAAATTTCTGTATGATTGGGTTTTTGATCTAGCATTTGGCTTTTTGTTTACTTTTGGAATTTGGGAGCCCATAGAGGCATTTTGTAGTTGTACTGAGCTAGCCGCGCAAAGGAGACGCTGGCGAATTTTTTTGAAAATTTAGAGGAGTTAGAAAATTTAGAGGAGTTAGAAAATTTTTGAGAAAATTTTGATAATTCAAAATTTGGTTTTAAATTGAAATTAGAATGATTGAGCAAATAGTATTGTTGAAAACTATGAGGGAGTTTGGGAAGTTAGTAAGAGTGATAATGTGTCTTTAATAAAAATATTGTGTTGGGAAGTGTTTGAAACTGAATGGTTTTAGGGAAAATAGTTAATGTGTTGTGGACCATTCTTCTTAACTGGTAATCTCGGGGACGAAATTCTTTTAAGGGGGGAGGAATGCGATGACCCGAAATTTTTAGGCATTTGAAATTGGAATATTTAATTAATTTTAAATATTTGCAAGATAATTTAACTTGGATTTCAAATATCGGTTTGAATCTAGCAATTGAATTTATTGAATTTAATAATTTGAATTTGGATAAATTATTGAATCTTCAGTTTTAAGCCGGTTAAAAATAATTTGAAGGCTTGTAAAATTCATATTAATAATACCGAGGATAACAAAAGTTTTAAATTTGAGTTTAAAGGTGATTTGTTCAGTTCTAAAAATATATCGTTTAAATCGATATTTAAAAATAGCCTTCCGAGGTGTAGTCTCGGAATTCAACGAAACAAGTTCCATTAGATCCGTAATATTGTATTATTATCGGTTTTCAATTTTCGCAGTGTTTGGAGTTGTATGAGAGCGTATGATATGTAAACGCGCTGAAATTTCTATCGAAATTTAATATAACAACTGATCCAAAAAGCTATCTTCTCCATATGATCGAATTAGGACTTGAAACCTTTTCCAATGCGCTCGGAATAGAGGTATAATATTATAAACGCCTAGCGGCACGCCTCGATAGGAAATAATAATTTTGAGTGACGATTTCGGAACGTTTAAAAATTTAAATATTTATATTTGTTGACTGGTCAATGCCACTTACATCAGAGCTTTTCCGTTTCACCTCAATTCAATGTAGTCTTCTTTTGCACGCCATCTCCTTTTCGAAATATCGCGTCCCCAACCTCTCTTTTTTTCAGCAGAGGCATTGAAAATCAAAAGGAAGAAGAAAAAAAATTCCCGTAACTTAGTTAAATAAAAAAAATCAAGTAATGGTCGTTCTCCCTCTTCGTTCAATTCAACTAGGGCAGAGCTTCTTCTCGTTCAAACAAAATGAAACCAAAATCGCAAGCTCGAAAATTAGGGGAATCAAGAAAAATAAATGGCTGCCTCCTCCTCTTCAATTTCATCCCTTTATCGCGACTCAATCGACACAGCGGCATCGCGACTTGGAGTCGCATGAAGTTGGGTGAGCGCGCGATGGAGACGGAGGCTCATGTGGGCGCGGCTTTGGGAGTGGGTAGCGAGGCCGACTGCGATGGGAAGGGTGCGTTCGAATTAGGGGTAGCGGGTGTTGCCGCGTCGATTCGTGCAGAGGTGTTGGCTTTTGGGCTCGCCTTCGAGAAGCTGTAGTCGGAGGTTGATGGTAGGGCTTGACCGCGGCTAGGAGTGGGATATTGGTCGACGTTAGGAAGATGGTCGCAAGAGGCAGTTTAGGGTATTGTTTTATCTATTTCAGTAATTAGTGGTCTGATTAATTTTAATAGTTAATCAAGTTCATATTTTTTTACGTTGAAGTAGTTAACTGCAGAAAAGTTTTAATTTAACTGTATTTTATTTTATTTTATTTGCAGTTTACTTTATTCTTCATATTTCTCAATTTAAATTTTGATAATATATATATGTATATATTCAGAGAAGGAAAAAGGAATTTTAAAAAAAACAAGATTTTTTATTTTTACAAATATATGTATAAGAAGGGAAGTTTTTACAGTAAATGAGATTTCTATTTTGTCAAATATATATATGTATATGATTTCAAAAGAAAAGAAAAGAGTATGAAAATATATAGGGATTTTAAAATGTTTGAGGAATTTATAAAAGTATATTTTTGAAAATCTATAATTTATTTTTATCAGTGTATGTGTAGTTTCAAAGGGAAATTAACGGTTAAATTAAAATCATTAGTCAATTAAAATTATTACATGGAAATTGATTATTAAAATAGTTTAGAATATTAATAAATTGTATAATGTTTATATAAGGTCAAAAATCGTGAAGGAAACAAGCAGTTGGATCAGATTGCAAAACAAAAGGTCAAAGGTGAGTTAATCTCACTCATCTGGGTTTTTGTTTAAATTTAAATGGTTAAATTTAAATAACTAGTTGAATGGTTGAATTGATTTGATGTGCTATATTATATATTGTATATGTATACATATAGTATATATTGGAGTGATTGATTTCCCGCATTATATAGCGGATGAGACCATATGCGCCGCATAATAGCGGATGATATTATATTAATCCCATATACCTCGAAGTGGAATTGGTATTGTGCTAACATCTCTAGATGCAGGGAAACAGGTTGGAGGGATCCAACTGGACTCCTCAAAATTATTTAGATTGTTTAATATTCTGTGTTATGAATATTTGATATTCTGTGACGAATTATATTGATAATTGGAATATTGAATTTAAAAATGAATTTGGTTTTAAATTCCTTTAAACTTCTTTCATAAAATGAGTAATTAATTTATTTAATGAAGGAAATAAAAAGGTAGTTAATTACAGTTAAGATTAATCAGGAGTGATTAATATTTGTGGTTTAACTAATGATTAATTACTTAATGTAATTAATTTAGATTAGGATAAATTAAAATGTAACTAGAAATCATTAATTTATATAATAAATGATGTAATTAAAGGTTGATTAATTAAGATTAATTAATCAATAATAAGTGATTATGAGAAATTAATTAATGTAAGTAATTAAGTATTAATGTAATCAATTATAGTTAATTAATTTGTCAAGTAATTAAAGATTAATTACTGTTTTTGGTTAGGAATAATTAATTTGTGTAATTAATTAAAGATGATTACTTGAATGTAATTGAAGGATAATTAATCCAGGATGATTAATTAAGATGCATAATTAAGGAATGATTAATTAATTGATTAATTAATGCTAAGTGAAGGAATCTAAGTGATTGAGGTTAGAAATTCAATTGAATTAATTAAATTAATTTGGAAGTGATCAGGTTTGCTTATGGATGATTGAATGGTATTGGATGCCTTGTATGAGACTCGAAGAGACCGGGGTCGGGTATTAGAAAATACCCGAAACCACTTCGAATTTTAATAGATTGATGTGTGAAATCAATAGATTGGAATGAAATGATTTAAGTGAACTGGACTATTTAATCTAAGTTTTGGTACTTAGAAAATTGATGTGTGAAATAAGTGATGTCTATAACAAATTGTGAATTTGTAAATTTATACGAGTTACCCCGGGTTTTATATAAGTTGTATGCTTTGTATTCCATGTTAGATGGGTTTACTCACGCTGGTTTCCAGCGTGACCCGGGTGTTACTTTGATGTAATGCTCGGGTCAGACCGAGTATTACAGATTTCAGGTAAGGACGTTCTGGAGCTCAGGAGGCGAGTTGGACGGCAAGAACGTATGGAGTGTTTCCGTTGTATTATATTGTTGTATATCTGAGACATGATAATTGTTTATATCTAGTGTTTGTATATATGTGTAACTCTGATGTATTATAAATGTATTTGACAGATACAGAATTCTTTTGTAAACTGTTATTATTTGATATTATATTTTGATCCGCTGCGAATGTGAGAATTTTTGTTGTGTTTCTTCTTCTTCTTCTTCTATCTTTTTCTTCTTTACCTAACTATCTGGAATTTTTGGGATCGAAAATTTCGGGTCGTTACAATCTTAAACCCTAATTACACACACATGCAGTATCACACACATGTAGTAGCCCTTTCACATTACTGGACCAGCTACCTATCCCTCTAAGATGCATCGATTTGTGAGCCTGTTTAACCCAATTTAATATTCACAATTATATTTGTGGAAATTAGCCACAAGGGCCACTTTAGCAAGTGGAATTAGTTTCTAGGACACACAACGAAAATAATTACTTTCAAGGACAAAATGTAAAATAATTAGTTTGTAGGGCCTAAAACCTGTGAAATTATGTTCTTGAAAGTAAATGGACTACCGGCTTTGTCCTTAAAAATAATTATTCTGCTGATTTTGGCCTTGAAAGTAATTTCTTTGAATGCGTGTCCTAGAAACTAATTGGACTGCGAAGTTTGTCCTTCTGGTGAAAAGCCCCATTATATTTAACTAAATTTGTTATCGATATCTCATATCAATTAACATATTTATAGCTTTTTATAAATATATGAACAAGTCTATTTCTCAAATCATATCCAAATTTTATAATTAATATTTAACAAATATTAATTTATTTAATTAATCTAAAATAATTATAAACTAATTAAATCGTTTGGTCTAAAGAGAATTCATCGTTTCGATTGTGTGACTCTAGCTAGGGTTTAAATTCAGTCAGCGATTAATGTCGAATTATTCAGACATTAATGTTCACGCTTAACTTAGCAAGTGGTGTGAAAATATGGCCAAATTTATCACTTATTGAATTTTAGAAAAAAACTCATTTTAGTTAATTAGCATTATCTAGTTGTGACAATTATTTACCTCAATTCTCTTTGGCAAAACTATATCATTTTGAACTTATAGAATTTGGTAATCGTCAAAATTCCAACATCGTCCACATTCAACTCTATAGTCCGAACACAAAGTCCTTGGTTTAATAATAACAATTATTATTAATCATACTACTTGAAGGAACTTGGCCAGCCGCACCGGAAGAAATGAGTGAATTTCTATTTTTTTAACATTTTGGATCTTTAATGAGCCTACGAAGTCCAAATTTCATTTTCAAATTTTCTACATTTGGTTTAAATAAAATCTTGTATTCTATTTAAAATAGTTAAAGGGAAGTTTAAATAAATTTAATTTTAAATGTATAGTGTATCAAATACAACTAACATTTGAAACCTTTCATTTCTTTCCTTAAACCAAGAATTAATTGAGAGTATTAACTGTATTAAAAGGAGAGAAACCTTTCATTTTCTCTCTTTAATTTGAATTGATTAATTAAATAACTTTCATTATTAATAATTTATTCATGGCCATATATATTACTATCACGATATGTATTATAATTATACAATTTATAGTTTGAAATTTATTTTATTTTATTTATTTATATAAGTATAGATACATGTGTGTGTGTGTGTGTGTGTGGTATACATATATATGTGTGTGTGTGCGTGTGTGCGCATGTATAACACCATAATTCGTGAAGAGTATAATGCATTAGTATACAGATGCTGAGGTTTACATTGCAACAGACACTTTAGCTCATTTTGTATGTACTGTAATTTGTCCAAATATATGCTCATATAATATGTCCAAACAAAATACTAATATATGTATGTATGTATATGTATATATATATAACTGATTGAATAAAACAGTTTCTGCCATAACAAATTAATGTAAAATAATTATACGATAATAATACAAGTTTTTAAAATTTTAGAAAATCTGGAAACACATTTGGACTTAAGATTAATTTATGGAATTTTTGACAATTAAAATAATATTTATTATTAAATAATCTCTACTAATAATGCAAATACTTAAATGTGGTGAAGCTTTTTTGAATGTCCAAGTTAACCCAATTAGTACTTTCGAATTTTTTTTATAGTTTTATTAAAAAAAGAGGGGGTATGTGTCATTTCCTTTATGTTCTGACCCCAATAAAATTTAATCGGCCGCTCCACATATTCTCCCCACTTTCATTTTTTCCTACCGTTCGCGTCAGTTATCCTCTCGTTGTTTTCTTCCGCACTAAAAAAACCCTCCATTATGTCAACCGCCTTTCATGAACCATCCACCTTTGTTCGACAAGTCCAATGGTATGCTTTTCATACCAAACACAGGTATTTAAAGTTCAGTAGTGGAAGAAATGGCTCGAGCACCTTTGATGGCCGGAATTCGCTCCCTTTTTCCACGTCAGTGATGTTTCGCACTTCAATTATTGCTATATCTCCAACCTATGCTTATTTATTGATTGATTTTAAATTTTGGGGATTGAGGCATAAATCGACGAGAGAACAACAAGCTGTAAGTTAGGTAAACAATTATTTTTGGGTTTTTGGTGATTTATCGGTTTAACTGCATCTTTATTTGGACGATTTTTTGTTAGTTGTCAATTAAAATAACTGTAAATCATGTTAACTAATTTATTTTTTTCCTACTAAAATTCAAATTTTTTTAATAACATATCAGAATTAATTTCGAAGTATATAAATATTGTTGTTCTCTACTAACTTTTAAACATACTTTCTTTTCTTCTTTAATTGTATAAGATATTCAACATAAGGTCTTCAAATTTCATATGAATATTTGATAGTTAGGTAACAATTAGTATGATCCAGTAGGGGTTATGAACTTATTTGAGCGGTATAGGTTCCTATTTACAATCGTTTTAATTTTTATTTTACCACGAATTGTATTCAATGGCAAGCATTGTTGCTGATATGTTTCTAGGCAGTGAAAGATTTGCTACCTTATATTTCAAAAGTATTTAATATATGATAGAAGTAGATCGTGAATATCTTACCGAAATCTTAATGTTTTGTTCAACTCTTGATGTTCTTTGGCTGTTGTAGGAAATAATTTTGTTGTGTTGTTTGTTTGTGCAGGTGGATCCATCAACGGGAGAAGCAGATGACGATGGTGTGGAAGAGGAATGCCAGTTAGAAGATTTTGAAGTGACGGTTGCCAATTACATGCAAAAAGTAGGAGTCTCTAATTTCAATATGTGTGGGACAGTATGGACCTTGATACTGAGCATGTTAATGAATATGGACTTGGCACCAGTGATAACTTGGTCGTGGCTGTTAGCGCTGTCATTAATTTTCTTGGCATGCAACCCTGTGAGGTTAGTCAGATTAAGTTCTTTCTTCATACAGCTCTCAAAACTTAGAAATGACAGTTTGTCTTATCTTGTATCGTATACATTAGTTGTGATATTTGTAAATATAAAATAAAGAATGACAATTGTTGTTTACACTGAAAATATACACCCTTCTTTATCTGTCTCTTTAACCAAAGCCAACTATGCCTAAAACAGCATATGATGATATCAGCAAACCTTGCACAGAAGTAAATTAGAGATATGAAGTGCTAAAAAAAAAAATAAAGTGCACACAAACAATTGCATATCAACATAATGATCAATTTATAAATGTTGAAATATACGGTTAGTATTCATACTAATTTGTATATTTTTGTTTGACAGGAAACTGATACGGTCCTTAGCAATGCAAGATCACATACTTGCCTACTATCTGGAGTTCTCATTGGTAATGTGAAAGTTATCATGAGAATGTCGTTTGGACTTGATGTGTCCAAGCAGGCTGCCATGAAACTTTCAGTTAGATCAGATGATATGGAGATCAAAGTTTCTGGAAGGATATTGAAGAAAGGGCTCGATCTTTGGGCCCTCTTAGTCTACAATAGATTTTTCCCTTTTCCTTAATGTTATGGTTTTTTCTTCTCTAATGTGAAGGAGACAAATTATGTTAAGGGATGGGTACTTCATGGATTTTGGTGTCAAAAATATTATCCTTGAATATATGTTAATACTTATTTTCCCCTTTTAAATGATATTATTATACTGTAGTTCATCCTTAGAAAATTGTTTCTCATGTCTATTTCGTTTCTTCCTTTGATATTCAAAGTTTTTTTCCATCCCTATATGGCTACTAGACATGTGTAGTACTATTATGTTAGCAAATTGATTTTATTACCAAGTTAAGTGAATTAGTAGATAAGACCCTTTTTTCTAATATACTAATCAATTAATGTGTCTTTTCTAACATGTGAATCTGACCACGGTGACTGTTTTTCTATTCATATTTCCTTTTTCATGATATAAATTAGTACTGGATTAGATAGTCCACGTTTATTTGCAATTTTCAACAATCACAGCCATACGCTTTGATGTAAAACATTATTCACCAACCCTATTTTCAATAAAAAGAAGTGGGAAAATTTAAACCCAAAGTATGCGAAACATGCTTATCAGCCTTAGACAACCAATGGTAAGTGTTATAAAAATGCCGCAGGTTGCATAGTTTGATCAACGAAAATGAGTTCACAGGATGTCGATTAATTAACCTTTAGGTTACGTGGTAATTTAATTTATATTATGAAATAGACTAGCCCAAGTTAGATTTTTCTTTTTCATAATAGAATCTTTGTCTTCTTGGTGTACTGCTTATCGTGACAAAGCAAATCAGGTTATTGAGGCATGGAAAAAAGTATTTAACAGTCCTTCATAGGATTGAAAAGAAATAAAAGTGTCTATGCTTTATCCGACAAATGATATATTGCAAAATAGCAAGCATCATGGATGTGAATTTGTCAATGAGTTCTGGAAAGTTTTACTCAAAACCTTGAAATCCTTTGTACGAACGGTGAAGATAAAGAGAAGAATGTGATCTGTATTGCTCGATACATACCATACGTGGTTTCACTATCTTATTTGTCATGCTATTTTTAAATTTAGCCAAAGTCTGCAGAAATATCAACCATTTTTGTACTGGTAAACTACAGTGCTCACCACAACTTCTTTTCCTACACATTTCATTTTCATTTAAAACTGCACATGATATGCGGCTTTATTTTCCTCTTTCCATAGAGCATCCGTTTGATCCTAAAGCTTAGGTGATACAAATATCATTTCTTAAGTTCCATTTATCCATAACTATATACGTAACCCACAATTTCATTTGCGTCACCGTTGATCATTACATGAATTGGTCAGAAAATTAAATTGTATAGTAACTAGTTGCAAGAACTTAGTTTTAAAATGGGTTGGGACTATAAATAAATAACAAATGTTAAAGGATTGATGTTACATTTTGCACAAGGATCGCCTTCTTTTGCACGTAGTTCAAGTTTATAATTTGAATGCATTTTTATGATTTATGTGCAATTTAAATTTTCAAAGTCTTAATATTTTTATGGTTAATAAATACTCCTGTTTTTATATCCTTATTTTTTACTACTATCTAAACTCACATATTTTTATGCTTTATTTTTTCTTTATCTTATTATTTTAACTAGACGAATCAGCAGGGCGAAATAATGGAAAAGAAAGAGATCTGTCATCCAACATGTAATACCATTTAGTTTTTATTTGTTGCTTTTGTAAGATATTTACAGACCATGTTTTCATAGTTAACACTATTGACTTTCCCACTTGAATAATTTAGTTTTTTTAACGCTCCGAACTCCAAAATTATATCCTTCTTTTTTACCCTTTCATCTATAACGTTAACAATAACCACACTACTTAAACTATGCTTTCTCCTCCGTCTTCATATTTTTTAAATCCCTACCGCAACGAATTATGCCCTCTACTTCTTACACTAATTCTTTGCTACTTCACTGTGTAGCTGTATATTTCACTCCATTTTCTCTTGTAGCTACTGTGTAATAAGGTTATGCTTAATTCAAATTTCCCTATACCATTACACTCTTTTCAATTTATGTAATCTGATGTCAATATGTGTGTTTATTTATTTTAAATTATTACGACATTATTTAGCTGATGCACTTTAGTAACATCCCCAACTGGATTAAGATGAAATATTCATTCATCATGTTAATGCAGTCTTCCACAATAATGGTTTTTTTCAATACAATAATAATACATTGAGGTATTTAATCATTGGTATTTTTTACTCATGTCTATAAGCTGTAGATTTTCATAGTACATCCAACACAAAGTGTTCCTCAAACTAGACATTAGCGTGCATGCTAATATAACTTAACAAGTACTACTCCAGATTACAAAATGAGTTATCGACTTCATCACTTGGTATAATGGTTTAGTTGATTATATTATATAGTAAACCATGCTTTGATTATAAAATGGATACGTGGAACAACACTACAATGCTACACCTGTAGAATTCACAATATTAGTGAAATAATAACGATTATTTGAATTTCTTTTCGTAGCACCATGCATTGATTGTATTGATTCTATGGACAAGCCAAGCAAAATATTAACCAAAGCACAAACAAATTTATAAGGCTTGGTCAATTGGTTTCAATCTATTTGTGACACTTTGAATCATTGAACAATTTTGTTTTTTTTGAAAGTTCATTTGATTAAAAGTAATAACAATTTGATGTTATTTCATTGTTGATCAAGTTCATATTTCAAATAGCTATCCATGTCAAAATGTTAACTATATTATTCATGAATGAAAGGTCCATTGCTAAGCATTTAATTTTTCATTGATTGTTTTAGTTTTTTTTTTAACTTATCATATATAAAACTCTCCGTCAATCTACAATGCAAAGAAGTCGTATTGGCCTTTTTCGATTTACACTTAACAAAATTCTATGCTGACGTTGCTGGCCACACAAAGGATCAATTCATGTTTGATATTACAATAACATACATAACCAATTACAATTGTTCCTTATATAAGTTGGAACCGACAAAACTATAGTAAAGCTAAAGTATATGAAAAACAAGAAAAATTGGGTAATGGTTTAAGTTTATACATTGTGTTTAAGCTAACAATTATCACTAATTATATGAGTAAAATAATGAATAGTAGCATGATGGAGAGAGATACTGCTCATTGAATTGAGGTAGTTGGCTTACTTTATTTACTTCATCAATTTCCGATGAAAAATTGAAAAATTATGGAGGTTGGAAAATAAAAGAAATTCATATAGTAATTTTTTGCCACAGTAGACATTCAACAGAGTTTTCTTAGCAACCAACCAATTTTTCACAACTTTTTCTTACGCATGTCCATCGGACGTGCCTTCGTACTTTTTGAAAATAGTGTAATAAAATTAATTCTTAAAAATAGAAATCAAGTTGAAAATTTCTATAAAAAAATTGAAAGTATCCGAGACATATTTTGGGCTTAGAATTTTTTTTGGAATTTTCTCAACTAAATTATATTTTTATTTCAATAATTAATTGCATTTCAAAGATAAATTAATTCAAAATTAATAAATTAAGTTATAAAAATCTGAAACATTTTCTGAAAGTTCTATACTTATTTAAGTCTTAATAAAAATTTCTAGAATTTTCTCAATAGAAATTATATTTTTAATTAAATAATTGATTGCCAACCGAAAGTAGATTAATTTTTAAAGATAATAAATTAAGTTTAAAAAATCTGAAAATTTTATTGATCTTATTACATGGTGCAACAAACATAAAATATAAAATTGAAATGTATATTTTTTCTTCTTGTTTGCTTCGAACTCTTATTTTTCTAGTTTTATTTGAACTCTAATTTATTGGTTGTACGGATTACATTTTCACCAATGGACTTAGGAATGCTTAAATTTGGATCAATGGACTTAGGAATGATTAAATCTAGATAACATAGGTCAAAGTTTTGGTCCTATTTGGAGAGATGGGATGACAATCGCAAGGTATAGGTCTTTCCGTTGGGCGAGCAAGATGAAACGAACTCGTGCATCATGGATAAAGTCCTCAACTGGGTATCGATGCCGAAGAATAAAACCCAATAGGTCGTCAGGAATGGAATATGCCTGGCAAGGGGTAGGTCACTTTGCTTAAATGTGATGGATCGACCTACTCAAGTTATCGAGTATGGATTGTGCTCCGTAAGAATCCGAAAAGACCAAGGTCATCGGGTACGAAGTATGCCTCGCAAGGGATAGGTTGCTTCGGTCGAACGCTATAGATCGGCCTACTCAGGTCTTCGAGTATAGATTGTGCTCGGCAAGGATGTTGTGAAATCGAGGATTTGGATTAGGATAACAACCCGGAGAGGTCATGGATTTAGATATCAGTTTTGAACAGCAATGGATTTGGCTTTGGATGGATGCAGATTCGGATAAAATAATCCGAGGAGACTATGGATATGGATTGAAAAATATAACTATCAATGGATTATGGATTTTGTTTTATGGATTTATGGCAATTCTGTAGAATACAATAGCCTATGATTTTTGTTTGATGATAATAAACATATATATATATTTGTATGTATATATATATATTTGTTTAAATGTATTTGTTATTGTAATATTTTATTTTTTCACATAATTAAATAAATATATGTTGAATAAAATAAATAGATTAAAATTTGTATTTAAACATATATTTTATTGAAACATATATTATATTACAAATTACAAATTCAAATAGTACAAATTTGAGCTCTTGCTACATTTACACATTTTCAACTACAATACAACTTCAATTACAACATAATTTTCACTTTACAATTTCACCTCACTACATATTTACTTATCACTCATATTTGATCTTCAACTCTATTCCAGTATGTGTCCAACATCTGAACTATCTACAAAATAAACACTGATGCAGTAAAATTGAAAAAAGAAATGTTTTGCAGTGCACAATGAAGTATGTGTTTTGAAAATATTGTTTGCCTTAGTTATTTGGGTTGTTCATCATTATTTTTTTTATTTATCTTACATGAACAACTTGTGACATGCACGGTGTATCACTGTACATGTCACAAGGCATGCACACTAATATACACTTGCTTGTTAAAATAGCAGGGATAGGTGAGCACAAGGTCAAATCCAAACCTAGACTGGATTCAACTCAGATGCAAACAAAATTGAGGCATGAGAACAAAACAAAACAGAAAATGCAACAAGACTTCAAATTGAACCTGATCCAAAATTTTGGAAGACGACAATGGAGCAATGCATCAAGCAAAATTCAGGCATGAACACATTGGAACCAGACCAAACTTTAAGTGGAACAAGGCTACATTCAGGCATGTACACATTAGAGCATGCAGCTCAAGCAAATGCACACATGAAAACAAGATAAATATGGAACCAAACATGCGCATATGTACCTGAATAAAATGGAACCAGATCGGTGTTGATGTAAAACAACCACACACCAGACTTCCAAGTGCACCAAATCTACATGAAAATATACCACCAGATATGTATAATGGCAATGCATATGGTCTAGGATACAACAGCATCAACATACACAGGGAAATAAACAAGAACTCAAACAATCATCAAAGGGATAGGTTTATCAAGTACAAGTGAAAGTGCAGTTCACATAACCAACCAGAGAACACTACTCATCAACCAAGCAAACAGTGCATAGGAGGTTAATGGAAGCATGAACACAAGGGCTGCAACCTGACTAGGGAAGTGCATACGCACAAAGTTTAGGATCAGATCACTCACATATATACATATATATATATATATACGTATATATATAGACGTAACAAAAAACTCAAACCAAAAACATCAAGCAATATACAACATGAACAGAGTTCATCATCATTCGAGTTCAACCAAATCAACCCAGCAAACATTGACATGTATATAAGCACAGTGGCATGTATATACATATGCAACAGAGGAGACATCAAGGCAACATGAGTATGTAGCAGTCACATATACACATGTATGCATATATATACATACACACATATATCTATTCAGATCAATAAAATGACAAGAACTTAGACCAACTACAACAAAAACAGTGACGCAGCAGTGGATAACTATCAGTAGCGGTTCGACAAGTCAAGGCCAAGATAAAAATCAGCAGGGGTCAAACATATTTGATCGTATTTCAGAAAATGGAACAAGTCAGAGATTGATGAACAAGTCGTAGGAGCAAAGAATGGAACCATTTCAAATCAATTCAAGCAAATAGGAATTCATCAGAAATATATGGAGTAACACGTATACAATGAACAAATCAGAAATCATCACAATCATTCAATCAAAAATTGAATGGCCAAGCAAAGAAATTGAAGAATTCAAATCAATTTTCAAAGCCAAAGCACAACCGAAAATATAAGAAATCAATTCCTATATAAACCCAATTTCTTCATCGGCAAAAGGCATGAGTTCGAGTTCAAGCAATCAATAGAGAAAATAAAGTAAAAATCGCAAACTAATTTTATCATTCGAACTCAACGACGAAGCAACCGAAAGGAACCAAGCAAGCAGCGATTGGCAAAGCTTCAAGGCAACAATTCTTCTTCGATCGACCGAGTAAGAGTGAATCGGCTGCTTGAATTTTGAAACCCTAATTCCAAGTTGCAAGAAACAAGATGGCATGGATGAGCAGTGTAAAGGCATATGCATTTTTCAATTCGGACTGAAGAGATTAAGAAAAAGAGAAAAGGGAGGAAGTCTTCTTTAACTGCTTAGGTCTTTTGTTTTTTATGTGCATTGGGCTTTAGTCATAGATATTAGGGTTTTATTTTTTTTGTACGTTTGTTTAGTTTTTATTGTAATTTTCTCTCTTTTAAAATTTGGTAAATTGCTAGTTGTGCAACAAGGTACAAACTACGGGGCGTAGTTTAAGAATTCGCAACCCAGTGCTGAGTTATGGCAGGGTTTTGAGCTTGGAGTTAGGTTAATCGAGTTTGCGGGTATCGCGAGTTTACGTGTTTTTATAAATGATGATTACTTAATTTCTAGTAGAAACCTTAGGGTAGCATGCAGGCAGTTTCTGCCGAAGCTGGGAAAAACTATGTGTGATCTTTTCAGCATTGCTTTCTGTTTTTTCTTTCATTTTCGCATTAATTTTTAGTAGACCTTATTCACCCCCCTCTAAGGTGAAAATGATCATACTAGTGGTATCAGAGCTAGGAACACAAATCATTGTTTGTTAAATTTATTTTGCTTTTTTTCCTTTCAATGGCTTCTTTTAATAATGCTTTTGCTGAAGGTCAGTCCACGGCTAGATCATCCACGTTCAATGGTGAATATGCTTATTGGAAAACTAGAATGAATTTTTTTTGAAAACCATAGATGCATGGAATATTTTTGAAATGGGATAAGCCCACTAATAGTAATGGTAAATAATCAAGAAGTTGATAAACCTATGGATCAATGGACAGATCTTTAAAATAAATTACAAACTGTTAATGCTAAAGCTATGAATTCTATTATTTTCTCATTAGATCAAACTGAATTTAACCGAGTCTCACATTGTCTGACTGCGTAGGAAATTTTGCACGCGCTTGAAGTGACTCATGAAGGAACCTCCTAGGTCAAAGAATCTCGCCTTACCATGCTTAGTAGCGAGTACTAGAACTTCACAATGGAAAAGGATGAAAGTGTCAAAGAAATGTATGGATGGTTTTCTAATCTTGTATAGAAATCAAAATCCTTAGGAAGACCATACAAAGAACTGGAAATCGTCAAAGATCCTCATAATTCTTTCATGAAATTTTGAACCAAAGATGATTGCCATCGAAGAATCAAAGGATCTAAAACAGGTGAAAGTTGAAGAACTCATCTGAAACTTCACCACTTATGAGCCAGAAATCAAATTCAAGGAAGTACGTGAAGAAGGAGAAACGCGAAAGAAATCAATAGCTCTCAAAGAAACAATGGAAAGTGAAGATGATGATGGTGATGTTGAAGGAGCAGCTGAACTGGCACTGATAATTAAGAGGTTCAAAAGGTGGAACCGCAAGTAAGGAAAAACAGCCCTGAATAGACAACTAAAAAGCAGAATCGTCAAAGTTCTAGACAATTTAGAAAAGCAAGAGATCATTTGTTACAAATGCAGTAAACCTGGTCATATCAAGCCAAATTGTGCTCAAAATCAATTCAGCAAAGGGAAGAAACCGAAAAGGAGAAGCTTTGCCGCAACTTGGAATGAAAGTGATGAAGATGATAATGAAAGCACTAGTAGTGAGAGTGCAAAAGCAAATCCTTGTCTTCTAAGAGAAACAAGTGATAGCGATGATGATGAGCCCAACAAGGTATCAAAACTTACTCGGTCACAATTACTTATATATTTTCATTAAGTAAATGGCTGTTTTGAAAGACCTAAGGAAAAGTACGCTAAAATTAAATCACAAAAAGATAGTTTGATAGAATGAAATAAGCAACTTGATCAATTGGTTCAAAACTATAGAAATAAGTGCCCTAAGCGCCATAAGTATCCATCATTAGAAGAGGAAATAAAAAACACCAGAAACTAAAATTAAGTGAAAATGAAGTTTGATTTTGAAAGAAAGTGATAATGCTAGGAGAGAAAATTCTATTAAAAGTGCACGTTGTTATTGAATGAAAATGAATCTCTCAAGTCACAAGTTCAGCAATTGTCTACAACTTAAGGAAAATTCTCCAAAGGAGAAAGATCACTAAATATGCTATTAGGGAAACAAAACTGTTAGTACTATTAGAAAAGGACTTGGGTGTACTCAATCTGAAAAAGATAGAAGTAAAACCAATCATGTTAACTCCAAGTGCACGATTTGTGGAAAAATTGGACACAGTCAAAACAATTGCTGGTATAGACCCAAATACACGAAAACCATACCAATTTGGGTTCCTAAAAGCACAAATGTAAAATCTCTTAAAATCAAACAAATTTGGGTGCCAAAAGGAACAAACATAGACTGTCTTGGTTCTACACAAACTTGTTTTTCAAATTTGTTTGTCACTAACAATCATGGACCTATAAAAACAAATAGGTCACTAAACTCTTTTCTCATGTATGTGTGTTGGTAGGATAAGGAAAAGCAAGTGTGGTACCCAGGTTCTGGCTGTTCCAAGCATATGATAGGTGACAAATTAAAGTTCCTTAGCCTAGAGAAGTACAAAGGTGGAAGAGTCACAATGGGCGACAACGATAAATGTAAAATTATCGGTAAAGATAAAGTAGGTAATGGTCCATTTACCTTAAACGTTGTATTATATGTTGAAAATATGCACCATAATCTAATTTCAATCAACCAGTTATGTGATAAGGGAATGAATGTTGTTTTTGATTCTAATTTGTGCAAAATTGTTGACCAATCATCAAAAGAAAAATTATTTTCAGGTAAGAGGAAAGGTAATATGTACTCTTTATCTTTTGATGATCTCACTCTTTCAAAATGTTTGATAGCTAAGGATGTAGAAGTAAACTTATGGCATAGACGATTAGGACATACTAGCATGAATCTGTTAAACATATTAAAAAGAAAAGATTTGGTATGAGGTTTATAATCTCATGATTTCAAAATAGAAACTCTACGTAAAGCATGTACTATGGAAAAATTTAAAAAATCATCTTTTCATGCCAAGAACACTATAAGTACCTCTAAAGTCCTTGACTAGTTCACATGGATCTGTTTGGACCTAACGATATTGTAAGTTTAGGTGGTAAGAGATATTGTTAGGTATAGGTTGATGATTACTCTAGCTACATGTGGGTACACTTCTTAGCTAAAAAATCAGAAACTTTCTTGCACTACACTAAATTCAAAAAATTAGTTCAAAATGAAAAAGGAGTTTTTATTATTTCGCTAAAAAAGTGATCATGGCGGAGAATTTGAAAATTTTTGTGATGAAAATGGATTTAAACATGAATTCTATGCCCTACGTACTCCACAACAAAATGGAGTAGTCGAGAGAAAGAATCGAACCTTACAAGAATTGGCTAGATCTATGAAAAATAAGTATGAACTACCCTTGTTCTTTTGGGCAGAGGCAGTAAATACAGCTTCTTATGTAATGAAAGAGTCATAATTAGGCCGATTGTTAAGAAAACACCATATGAACTATGGTTCAACAAAAAGCCAAACATTGCGTATATCAAAAATTTTAGTTGTCCGTGTTTTATTCTCAATACATGTGATCAACTGAGAAAATGTGAGTTGAAGCCGATGAAGGCATGTTCATGGGATACTCTTCTAGAAGCAAAGCTTATAGAGTGTACAACAAAAGGACGAGAACAATTGTGGTGTCAATCAATGTGAAATTTGATGAAGGCGTTGATGATCAAAGCAAGGAAACAATCAAAAGTAATGTCGAAGAGGAGAACAAAAAAGAGGAAAGTGGAAATCCAAAGGAAACTTCAATCACAGAAGAAGTCCAAAGAAATCTAAAACCAGAGAGATTAAAATTCAAAGTAGATCATCCTCCAAAATTGGTAATAGGTAATCCTCCCGCGGGTATTCAAACTTGTTCCTCATTTAGAAATTTATGTGATTTGTGTCTATATAGTGGATTTATTCAAAAATTGAATCCAAAGGCATAGATCCAGCTTTCAATGATGAGAGTTGGTTTATGGCTATGCAAGAAGAGCTAAATCAATTTGAACGAAATGATGTTTGGATTCTAGCACCTAGACCTATAGATTATCCAATTGTAGGAACCAAGTGGATTTTTAAAAATAAATCTGATGAATCTGGAAATGTGATTAGGAATAAAGCTAGGTTAGTTGCTAAAGGTTATAATCAAATTGAAGGAATTGATTTTGATGGAACTTTTGCACCAGTAGCAAAACTAGAATCTTGTTAGCTTATGCTTGTTATAAAGGATATAAACTAAGAAAAATGGATATTAAAAGTCCATTTCTTAATGAAATTTTGAAAGAGGATGTATTCGTTGAACAGCCTAAAGGTTTTAAAAGTCAAGAATACCCTAACCATGTATATAAACTTAAGAAAGCACTATATGGATTGAAAGAACACCATAGGACTTTGTATGAATGTCTTAGCACATATCTCCTTGAAAATAGGTTCAAAAAGGGCTGTGTAGACACCACATTATTTCTATTGCATGAAAATGATGACCTATTGATTGTTCAAATATATGTTGATGACATTATTTATGGTGCCACTAACAACCTCTTTTATGTGAAATTTGAAAAAGTCATGCAAGAAAAGTTTGAAATAGGCTTGATTGGAGAGTTAAAATTCTTTTTAGGATTTCAAATCAAACAAAGTGAAAAAGGTACGTTCATCTCTCATACAAAATATACCAGAGAGTTGTCAACAAATTTGGATTAAAAGATATTAAACCTGCAAAAACTCCCATGAGCACAACAATTAAACTTGACAAGGAAGAAAAAGGTAAGGTAGTTGATCGAAAGAAATATCGAGGTATGATTGGATCACTTCTTTATCTTACTGCTTCTAGATCGGATATTATGTTCTCTGTTTGTTTAAGTGCATGATTTCAATCAAATCCAAAAGAATCTCATTTAAAAGCTGTAAAAAGGATTGTAAGATATCCGTTGCACACCCCACAGCTTGGTTTATGGTATCCAACTAATGATAACCATGAGTTAAAAGGGTATTCAGATGCAGACTATGCTGGTAGGCTGTTTGATAAAAAATGTAATAATGGAACAAGTTTAATGTTGGGACATTCGTTGGTTGCATGGTCAAGTCGAAAACAAAATTGTATTGCATTATCTACCACTGAGGCAGAGTATATTGCTCTAAGTGGTGGTTCTGCTCAAATTTTATGGATGATACAAACTTTGCAACACTGGTCGAAATTTTAAACAAGTTCCACTTATGTGTGATAGCAAAAGTGCAATTGATCTCACAAATAATCCTATACATCATTCTCACACCAAGCATATAGATGATAGACATCATTTCATTAGAGATCACATTTCCAAAGAAAATATCTACACAAATTTCATTTCATCTAATTCTCGATTGACAGACATTTTTACAAAACCCCTTCCCAAAAATAGTTTTCGTCGATTTCATCTCATTTTAGGCATTTTAGACATGTGAGTTTATATTTTTTGGATTTGATCTTAAATGCCTATGTTAACCAATCTAACTTCATATTGATTATCGAAAATATAAATAGTGACTGAAAAAGTGATGAGTGTTGATCGTGATCATACATTATGTTTTGAGAGAGTATATTTAGAAAATTTCTTTAAAAATTTAAACAAAATCTGTAAAAACTTTAGTTGGTAAAAATTCTATGACCATCTTTATTCCTATCATATTTCTACAACTATCACTCATCAAAATCGAAGGTCAAAATGTGGTAATTAAGCAGGAAATTATTCATTTTTTTAATTAGCAGTAAAATCATCCAAAAGTACTCACTCATATTTAAAAGTCCTCACGGTTATGCATTGGTGAACTACTTGAAATCTCCGATTATGTGCTTTCATGCTCATTTAAAAGTCCTCACGGTTATGCATATATGGACCACATATCAAAATTGGTTGAAATAGGTGTGTTGATTCTAACTCCATCTAAAGTCCTCATGATTATGCATGGTTAAAAGATGCTTGGAATTCATCTTTTAATAAAAATAAGGAATACTACTAATCTCATTTAAAAGTCCAAACGGTTATGCATGGTTAGTAAGTATTTAAAAAAATTCTTGTCATAAATATACCACAAATGGACACGACTATATGGATTTCTATACCGACATCACCTCTATCACCCCTAAAATAGAATATGCGCCTAACAGAGTATTTATGATTTTTGTTTGATTTTTTTAAATTTACTATTTATACTCGATTAAATATTAATGCTGCATTAATATCTATCACTCTATCACTATTTTCTAACACTTTTACTCTTTTGCTTATAACAAAAGGAGGAGAGACAAGTTAAGATTTTGGCAAATAAGTCATATTTTTTATTTTTGCATATTCTCATCTAGGTTCGTTGCATTTGTTTTTTACTTTACATTTTTTTTCATGCACATGTGAAGAGGGAGCTTTGTTGTAGGGGGAATATTCAAATAGGGGGAGCTAATAGAATTCATCAAAATCTTAATATATATTTGTAATCATCAAAACGAAGAGATTGTAGAATATAATAGCCAATGATTTTTGTTTGATGATAATATATATATATATATATATATATATATATATATATTCGTTTAAATGTTTTATTGTACTATTTTATTTTTTCACATAATTAAATAAATATTTGTTGAATAAAATAAATAACTCAGAATTCATATTTAAAAAATATTTTATTCAAACAATTATTTTATTACAAATTCAAATAGTTCAAATTTGAGCTCTCACTACATCTACATATTTACAATACAACTTTAATTACAACACAGTTTTCACTTTACAATTTCACTTCACTGCATATTCACTCATCACTCATATTTGATTTTCAACTCTGCTCAAGCCTATATCTAGCATCTGAACTATCTATAAAATAAACGCTGATGCAGTAAAATTGAAAAAAAAAATTGCAATGCACAATGAAATGTGTGTTTTGAAAATATTGTTTGCCTCGGTTATTTAGGTTTTTCATCATTTATTTTATTCATCTTACACGAACAACTTGTGACATGCACAGTGTATCACTGTACATGTCACAAGGTCGTACACACCAATATACACTTGCTTGTTAAAATAACAGGTATAGGTGAGCACATGGTCAAACCCAAGCCTAGACTGGATTCAACTCAGATGCAAACAAAATTGAGGCATGAGAACAAAATAAAATAGAAAATGCAACAAGACTTCAAATTGAACCAGATCCAAAATATTGAAAGACGGCAATGGAACAATGCATCAAGCAAAATTCAGGCACGAACACATTGGAACTAGACCAGACTTCAAGTGGAATAAGGCTACATTCAGGCATGTATACATTGGAGCATGCAGCTCAACCAAATGCACACATGAAAATAAGATAAATATGGAACCAAACATGCTCATATATACATGAATACAAATGGAACCGGACCAGTGTGGATGCAAAACAACCACACACACTTGACTTCAAAGTGCATCAGATCCACATAAAAACATACCACCAATTACTTACAATGGCAATGCATATGGTCAGGGATACAAGAGCATCAACATACACAGGGAAATAAATAAGAACTCAGAAAATCATCAAAGTGGACAGGTTCATCAAGTACAAGTGAAAGTACAGTTCACAAAACGAATAAGAGAACACTACTCATCAACCAAGAAAATAGTGCATAAGAGGTTAATGGAAGCATGAACACAAGGGTCGCAACCAGACCAGGGAAGTGCACATTCACAAAGTTTAACATCAGATCACTCACATATCTACATACATATAAGTATGTATATACATGGACACAACAAAAAACTCAAACCAGAAACATCAAGCAAGATACAATATGAATAAAGTTCATCATCATTCGAGTCAAACCAAATCAACCCAACAAACATTGACACGTATACAAGCATAGTGACATGTATATACATATGCAACAGAGGAGACATCAATGCAACATGAATATGCGGCAATCACATATACACATGTATGCATATTCATACATACATACATACATACACATATATATTTTAAGATCAGTAAAATGATAAGAACTTAGACCAACTATGAAAAAAATAGTGAAGCAGCCGTGGATAATTATCAGCAGCAGTTCAACAAGTCAAGGCCGAGATAAAAATCAACAGGGGTCAAACATATTTGATCTTATTTAAGAAAATGGAACAAGTCAGAGATCGATGAACAAGTCGTAGGAGCAAAGAACGGAACCATTTCAAATCAATTTAAGCAGATACGAATTCATCAGAAATATATGGAGTAACGTATATACAATGAACAAGTCAGAAATCATCACAATCATTCCATCGAAAATTGAACGGCCAAGCAAAGAAATTGAAGAATTCAAATCAATTTCACAGCCAAAGCATAAACGAAAATATAGGAAATCAATTCCTATATAAACCTAACTTCATCATCGACAAATGGCATGAGTTCGAGTTCAAGCAATCAACAGAGAAAATAAAGTAAAAATCGCATACCAATTTTATCATTCGAACTCAATGACGAAGCAACCGAAAGGAATCAAGCAAGCTTCGTTTGATAAAGTTACAAGGCAACAATTCTTTTTCGATCGACTGAGCAAGAGTGAAGTGGTGGCTTCAATTTTGAAACCCTAATTCCGGATCGCAAGTAATAAGATGGCATGGATGAGCAGTGAAAAGGCATATGCATTTTTCATTTTGGTCTGAAAAGATTGAAAAAAAAAAGAGAGAAAAGGGAGACAGTCTTCTTTAACTTCTTTGGCCGGTTTTTTATGTGAATAGGGCTTTAGTTATAGATATAAGGGTTTTATTTATTTTTTTAGTACATTTGTTTAGTTTTTATTTGTAATTTTATCTCTTTTAAATTTTGGTAAATTGATAGTTGTGTAACTAGGTACAAACTACGGGGCATAGTTTGAGAAATCGCAACTCAGTAAATGAGTTGTGGCAGGGTTTCGAGCTTAGAGTTAGGTTAATTAAGTTAGCGGATATCGCGAATTTACGTGTTTTTGTAAGCGACTGATTACTTAATTTCTAGTAGAAACATTGAGGGCAGCACTTAGGTAGTTTTTGCCAAAGCTGGTTAAAACTGTGTGTGATCTTTTCTGCATTGCTTTCTGTTTCGTTTTCTTTTCTACATTAATATTTAGTAGACCCTATTCACCCCCCTCTAGGGTGAAAACGACCCTTCAAATTCAAAATAAATATTCCTATCACAAGGTATGTTTTAGGGGGCAAAGATTTAACCCACTTTTTCCAAGGCAGTAGACGTGGATCTAACCCAACAGACTTCAAGAGTATCAAAGCCAGTAGCCCAGAGCGATGATTGTGAGGTTCAGAAATCAAGTGCAGGTAATGATATGATGCGATGATCAACCTAGATCAAGAGATAAAATCTATAGAATATACTAAGTATGAACTAGTACTTCCTCCAGGTAGAGGATCGGTGCATATCCCTTCCCCTAAGGGATCGGTGCTTATCCTCAATTTTTGTCCCGCACTGGATAAGACCGGTATAAATTGACAAGGAAAGCCTTATGAGGCAACATTTCAATCATTTGGAGTTTGTATACTCAAGTTATAGACAAGTTACTATACCTAAGAAAGGGATCGACATAAAAGTGATTGGTATAAAAGGGATTGTATTAAAAGAGATCGGTACAAAAGGGATCTGTATAAAAGAAATTGACATATTTCAGCCAAGCAAGTACAACTCAGTGGAAAAAAATCTATATTTCAAAATGCATAGTTCCAATGCATACAAATTTTATGAGCAAGATGTGGGGACACTAGAGAGCATACCCTTGGGAACGCACCTCAAAAGGATGAAGAAAGAGGGATCATCCCTCTTCTCTCCATATGGATTAGCCAGAATCAGAAGACAACTCACATTGCACTAAAGATCGAGCAATAACTCAAGTTCTACTAATCCAATTAGCATGATACTTGGAACTACACATAATACAATATGGAGAAGCTCCCTTAGGGATCACACATCATTTGGAGGTGTTTGTATGGATCAGCCCCTGCCCTAATTCAAGATTGGTTTAATTGGATTTACAACAATGATCGGTCAATATCTCAATATCTACATACCCAATTGACATGAAACTTGGAGCACTAGCTTACTACAACATGTGGAACACCCCATAGGGATCATACATAAAATGGAATAATTTGAAGGGATCAGCCCCTATCCCACCAAAGGGATCACTTGAAATTAGAATACATGCAACACCACTTCATGGAAAATGCGATATCTCACAAACCATGAGTCAGAATGGCACGAAATTTGTGAAGAAGGTAGCTAAAAACTAGGGGAACATCCTAAAGGGATTGAACCTCATTTGGATACCAAATAGGGATCGAGGCTGATTCTTAGTGTAGCCCCCAATAGGCTTAACAATTCTAATGTGGCCTTGTTATGTCCTGGAGGTTCTTCTGCTGAAATATTAGCCCGATCCGTGCACGTCTTCCCCTACAAATACAGCAGGCATGGCATCGGAAAAAGGATCTTCTTCTTTCTTCTTCTCTTTATCTTTAACCTAGGCTATACTCTGCCAATTTTATTCTTGGATTGCGGATTGTAATTGTAAACAAACTACAGTATAATACAAAGGAATATTCTAAAGTGGACGTAAGCCGGAGTTATCCGAACCGCTATAAATCTTGTCTCTTTTTACTTGTTTTAATTTTTAATTTTTTTGTTCTTTATATTATATTCTCTATATTAGATATTATCTGAGACATGTGACTAGATATTGGTGTTTTTATATAACTGGCTGTTGATGACCAATTTTGACGCCAACATTACTCATAATAAACTATTCACAACCATTAAATAACACTAATAATAGTATATACACACACGCATATTTAATAAAATATTTTTATATTTTATGATTTATAATAGGTACAAATCATCATAAGAAAAGTTTAAGATTAAATATATATGATATATAAACACATATACAATTATACATATTCACAATTTGTAGATCTGTAACATTTAATCTATATATGTATGTATGTATATATATATTAATATAAATCAAAATTAAAACTCAAAAAATTAATTCAACAATAAATCAATAAACAAAATATTATAACAAGCACATAACCAATCTAATTGTAACAAACACATATACCTATAAAAATCTCACCTAATTTAAATGATAAACAGATTTAAATACAAAAAGATGACTTGGATGTAAATAAACTTTTATATGATAAACTTAAAATTAAAAAAATGATAACAAATTAAAGTGCACCTCCTAATGAAGCCTTTTAATCCACCCTGAACAATGATTTCTCTTCTAGAAATAATTCGCAACCCATCCGGTTGCTAATTTAGGATTGGAGACCTTCTACTATAAATTAGTATTTTTAATTTTTAATTGGATTTGAGAATTTTAGTTTTGATTTTAGAAGAAAGTTACTGCCATCAAAATGAGGAAGAGAAAGAAGAATGTGATGGCTCAAAAATGAATTAGCTTGTAATTAGGGTTTTGAGATTGGCTTTTATATGCATAAGACAAGAGAACAAACAATGATCTCAACCATACATCTCAAAACCTAATCACACATGTTGTAGCCACCTCCTATTTTTCTCCAAACCAATGCCTATCCTCCCCAAATCTCATGGGTTGTGAGCCCATTTAACCCAAATTAAATATGTACAATCATATTTAACTTATTTTGTTATCGATATCTCATATCGATCAATATATTCATAACTTTTATTAATATATGGAACAATTTTATTTCTCAAATCACATTCAAAATTCCTAATTAATATTCATAAACATTAATTTATTTAATTAGTTTATAATAATTATAAACTAATTAAATTGTTTGGTCTAAAGAGAATTTATCATTTCGGTTGTTTGCTTTTGGATGTAAATTCGGTCAGCGATTAACATCGAACTATATGAACGTTAACATTCACACTTCACTTAGGAGGTGGTGTGATATTATGGCCAAATTTATCGCTTACTTATTTTCGGAAAAATCTCACTTTAACTTAATAAGAATTTTTCAGTTGTGATAATTATTTACACCAATTCTCTACATCAAAACTATATCACTTTGGACTTGTTGAATTTGGTAATGGTCAAAATTCAAACATCATCTACATTCAACTCTATAATCCAAACACAAAGTCCTTGGTTCAATAACAACAATTATTATCAACCGAACTATTTAGGCCAGAGATTTTGACTATGGGTTGACTTGAGTTAACCGTTATACTAACCCCATATAACTGAGGGGACACTCTCTTGAATATTGCTTCACTTCCAATATTTTCACTCGACCCAACTATAGTCACTCGATGGACACTATGCCATGATTGACTATAATTAAAGCACAACTTTTATATTGAAGATTTACAGTATTCTTAATTCGAAAGAATTATGTAAAATTAGTCACATCGTTATTTTCAATTTGACCTTTGTTATATTAACCAACAGAAAAGTACCGATTGAGTCATTCCATAGTTACCCAATAACTACTAATATGTAACCCCTAGGTGCCCCCCAACGGTCATGAATAATAAATTGCTTAATATTTAGAGAGCTTTACATACTCTAGTCTCAATAAATACATCGATATCTAGTCTCGATGCATCTTGACTAGGAACATTTAAAATGGTATATTTGTTTCATTGTGATAAATTACTCATGGTTACAACACTTTGTAACTACTATCACAAAACATATCATTTATGGATTTCTATTAAATATACTTTAAATTAAATTAATTGATCAATATAAACACATTATATCAAGTATATAATAGAAAGAAAACACCTTTGTTTCGAACAAGATTGGTCAATAAGCTAGATATATGTAATAAAATTACATAATTGCCTCTAGGGCATATCCCTAACTGTACCAATCTCCCACTTACACTTAGGATTAATTATGGAATCTTATTCCAACATCTCTAATTAGTTTTATCAAAACCAATTTTTCTCAAAACCAATTGGGTCAGTCACTTTGTGAACGGGTATGCTATTTTGTTTCAATTATCTACTCTATCCATCGACTCTTTCCGACGGTGATAACCTATTTTATCATGTGAAACAATTCAAAGTATGTCTCTTAACTTCTAGTAAGCTATAAGTTCTGTTACAAACTGTATCACAACATTGTTATCATATAACATTGTTATGAGATTCCCAACATTTGGAATCGGCTTAGTTATAAATTTGTGCGCTTATATATTTCTATACATTCTTTTTGTTGCGGCGCTATTCAAGACGATATACTTAGTCTTTTTCATTGAACTAGCCACAATCTTTCATTTGGAACATCTCCAAATTAAAGATTCTTAATTTGAATTTGTTATTGACATATTTTACTCAATATCACTTATGGTGTTTGAGTTCAAACACTCCTTCATAAGGAGTTTCTATTTTCATAAACAATTCCCTAGTATTTCATAAATACACGAGAACACTTCAAACAACCATTTATTGATATCAATTTAGGTTTTATATTTGTTTCATGTATCAAATACATAAACAAACCATGATATCGTAACCAACATAACATGTATGGTAATTTTTGATGCTAATGCATAAGGAACTCGCATGTTCCGTATTAAACAATTTAATAAGGTGTATTTACATATCGATTTGGTACATTCCCAATCTTTTATACTCACTATAAAAGACATCATTTACAATCCAAAGTTGAGTATTAAAACAACTAAGGTTGATTTCAACACAAGTACATCGTTGAAATCAACAATGTGTTGTTTACTTACAGTTTAGAAATATCAATATACCTTTTAACGTGGTCTTTTACGAACACATGCTTCCTCTGCACTTTGATTGAAAATCAAACTATATGATTTTAATAAAAATACTTATTCAATCTTGATGCTTATATAATGATACTTTCTTGTCATTTCTTGGATCATATCCAAAATATCGCTCTTATTGACTTCGAGACATTTTGGGTTAATATGTGTAAACAACTAACTCTAAATCGTTATTTTGAATTTTATGTTTCGATACATATGTAAGACAACACTAAGTCTTATAAAGCGATAATTTTGTGAGTAAATCCGAATTAACTGGAGCATGTTAAATACTGAATCTATTATGCTAATTTCAACAACTGAAATTTACGATATTATTCTATCAACATTGCTCATTTAATTCCAACTGCATTGATCTTTCTCATAAAGACACAATCTCGGCCGATGGATCGTATCCCTTCGGTTGCGACCACCAAAATTTAAATTTTGATAGTGTACTTGGAATTCTTTTGGATTTGTGCGCCATACCATATAGAGTCAAAACTCTTGATAGTTTGATTAAATAACCGAGGATTATGTAATTTCGACATTAATGAGAAAATCATAGTTTCTCTTCGATGTAAGAGAAAAATTACTAGACATTTAATGCTATGTGTTCATTTAGGTTAGTTAATTTTATTTCATCTCATATAATCAGTTCTATCTATGGATCGTATTCAATTCCATTTAACTACCAATAATTCCTCAAAGAAATTCCTTTATAATGAAGTCGGTATATCTGTAAACAACAAATGCTTCTCAGTGTAAATAGAATAGGGATTCATAAACACTTTATGAATTTCTTTATTTATAAAACTGATTTTGTTTTAGTTTACAAAAAATCATTTTTAAAACATAAATATGTCATTCAATGACAGTCCTTTCCAAAATTCTTTTAGGGAGATTCATATAAGATCCCTCACAAATAATTATCATTTGCAATATTTCGACTCACATAACCTACCAACTCATTGGCCTACGATAGGTTGGAGTTTCTAATAAACCCTTATCCTGTAAGATTTGGTAAACTGTGATTCAAATGAAATAATATTAAACTTGTGTACTACTCTTAAGCACAATACCTTATAGAAAGAAACTAACGTAACTTCACTCACAATTAATCGTACGTTATTCAATAGTGTTCGATTACTCTATATCGATGCATCATTACATATCACATGAAGGAATTATTTTGAGATTGAATTTTTATTCATTTTAGGTGTGTTTGGAACCTTTTCCAATATACTCACTCATTCGGTCAAATCGAATCATTTCTATCACATGTTATTTTTATTTCTACTTTATATTCAATGAGTTTACTATAAACATACTATCAAATACACGTTTCTACGTCGATGATGACTCATCGGTGAATATGACGAAGTACGCACCATTTTGGTATTTATAGAATTACGATTGCATACATCTATATGTATTAATCCGAAGAGTTTGTCAACTCTTATGATGCACCCACTAAATGGGTGCATAGCCTTTACTGTTTGAGACATAACTAACAAGTGTTATATGTTTCAAAATCATATAATAAAATTATTTTCTCAAAATTACAACTTAGTTTATAATTCTAGAATAATTATAAATAATATTAGATACTTCTGTATTTTCTAATACATCACTTTTTCTATGAAAAAAATACCACATTAAGTTTTATTTCATAAGGAATATTCATAATATTCGTAAAAATATAGCTATGTCTATTTTTCCGGTCAATAACCAAAAATATTCAATATTTCATAAATAATATACGGTACGTTTTACGAAAAAAATTCGTTATTTTATGTAGTCAATAAGTGTTATATGACATGCTCCTATTATTTCCGTCATTACTATAATAGCATACTAAATTCGAAGGTTCATCATTCTCTTAATATATATTTGTTTATTTTTATATGCTACAACTACTTTACCATGGAGAGTCCTTTGATCAAATATTTTGAACTCAAAGAAACAAATCTCACAAAAATCAATTTTTTATATGAAAATACAATTAGAATAGGAATCATATTTCTCATTCCAAGCTTAAGTATCAATCATTATTATTACGATTCTTGTTTACGTTGTTTCTTTATAAAGAAGAAATGACTATTCACTCTCTATCCCAATTATACCTTAAATCATATTTACTCTTATACATTCATTTTCCTTTCTAAATGATCAAACCATTCAAAAGAAAACCCTTATAAAAATATCATAACGAATTCTTTATGAAAGTGCATTTGATTATCCTTAACATTTATGGACATCAATATGTTGCTTATTGCACAAACAAATTAAATAGACATTTCAACGATCGAGTTCTAAGACCTATCTTGTAGTTTCGGTCTTATGCTACAATTAACACAGTACGATCTTTTATGTAATCAATCAAATTGAATACTTGATCTCATAGTGCAGTGTCTTGGCTTATTTGGAATGAACTATATTCATTGAAGTATCATACATAATGAACTATGACCATTCATGTAACGATCCTGGTTTTAAGACGAATTCAAATTGGTAATTAAAATAAATCTTTGGATTAAACTGTGGATTAATTTGAATTTTTCAAAATTAATAAGATATATACTTGTTTATTAATATAAATAAATTTTTAATATTTGAAATTTGGAATTTGAAACTCAAAATAAATATTTTAAATAGAATCTGGATTAAAGATAATTATTTTTAAAATAAATAGAAATTTGTTTTCTAATTTTAGTATACATATATATATATATATTTATATTTTGAAGACATGATTTGAGATTAATGTAGAGAGTTTCAAAAGGCTATTCTAAATTAAATTCTTCTATATATATAAATAAATGTGATTGTTTTTAGTGTATAATTAAGATTTATAAATCATTCTCTTTTAAAAGTTATGTAAATATAAATGATAAAAAATGTATGAATGAAAATATAATATATATATATATATATATTAAACTAAATTAAGATTTTAATATGAAAAACAATTGAGATAAATTTAATTTGTGTAAATGTAAATATGTAAATGTAAGCACAATATAATTTGAAGTTCACAAGTGTTAATATAGGTTTACAAGTGGTAATTTGTTATTTTCTCTTAATTATATAAATACAGAAATGCAAATTTATTAACATAGGGTTTAAAACAAAAACTTATAAATAAATCTAAGATTGGGTCTTTACATAAATTTATTTGAATTGAACATAAATCATACATTTACAAGTGTTCACTTGCCTTAATAAATGTTAACAAAATAATACAAGTGGCAAAGTAAGATTTTCTTTTAATTTAGAATCTTAGAAAAAAAAAATTTGTGAAGAGTAAAATCAGATTTCTTTCATTTCCTCAAATCTTCATCATCAAACCTGAAAATTGAAAACAAAACCAAAACAAAATTTTCCCAAAATCAAACCTGAGAATGAAAATTCAAAGTAAATAAAAAACAAAGCAATATTTTCAAAAATCTGAAGTATCCCAACATCAAAACCAGAGAAAAAGGAAAACAAATCAAATCTAGCAAACATAAAAAGCCTGAAGCAAATTCAAAGATTTTCAAAACCAGAAAATCAACAACTCAAATAAATCAACTCAAATTCAAAGATTTGAAGCTTGTGACCAGAATAGATTCAAGAACGAACCAGAAGCAAGTTTCAAATCTATGAGTTATCAATCTATTTCAAAGCTGTCAAACTGGAATAAAAACCTGAATCAAGCATGCAAATTGAATTCAACATTATCAAGAAAAGTAAAGCTTTCAACAAACAAAAGTTAAGATAAAGCTTGTGCAGATCAAAATCATCCACCACTTTGCAAATTTCCAGGCTTTGTCTTCATTTTACTGTGAGTAAACTCTATTTTTAAAACCCAATTCTTTTATCTATGTCTGTGACGATGGATAAGACTAGTAACTTGGAATTGAGTTTATAATGTGTTGCATGTGGATATATATATATATATATATATATAAGGATAGATGTGTATAAGCAAGTATGTGTATAAGTATTTATATGCTCTGTTATTCTGCAGACTCAAAACTACAAAAGAAATTTAACTACTCCTTATCTAATCAATTTTGGTTTTTAATTTCTAAATGAAAAATAATTGTGAGATGGTAATATAATTTTTAAAGATATTTATAAGAAAATCAGTAAGGTATTTTACTGGAAAGAAAGGATTTACAGAGAAACTTTTTAATCTAAAAAAATCAATATTCTTAGATTCGTATTTTGATTTGATAATTGGATTCACACTATAATATAATGAATTTTAAGGTAAAAATCAGGATTTTGAAGAACATGAATGTTAAAATCTCTCGAGATGATCGCTTCATGGGTTCTTGCCAAATTCTGTTGATCAACGTTGAATTAGGTATCGGGGTTGATCATGGTGATAGCTGGGAGGATGATGATTATAAGAAAAATGGTGAATAAATTTATAGGCCATCGGGGCAGCATGGATTCATCGGATTAGGGTTCGATTAGTTATTGTCGTCGATTAAGTTTGAGGAGTCACTACAGCATCGTCGGTTGATCAGAGCAGACCGGACTTTGTGAAAAGATACGTCGGAGTGAAGCAAGGCTCTGGGCACGAGGACGAGAATTCCAGTGACCGGAATTGGTGGGACGAGGAGATTTCAGGCGATTGGTATTGGCCTAGGTTATAGCTAGGTAGCTCGAAATTGATTTTTGAGGAATTTTGATGATGTGGGTGATCGAGGTGCTGGGGTAGGTCATAGATGACTTGTTGACGTTGACAGGAGTGGCCGGAGAAACGGCGAACGATGGTGCACGTGCACAGTGCTTGGTTGGTGTCAGTGGATATGAGTTGAGGAATAAGGGTTTATCTCGAAGCAGAGGTCAGGGAAATGTGCGACTGGCTTGAGTTTTGATTCGAGAAATTTTTAGTTACGCCGGGTATAAAGATAAAAAGAAGAAAAAAAACTAAACCAAAAATTCTAAGTTTTAAAAATAAAGGTTTGGGTTTGACTCTGGGGAAGGCTCGAAGTAAATAGGTCCGTGTCTCGGGTGATGCTCGGGGACGGCTCGGGGTAATTCAAAAATAGTTTTCAAGCTTTAAAATAATTCAGTTTAAACCTCTTTCTTAAATAAATTTCTTTTAGAATAATAAATGTTTTATTTAACGTTTGATTTATGAAGGTTATATTAATTGTTTAATTTGAATTTGTAAGTTATCTTAAAAACTTAATTTGGGAATGTAATTAAGAAGTTAATCGAAAAAGATAAAATGTTTTTAGTTGTAAATTAACTTAAGATAATTTATAAAATAATAGTAATTTTGTTTTCAAATATTAAACGTTTTCAAAGATAATTGATGAATAATTACTTCGTGTAATTGAATTAAAGCTAATTACTTTGTGTAATTAGTTTAAGGCTAATTAATTACCGTGATTAAATTAAAGAATATTTAATGTAATTAATTTAAATTATTTATTAATTAAAGGTAATTAATTACTTAGTTAAAAGAAATTAATTAATGGTTAAAGTTAATTAAGTAATTAGCGATATTATTTATTATAATTAATTAAGGATAATTAATTTAATGTAATTAATTAAGGGTTAATTAATTAATTAAGGGTAATTAATTTAAAGGATAATTAAATAATTAGGGGTTAATTATTTAATGACTAAAGGTTGATTAATTAATTAATTAATTAAAGTTGATTAATTAATAATTAAACGTTAAATTAATAAATGATTAATGGCTAATTAATGATTAAGGTTTGTAATTAATGTTAATTAACCAGGAATAGTAATGTATTAATCTGGTTTAAGTTAAGTTAAAATCATATTGAGTAATTAATTCGTAAGTAATTAATTTAAATTGAAAGTTTAATTGAATTAACTAAGAATTAAACAATTAATTAATCTTGCCTATAAATGATTATTGAATGCTTGGATTGCTTATGAATGTTTGTATTATATGAAATACCTTGAAGTGATTGTCATAGCTGATCTGTGATATTTTGTTCTGAATTGAGCTGTGTAAAATTTATTTATTTATCTATGATACATTTGTATATTATAAGTGAATCTGTGAATGAATGATAAGCGTTATAGGTCATACCGCTTATCGATATTGATATGACTGAATCTATAATTGATTGACATTGTTGCACTATTGTGTAAAACCCCTGGACTACACCTTGCACACACAAATATGGATTGCACGAGGAAATTGGTTAAGTCACAGATTTTTGAAATAGTTTTAAAGTTGAATTTTGAATCCAAATGGTTTTGAAAATGGAATTGAGTTAAATATGAAAGGTTTTGAAAAGGAGTTTTGAAGATAAAAGTTATTTTGAATAACTTGATTAAGTTTTGAAATTGAAATAGTTTGATTTGAATTCGAATTCAAGATTTGAATCATGGTTGAACAAGTTATATAATGTATTTATATAGGTTTTAAACCATTTTAAAAGTATTGTTTTGGGAATTTGAATTTAATCCAAGTTTTATACTTGAAGGGCTTTAACTTGTGCAAATGTAATCGGATTTTTCCGAAACGAATACTATTTGTTTTCAAATAACAATACCTTTCATATAAAGAAAGGATTTCCAATTTGTGTTGAAAGATTTCAAGATTTGAAATGGATAGTTTTGAAAGCTATGAATGAATCTTCGTGAAAGATGGATGAACCTTGTTTTGAAATTGAAGAAGATTTTAAATGGTACATCTTTTATATATAAAAGATTTGAAATGGGAATTGTTTTGAAAGTTATGAATGAATCTTTGGAAATGGTTTTGAAAACTATAAATTGAGTCTTTGATTTAATGATTCGATGACTAAATCCAATTTGAAAAGGAAATTGTTTTGAAAAGCCGTGAATGAATCTTTGTGGAAGATTGGTGAACTTTATGAAGTGAATATTTTTGTTTAAAGATTTGAAAATGGTAATTTGTTTAAACCATTTAAAAGAAAAGTTTTGGGCTTTATGTTGTGACTTAAATGAGATCCCAATATCCATATGTTTTTAAAATATCGCTCATTATTCAGTTTAGCTGGGAGAGGACCTTGTGTCATATAACCCATTTCGAATAATGATACGACGTTATGGATAACACTTGAAGATCGGTGGTGATGACCGTATATTTTCGAAAGCGAATGGATAACTCGTCGAATGTCTCTGCACCGGTTGATCCCCGGTTTAGAGATTTGACCACCTTTGTGATGGGGAGTCCGAACATGATTAGGGATTATCCTGATTTGCAAGGGCTTCTTTGTGAAGTGCCTTCGGTTCTGTTTGAACCCGAAACAGACTTGTATGGATGTGTGTCTGACATTACACTTTGGGATGTAAAGCTGGTTTCTATAACACCCCTCTCTGATACGTACGAGCTCAGAGGTTATGTAGTTGATGGTTATTAGTGATACATTCCCAATTTGGTAGTGTGACATGCAGAGTGCTGCTGAGTGTCGCTGATCATTTGTTAATCGAAGAAAGGCTTTTGTGAAAAACATAGCTTTGTAGTCGAGACCTCGTCGGACCTCACTCCTCGAAAATAGTCGAAACAGGAAAGATGCGGCAAGGTTATCAGGGATCGCGCCCCTAGGGTATGTCCATTTCTTTTGGAAAAGGGTGGTTTCATGGCATGGAGCCCGGATATTTAACCGATATGATTACTACAAATACATTGCTTTGTGGTTGTTAGTGTTAAGGGCCCTCGGATAAAGGTCGCAAACGACCGGGGATGGTATATCTATAGGTGTTACTTCCGGGCAGGGGTAATTCGGCCTTGTGTTGGTAGAGATCCGGGTAGGTTCTCGGGGCGTCCCTCCAGATGCGTTCTCATGTGGCAAATGGAAGTTTCTTAGCCTGACCATTTGTTGGAAATCCAATCTCCAATACACGCCTTGTACGGTTTTAGTTGTATAACCTGTCATTTACTTATGGTGGCGCCCCATTATTTAGATGGTAGCTACAGTAGGCATATTTGGAAATGTTTACGCTGGCTAAGATTAATATTATACTTTCGAAATGTTTTCCACTATGCAGTAATAATAATATCAAAATGGTTTTCACGTATCAAGCATGTTTTGACTATCATAAGGAGAAATCCCCTTCAATTCTGCGTTTGCATGGTGTGTGCGGTGGAAGGCCTGGTAGTTTCATTTTTCAAAAAGCATTGTGGATTTCAACCTTAAATTCTTTTGATGTTATTTTTGTTTAAAACTGTTTTTGTTTGCTCATACCAGTCATATGACTGACCCGGAGTTTATTGTTCCCTTCCTAAACTCTAGATGCCCATAATTTTTCACACGGGCAGTCGAGAGTTGGGTTTTTCAGATAATCAAATAGTAGGAGTAGATTCGATAGCATCCCGCCTTTGGTTTTGGCGACAACATTTGTTTCTCTTCAACATTCCGAGCTGATCTTTCTTAATGCATCGATGATGGTGGTTCGAGCTTTTGGTTCAAGCTATCTTTGGTGTTGGATTCTTTTGGAGATGCATTCTATTGGAGTTGTGACGACCCGGAATTTTCAAGCATTTGAAATCGAAATATTAATTGATTTTAAATATTCAATAGGGCAATTTTGACTTGAATTACGAGTATCACGATTTATTTGATAATTAAATTTTTGAATTAAATAACTGGAAGCCGAGCTAAATGTTGAATCTGAAGTTTTATACCTGTTGAAAATAATTTGAAGGCTTGTAAGATTTATATTGATAGTACAAAGGATAATAGAAATTGTAAAATTGAAACTAGCATTGGTTTGTTCGGTTTTGAAATTTATATCGTTTAAGTTGAATTTAAAAATGGTCTTCCGAGGCACAGTCTCGGAATTCGATGAAACCAGTTACATTGGGTCCGTAATATTGAATTATTATCGGATTTCAATTTTCGTAGTATTTGGAGTGGTTATGTGAGCGTACGGCATATAAACGCGCTGAAATTCTATATCGAAAATTTAAATCGACTTCGTTCTTTCTCAACTGAAAAAATATATAATAATAATAATAAATAAAAATCGTGTTACATGCCTCTCTTCTTTCCTTTTTAAATCACGAAATCTTATTTATGTTCCTTCTCTTCCAAGCTACAATTAGAAATAAAAAAAGAAGTAGAGGCTTCGTTCATAAGCTAATGAACGAAAGGATAAAGCACCCTCTCATTTAACTAAAAGAAATAACCAAACCCTTTCGTTCAAATCGAATAAAAAAATGGCGACAGTTTCTTCCCACTTTTAAATCGAGACCGAACTCGATTCTGAAAAGAGGTAAAAAAAAAATGGCATCTCTCCTCTTCTTCCATCGCGACTATGCAGCTAATCGTGCGCACGTGGATCTGAGGGTCGTGGTGTTGACCGAAGCGGAGACGATGGTGGCTAAGGTTTAGGCAGTGGGTGGATGAGGTCGCGAATGGAAGCTCGCGTTTGGAAGTGAGCACGCGATTAGATCCAGATCATTGTCGATGGGATTTTAGGGCTTCGAGTTGGTCAAGGAGACGCGGCAGGTGTTCGCGCGCGCGACCTAAGATGGTGACGGGGTAGGGATTCGTGCGGCGAGAGGATGGCTGCGATAGAGCTTTGGAGTTCGGCAGCGTTCGTATGTCTGTGAGGTAGCTTTGAGTTTTATTTTATTTTCATTTGATTTAAAATATATATATATACACAATGAAGTTAGGATATATATATGTGTGAGAATGTTTGAAATTAAATATATGGAGGTAAATATATATATGTATATGTATATATTTACTGTAAAAAGAAAAAAGAAAAGAAAAAAAGAAAAGAAAAGAAAAAGAATAAAAAAGAAGAAGTTTGAACGGAACTTTTATATTTTTGCAAAGTACAAATAAGGTTGATTTTTAATTCATAAATACATATAGGAATCAGCCAACCTTTAAGAGCTTGTTATTTATTTGAAGAATTAGAATATATATATATATATATATATATAAAATCTGTCATTGGATTTATAATTTAGGTAGAAAAGAACATATATAATCTTCATAGTAAAGAAAATATAAAACAAGTCTGTTTTTATTTTTACTCATTAATACATGTACATAGACAAAATTTAGAGATATAGAAATTTTCAATTTGTGGAAGTTCATATATATATATATATAAAAAATTGATTTTGGGATTTAAAAATAAATTATTAGTTAATTAAATTATTAAAATGATAACGAATTGTACAATTCATACAAGATATTTATAAAACCGTAACTGTTGTACAAGGTCTGAACCGTGGAGTAATCAAGCCAGTTTGGATGGATTGCAAACATCAACAAACATGAAGGTGAGTTAATCTCACTCAGTTCAATTTGGATTTAAATTTAAATTTAAACGACTGAATTTAAATAATTGTTTGAATGGGTGAAAATTGGATGATGTGCTATAGTATGGAAATTTTGAAATTGGCAGGTTATATTGTGCTAACATCTGTGGATGTAGGGAAAAACAGGTTGGAGGGATCCAACTGGATCCCTCAACATTTATTTATATTATTCTATACCCTCTATTGTGATTATTTGTTATTCTATGATAAACCTTGTTGGAATATTAAATGCTATGGTTCGATTGGTTACGATTGGGTATAATGAATTTCAAAAAAAAAATAAATTAGATTTTGGAAAGAAATAAAAAAATGAATTTGTAAATGAAATAATTATAGGATGAAAAATAAAGAAAATAAATTGGGAAAGAAATGAGGTAACTATAAAAGTCTAATAAATAAACCTTGAGTATAGAATGGAAATTTTGAATAATCAGGAGAGTAATGAATGTTAAACTTCAGTATGATTATTTTTGTTTAAAAAGAACAAACATTTATTTAAAATTTAAGATTGGAAATATTGAAAGAATAAAGAAGGAATTGGGATAAGATCTGAAATTTGTATATTTCAGATAAAGATTTAAAATCAAACAGAAATTAATAATATTAATGTTAAAGCCCATAATTAATGAAAGTTGAAATAAATTCAGAGATTAAAGAAACTTATTTCAAATAAAATAAATTGGAAATCAAATTGGGGAAATTTATTTAAGTGATTGAAGTGGGAATTTTCTCTGGATAGCCAAGTTTTAAAAGTAAATTTTTAAATATAAATTAAATGTTTGAAAGTTGTTTTTAAGAAAGCAAGTTTTGTAAAGTTTATTATTTCTAATATTTAAAGTCTAAAGTAAGTATTTTCTTTTAATCTATTTTTAACGGTAATTATTAAGAAGTAACTTAGTATTTTGTTGTTAAAAGTAGAAATCTAGTTTTATATTTTATTCAGTAGCTTTATTTTCAAATGTTTATATAGTATGTATTTTCAGTAAGTTATTGAAGTAGTTTAACTTAAATGTTTAAAAGTAAATTCCAAAGTAAGTATTTTGTTTAATCTATTATCGTAATAATTATTTAAAGAATGATTTGGTATTTTGTTTAAAGTATTATTATAAATTAAATATTAAAGTAAATTTTCTAAATTAAATGTTAAATATATTTTACAATAAAGTGATTTAAATTATTTTAGAAATCTAAAATTTTGTGCTTGGTGATTCCAGTGGAAATGGAAATACTCGGAATTTATTCTGAGAAAAGGAAGATAATTTGAAAACTATTTTCAAAAGGATCTGGAAGTGAGAATATATCTTGTAAAGATATTTTGAATAAATAAATAATTTGGGAAATTATTTATGGTTGTTTGTGAATATTAATTGATAGTTAAATAACCAACTATCAATATTGGACAAATGCATTGATCGTTTCGAAGAGGCCGGGAACGAGATTTATTTCTCGAAAACCACTTTGATCCGGTTTGTACGTTTCGTGTAAACGATTGTGGATTCGAAGATGGAGCAGTGAAGTGCAAGGGCTAGTCGCTACTAATCCTGAGGATGTTTCCAAAACGGATGTAGTAGGAATAGTGCCTTTGGTTCCGTTCGAACCCGGGACGGACTTGTATGGATGAATGCTTGCGAAACATCGTCAGGTGGACGATGGGCATTCTAAGGGATATATTCTAAAAAGGTAACGCTTAGCCTCAAGCCTCATCAAATGGGAATGACTGAAAATCAGGGGTTATGCAGCAAGGCTAGGTGGGTAGCACCCAAGCAGGGTGAGGTCATCCCAGTCTAGATGTTCCTTTTTATTTCGGCTTAGTGGGCGGTTGCTGATCCCAACCGCGGGGTGATATCACTCGGGATTATCCAGTAAGGGGTAGTCCCGGCCTTGTGTTGCAGGGGAGCGGGCGTACTCCTCGGTACGGTGATCTAGGCCCCGTACTGTGACAGGTGGTACCCCAGTGCCTAGTCATTAGTTGGAAATCCATTCTCCCTACGAGCTTTGTACGAGTTTTGTTTGTATTACCCACTCTATGGCTAGTAGCTGGAATTTAATGAATGTAAAATTTTCGACTATTTTATAAGTATTTGTATATAGACCCTATTATAATATCAGAGGATTTCTATAAAAATTGTTTTAGCTATCGTAAGGTAAAAACCCGACATGTTTATTTGTGGCGTGGTCTTACGAGATGCTTTTGTTTTCAAAGGATTTTTGAAACTTTAATAATCAATTGGGTGTGTTTTTCTCGCGTTGGTATTCCAGACTGACTCGGGTATTATTTAACTGTAATGCTCGGGTCAGACCGAGTATTATAGGATACAGGATATGATGCTGTGGAGCTCAGGAGACGAGCAAGATGACGATACGTACACCCGTACTTGTTTATACACATATATTCCGCTGTGTTGAGTTGTTGTATATCCAGGTGTATGTTATTGATGTTGAACTATGATTGATGTACTCTGATGATGTAATATATGTAAACTGATATATTTGATCTTTGAGTAAAGGTTATGTATTATCTATTATATTTTATTCCGCTGCGATGGTTAGATTTTGTTGTTGTCTTCTATTTTCTTCTTCTACCTCATCTTCTTTATCCCAAATGGTTCGTGGTTCTGTACAACTTGAGTTGATTGTTGTAGAATAGTGTTGACTCAAGAGGTATGGATTTGCGGGCTGTTATAGTTGGTATCAGAGCCAGGTTGGTGATAACCTTGGCTCTGGTGGGAATTACTCATAGAATAGAGTCTGAAGTACTCTAGAATGAGTTTGAGAGTATTAATAGATATGAGCGCGTATTTGTTAGTGGATATAAAATTGTTTTATATTGTGTTGATTTATCGGTTGAGTGTTTATGGATTCTGGTCGATATATGGGACGCCGTGTTATCGATAGGAATTTCTAAACTCTTAAACAAGATAAACCGACACAGTATTATTTTAAATAGGGTAAATGAAATAATTTTACCCAAAATTTATTTTATGTATATAAAAGAAAATGATTTTCTTAATTATTATAGTTATATATGGATGTTTGGTTGTTAGAAAGTGATGATATTAAATTATTATCATTGTATGATAATTGAATAAGAATTGAAATAATAACCAAGATTTAGGAATAAGTTAATAAATTAATGAAACTTGCAAATATAATTATAATTGATTAAGGAATTGAAACTATAATTAAAAGCAAAGAAACCAATTTATTTACAAATGAAATTTGTAAGTATAAACTAAATGTAAATTTTAGTGTGATTAATAATTAAAATAAGATAAAATTCCAAAGTAATGTTTGAATATAAATTTGAAGAGTTTGGAAATTTAAAAATTTGGAGATTTAACTTCCTTTGAGTTTGATAATGATTCTCAAAAGTTGGGAGGATAATATATATTGAGAAATATTTTTGAATCGGATTTGAAATCTAGAGAGATTTGGAATTTAAAAATATTGGATGGATTTTAGAAAGAGAATAAAAGCATTAAACTCTTTTGGTCGCTAGAAAATAACTTCGGTGATGACTGCAGCATCATCGATGTACATTTTCGAGTTTTCAGAAGTGAAATTGCTACCAAATTATTTTGAATTGAAACTGTTTGCAAAACTGGTTGAGTTTTGAAATTCAAAGAGATAAATTGAATTTATCAAAGGAATTTTGGATATAGAAGATTTCAAAGGGAATTTTGAAATGTTGAAAGGTTGTTTAAACTTTGGAATTTGTTGAAATAAAATTCAACTATGTAAATAAAGTGAAACTGAGTACTGGAATTTAAAATTGAATTGTGTGAAGTTATGTGGAATGGGAAAAATTAGTCAGGATGGACTAAAGATAATTAATGTTTGGAAATAAAATTTATTGGTTAAATAATGAATTGGTGAATGAATAAATGGATCAGATATTGTACTTATAAAGAGAAGTTGATATTAATAAGAAGGGATTGAAAATTTTAATCCGGCAAATAAAATTTAACTTAAGTGAATGAAAGTGAAGAAAATATATTTGGATTTAACTTGGGATGAGTTAAATAAAATTGAAATTTAAATTGAATTAAATTGGATTATAATTGGAAGTGTTGTTGAATGAATTGGATTAAATTTGATATAAAGTTGAAAGGCAAATGATTATAATTATGAAATGAATATGTATATATATTATAAACTTGGATTATAAATAAATTTGTGACTTGTAGAACTTAGAAATGGAATTGTAAGTGAATTGAATATAAGTGGAGTCAGTTGGAATTGGATTACAATAGAAATGATGTAAGTTGCAAATAAAATCCAATATGAATATAACGAGTTAATTGTGTGCTTGGATATTATCTTGATAAATTGGGAATGTGAATTAAAAATTCAAATGGATTTGAATTAGTGATATACAAGCATGGGAGGCGGTTGAGCTTAAATTAAAATTTGGCGAATATAAAATAGATTGATTTTAAAATCGATTGAATTTGATATGAGTTTGTTTCAATTGGAAATGGTTGGTGATATACAAAACATAAAATTATGTCGAGCTAAATAAAATTTCGTATGAAACCTATGTACTATGGAATAAAATATTATGTAAGATAAAATAGAAAAGAATTGGAAATGAATCGAGTTAGAGATCAATTTAAATTTTGCTATAAAACTTAAGAAATAAAATTCTATGAACTGGTAAATGTAAATAAAATTGATTTTGAAATCAATTGATTTGAATATGAGCTTGTTTGAATTAAATATGAATTGGAATTGTATGGAATTGGATCAAAATAAAAATGATTTGAGATGAAAGCAAATCCAATTGAAGCATGAATTGAATAACCTTCTTACTAATAAAATGCAATAATAAAATGTTAATGTGAACTAAAGTTTAAAAATGTATAAAAGAATAAACTAATATGATAAATTAATAAAATGGTTGGGATTTGACCCAAGAAAAATCAAATCAAAGATTTGAAGGGAAGTTGGTTGAATAAAATAAACTTAAGTTATAGGGTGGAATGATTGGCCAAAAAAAAAAAAAAAAAAATTAAAAAAAATTAAAAAAAATAACTTAAGTAAATTGTGAGATGGTTATATTGGTTATCGAGTATGGTAAAATAGTTTAGAATAGAACTCTTTGGATATGAAAGAAATGCAATGAGAGTTTGTGAATAAATTAAAATGGGATGGAATCAAGTGTAAATTGAGTGAGAATCAATTTAAATGGTTATAAAGCTTAGGTAATTATTTATTCACACTAATATTGTCGAATTGCATAAGGAAATGGATCGTTTTGTGCAAATGAGATTGGATAAAATGCTATGAATTATTAGAAGTAAAACAAATGATTTTGGAATCAATTGGAATGAATGTGAAGTTGTTTTGCTTAAAATGAATTAAATATAAGCGTATAAGCTGTAAATCACTTCAACTGAATGGAATGGTTTGAGAATTGATTATACGCAATCGTAATAAGTGTTGGAACTTTTTATATGCTTATGGAAATTAGTTAACATGCATTTCTGTGAAATTTATATGTTTATGCCTGTATATCACATGCATTGTTACTTAATCGATGTTTTAGCTATTTAAATTTAAGTGAAATGCTATAAACCTTATATATATAGTACTTATGTGTTTAAATTGAGTAAGTACAGGCACCGGGAAGCCGTTTGGCTGGATTTTGGTCACGCTAGATGCTAAAAATAATAAGCTGCTTGCTTAAAATGCTTAATAAGGTACGCCTACGCAATAAAAATAGGAAATATGAACTGTTTTTGGTTTTTCCGACCGTGTGGGTAGATGTATATATATTTATCTCTTTTGTCAAATTGCAAAAGCTCCTCCCTACAAAGGGGACTCTGCCAAAAATTTTTAGAAATTTTGGGAGTTAGAAAATTTTTGAAATTTTTTGGAAACTTTTGTTAACGACAAAATGATTTTAAATTGGAAATTGAAATAAGTTAGAAAATGAAACTAATTAAAATTATGACATGAATTAGTAATAAATGACAAATAAAATTTATATATTCAGAGTTAAAGATGAATTGAATTCATATGTAATGAAGGAATCAACTTGAATGGAATTAGATATAAACTGAAGTGGTGAGATGGAAATAAATATAAGAGGCGTATAAAATTCTTATATTAACTTAAGTAAGAAGTGGTGCATACTCAATTGGAAATTGATGTGGCAAATATAATCTAAAATAATATTTGAATGAATAGATATGGACATTTTGTGAGAAAGTCGATAAAAAGTTTTTTGAAAGTTGTGATTGGATATTATTGCTAAGCAGGATATGCAGGTAATATAAAGGGAAAAGAGAATTGGATTTGATTTCAAAAGATAAATTTGAAATGCTCGACAAAAAGGTATGTATTTAAATTTTGGCATGAAATTTGATTGGGTTTTTGGATCGAGCCACTTGGCTTTTTGTTTCCTTTTTGGATTTGGGAGGCCGTAGAGACATTTTGTAGTTGTACCGAGTCAGCCGCGCAAAGGAGATGCTGGCGAAATTTTTCGGAAATTTAGGGAGTTAGAAAAATTTTGAGAAATTTTGATAATTCAAAATTGGTTTTAAGATTAAAACTTGAATGGTTGGGCAAATAGGATTGTTTGCAAACTGGGGAAAGGTTTAGAAAGTTAATAAGAATAATAATAATAATGGGTCTTTTATAAAAAGATCGTTGGAAAGATGTTAAATTGTTTGTTTTGGAGAAATAGTAACGGGTATTGGACCATTCTTCCTAACTAGTAATTTCGGGGACGAAATTCTTTTAAGGGGGGAGGAATGTGACGACCCGGAATTTTCAAGCATTTGAAATCGGAATATTTAATAGATTTTAAATATTCAATAGGGCAATTTTAACTTGAATTACGAGTATCACGATTTATTTGATAATTAAATTTTTGAATTAAATAACTGGAAGCCGAGCTAAATGTTGAATCTGAAGTTTTATACCTGTTGAAAATAATTTGAAGGCTTGTAAGATTTATATTGATAGTACAGAGGATAATAGAAATTGTAAAATTAAAACTAGCATTAGTTTGTTCGGTTTTGAAATTTATATCGTTTAAATTGAATTTAAAAATGGTCTTCCGAGGCACAGTCTCGGAATTCGACGAAACCAGTTACATTGGGTCCGTAATATTGAATTATTATTGGATTTCAATTTTCGTAGTATTTGGAGTGGTTATGTGAGCGTACGGCATATAAACGCGCTGAAATTCTATATCGAAAATTTAAATCGACTTCGTTCTTTCTCAACTGAAAAAATATATAATAATAATAATAAATAAAAATCGTGTTACATGCCTCTCTTCTTTCCTTTTTAAATCACGAAATCTTATTTATGTTCCTTCTCTTCCAAGCTACAATTAGAAAAAAAAAGTAGAGGCTTCGTTGATAAGATAATGAACGAAAGGATAAAGCACCCTCTCGTTTAACTAAAAGAAATAACCAAACCCTTTCGTTCAAATCGATTAAAAAAAAGGCGACAGTTTCTTCCCACTTTTAAATCGAGACCGAACTCGATTCTGAAAAGAGGTAAAAAAAAGACAAATGGCATCTCTCCTCTTCTTCCATCGCGAGTATGCAGCTAATCGTGCGCACGTGGATCTGAGGGTCGTGGTGTTGACCGAAGCGGAGACGATGGTGGCTAGGGTTTAGGCAGTGGGTGGATGAGGTCGCGAATGGAAGCTCGCGTTTGGAAGTGAGCACGCGATTAGATCCAGATCATTGTCGATGGGATTTTAGGGCTTCGAGTTGGTCAAGGAGACGCGACAGGTGTTCGCGCGTGCGACCTAAGATGGTGACGGGGTAGGGATTCGCGCGGCGAGAGGATGGCTGCGATAGAGCTTTGGAGTTCGGCAGCATTCGTATGTCTGTGAGGTAGCTTTGAGTTTTATTTTATTTTCATTTGATTTAATATATATATATACACAATGAAGTTAGGATATATATATGTGTGAGAATGTTTGAAATTAAATATATGGAGGTAAATATATATATATATGTATATGTATATATTTACTATAAAAAGAAAAAGAAAAAAAGAAGTTTGAACGGAACTTTTATATTTTTGCAAAGTATAAATAAGGTTGATTTTTAATTCATAAATACATATAGGAATCAGCCAACCTTTAAGAGCTTGTTATTTATTTGAAGAATTAGAATATATATATATATATATATATAATCTGTCATTGGATTTATAATTTAGGTAGAAAAGAACATATATAATCTTCACAGTAAAGAAAATATAAAACAAGTCTGTTTTTATTTTTACTCATTAATACATGTACATAGACAAAATTTAGAGATATAGAAATTTTGAATTTGTGGAAGTTCATATATATATATATATAAACAAATTGATTTTGGGATTTAAAAATAAATTATTAGTTAATTAAATTATTAAAATGATAACGAATTGTACAATTCATACAAGATATTTATAAAACCGTAACTGTTGTACAAGGTCTGAACCGTGGAGGAAACAAGCCAGTTTGGATGGATTGTAAACATCAACAAACATGAAGATGAGTTAATCTCACTCAGTTCAATTTGGATTTAAATTTAAATTTAAACGACTGAATTTAAATAATTGTTTGAATGGGTGAAAATTGGATGATGTGCTATAGTATGGAAATTTTGAAATTGGCAGGTTATATTGTGCTAACATCTGTGGATGCAGGGAAAAACAGGTTGGAGGGATCCAACTGGATCCCTCAACATTTATTTAAATTATTCTATACCCTCTGTTGTGATTATTTGTTATTCTATGATGAACCTTGTTGGAATATTAAATGCTATGGTTCGATTGGTTATGATTGGGTATAATGAATTTCAAAAAAAAATATAAATTAGATTTTGGAAAGAAATAAAAAAAATGAATTTGTAAATGAAATAATTATAGGATGAAAAATAAAGAAAATGAATTGGGAAAGGAATGAGGTAACTATAAAAGTCTAATAAATAAACCTTGAGTATAGAATGGAAATTTTGAATAATCAGGAGAGTAATGAATGTTAAACTTCAGTATGATTATTTTTGTTTAAAAAGAACAAACATTTATTTAAAATTTAAGATTGGAAATATTGAAAAAATAAAGAAGGAATTGGGATAAGATCTGAAATTTGTATATTTCAGATAAAGATTTAAAATCAAACAGAAATTAATAATATTAATGTTAAAGCCCATAATTAATGAAAGTTGAAATAAATTCAGAGATTAAAGAAACTTATTTCAAATAAAATAAATTGGAAATCAAATTGGGGAAATTTATTTAAGTGATTGAAGTGGGAATTTTCTCTGGATAGCCAAGTTTTAAAAGTAAATTTTTACATATAAATTAAATGTTTGAAAGTTGTTTTTAAGAAAGCAAGTTTTGTAAAGTTTATTATTTCTAATATTTAAAGTCTAAAGTAAGTATTTTCTTTTAATCTATTTTTAACGGTAATTATTAAGAAGTAACTTAGTATTTTGTTGTTAAAAGTAGAAATCTAGTTTTATATTTTATTCAGTAGCTTTATTTTCAAATGTTTATATAGTATGTATTTTCAGTAAGTTATTGAAGTAGTTTAACTTAAATGTTTAAAAGTAAATTCCAAAGTAAGTATTTTGTTTAATCTATTATCGTAATAATTATTTAAAGAATGATTTGGTATTCTGTTTAAAGTATTATTATAAATTAAATATTAAAGTAAATTTTCTAAATTAAATGTTAAATATATTTTACAATAAAGTGATTTAAATTATTTAGAAATCTAAAATTTTGTGCTTGGTGATTCCAGTGGAAATGGAAGTACTCGGAATTTATTCTGAGAAAAGGAAGATAATTTGAAAACTGTTTTCAAAAGGATTTGGAAGTGAGAATACATCTTGTAAAGATATTTTGAATAAATAAATAATTTGGGAAATTATTTATTGGTTGATGGTTGTTTGTGAATATTAATTGATAGTTAAATAACCAACTATCAATATTGGACAAATGCGTTGATTATTTCGAAGAGACCGGGATCGAGATTTATTTCTCGAAAACCACTTCGATCCGGTTTGTACGTTTCGTGTAAACGATTGTGGATTCGAAGATGGAGCAGTGAAGTGCAAGGGCTAGTCGCTACTAATCCTGAGGATATTTCCAAAACGGATGTAGTAGGAATAGTGCCTTCGGTTCCGTTCGAACCCGGGACGGACTTGTATGGATGAATGCTTGCGAAACATCGTCAGGTGGACGATGGGCATTCTAAGGGATATATTCTAAAAAGGTAACGCTTAGCCTCAAGCCTCATCAAATGGGAATGACTGAAAATCAGGGGTTATGCAGCAAGGCTAGGTGGGTAGTACCCAAGCAGGGTGAGGTCATCCCAGTCTAGATGTCCCTTTTTATTTCGGCTTAGTGGGCGGTTGCTGATCCCAAGCGCGGGGTGATCTCACTCGGGATTATCCAGTAAGGGGTAGTCCCGGCCTTGTGTTGCAGGAGAGCGGGCGTACTCCTCGGTACGGTGATCTAGGCCCCGTACTGTGACGGGTGGTACCCAGTGCCTAGTCATTAGTTGGAAATCCATTCTCCCTACGAGCTTTGTACGAGTTTTGTTTGTATTACCCACTCTATGGCTAGTAGCTGGAATTTAATGAATGTAACAATTTCGGCTATTTTATAAGTATTTGTATATAGACCCTATTATAATATCAGAGGATTTCTATAAAAATTGTTTTAACTATCGTAAGGTAAAAACCCGACACGTTTATTTGTGGCGTGGTCTTACGAGATGCTTTTGTTTTCAAAGGATTTTTGAAACTTTAATAATCAATTGGGTGTGGTTTTCTCACGCTGGTATTCCAGACTGACTCGGGTATTATTTAACTGTAATGCTCGGGTCAGACCGAGTATTATAGGATACAGGATATGATGCTGTGGAGCTCAGGAGATGAGCAAGATGACGATACGTACACCCGTACTTGTTTATACACATATATTCCGCTGTGTTGAGTTGTTGTGTATCTAGGTGTATGTTATTGATGTTGAACTGTGATTGATGTACTCTGATGATGTATTATATGTAAACTGATATATTTGATCTTTGAGTAAAGGTTATGTATTATCTATTATATTTTATTCCGCTGCGATGGTTAGATTCTATTGTTGTCTTCTATTTTCTTCTTCTACCTCATCTTCTTTATCCCAAATGGTTCGTAGTTTTGTACAACTTGAGTTGATTGTTGTAGAATAGTGTTGACTCAAGGGGTATGGATTTGCGGGATGTTACAGGAGTTATCTTTCCGTTGTCGATGGTTGCAAAGTCTAGACCATCTAGTTGTGTTATATTTCCGCTATTATCTTGTATCTCTGATGTTGATATCCTTTGTATCATTGTTGTAATCAACTTCTGTGTATCAATGATATTGTTCATTTTCTTCCGCTCTGTTGTTGTACTTAATGTGTTATAAGCTCCGGCGCGAACCGAATTTCGACATTTGAATCTGCGGCATTCGAGTACAAGCGAAGTATGGATGTCGATTTTCGAACACTGAAATTCAGACTGTTACAATTCACCATATAACATTTATATTTGATACTATATAGATAAATATCCATCCATAGTCTTGTTTTGCTTTTAGAGTTCGAAACTCATAAAATGCGATACACGGTCTAAACGAAATAAACACGTAAATGATCATGTATTTAGTAGTTGTAAAAATTAGGCACTTGCATCGGTATAGAAAATATTAACATGCAATAGGCGTTTAATAGTGGGTATTATATTTCCATTTGTCAACTTTCAATTTAGTTCAATTGTATATGTTAATTGATAAACGTTTTATCAATCATACTAAATGCATAAATTTATCATTGTAGATAATTATAACTTTATTTAGCATATGTTCTTACGATATTAAAAAGGTTAAATGTTACCATTTCATTTTTTTACTAAGGCTCATAATAGTATTTTATGTTTTCCAAACCCTACGTGAAACATAGAAGTCTTTCAACTTCACTACTGGGTTGGGATTCCGACCTTGAGGAAAGCTCAACAAATCATAGGCTCGTGTATGATGGATAACTCTTTATTTGTTGTATCATATACAACTCCTAACCTTTGGTACCTTAATATTAAAGATCCATAATCTTCAATATATTATATCCAGTGTCGAGCACATAAGTTATCCATAATATATTATACAAAGGAAAACTTAATATTAAAGATTCATAATCTTCAATATATTATACTTAGTGGGCAAGTTTAATTAATTAGCCCTAATATGACTAATTTAGACCACATAGGCTATCAGACTCCGATAGCATTGAAGGAATTGGGCCAGTCTACAGCGCAAGAAATGGATGAATTTCAATTTTTTTTACCATTTTGGATCTTTAATGGGCCTATGAAGTGTAAATTTCATTTAGAACTTTTCTAAATTTGGTTTAAATAAAATCTTATATTCTATTTAAAATAGTTAAAGGAAAATTTGAATAAATTTAATTTCAAATATATAGTGTATCAAATACACCTAACCTTTATTTATAATGTTAATGTATAGGGAATGTAACCTTTAATTTATTTCCTTAAAGCAAGAATTAATTGAAAGCATTATTTGTATTAAATGGAGAGAAACCTTTGATTTTCTCTCTTTAATTTGAATTGATTGATTAATTAAATGTCATTATTAATAATTTATTCATTGCAATATTTATTACCAAGTCCATATATATTCTAACTGTACGATTTGTAGTTTGAGATGTATTTTATTTATTTATACAAGTATACATATGTTTTTTGTATATATATATCATATACATATGTACACACATATATACATACATGTGTGTGTGCATGTATAACATCATAATCCGTGAAGGGTATAATGTGCCCGTATATAAATGTTGTGATTTACATTGTAACAGACAAATTATCTCATTTTATGTGTACTGTAATTTGTCCAAACATGTGCTTATACAATATGTCAAAATAAAATATTAATGTGCGTGTGCGTGTTTATATATAATTTATTGAATAAAATGGTATCGACCATAACAAATTAATGTAAAAATAATAATATAATAATAATACAAGTTTAGAAAATTTGAAACACATTTTGGGCTTAAGATTAATTTATGGAATTTTTTTACAAATAAAATAATATTTATTATTAAATAATTGATAATAGCCCATAATCAAATTAATTCTTAAAATAGGGAATCAAATTGGAAAATTCTAAAAAAAAATTGAAAGAATATGAGACATATTTTAGGCTTAAGATTTTTTTTTGGAATTTTCTCAATTGAAATTTTATTTTTAATTAAGCAACTATTTGAATTTCGAAAATAAATTTATTCAAAAATTAATAAATTAATTTATAAAAACTTGAAACTTTTTTTGAAGTTTAAAAGACATATTTAAGCCTTAATAATAATTTTTAGAATTTTCTCAATTGAAATTATATTTTTAATTAAATAATTGATTGTAGGACGAAAGTAAATTAATTTTAAAAAGTAATAAATTAAGTTTAAAAAATCTAATTTTTTAACGTAGTCTTATTACATGGTGCGACAAGTATAAAAAAAAATTAAATTGAAATTTTGAACCTTTAGTTATGTTATTCATAATAAACAATTCATAAAATCATTAAATAATAATAACATATGTGTGTGTATGTATTTAATAAAATATTTTATATTTTATGATTTATAATAGGTACAAATCATCATAAGAAAATTTTAAGGTTAAATATATATGATATATAAACACAATACAATTATACATATTCATAATTTACAGATCTGTGCACATTTAATCTAGAACTATATACATATTTTATATATATGTATACACACACTAATATAAGTCAAAATTAAAATAGTATTTTTCTAAAATTTAATTCAATAATAAATCAATAACATAGTATTATAACAAGCACATAACCAATCTAATTGTAACAAACACACATACCCACAAAAATCTCACATAATCCAAATAATAAGCAGATCTTAATACAAACGAAGGTTTTGGATGTAAATGAAATTTTATATGATAAAAATAAAATCAAAACAATGATGATAAATAAAAGTGCACTTCCTAATGAAGCGTTTGGGTCAGCATTGAACAATAATTTCCCTTCTACGAACAATTCACAATTCGTCAGGTTGCTAATACAGGATTGGAGACCTACTACAAATTAGTATTTTTAGTTTGGAATTGGATTTGGGATTTTTAGGGATAATTTTGGAGAAAAGTTTCTGCCATTAAAATGAGGAAGAGGAAGAGGAGGAGGAGGAAGAAGAAAGTGGCAGCTCAAAATTGAATTAGCTTGTAATTATGGTTGGTGATTAGCTTTTATATGGATAGGACAAGAAAGCAAACAATGATCTCAAACACACATCTCAAAACCTAATCACACACATGTGTAGCCACCTCCTATCTTTCTCTAAACAACACCTATCCACTCCAAATCTCATGGGTTGTTAGCCCATTTAACCCAAATTAATATGTACAATCATATTTAACATATTTTATAATTGATATCTCATATCGATCAATATATTCAAAACTTCTATAAATATATGCAATAATTTTATTTCTTAAATCACATGCAAAACTCATAATTAACATTTCAAAAATATTAATTAATTTAATTAATTTATAACAATTATAAACTAATTGAATTATTTGGTCTAAAGAGAATTCATTATTTCAATTGTGTGACTCTTGAGTGTAAATTTGGTCAGCGATTAACGTTGAACTATTCGAATGTTAATGTTTACACTTTGTTTAGCAGGTGGTGTGATACTATGGCCAAATTTATCGCTTACTTATTTTCGAAAAAATATTATTTTAATTTAGTAAGTGTTAACCAGTTGTGAGAATTATTTACACCAATTCTCTTGGTCAAAACTATATCATTTTGGACTTGCTGAATTTGGTAATGGTCGAAATTCCAACATCATCCACATTTAAAACTGTAATCCAAATACAAAGTTCTTGGTTCAATAATAACAATTATTATCAACCGAACTACTCTGGCCAAAGATTTTGACTTTCGGTTGACTTGAGTTGACTGTGATACTAACCCCATATAACCGAGGAGAAGAATCCTCTCTTGAATAGTGCTTCACCTCCAATACTTCCACTTGACCATGCTACAGTCACTCGATGGACGTTATGCCATGATTTGACTATAATCAAAGCAGAGCTTTCATAATGAAGATTCACAGTATTCTCAAGTCGAAAGAACCGTGTAAATTAGTCACATCGATATTTTTTGTTTGTCCATAGTTATATTAACCAACAGAAAACTACCAAGTAAGTCTTCCATAATTATCCAATAACTATTACTATATAACCTTTGCCCCCAGCTGTCATGAGTAATATACTGCCCAACATTTGGAGAGCGTTACGTACTCTAGTCTCAACGGATATATCAATATCCAGTCACGATGCATCTTTACTAGAAACATTTAAAATGACATATTTATTTCATTGTGATAAATTACTCATGGTTACAACACTTTGTACCTACTATCACAAAACATACCATTTACGAATTTTCTATTAAATATACTTTTAATTAAATTAATTAATTAATATAACCATATTATATCAAGTATATAATAGAAATAAAACACCTTTATTTCAAACAAGATTGGTCAACGAGTTAGATATATGCAACAAATTACATAATTGCCCCTTATGTCATACCCCTACCTTTATTAATCTTCCACTTGCACTTGGGGTCAATTATGAAATCTTATTCTAACATCTCTATTTGGTTTTCTCAAAATCAATTAGGTCAGTCTCTTTGTGATTGGGTATGTTATTTTCTTTCAATTATCTACTCTATCAATGAACTCCCTCCGATGGTGTTAAACTGTTTTATTATGTTGAACACTTCGAAGTATGTCTCTCGACTTCTGGTAAGTTCTAAGTTCTATTATAAACTATATCATGACATTGTTATCATATAAGAATGTTAAGATATTCTCAACATTTGGAATCGGCTTATTTATAAATTTGTGCACTTATATATTCATATACGTTGTTTTTATTGTGGTCGTCACCCGGTATCTTAGCCCAGCTATATTGAGCTGATTGCACAAAGATAGATCCGGCTATTATAAAGTTCGATGACCCCGAAGCAATGATTGTGGGCCCCGAGGGTAAAAGTATAGATGGTTATATGTAGCTTGAATTGAATGGAATTGGTAGTTAAATAGCGCAAGACGCTTGAAATATGGAATATAGCTTGGACAAGTGAATGGGTCGGCATGGCTTGGTAACTTCATAGGGATCAGTATGATTGAATTAACGAGGGATCGACATAGTTGAATTAAGATGGGTCAGCATAGTCGAGCAAAAAAGGGATCGGCATGGTTTATTGACTTAGGAAGGCACACTTTAGCTCATTATGAGGAGATCGGCATAGATGATTGAATATGGATCAACATGGTTAACTAATGAAGAGATCGGCATCATCAAGTGGGTTAGTCATACTTCAAGTCATAATGAAGGGGTCGGCATATCTTATGAAAGGAAATGGATCTGCATACTTAGGTCCACCAAAGAGGGGTCGGCATGTCAACTTATAGGGTCCACTGTGCTTCATTAGAGAAGATGGATCGGTACACATCAAGGACTAAAATACATTCTTGCATTTAACAATCAAAATCTCGAGCTCTGTTAATCGAAATGACTTAAAAATTGGAGACTAAATATATTTAAGCATGCAAAAGCCACCTAAGGGATCGCTGCCTAAAAATCGACCAATGAATGGATTGGTACTGATCCCTCTTAATTGGAATTTGGGCCTAGCGACCTCTCTGGTGGACCTATATAGGTTAGAAGGTCCTATAGCAAGAGTTTCAAATAGATTGGTGGTCACCTTCATCTATAAATACTGGCCTAAGGGGTCATTTTGAGGATCTTTACGTTGTTGGTTACTTTAGCTTTTATTGTAATCAAGTTTTTCCTATTTCTTGCTGCTGTAATTAGACTATTAGTGGATCAGTAAAGACCATCTTCAAAGTGGATGTAGGCATACAACGCCGAACCACTATAAATTTCTATGTTCTCGATTATCACTTTTATTAGTCTGTTAGTTTATTCTATTCCTCAGTTTTAATTTTACTTTCTTCATTTATTTCTCTACATAAATCTACTTTTGTGTGTTTGTGACTAATTTGGTTGCAAACATTTTAGTGCTTTCATTGAGAACATTTATTCTCAGCTTGCTAGGATCACCTTTGTTGCTACAGGATTGGACATATTGGTTAAGGAGATTGTAATGGTAAAACATACTAGATCTACTTCTCAGAATGTGGATGGAAATGAGACAGCTAGCACTCAGCAAGGAGACCCAAGCAATCAACCTACAAATTTGAATGTTGATCCAGTTGAAGTTCAGAACCCTATTGATTCTATAATCAAAGCTGAATTTCATAATCTAATAAGAGAGTTGATGGAAAGCCATCGACAACTAAATCATCAAATTCGAACTAATATCAACCTAATGAACTAGATTACTCAACAGCAGCGTGGAAAGGCCAGGAGGGATCCCACTCCTTATTTGGCATCGAAAAGTTTAAGCTCATCTGATGAATATCACAGACATAGTCGTCCCAGGGTCAGATACGATCATGCAAAAACTTTAGAGCATCACTTGGCAGACCATCATGGTCTGCCAAAACCAATCGGTGCCGATCTCTCACTAGGGATAGGTATCGATCCCTCCTCTAGAGGAGGGATTCCCCCTTACATTTGGGGGAATCGTGTCGGAACAATTCCTAGAGGCTTGGATGGTAGAGTTCGATTGAATGTTGACCAGGTACCCCATCGGAATGACGATGAGAGAAATGATTGAGATGCCCATCAAGAGGATGGTGAACCAAGAAGGTGTGAAACAGCCCATAGACATCGATCAGACCATTCAAGTGAGGTGGAGCACGACCACTGCTTGGCACCATGCATCGAGACACCGGACTTATCGGTAATTGTTAGATAGTTGGTGAGAGAGAACCAAGGCTTGACTAATGATGATAGGGAATTTCGAGAAGCCATACCCCTTTACTGATAATATTCTGCATGCGGAATATACTAGAAGGCTCAACGTGCCGTAAATGCCTACCAACGAGGGAAAAACCGACCACAGATAGCATATTATGAGATATGAATGGCTGGTGGACTCTGCGAGAGCCAATGATGTAACCAAGTGTAGATGTTTCTCCATAACTCTTTCCGAGATAGCAACGATGTGGTTCATGAGACTACCCCAGTAATCAATTTTGAGATTCGATGAGTTAGTGACCAAGTTTGTGGAGAAATTCTGAATGCATGTGACTCGTCCTAAAGACATGATGTCCCTTCCCAGCGTGATCCAGGCTCTAGGGGAATCGTTGAAGGATTATTTGGAGAAATTTCATACAGTCGCCATGGAGGTCAGCAACCCAAATGATTATGCTATACTTATGGTCATTATGAGAGGGATTGATCCATAGTCTGAGTTTAGCTATTAGCTGGCTGGAAAACCACCTGCCACGTTGAAGCACTTCTATTCAAAGGCAACTTAATTTCTGAGAAAGTAGGAAGCCAGGTCCTCCAAAGAAAAGAACGTTGCAGGACCGAGTGGAGAAGAAGTGTAGAGTAATATGGCAATAAAACAGTCTGATGATAGTTTCAGGAAAATCCAGGTGAACGTTTAGAATAAGCTGAATTAGCAAAAGAGAGATAGAGATAGGAATAAAGAGAGGAAGAGGGATTCTAGTAGACTAAATCCTAGGTTTCTAATGTATGACAACTATACGCCACTAAACACATCCCTAGAGAATATCTATCTATCAACTTGCAGTATCATGCAATACAGGAAGTCGCCCCAAAAGGAGTCAATAGAGAAGTAGACCGAGAAATATTGTTGGTTTCATAAGTGTTATGGGCATAATAAAAATGAATGCAGGCATCTCCAAGATTTTATAGAAAAGATAATTCGAGAAAGGAAATTGCGACGGTTTGTGAAAAACCCAGCGGGATGGTGGACAAGGGACATCTAACCCCAATCCAGGATGAGCCCACGTAGGGCTGATGAGCCTGCACGGACTGGTGGAAGACTGGTGATAAATACGATAGTTGGAGGACTGCACCCGACGGATAGGAGTTGGCAAGAGATGGAGTGCTATGCTAGCGCGATTAGGCAAGTAGATTTTGAAAGCTGTTCGAATATGAAAGATGGAGCTCCGGCAAAACATCAATGCACAATGACAGATGATATCATATTTAGAAATATGGATGTAGACAAGGTGGAGACTCCGACAATTGACCCAATGGTCATTTCATCTATGATTGGTTCTGCATTGACGCGAAGGATTTTTATTGACCGTGGAAGTTCATTGAGTATAATCTTCAAAACGGCATATGATCAGATGAGGATGGAAGCCAAAGATTTAAAACCATCTAAAGCTCATATCCATGATTAATGGCGTTGCGACCAAAGTTGTTGGTTATGTGGAATTACCTGTTAAATTGAGAGAAGGTACGAGGGAGAGTGCGAATCTTACCATTTATTGTTTTGGATGTTGACTCTCCGTACAATGTTTTTCTGAGCCGACCGACTCTGGCTTAATTTTGGGCAGCTCTTGTCCCTGGGTGTTTAACTTTGAAGTTTCCGACGATAATGGTGTACGAGTTATTCATGTTAATCAGGCGACTGGACGTGCCTGTTATGTAGCTGAGTTGAGGGACGCTCAGTGCAAAGAAAAAGGAAAGGACATGGATAAGATTGTCCACATCCGAGCTACCAAGTTGTTCACAGTCAGCCACGATGACCCATCACGAGTCCTGAAAATTAGGTCAGAGCTCAGCCTCTCGATGATGAAAGAGCTCGTTGGTTTTCTCTGAGTGAATTTAGATGTATTCGCTTGGAATCACTCCGAAAGGTGTGGAATCTTGCCTACCATCATGAGCCATGCATTGAATATTGACCCAAAATATGTTCTAGTGAAGCAAAAAAGACACAGCATGAATCTGAAGAGATCTACCGCTCACAAAGAGGAGGTGGATAAACTCAAAGTCAATGAGTTTATCCACGATGACCTTTATCCTGAATGGATATCTAATCCTGTACGTGAAGACGGTGAATGGAAAATGGAGAACATGTATTGATTATTCAAATTTAAACAAAGCATATCTAAAGACAGCTTTCCTCTTTCAAGGATTGACCAGCTAGTTGATTCAACCATAGGACACGAGCTACTATCTTTTATGGATGCGTACTCGGGATATAACCAAATCCCGATGCATAACCCCGATCAAGAGCACACTATTTTACTACGGATGTTGGTTTATACTATTACATAGTAATTCCATTTGGATTGAAGAATGCTAGAGCAACTTATTAGTATTTAGTTAACAGGATGTTTAAAGAATAGATTGAAAAAACAATGGAAGTATATGTGGGTGACATGCTCATGAAGTCACGACGATCAAGCTACCACTTTAGAGAACGATAGAAATGTTTGACATCCTCTGATATTATAAGATTAAGATCAACCCTTTGAAGTGTTCTTTTTGTGTCGTGTTAGGAAAATTCTTAGGCTTTATTGTCAATGCACGTGGAATAGAAACTAATCCCGAGAAGATTCAGGTTATTTGTGACATCCAAGCACAGAGAACTATTAAACAAGTATAGAGTCTGAATGCGAAGGTTGCTGCCTTAAGCCGATTTATCTCCAGAGCTATGGACAAATGTATTCCTTTCTTCTATTTGATAAGGAAAAAGAAACATCAAATGGACGTAGGATTGTAAAGAAGCATTCCAAGCTCTGATGAATCATTTGAAGAGACTCTCTATCTTGTCAAAGCCAATATTAGTGCTGCTATTATTTGAAGGAGAATCGGGTCCAGAGGTTGGTGTATTATGTCAGTAAATGATTTACGAGAGCAGAAAGGAACTATCCGAAAATAGAGAAATTGGCGTACTGGTTACTTATTGCATCACAGAAGCTTCGTCCGTATTTTCACGCACATCTGGTCAATGTTTACACCAACCACCCGTTACGATAGGTCCTACAGTGACCTGAGATGTTTGGAAGGCTACTCAAATGAAACATTGAGCTCAGCTAATTCGACATTACTTATCTCGCTCGAAGAGCTATCCAGGGTCAGGCATTAGCGAACTTTATAGTTGAGTTTAATATACAAGATGATTTCCCAAAAGGTAAAGAAACCCCTACTATATGATATAAGTTGTATACTGACTGGAGCATCTATTGATCATTGTTTTGGAGCTGGGATTGTGCTTGTGACCCTTGAAAATCAGTCAATTTGTTATGCTTTGAAGCTTGATTTCTAGCAACAAACAACTAAGCGGTGTACGATGCTTTAATTGCTAGACTTAAACTCGCTAAAGAACTTAGAGTTAAATCTCTTGAATTTTTACGATTTGCAACTAGTGATGTATCAAGTTAGGGGAGGCTATCAGGCTAAGGGACAACGACTTGTCCCATACCTCACCCGAGTTCTGAAGTTGTTGACATAATTTGAATACTATGACATTTCACATATTCCATGCGATCAAAATAGAGAGGCTGATTCATTGGCAAGGTTTGCTAGTACCGATGATGCACATTAGATGGACTTGGTCCCGGTTGAAGTACTAAATAGGCCAAGTATAAACATGATGGAGATCGACCAGACACTAGAAGCGGAATCTGAAAGGGAATCGTGGATGACTCCAATTAAAGACTATTTACTACATGGAGTCATGCTTGATAAAATAAATGAAAAGCGACATGTCCTTCGCAAAGCCTCACGCTTTATTATGCAAGAAGGAATTATGTACATGAAAGGTTTCTCAGTCCCTCTACTCTGGTGTATCGCTCATGATGAGATAAAATGTGTTCCAAAAGAAGTTCATGAAGGAGAATGCGGTGATCGCATTGTGGGACAAACTCTGGCAAAGCAAATACTCTGTTATGGGTATTATTGGCCAGCCGTAAATCGCAATGTCGTTGATTATGTAAGACGATGTGATAAATGCCAGATATATGCAAAAGTCCCAAGAGATCCGCCAAAAGAAATCATGCAAAAAATCAGCCCATGGCCGTTCGTTATGTGAGGTATAGACATTATGGGTTCTTTAACGATCTCTAAAGGTGGTGCGAAGTACGCTATCGCTGTAGTTGATTACTTCACCAAATGGGCTGAGGCAAAACCTTTAGCTAGGATTACAACCTAGAAAGTAATCAACTTTATTGTCTGAAACATCATATGTCGCTTCGATCTTCGACGGACTATTGCAACTGATAACAGGACTCAATTCGATAGTGCTAAATTTAAGGACTTTGTCGAAGATATCGAATTGAAAAGAGATTTGCAGTGGTCGCTCAGCCTCAGGCAAATGGATAGGTTGAAGCAGTAAATAAAATCATCAAGTTTATTCTGAAGAAGCTTTAGGAAAACACTAGAGGCAAGTGGGTGGATGAACTCCCTACGGCATTTATGGCATATGGGATCACTCATAAGTCCACGAGTGACCATGCTCCATTCACCTTTGCCTACGGTTCTGAAGTTGTTATTCCTGTTGAACTCGAAGTCCCTTCTCATCAAGTGACTTACTATGATCCCAAAACAGATAAGGATCTCCTATTGGAATCTCTGGACTTTAAGATGAGAAGCGCGAAGAAGCCGATCTGAGGACGGTTGCACATCGGCATCGAGTCGCCTAGTATTACAACACTAGAATTCAACCGAGAACCTTCGAAATTGGCAATCTTATCTTGAAATGGGCTTTTTCTACCCCTTCACACGTGAATCCAATTTGGGAAGGACCATATGTCATTGAACAGAAGCTTGGAGAAGTAACTTTCAAGCAAGCGACTATTGATGGCATTATACTTCCAAAAGCGTGGAATATTTAACATTTACGACGCAGTTTTATGTAGTTTATTTCCCTTACATTTCAGTTGTATTTACTTTCAGAATTTGCTTCAGTATTTAATTTTCCGAACATGTAATGAGACAGTTTATGTTATTTCCTTCCATTTAATGAATAAAGTTTCAAACTTCCTTTGTATTTATGTTTCCTATTGCATTGTATACTAACTACATTACGAAACTGATTGATGTCAATATGTATGGCAGGCTCCTAGAGTTTGAAATCGATCAATCATGCGAACTCCTAATGGGATCAAACAAGATGAGCTCAATCAACTTTTTCATTTGACAACTCCTATTCACAATCCAAAGGAAGGGATACACAATAAGGAGAGAATGTGGCCAATAACCTGATGATGGAAAAACTCCTACCCGAACTGTGGAAATGAAACAAAATCAAAACGACCGAGATATGACTGATCGCTTTATAAATTGAACCCCAAATACTGAATGAAAAATAAATCAATCAAAAAGAGTACGATCTAACCACTCTCTGAAATAACTCTAAGCTCGTAGAGTACGAATTGGAGTATAAACTTAATTCGAGTGTGAACCGACCACCCACAAAATAACTCTATGTCCGCAAAGTGTGGACTAGAGTATAAACATAATTCGTATGAACTGACCACCCATAAAATAACTCTAAGTCCCAAGAGTGTGGACTGAAGTATAAATGTATATTGGGCGTAACCGACCACTCGCAAAATAATTTTAAGTCCCTAGAGTGTGGACTGGAGTACTAACGTAAATCGGCGTGAACCGACCGCTCATAAGATAATTCCGAGTCCTCAGAGTGTGGACTAGAGTATAAACATAGAATGAGTGCGATTTGTCCACCCATCAACCAAATATTATCCCCGGAGTGTGGATATAAACATGAATGAATAGATGAGTGGAGTTCGACTGTTCTCTATTCCACGACCTCCGACCTAAAACCGATTGTGGGAGTATAAACTCGCTAAGTGTTGAATATGCGATTATATGATTTTTCGTTTGATGACAACAAACATATATATATATTCGTTTAAATGTATTTGGTAATGTGCTATTTCATTTTTCACAAATTAAATAAATATTTGCTGAATAAAATCAAATAACACAGAATTTGATTTCAAACAGAAATTTTATTCAAACAAATATTTATTACAATTTTGAATAGTACAAATTCAAGCTCTCACTATACATATACAATTTTGATTACATTACATCACAATTTTACATATACAATTCCTCACTACATATCACTCACACTCGTAGTTCATCTTCAACTTCATTCCAGTTAGAATCCAGCATCTGAGCAATCTGCAAAAATATTCACTAACGCAGTAAAATTGAAAAAGAAATATTTTTGCAATATAAAATAAAATATGGATTTTGAAAATAATATTTGCCTCAGTTATTTGGGTTGTTCATCATCATTTAAATTTGAATTCATCATACACGAACAACTTATGACATATACAGTGTATCACTGTATATGCCACAAGGCCGTGCACGCCGAAATATACACTTGATCGATTTACAGGGACAAGTGAGCACAGGTCAAACCCAAATATAGGATTCAACTCAAGTGCAATAAAATAATGTCACAACTTTCAGCACAAGGTCAAATCCAAATCGGATTCAACTCAGGTGTAATTCGAAAATTAAATCCGAATACAATCATGTGGTCAAGACAACTACATACAGTCTCAAGTGAAAGCAAAAACTCAAACCAGAGGCAACTGACTATAAACAAAATACATGAAGGTCACAGTGAAGCATGAAGCAGTTCAATATCCAAGCAACAATGAAAAGTAAGGAACCAACTACACAACTACAGTAACAACTCCAGACCAACTACAAAAGCCAATGCCGAAGTCATTCTAGCAAAATGACAATGAACCAAGTGCAACTGGAAACCCAAAATTACAAGCATACAAAATGCTCAATGCAAACAACAAAAGTGCAAGCTACAACTTCAAATGAACCAGGTGAAGCAACTCAAGCTCCAAAAGACTACAACGAACACAAGTAAATGTGACAGCAGTTTAAATATACGAAGATAAGTATACAACCAGTATGCAGTGATACACAGTGGCCAAGTGGTCTGCAAAGGAATGACAAGAACAAAGCACAGTTGAATTGTCATCTGAGGATGCAGATACAAAATGCACAGTGCAAACAAATGCACCTAAGTGACACAGTGAACAAGACTACAAGTACAAAAAATCCAAGCAACAATTCATCAAAACAAAGTCAGAGCTGTGGAATAATACAACTCAAAATCGACACCGTGAACAACTGAACGGAGTCAAGTTGAAGCAGTAGTTAACAAGTAGTGTGCAACTCGAGCTTCAGAAGAATCAAGTGACACAACAATGCTCAAAGACTCGGAAATCAAATGACACGGTGTACACAAGTGAAGCCAAATGAAAATCAAGACATCATGTATATACACAATGTCAACCAAAGTAGTGGAACTGCAACAACTCAAATAAACAAAACTCAACTGTATACAAAGTGTTTCAGTGATCATAAGAACTGGACAAGCTATTATGAATGAACAAAAACAAAAATAAAAACAAAGAACAAAGTCAGGTATAGCCATGAAACAAATTAAAGTTAAGCCAGAAAACCATCAACTGGGCACATGAAGACCAACAACAGCAAATGAAGCCGCAAATAAATCATACTCAAATCTACAGACTTCAATCCAGACAAGATATGTTTCGAACCAAGTATAGTTACTGATATCAACGCAATGGAATTGAGATTCATGGAGTGGAATTCACAAATCAAATTCAATGACCGAAGTCAAAGTCAGAATCGATCAAGCCGTGGTCATCACGAAATGAATCAAAACCGTGACCATCAAGTAACGGAGTATATACGTATTCTGAACAAGTCAATACAATCTCAAGCAAACAATCGAAATCCAACAATCAAGCTATATCAGTTGACAAATTCAAATAAAGAATATACGACGAAAATCAAGGGTTATAAACCCTATATAAACAAATCATCATCGGAAAATTAAAGATAAGAGTTCGAGTACGAAGCACATAAAAGCACAAATTCTTACTGAAGCAACAATCGAACTCGTCGAAGCAACCGAAGTGAGCAACAAGGATTCGATCGAACAAGACTTCACGCAATTAACCACTGATTCGATCAATTTAGAGTCGGAGCTTCGAAAAAGCCCTAAATCTCAGAGCTAAGAGAAAACGAAGCCGCCATATTTCTTTCTCAAGATTCTCAGAGCAAATCGAAGAAGGATCGGGACATAAAGAGAAAAGGGGCCAGCTTATTATTAAGCTTAATTACAAAAAGGGTCGGCTTGTTAATTTATAGGGGCTTTATTTTTTTAAGGGTTTTAATATTTGTTTTTATTTTTAATTTCAAAAACTCTTTTAACCGTTTAAATTTCTAGTCGTGTGACCAGGGGACAAACTACGTGGCGTAGTTTGAGAATTCGCAACTCAGTGGCTGAGTTGTGGCAGGGTTTTGAGCGTAGAGTTAGGTTTAGTCGATAGTGGGTGTCGCGAGTTTACGTGTGTAAGCGCCTGACTATCTAATTTCTAGTAGAAACCTTGGGGGCGGCACGTAGGCAGAGTTTTGCCGAAGCTGGGTAAATTCAGTGTCGTTCTATTTCTGCATTTTATTCTGCTATTTTTCTATGCTGCTATTATTCTGTATTCTGTGTTGAAATCATTTTATAAGCTTCCGCAATTAATTTTTATAATTAATACCATCACCCTATTCACCACCCCTCTAGGGTGAAATCGATCCTACAAGTGGTATCAGAGCTAGGAATAGAAGTCAATTGTTGTTTTAAATATTCGTGTTACAAAAACTAATTTTTGTTTTAAAAATTTGAATTTTTAAAATGGCTTCGTTCAATTATGCTTTTGCTGAGGGTCGGTCTATAGTTAGACCACCAATGTTCAATGGTGAATATGCTTACTGGAAAAATAGGATGGAAATCTTTCTGAAAACGATTGACGCTTGGAATATTGTTAAGACAGGTTATAGAACACCGATTATAACTGTAGATAATCAGGAAGTAGATAAACCAAAGGAGCAATGGACAGAACTAGAAAATAAATTACAAAATACTAATGCTAAAGATATGAATTCTATTATCTGTTCATTGGATCAATTTGAATTTAATCGTGTCTCACATTGTCTAACTGCGTAGGAAATATGGCACACACTAGAAGTGACTCACGAAAGAACATCTCAAGTCAAAGAATCTCACCTTGCCATGCTAAGCAGCGAATACGAGAACTTCACAATGGCGAAGGAAGAAAATGTCAAAGAGATGCATGGACGACTTTCCAATATCGTTTACAAATCAAAAGCTCTTGGAAAATCATACACGGAGTTGGAGATAGTCCGAAAAATCCTCAGTCCTTCCGTGAAAATTTGAAGCAAATGTGACTGCCATTCAAGAATCAAAAGACTTAAAACAAATGAAAGTTGAAGAACTCATCGGAAATCTCAAATGAAATTCAAGGAAGAGTGTGAAGGAGGAGATACTCGAAAGAAATCAATAGCGCTCAAAGGAATAACCGAAAGTGATGATGATAACGATGATGATGACGGAGCAGCAGAACTGGCACTGCTAATAAAGAAATTCAAAAGGTGGAATCGCAAATACGGAAATCCAGCTCGAAATTAGGAATTGAAAAGCAGAATAGGTAAAGCACTAGACTACTCAGAAGAACAGAAAATCATCTGTCACAGGTGCAACAAACCCGGTCATATCAAGCAAATTGCCCATAGAATCAATTCATCCATGAAAGAAACAGAAAAGGAAAAGTTTTGCAGCCACTTGGGATGAAATGGACGAGGATGATAAAAGCACTGGCGGTGAGAGCGAAAAAGCAGATTTGTGCCTTCGAGGTGATATAACCGACAGTGATGATGATGAGCCAAGCGAGGTATCAAAACTTACTCATTCAGAGTTGCTTATATATTTTCATGAAGTAAATGACTGTTTTGAACGACTTAGGAAAAAATACGCTAAACTTGAATCACAAAAAGACACTTTGATAGAATTAAATGAACAACTTGACCAATTAGTTAAAACCTATCAAAGTAGGATCCTTAAGTGTGATAAGCGTCCAACATTTGATGAAGAAATTAAAAAATCAGAAATTAAAATGAAATCGCTTGAAAATGAAATTCTGATTTTAAAAGAGAATGAAAATACTATAAGAGAGAATTCTGTTAAAAAGTGCACACAATTGTTAAACGAAAATGAGTCTCTCAAAACACAAGTCCAACAATTGTCAACGACTTTAGATAAATTTTCAAATAGTGAAAAATCGTTGAAAATGATATTAGGAAAGCAAACTGTTAATACGGTTAGACAAGGACTTGGATATAATAAAACGAAAATTGTTGAAAGCAATATTAATCAAGTCAACTCTATATGCACAATTTGTAGAAAATATGGACACAATCACAATAATTGTTGGTATAGACTCAAACATGTGAAAACTATACCGATTTGGGTTTCAAAAGGCACAAATATAAAATTTCTCAAAGTTAAACAAATTTGAGTGCTGAAGAGAACAATTATAAATAGTTTTGGGTCTCCACAAAATTATTTTTCTAAATATTCTGCCACTAACAACCATGGACCTATAAAAACAAATAGGTCACAATTTTTTTTTTTCGTGTAGGTGTGGTGGCAGGCTAAGGAACAACAACAGTGTTCTCTGGATTTTTGGCTGTTCCAGAAACTCAACGGGCGACAAAGCAAAGTTCCTTAGCCTAGTATAAAGATGACAGAATCACAATGGGCAACCACGAAAAAAAATATTAAAGGTAAAACAGGTAATGGTATATTTATTTGAACAATATATTAAATGTGATAATCTGCACCATATTCTGAATTAAAATCAGCCAATATTGAGATAATGGAAAGATGATGATTTTGATTCTGACTTTTTAAAAATTGTTGGCCAATTATGCTTTTATGCCAGAAAACTCTGCAATCCTTGAAATACTTAATATAGATTAATTCAGATTACTAATGGTGTTATTGATTGATAATACATTTGGCTAACTATATATTCACAATTTCTTTTGACACGACTTCAATTAAAATCCTAAAGAATTTCATCTAAAAACTGTAAAAAGAATTTTAAGAATTTTTTGAAACCTTAAGAAACTGTTTGGAATAATAATGATGTTTTAATGACTGATGATTACTCATGAATATAGTTGTTTATCATATGGCTTCTAAGATTAACACTATGATATTTGTTTGATTGTTAACATGGCTTCATTTCAAATTCAAGAAAATTTCATTCTGAGATAGTTTGTTGAAATTTCACAATCTGATCTATGTCATTCAATGAGTGATAATTGAGTGAAAGTAAAATTCAGATGCAGATTACACTGGTAATCTAGTTGATAGAAAAATTACTAGTGAAACGTGATTTTTTTTTTGAAACATTTAGTAACTGCATCGTTTTTCAAAGAAAATATCTGCATATTTTTCATTTCAAATAATTTTCAAATAGCAGAAAATTTTCTTATAAAACCCCCTCGAGAAAATCATTTTTGACCATATTTTCAGATTAGTCATTTTGAAAAATCGATTTCATAATTATTTTTGAATTTGATTTTAAATGACTATTTTGACTAATCTGACTCCCTAATGATTATTGAAAAGAAAAATAGTGATTGAAAAAGTGATGAGTGTTGATATTTATCATATATTATGACTCGAGATGGTATAATTAGTAAATTCCTTTAGAAATTTAAACAAGAGTTATAAAACTTTTGTTGGTAAACAATTCGATGACCATCTCTATTTTTGTCATATTTCTAACGACCATCACTCATCAAAATTCTATATAGTTTGTCGATATGTGGTACTTTAAACAGGAATCGTTCGTTTTTCATTTTCACATTTTTTTAAAATAATAATAATAATAATAAATACCAAAGTATTCACTCTCATTTAAAAGTCCTCACGGTTATGCATGAGTGAATTACTTGGAATTTGTTATGTGCTTCCATGCTCATTTAAAGTCCTCACGGTTATGCATGTATGGAACGCATATCAAAAGTTGATTTTTAAAATAAACAAGTTGATTCTAATCCCGTTTAAAAGTCTTCACGGTTATGCGTGGTTAGAATATACTTGAATTCATTTTATTAAATAAAATTGGAATACTACTAATCTCATTTAAAAGTCCTAACGGTTATGCATGGTTAGTAGATATTCAAATTCCTGATATAAATATACCATAAATAGACACAACTGTATGGTTTTATATGATGACATAATTCCCATCATTCTAAAAGTGGAACATGCGCCTAACAAAATATTTATGATTTTTGTTTGATTTTTTATTGAAATTTAATATTTATATTCAATTGAGTTTTAATGTTGGATTAATATCGACCACTTTATCTCTATTTTCTCTAACACTATTACTCTTTTGCTGATAACAAAAGGGGGAGAGAAAAGGTAAGATTTTGTCAAATAAAATCAAGCAAAGGTCAAATATTTTCCATTTGCATCTAGGCTCGTTTGCATATTATTTAATTGTATGCATATTTATAGGGGGAGCTTTGTGTAGAGAGGAAGCATTTAAATAGGGGGAGCAATTAGAGCATATCAATGATCAAATACATTTAACATATTCAAAATCTTAAATATATGTTTGTTATAATCAAAATGGGGAGATTGTTGAATATGCGATTATATGATTTTTTGTTTGATGATAATAAACATATATATATTCATTTAAATGTATTTGGTAATTTGCTATTTCATTTTTCACAGATTAAATAAATATTTGCTAAATAAAATTAAATAACACAGAATTTGATTTCGAACAGAAATTTTATTCAAACAAATATTTATTACAATTTTGGATAGTACAAATTCAAGCTCTCACTATACATATACAATTTTGATTACATTACATCACAATTTTACATATACAATTCCCCACTACATATCACTCACAGTCGTAGTTCATCTTCAACTTCATTCCAGTTAGAATCCAGCATCTGAGCAATCTGCAAAAATATTCACTAACGTAGTAAAATTGAAAAAGAAATATTTTTGCAATATAAAATAAAATATGGATTTTGAAAATAATATTTGCCTCAGTTATTTGGGTTGTTCGTCATCATTTAAATTTGAATTCATCATACACGAACAACTTGTGACATATACAGTGTATCACTGTATATGCCACAAGGCCGTACACACTGAAATATACACTTGATCGATTTACAGGGACAAGTGAGCACAGGTCAAACCCAAATACAGGATTCAACTCAAGTGCAATAAAATAATGACACAACTTTCAGCACAAGGTCAAATCCAAATCGGATTCAATTCAGGTGTAATTCGAAAATTAAATCCGAATACAATCATGTGGTCAAGACAGCTACATACAGTCTCAAGTGAAAGCAAAAACTCAAACCAGAGGCAACTGACTATAAACAAAATACATGAAGGTCACAGTGAAGCATGAAGTAGTTCAATATCCAAGCAACAATGAAAAGTAATGAACCAATTACACAACTACAGTAACAGCTCCAGACCAACTACAAAAGCCAATGCCGAAGTCATTCTAGCAAAATGACAATGAACCAAGTGCAACTGGAAACCCAAAATTACAAGCATACAAAATGCTCAATGCAAACAACAAAAGTGCAAGCTACAACTTCAAATGAACCAGGTGAAGCAACTCAAGCTCCAAAAGACTACAACGAACACAAGTAAATGTGACAGCAGTTTAAATATACGAAGATAAGTATACAACCAGTATGCAGTGATACACAGTGGCCAAGTGGTCTGCAAAGGAATGACAAGAACAAAGCACAGTTGAATTGTCATCTGAGGATGCAGATACAAAATGCACAGTGCAAACAAATGCACCTAAGTGACACAGTGAACAAGACTACAAGTACAAAAAATCCAAGCAACAATTCATCAAAACAAAGTCAGAGCTGTGGAATAATACAACTCAAAATCGACACCGTGAACAACTGAACGGAGTCAAGTTGAAGCAGTAGTTAACAAGTAGTGTGCAACTCGAGCTTCAGAAGAATCAAGTGACACAACAATGCTCAAAGACTCGAAAATCAAATGACACAATGTACACAAGTGAATCCAAATGAAAATCAAGACATCATGTATATATACAATGTCAACCAAAGTAGTGGAACTGAAACAACTCAAATGAACAAAACTCAACTGTATACAAAGTGTTTCAGTGATGCACAAGAACTGGACAAGCTATTATGAATGAACAAAAACAAAAATAAAAACAAAGAACAAAGTCAGGTATAGCCATGAAACAAATTAAAGTTAAGCCAGAAAACCATCAACTGGGCACATGAAGACCAACAGCAGCAAGTGAAGCCGCAAATAAATCATACTCAAATCTATAGACTTCAAACCAGACAAGGTATGTTTCGAACCAAGTATAGTTACTGATATCAACGCAATGGAATTGAGATTCATGGAGTGGAATTCACAAATCAAATTCAATGACCGAAGTCAAAGTCAGAATCGATCAAGCCGTGGTCATCACGAAATGAATCAAAGCCGTGACCATCAAGTAATGGAGTATATACGTATTCTGAACAAGTCAATACAATCTCAAGCAAACAATTGAAATCCAACGATCAAGCTATATCAGTTGACAAATTCAAATAAAGAATATACGACGAAAATCAAGGGTTACAAACCCTATATAAACAAATCATCATCGGCAAATTAAAGATAAGAGTTCGAGTACGAAGCACATAAAAGCACAAAAGCATAAATTCTTACCGAAGCAACAATCGAACTCGTCGAAGCAACCGAAGTGAGCAATAAGGATTCGATCGAACAAGACTTCACGCAATTAACCACTGATTCGATCAATTTAGAGTCGGAGCTTCGAAAAAGCCTTAAATCTCAGAGCTAAGAGAAAACAAAGCCGCTATATTTCTTTCTCGAGATTCACAGAGCAAATTGAAGAAGGATCGGGACATAAAGAGAAAAGGGGTTGGCTTATTATTAAGCTTAATTACAAAAAGGGCCGGCTTGTTAATTTAAAGGGGCTTTATTTTTTTAAGGGTTTAATTTTTTTTATTTATTTTTAATTTCAAAAACTCTTTTAACCGTTTAAATTTCTAGTCGTGTGACTAGGGGACAAACTACGTGGCGTAGTTTGAGAATTCGCAACTCAGTGGCTGAGTTGTGGCAGAGTTTTGAGCGTAGAGTTAGGTTTAGTCGATAGCAGGTGTCGCGAATTTACGTGTGTAAGCGTCTGACTATCTAATTTCTAGTAGAACCTTGGGGGCAGCACGTAGGCAGGGTTTTGCCGAAGCTGGGTAAATTCAATGTCGTTCTATTTCTGCATTTTATTCTGCTATTTTTCTGTGCTGCTATTATTCTGTATTTTGTGTTGAAATCATTTTATAAGCTTCCGCAATTAATTTTTATAATTAATACCATCACCCTATTCACCCCCCCTTAGGGTGAAATCGATCCCCGGAGTGTGGATACAAACATGAATGAATAGATGAGTGGAGTTCGGTTGTTCTCTATTCCACGATCTCCGACCTAAAACCGATAGTGGGAGTATAAACTCGCTAAGGATGGAACTCGACTGTCCTATTTCTAGCCTTGCCAAATCAAAACCAGGGCAGTAGCATAGTTGCTCAAAAAACCATTGAATCTGATAGCGTAACACTAAAGCCCGAGCCTAGTGTTTGATATGACTTGAGGCCATGACCGCTTGAAGCCCTTGGGACGAAGTTGGTGAATTGTTACCAGAATTTACAAACAACGAATTACAAGTGCATTGAATGGAAAGTAGTTCAACTACTTAAATAACAATTCATATGAGAGCTCAACATATAACAAAAACTTTTATTCACATAACATGTTTTGAGATCTCAGTACAAGTTATTTCAAAAAATCGGGATTCTTACCCGTACAACCACAACTAGTAAAAGAAACGACTATGCAAACTATATACATTGAGCCAAAGCGGCAGCTATTTTTTTGACTTCCTCCCTTTTTGGATTTCTCGAGAGTAGAGCCACTTGTGCTTCTCTTTCTGGACCCATTACAACCTTTAGCAGGAGTGCTTGTAGAGCTAATGGGAAGTTCACTGGGAATCGAACCGCCAAGTGAATAACTTGCAGCGGCACAAGATGAGGATCATCTATGTCCACCTCGGTCGGTTTAGTTTTAACTTTTCTTTTCAACAACTCCTCCTTTCTAATTTGTTCTTTTAAGCTAACCTTGCCGGCGTGTTCGAAGATGCCAACAATCATTACTTCATCAAACTCATCTATTGGAAGCGGCTCTTCGACCATATCGTCATTAAGAGCCCTGATGACTTGAGATCAGGCCCTAGTATATCAACAGTTGCCAGATCCTCAGCTGGTTTCTCCTGTTGTTCTGTAGCAGCACCATATTTAAGAGTCTGACTAAGGCCCGAAAGACATGCAAAATTTGATAAAAACAGAAAGATTAGCTCAAAATCATTGCGCGTGAAGAATAAAACTTCTCATATATTGAGGAGTAAAGTGCGATACCCGCATCCAGTTGGCTCTATATGGTTGCTGGTGTACCTCCTTTCTAAGATAGGGGATAACATCTTGGACCGGTAGCCGGGCTTGTCTGGGTCATAGCTATGGTCCTGCTCCATATCGAGACAGATTGGTGTTTCGGCTGCGTGGATTGAAGAGGGACCCTTAGGATCAGTCCTTGAAGATCCGGAAATATGTTCTCCTCCCTCGGTAGGTGCAGAAGCATTGAAGTATCGAAGCTTTGCGACAGCTAAATCCAAGGGTTCGTTTCCATAAAGAATTTCCCTTGCTAATTCTTCTTCATTGAGTTGGGCTTCACCCAGTTCTTTTATCTTTATCTTGATAATATGCTCCCAAGCTTCAGTGAGTGATTCAAGATAACCCTCACCGAGAAAACTTAAGTCGTGGTGGATAATGACTTTGGCATTATATTTAACGATCAACGGGTTAAATAAGTCCTCAATCTCATTTCTACCGTACTCTATAACAGTTCCACTTGGAAGTTAACTTGTTCAATCATCTCTTTTCGACCCTCTTCTCATGCTTCCTCTTTAAGAGCTTCGATTTTAGCAAGTTGCTCGTCGAGTTTAGCTTTCAGGCTCCTGGCCACAACAATTTCCTCGCAGTATTTCTACGATTCTTCTTGGGCTTCAATTTTCTCCTCCCTTTCCTTCTTGAAAAGTTCTTCAAATTCCTCAACATGGTGAGCCAAAGCATCCTTTTCCTTTTGCAAGGAAGTCCTTTTCTAAAGCAAGTTCCCTACTACGATGAAGTGCTGCGTCGAGTTCCTTTTTATGAGAAACTTCAAAATAGCTTACCGCCTCTGCCATTTCCTTGGCCTTTTTCTCCGCTTTACCAAGTTGAGTTTTTAATTCTAACAATTCAGCATTCTGATGTTGATTATGTCCTTATCGTGTATAGCTTCCAACTTGAGGCGGTCTATTTGATTTTGTCGCTCAATGGATACTCCAAAGACTTTTTCCGCCAAGTGTATAAACGATTCGTGCTGCACGAATACACCATTGACGCATGCGAGAGAACTCTCCTTGGCGTGCCCGAGAATTATATGAATGGAAGGAATTTGAGCCCATCAAATCAAATTTTTGGAAAAGTCGCATTGAGCTCGACCAGCTTCTCTGCTGTAGAAACATCGGGAGCAGTAGTTGTCAAAGGCGGATCAGAGTTAGCAATTGGATGTTTGCCTGATCAACATTCACGAGAATGTTTAGATCTTGAGGAGCCGAAACGTTGCTCGTGAGATGTGGCGATATGAGGGCCACGGTAGGAAGGCTTACTCAAGTTGGAAAGGGATCGACATGGTTTGTCGACTTGGGAAGGCATATTTTAGCTCATAAAGGAGGGATCGACATAGATGACTGAATATGGATCGGCATGGTCAAATAATGAAGAGATCGGCATAATCAAGTGGGTAAGTCACACTTTAACTCATAATGAAGGGGTCAGCATATCTTATGAAAGGATAAGGACCGACATACTTAGGTCCACCAAAGAGGGGTCGACATGTTCAATTTATAGGGTTCACTGTGCTTCATTAGAGAAGATGAAACAGTATAAATCAAGGACCAAAATGCATTCTTGTGTTCGACACTCAATAACTCGAGCTCTGTTAATCCAAATGACTTGAAAATTAGAGATTAAATTTATTTAAGCATACAAAAGCCACTATACGGATCGCTGTCCAAAAATCGACCAATGAAAGGATCGGTACCGATCCCTCTTCATGGGGATTTGGACCTAGCGACCCCTCTGGTGGACCCATATGGGTTAGAAGGTCCTATAGCCGAAGTTTCAAAGAGATTGGTGGTGATCTTCATCTATAAATACTAGCCTAAGGGGTTATTCTTACCACAGCATGATACCTAAAGACTGTTATTAATAAGGGCGAATTAAGTTGAAGGACAAAAATTTCTATATTTTTTGCCTCAAGGACACGACCTCAATATTTTTACCATAAGGACAAACATTCCTCTAAAATTTATTCACAAGGACAAACATTTTCCAAAATTATTCATAAGGACAACAAAACTGATACCGAGCTAAAAACTGCTACCGATAACTACAAACTGATACCTAAAAACTGTTATCAATAACTAAAAACTGATACCTACAGAAAGTTGTCATTCGGATAAAATATTGAAGGTCTGTCCTTGAGGCTAAAAAACTGTGAAATTTTGTCGTTGACAATAATTTTCTGTATTAATAATTAAAAAGTGATAACTAAAGAAAGTTGTCCCTAAGACTAAAATAGTGAAGGTCCATGCTTGAGCCTAAATTGGTGACAAAATTTTGCGCTTACAAAAATTTCCTTTTCAATTAAATTGGTTGGGACAAAAAATTTAGATGTGGACGGTTTTCAATCGAAGCCCTAATTCTCAACCTCTCCACGCCTTTATTTTCTGCTGCTTAAAAAGAAAAAACGAAACCACGCGATTTCCTTCGCTCTGCAAAACAACTTCAAGATCTCGCCAACACTTCAGGCGATTTGGCTTCAGGTATCTCGACTTCGGTTATAGCTTCAGGCGATTCAGGATCCCGACTTCAAGTATTGGATTTCGCCCTGGTCACTTGTTCATTTGCGTTTATTTGGGTTTATTGAAGCTTTCTATTGTAGATTACTTATTTGTTGGCCATTTGAAACATGGAGGTTCATAGAGATCTGAATCAGTAGGTGTTTTAGTACCACATCCAAATATATGTTGTTTATTGCAGTTAATAGTGAATGCACAAATGAGTTGTATGTAACATAACCATTTTTAACGTAGTATTGAACTCCATTTCTATTAAGCAAACGTTGCTATAGATTATATGGTAAAATTTTAAAGTGCTGAAGAGTCTGAACATAGTTTCAAAATTTAATTGTGGATTTTTAGCTAATGTGCTTGAGAAAGATAACCGTGTAGAAGATAAGCTAAACGTGAAAGATGATATTACCTTTTGTTTGGCACTGGTTCGACTATGTAATTTATGCTTTCATAAACTTATTTTGTTCTATTCCTATCTAACCCTCTTGATGTTCTATTATTGCGTAAGGCATCCTTTCCTATAACAGATTGACAATAGAGACATCTTCATGGTTTTGTTATTTATTATTACTTGAAACCTCGCAAAAAAACCGTTTTCACAAGGATTGGGAGAGATCATGCAGTATCAGTTTCAATATGCATTTCTAATTATTTCTTGACAAAATTATGTCACCAATAAGTGGCAGGATTCAAAATTTGCTTAACTCTCTTTATATAGACTGTTAGCCCAAAAACAGAAGGTGATCAGTTCTTTCCAAAAATATCGAGTGCTGAGTCCATATGACCATTTTGTTGCATGGAAAATCACGGACATGAACATTTATAGGGCTATAAACATAGCATAAATATTCATTTTGTAAAGTTTTAAAGATATACAACATATACTTTATAAATTAGGATAAGGCTAAGTTGTATTGCAACTCAGGTCTCCAAAACCATTAAACCTACTAAACTGGCATTTTTCCTTGAACTTGGTGAAAGATAAACATAGGAAATATGCTATACTAGGTAATACTTTAGACTATGAATGCATATAAATGTAGAAAATTACACAATAACAAAGCATATATAAAGTTAAAAAAGACAGGAAACAATTATTAATACAAATAAAAGTAGGCAAGCCAATGAGAAATTATAACATGCCTTCTTTTAAATGGTGTAAAAATACTTCCATTAGCATGAATTTAAAAGGCTGTGATATGAAACTGAATAAATTTTTAGGAAGAAACTATTTGAATTTGTTGGCGTTCCTTCCAAATATGGAGTAGTGGAGTTTCTGTCAGAGGAGTAGAATAAATAATGCTACAGTTAAAATAGTTTAGTGAAGGGTAAGACATAGAGCAGCTTGAAGGAAAATGAGGAAATTATTGGTGATACAGTAAACTAACAGTAATATATTAGAAAAGAAAGATTGTACATAGAATTTTTTGCTTTCGTCGATTAATTTGATTAATATTGCTTTTGTCGACTAATTTGATGCACTTTTTTTATCATAATTTTATTCTTTTGGCAAAGTTCATTGAAATTTGATTACATGCAGGCAGATTAGTTTTTCTAAAGTTGACGAACCTTTCAAGGTTGAAGAAGCCGAGAGCGAGCTAACCATGCTGCCATTGTCTGAGAAGGTGAATTAGTTACTATCTTTTTTTGAAGAGTTATGCAAGATAAGTTGTTCTAAACTATATATTGGTAGTTTTCACTCAGATGGTTTGAAATTATTGTTTTTATAGCTACTTGTAATTGGTCGAAATGGCTTTTGTTGGATCACATGTTTGTAAGGAGGCTTTGGAGCGTGGTTTATCTGTTTCTAGCTTAAGCAGGTACTGGGAAATCTGTATTAGTCTTGATTACTCATTCATGTTGGGCACGTCTAGTTTTGTTATTAAGTGCATTTCATTTTGGTACGTAATTCTGTTGTGACTTAGGTATAAGCTTGACTTGATGTAAGTTGGGTATAAAACTATGTACTTTTCTTCCATACGTTAATCTTCACTGTCCCTATTTTCTTAGTATAAAACTGAAACATGTTATTTGCAAGAAGATGACATGCATGTAGCATTACATATTTTTTTACAAAGGAATTTAAGTTGACATGGAGACAAGAAGATAATTTGATTACTAGTCACATGTCTATGTATGGTAAATTCACATGTTTAATTATGTATGGTAAACCAGCTGTTTTGCCTATTTTACTCATATATTATAGCTAGAGATATATTTGATTACTAGTCAAGTTGATTTACTTGCAAATCATTGATATACTGATATACATAAATACAGACACATTACATACATATTCATAGTTTCATACATGTATGTATGTATGAATACAATGTAGCATTAAATTCACCAGGCATCCATATCAGCTTGAGCTGGATAAGTGAGATTTCATGCTTATATCAACTCATTTTTTATTACTTCATTTACTATGAATATATAACTTATTATTTCCTAATTTTATAACGTAATATTCTTAAATTTTGATTTTAACACGATTTTTTCTCCATCAACGCTCTGTCAAGAAATACCTAATAGCATGTAATAAAATATAGATTAGTTACTGGGTAAAATTATCATTAAGGTTTCTTCCAAGGTTCGAAAACTCGGTTTCGGTCTCGGTTTCGGTCATTTGAAATTTTGTTTGTTTCGGTCAGTTTCAGTCATTTCGCTTGTTTCGGTTTTTGTTTCGGTTTCGGTCTTGATATTGGATTTTTGCATTTTTAAAGAAAACGTAACGATAAACGATTCAAATTCATATAGAAATATAGCATACAATAAAATAATAATGTTACATACAACACTACTACATCCAGAAATTATTTCTCGAAGCTACATATGGATTGTTTTCATAATTTTCTTCATCTTCTTGTGTTGTATAATATGATGGATAACCATATTGCATTTGTCCTGGGCCCATAAATGTCGCCATCATATTATCAAAAGACGATGGTTCATCATTTTGTGTTGTATATGTAGCTTGACTATTTTGATCACTCGAGATATCACTATATGAGTTACCACCTGTATAGTCAGAAGTAGAATACCTATATGTTGGTGGATCAGTTGAAGTATGTGGATTGTGGTGCTCATAATCATGTTGATGTCCGAATTCAACATTTAAATTATTATCTCTTCGGTTAGGATTGCCGCCCGCACCCCTTCTTCTTGAATATGTTTGAGTTGGTCTATATAATTCACCACCATCACTAGAACCAATACCATAATTACTTGTTAAACCAACGTCACTTCCACCTGCATTACCATGATCATCATTTGACGAGCTGTTACTATTTTCATTGATTTGACTCTTTGTTGCTCGTGCATGTATGCCATCAACAGCAGCGACTGCATCATTCAATGTATTGGTCATCCAAGGGTCATTGTCCAACAAGGGTGGTTCAATTTCAGTAGTCCATTCTGCTAATGGATCCTCTTCATGGAATATGTAGTCTAGATCGATCAACTGACTTTCAGTGTCGCGGCGTCTTGAATTTTCTGCTCTTAGTCTCATGTTGTAATGCACATATACCAATTTTTCAAGATTTTTCATTTTTATTATATTTCGTAATTTTGTATGAATCATTGAAATTGTAGTTCAGTTTCTTTCGCGGTTTGAAGATGAAACTGTATGGCTTAAAATATGCATTGCTAAACGTGTTAAATTTGGAGCATATCTCTTCCAAGACCACCATTGAGCGGGAAAACATGTCTTTACGGCTGCATATGCTTTTGCAGAATCAAATGCACCAATTTTCATTCTATATCTTTCTACCTGTGATGTGAAGTTAAATATTTAATATATCTTAAACATTAAATGTTTAACATAACTATTATATATGTTAGTTTTACCTTTTTTTCAATTTCATTTTGTTTTACAATGTCTGGCACCATTCTTTCAATGACGTTAAATCCGTTTAATACTTCTCCATCGTTTATTGCATCCTCATATTGAATGATAGGATTAAGAAAATAACCTACATAGGAAAGATTTAAAATATTATTGAAATGTTATATATTTTATTATTTCTATGACGATAAGATAAAACAAATTACCTGCGGCGTGAAGAGGTCGATGTAACTGTCTTTTCCATCTTTTGTCTATTATATCCCACCATTTTTGGCATTGCCTTCCACCAACATTTTTTCTGATCGATTCTTTTGCTCGATCCATTGCTTTATAAAGATATCCCATATCTGCTTTGTCATCACTATCTATCATTCGTAAAACTTTCACCAATGGCTCAAAAACAAGGATGATAGAAGCAACACCGGTCCAAAAAGCATTGTTGTAAATCAGTGTAGAGACAATATTTGCTATTCTTTTGTCTTTAGTATTGAGTCTAGGAACTCTTGATGTCCACTCTCTTGAAACAATCATCCGTCTCAGGTCATCTTTATGTTTATGAATAGAGTCCAGTGCGATGAAATGTGTTGCAAATCGTGTCACTGTCGGTCTAATCAATTCTTTATTGTTGGTTTCTTTTCTCATAATGGAAAGTAATCAACCATGATTGTGTATAAATGTTGTTATTAACTGACAATTTGTGATAACGGTTGTTACCTCTGGTTCTTTGGAAATATCTTCTAAAATTAAATTAATGCAGTGTGCCGCACATGGTGTCCAATATAAATGCCTTCTTTTCTGCATCAATAATTGACCGGCAGCTTTGTAGTTTGCTCCATTATCTGTAACAACTTGCACTATTCTATTTTCGCCGATTGTTTCAACGACATCATCCATTAATCCACAAATATATTCTCCACTTTGGAATTCATTCGTGGCATCCACAGATTTAATAAATACCGTTTCATGGATAGAGTACACGAGAAAATTTATTATTTTTCGACGATTCTGTGTACTCCAACCATCACACATTAATGTGCAACCATATTCATCCCAGAAATTGTGCAATGTTTTAATATATTGTCCAATTTCTTCTATTTCCATTTCAAGATACGAGTGTGATATTTCATATGCAGTTGGTGGATCAATTTCACGACCGCATTCTGCAATCGCGTCAACCATTGTCGTATAATATGGACTATTAGCAACGTTATGCGGAATATGGTTGAAAAAAAAGAACTTAGAAATTGCTCGACCTATATGTTTTTTGGCATCTTTAATACCTTTCATTGTAGATTTAATAGAAGGTTGAGTTCTACCTCTTCGTTTTTGCATGTATGAGTCGATTCGTCCATCAGCATCATTCTCAAAATCGTCATCTGCTCTGATAGATTTTCCAACAATATTAGATCTGTGCAACGTTTGACTTGAACCACCACCCGATCATCGAACAGTATGAGATCTGCTCAACTCTTCATTTCTAAATGCATCTCTGCTTTGCCACATGACAATGTTGAAGTTCTTCATCATCTTCAGTTTCATTGTCTGATAGTTGGTGCGGTCTGCTCATTAACTTCTCTTGTAAGCGTTGTTTGTCTAGTTTTTCTTTACTTCGTCCATTTCTCTTTTGAATGATATGTGATCGAACAAGTTGTTTAACTTCTTTAAGGACAATTAGACATGCTGATATATCGCCGCCAACTCCTGCCAGATGTTCTTTCAAACGTGTCACACCACCGCCATTAATTAGTTTATTGCAGAAGTTACATTTTGTTTTTCGAAGATTGTCGTCGATCGCAGTACCATAATTCCAACCAATTTCATTTGGATTTGCCACAACGTACCTGCGATTATAAATAAACGATACAATATTCCAAATCAAATCAAAAATAAAATACAAATGTATAAATAACATTCATCGAAGTCGTCAGAATTCATTGTTCAAGTTCTACATTTCGAGTCCAATATTCCAGTCTAATGTTCAAGTCCATATTCCAGTCCAACGTATTCAAGTTCAACATTCAAGTCCATATTCAAATCAGCATATTCAAGTCCAATATTCAGGTCAGTACAACATATTCAGATCAGTTGACTTATTTAAGTCGGTTCAACATATTCAAGGCCGTTTGCATATGCAATATCAAACAATATCCATGTTCAACATATAGTAGGAAAAAGGCAAGGCTTAAAAATAAATAAACGATACAACATTCCAAAGTCAATAATAAGCAATTTAATATTTCAAATCAAATCAGAAATAAAATACAAATGCATTAATAACATTCATCGAAATCGTCAGAATTCATTGTTCAAGTTCAACATTTCAAGTCCAATATTCCAGTCCAATGTTCGAGTCCATATTCCAGTCCAACATATTCAAGTTCAACAGTCAAGTCCATATTCAAATCAGCATTTTCAGGTCCAATATTCAAGTCAGTACAACATATTCAGGTCAGTCGACTTGTTTAAGTCGGTTCAACATATTCAAGGCCATTTTCATATTCAATATCAAACAATGTTCAACATATAGTAGGAAAAAGACAAGGCTTCTAAAAATGAAAACAATGCTTATATTTACCGTTTATGTCAAAAAAATAAAATAAAAATAAAACAAAACAACACAACGCTTTCGAACACAGGGACGTTATTTCTTTCGAACTAAGCATATGAGTTAAAAAGAAAAGGCCGAGCACGAAACAGAAACATACAGACGCGATTAAAAAAAAGCGAAAGCAAGCTAGGGCAGAAATTTCACCTTCGATCCGATCGACTGTTAGCGAACTGGAAGAACCGAAGCCGAGCTCCTCTGCTAACTCGAAGAACGGTGACGCTAGTTGAAGCCGAGCTCCTCCTCCTTGCTTCAGTGCCGCGAATTGAAGCCGAACAGCGCGCGAATTAGGCAAATCGATGGATTATTTTTTTGCTCGAATTGAGAGGATTGCTAAAGCCTGAAGCACAAGTGGTAATTAATTTACATATGCTCGAATCGGTGGATTATTTATAAGCGATTTTTTTTAGCTTTTCACTGTTGAAGCACGAGATGTTTTATTTTGCCTTTTCAACTTTGGATTTTACGTAATTCGTTTTCATGTTGTTTATTAACATGTTCGCAGCTGATTTTTTTTTTATCGCGCAGTTTAACCGAGACGGGATTTTGACAGACGGAACCGATACAAGATGGTCGGAATCTCGTGGTTCCGGCCGAATTCTCAATCAATGGTTTCTTCTTCTAATGCATTTGTGCATATTTCCTGAAGTGACTGCAAATCGACTGTTGTTGTTGTAGGAACAGAGTTGTTATATTTTGATGTTTTGCTTTGATGCACTCTTTCATAATATCAGAAACCGCCCTCTGATATTTTTAGCAAGAAAAGAGCTTGTTTAATCATTAATATCTTTTGTTCTACTTTCAAAACTGACTATAGGATATAGCCTTACCTGTATAGAATAAGGGCCATATACAACCAAGTAGACTGGAAATAGGATATAGCCTTACCAGTGCCATTCTCATTACACACACTATTTCATTATGCACAAATCTGGTGAAGTATGAAACGAGAATGACATAAATCTATTAAATAATAGTAAAGCAGAAGATTTTCTGACTCTCTCCTTGATTCTAGGAATTTTTTCTCTTCTCCTTGATTCTCTCTTTAGATATTTTATTTTCAAATTCTTTAACTTATTACTTTACACTTATTGTACTAATTCTCTTTTATTATTTTTCATTTTGGTACATGTATCCTAAAGTTTATATAATAATTATTTACATATAATTTATCAGCGACCTTCTAATATTTTATATTTAAGTCCGCACATTTAGGTTAATTAAATAATCCAAAATTTAAGCTATTTAGATAAATTCATTTAATATTTCTTATAAATACCAAAGAATGACAATTTAAATATGTATAACACTTAAACAACTAAACCATAATATTAATCTTTCATTCAACTATAAAGATATATAAATCACATAAACCAATAATAAAAAATTGTAGTTAATTTATTTTAATGAATTTATCATACATGTCATTGTAAATTCTACTTTAACTTCAAATACCTACTTTTAAAATTACCATAATTATTCACAAAATTTACCTCACCTTTCTTTCTAATATTTTACTTTTCACCTATGTATCCATTAATTATGTGATCTAAATTTAAACTAATTAGATAAATCCAACTAACTAATATTCGTTAATTCGTTTACTAATTTATGAAAATATCAATATGTACACCATATTCATATTAACAATATTGAACAAAATGATTAATGTAAAGATACCTAAGTTATATAACTTAAAGAACTTAAAGTGAATACATAAATAATAATAATAAATCTTTTTTTCACGTTTCTCTCAATTAATTTATCATGAAATGCATTACAAAATTATATTTTTTGTACTCTGATTACCTACATTATAAATTTTCTATAATCATTTATAGCTTCCCCTCAATTCCTTTACAATATTTTACATTTAAGGTCATATATTGTAATCAATTACATAACTTCAAAACTATTTAAATAATTTCACTATGCAATTTTTCACCAATTTGTCAAATAAGTATGATCAATATGAACCATATTCATATTAACAAAAATGACGAAAAAATTCATTCAAATATATAAATACATCAATCACATAACATAAATTATATTCATAAATAATAATTACAAGTTTAAAGTTTTATTTATTTATATCAATATGTGGATCATGCATTACATTGTAAAACCTTTTTTAACGTCAAAAACCTACATTTTGATTTATCCAATTAGTTACAAAACATTTCACAATATCACCTACCATTGTATACTAAACTCGATATTTTCAAATTAATTATGTGATCTTGAATTTAAATTATTTAAATAAATTCAATTAATAAATTTTTATTAATTCATCTAATAAATGCTAAGATATAACGGTTTCAATATGTATACCATATTCATATCAGGCGCAAAGGTGGTAAAATTAGTTTTTCATTTAAATACAAAGATATAAAAGTCACATAATATAAATAATATGCATAAGCAATATTTCCATATTTAATATATTATTCATATATCTATATTTTTTATATTGTATTACATTGAAAAATTCTGTTTTTAGCCTCAAATACGTACATTTTAACATTTTTACAATTATTTCCTAAACCGCCCTCAATTGTTATCTATTATTTTATATTTAAATCCATGTATCCAAACTACTTACGAAATCTCAAATTTAAATAATTTCAATGAATAGTTAATCTATTCTTCTAATGAATCATAAAAATATATGTCAATTTTAACACACACACTCACATTACGGAAAATTGTAAGACTATTTTTTTATTCAACTATAAAGATATATAAATCACATAACATAAATTATGTACATAAACATCATAACAAATTAATTTATAAATAAGTTATAATTCCTTTATATTAAGAATTTATCATACATTATATTACAAAATTATGTTTTAGCTTCAATATATCAACATCGAAATTATACAATTTTTTTACAAAATTCCTCTCAATTCTTCATATCGTTTATTTTCAAGTCCATGTATGTAAACTAATTACATAATTTTATATTTGATTTATTTAAACAAATTTCATCAAATAATATTTTTCAGTTCATTTAAAAAATTACTAACATACGTCAGTTTCAACATGTATGTTATATCCATATTAACAAAACTGAATAAATTACTTTATTATTATATATATGTGTGTGCGCACGTGCGCTATACAACATAAATTATACACAAACATAATACAAGTTTTAATTTATAGTTCATTTATTTCACTAAATTTATCATACATTATATAACAAAGTTCTCATTTTAACATTAAAGATATAATATTATATTTTACAATATTACCGTGTGCAACGCACGGGTTACACACTAGTATTAAAGTCATGAATCACAACAAGCTACACATGTTTCCTTTGACAAGTTCAAATGTAATAACGCGAGACAAAAATAATTAAAAATAAAAAACCTTGCATTTTCCATCCTATGCTTATTTACGCAAATTTTACCTGAATTTTTTTGGCATTACCGGTAACTGTAGTTTTATTATTTTGGACTATACCTATCTAAAATTTAGCTTTGCCTATTTTTACCCAATTTGTCATAATTACTTTGCGTTGAAGAAAGAATTCTCTGTACCAACTAAAGCTAGCTCATATTTAAAAATAATAATACTTAGAATATATGTGGATTAATATAACTTATGATACTGCACGCTTTTTGCACGTACACATCATGCATATGCCAAGTTAAGTTGATCATAAGGACTGATTATTTTAGTTAGTTTTGCCTCACTATATTATTGCCTTGCCAGGCAAATTGTTGTGTAGCTAATTGGAAGTCTTCTCTCCGGCTAATTAGGTACTAAGCAAATTTATGATTGATATATACTCCTACATACAAGTTAAATAAGGATATACTCAAAGTTACATAGAAAAACCATTGATAAAGATTTGATCATGGTAAGTAAAGGATTTTGTTAATCAACCGAGAAATGTTTGAATATTAAATTGTTAATCACGGTAAGTAACGATTGTACTAATTAACCAAAAAATACTCAAAATATTCTACAAAGAACAAGAGTATTATATATTGATTTTATGGGGTATTAAATATTACATCACTGTCATCCTATTTTCAAACATTACGCATCCTTCTTTGGCAGCTTCTTAAAAAATTCAAATAGCAATACTTTTGACACTTCAGAGTCAACTACTCATACATATCAACTTCCACTTCCATTTATTGTGTGCTTGAATTGTTTAGTTCTCAAGCCATTTATCTGGCCTACCTGCACATTGGAATGAAATGGCTATCTGAAATCTATAAAATTTGACCATTATGATGATTTTTCCACGTTACTATATGTTTGCACTAATCCAAAATCAATCACTCTAGTTTAGAGTTAACATACTAAGTACAACATTATTTATCAATTTTATCACTTCCTCATACAACAAATGATTAGAATACTACAATTTAGAATGCAGGAGATATATAAACTCAATTAATCATCAGGCTGTGCATGGAATGTGAAAAGGAAAGAAAATCATCTGTTGCAAATTAGGAATAAGCATACGAAGCTTTTGATCAATAAGTTTCCAGCAAAACGTTACAGCAGCGAGTCCCATTGTTTGAAAGTGCAGACAGAAGACAATCCAAGGATTAAGACAAGGAAGATACACGTGGTACAGATGATAAAATAAATTAGGATATAACTATCAAACAATTGCCCTACTTGTGGATATTTGTTAAGAGAAATGCCAAAGTTTTCGTTGTATGAACACTTTTTGTTTTTTGTTTTTTTGTTTTTTTTTTGAAATGGTACTTTCGAATCACTTAACCACTTGGACAATGATGTTTGTCATTGTATGAACATTTTATAAGCAAGTAAACATTAAATGATCAAACAAATCAATAACTTAAATGTTTCACTGAACCGGATGCAGTAAGTGTTTACTAGTTCATGGCAGTGAACCTTTTTTTACTTCATAGAGTAGCTCTGTACAATTCATAATTAAAATCAGCATATATTCATATATCCATATTTTATTGCCTGTAAGTTTTTGAGGTCATCTTCTATCATTCATTTGATGGAGATATGGAGATACAGAACGTAGGTTCAAACAAATTGAAACATCACAAAAATAAAGGGTTTCATGTCTCTGTAAATCTAGACAATAATAATATCTTAGGATATCATCTTAAATTCAGAATATAATTAAATTATTAACTGATTAAAAACGTATATCGAGTTTTTCTAACCCTGCAACCAATTATTCATTAGTTTTAATTTAATGTGAATAACTCTTATAATATGAGCTAAAACTTATCATATTAATATATGTAAGGAATTATTAGTAAGTTAAGTACATATGCAAGTATTAGCTGGAAGAGAATATGTCTAGCGTAATGAAACCTATTTTTTAAGTATTCCATATTTTAGAGCTAGAAGTCAACTTTAGATGCCAACTTAGAACTTTGGATTCATTTTATAGTTCTAGGATAAATATCATTTACGATAAGATATACCCATGCTTGAGAATTGATCTTAAAAAAAATAAGTTGACTAGGATGTAAATCGTATATAAACTGTCCAAATATTTTGATAACTTCAGAAAGTGATTGCCATCATCAATACTATGTGTGGTGTTCAATTCTGATAAAAACCTGTAAATGAGGATCAAAATAAAATCGATAAAACAAATGCAAAATAAACCTTAATTGTCACATCTTTCTATTTTAGAAAAAATGATACTTGTTTTGAAATCCTATAGACTTTTGAATACTTGACTTCTGACTAATTTGCAACAATGTACTAATCCTGCTAGTTCCTTTAGTTTTCAGAATTAGTAAAGCAATATATTTATTCATCAAGATATTTAATTATGGAAGTAACATAGTTTATCGGCATTGTTGAGTCGAATGCATTGAAGTTCACACAATAGTTGCAATAAACAGACAAACAATGTTTATTGGTATTACTAAAAAAATTTGTATTACCAAACAGAAAGTCAAAAGCAAAGAGTTAATTTCGTAATGGTGAAAATTGAATATTTTCTCCTCTTATTAGGCTGAAAATGACCTGCAATCGCAAACGCCAAAAAAATTGTTAGACCGTTTGATTGTTAAATGCTTCAAATATTGATGTATAACCATACTATGATATGGAGATTGGAGAATAGGTGAAACATATAATATATGATGCAAAAATTTGAAATATCTTAGTTTATTGATGCTCCAAGCCATGTTACATCGATAGCAGTTTTCACAACACTAAACAAATAAAGGAGTTAGTCAGTGGCCTCAAAACCTAAGGCCACTGGCCTCGGTTAGACTGTTTTACCTGAGGCCAGTGGCCTCAGTTAAAAACCGATGCCACTTTCCTCAGTTTAAATGAGGCTAGTGCGGCCTCAGTTCATCGTTGCATAATTGCTTGTTTATTGTCCTTTTATCGTCAATAAGTGCTTGTTTTATTTAATGTCATTTTATTATTAAATCATGTGTTATCACCATGATTACTACTTGTTATTATTTTTAGTATAAACATCATTTTAATATGATATTGAATACATGTAGGCACTTATAGAAGAAGCAGAAGAAAAGAGAGACTTGGATGGTAGTTCTAGTGAGAATGGTGAAGTAGAAGATCTTGAAAATGTTCCAATTACGGAAGTTTTTAGTTCCGATAGAAAGAAAATTATTGTCGAGCAATTGTTGAACCGGATGCACCTGTTTACGATGGTCCTCAAAATGGAATGCACAAGCTATTTGCATTTTCAGATGGAGGCTTCGTTATATGGCCAGAGTTTCATATTCGGTATTTGTAGAATTTAACTATGAACTATGTCATATCTTTTGTTATTGCAATTTAATATTAGTGTGGAATTGACAAACTATGTATTCGAAACTTAATTATGTATTGAATTTCTCTTTTGTTGAGTGATGCTATATTTTATTACCACGGTTATGAATACTGTTTATTGATATTGGTTGGGTATAATTTGCTAAATTAAGATAATATTTCATATTAAATATAATCTACTTTATATCTTTCAACATTCACATTAGCGATTAGTGTTTATTTGTTTGCAATGGTTATATGTGTTGGTGATATTTTTTCTCAATGCTTATAAGCATTGGGAAAAAATATGTTCCAACACTTGTAAGCATTCGGTGATATTTTTTCGCAATGTGTATAAGCGTTGGATGATATTTTTTTGCAACGCTTATAAGCGTTGGGTAGTATTTTCCTCCAATGTTTATAAGCGTTGGAACATATTTTTTCTAAACGCTTATAAGCGTTGGGTAGTATTTTCCTCCAATGCTTATAAGTGTTGGAATATATTTTTCCCCAAACGCTTATAAGCGCTGGGGAAAAATATCAGCCAACGCTTATAAGCATTGCAAACAAATGCTCACGTCTCTGTAGCAACACAATAAATGTTACTATTTTTACGCAACGCCTATACTCGTTGTGAATCGTCTATTTTGGTGGTGTCCGAGGATCTTTACGCCGTTGGTTATTTTAGTCTTTATTATAATCAAGTTTTTCCTATTTCTTACTGCTGTAATAAGACTATTAGTGGATCAACAAAGATAATCTTCAAAGTGGACATAAGCATACAAAGCCGAACCACTATAAATTTCTGTGTTCTTGATTATCACTTTTATTAATGTGTTAGTTTATTATATTTCCCAGTTTTAATTTTACCCTTTTAATTTATTTCTCTACATAAATCTACTCTTGGGTGTTTGTCACCAATTTGGTTGCAAACAACGACTATTCAGGACAATGTACTTAGACATTTTCATTGAAGCAGACACGTTCTTTCATTTGGAATATTTCTAACTTAAAAATTCTTAACTTGAATTTATTATTGACATATTATACTTAATGTCACTTATGATGAGACATTTGAAAGGCTAGTGGAGAAGGTACTTCAACATGAGAGTCTGCATCCTAAGCCTAAGTCGGTCATTGTTCCAAAGGATAAGCCAAAAGTGCAAGCTAGCGGGGGAGACAAGAGAAAGTGGGACAACAAGAAGAAGAACCTGTTTCAGAGGAGTGGGTAGAAGAAGGGCGAGTGAGAGCCTACTATCTATAATTGTGGTGAGAAAGGTCACCTTGTCAAAGACTGCAAAGTGGAGGGCAAGAAGTGATACAAATGTAACAAGCCATGCCATATCTAGAAGGATTGTCAAAACCGTTGAGAAATAAGCCAATCGTGTTTGCTGATGCTTTGAATGTTGTTCCAGCTTCTTCGAAGACTTCATCGACGAAGGAGAAGGGAAAGAGTGTTGTTATACATGGTATACTTTCTGTCTTCGATACTCATATGGGTGTTTTATTTGATACCGGTGCTTCACATTCCTTCATATCAAGTGAGTTGGGGATTGAAACCCAAGATAGTTGATCGACCATTGATTGTCAAAAATCCCATTGGAAGATCGACTAGCCTTTGCATGTTTTGTCGAGACTTAACCTTATCGAGTCATAGATGTTTGTTTGCTTGTGATTGCTTTCTTTTGAGTTTTGTGGGTTTCGAGATTATATTGAGGATGGACTAGCTGTAGAGGATAGAGTAGCGGATGATTGTAAGAGGTTGTCGGTGACAATAGGGATGGATTATTGGCGTAGGTTGGAAATAGGCTGCCTGTCTAACGATGAGGTGACGGTTAGCTTTCTATATTCACTCGAGATCTCACATGACGAGTTCGTCATCTGTGCCTATAGCAAGAGAGTATCTAGGCATATTTTAGTAGGTGACCGGATTACCACCACATACAGAGATAGTGTTTCGTATATATTTGGTGAAGGATGTCAAGCTAGTAGTTATGGCTTTGAGGTGTATGACACCTAGAGAGCAGAAGGTGCTCGAGGTCCAAGTGAATGATCTGTTAAGGCAAAGGTTCATTTATAACAACAAATCTAAGTGAAGCGCACCGTAGTATTCGCCACTAAGGCGAATAACTCTCTGAGGCCGTGCCTAGATTACCATGAGCTGAATAAGGCGACTAAGAAGAATAAGTATCTACTCCTATGTATTAATGACTTGTTCAATCAGCTCCAGGATGCGAGGGTGTTCTCTAAATTGGACCTTATGATGGGATTTCATCAGCTAAGAGCGGCAAAGGAGAGTGTGTCGATTACAGCGCTCATGCCATCCGGATTTTATTAGTGGTTGATTATGTTGTTCGGGATGACCAACGCACTGACATACTTTGTTGATCTTATGAACCGTGTTTACAAGGATCAATTGAATAAGGTTGTACTTCTGTTCGTAAACGATATCCATGTTTATTCAAGGACAAAGGAAGAACATAGGAGTAATTAAGGACTGTGCTCGAGGTGTTAAAAAGACAGTAATTGAAGGCGAAGTTTTCAAAATGTCACTTCTAGAGGAGGGAAGTGCGATTTTTGGGTCATGTAGTTTCTAAGTAAGGCATTGCTGTAGATCCTGCAAAGATGGTAGCAGTGCAGGATTTGAATTGACCCAAGACTGCTATAGACGTGAGAAGTTTCCTTGGGCTAGCGGGATAGTATAGACATTTAATCCAAGACTTCTCTACGGTAGCAACACCATTAACCAACTTGACGAAGAAAAATCAGACTTGTAATTGGGAAGCAAGGTGTGAGCATGTATTCATGAGTCTGAAGGTTAGGTTGACGAGCACACCAGTGTTAGTCACTCCAAGCGGTAATGAGGAGCTGAAAGAACACACAGATGCCTAGTACTGGACTTGGTGTGGTGTTGATGCAGAAGGGAAAGGTTGTTGAATATGTTAGTCGACACTTGAAACCACATGAGAGAAATAATCCGACTCAAGATTTGGAGTTGGCGGCGATTATGTTCGCTTTGAAGATACGAAGGCACTATTTGCTTGGGGAGAGGTTCGAGTTGTATATGGACCACAAGTTGTCGAAGTATCCATTCTTTAAAAGGAACTCAACCTTCGCCAGCAGCAATGGTTAGAGTTCTTGGCCTCCTACGATTTTGGAATTTCCTACACACCCGGTAAGGGGAATGCAGTCGCTGATGCTTTACGTAGGAGACATGCTAGCTTAGGAGCGATGTTCTTAGAATGAAAGCAGTTAGAGTTTAGGGATGGCTTTGATTTTACGCCTTGATGTGATTTAGAGTTGGAAGTATTAGCTAGCTTGACGATTAGACCAACCTTGATTGAGCAGATGGGCACTAGTTAGATGTAAGATGCTAGACTAGCAGAGATCATGGAGAAGATAAAGGAACGGGTAGTGTCTGAGGGGATGAAATGTACGGGATCGACCGAGATGGTTGACTCCGCAAGAATGGGAGATTATTTGTTCCTAATGTTAATGTGTTGAGGGACGAGGTACTCCGCGAGCGCCATCATTCAAGACTGACTATACATCCTGGCAGTAAAATATACCACGATATAAAGAACACATTTCATTTGGAAGGGATGAAGAAGGACGTTGGGACATTCACCTCTAAGTGCATGAACTATCAGTTGGAAAAAGCAAAGCAGAAGAAGCCAAGTGAGTTGTTGCAACTGTTCGAGATTCCAGAGTGAAAGTGGGAGCATATTTCGATGAATTGTCAAGGACCAGAGGAGGGTACAATATTATTTGCTTCATAGTCGATAGACTGATGAAGAGTGCCAGATTCATACCCTTTAAGTCAAATAGAATGGTATCCAAGTTGACCAAGTTATATGTGAAGTGAGTCGTGTGATTCCATGGCGTGCCTACAAGCATTATGACCGATCGATACTGTTTATTCACCAGCGTGTTTTGAAAGAGCTTACAAGAGGTTTTGGGGACAGAGCTGCATCTTGGTACAACTTATCACCCATAAACATATGGGAAGACCGAGAGGGTGAATCGTACTCTAAAGGATATCTTACGAGCTTGCATTTTCGACTTTGGTGGCTCGTGGGACGACCGTTTGCATTTAGTAGAGTTCACATACAACAATAGTTATCAGTCCAGCATCGGTCTTTAACCATTTGAGGCATTATATGGCCAACCATGTAATACCCCTTCTTGGTGGTGGGAAGCGGGCGAGAAATTGATACTTGGGCCAAAGACGGCCAGGGATACTTCGAAGAAGATCGAAATCATTCGACAATGAATGAAGGCTGCTTGGGGTAGGCGAAAGAGCTACACTGATAGAAGGAGACATGATTTAGAGTTCTCCATCGATGAGATGGTGTTCGTCAAGATCTCTTCGTTGAGGAGTGTTGTTCGATTCGGCACTAAGGTGAAGTTGGCTCCGAAATTCGTTGGTCCTTTTTCGATACTTGAGAGGATCAGGAATCTAACATATATGGTCTACTTACCTCAGAAGATGGCGGACGTACACAATGTGTTCCACGTATCTCAGTTGCAGAAGTTTTGTGCAAGGCTCAGGTGTGGTAGTTCAACCATATCAGCTTGATGATATCAAGATTGAACTAGGAGTATCGAGACCTCATAAGCCTATTCCTATCATCGGACATGATACGAAGCAGCTTAGGGGGAAGAGGTAGAGCTGGTGAAGGTTTAATGGGGTGAGAGCAAAGACGATTGTACTTGAGGGACCGAAGAGAGCACAAGGACCACTTATCCAAAGCTCTTTACTTGGTGAGACTTTTGTTTATTACATTTACCTTCACTTTCGATATCATATAGGGTAGTTTAGTATCTTGCATGCTAAGATAGTGTAGATAACATTTGTTGCTTTTGTGTGCATGTTTGATGTTTGACATGTTCGCTCATAGATGATAGGCATGCGAGGTAGCTATGTTTGATTTTTTTCCTTGTTTGTATTGGGATTTCAGGGGAGGAATTTCTAATGGGGAGAGAGTGTAATGACCTGTATTTTACACACCAAAGGATCGTAAGATGTTTATTTTTTATTCACATATGGCTGTATGACTCTATGACTTTAGAAAATTCCTATTAGAGACATTTTCTGTCTTTATAATTTTTCTGGACGATTTTACCCTAGAAGGCTTATATCGGCTATAACTTTTGATCGAAACCGAATTAGTGTTCGAGACCACTTCCATTGGAAAGATATGATGGTTTTCCTTTTCCATTGAGTGACCATAAGGTGGTTTGGACTTTCTGCTTAGGAGATATAACCATTTAAAGATTTAGCCATGGTAGGTGCTAGGCGTGTACGAAGCTTTAAGAGGAGCAACCTTAGTTCGGTATTCTCGGTTCGACATGCTTTGCTCGACGTACCTATGGGCAGTGGGGTGCTTGGGGTTTTTCCTATAAATAAGAGTATCACCCTCTCACAAATCACTTTTTCTACCCGCTCTTATTTCAGCCTAGCCTCTATTATTTCTCTCTTCACCCAACTTCTTTCATTTCTTATCCAAACCTTGTTCAAAGCATTCATAAGCAAGGAAATTCATCAGGAAGCTTCAAATCTACGTCTTTGGGAAGGAAATTGGATCTTAGTTAGGACTTTCGAATTTGCCTCGGTTTGCGTGCAAATCTCCATCTTTGGGCGTTTGGTGAGTTATTTATCGTCTCTCACTTTCCTATATATGTATATATAGATTTTGATATATTTTAAACTCATTTTTAAAGTCAAATTATTTTTGAAGCTATTTTCTAGGTCGAACCTAAATAAAAGGAATTTTGGGATATCCAAAGTGCTTTATGTTAGTTTTCAGAAGTAAGGATCTTAAGGCTAATTTAACACTAGAGGGAAGGTGGATAGTTTTTAATAACTTTTATGAATCCTTTTGAATTCTTTTGATATTATAATTTAAACAATGCAAATTGACAATCACGGATGTAAACACAGACATATATAAATGCACTAAAATTAAAAACTAAAGAGTTGGAGAGATGACACCGGGATTTTTACACTGGTTTGAAGTTAACCTACGTCCAGTCCCGTACAATTTATTATACAGATTTATTCTCAAATATCAAACTTTATACAATCTCGATTTCAAGACTACGAGACACACCCTTCAGATTTTTCAAGCTCAGCAGATTCAAACGGGGTACCGGCACACCTATTTCTTGATCTTTAGTACAAATAATCCTATAATTTCTTGAATAGCACTTTAGTCTTTATTTGAGTGAGAGAGCTCAGACAGTACATAAAAGAGAATCAAATCAGTAGAGTTGAATTAGAGAAGATTTTGAGTAGAATTTCTTTTAGAAATCAAGGGAATGAAAGAGGAGAGAAAATATGAGAGTAGTTAAACAAAATTCGTTGAGAGAACTCCTATTTATAAAGAAGCAACAGTCGTGTCCGTTCACGAAAAGATATAACGAAAAGACACTTCCATTTAAATTTGAATTTTGAATATACCAAATTATATGTTGACATATGGGTACTACATATGCCAACATATCCTTTTCAAATTTGAAAATTACTTGATAAAAATTATTTTAAAATATAAAGATTTGTAAAATATTTTGATACGTTGTAAAATCATTTAAGCATAGTCTATACACATTTTAATCATTATAAAACTTAAGAAAACTTTATAAAATTATATTGAAATATTTTAATATAAAGGATTTAAATATAAATAATATGCACAAAAGCAGTATATATAAAGTATAAGTGAAAATATATTAAAATCAACGTGTTAACGAATATCAAAAATATACTTTTGAATACTATACCAATTAGGAAATACAAAACCTAAAATATATCTAAATATAATAAGTTAAAATTATATAAAACATAAAATGCTTAAAAATTTAATTACTTAAAATATAGTAAAGTCGTTAATAAAAATAAGTTTAAAAATCATTTGAAAACTATTTTGAAAAGATGTTTTGAAAAATCATTTTTGAAAACAGGGGTTCTTTAAAAATCATTTTTGAAAACTAGGATATTTGAAAGTAACATCACAGAATAGATTTTGAAAACCTTTATGGAAAATGAAGAGAGATCAAAGAAGTGCTACTTGGGCTTTAATAAAATAATCCATGACACTATAATTTATCTCGATATCTTGAATCTTCAAACTCATGAGTCTTCAATCTCTGACTCTTGAATCTCTATATCAGCTTATTGAATTTTCTCTTGATACTATATAGTCTTCTTAATCAATGCAGGTCTAATACCCTACATTATATACTATTTGATAAAAACATTAGTATTTATATTTTGTATAATGTCATATGGTTGTTATTATCAAAACTAATGCCTAAGGTACTAATAATCTTTTCCTTTTTGATGATGATAACCATGTATATAAAATATGATATAACTCCCTCTAAATTAGAAACTCCACCTTAATCTATGCCCAGATATTTTATATATTTCTCCCCCTTTGTCATCAACAAAAAAAAAACCAAAACTCCTCATAACTAGAGAACTATATAGTATACAAAAGTGATATATAAGAGCGATAACACACAATTTAATCTATCCAATCCAATATATATAGTCAAAACAATCCAAAGTCAATACAATTCAATCCAATCATAAGTCAAACAAATCAGTCGAAACCAATTCTAATCCTAAATAAGTTTATACACGCCAACCCATACTTCTTATCCTAGTGTAATATGTTATTACACAAACTTAAATCAAATCTTATATATATTTAAAAGCAAACCAATTAACTTAAACTTCGCTAGGAACATCTACCTAACCATCAGAACCAAAAATTGGATCTACTTTGGTGGCATCCCAATCTTCATTGTCTTTGTTGATGACACAATCCAGATTGTTGGTTGGTTCATCTTTGATAACGGAAGAAATCATCCATCGAATAACGTCAAAACGCTTTTATTGTTCTTTTATCCTCTGCATTTGGCTTAATTCTAAGTGTTTTTGATTTCTAAAGATAAAATTAAGGGTATTCTTGAACGATTGAAGGGTTTGTTAAAGATTCTCACATAATTTTTGGTGTGGAGAAGTCATATTTGAAAAGTTAAGTTTATAAGTGAAAAGGGAAAAGAATGAGAGTGGAAAATAATGTTTTGCTGAGGTGAATAGGTTTATATAAGGGTGAAAGTCGTTTGATAAGTTGAATATGGTAGTTTTTTATTTTTGAATTTTTTTTGCAATATGCCCATTATATGTCGACATATAGAGTATACGTATGTCGACATATGTACCATATTCTGCAAAATCAACTTATTTACTATATTTTTGTAATTAGCCTAAACTATTGTACTTTTATGACTTTCCAAAGACTAATAACAATGTATAATAGCAAGGAACAAGATTTCATTGATAATCATAGACGAGTACATGAAATTTAAAGATAAACATAAAAGACATATGGATTAAAACTAGAACTATCTAAACTAAAAGCTAGAAAATCATAAGAATACAACTAGGAAGAAGTAGATGAAGATCAGAACTTCCCACTAATTTTTCAAATAATCTATCCAAAGTACTTGTCTACTTTGTTGGAAAGAGAAGTGAATGATTTCTTAAACTTCTTTTGGTTATTAAGAAGATTTCTCTTGATTATTGAGAATCTCCTTCGTGGATGGATGAGATGACTTTTTGAAACTCTCCAAAGAAGTGTCTTCCCCTTCTTGTTATTCCTTCTTCTCCACATCCATTTCTCCTTGTTCCTCTTCCTCCTCTTTTATAATTTCACGACTTTCTTCCCAAGTCAATCTTGCTTCCTTCCCCGAAAAGTTTCAGAAGGCAAAAAGATGGGGGAGATGTGTACGAGAGAGATGGTCGCCTTATCGAAGATTTTTCGAGGAATGGTTTCCTGTCCTTTTAGATCAACACCAAAATGTGAATATTCTAGTTAGATACACACCATGAAAGAGTGTGTTCTTGTGCCTAAATATATTCTTAGGAAAGAATTCATTCAAAATAACTTATGCCCAATTTATGTCGTAACTGTGCCTAAATATATTCTTAGGAAAGAATTCATTCAAAATAACTTATGCCCAATTTATGTCGTAACGACCATAAATTGCAAAGGTGTTTTGAAAACCTATTGACTCAGGTTATTATAATTTCCTGTCCTCGGAGTTATGCTATGTTGCAAAGTGAAACTTAAAATTCTTGCTTTAGGACGTAAATTTTTATTTTTTAAACAAAAAAGCACCATCACTTTCAAAAATATCATAAAAAACTTCATGATTTTGATTTTCAATTTTAAAAGTCAAAAGGTCCATTCTATGAGAAATGCGAATTACTGATCTTAAGGATGGAATAACACTAGGGGAGGTGAATAATGTTTTGTGGATTTTTTAAATCTTTTTGAAACTTATGTAGTTCAATCACCAACAAATGCAATTCATAGACACAGATATAATCATAGAATCAGATACAGATGCAAATACTAAATAAAAGAAGTAAAGGAAAGACCACACCAGGATTTTATACTAGTTCGAAGTAACCCTACATCCAGTCCCGTACAATCGTACGAATTTATTATCAGAATAATCTCTCAGATTACAACCTCGGTTTCAAGGCTACGAGGTGCACCCTCCTGTATTCGAGTCCATTGCAACTCTCTTGATTTAACAAGGCTACAAGATCACCTAATTGATTTCCGAGGCTACAATCACACCCAATTGATTTGAAGGCTCAACCGCACCTTTTACTCAACAATTTTATTTACAAAAGATCATATAACTCTGAATAGCACTAAGATCTTATGGAGAGAGTGGCAGAGAATCAATAAGAGATAATCAAGTTTGATTCACTTGGTATTTAGACAGAGTGTAGTTTAGGATTCTTTAGAATAAATGTGGAAGATGAAGAGGAGAGAAAATAAATGAAATCCGATGATAAATTCGTTTAGAACTACTGGTATTTATAGTAGAGCAACAACCATATCTATTCGTGAAAGGATACGACGAATAGACACTTCTTTTGAAAACTTGAATTTTGAATTTAATGGACACCATGTCGACATGCTCTAGGCAAATTTGATGTTTTGATTTTCTTATTAAAATTGGTTTCTACAATTTGTCAAAAAAATTTCTAAACTTTGTAAATATATTTGAATATAGTTTAAACAAATAAAAGATAATATTTAATATATATAATCTTAATCTATAAAGTGATTTGAAATCTAAGTATATAAATATTGTAAAGCAAAATATTTAAAACAAGAGATGATTTAAAAACAAGGACAATTTTGAAATCAAAATATTAAAAATCATAAAAATAGTTTCGAGGATAAAATATATAAAATCAAAAGAAATGTCTTTTTTGAAAAGAAAGTTTTGAAAACATTTTTTAGAAAAAAGAGATATATTTTTGAAAAGCATTTTTATAAAATTAGTGGATATTAAAATAGGACCACTATATATTCCATTAGATATTGTTGTGGGTTCCATCCCACTAGGGTTTCATCCCTTTAACAGGCTCGAAGTGGATTCCATTCCACGAATAAATTTTGAATAAAGATGTAAGTGCTTTCAAGAAGTTTTAACATAATTCTAGACTCAATACTTATCTTGTACTCCTGAAATCTTGAACTCTTGATAACTTGATACTCATGAATCTTCAATCTTGATATCTTCAGTCTTGAATCTCTATACTGTACAGTCTTTATTCTTGGTACCTGCATGCTTACATCCTGCATATACATATATATCTAAACTATAATGTTAGTATTTATATTTTTTAACAAGTCCTAAGGTTGTTGTCATCAATACCATCATCTCAAGGACTAACAATCTCCCCCGTTTTGATAATGACAACCTATGTTTATAAAATATACTCCACATTCACTATAACTCCCACTTAAACAAATAACTTCCCCTTAATCTAAGCCTAACTACTCTAACTACTCTATTTTATATTTCTTCCCCTTTATCATCAACAAAAACTTATCCTAAACTAATATAACTCACACTTAATCTAATAATATCCAAACTAAATACTAATAAGGAAGTATAATAAGAGAAACAAATTTTTTATTATACATGAAGTTATATTTACATATATATATGGAACATAAACATACAAATATATTCAAGTATAAATTATAGAATAACACAACTAGTGAGAGTTTTTGACAATTGGAGATTTGTGAATCGAACAATTTGGATAATGAAAACAAAAGTTTCCACGTTGTTCAACCAAATTCCCGCCTTTATCAAAAAGACTTCGCCTACGCAGACTACATTGTTGTCTTCTTCCATAGGTGCTTCTTCCTTTTCTTCTTCCTCTTCTTCTTCCTCTTCTTCTTCTTCTTCTTCTTCTTCCTCCTCCTCCTCTTCTTCTTCTTCCTCTTCGCTGTGCTCTAAGGGGTTATACACTTGAATGTTGGGAGAATCTTCTTCAATCACAATAGGATTTGCATGATTATCCATTAAGATTTTTTGCAAATTTCAAAGAATTTTGCCTTTCTTTTCTTGTTCTTTTACCATCCTTATTTGCACAACTTGAAGTTCAGTCAACATTTGCATGGCATCCTTCATAGATTCTTCAATCTTTATCACATGTGCCAGTGTAGTGCGTTGGAATGGACCAGAATGAGGAGAAGAGAAAGAAAAAGTGTCATTTTGGTTTGATTTAGTGGAGGAGGCCATTAATTTTAATTTTCGTAAGTTTATTTTAGAGAAAGAGAAGTGAGAAGGCAGAAAAATTCGAAATACATAGGTTTATATAAACACCAAACTGATTTTAAAGGGAAAGTAGAAATTTCAAATTTTAACATTGTATGTCGACATGGGTGGTAGGGGTATGTCGACATCCCTGTGAAAAATTTGGTTTTCTTGTATTTCTCTGTTTATTAAAAATACATGTTACTATATCCATGTTCTATATCTCAGTTATTGAACAAATGCCTAGTTCTCTTCTTAACATATTAAATAGAGGTTGATTTAAGGGTTTGGTTAACATATCAGCAATTTGATTTACATCTTTTGAAAGATCTTCTTTATTTAAAGCTTCATTGGTTGCCATGGGAGTGGGTTTTCCACTCGCAGTTGTCATAACAAATTTACTAACTAGATCCCTAGCATATTTTTCTTGACTAATAAAAATACCATTATTTAATTTTTTTTATTTGTAAACCTAAGAAGAAAATAAGTTCACCCATATGACTCATCCCAAACTCTTTTGTCAATATTTCAGAAAATTCTTTATTCATTTCATGATTAGTTGAACCAAAAATAATATAAACTTGTACTAGTTGGATATCACTTTTATTTCTTTTACTGAAAAGAGTATTATCTGCTTTACCAATTTCAAAATTTAATTGTAAAAGAAATCTTAGTCTGTCATACCATGCACTAGGAACTTATTTCAGACCATATAGAGCTTTCTTAAGTTTAAAAACATGGTTTGAAAAATTTTCATCTTCAAAGAGTGGAAGTTGTTCAACATAAACTTCCTCTTTAACAAATCCATTTAGAAAAGCACTTTTAACATCCATTTGAAATAATTTGAAATTATTATTGTTTGCGAAAGCAAGTAGAATTCTAGTGGCTTCTAATCTAGCAACGGGTGCAAAGCTTTTATCAGAATCTATTCCTTCTTCTTGACAATAACGTTGTGCGACTAATCGAGCTTTATTTCTAACGACCTCACCTAGTTCATTCATTTTATTTTTATAAACCCATTTATTTCCTATCATAGTTTTATCCTCGGATCTAGGAACAAGTTCCCAAACATCATTTCTGGTGAATTGATTCAGTTCTTCTAGCATAGCCAGAATCCATAAATCATCAAACAATGCTTCCTTTGGATTTTTAGGTTCAATAGATGATATAAAAGCTACATTACTCATGTTATTTAGTTGATTTCCAGTTCTAGTTATTTAGTTGATTTTTAGTTCTAACAATAGATTCAATATCTCCTAGTATATTTTCTATAGGATGATCTTTTAAAAGCTTAACCTTTTTATTTGGACGACTAAGTTCATTATTTGATTCAACTGATTCATTATTTAGGGTAACAAAATCCTCTTCATCATTAATTTGTTTAACATTTTCGAAATTTTCATCAAACGAAACATGCATCGTTTCTTCAATGATATTAGTTCTTAAATTGAAAACTTTGTATGCTTTACTTTTATTAGAATATCCGATAAAGATTCCTTTATCGGATTTAGGATCAAATTTATCCAAATTGTCTTTTGTATTTAAAATAAAACATTTACTTCCAAAGATTCTAAAATAAGATACCTTTGGTTTCTTCTTGAAAAGAAGTTCTTAAGGTGTTTTATCAGTTAATGGTCTAATTGATATTCTATTCAAAATGTAGTAAGCTGCAGCGACTGCTTCAGCCCAAAAATGTTTTGGTAAATTACTATCTGAAAGCATAGTTCTAGCGCACTCTTGAATCATCCTATTTTTACATTCTACCACTCCGTTTTGTTGTGGAGTTCTTGGAAAAGAGAAATTACGATTTATTCCCTTTTTATTGTAGAATCTCTCAAAATTTTCATTTTCAAATTCCCACCGCGATCACTACGAACAGTTATAATTTTTAAAGAAAGTTGGTTTTGAAGTCTTTTTGTAAAAGAAATTAATGAATCAAAAGTACCACTTTTATGTTTTATTAAAATTGTCTGTGTAAACCTAGAATAATCATCTACAATTACAAAGACATACTTATTGTGATTTATTGATTGAATTTGAGAAGGACCAAACAAATCTAGATGAAGTAACTCAAGAGGTTTTGAAGTTGAAATCATATCTTTTAATTTGAAAGAACTCTTCCTAAGTTTTCCTAATTGACAAGCATCACATATACTATCTATTTTAAAATTCATTCTAGGTAGGCCTCTTACTAGATTAAGTTTAGAAAGTCTAGATAAGAATTTAAAATTAAAATGCCCAAATCTTTTATGCCAAATCCAAGGGTCACTTTTATTAACCAAAAGACATAGATTGTCATTTGAGATTTCCGTACTAAGAATATAAATATTTTTCTTCCTAATTCCTTCAAATATAATATTTGAATTATTATCTTCGACATGACACTTATCTTTTTCAAAATTAATTTTGTATCCTTTACGCAAAATTGACTAATGCTAAGCAAATTGTATTTCAGATTCTTAACTAATAAAACATTATAAATAGTAGGAGTTTTAGAGTTACCAACATTGCCGATGCCAATCACATATCCTTTTGAGCTGTCTTCAAAATTAACCAATCCTCCATCTTTATATATAATATCATTCAGCATATCTAGATTACCAGTCATGTGTCTTGAACATCCACTATCAAGTATCCACTTATTCTTCTTGATTTGCACAATTTGTCCATCGAGTGTTGATTCTTCAAAAGCCATATAACATTTTTCTTTCTGCACAGAATGCAAACTTGGTAGATAACTAGATTTCCCATAATAACTATATGCAGACTTATGAAACAAAGATGATTTGAACAGTTTAAACTAGTGTTGACAAAACCCCAAAAATATCCATTTTAAAAAACTTTTTCAAAATTTATATTATGAAAATTTTGAAAACCAATGCGGATTACATATCTTAAGGTTGGAATAACACAGAGAGGGGGTGAATAGTGTTTTGTGGATTTTTTAAATCTTTTTGAAACTTATGTAATTTAATCACCAACAAATGCAATTCAAAGACGCAGATATAATCATAAAACTAAAAACAGATGCTAATACTAAATAAAAGCAGTAAAGGAAAGAACACACCAGGATTATATACTAGTTCGGAGTTACATGCATCTAGTCTCATACAATCGTACAGATTTATTATCAAAATAATCTCCGAGATTACACCCTCGTTTTCAAGGCTAACACCCTCATGTACTCGAGTCCAGGGTAACTCTCTTGATTTAACTTGGCAACAAGACCACCTAATTGATTTCGAGGCTACAATCACACCTAATTGATTTCAAGGCTCAACTGTACATTTTACTCAACAGTTTGATTTACAAAAGATCCTATAACTCTGAATAGCACAGAGATCTTATGGAGAGAGTGGTAGAGAATCAAACAAGAGATAATCAAGTTTGATTCACTTGGTATTTCAACAGAGTATAGTTTAGGATTCTTTAGAATAAATGTGGAAGATGTAGAGGAGAAAAAATAAATGAAATTTGATGATAAATTCATTTAGACCTACTGGTATTTATAGTAGAGCAACATTCATATATATTCGTGAAGGAATACGACGAATAGACACTTCTTTTGAAAGCTTGAATTTTGAATTTAACGGACACCATGTTGACATGGGGGGTTGAGGGATGTCGTCATGCTCTAGGAAAATTTGATGTTTTGATTTTCTTATTAAAATTGGTTTCTATAATTTGTCAAAACAATTTCCAAACTTTGTAAATATATTTGAATATAGTTTAAACATATAAAAAATAATTTTTAATATATATAATCTTAATCTATAAAGTGATTTGAAATCTGAGTATATAAATATTTTAAAGCTAAATATTTAAAATAAGAGATGGTTTAAAAACAAGGACAATTTTGAAATCAAAATATTAAAAATGATAAAAATAGTTTCAAGGCTAAAATATTTAAAACCAAGAGAGATGTCTTTTTTGAAAAAAAAGTTTTGAAAACATTTTTTAAAAACAAGAGATATATTTTTGAAAAGAATTTTTATAAAATTAGTGGATATCAAAAGAGGACCACTATATGTTCCACTAGATATTGTCGTGGGTTCAACCGCACTAGGGTTCCATCCCTTTAACAGGCTCGAAGTGGATTCCATTCCACGAATAAATTTCGAATAAAGATGTAAGTGCTTTCAGGAAGTTTTAAAATAATTCTAGACTCAACACTTATCTTGTACTCTTGAAATCTTGAACTCTTGATATCTTGATACTCATGAGTCTTCAGTCTTGATATCTTCAGTCTTGAATCTATATACTGTACAGTCTTCATTCTTGGTACCTGCATGTTTATATCCTGCATATGCATATATATCTAAACTATAGTGTCAGTATTTATATTTTATAACAAGTTCGAAGGTTGTTGTCATCAAAACCATCATCTCAAGGACTAACACATTCCACTAGATTTGTATCCGTGAATGTTACCCAAAGACATCATAATTCAAAATAATTTGAGTGTCTTTGGCACTACTCAAAACTTCACCTTCATTTACTTTATAAAAATTTCCTTCCAAATTAGAATAAAACATTTGTACTAAATTTAGAAAACACAAAAAACATTTTTGGAAGCATTAATCCAGCCAAGAATTACATTTTGATTACAAAGATCATAAGAAGAAAAATCATCGAATACGTCGAAACTTCTTGAAGAGACTGTTCCGAAAGAAACATATTCCATATAGGCCTCTCTGGCCTCTTTGTCATGAAAAATATATCTTTTGGTTTTCTTAGAAAGCCTTATGATTTTAGGAGTATTGTTTGAGGAAACCATTGAAGAATTTTTTGAAGTGATAGTAGAGATAATGGATTTCTGAATTTTGAAAATGAGAGTGAAATGAATAGATGGAGATAGAATAATTAAATAGAGAATCAACAAACATGTTCTCTGGTTAAGTGACACCTTTTTAGGACATTGGAGTTGGTAAAAAGATAGAAAGAATTTCAAATTTTGAATTTGAATTGAAAATTCGAAATTCTATTTTCTGGTTATATGTCGACATATAACAAGTAGGTATGTTGACAAATAGCCGTTAATTTCCAATTCTAAGGTGAATGAATTATTCGTAATTACTTATATATGTATACACACACACACATATAATTATCCTATAATTATTACTGTTCCATATAATATATACTTAGTAAATAATTCGAAAATTATTTTAAATATATATTTTATATTTGACTTTATTCAATATTATATTCTTATTAACATAATGTTATAAATTTTTTTTATATATATTATATTCATTCAAAATTATTAATCTAAAGTCGTTCCTAACAATAAAAAGCAACCGAAAACCCCATCAAATATTCAAAGTTTACATTTTGAATGCTTACCTGTTTTTGCTCCATTTCTTTGATCTTTGTGAATTTAATTTGTTATTGCTAAGAAGCACATATTGGCATCTTCCGTAGCTAGTTCATTATCACTTAAGGAAGTATCTGAATCATCTAATGTTGTAGTATTAGTCCTTTTCTGTTTTATGGACGAATCAATTTTTGGTGAGATTTTCGGTTTCTCCAGTTATGGATAGTTTCTCTACATATGGCCAAATTCATTACAGTTAAAGCATCTAACAGCATTTTCACTTTCTATATTTTTGTTATCGTTTCTCCTGAGATTATTAATTTTTTTGTAATTTAGAATTTTTTTGAAATTTTTGGTCAGGAAGGCAATTTCCACATCACCGTCGTTGTCTAAATCCAGATCATCTGTTTTTGCATTGAAAGCAATGGATTTCTTTTTTTGGCCATGCTTTCTCTCCAGCCCTGAATTTGTGCTTCAAATGATATCAAATTGCCAATTAACTCCTCAATTTTCAAAGTGCTAATGTCATTAGCTTCTTTAATTGGAAGAGTCTTTTGGTCTTACTCAGGAGTAAGTGAATTGAGATTTTTTGAACTTGATTCTCTTTAGAAAAACTATTACCCAATGCAGTTAGTGGATGTACTGTATCTTGAAATCTACTATATATATCAGAAATGGACTCATTTTAAATAATTGAAACTGGTTAGTTAACGTAGAGATTTTGGACTGTTTGACTTTACTAATGCCTTCATGTGTAACTTGCAGTGTTCTCCATATTTCATATATCTGACTTACAAATAGAAACTTTATAAAATTCATTTTTATCTAATGAACATAACAAAATATTCATGGCTTTATGACTACTTTATGTAAGTGTCTTTTGGTCAACAGTCCATTCTGAAAAGTTAGTCTGGGGCTCAGCGTACTTATTTCATGTGACGTTCCAAATATCTGGACCAGTTGATTGTAAATTGTCATTCTACATAATCAATATGTGGAGTTGTTGCCATTAAAAGTGGGGGTCTAGCAGTAGATTATCCTTCGACAAAGGTGTTACTAACAAGTAAACAAACAATATTGTCAACGATTTAAACGTTTTGAAAATCAAAATTATGAATACTTTGAAAACCATTGCTCCGATACCAAATGTTAGCTCGCAGAAGTAAGGATCTTTAGGCTAATTTAACACTAGAGGCACTACACCATACCAGCCGTTTTGCAACCCCCAAAGGTGGAAAATTTGCAATGGCTCTAAGCCATTGCTATTAAGCAACAGTTAAAGTCCGTTGCAAAATCTTATAATACAGCTCATAGCCGTTTTAAATTTTGGAACGGCTCTTACCCGAACTACATTTTAGTACAGCCTTCCATACCCCCCGTTCCCAACTAGCTATGCCCTTTTCTTTCATTATCCACTTTGATCAAAAAAGGAAAAAAGCGATAATATTTTTAGATCCATCTCGAATTCGCCAGCTCGAATTTCCGCCGACTCCAGATATCCAGATCCAGATCTAGATTTCGTCCATCATCACATGTAATATAAGATCTGAAGAAATAGTAATTCCAGAAAAAGTCTTGATTTTCAATTTAGGTAATCATGATTTTTATGTTATTTTAGAAATAGTGTGTTATTAATAAACGCACAGCCCGATTCTCTTTTGATTTTTCCCTTTCTCGATGTCGTTGCTCACAGTCGATTTGTAATCGTTGAGCAGTATTTCTTTTAGGGCTTGCGGTAACCGTAGAGGACAGAGAGATATTGTTACTGACATCTCTGTATATGAACTCGTTGTTTACAGAATTGTATGGATTGATCTCAGCATAACTGAAGAACTTCATTGGCATGGTCTTCCCTTCCTTTTTCTTCTAGTACTAGTACTTAAATCTAGTGCAATTATTGCAGAATGAATATTTAAGCTTCAATTACAGCCACCCTAATTTTGTTCGCTAGCATTGATAATTTTCCCTGAAATGTAAAGTCTTTTATATTGTACTCGTTTTGGAGTATTAGTACTTTCCCGTAGGCGTGATAATTTTCTATGAAGTTTGTCTATCATGTTTACCTTCTGCTTCTTTTTCAGAAAAAGAGTCAACAATGTTCAATTTTTATGTCAGGTTTATAGTTTAGTTGAAAGTCTTGCAGCTACTCTGATAAAATTAGCTTGCTACCATTTTTCTTTCAATGTGTTTTTTTAATAATAATTTTCACTAAAACAATGTTCAAATGTACCAGAAACCTTATAAATTTTTTGTTTTATGTATTGTAATCTTTTTATAGTATTTCTACTTTTCATTATTCTGAAACATTAACTTCTATGATATTATTCATTTTATAATATGTATACACACACTCTCTATTGCTTTTTATAAATAATATATAATTATTATTGATACATTTTTTAAGCTTAAATTAGTGTACTATTTTTATGAAGCAAAAGAGACCGCCAAAAATGATATTCTGAACACAAAATGAGTGAAGAAATTTGATAAAAAATGAATGCGCTTTTGTGGTGTGAAATTAGTAATGGAAGTTAAATAATTATTTGTACGAATTTATATTTATTTCAAACAGCTTTAGGTATTTTTGAATGGATATTAATAATAGATAAAAAATCATAAATTATGTATAAATGTGTAAAAAGGGGAAAATTGTGCTATGAAAATAAATGCTGGTACATTTTATTATATAAACGATGAATCTAAAAATAAGAGCACATCACATCTATTTTGATCTAACCTACCGCATAATATAGTTCAACATAAATTTAAGTTCTTTCTCCATATTCAACATGGAACAACCTGTTAATAATTTATCAATTCGTGCGCAAATACTATTGCAAGCTCCCACTCTAAAAATCGTAGGAAGGCGACCAAATTATAAGAAAATGTTCAACAGTTTGTTTGAATAATTGGAATTATGATCGTTGTCTTATAGGGCAGGGAATATCTCCCTTGTCTTGCCCAAGACAATGTTACGAAGTCAAAAACCTTTATGGGATAGTAGCGGTGGGATTGGAAAGCAGCTCAAGATTTCTCCTATTAAGACTATTGTCGTATTCTTGGGGGTAAAGTAGGCTGGAGGTTTTTGGAAGAGTGTTGTAAACATACATGCCTTTCTTTATCGCATCGTTATACTCTTATCAAACTAATCTGAATTCAGGGGACAAGGTTTCTAAAGCGGTGAAATCCTAATGCATAAAGCAGACCAACTATATCTTATTACATTAAAAAAAGTAATGAGTTTATTTGAAATTTATAAAGGAACAATAGCTATAAGAAAAAAAATCCAATCTAGGACTTATTCATACTTAACTCGATAAGTACAGCCCACTTACATGATAATGACCCATTAAAAAAGATGAATCTACAACCTATTCTGTCCTTACTTGTAGAAAACTTCAGTGTGGAAACGTTTAGTGAAAATGTCAACGATCTAATCTTTATCTTGTAGAACTCCAAAGTAATTTCAGAACTTTTGATAAGCTCACACATAAAAGGATATTTGATATAATATTCCTACTTTTGCTTATAAACATCGGATTATCTTCTAGAGAAATAACTAACATATTGTTACAAAAAATAGTTGTTGGAGAGTTTTGCTTTTGATGTAGTCCATCTACTATCCACCGTAACCAAATAGCTTGACATGCATGAGGGGAAGTTGCGATATATTCTGCTTCCAATGATGATAACACATGTAATGATCCAGAATTGCGGATGCTTCATATTTAAATATCTAAATTATTTCAATATTTGAGTCGTAGAGTAAATGTTATTAAATTGATTTAATAACCTTGTTAACCCCCTTTTAAATTATAACTAATAATGGTAAGTTCGTTTTAGAAAAATATTTGCAAAAATAAACGCTTCAAAAAAAAAATCGATAATGTGCCCAAAAATCGTTTTATCGATAAACAACATTTTTCCAAGTTAAAATTGTTTAAACTTCTTTTACATATACCAAAAACATAGGAAGTCATTAATATGAAATAAAATTATTTTTCCAAAATAAAAGATTGATGATGTCATGGATGATGTATTATATAGATATTTGTGTGTGTGGGTAAAGTAGTTATTTTGCTAAAGAAAGTGGGGTGTAAAGTAAAAAAAAAGCATGCAATGCATATGGAAATGAGGATCTTTTGGCTGGTTAAAGGGGATAAAGGAGAGGATTTTTATCTAAAACATAGTGTCCATATAACCTGATAAAATTAGCTTGCTACTATTTTTCTTTCAATGTGTTTTATGTCAAGTTTAAGATTTTTTTACTAAAACCTAGTGTCCACATAAATCAAATACGGTGACGTCCGAGAATAAAATTCGCGTTAAACTTGCATATTTAAAGCAAACTGGGACTTGCAGCACATAACTGATGTTTTACTTTATGGATTTGCTCATAAAATGACATACCCGACTAATTAAAGCAGATTAGACATCAAACACCTAACATACGCTTACAGACATGCCAGGTGCAATGCACATAAGTGGTAAAGCCCATTGCTTGGTGCACATAACTAGGGATAAAACAATAACATAACATACAAGTGTTGGGAGCCAATAATCAGCTACAACTAACTTTGTGCAATGATTTAATATCGAATTGTCCTTAATCATTATAAATGAATTTTCACATCATTAATAGGCCATAATCAAAATTATCATGTAAAACAATAGTAGAAAATATATTCAGCTGACTCAATATCCTTAAACAATGACTCATGTTCTGTAAGAGGTATAATTATTCTTTAAGTCGCTCGTACTTTCAAGTTTATAAAATTTTGTATATATTTTAGTTAGCAGATCAATATGTCTTCAATTATAGATAAAGAATGGATGAAAGAAGCCGATCAAATAACCAAACGATATATGGAAGGAGTGCAGAAGTTTATTGATTTTGTTGTAGAAAATGGTGGCAATAAGGAAATCTATTCTTGTCCTTGCACACAGTGCAAAAATATGAAAATGAAAATTAAATTAGATGAAATTCATTTTCATCCGCTTAGATGGGGAATTGTCCAATCATATACTGTTTGGCATTTTCATGGGGAAGAGTCGGCAAAGAACCAAAAACAACCTGTAAATCAAGCCGTAAGTACTGATGACTCTGAACTTCCTAGGATGGAATATCTGGTCAATGATGTTGATAGATTTCATCAATTTCAACCCACAAGTTTATTGCCAGATAATATTGGGGATTCGCCTACGGTTGATGTTGATTGGCAGGCCAATCAAAGCAAGAAGTATAAATCACTTTTTGATAATGCAAAAGAGCCATTGTATCCTTCATGTCCAAAAGGGATAACAAAATTTTATTTCGTCGTCAAGCTGAATAACTTGAAAACCCAGTATGGCTTTACCGACAATGGTGTGACTGCACTTCTAGAATTCATAAAGGAATTACTTCCTGAAGGTAACACACCACCAACAAAGTATCACGACATGAAGAAGATGATTAAGCAAGTTGGGATGGATTACAAAACTTATGATGCGTGCATTAATGACTGCATTTTGTATTGGAAGAATGATGCAAATAGAGTTTTTTGTCCAGTTTGTAAATAACCAAGATATAAAACAACATTCATCGAAGAGAAAAGAGATGCCAAAGTACCTCAAAAGACATTAAGACATTTCCCTCTAATTCCTAGGCTGAGGAGGTTGTATACTATACCATGGATAGCAGATGCTATGACTTGGCATGGCCGTGTCAAGTCTAATTCAGACGTAATGCGTCACCCATGTGACACTTTTCAATGGCGAGCTGCAGATTCCTTTGACAAAACATTTGCCGTTGAATCACGAAATGTCACGCTTGGATTAGCAATGGATGGTTTCAATCCACATGCATCTCTAAGTAACCGTTATAGTTGTTGGCCCGTAGTTATAGTACCGTATAATCTTCCTCCATCCATGTGCATGAAAAGAGAGTTTTCAATGTTGACATAGTTGATTTCTGAACCAAAACAACCAGGAAAGGATATTGATGTTTATTTGCAACCGTTGATAGACGAGTTACAATTGTTATGGGAAGGAGTCGCTGCATTTGACTCATTTAATAATTCTGAGTTTACAATGAGAGCTAGGTTGTTGTAGGCAATTCATGATCATCCTGCACTTGGGACTTTATCGGGGTGCACAACTCATGGCTATTTTTCATGTCCTACATGTGGGGAAGGCACTTGTTCTTACTATCTTCGTGCAAGTAAGAAGATGTGTTACATGGGACATCGGAGATTTCTTCCTTTCAAACATAAGTTTCGAGACGAAAAAACAAACTTTGATAACAAACAAGAATATCGTCGTCCTCCACGGCCATTGACTGGTTATCAGGTTGAAGAGAAGTAGCTAATATCAAGATGAAAGTTCGTAAAGACAAACTAGAAATCGGTCGAAAACAAAAAAAGAAAACTGATGAAGCTGAAGTTGAGAATGTTCCTGCATGGTATAGGAGGTCCATCCTCTTTGATTTCCCATATTGGAAAGAAAATTTGATCCGACATAATATTGATGTCATGCATACAGAGAAGAATGTCACCGAGCATCTCATTAGCACAATTATGGGTCATAAAGACAAGTCGAAAGACGGCATCAATGCACATAAGGATTTGAAAAACATGGGTATAAAACAAAAATTGTGGGTGAGTGAAGATCCTGAAAGAAATAATCATACCAGATGCAACTTTCACCTTGAGCAAAGACGAAAGGCTACGATTTTGCACCATTTTGCAAGCCTAAAAGTGCCTAGCAAATTCTCTTCCAACATCAATAACAATGTGAGCATTAATCCTCCTGAACTAACAAATATGAAGTCTCATGATTTCCATGTCATGATGCAGCAATTACTTCCGGTATTGCTTCAGCAATATTATCCACAACATAAGGATCTACGTAATGTTGTATATCGTATAAGTCTATTTTTTAACATTTTATGCTCAAAGGTGATCAACAGAGAACATCTTTTAAAAGCAAAGACTAGTTTGGTAGAAGCAATTTGTATGTTTGAAAAATATTTTCCACTTGCATTTTTTGACATCAGCATCCACCTTATGGTTTATTTAGCCGATGAAGCATTGATCTGCGTTCCTGTTAGATATAGGTGGATGTATCCTTTTGAATGGTAATTTACTAATCTTAGTTTTTATCATCATCATTCAATTTAAAGAGGTACTAGTTATTTGTAATCGATTTACATTCATAGGTTGATGAAAACATATAAAGGATACGTCCGCAACAAAAGATATATTGAAGGATGTATTGCAGAAGGATATATCGTACAGGAAGCTAGTCTTTACTACATGGAGTATATGCCAAAAGGAGGCGATGACACATATAAACATACTCGTGAGGCTTTCTTAGACGAGGACGATGAGTTTGCTGGTGAGATGCCTCTAGATAATAGAAAAGACATAACCTTAACATCGGTGCAGTTTGAAAAAGTTCGTAGATGGGTGAGTATGATGGATTGGATGAATGTGAGAAGTAAGTTCACAAATAACTCCTAAATCTCCACCATTGTAAGTATATAAATGTTTTGAAATGTGTTTTTTGCAGGAGGTATAACATCTATGTGAAAAGTACTAAATCTCAATCTCGAAATGGGGTTTCATCCAAGGAAGATTATCAAAGTTTAACTCTATGGTTACATGGCGAGGTACATATTAAAGCTTATTTAATATTTCACGCGTACTTAAAGGTATCATACACCTTATTAATCATACTTTTCACATATTTTATTTTTTAGTTGGTGAAAACAAATGATGTTGATTCAACTCTTTGGCGCCTTGTGAATGGGCCGAAGTTCAAGGCGCGCAATTGTCACGACCCGTCTTCCACTTACCAGAAAGACGCATCATGAATTAAGAAAGAAAGGGATAGAAAGAGAAAAGACAGAGAAGAAAGAAGAAACAACATCAGAATCTTAACAGCGGAACGAATAAATTATATTAATAACATAAGTATGACATAGTATACAACCACTATCAGAGTTACACAGATTTTACATCACATACTAAACAGTTATAAACACCTGTCTAGTTATTACAACACAGTACAAAACAACTCAAACAAACGACTCAGAGATACCAACACAGCGGAATACTAGATAACTACAACGTCGAAGCCTCCTGCTCCATTGCTCCTCCTCAATTCGTCAAAGCTAACCTGAATCCCTTGGCTACTCGTAAAAATTTGAGTACCCAAGAGTTTAAGAAAACAGAAGATAAACTCCAGGTCAGACATGGGTCTGGTGTGAGTAACAGGTTAAAGTTGCTTAACTTTTGAAAAACCTTTGAAAAGAAAGATATCACGTAAGACTTCCCACACATAAACATGGAAAAGTTTTTACCTTACGCTAACCAAAACATTTGATAGAAAATCCGGTGATATTATAATAGTGTCTAGGGTTTTCAAGTAAAATACAGAAATAACTGGAATGCTTACATCTCACGTTCCAACATAGTTGAGCACAACTAAAACGTACGACACTTATTGGGTTTTGGATTCTATACAATGGCAGGGCTACCGGGGTACCGTTCGTCACAGTACGGGACCTAGATCACCGTACCGAGGATCACTCCCAATCCCCTGCAACACAAGACCGGAATCATCCCTTACTGGACAGTCCCGAACAAGACAACTACGCAGTTGGCCGTGACCCAACTGCCCACACAGCCGAATAAAAAGGGACTTCTAGACAGGGGAAAATCTCATCCTACTTGGGCATGACACACTTAGCCTTGCTGCACCTCCCCTGTTTTAGCCATTCCCGGTTGATGAGGCTTGAGGCTAGGATTACCTTTAGGGAACATATCTCTTAGAATGCTCATCGTCCGCCTGACGATGTTCTGAAAGCATTCAATCCATACAAGTTCGTTCCAGGTTCGAACGAAACCGAAGGCAATATCTCGTTACACTCATTTTGGAATCACCCTCATAGTTACGACGATAACCCTTGCACTCTGAATCTTCATCTTCACTTGAGATTCACGACCTATCGTTAATTTGGATCGATGTGGTTTTCGGATATCCAAATATGGAAACCCGATCCCGGTCTCATCGAATCCAAAACGCCATCTTTTAGGTCCAAGTTGTTTTAAGTTTAAAACAATTCAATTTAATTATCAATATACACACAATTTAATTCATATTATCCTCACAAATTGATAACCTACATTATCATCACCAATAGATAACTCATACTTCATCACAATGCAACCAAAGCATCCATATCACACAACATTACTACTCTCATATCTGAGATAAACAATTCAAGGCAATCAATATTAATCATTTATACATAAGCAATGATTTAATAATCACACCATCCATAATTAATTTAAAATGAATTAAATTAATTACTTCCATCACTAATAAATTTAAAGTAAATTAAATCAATTACTTCATTCTATAAATCCTGCTTATACAACCACTAATTACAAACCAATCATCTAATTAATTCCCTTGATTAATTACCTTTGATTGATCATCCTTTAATTACATTCAAGTAATTAATTTCACAAATTAATTATCCTTAACCAAATACAGTAATTAACCTTTAATTACTTCATTAATTAATTAATTATAATTAATTACATTAATCCTTAATTAATTACATTAATTAATTACTTTAATTACTTTAATCACTTATCATTGATTTATTAATCTAAATTAATCAATCTTAACTACATCATTAATTATATAAATTAATGATCCCTAATTACATTTTAATTAATTAACTTCATTAAGTAATTAACCTTAATTAAACCATAATTATTAATCACTTTCGATTAATTACCTTCAGTAATTAACTACTCTTAACCACTTCATTGAGTAAATTAATTACTCCTAAATTAATTACATTTAATAATTAATTATATTTATTAATCATCTTTGATCAATTTTATTAGTAATTAATTACCCTTAATTAATTATATCACTTAATTATTTTCCAATGACTTAATTAATCAATACTTAAATTAATTACACTAAGAAATTAATTATTTATTACTTTCACTAAGTAATTATCCTTCATATTAGTTACACAAAACAATTAATCCCAAAACTCTTCCATACTTCAATTAATTACCTCCAGTAAATTACTTATCTTAATTTCTTCTCTAAGTAATTATTCTTCATTAATTACTTATCAACCCATCCAATGCTTATTCTAAATTAATTAAACTTAATTAATTAACTTAAACTAATCAAATTAATTAATTAATTACAATGAGTAATTAATAACTTTAATTACCTTCATAAGGTAATCATACTTAACCATTAAATAATTATCTAAATTAATTAATCCAATTAATTATCAAAATTAATCACATTAATTAATTAATAAATAATCCCAAGTTAACGACCTTCATTATCTTATCAAAAATTCTTTAATTACCTTTCTTAAGTAATTAACTTAGATTAATCATTACTGATTACAAATTTAATAAATCTTAATTACTTAACTTAACCTTAATTAATTTATTCAAATCCTTAATTACTTACTTAAATAAATCAATTAATTATCCATTTAATTATATTACTAATTTAATGAAACACAATTCATTAAATTCTTTGATTTACTTTAAAATAAAACATTTCTTAGTAATGATTTCATTATCATTAACAAAGCAATTTAAAACAATTTACTTTAAAATTTGTTTCAAATTTCATTTTAAATTTAAGATTTAAAATGAAGTCAAACTTAACTTCAACAAAGTTTTAAAAAAAATTTAGAAACCTTTAAAACTTATGTTAAGAATTTCTTATTTTATAAAAGATGTTTAAAGGAATTTAAACCCAAATTCATTTAAAATACAAATCATATTCTAAATTACCTTAAACATTCAAAGTTGTTTTTTTAAACAATTTAAATTTAAAAACTTCCTTTATTTTAAAACTATGATTCAAATTTGGATTTGAATCCAGATTTAAACTTAGGTTTAAATCTCTTCTTTTATTTTAAAGCTTTAGCTTTAAATTCAAATTATTTTAAATCCTTTTAAAAATTGTTTTAAACATCTTAATTTATAAAATTTTATTAAATTTTAAAACTAGGATTCAAACTCAGTTTTGAATCCATACTTAAAATTTAAGTTTTTAAATTTTATTTTAAAACTTGCTTCAGATTTTAATTTCAATTTTGAGTTGAAAACAATCAGGTTTCTAGAGAAACCTGTAACCACTATAATACCCGAGCATCCCCTTCAATTACTTCAAGTAAAACCCTTAACCACTTCGAGCAAAAACACGAATTACTCGAGTAAAACTCAAGTCCAAAAATTTCTGCAACCCCAATCCTTCACCTGACATAATTCCTTGCATCGTGCATATGCACGGTGGTTCTGACCACCTCCGGTCATCATCACTTCCATGAGCAAGTCGCCGATCATCCTTCGATCCAACATCGACCATCAGAACCACCCAAGCATCATGAAATCAAAATTGAACACCCAAAACAGAACTGGAAGCAACATGCAGCCCCCTCAAAACCTGAAAAACTCCTCGTCCTCACTCCTCCGGTCATCGACGGCTTTGAAACTCCGTCCAACACTTCTTCAACACCCAAGCAACCATCTCCCCAAATATTGAAGCTCTCGATCACCTATATCCACCATGCCGATCAGAACTGTTGCACTACCCCAAAAACTAGGCTTACAAATCAAATCGAACAATCACCATCACCACAGTGATCTTCCACCACCTCCACCATTTTTCCTCCACTCACCCATTACTCATCCATCACCGGAAGAAATTCCGATCCCCCAGACTACAGAGTTCACCAGAAAACACTAAATTCTCATTTTTTTTTAAACCAGAAATATATTCATACCTCTTCACTAAAAACAGTGATTTTAGTTTGAAAAATCCAATTTTGGTTTAAGCATTTGAGTTAGATTCCTGAATACAAGAATCATGACAATTGAAATTTGACTTATTTAAAGATTGCTCTTATATTTTATTTCTTCCAGAGGCAATACTAATTGTTTCTAACTTAAAGAAAATTTCAAACTTAAACTGATGATATATAAAATATATTTGGTTCAATGCTTAAGTCATAGATTGGATTATTAGCATATGATTTTTTTATATTTGATTATCTGATTATCTTTTAAACCTGGAACTAAAGCCAGAGAAGTTCCAAACATATAGATATATGCACAACAATATTTCATACAAAGCTAAACTTATAAATTTATTCACAAACATACTTGTTTCATAGATGATCAGGTAACATAATTATTTACTTAAACTTTTAAAACTGTAATGTTACTCACCTGACATTGCATGAAACAGAGGCAGAGAGTTTTTGAAAACTGTTTTGAAGACTTGAAACTAAAATGCCAAATCTTCATTGAATTTGATATAAACTTGAGTTGCTTGCTATTTAAATTTTGCATGCAGGTCCGAGATTCCAGACTACAAAAGTCAAACCCCAGATTTCATTTGAAAATGCTTAAATTTGAAAAACTTGCCGTTGCATGCTTTTGGAATTTTAAAAACTGAGTTGCAGATGTTCAAATTAAATCATGCAGGCTTTTGATTTATTTTTGGTTTGAGGAGCAATTTGCAGATTTTGATTTTGAGGATGCTTTACACATTTGCATATGAAAATTTGGAAAATGATTACAATTTGAACAATTTGAATTTAGAAAAGAGGTTTGCAAATTACTTTCTGGTTGGAGGAGGAAACTTTCAGATTTTGAACATGATTCTTAGTTTTAATAAATTTGGTTACTGATTTGTTTCAGCTGAAATCTTTAGTTTTGAGAATAAAGATTAGAAAAGAAAGAGATTGAAGAAAACATGCTTATATAAGATAAAATGATTTATTAAAAATTAAAAGAAAAATCAAAAACAAATATGACACTTGTATTATTAGTTATTTAATTTAACTACACTTGTCATCTATTTTAATTAATTACTTAACACATGTCACTATACCACTTAATATATTAACATGTGTCTCATAAGTAAATTTATTTGTTTTTATTTAATTTAAAAGTAAATAAAACCCTTTTTCTCTTTATTTGTTGAATACTTATACATATAAATTATTTTCATAAGTAAATGTATATGTGTATTTCTTTTTAAAGAAAATGAATTAAAACAAATTATATAAAAATGAAAGCTTATCCAAATAATTTAAAAATGTTTATTTTTTTGAATTCAAAATTAATTCAAATTCAAATCCAATAAAAATCCAATTTAAAGCTAATTTAAATCAACATATTAAATTTAAAAATAAAAAAATATTGTCTTTTAAAACATATCTATATTTATACATTTATTATTATTTGAAAATATCATATTTATTAATTTAAATAATTTATAAAAGAAATTATAAATTACTTATCACTTATCTAACTTATTTAAATGCATTAATGTTCTAATATATAAATGGTATTTTATATTTTCATGTATAATTCCAAATTATATTTATTAAGCTATATTTTAAAAGGAGGTAAAATAAACCTTTGTTTATCTTATTTAAAATTTAAACCATGCTTTAAAATATATTTAAACAAATTAAAACATTTTCCTTAAGTATCTTAAACCATATAGTTATTTATTAGTTAGCTTTGAAAAGTTATACATTCAATTAAACCATAATCTTCCAAATTATCAAATTGAATATTACAAATTTAAAGCAAGATTTATTTATTAAATTCAAAACTTATCTATTCACAATATATAATATATATATATATATATATATGTACACACATATTATAAATAGAAAATATTTTATTAGCTTTTAAAAGATAAAATTCACTAACTAAACATCTATTCAATTGGATTATTAAATCAAGTCAAATTTTATTAACAAAATTTATCAAATCAATTTAATTTTAAATACAGATTATTAAATTAATATTGCCAAAATTTTCGGGATATCACATTCCTCTCCCCTTAAATGAATTCCGTCCCTGAAATTTAAAAGCAAAGGTAATTTAATAACCCATCAAAGATTTTAAATTTAAAAACACAAGCATATATCAATCATATGCCAACAACCATAGCAACCAATTTATCTAATCAAACAAATTTAATTATCCAGACAAAATTCTGGATAATTTTTTTTCGAGTTTCCCCAAGTATATATATACCAGGATACTCGCTCTACAGAATCCAAACAATCAAAACTACGAAGCTACAGCCTACTCATCTAGATCTACAAAACTAAACAGGATATCAGACTACGGACGAGTCTGACTCAACAACCAAACCTTCCTGAACAGCTGGTTCCACAACCAAAGATACGCGTACTCCCTCAGAGATACGTGAAACACATCGAATCTCAGTTATCCTAAACTGGCAATTCAACCCAGAGGACCAAACACCAATCCAACTAAAACACAGAAGAGATTCAAAACACCTCGGAGCTAGCTTCCTAGTCTTACTAAAACTTATAGCTCCTTCGATCGGAGAAAAACTTATCCAAAACAAATCTCCGACTCCGGAATCCAAATTCCGTCGTCTCTTATCCACAAAATTCTTCTGACGATCCTGGGCTGTCTATATCCTCCATGTTCAGCTCAACCCTTGCTGATGCCTCTCGAAACAAACTAAACTTCTCCTATCCGAAAAAGACAAAACAGATGCACTCCCAAACTGCTTCCGCTGCACAACTCTGATTTGGAATAGAAGAAAATGCTGATGAAGAACATGAGCACAGACTGGACAACACTTCCCAGAAATATGATTCAACAGAGCCATAAAGAAAACTCAGAAGTTCCACCAATCCTGAGCTGCTTCACCAAACCTTATCTCAAGAAACCATCCTACAACTAGCTGAACTACCGACATTACTTTTGGAATCCAGTTGATAAGAAAAATCAATCTCCAGATACAGACAAACCTCTGACTTCTCAGAAGTTATCCAGAAAAATCTTCAATAACTCAAAAGAACACTCAAACTATCGCAAGTCTCTTTTGCGATCAACCAAGCCTAATATCCAAAGAAAACTGTTCTCTCTTTACCAATCAGAACAGCTTACGCTTATCTAGCCAATCCATCGAGGAAATGGATCCACCCTACTGCTTCTGAACTCCACCTTAGAAAAACTACTCAACCATAAAACTTCCTACTTGAACACAGCACTCCGAGCTGCACTGCTAACACCGATGCCAAAAACTTCCTAATCCAAAGCTCTTCGAGAAACTCGGACCTCAAAGCCAACCACCACATCCTGCTGAACCCAGCCACAACACCGAAGCAGATACACTTCCTAAAACTCTATTCAAAAGAAAACATCTTCGGAGACATCCATATTCACTGCATCTCATCACGCAGCTACCACTTCATGAGGTATCAAGATACCATTACTCACTTCTGCCAACTAACAGATCCAAACTCTACTTATCCATCTTCAAAGATGGACTCCGAACCTTAACAGGTTTCCTTCAGAGATCGATGAAATCCTTTCACCACAGCAAAGCTTACTCGAGACGGTATTGGGTGTACAGTCTTGACAGTTACACTTCCAATCTCAAACATCAAACTCCAACCAATGGTAGCAGTCGTGTTACACACACCACTACCTTATTTACCTTTATAACCTATATTGGAAAACCTGAACAGGTAACCCAACAAATATGTAGAAATAAATATATATAAATATATATATCAAAATTACAAATACGCTCTCTCAAGAAGAAAACACTCCAAAGCCTAGGTATTCACTCAACCTAGCGCTCTGATACCAACTGTCACGACCCGTCTTCCACTTACCAGAAAGACGCATCATGAATTAAGAAAGAAAGGGATAGAAAGAGAAAAGATAGAGAAGAAAGAAGAAACAACATCAGAATCTTAATAGCGGAACGAATAAATTATATTAATAACATAAGTATTACATAGTATACAACCACTATCAGAGTTACACAGATTTTACATCACATACTAGATAGTTATAAACACCTGTCTAGTTATTACAACACAGTACAAAACAACTCAGAGATACCAACACAGCGGAATACTAGATAACTACAACGTAGAAGCCTCCTGCTCCATTGCTCCTCCTCAATTCGTCAAAGCTAACCTGAATCCCTTGGCTACTCGTAAAAATTTGAGTACCCAAGAGTTTAAGAAAACAGAAGATAAACTCCGGGTCAGACATGGGTCTGGTGTGAGTAACAGGTTAAAGTTGCATAACTTTTGAAAAACCTTTGAAAAGAAAGGTATCACATAAGACTTCCCACACATAAACATGGAAAAGTTTTTACCTTACGCTAACTAAAACATTTGATAGGAAATCTGGTGATATTATAATAGTGTCTAGGGTTTTCAAGTAAAATACAGAAATAGCTGGAATGCTTACATCTCACGTTCCAACATAGTTGGGCACAACTAAAACGTACGACACTTATTGGGTTTTGGATTCCATACAATGGCAGGGCTACCGGGGTACCGCCCGTCACAGTACGGGGCCTAGATCACCGTACCGAGGATCACTCCCAATCTCCTGCAACACAAGACCGGAACCATCCCTTACTGGACAGTTCCGAACAAGACAACCCCTAAGTTGGCCGCGACCCAACTGCCCACACAGCCGAATAAAAAGGGACTTCTAGACAGGGGAACATATCTCTTAGAATGCTCATCGTCCGCCTGACGATGTTATGAAAGCATTCAATCCATACAAGTTCGTTCCGGGTTCGAACGAAACCGAAGACATTATCTCGTTACACTCATTTTGGAATCACCCTCAGAATTAACGATAACCCTTGCACTTTGAATCTTCATTTTCACTTAAGATTCACGACCTATCGTTAATTTGGATCGATGTGGTTTTCGGATATCCAAATATGGAAACCCGATCCCAGTCTCATCGAATCCAAAATGCCATCTTTTAGGTCCAAGTTGTTTTAAGTTTAAAACAATTCAATTTAATTATCTATATACACACAGATAGATAATTCACATCATCACAATAAATAATCAACATTATCATTATAAACAGATAATTAATATTATCCTCACAAATTGATAACCTACATTATCATCACCAATAGATAATTCATACTTCATCACAATGCAACCAAAGCATCCATATCACACCGCATTATTAATCTCATATCTGAGATAAACAATTCAAGGCAATCAATATTAATCATCTATACATAAGCAATGATTCAATAACCACACCATCCATAATTAATTTAAAATGAATTAAATTAATTACTTCCATCACTAATAGATTTAAAGTAAATTAGATCAATTACTTCATTCTATAAATCCTGCTTATAAAACCATTAATTACAAACCAATCATCTAATTAATTCCCTTGATTAATTACCCTTGATTAATCATCCTTTAATTACATTCAAGTAATTAATTTCACAAATTAATTATCCTTGACCAAATACAGTAATTAACCTTTAATTACTTCATTAATTAATTAATTACATTAATCCTTAATTAATTACATTGATTAATTACTTTAATCACTTATCATTGATTTATTAATCTAAATTAATCAATCTTAACTACATCATTAATTATATAAATTAATGATCCCTAATTACATTTTAATTAATTAACTTCATTAAGTAATTAACCTTAATTAAACCATAATTATTAATCACTTTCGATTAATTACCCTCAGTGATTAACTACTCTTAACCACTTCATTGAGTAAATTAATTACTCCTAAATTAATTACATTTAATAATTAATTATATTTATTAATCATCCTTGATCAATTTTATTGGTAATTAATTACCCTTAATTAATTACATCACTTAATTATTTTCCAATGACTTAATTAATCAATACTTAAATTAATTACACTAAGAAATTAATTATTTATTACTTTCACTAAGTAATTATCCTTCATATTAGTTACACAAAACAATTAATCCCAAAACTCTTCCATACTTCAATTAATTACCTCCAATAAATTACTTATCTTAATTTCTTCTCTAAGTAATTATTCTTCATTAATTACTTATCAACGCATCCAATGCTTATTCTAAATTAATTAAACTTAATTAATTAACTTAAACTAATCAAATTAATTAATTAATTACAATGAGTAATTAATAACTTTAATTACCTTCATAAGGTAATCATACTTAACCATTAAATGATTATCTAAATTAATTAATCCAATTAATTATCAAAATTAATCACATTAATTAATTAATAAATAATCCCAAGTTAACGACCTTCATTATCTTATCAAAAATTCTTTAATTACCTTTCTTAAGTAATTAACTTAGGTTAATCATTATTGATTACAAATTTAATAAATCTTAATTACTTAACTTAACCTTAATTAATTTATTCAAATCGGTACTTACTTACTTAAATAAATTAATTATTTATCCATTTAATTATATTACTAATTTAATGAATCATAATTCATTAAATTCTTTGATTTACTTTAAAATAAAGCATTTCTTATTAATCATTTCATTATCATTAACAAAGCAATTTAAAACAATTTACTTTAAAATTTGTTTCAAATTTCATTTCAAATTTAAGATTTAAAATGAAGTCAAACATAACTTCAACAAAGTTTTAAAAACATTTTAGAAACCTTTAAAACTTATGCTAAGAATTTCTTATTTTATAAAAGATGTTTAAAGGAATTTAAACCCAAATTAATTTAAAATACAAATCATATTTTAAATTACCTTAAACATTCAAAGTTGTTTTTTTAAACAATTTAAATTTAAAAACTTCCTTTATTTCAAAACTATGATTCAAATTTGGATTTGAATCCAGATTTAAACTTAGGTTTAAATCTCTTCTTTTATTTTAAAGCTTTAGCTTTAAATTCAAATTATTTTAAATCCTTTTAAAAATTGTTTTAAACATTTTAATTTATAAAATTTAATTTAATTTTAAAACTAGGATTCAAACTCAGTTTTGAATCCATACTTAAAATTTAAGTTTTTAAATTTTATTTTAAAACTTGCTTCAGATTTTAATTTCAATTTTGAGTTGAAAACAATTAGGTTTCTAGAGAAACCTGTAACCACTATAATACCCGAGCCTCCCTTTCAATTACTTCGAGTAAAACCCTTATCCACTTCGAGCAAAAACACGAATTACTCGAGTAAAACTCGAGTCCAAAAATTTCTGCAACCCCAATCCTTCACCTGACACAATTCCTTGCATCGTGCATATGCACGGTGGTTCTGACCACCTTCGGTCATCATCACTGCGATGAGCAAGTCGTCGATCATCCTCCGATCCAACATCGACCATCAAAACCACCCAAGCATCACGAAATCAAAATCGAACACCCAAAACAGAACTGGAAGCAACATGCAACTCCCTCAAAACCTGAAAAACTCCTCGTCCTCACTCCTTCGGTCATCGACGGCTTTGAAACTCCGTCCAACACTTCTTCAACACCCAAGCAACCATCTCCCCAAATATTGAAGCACTCTATCACCTATAGCCACCATGTGATCAAAGCTGCTGCACTACCCCAAAAACTAGCTTTACAAATCAAATCGAACAATCACCATCACCACGGTGATCTTCCACCACCTCCACCATTTTTCCTCCACTCACCCATAACTCATCCATCACCGGAAGAAATTCCGATCCCCCAGACTACAGAGTTCACCAGAAAACACTAAATTCTCATTTTTTTGTTAAACCATAAATATATTCAAACCTCTTCACTAAAAACAGTGATTTTAGTTTAAAAAATCCAATTTTGGTTTAAGCATTTGAGTTAGATTCCTGAATACAAGAATCATGACAATTGAAATTTGACTTATTTAAAGATTGCTCTGATACCTTATTTCTTCCAGAGGCAATACTAATTGTTTCTAACTTAAAGAAAATTTTAAACTTAAACTGATGATATATAAAATATATTTGGTTCAATGCTTAAGTCATAGATTGGATTACTAGCATATGATTTTTTATATATTTGATTATCTGATTATCTTTTGAACTTGGAACTAAAGCCAGAGAAGTTCCAAACATACTGATATATGCACAATAATATTTCATACAAAGCTAAACTTATAAATTTATTCACAAACATACTTGTTTCATAGATGATCATGCAACATATTTATTTACTTAAACTTTTAAAACTGTAATGTTACTCACCTGACATCGCATGAAACAGAGGCAGAGAGTTTTTGAAAACTGTTTTGAAGACTTGAAACTAAAATGCCAAATCTTCATTGAATTTGATATAAACTTGAGTTGCTTGCTGTTTAAATTTTGCATGCAGGTCCAAGATTCCAGAGTGCAAAAGACAAACCCCAGATTTCATTTGAAATGCTTAAATTTGAAAAACTTGCAGTTACATGCTTTTGGAATTTTAAAAACTGAGTTGCAGATGTTCAAATTAAATCATGCAGGCTTTTGATTTATTTTTGGTTTGAGGAGCAATTTCCAGATTTTGATTTTGAGGATGCTTTACAGATTTGCATATGAAAATTTGGAAAATGATTACAAGTTGAACAATTTGAATTTAGAAAAGGGGTTTGCAAATTACTTTCTCGTTTGAGGAGGAAACTTTTAGATTTTGAACATGATTCTTAGTTTTAAAAAATTGTTTACTGATTAGTTTCAGCTGAAATCTTTAGTTTTGAGAATAAAGATTAGAAAAGAAAGAGATTGAAGAAAACATGCTTATATAAGATAAAATGATTTATTAAAAATTAAAAGAAAAATCAAAAACAAATATGACACTTGTATTATTAGTTATTTAATTTAACTACACTTGTCATCTATTTTAATTAATTACTTAACACATGTCACTATACCACTTAATATATTAACATGTGTCTCATAAGTAAATTTTATTTGTTTTTATTTAATTTAAAAGTAAATAAAACCCTTTTTCTCTTTATTTGTTGAATACTTATACATATAAATTATTTTCATAAGTAAATGTATATGTGTATTTCTTTTTAAAGAAAATGAATTAAAACAAATTATATAAAAATGAAAGCTTATCCAAATAATTTAAAAATGTTTATTCTTTCGAATTCAAAATTAATTCAAATTCAAATCCAATAAAAATCCAATTTAAAGCTAATTTAAATCAACATATTAAATTTAAAAATAACAAAAATATTGTCTTTTAAAACATATCTATCTTTATACATCTATTATTATTTGAAAATAACATATTTATTAATTTAAATAATTTATAGAAGAAATTATAAATTACTTATCACTTATCTATCTTATTTAAATGCATTAATGTTTTAATATATAAATGGTATTTTAAATTTTCATATATAATTCCAAATTATATTTATTAAGCTATATTTAAAAAGGAGGTAAAATAAACCTTTTTTTATCTTATTTAAAATTTAAACTATGCTTTAAAATATATTTTAACAAATTAAAACATTTTCCTTAAGTATCTTAAACCATATAGTTATTTATTAGTTAGCTTTGAAAAGTTATATATTCAATTAAATCATAATCTTCCAAATTATCAAATTTAATATTAGAAATTTAAAGCAAGATTTATTTATTAAATTCAGAACTTATCTATTCACAATATATATATACACACACACACACACACACATACATTATAAATGAAAACATTTTATTAGCTTTTAAAAGATAAAATTCACCAATTAAACATCTATTTAATTGGATTATTAAATCAAGTCAAATTTTATTAACAAAATTTATCAAATCAATTTAATTTTAAATACAGATTATTAAATTGATTTTGCCAAAATTTCTGGGATATCACAACAGTTATATGAAGTACCAAGTAAATGGGTTTACATTTTCCCTAAAAAATTACGAAGAGCGGATGGTAACACAAGACAACGGTGTATGTATGAGAGCAATCAGAAAATTTAGAGCTAGTGGGAAAGATAAAAATTATAAAGAAGCTGAAACAATGTATTATGGAGTTATTTAGGAGATAATTAAGTTGGGTTATATAGACTTCAAACAAACGGTTTTTTATTGTGGTTGGGTAAAGGTCAAAGACAAGGTCAATGGTTGCAAGATTGATCCTGTTTCAAACTTGATTATAATTAATTTAGGGAAATTGAAGACCAAAGATAGGATGAACGATGAGCCATTTATTCTTGCGTCAGAAGCGAGTCAAGTGTTCTACTCAAAAGATTTAAAAAATAGCAGATGGTTTGTGGTTTAACACACACCTAAGCGGTTGACTACAATCGTGGATGATCTTGAGTTTGCTACCGTCTATCAATCAGCCTTTGAAGACAATAACAAATTAGAAGATCTTACCAAATGCATATGTTAATATAAGATGTATTTCTTAATTGAATTGAGTTGAATTTCAAACGTGGCTGAATTTAGAATTTTTTGATTATGAATTTAGAATTTTTCATGTATCACTATTTAATATTATTCTAAATTTTAGAAATTTGTTTGCTTATGTATGATGATGGAAAAAGATTGGTTGCGTTTGAATTAATGTGTAGATCAAAATATTAGTGCTGTTTGAATTACCCCAATGGTCCAAAATCCAACGTGAAAATAAAGATCCGCGATTCATATCAGTACCCATATAGAAATTGGTTCTGGTAACATAACCAATTCATTTGAAGATTAAAACAGCAATAAAGAAGTATTGGTAAAATATTATTTATCATAACCATGTTATGTATTCTATGTTGGTCACGAAAATAAAGCAATGTATCATCTTATTTACATTATTTACATTCCATATTTTAAAGATTTTGGCACATGTAAACAATGTATCACGGAAATAAAACAATGTATCACCTTATTTTCAAAGAGATGTTTTTGGCTCTGATAGTTACTGTTTCATTTGCTTATATATTTGTCTATATCACGTTTAATAAGTTCCATTAAGTTCCCACCGCCTCAGTTATAAAACCGAGGTAATGGCCTCAGTTGATAAGCTAATTAGCATTCTTTTGGAATGTTCTCCCAATTCAGATACCATTTAAAACATGTCATGGCATGAAAATTATATTATCCTTGTAAATATTTGATTAAAATTTTCCAACATGTACAGCTAGCCCACTGTTATGATCATTCTTTCGTAATAAAACAATTACAATTCGTATTAAAAGTTTTTCAATGATCATGGCTAGTCGAGCAGATGAAATCTCATTTGAAAGAGGATATTCTTCTAGAAGTTGCAAGATAATTTAACTCTTTATCAATAATCCATTTACCAAAATATAGCTTTTTTGGGAGTTTCTTACTATGTTATAGAACATTGCACATAAATGAAGGTAAGATACCTGTAACTGATGAACTTCCAAATAGTTAAATGATCGACCAGTGGGAATCCATGCACTACAAGAAAGCTTAAACATTTTCTTAAACCTTATGGTTATTTCATTTTTTATACATAATTTGCATTACTTCATTTATTTTTCCTTATCATAAACTTTTTTGAGGAACAAATTATTTTGTGAATTTCATACATTTTCTGTTCTAATTTTATATTGCATAAGTAATATGTGGCATCTGTGGTGGGTGGATAATGGCTGCACTGAACATTTATTGCCATCATCGTATAAAGATGACTAGAATGTCCTTATTGCATACTTTCTTGGTATGGTTAGTCATAGTTATTCATTCCTTTTATTTGTTGTATATTTTTTTTATTCAAATATTTTAGTGTTACAAAAATTATTTGAGGTGGAGATATTAAAAAAATTATTTTGTAATTGTTTCACTTGTTCATTAGTAATTTACATTTCTAAATTTATTCTGACGTCATATCTTTAAGTGATAATTTATGCTGCATCCTACTCGACTTTGAGAGGCATCTAACAACCTAGTATGTTAGAAAATATTATTTGCATAACATACGCTACGAACTATTATGCTGTGAACTCATATATGTTTCTTTCTGAATACTTGTAGCAACAATGTCAGAAGTCGCAGAAACTTCGATCCATTCAGTCGTGCATTCGTCATCTTCACAAACTTAGAAAGTTGAGACAAATGCATATGGTGTTCCAGTTTCTGATAATGCTGGGAAAATAGGCAGTAGACTTGGTAAATTGGTACGAATTCATGTGCCGATATCATATGAAAGTTGGGATAAAGTACCCAACAAATGTAAAGATGACGTTTGGGCTGAATTGCGGGTAAGCCATTCTCTTTTTTTTCCAACAATTCTTTATTGCAAATTGATATTTTACTATTCTAAACAATCAGTTTATAAAAATAAACATGCCTTCATATACCTCCCTACTTGTCTAATAAGCCTACATTTGCTGTTTTTGCTTCAAGTACCTTCATATACTTAATAGTTTTTCTACCGATCCAAAAGAGTTATATATATATATAATGTCTGTATAATTTATAGTTTGTACTTGAGCCCTTCTACATCGCTCAAGTATAACGTTTTATATATACAGAAATTTGCTTGTGCAATATGATATTGCGTGGATATAAAAGTTGAAATTGTGAAAATGAGACATATTTTTATAGCAAGTTTTGAACGAGACCTAAAATTGAATTAGATTTTTTTCTTGGTTCAATAAAAAAAATTTGTTCTTTGGTTGGACTTGTTAAGTTATAAATGCAACCACCTACAAATTCCATTGCTAGATTACATCTGCAATTATACAAATTTATAGTTACTATTAGCGTGGTTATATGTAAAATTTGCTCCATGAGGTGACAAAATCCAGAACGGAAACTGATATCGAAACATGGGATGAAATGCTGAATGTATGAAAGCTCGTCTTTTAGTTTTAACAAAGTCTTCTAACAGAGCCAAAGATTAGTATCCGTGATTCAGTTTATATGGACATCAACCATATTATCACCCCTACCGCATCCAACACTTCATGTGTTCAAACTACAGTACATCACATTTGTCATTTAACTTGAATGGTCCATACGGGAAGACCATGAACTCACAATCGGACATACCAGCCTCCTAGTATGTTAACAATTTTTATATATTTTCCTTTTAACGTATTTTTTATCTTCAATATATACAGACATTTTATGAGCTAGAGTCGGATACAAAAGAGTTGTATTTTAAAAAAATATGCGAATCATTTAGAAGATACAAAAGTGAATTGAGGACAGGGTACTACGATAAATTTGATAATGATGAAATTAGAAGGAAAAACTGTCCGCCAAAAGTTAGCATAGAAGATTGGGATGGATTCTTGAAAAATGAAGCAAAACCCGGCGCACGCGAAAGAAGAGAGCTAGGCAAAAAAAAGATCACAATACAATTATACTCATCACAATGGTCGTACAAGTCAAGCCGTAGTAGAACATAAAATGGTATATTTTTAATTTTTTGTTATTTCGTTGCATTTTACCATTTCGTCGCATCATTAGTTTTCTTGTGCATTATTTTGTTATGGCTGCTTTTCATAGTTACAACTCCCAACATGTTAAGCCTGTTTTAGATCGCTTTGGTTATGCAGTTCTTGCTGCTAGTCCCTAAGTAAGACTTTGAAGAATTGTCTTGCTCTATCTCAACCTCACATGGTCATGCTCACAAGTCATATTTCAGCTCACTACTCACATGGCCAGTGTTCTCTTCAGTTACTTTGAACTGGTTTGGTAGTATCCTTGTTCTTGATATGCTATTATCCTCATTCATAAATTGTATGCTACACGCGACTCTTGATTTCTTTAATTAGTTTCCCACTAGTTTTGCACTTATTTCTACAGCTCTAAGACCACGCATCTACTTTTTCAAGTGTACATGACCGTTTCATCTCACTGCATCCATTCAGTAGTTGTTGTAGATCCTTGTTTAACTACGTTCGTCTGGTAGTTCTCATTGCAACCATTCATTGCTAGAATTTTGTACTAGTAGGACTATATTATCATTAGTAGGAACATGTGTTCCAATATTTCATACTTGACATGAATTCATGATAGATACCATGAGCAAAACATAGATTTTGGAATAACAGCCATCCTCTTTTGAGCTTGATTCTGCTATTTTAGTTCAGTTTGACCATATTTCTAGTGTGGGTTTAATGCACTTGTTTTTGTCTCTGGTACATTGTTTGTACAAAATATGCATGATTGTGTTACTTGGTTGACCATATTTCTAGTGTGGGTTTAATGCACTTGTTTTTCTACTATTTTAGCTGAACTTCATTGTTTAGAAAAATAAGAAGTTAAACAAACATATGATATTTGACCTCTTTATAAACAAACATCAATTTCTTGTTTTGTGCAGGCATGAAACTTATGCTGGCAGGAGCATTAGACGATTGGAGGAAGACGTTATGTACCGTATGTATTGTACTATGCATGTAGTATTATCTAATGATGTCGTTGTTGTACTACGTACGTTATGTATACTTGTTGAACTATATAGTGGTATGTGTTGATGTTGAACATTATAATTCAAACATTTGTTATGTTTGGTTTTTATGTTGAATCTATGAAAAATATTTGGTTTAATAATCTTTCTTTTGTGATAGTGTTAAATTTGCAAATTTTTGTACTAATTATGATAATGAAATGACTGTCACTGGTGCAGAGAAGAAATTTCGAATTTTAAAATAAAAATAAAAATAGTAATTAGAAACGGATTAAAGCCGTTGCTAATATTTAAAACATCAGTTATACGTCTACATTTAACAACGGATAAAAGCCGTTGCAAAATTATATTGCTACGGCTTAAAGCCGTTGCGAAATGAGGATTCTGGTGTGGTGAAGGAGGGGATAGATAGTGTCTAATAACTTCTATGAATCTTTCTGAATTCTTTTAAGATTATAATTTAAATAATGCAAATTAACAATCATAGATGCAAACGAAGACGGATATATATGCAGACAAAGTAAAAAGTAAAGCGTTGGAGAGATTACACTAGGATTTTTGTACTGGTTTGCCTACCTTAGATCCAGTCCCCTATAATTTCTTGTACAGATTTTTTTTCAAATACCAAAGTTTATAAAATCTCGATTTTGAGGATACGAGACACACCCTTCAGATTTTCCGAGCTCTAGGTACACTCAATGTATTCAGATAGAATACTAGCACAACCACTTGGATTCAAACGGGACACCAAGCACACCAACTTTATTCAGATAGGACAAAGGCGCATTTACTCGGATTTCAAGAACACCAAGCACACCAAAGAGTATTTGAATATGATTTGGTAGAGTTTAAAATCAATTTCTTGATCTTAAGTACAAATAATCCTCTAACCTTGTGAATAACACTTTGATCTTGATTTGAGTGAGAGATATCAGAGAATATACAATAAAGAGTCAAGTCAATAGAGTTTGAATTTGATCTTGATTAAATTAGAGAAGATTTTGAGTTGAATTTCTTTTAGAAATCAAGAGAGTGAAAGAGGAAAGAAAATATGAGAAAGTAGTTAACCAAAATTCATTGAGAGAACCTCTATTCATAAAGAAACAACAGTCATGTCCATTCGCGAAGATATATGACAAAAAGACACTTACATTCAAAATTTAGATTTTAAAAGTATCAGACTATGTGTAGACATATGGGTATTATATATATTGGCATATCCTTTGCAAATTTAAAACTAATTTTTTTTTGAAAATATTACGTTTTGTAAAATTGATAATTTTTAAAATAATTTATGCATAGTTTTTACACATTTTAATCATAATAAAACTTAAAAAATTTATAAAATTATTTGAAATATTTTAATATAAAGTATTTAAATATAATTATTATATACAAAAATATATGTATGAAGTATAATTGAATATATATTAAAATCAAAGTATTATTGAATGTCAAAAATGTACTTTTGAATACCATGCCATTTAAAAAATATAAAACCAAAAAATATTTCTAAATATACTAAATTAAAAGTATATTAAAATATAGAATGCTTAAAAACTTAATTACTCAAAATATAATAAACTTGTTAGTAAATTGAAGTTTAAAAATCATTTGAACATTACTTTGAAAAGATGTTTTGAGAAATTATTTTGAAAACTGGGATTCTTTAAAAATCATTTTTGAAAACTATGATATTTGTAAATCATTTAAAATAAGAGATTAGATTTAAAAAACCTTTCTGGAAAACGCAATGAGATTAAAGAAGTTCCGCTAGACTTTAAAAAAATGAAATATGATTTTATAACTTATCTTGATAACTTGAATCTTCAAACTTATGAATCTTCAATATCCGACTCTTGAATTTCTATATTAGCCTCTTGAATCTGCTCTTGATACTGTACTGTCTTCTTAACTAATACCTGTCTAATATCCTACACTATATACTATATATATCTGGATAAAAAAATTGGTATCTATATTTTATGTAATATCATATGATAGTTGTCATCAAAACATATGCCCATGGTACTGCCAATCTCCCTTTTTTGATGATGACAACCATATATATAAAATATGATATAACTCCTCTTGAGTTACAAAAATCCCCTTAATCTATGCCAAGATATTTTATATATTTCTCCACCTTTGTCATCAAAAAAATTATAACCAAAACTCTCTCTAACAAAATAACTATATGGTATATAAAAGTGATATATAAAAGAGTGATAATACATAATTTAACCTATCCAATCCAATATATAGTCAAACCAACCCATAGTCAAAACAATTCAATCCAATCCAATCATAAGTGAAATAGCTCAGTCCAAACCGATTCTAACCCTAAATAAGTTTATAGACACAAATCCATACTTCTTATCCTAGCATAATATGTTATTGTATAGACTTAAATCAAATCTTATATATATTTAAAAGCAAACCAATTAACTTAAACTTCCTTAGGAACTTCTACCCAATCATCGAAACCAAAAATTCAATCTGCTTTGATGGCATCCTAATCTTCATTGTCTTTGTTAATGGCATAATTCGGATTGTTGATTGGTTCATCTTTGATAAGGAAATAAATCATCCATCGAACAACATCAAAATGCTTTTCTTATTCTTTTACCATCTTCATTTGACTTAATTCTAAGTGTCTTTGATTTCTAAAGATAGAGGTAAGGAATTCTTGAATGATTGAAGGTTTTTTTTAAGGATTCTCAAACAATTTTTGGCGTGGAGAAGTCATATTTGAAAAGTTAAGTTTGTAAGTGAAAATGGAGAAGAAGAGAGTGGAAAATAATGTTTGGTGGAGTAAATAGGTTTATATTGGGGGTGAAAATTCGTTTGAATAAGTTGAATAAATGTAGTTATTTTATTTTGATTCTTTATTTTTTTTGTAATCTGCCAATTATATGTCGACATAGAGGGTATACGTATGTCGACATATTTAACATATTTTGCAAAATCAACTTATTTGCTATACTTTTGTAATTAGCCTAAACTATTATACTTTTATGACTTTCTAGAGACTAATAACAATGTATAACAACAAGGAACAAGATTTCATTGGTAAACATAGATGAGTAAATGAAATTTATAGATAAACATAAAAGATACATGGATTAATACTACAAAAATTCAAACTATAAGCTAAAAAATCATAGGGATAGAACTAGGAAGAAGTAGACAAAGATGAGGACTTCCTACTAATTTTGCAGAAAATCTTTTCAAAGTACTTGTCTACTTTGTTGGAAAGAGAAGTGAATGATTTCTCAAGCTTCTTTTGGTCATGAAGAAGCTTATCTTGATTTTTTAGAATCCCCTTTGTGGATGGATTAGATGGCTTATAGAAAATCTCCATAGAAGTGTCTCCCTCCTCTTCTTGTTCTTCCTCCTCCACGTCCATTTCTCCTTTTTCCACTTCCTCCTCTTCTCTAATTTCACACTCTTCTTCCTAATTAAATCTTGCTTCCATCTCCGAAAGAGTTTCATGAGGCTCATGAAACTCTTTCGGAGATGTTAGCCTTATCGAAGACACACACCATGAAAGAGTGTGTTTTCATGCTTAGAGATATTGTTAGGAAAGAATTCATACAAAATAACTTGTGTCTAATTTATGTCGTAATGACCATAAATTGCAAAAAGTGCTTTGATTTTTTTTTGAGTTGGGTTATTATTTTTTCCCGTCCTTGAAGTTAAGCTTTGTTGCAAAATGAGACTCAAAATATTGCTTTAGGATGTAAATTCTTATTTTTTAAACTAAAAATCATCATCACTTTCAAAAATATCATGGATCATGATTTTGATTTTCAAGTTTAAAAGTTGAAAGATCCATTCCAGTAGATTTGCATTCAAGAATATTACCTGAATATCATAATTCAAAACAATTTGAGTGTCTTTGACACTACTCCAAACTTCAACTTCATTAAACTTTTCTTTCAAATTAGCATAAAACATTTCTACCAAATTTTCAAAACACACAAAATCTTTTTGGGAAACATCAATCAAACCAAGAATTCCACTTTGATTACAAAGATAATAAAGATCACAAGAAGGAAAATCATTGAATATGGAGAATCGTTTGGAAGAGACTTTTTCAAAAGAAACATATTCCATATAGGCTTCTATGGTCTCTTTGTCATGAAAAAGATAGCCTTTAGTTTTCTTAGAAAGCCTTATGGTTTTAGGAGTCTTGCTTGAGGAAGCATTGAAGAATTGTTTGAAGAGATAATAGACTTCGAATTTTGAAATGAGAGTGAAATGAATGGAGGGAGATAGAATAATTAAATAGAGAAACAATGGACATATTCTTTGGTCAAGAGGCACCTTTTTAGGGCATTGGAGTTGGTGAAATGGTGAAGGGATTTCCAATTCTGAATTTGAAAAAAAAAATTCAAACTTTTGGTTTCTAGGTATATGTCGAACTATGATAAGTGAGTATGTCGCAAATAGTCATTAATTTCCAAAATTTTAAGGTGAATGAATTATTCCTATTTACTAATATATTTGTATATATAATTATTCTATAATTTTTACTAATTCATATACTCAATGGATAATTAAAAATTATTTTAAATACATATTTTATATTATTTTTATTCAGTATTATATTCTTATTTACATAATTTAAACAAAATTTCTTATATATATACTATATTCAACTAGTATTACCAATATAAAAGTCATTCCTACAATCAAAAGCAATCAAAAACTCCATTTCAAAAATTCAATGTTTAAATTTTAAATGCATACCTGTTTTTGCTCCATTTCTCCGATCTTATCTAAATTTAATTAATTAATGTTGTGGAGCATATATTGGCATTTTCCTTATCCGATTCATTATTACTTGATGAAGTATCTGAATCGTCTAATGTTGAAGTGTAAGCCCTTTTCCTTTTTCTAGATGAACCATTTTTTTGTGAAATTTTCGTTTTCTTCAGTTATGGACAGTCTCTCTACTTATGGCCAGTTCATTACAGCTAAAGCAACTAACAACATTTCCGCTTCCTTGATTTTTTTATCATTTCTCCCAAGATTTTTTTCTTTTGTATTTAAGAAATTTTATGAAATTTTTGGTAAGGAAAGCAATTTCCTCATCATTGTCGTTTTCTAAATCCAGAACATCTATTGTTACATTGAAGGCGATGGATTTCTTTTCTGTTGCCATTCTTTCTCTCCTGCACTGCATTTATGCTTTCAATGACATTAAACTGCCAATTAGTTCTTCAGTTATTAGAGTGCTAATGTCATTAGCTTCTTCAATTACAAGAGTCTTTTGGTCCTACTTAGGAGTAAGCAAATTGAGGATTTTTCTAACTTGATCCTCTTTATAAAACTTTTACCCCATGCAATTAGTAAACGTACTATATCCTGAAATCTACTATACATATTAGAAATGAACTCATTTGGACTTACTTGAAACTGATTAGTTAACATAGAGATTTTGGTCTATTTGACATTGCTAAGGCCTTCATATGTAACTCGTAATGTTCTTCATATTTCATATGTAGACTTACAAATAGACACTCTATTGAATTCATTCGTATCTAATGAATAGAACATAATATTCATGGATTTAGAGTTGTGTTGTGCAAGTGCCTTTTAATCAGCAGTTCATTGTGAAAAGTTAGTTTAGGGTTCAGTGTACTCATTCTGTGTGGCATTACAAATATGTGTAGCAGTTGATTGTAAATAGATTTTAATTCTATACGACCAATATGTGTAATTACTGGCATCAAAAAGTGAGGGTCTAGTGGTAGACGGTCTTTCGACAACGGTGTTACTAACAAGTGCACTAACAGTGTTACCAATAGCATTACAAATAGTACTGTTAGCCATTTAAAATTTTCAAAAATCAAAATTATGAATACTTTGAAAACGAATTCTAAGATACCAAATGTTTAGTTTGCGTAAGTAAGGATATCATGGCTAATTTTAACACTTAAAGGAGGAGGGGTGAATGGTATTTAATAACTTTTATGAATCTTTTGAGTTATTTTTTAGATTATAATTTAAGCAAGCAAATTTACAATTACAGATGCAAACACAGGTTGATATAAATGCAGTAAAAGTAATGCATTGGAGAGATCACACCGGGATTTTTATACTAGTTCAGAGTCACTTTACATCCAGTCCCATACGTTTCTTTTCAAATATCAAAGTTTATACAATCTCGATTTAAAGGCTACGTGACACACTCTTCAGATTTTTTTGAGCTCGGAATACAATCATTAGATTCAGACGGGACACCAGCATACCCACATAGATTCAAATGGGACACCAAGCACACCCACTTGATTCAAATATGACACCAGCATACCCACTTAGATTCAAATGGGACACCAAGAACACCTAATTGGATTTCAGGGACACCAAGCACACCCAAAAGTATTTGAATATGATTTGATCGAGTTTATAAAATTAATTTCTTGATCTTGAGTACAAATAATCCTATAACCTTTTGAATAGCACTTTGATATTAATCTGAGTGAGAGAGATATGAGAGATCAGAGAGTATACAATAGAGAACCAAATCAATAAAGTCTGAATATGATTCTGATTGAATTTGAGAAAATTTTGAGTAGTATTTCTTTTAGAAATCAAGAGCGTGAAAGAGGAGAGAAAATATGAGAAAGTAGTTAACCAAATTTCATTGAGAGAACCCCTATTTACAAAAAAAAACAGTCATGTCCATTCACGAAAAGATACGATGAAAAGACACTTCCATTCAAATTTTGTAAATTGAAAATATCGAATTATATGTCGACATATGGGTACTATATATATCGACATATCCTTTGGAAATTTGAAAATTACTTAATTATTTCTTTTTGAAAATAAAAAGTTTTGTAAAATATTTTGATACTTTGTAAAATCATTTTGGCGTAGTTTATACACATTTTAATCAAAATAAAAATTAAGAAAATTTTATAAAGTTGTTTGAAATATTTTAGTATAAAGGATTTAAATATAAATAATATATACAAAATAGTATATATAAAGTATAAATGAATATATATTAAAGTCATGATATTAATGAATGTCAAAAATATACTTTTCAACACCATACCATTTAGACAATATAAAAACAAAAATAGTATCTAAGTATATTAAATTAAAAGTATATCATAATATAAAATGCTTAAAAACTTAATTACCCAAAATATAATAAACTTATTAGTAAAAAGATGTTTAAAAATCGTATGAAAATTATTTTGTGTTTTGAAAAATCATTTTGAAAACAGGAATTCTTTAAAAATTATTTTAAAAAATAGGATACTTGGAAGTCATTTAAAATTAGAGAATATATTATAGAAATCTTTTTGGAAAATAAAGAGAGATAAAAGAAGTGCTACCAGGGCTTTAATAAATAATCTATGACTCTATAACTTATCTTGGTATCTTGAACCTTCAAACAAATGAGTCTATAATCTCTAACTCCCGAATCTCTATACCAGCCTCTTGAATCTCCTTTTGATATTGTGCGGTGTAACGACCCAGAATTTTATTTAATTAAAATTTGAATATTTAATTAATTTTAAATATTAATAAGTGAATTTATAAGTCAAATAAATTTTTATTTGAATTATTGGATTTATTTGAAATAATTAAATCGATAATTTAATATGTTAAATTATGGAAATAATTGAAAATATAGTTAAATATGATTGAAAATGATTTGTAAAATTTTATTTTATCATATGGGAGTTAGAATGATATTTTAGAACTTTTAAAATCGAATTAAAAGTTAATTTGTGAAAATTGAATATTTTAATAATTAAATCGACTAGTGAAAATAGCCAATTTTTGAACAGTCTCAGAATTGAACGAAACCAGTTCCATTGGATCCGTAATAGTTACTTATTACCGGATTTCAATTTTCGTGTCAATCGGAGTTACCGTTTGATCGTGGCAGCTCGAAACGCATCGAATTATTTTTAATTTAAATTTGGCAAGTCAAAATAGCCATTTTTCAAAAAGTCTCGAATTTCAACGAAACCAGTTTCATCAGATCCGTAATGTGATATTATTGTAAGATTTCAAATTTCAAGTCAATTGGATTTACCGTTTGTCCGGTACAAATTAAAACGCCTAGAAAATTGCTTAAATCGGTTTAATTTAAATTGAGCGTTTATAGCCATAACTCACACATACTTTCGAATTAGCTTTCGAAACCTGTTCCATTGTGTCCGGAACGTGGGGTAAACCCTAGAAACGCTGGTTACGGCGCCTAAATCGGAGTTCGGAATTTCCGGGATGAATAGTGTTTCGTCGGTTCCTTATAAATAGCCCACTATCTCAAAAAAAAGAAAAAAAAAAAGAAAAAAACCCTAATTTCCTACTGCAGCCGCCACCCAGATTTCTAAGGCCAGAAATTCGCAACCTACATCCCTCGATTACTCCAAATCCATCAAGAATTAGCAAGAATGTTCAACTACAAAGTGGTAGAGCACAACACGAACTAGAGATCCAACGGTCATGATCGCGTATGGAGTTATATTTCGTGTGAAAATAGGCCGCGTTCTCCATTGCTTGCGCACGCAATTCGATGAGAATGGGGGGGCCGAACTTCAGGTGGTTGGGGGCGAGTGTTGTGGTGGTCGAGTGCTTCGCGATGGCTGCAGTTTGATCGAGTATAGTCGAGTATTGGTGGAGAACTATTTAACCCTAATTGCATTATTGGGTTCGGCCTTGGCATCAAGTTCTGGAGCAAGAAACATGGAGAAGGAAGATGGACGCGTGCGGCTCTGATGGCTTGGAGCAAGATCTAACGGTTATTAGGAAGTTAGGTTTAAAATTAATTAAGTTATGTTGAGATTTGTTTATATAAATCGTGTACAAACTTCAACAATTCATAACTTTTTCATACGAGGTCGAAAAAATGCAAACTCAGTTGCGTTGGAATCGTATGGACGAGCACTACGCAATGAAATTAGATTGGAGTCGTTTGGAGTTAGTGAGAATTTTGGGTAAAATTAAACGTCCGTTTAATTTTATTCGAAATAAATCGCTAAAACCGAATTTAAAATCAAGGTGAGAACTTCTCACTCAATCGAATCAGTTTCGATTTTATTTTAAATAGTTAGATTTAAAATATTTGAATGCATGTTTGAATGTTGATTGATATCTATTGTTTGTTAAAATAGACATTATACGCCGTTAGTAAGCGGATGTTATTTATTAAAAACATATACCGCGAATATTTCATAAACAGTGAAATTGGTATTATATATAGTAGCAATATATATATATATATATTGGCATATGTATATATTGGAGTTATTGATTTCCCGCATTTATTTGTTTAGCGGATGAGACCCTATTGCGCCGTTATTAAGCGGATAATATTTAATAAGAACATATACCGCGATAATTTCGTACTGGAGCGAAATTGGTATTGTGCTAATGTTTGTGGATGCAGGAAAACAGGTTGGAGGGATCCAACTGGATTCCTCAACAGTTTTTATTTGATTTCAGATATTTTGATATTTGATGGATTATCATATCGATATATGATATCGTTGTTTGTCGTGATTGACTATTTGGTGTGTGGCATCATTGGATCAAATTTTGGAGTTTTAAAATGATTTTTAAAGTGATTTTTGAAAATATACTATATTTTTAGAATTTGATCCATTATAAATAAATGAACGATATGATTTTGTTTTAGTTATAAAATTATGGTTTTTGTGAAATATAGTTAAAAGCTGATTTTGAGAAATATGAATTAATGATTTTATAAAATAGTTTAAATAGAGATTTTGGAATTTATTATAAAGAGTTTAAATATAGGATTTATAAAATTTGATTATTTTATAAATCAAGAGAATGATGAAATTATAAAGGGAATTAAAGTCGTTTTAAAAGAGTAATATAAATTTGATTTATATTAAGAGATTTATAAATGGATATTTATAAATTGGAATATTGACATTATAAAACGAGTTTTTATAAGTGTTTGAATGAAGTGAAAATGAATTTCATAAATAAATGAAATTTATAGAATTATAAACTGTGAAGTTATAAATGAAATTTATAAATAGTAAGATTTATAAATTTGGTGAGATTATTTGAAGAGTAGATTGGTTAAATAAATGGATCTTATAAGTTATAAGATTTATAATTTGGAAAGTCTTAAAAAGAACGATTTTGTAAAATAATCGTTTTATAAGTAATTAACTTATAATATGAACTTTTAGTTTATAATTGAGTTATAAACTGGAATAGGTTAATAAAAGAATTTATAAAAAGGAAGTTTTTATAAATAAATAGAAATGGAAATTTATAAATGTTGTTTTATAAATTTGCAAACAACTTATTCTGATAAGTTAATTGTTATAACCTAGAAATAGAGTTATATTCACGTTTTTAGACAGTGAATAATCCTTTGAAATAAAATGAATAAAAGGATGAAATTTGTTAACAAAGAATATTCACGTTTTTGAATAGTGAATAAGATGTTAAAGAAATTGTTTTGAATGTGATATTTTAAATAGAATTAAAACGATCGAACAATGTTTTAAAATGTGTTGAGATTCGAAACCATAGATTTCAACATTTATTGTTGAAATAGACGTTTTCGAGAAATAGAAGGAAATAATGGACTATAACACTGTTGTTATAGTAAATGATTTCTGAAAGGAAATGTTTTGAATAGTATTGGGATTTATATATCTATTTTAATTTAGAATCCCTATACTAGTGAATTTGGGTTGTTGTAACGATGTTTTACGCAACATTCGTTTTGGCCCAAATAAATATGTTTAAGAGAATGATTTCCTTAAAGAATGAAATATATACTTAATTTCGATTTAAGTATATTGAATATTTTCTAAGTGTTGAAAATAAATAAAATTTGTGAATTACTTATTAAATAAGTATGGAAATGTTTTCCAATATGAAGTGATATTTAGAATTGATCTTTTTGAAGATAAATTGAAAAGAAATATTGAAATGAATAATTGAAATCGAATAGTCATTTATATTTTGGAATTATAAATTCACTAAGGAATTTATAAAGAAAGTGGAATTTGTTTAAAAATAAATATTGATTTATTTTTGAAGTATGAAATTATATATCTAGTGAAGATATTTTGGAAAATAAATAATTTGGAAAATTATTTGGAAACTGGTGATGTGTGCATATCCAGTGATAGTTCAATAACCGACTATCAATATTTCCCTTTGAATGGGTAATTGATATGATTTGTTTGAATGTGAATGCTACACTTATTTTTGAATAAGCGCTCACTATTCGGGTTAACCGGGAAAGGACCATGGGGTCGTATAACCCATTCCGAATATGTGATACGTCGTTATGAATTGCATTGAAGATCGGTGTTGAAGACCCGGTATTTGCGAGAGCGATAGGATGACCTGTCGATTTACTCTGCACCGAGTAGCTACGGTATAGAGTTCTCCATATGTGATGGTGAATCCGATCAGGATTGTGAATATCCGGATTGCAAGGACTTCTTTGTAAGTGCCTTCGGTTTTGTTCGAGCCCGGAACAGACTTGTATGGATTGTATGTCTGACATTACAAGTTGAGATATAAAGCCGATTTCATTCAAATATATTTCTGTTGGTGGCGAAGAATTTATTCTTTTAGCTTAACACCTTTCTCTGAGACGTACGAGCTCCGAGGTTATATAGTTGAAGTTATCAGCGATATATTCCCAATTTGGTAATGTGATATGCTGAGTGATGCTGAAATGATCATTGTGTTGATTATTGTGATAGGATCGTTTATTTGATCGTCTATCTTAGTGATCATTGTGTTGATCATTTGTTGACCCAAAGCATGGCTTTTGTATAAAGTATGTTTTTGTGGACGTGACTTCGTCGAACCTCACACCCCGGAAATGGTCAAAACAGGAAAGATGCAGCAAGGTTATGAGGGGTAGCACCCTTTAGGGTATGTACGTTTCCTTCTGGATAGAGGTGGTATCATGGTATGGAGCCCAGATATTTAACCTATGTGGTTACTACGAATTTATTACTTTGTGGTTGTTGGTTTTCGGGATCCCGTGAGAAAGGTCGTTTACGATCGGGGAATGGCGTGCTCATGTCAGTAGTTACCCAGTTAGGGGTAACCCGGCCTTGTGTTGGCAGAGTTCCGGTTTGGTTCTCGGGGATGTCTTTCCAGAGGCATTCTCATGTGGCAATGGGAAGTTTCTTGGCCTGACCATTTGTTGGAAATCCAAAGAAACAATACGAAACTTGTACGGTATTAGTTGTAGAACCTGCCATTCACTTATGGTGGTCACCACTATTTGGATGGTAGCTATAGTAGGCATACGATAATGGTCGTATGTTGGCTAAGATTTATATTCTACTTTCGAAATGAATTTTTCCTACACTATGCACTAATAATAATATCAAATGTTATTTTAAATGCGTATCAAGCATCTTTGACTATCATAAGGAGAAATCTCCTCCGATTCTGCGTTTGCATTGTGTGTGTGTGCGGGAGGCCTTATGGTAGTCTCATTTTTAAAAGCATTGCGAATTGAATTTAAAATATTCCTCTATTTTGATTTTAAAGATAGATAAACTGTTTTGAGTTCTCACACCAGTCACATGACTGACTTGGAGTTTATTGTTTTCCTTCCTAAACTCTGGGTGCCCACCAATTTCCACACGGGCAGTCAAGAGTTAAGGTTTATCAGGATATTCTGGATATTCAGGAATTGCTGGAGGCAAGCTGGATGGCATGGCGTATTACTAGTTTATATAGTATTTCTTTTTCCGCTGCATTGTTGTTGTTGTACACTCTGATGATATGATGTAATGTAATGTATAAAATGTAATAACTGATATAGTTCTTTGTTTAAAGATTATTCATTTATTATTATATGTTGTTCCGCTGCGAATTGTGAGATTCTGATGTTGTTCTGCTGTTTTCTGTTCCGTCCTATTTTCTCTTCTTACTATTTTCTGTTTTTCTTTCTCTTCTCTATTCTCTTTTTCTTCTATTTAAAAAAAAAAAATTCCTATTTTCTGTTTTCTCTTGCCTCCATCTTCTACCTTTTTATCTCCTTTTCTTTTCCTAAATTCTTCTTTTTAAAAAACCCTCAGTGTTCGGTTTTCCGTCGTTCGATTCCTCGGCAGTCGATAAAGTGAGTGTCGATGTCGAATTTTCGGAAGACGAAGAATCGGGTCCTGACAATGTGGTATCAGAGCTTATGGTTAAGCGACAACCATGGTTCTGTTGGGTATTTCTCATTAGAGATAGAGTCAGCAGTACTCTAGAATGAGTTGAGTGTAATAATAGCTATGAGAGCGTATTTGATAGTGAATATATAAAATTGTTTTATATTGTGATGATTGGTTTATTGAGTGGTATATGAACTTTCGTCAGCGTGGTCCGCAAGACTATGCCGAAGGGGTTTCTAAACACTTGAATAGAACAATTCGACACAGTATTGTTTTAAAATTGGGTAAATGAAATAATTTTACCTTGATTATATATTTTATATGTAAAGAAATAATTTTCAGAATTATTAGAGTATATAAGTTGATTGTTTGGTTGTTTGAATAATCTAAATAAAAGAATAATTGTATAAGCAAATGAATTATAAGAATTGAATTATAATTAAAGTGATTTACAATTGTGAAATAAACTTATATATATAAGAAGTGAAACTATATGAATATATTTATGAATATGAGTTGAAAGTAAAAGTGAATTTAAAGTTAAATGGAATATAACTTAAGTGATGTTGAATGAAGTTGATATTAGCATCAAACTAAATTAATAAAGTTAAGTGGTGGATGTGAACTTGAGTTATATAAATGAAATTCAACTTTTGTAATAGAATTGAATGAATGGATTGAATATTTATCAATTAAATGTGAATAATTGATATGAAATAATGAATGTAAGTGTAATTCATTAAAATCTAATGTTATTGGAAGTTGAAAAATTTAATAAATTGAATGGAAGTCAATTTAATTTAAGGAGTTGAACCAAAATGAATATAAGCAAAGGAATTTGGTTGTAATGAATATACTTTGGTTGATATATGATTGTTAGTTGATTGTATAAAATTCATTAAGTGTTAATGAAATGGAAAGCTAAAGTAAATTGAATTCAAATTAGAAGTAAATAAATTTGAATAGAATTGAATTTGATTTGGAAGTGAACCAACTTGAATATGAATTAGTGAATATAAACTAATTGAAAATAAATGTTAGAAACATCCACTGTATATGAATCAAATGTGACTAAATTGAAAACCTATTTCATTGAATATTAATGAGAATATAAATGAATATATATTGATTATGAATTTGTTGAATGCTAGTTGGTTGATGTTTGAATATGTTGCATTTGCTATGTGACATATATAGTTGTTATGGAGATATATGTTGTATATTGAGATTATTTTCATATATGCATGTTCTCATGTTGTTTGTTGAGTGATTAGTAGGTGCGGATCGCGTTTGCTTCGCATTTGGAGCTCGCTTTTGCGCTATATTAGCCGTATATGCTTGCTAATAAAATATAAGGTACATATCTCGGATTAAATATCGTACTTTTACATTTTTTCCCTTCGGGATGCCTCATTACTTGATGAGATGTATATTTGTGATATATATACTGTCATTTTTTTTCTTCGGATCGAGCCGCGCAAAGGAGACTATGGCGAATTTTTCCGAAAATTTAAGGCGTTAGAAATTTTTTAAGAAAATTGGAAAATTTTGAAAACTTTAACTTTGATTTTGGAATTGAAAGTTAAACAATAGTAGTTGTTTTTAAAAGGATAACTAAGTATGATTTGGAAAACTTAGTAAAGTTATTATAAGAAGTTTAATTATGGATTTATGGAAAATTAATAAATTCTATAACTTTTCTTAATTGTAATTTCGAGGACGAAATTCTTTTAAGTGGGGAAGATTGTAACGACCCAAAATTTTATTTAATTAAAATTTGAATATTTAATTAATTTTAAATATTAATAAGTGAATTTATAAGTCAAATAAATTTTTATTTGAATTATTGGATTTATTTGAAATAATTAAATCGATAATTTAATATGTTAAATTATGGAAATAATTGAAAATATAGTTAAATATGATTGAAAATGATTTGTAAAATTTTATTTTATCATATGGGAGTTAGAATGATATTTTAGAACTTTTAAAATCGAATTAAAAGTTAATTTGTGAAAATTGAATATTTTAATAATTAAATCGACTAGTGAAAATAGCCAATTTTTGAACAGTCTCAGAATTGAACGAAACCAGTTCCATTGGATCCGTAATAGTTAGTTATTACCGGATTTCAATTTTTGTGTCAATCGGAGTTGCCGTTTGATCGTGGCAGCTCGAAACGTATCGAATTATTTTTAATTTAAATTTGGCGAGTCAAAATAGCCATTTTTCAAAAAGTCTCGGATTTCGACGAAACTAGTTTCATCGGATCCGTAATGTGATATTATTGTAAGATTTCAAATTTCAAGTCAATTGGATTTACCGTTTGTCCGGTACAAATTAAAACGCCTAGAAAATTGCTTAAATCGGTTTAATTTAAATTGAGCGTTTATAGCCATAACTCGCACATACTTCCGAATTAGCTTTCGAAACCTGTTCCATTGTGTCCGGAACGCGGGGTAAACCCTAGAAACGCTGGTTACGGCGCCTAAATCGGAGTTCGGAATTTCCGGGATGAATAGTGTTTCGTCGGTTCCTTATAAATAGCCCACTATCTCAAAAAAAAATAAAAAAAAAAATAAAAAAACCCTAATTTCCTACTGTAGCCGCCACCCAGATTTCTAAGGCCAGAAATTCGCAACCTACATCCCTCGATTACTCCAAATCCATCAAGAATTAGCAAGAATGTTCAACTACAAAGTGGTAGAGCACAACACGAACTAGAGATCCAACGGTCATGATCGCGTATGGAGTTATATTTCATGTGAAAATAGGCCGCGTTCTCCATTGCTTGCGCACGCAATTCGATGAGAATGGGGGGGCCGAACTTCAGGTGGTTGGGGGCGAGTGTTGTGGTGGTCGAGTGCTTCGCGATGGCTGCAGTTTGATCGAGTATAGTCGAGTATTGGTGGAGAACTATTTAACCCTAATTGCATTATTGGGTTCGGCCTTGGCATCAAGTTCTGGAGCAAGAAACGTGGAGAAGGAAGATGGACGCGTGCGGCTCTGATGGCTTGGAGCAAGATCTAACGGTTATTAGGAAGTTAGGTTTAAAATTAATTAAGTTATGTTGAGATTTGTTTATATAAATCGTGTACAAACTTCAACAATTCATAACTTTTTCATACGAGGTCGGAAAAATGCAAACTCAGTTGCGTTGGAATCGTATGGACGAGCACTACGCAATGAAATTAGATTGGAGTCGTTTGGAGTTAGTGAGAATTTTGGGTAAAATTAAACGTCCGTTTAATTTTATTCGAAATAAATCGCTAAAACGGAATTTAAAATCAAGGTGAGAACTTCTCACTCAATCGAATCAGTTTCGATTTTATTTTAAATAGTTAGATTTAAAATATTTGAATGCATGTTTGAATGTTGATTGATATCTATTGTTTGTTAAAATAGACATTATACGCCGTTAGTAAGCGGATGTTATTTATTAAAAACATATACCGCGAATATTTCATAAACAGTGAAATTGGTATTATATATAGTAGCAATATATATATATTGGCATATGTATATATTGGAGTTATTGATTTCCCGCATTTATTTGTTTAGCGGATGATACCCTATTGCGCCGTTATTAAGCGGATAATATTTAATAAGAACATATACCGCGATAATTTCGTACTGGAGCGAAATTGGTATTGTGCTAATGTTTGTGGATGCAGGAAAACAGGTTGGAGGGATCCAACTGGATTCCTCAACAGTTTTTATTTGATTTCAGATATTTTGATATTTGATGGATTATCATATCGATATATGATATCGTTGTTTGTCGTGATTGACTATTTGGTGTGTGGCATCATTGGATCAAATTTTGGAGTTTTAAAATGATTTTTAAAGTGATTTTTGAAAATATACTATATTTTTAGAATTTGATCCATTATAAATAAATGAACGATATGATTTTGTTTTAGTTATAAAATTATGGTTTTTGTGAAATATAGTTAAAAGCTGATTTTGAGAAATATGAATTAATGATTTTATAAAATAGTTTAAATAGAGATTTTGGAATTTATTATAAAGAGTTTAAATATAGGATTTATAAAATTTGATTATTTTATAAATCAAGAGAATGATGAAATTATAAAGGGAATTAAAGTCGTTTTAAAAGAGTAATATAAATTTGATTTATATTAAGAGATTTATAAATGGATATTTATAAATTGGAATATTGACATTATAAAACGAGTTTTTATAAGTGTTTGAATGAAGTGAAAATGAATTTCATAAATAAATGAAATTTATAGAATTATAAACTGTGAAGTTATAAATGAAATTTATAAATAGTAAGATTTATAAATTTGGTGAGATTATTTGAAGAGTAGATTGGTTAAATAAATGGATCTTATAAGTTATAAGATTTATAATTTGGAAAGTCTTAAAAAGAACGATTTTGTAAAATAATCGTTTTATAAGTAATTAACTTATAATATGAACTTTTAGTTTATAATTGAGTTATAAACTGGAATAGGTTAATAAAAGAATTTATAAAAAGGAAGTTTTTATAAATAAATAGAAATGGAAATTTATAAATGTTGTTTTATAAATTTGCAAACAACTTATTCTGATAAGTTAATTGTTATAACCTAGAAATAGAGTTATATTCACGTTTTTAGACAGTGAATAATCCTTTGAAATAAAATGAATAAAAGGACGAAATTTGTTAACAAAGAATATTCACGTTTTTGAATAGTGAATAAGATGTTAAAGAAATTGTTTTGAATGTGATATTTTAAATAGAATTAAAACGATCGAACAATGTTTTAAAATGTGTTGAGATTCGAAACCATAGATTTCAACATTTATTGTTGAAATAGACGTTTTCGAGAAATAGAAGGAAATAATGGACTATAACACTGTTGTTATAGTAAATGATTTCTGAAAGGAAATGTTTTGAATAGTATTGGGATTTATATATCTATTTTAATTTAGAATCCCTATACTAGTGAATTTGGGTTGTTGTAACGATGTTTTACGCAACATTCGTTTTGGCCCAAATAAATATGTTTAAGAGAATGATTTCCTTAAAGAATGAAATATATACTTAATTTCGATTTAAGTATATTGAATATTTTCTAAGTGTTGAAAATAAATAAAATTTGTGAATTACTTATTAAATAAGTATGGAAATGTTTTCCAATATGAAGTGATATTTAGAATTGATCTTTTTGAAGATAAATTGAAAAGAAATATTGAAATGAATAATTGAAATCGAATAGTCATTTATATTTTGGAATTATAAATTCACTAAGGAATTTATAAAGAAAGTGGAATTTATTTAAAAATAAATATTGATTTATTTTTGAAGTATGAAATTATATATCTAGTGAAGATATTTTGGAAAATAAATAATTTGGAAAATTATTTGGAAACTGGTGATGTGTGCATATCCAGTGATAGTTCAATAACCGACTATCAATATTTCCCTTTGAATGGGTAATTGATATGATTTGTTTGAATGTGAATGCTACACTTATTTTTGAATAAGCGCTCACTATTCGGGTTAACCGGGAAAGGACCATGGGGTCGTATAACCCATTCCGAATATGTGATACGTCGTTATGAATTGCATTGAAGATCGGTGTTGAAGACCCGGTATTTGCGAGAGCGATAGGATGACCTGTCGATTTACTCTGCACCGAGTAGCTACGGTATAGAGTTCTCCATATGTGATGGTGAATCCGATCAGGATTGTGAATATCCGGATTGCAAGGACTTCTTTGTAAGTGCCTTCGGTTTTGTTCGAGCCCGGAACAGACTTGTATGGATTGTATGTCTGACATTACAAGTTGAGATATAAAGCCGATTTCATTCAAATATATTTCTGTTGGTGGCGAAGAATTTATTCTTTTAGCTTAACACCTTTCTCTGAGACGTACGAGCTCCGAGGTTATATAGTTGAAGTTATCAGCGATATATTCCCAATTTGGTAATGTGATATGCTGAGTGATGCTGAAATGATCATTGTGTTGATTATTGTGATAGGATCGTTTATTTGATCGTCTATCTTAGTGATCATTGTGTTGATCATTTGTTGACCCAAAGCATGGCTTTTGTATAAAGTATGTTTTTGTGGACGTGACTTCGTCGAACCTCACACCCCGGAAATGGTCAAAACAGGAAAGATGCAGCAAGGTTATGAGGGGTAGCACCCTTTAGGGTATGTACGTTTCCTTCTGGATAGAGGTGGTATCATGGTATGGAGCCCAGATATTTAACCTATGTGGTTACTACGAATTTATTACTTTGTGGTTGTTGGTTTTCGGGATCCCGTGAGAAAGGTCGTTTACGATCGGGGAATGGCGTGCTCGTGTCAGTAGTTACCCAGTTAGGGGTAACCCGGCCTTGTGTTGGCAGAGTTCCGGTTTGGTTCTCGGGGATGTCTTTCCAGAGGCATTCTCATGTGGCAATGGGAAGTTCCTTGGCCTGACCATTTGTTGGAAATCCAAAGAAACAATACGAAACTTGTACGGTATTAGTTGTAGAACCTGCCATTCACTTATGGTGGTCACCACTGTTTGGATGGTAGCTATAGTAGGCATACGATAATGGTCGTATGTTGGCTAAGATTTATATTCTACTTTCGAAATGAATTTTTCCTACACTATGCACTAATAATAATATCAAATGTTATTTTAAATGCGTATCAAGCATCTTTGACTATCATAAGGAGAAATCTCCTCCGATTCTGCGTTTGCATTGTGTGTGTGTGCGGGAGGCCTTATGGTAGTCTCATTTTTAAAAGCATTGCGAATTGAATTTAAAATATTCCTCTATTTTGATTTTAAAGATAGATAAACTGTTTTGAGTTCTCACACCAGTCACATGACTGACTTGGAGTTTATTGTTTTCCTTCCTAAACTCTGGGTGCCCACCAATTTCCACACGGGCAGTCAAGAGTTAAGGTTTATCAGGATATTCTGGATATTCAGGAATTGCTGGAGGCAAGCTGGATGGCATGGCGTATTACTAGTTTATATAGTATTTCTTTTTCCGCTGCATTGTTGTTGTTGTACACTCTGATGATATGATGTAATGTAATGTATAAAATGTAATAACTGATATAGTTCTTTGTTTAAAGATTATTCATTTATTATTATATGTTGTTCCGCTGCGAATTGTGAGATTCTGATGTTGTTCTGTTGTTTTCTGTTCCGTCCTATTTTCTCTTCTTACTATTTTCTGTTTTTCTTTCTCTTCTCTATTCTCCTTTTCTTCTATTTAAAAAAAAAAATTCTATTTTCTGTTTTCTCTTGCCTCCATCTTCTACCTTTTTCTCTCTTTTTCTTTTCCTAAATTCTTCTTTTTAAAAACCCTCAGTGTTCGGTTTTCCGTCGTTCGATTCCTCGGCAGTCGATAAAGTGAGTGTCGATGTCGAATTTTCGGAAGACGAAGAATCGGGTCCTGACATGCGGTCTTCTTAATCAACACCTGTCTAATATCTTACACTATACACTATACATATCTTGATAAAAGCATTAGTATCTATATTTTATATAATTTCATATGGTTGTTGTCATCAAAACCAATGCCTAAGGTACTAACACTTTAATCACATCGCATTGAGTATGGTTGCTTTTGCATGTGATAGGCTATCTTATGAGTGTATTATATGATGAATTGCTATGGTTTGATGTGTGTTTGGATATTTTGATGTTGATTTGCATTCTTGTGCATGTTGTGTTTGTGTGAATGTTTGTATGGTTGAAATGCTCATCGGAGTGGCTAAGTGTTAGGGATTTTGAAACTGAGCTTCGACAAATGGACTCGGATTGTCGAGAGTTGTTTCATTGTATGTGGGATGCACAAGGGTCGAAGAATGGGGCGTAGCGGTGAAATCGGTACAAATTTGGACTCGATAGAGCTATAGGGAATCGGTTCGGCGTAAGTTGGCTCGGCCCAGGCTTGGTTCGATGGGTTGGATGGAGAGGTGGCCCATCATGGAGTTCGGCTCAGTGACAGGGCTAGCTCGGCGATTGAACAAGTTTGGCGGTTTGGTGGTGGTGAGTGCTCGATGGCCGAGCACTGGAATTGTTTTGGTAGTATAGTGGTTCGGTGGCCAGTCAAGGTGATCTATTCGGTGGCAAGGTGGAGTAACTACTGAACATAAAACTTGATTCGGTGGTGGCAGCCATATTGTGGAAGATGGCTTGGCTAGGCGTGCTTGGCTAGCATCAAGCTTGGCTCGATCATTGGATGAATCGATAAAGGTGGAGCGTGGATTTTCACTATGTACTTTGGGTATGGTGCAGACATACTTCAGGATAGAGTTTGAGGATCTCTGATGAGTTGATAAGGAGTAAGGGTAAATGATTCTAGGACGACCCAGCCTGACCTTGGACTTCGTGGAGCAATTAGTGAAGCAATGGCATGGTGCTTCGACGTCGATGGTGGGTTGATTTTGGGACTTCGTATGATGGCTCTACGACTAGTGATTGGTATCTAGAGGTGTTCCGAAGATGACAACTTAATGATGGGAGTCTTGGCCTCTATCCTTAAGGGCATGTCTAACAATGGGGACTTGTGAGTGGGATTTGCGATGGTGTCCTACCATGGGGATAGTTGGGATGGGATAACGATTGAGTTCCATTAAGGAGACAAGCGCAAATAGGGTCATTAATAACTCGAAGGCTTCTAGTGTGCTTGTAAAGAAGGGGTATGTAGGGATACCCACCTAGATTACGATTGCGTCAAGATCTTGCGATAGTATTTTAACCTGGGCTTGCGATTAAGGCCCTGCTTTCTAGCTTTTCGTAGTAGCATGGATTCGAGCACCAATGAAGCCCACATTATGATTGGGTCCCTGGTTTACGATTATGCCATACGAGTTATCTTGTATGTAATGCACATGAGTGGCGGTGAGGACTGTTTGATGGTGCTATGGTTGCGGTGGCTGTTTTTACACTAGGATGTCACCCATTGTAGGTATTTTTATTTTATACCTAGACACTGGACATTGTACTTCGATTATAGTACGTTTATATCAATTTGATAGTAGATTAACATATAATGATTGTTATGTGCTAACTCTTTGAATATAGGGACATATCAGATATGGATCTACATAACTTATGTCTATATTTACTACATGCGATTTTTGTAGTAGTTTTGAGATGATATATCGCTCACACCAAACTGTTGTTTGACTTGAGGTTATATTCTTTGCTTCTTATTACCTTGGGTACTCTTAAATGAGTGGATTAGGGATAACAAGTCTGAATATCGTATGGAACTGTATGAAGTACGAGTAGGCGGCTATGCTTTTATACACACACACACACACACACACACATATATGTGTATAAATACTTGGAGTTTACTATTGCTTATATTTTGTTGTGCAGGACTGTGGTGCTATGTCAGTACTTATGTTATGAGAGACAGTTTTAGAGTTTATTTTGTTGATATAGGATGTATAATCATATATCTAAATTTAATTTAATATTCATCTCTTTTATTCAGTTTTATAATTATATGGCATTATATGTCAGTACTAATGTTTTAGAGTTTATTTTGGTGATATGGTGATATGATATGGGTCATCGTCAAGGAATGGAATGCAATTTTAGGTTAAATTTGGAAAATTATGCCAAGAACCAATCGTTGCCGGTCTATAACCACAATCCCTCAATAACATGTCTCCCTCTATTACCACCGTTATTCAAGACCCATGCCGAAACTTAACAACTAAGGATCTACCCTTGAATCGGCTGGTCGAGCTACGAGTGTGGAAATTTCATGGGTTAGTGATGATTGAATAATGGCGACGGATAGTCGATGGCTAGCAATAATGGCATAAAATAGAATCAGCAGCGGTAAAGTTTGACCCAAATGATGGTTCCATCTCGTTTGTTAAATGGCAGAATGGGTAAATGGAAAAAAATCCTCATTCGGATCTTAATAGGCAAGCATAATCTATTAATTAGCATAAGATCCAATATATTCATTAAACTAAAATCATATTTTAGTTTAAAATATTTCATATTTATTTATTTATTTAGTCATAGTAATTAAATTCATTTAATATTTATTCTGGATATATATAATATATTCATACATTAACATGATAGCTAATGACATACATCACACTCAAATATATTATGCGTGACATACATACAAAAACATACATACATACATATATATATATATATCTTTGCATGTATGTATGTATGTATTTGTATATATATTTGTGTATATGTTTGTGTGTATGAGGTATTTGTGTTCTATCATTTAGGTATATGAAGGGTTGTATTGTCATTTATGAGAAACAACTGAATTAATTGGGAGTTTTGATTTATCTACTTTATGGTATGTGAGAGGGAACACAGACATATATGGTTTATATTGCCAAGTGAATATATGTTGACGTGATAGTATGATGATAAATAAGTATATACAAATTAGACACAAATATATGCATGTAACATATATTGCCATATAATTATAAAATCAAGTGTGTGTGTGTCTATGTGTGTGTAATTTGAAAATAATTAAAATAAATTTCACACTCATCTCTTTGCTAAGTAAAAATTAAAACATCTTAATTTAAATTTGAAATCAAATCACTTTACTTACAATAGTGATAAATCTTCAGACACTCTTTTCTGGGCGAAAAATTAATTATGCTCTATTTTTCGTTCATGCTTTACTTTACTGATGTATATGTGTGCATGATTATTTGATTATACATGCATACATGTACATACACACATACAAAAAAATACAGATACAATTGTGTATGTGTGTTGTTTTCATGTTTTCGTTGAGTTTTTTAGTTTAAGTGGACCATTGGGATTGGTTTGCTTATGCCAGGGCATTTACGTAGCTAGATAGTTGATAGTGGATTGCTGTGATTGATAACCTATTGAAGGCTCACCTCCGAGTTAGGGTCGTTGTGTTACTACTGCTTTATTATGTTTGCTCTACTTCTACTATTTATATTGGGATGAATTGATGGTATAATTTTTTGACTTCATACCTATGCAGTTATAGCTCTTAGTGGTTACATAGTGGTGGAGATGAAATAGTTGTAACGAGGATAAAGTGGGGATATAGTGGAAAATAGTGAAGTTGCAAAAATCTTCATTATATGCAAAACCAAATATTTAATGTTAATTTATTCTTATTCCCACGTGATTTATTTAGGAAAGTAAGTAGTTTTAATCTTATATAACAAAAAAAGAATATCATGATTTATGCAGACTAGATTTAGTGAATACAATAGATTTTAACTTATATTGAGGTCTTATGCCTTAAAATTAGGTTTTTTATCCTGAATTGGTTGATTTAGTATAAAAAAGAACTAGTCAAATCAAACTTTATATACTAATTTGGCTAAAGCAGGTGCTAAAAATCCTCGATTTAATAGATGTAGCCGATAATAATCGAGATATGCTGTTTAGTAGTGCTAAATTGAAATAGCGTAACAGTTGAAGAGCGTTATGGGCTATAAGTGGGACTTTAATTGCACAGCTTCACATACACACACATATATACGGACTACTCCTATTTTTGTAGTTCAATGGATAATATAACTTATTTTGCTTTCTTCTTATGCTTTTTAGTTTTACTACACTACTTTGGAATCTAGCCATTAGGTTTGGAGGTTTTTTTTCTTTTCGTTGTATAGCAGGGGGAGCATTTACTACCTACTACACTTATTAGCAACTCCTTATTCGGATGTGGAATAAAATTATATGAGCGCTCTCGTCCTTGAAAGAATCACTTATTTTCCTATAAAAATTAAAATAAGCTCGATCAATTGTTTAAATTAAATGACATCTTACTAAGTCAAATAATATAAAGATATTTATAGAATCCAAATTTAATTCAATGATACTAATACTAATGTATTAAAATTTATAAAATTAATATACTAAATTTAATCAATCACCTTCAAACACTTTATAAATAAACTAAATCGTGTACTTTCAAAGAATTCACAAATACGATTACGAGACTTGAAGGTATAAATTCAATCGGTAATTAGCATCGAACAAATCAAATATTAACGTTCACATGTTACCTTTACTAGTGGCGTGACAATTTGGTCAAATTCATCATTTATTGGTCTGTTATCCATATATTTTCTATGGAAAGGCAAGCAAAGGAATTAATGTTAAAACTAAGGATTCAGATTGAATTTCAAGGCTCTGGATGCTAAGGCAAGGGAATAATTTATACCAAGGGCCTACAACTGATAATGGCGTTGCACTAGTTCCATGCCGCATTTATTTCAATACACATTGCATATTATCTATGTTGCAATTCATCACTATGGAAGCCTACAATGGTGCCGCATTGATATGTCGCACCCAATCAATGTCGTATAGATTCAATACCGCCCCTAATCAATGCTGCACCTAATCAATGTGGCATAGATTCAATGCCACTTCTTATTGATGCCGCGTCTTATTCTATGCTGCTAATCATAATGCCACTTATTATCAATGCCATCTATTTTCAATACCGCATTAAATCAGAGGATACCTAATGTCATCTATGCTGCATTTAACCAATATTGCACTTCAGCAATATAATAACAAGGAAAGGTTGCCGCATGCCAGTGGTATACAAAGACTTATCACATATCACCAATTCAATAGGAATATTGAATAGCAATGACATGATATTAATGCTTCATTTCATGAAAATCACATGTTATTGATATCGCACAACATCAATGCCATGAGAATGTCAAAGGCCATGTGAAGGAATAGGATTAAAATCATTTGCAAGAGAAGATTCAAGAGGTTTTAGTGTGTTTTCCTTCATAAAGCTTCAAAGGCGTTCATGATGAAGCCATTACAAAAATAGCAATCAAGTCCCACATCGCCAACGAAAGCAAACCTACTTCCTTCCAGCCACTATATATAAAGATGCATCCCACATGAAAATGATCCCTTAACCTCTTTCTCATTCTTATCACATTTTCCAATTATGATCTTCTCCAAGTTCTGTTCATTGGGAGCTTGAGGAAAAACTAATGTCATAAAGGGTAATGAAGGAGAGGATGAAATATTTGTAAACAAGGGACTATGCATTTAGATAACTGTATATTTGCACATTTTGTAACATATTCATAATTGAATAAAGAACATTGATCGAGCCAATAGCCCATAGTTGTTTAGACTTGCCTATTTTATCTTTTGAACTTATGTATAATATTTCGAAGAATCTTGTGAATTATCATAAAACTAAGGGGTATTATTGGAACTTCTTCTAACATGCCTCCTTGTACACACACCTTGAACGTTGAACTAAATTTTGGTTTAACATTTTTAACGCTGAAGGAGAGCTTGAACCTCTGAATGTTTGACAATGACCAAAATATCTTACAAGGGATTTTCTTTGAACTTCGTATTTTCAAAGTGAATTCAAATTTAAATTTGAAATTTAGAAACTAACTTTATTAATGGATAAATAATTTTAATTAATGGACAATAGTAGCGTAAATCAGCGTCGATACCGCTTCAAGTTTTATCTCGCCCATCATTGACATAAAGTTCCCTGTTTATTTTTTCATTCAATACCAATTTGATAAATCATTCACCCTCAGTCCCCTTCTAACAATCCTTCTCGTCCATTCAAAACTCAGTATCCACCATCTTCCCTAACTAAAATTATCTGTAACATCCCTAATTTTTGATGACATTATTCAAGAGATTTAATTAGATAAATTAGATAGAATAATGATGATAAGGGGATTAAGATTTGAGTAAAACTATAAGAAGGCCGGGCTTAAGTAACTAATTAAATGGGCTTAAATAGGCTTTTATGTATTTAATTTAGACGTGGGCATATTAGTAAATAGTTGCACTTCCTTATACACGGCTAAACATTTCATATTCTTGCCCATTCACGTACACTTCCCATTTTTCTCAAACGCAAATCAAAAACCTAATGTAACAACCCGCATATTTTACGATTGTGTATTTAAATATTTTATTTAAATACAGCACCGTTAGTCGGATTATAGTCTGTAATGCTACTTTTTGCATATGGTCAAATTAAGACTCGGGACCACTTCCATTGAGTTCAAAACGCCGTTTGCGACCTTTTTGAGTATAAACTTCGATATGTTTGGAGCTAGCTAAAATTTGACCTATGCACTTTGGACTTTGGGTTTGGGTTAGCCTAAACTATTAACTCTAGCTCCACCCCCACTTCTCTTCATTCACTTTCATTTCCTAATACCTTCAAGCTTTCATAAAAGTGGGGGAAGAGAAAGAGAATTAGAATTCCTAAGCCCTAGTTCCATTGCAAATCCAAGTTCTAACTCCAAATTCAAAGTGAAGCTATTGGTAAGCATCCTCTTCTTCTTCTCCAACTCATTCTACCTTCAATTTCAGAAATTCCTAAAGTCTAACTTAGGAAATGTTTTTCTTTTAAGCTTAGATTCAAGCTTCTTGGGTTGGAATTGAGGAGTGATTGTTTTTACCTTGCTCTATAGCTTCTTCTTCCTTGTTTTTGTGCAAAAGGTGAGATTTTTTTTTATCTCCCATCTATGTCTATAACTATCTTTGATTGTTGGATATGAATTCCTAACACTTATTCATGTGCATTTTCTTTTGGTTTGGATTGAATTGGTGAATATTTCAATTTTTGGTATTTTGAAGTCAAATCTTTGAAAATCCTAACTTTGATGTTTGAACATGTTTTTGGAGTGTGTCGAGGAGCCTATAGGACTGGGTTGTCGCGTGGCATAAATCACTAGTTGCAATTGCTCGATCGATTGGCTCCGTTTGGATTCTTGTCCCTTTGGGGAATAGGCCGGAAATGCTAGGTAACAGGCACCAGTCGACTGGCACTCTGAGTCCAGTTGACTGACCTGTAACCCAAGAGTTTTTAAGGGTCTGGTCCAGTCGACTGTTCTCAGAGAGCCAGTCGACTAACCTACTTGTATTCAGCCTACTTTGCCTATTTCAACTATTTGGTTTGAAATTCCAATTTCTATCGATTCATGGTTTTTCGATTTGTTGTTATTATTTATTATCGAACTTGATGACTTCTATTTTGGAATTTTTAGGTATATCCATTTTGATGGATTTGGAATCGATTTCTTTGGATTTAATTCACGTCTTTGAACGTGAAATTTTGGTAATTGATTGTTTTTACAATCATCTTTATGAATTGTCACTTCTAAATACAAAGGTTTCTATACTAGTAGTAAATATTCAAACTCTTTCACAAAGATGATTTCAACTCTATTTTCAATATCAAACTCGTTTATAAAACCATTTTCCAATCTATTAGTATATACAAACCTTTACCTCACTCGTATGAGAAATCTAATTAAACGGCTTAGTAAAACAAGTGGTATGAAACACTTGCGTTTATTTTGTCGGTTAATTCTTAGACTCGTTCAATTGAAACTCTTGTGATAACTTTCGAGTGGAGACTTACAGTTTGTTCGTAAATATTTAAGTCAAGCCAGTGGTTATGGGACATAAAGCTAAACTCATCTATTTACTAGCTTAGTGTAATTGACACTTGATGATCGATAATGATCATTATGTAATTTAGACTAGCATTGTACGATGTCTCTTTGTCTGTGAGGGAGACTAAACCCCGTTTCTGTGGAGCTTCGGCTCAAAATTGGTAGGGTAGCGACCCTTGGTCTTTGGGCCGTTTTGTGGAGCTTCGGCTCAAAAATTAGTGGTTGGCAACCATGGAATAGTGTTTCATTTTGTGATACACGTGTTGGTGAGTTTTTATGCTCTGTGATAGGCCTCCCCCTTATGTGATTTCTAGATTTCTATTGATGATTTCCAGAATTTGTGTTTCGTCAATTTTCGTGATTTACATTGATAAGCTTTAGCAATATTTGTGCTTTGGTGAATTTGTGTTTCACTAACTTTTCCGATTGGTATCGATATATTTATCAATATTTGTGGTTTGATGAATATGATGAAGAATATGACTTCCTTTTTGGTTCTTTTGAGATAATTGAGGTATTGTGTAATTTTGCTGATTTTAAATGTGTACTTTTCATAGTATGGCATTATTGTTATCATACGTTTTGACATATCTCTTATTCCATCTCATTTATCTGATATTTATAGCTAGACTGATCCGTTTATTATTTTCTTATTAAATAATACTCGGGCCAGGCCGAGATGTTATAGGTGCTTCTGCTTGACTCCTGATCTGGGATCATCATTACCTGACCTTTGTCTAACTACTTAGATTGGTAGTTTTGTTGTTATACATATGAGATAGAGACTCCTTAATGTATACATATTCTTTTGTCTAGCACTTGTATCCATTCTTTTGTGTTATTATGGATCTTTTTGACTACTACTCTGATGTACACTTTCATGTGTTATATTCATATCTATTTCCGCCTTTGTGATATGGATACCCGTGACTGATTTGTGTTATGTTTATTTCTATATTTGTTTCCGAAGATATCATAGCCACTGTGTAGTAGCTTTGAGTTTGTATCAGCATGTCGGATTTCCTCTTGAAATGAAATGCATGTTATACTATCTGACATATCGGTGCTCGCACAATGCAATTACATGGATGGTCGCTCTTCAACAGCCTTATTCTTCGTGCTAGTTTACGGCATTACTCCGTAGTGTCCTTAGCTAGCGTGAGTATAGAGGTGGGGCGTCACAGCTTGGTATCAGAGCCAAACTTCGAAACAATGTAGAATAATCTTGCAAGGATCATTGTCCTAAGTTCTTCTTAGGAGTCGTACCCTTGGATTTTATTCAAGTCATTGGACCCATCCTATCCTATTTTCTTTGTGATGCCTTTTTTTATGAATCATGATTATTTGATATTCATTCTGAGATTAACCTTTTTCTTCTTCTTTCTTTCTTTCTTTCTTAAAGAAGAGAAATGGTTAGACCAGGCCGTCTCAGCGCCATTCAATCTAGTGCTACTCCCCAGGATGGAGTATTTATGTCTGCCCAACAGCTTCTTGATCTTGTAAAGAATGCTCAAGCTATCGGACCCATTCCGGAGCCTACTCACCCTAAATCTGGGTTTGCACGTTTGTGCAGTGATTATACCAACTTGGGTGGGAAGCCATTCAACGGTACCGAAAACATCATTGAAGTTCAAGCTTGGCTTAGAACATGCGATCGCATCTTTTCTCGCATGAATCTTATTGGTCTTCATCGAGTCCAAGTGGCTTCTAGTATGCTCCAAGAGAGAGCATTAGATTGGTACAAACATCTTATTTTTGAAATTATTGAAGCGGATCTTACTTGGGAGCAATTCCGAGAAAGATTTCAATCGAAGTTTGTATCAGAAGCTGAGAAAGTGACTTTAGCTGTCGTTTTATAGACCTTGTTCAAGGTGAATCTTCTGTGGCAGAATATGTCGCATCTTTTGAATCTCTCTCTAATTATGGGGTCGAGTATATAAAGACTCCATTGAAGAAAAATCAGAGATTTGTATATGGCTTGAATAAGAATCTCAAGAATCCATTACTTCTGAAATTGGAGGTTGCTTTCGATCAGCTTGTTGATATCGCTCTTCGACTTGAAGAGGATGATAAAGAGAGTGATGTTGAAGTTTTAAGTGCCAAACCAAACTTCAACAACAACAAGAAAAGGCCTAATAAATTCAGAGGTCCTTATCCCAATAAGAAAGGGAAGCAAGTAACTCCGATAGCAAAGACTTCTACCTCTAGTGGTGGGCAATTCTACAATTGTGGTTCTAAGGACCATTATGCTAATAAGTGTTCAAAGCCCCTTGCTTGTTGCTATTGCAAAAGTTTGGGTCATTATATATCTGCATGTCCCAAAGTTCAGGGAAAGAAGGAGGGAAATCTAAATGTGGTGCAAACTCCTAGTAACACTTCTCGTGGTCAAGGTATTTCTCATTCTATCCTTGATGGCATTATTATGTTTCGTGATCAACCTATTCGAGTTCTTTTTGATACGGGCGCGTCCCATTCTTTTATATCAAAAGAACTTATTGATACTTTTTCTTTAAGTGTTGTTGCTTTAATGACTTTTTTGATAATTGCTGGATCCGCAACACTTAGTTTACTTTGTAAAGATGTCGAGATTATTTTGTGTGATTTTTCTTTCCGAGCTGATTTGCATGTCATGCGTTACTTGGACTTCGGAATGATTTTGGGAATGGATTGGCTTAACCGTTATGAAGCCCATATCCTATGTCCTGAGTGGACTATTCATCTTCGACATCCTCAATCCGTTAAGCAGATTTCTATTGTTCTTAAAGATTCGGATTCCAACCTGGCATCATCTTTATATTCTTAAACCCTCATGATGACGATAATGATGATGAGGAAGATGTCATTTCTCTTATTCACGTTGTTCGTGAATTTTCTGCATATTTGAGCCTGTTTTAGGATTACCACCTAAGCGAGCAGTTGAGTTCAGAATTAATCTAATTCCTGGAGCTTTACCTATTACCCGTCCTCCTTATCGTATATCCAATAAGGAAAATGAGGAGATGCGTAAGCAATTATCCGAATTGGAGACGAAGCAATTTATTCGCTCTAGTTCCTCTCCTTGGGGAGCTTCGGCTATTTTTGTGAAGAAATCTGATGGTACACTTAGGCTTTGCGTTGACTACCGCAAGCTTAATGATATTGCTATCAAGAATAAATATCCTTTACCTCAGATTGATGACTTATTTGATCAACTTAGTGGTGCCAGAGTCTTTTCACATTTAGACTTAGCAACTGGTTTTAATCAGCTTCGTATTGCAGAGGATAACATTCCTTTGACATCGTTCCGTACTCGTTATGGATCTTATGAATGGCTTGTTATGCCATTTGGTTTAACGAATGCTCCAGCTTATTTCGTTGTCCTTATGAATCAAGTTTTCAAAGACTTCCTCAACCGGTTTGTTCTCATCTTTATAGATGATATTCTTGTTTATTCAAAAACCGACGAGGAGCATGAAAAGCATCTTCGGATTGTGTTGGAAACTCTTAGGAGCAATCAATTGAAAGAAAAATTTCCTAAATGCCACTTTTGGCAATCTCGGGTGAAGTTTCTCGATCATATTATTTTCGAATCTAGAATTTCCATGGATCCTTCAAAGATTGAAGCAATTCAAAATTGGAAGAGACCGGAGAGTGTGATGGAGATTCCTGGCTTTCTAGGATTGGTAGGTTATTACCGTCGTTTTGTAAAAGACATTTCAAAATTTTCCGTGCCTCTTACTAGCTTGACAAAGAAGGGAGTTAAATACACTTGGTCGAACAAATGTGAAGCTTGTTTTCAGAGATTAAGAGAACTCCTTTCCGATGCTCCTATTCTTGTGATTCCCAAAGGGAACCGAGATTTTATTGTTTATGCCGATGCTAGTCGTGTTGGTTTGGGAGCCGTTCTTATGCAAAGAGAATGCGTTATTACTTATGCTTCTAGGCAATTAAAGCCAGCCGAGACTAGAGATGCCACTCATGATTTCGAGCTCACGGCTATTGTTTTCCCCCTTCGAATTTGGCGTCATTATCTTTTGGGAGAGAAATTTATTCTCTATACCGATCATAAATCTTTGAAGTATTTATTCTCTCAAAAGGAACTTAATTTGCATCAACAACGTTGGCTCGAATTCCTTGCATATTATGACCTTGATATTCTTTATACTCCCGGAAAGGAAAATCGTGTTGCCGATGCACTTATCCATAAGCAACAAGCGGTTGTCACCCTGATGATATTCGAATGGAACGATCTCGAGACTTTGTGCACTTGTGAGATTCAAGATCATGAATCTGATTTATGTGCATCCCTTGTTTTATGTAGCCTTGAGGCTTATCCTTCTCTTTTAGACCGCATTCTTGAAGCTCAAAAGCTAGATTCCAAATTGGCTCTTCTTAGCCAAAGTTGTAGGGATAAAATTAATGTTGAAGGTTTGAAAGACTTTGATATTGATGCTCGTGGCGACATTCGAAAATTTGGTAGACTTATCGTGCCAAATATTAGTGATCTTCGTAAAGATATTTTAGAAGATTCTCATCGTCCTAAATTTACCGTTCATCCCGGTAATAGTAAAATGTATGAAGATATGAAGTGACTTTATTATTGAGATGGAATGAAATCCGATATTGCCAACTTTGTTAAACATTGCATGACTTGCCAACTCGTTAAGGTCGAGCATCAAAGGCCCGGTGGGTTATTGCAGCCTTTGGACATTCCAATTTGGAAGTGGGATCAAATTTCCATGGATTTTATTGACGGTCTTCCCAGTTCTCGTGTGGGTTATGATAGCCTATGGGTGATAGTGGATAGACTTACAAAATCCGCCCATTTTATTCCCGTTCGGTCCAATTGGACCGTACCTCTTTTGGCCAAACTCTTTATTAAAGAAATTGTTAAATTGCATGGAGTCCCTACTTCCATTGTTAGCGATCATGATCCATTGTTTACTAGTGGATTTTGGAAGGGTCTTCGGAACGCTTTGGGAATGAAGCTTAATTTTAGAACCGCTCAACATCCTCAGTCCGATGGACAAACCGAGCGTGTGAATCAAACTCTTGAAGATCTTCTTCGTACATGTGTTCTTGATTTTGGTGGAAGTTGGGAAGATAATATTTCTCTTGTTGAGTTTTTCTATAATAATAGCTTCCAATCTAGTATTGGTATGACACCTTTTGAGGCACTCTATTGAAGGCCATGTCGATCTCCTTCTTGTTGGCTTGAGGCCGGTGAGAAGCTGGTTTTAGGTCCAGATTTTATTCGTGATTCCATAGAAAAGATCGACCATATTCGCCATAGGATGAAAGAAGCTAAAGATAGGCAAAAATCCCATGTCTATAACCGAAGAAGGAAGTTAGAATTTTCTATGGGAGATTTTGTGTTTATTCATGTTTCACCTATGAAGGGTGTTGTGCATTTTAGTCGATCTGAAAAATTAGCACCTCGATATGTTGGTCCATTTCCCATCACCGAACGTATTGGCTCCGTGGTTTATCGTCTTTTATTATCGGCTCGGTTTTTTGCTATTCATGACGTGTTCCACGTTTCTCAACTACGGAAATGCCTTCGAGATTCCGATTCTATTCTTGAGCCCGGTGTTGTGGAAGAAATTGAAGTTTCGCTTAATTTGATTTATGAGCAACGTCCTATTCGTATTACTGCATCGGAGGTTAAACGCCTTCGAAATAAAGATGTCCCTCTTGTGAAGGTTAAATGGTCCTCAAATCCTAAGGATTGTTCTTGGGAATCTAGAGAATTCATCGAGCGAACACATTCGGACTTACTTTCTCGTGCTCTTTGAGGTGAACTTTTTATTTCAAATTTCTTTTGTGTTGATATGCTTTTATGGTTGTTACCTTTTATTTTCTTCTTAAATATTGCGAGGACGCAATTTCTTTAAGGACGGGAGTCTGTAACAACCTGCATATTTTACGATTGTGTATTTAAATATTTTATTTAATTACAGCACCGTTAGTCAGATTATAGTCTGAAATGCTACTTTTTGCATACGGTCGAATTAGGACTCGGGACCACTCCCATAGAGTTCAAAACGCCGTTTGCGACCTTTTTGAGTATAAACTTCGATATGTTTGGAGCTAGCTAAAATTTGACCTATGCACTTTGGACTTTGGGTTTGGGTTAGCGTAAACTATTAACTCTAGCTCTACCCCCACTTCTCTTCATTCACTTTCATTTCCTAATACCTTCAAGCTTTCATAAAAATAGGGAAAGAGAAAGAGAATTAGAATTCCTAAGCCTAGTTCCATTGCAAATCCAAGTTATAACTCCAAATTTAAAGTGAACCTATTGGTAAGCATCCTCTTCTTCTTCTCCAACTCGTTCTACCTTTAATTTCAGAAATTCCTAAAGTCTAACTTAGGAAATGTTTTTCTTTTAAGCTTAGATTCAAGCTTCTTGGATTGAAATTGAGGAGTGATTGTTTTTACCTTGCTCTATAGCTTCTTCTTCCTTGTTTTTGTGCAAAAGGTGAGATTTTTTTATCTCACATCTATGTCTATAACTATCTTTGATTGTTGGGTATGAATTCCTAACACTTATTCATGTGTATTTGCTTTTGGTTTGGATTGAATTGGTGAATATTTCAATTTTTGGTGTTTTGAAGTCAAATATTTAAAAATCCTAACTTCGATGTTTGAACATGTTTTTGGAGTGTGTCGAGGAGCCTATAGGACTGGGTTGTCGCATGGCATAAATCCCTAGTTGCAATTGCTCGATCGATTGGCTCCGTTTGGATTCTTGCCCCTTTGGGGAATAGGCTGGAAATGTTGGGTAACAGGCACCGGTCGACTGGCACTCTGAGTCCAGTCGACTGACCTGTAACCCGAGAGTTTTTCAGGGTCTGGTCTAGTCGACTATACTCAGAGAGCCAGTCGAATGACCTGCTTGTATTCAGCCTACTTTGCCTATTTCGCCTATTTTGTTTGAAATTCCAATTTCTATCGATTCGTGGTTTTCTGATTTGTTGTTATCATTTATTATTGAACTTGATGACTTCTATTTTGGAATTTTTGTGTATATCCATTTTGATGGATTTGGAATGGATTTCTTTGGATTTAATTCACGTCTCTGAACGTGAAATTTTGGTGATTGATTGGTTTTACAATCGTCTTTATGGATTTTCACTTCTAAATACAAAGGTTTCTATACGAGTAGTAAATATTCAAACTCTTTCACAAAGATGATTTCAACTCTATTTTCAATATCAAACTCGTTTATAAAACCATTTTCCAATCTATTAGTATATACAAACCTTTACCTCACTCGTATGAGAAATCTAATTAAATGGCTTAGTAAAACAAGTGGTACGAAACGCTTGCGTTTATTTTGTCGGTTAATTCTTAGACTCGTTCGATTGAAACTCTTGTGACAACTTTCGAGTGGAGACTTACAGTTTGTTCGTAAATATTTAAGTCAAGCCAGTGGTTAAGGGACATGAAGCTAAACTCATCTATTTACTAGATTAGTGTAATTGACACTTCTTGATGATCGATAATGATCGTTTTGTGATTTAGACTAGCATTGTGCGATGTTTCTTTGTCTGCGAGGGAGACTAAACCCCATTTCTATGGAGCTTCGGCTCAAAATTGGTGGGGTAACGACCCATGGTCTTCGGGCCGTTTTGTGGAGCTTCGGCTCAAAAATTAGTGGTTAGCAACCATGGAATAGCGTTCTGTTTTGTGATAAACGTATTGGTGAGTTTTCATGCTCCCGTTTTGTGATAGGCCTTCCCTTTTTGTGATTTCGGGATTTCTATTGATGATTTCTAGAATTTGTGTTTCGCTGATTTTCGTGATTTACATTGATAAACTTTATTAATATTTGTGCATTGGTGAATTTGTATTTCACTAACTTTTCCGATTGGTATTGATATATTTAACAATATTTATGGTTTGGTGAATATGGTGAAGAATATGACTTCCTTTTTGGTGCTTTTGAGATAATTGAGGTATTGTATGATTTTGCTGATTTTAAATGTATACTTTTCATAGTATGACATATTGTTATCATACGTTTTGATATATCTTTTATTCCATCTCATTTTATCTGATATTAATAACTAGACTGATCCGTTTATTATTTTCTTATTAAATAATACTCGGGTCAGGCCGAGATGTAACAGGTGCTTCTGCTTGACTCCTGATCTGAGATCATCATTACCTGACTTTATCCAGCTACATTAGATTGGTAGTTTTGTTGTTATACATATGAGATAGAGACTCCTTAATGTATACATATTCTTTTGTCTAGCACTTGCATCCATTCTTTTGTGTTATTGTGGATCTTTTTGACCACTACTCTGATGTACACTTTCATGTGTTATATTCATATCTATTTCCGCCTTTGTGATATGGATACCTGTGACTGATTTGAGTTATGTTTATTTCAATATTTTTTTCAGAAGATATCATAGCCACTGTGTAGTAGCTTTGAGTTTGTATCGGCATGTTGGATTTCCTCTTGAAATGAAATGCATGTTATACTGTCTCACATATCGGTGCTCGCACAAAGCAATTACATGGATGTTCGCTCCTCAACAGCCTTATTCTTCGTGCTAGTTGATGGCATTACTCCGTAGTGTCCTTGTCTAGCGTGAGTATAGAGGTGGGGCATCACACCTAAATTAGAGCCAGCTATTAACAAGGAAGAAAGGAGGAAAATTTAATCTAAAGCAAAGGATCAAAGCTAGGAAGGATTAATCAATAGCAAATCTCAAATTCCTTATCATATCCTATTGAATATGCGAGTACATGATTTTTGTTTGATGATAATAAACATATATATATATTCATTTAAATGTATTTGTTAATATACTATTTTATTTTTACAGACTAAATAAATATTTGATGAATAAAATAAATAACATAGAATTTGAATTCAAACGGATATTTTATTCAAACAAATATTTATTATAATTTTTGTATAGTACAAATTTCAAGCTCTCACTATATATATACAATTTCAATTACAATACAAATTTGATTACATTACAATTCACATTTACGTTTGACCTCACTACATGTCACTCATTCACTCAACTCGTATTTATCTTCAACTTCATTCCAATGTGAATCCAGCATCTGAGCAATCTGTAGAAATATACATTGACATAGTAAAATTGAAAATAAAATATTTTTGCAGTATAAAATAAAATGTGGATTTTGAAAATAATATTTGCCTCCATTATTTGGGTTGTTCGTCATCATTTAAATTCGAATTCATCATACACGAACAGCTTGTGACATATACAGTGTATCACTGTATATGCCATAAGGCCGTGCACACCGATATATACACTAGACAAATTACAGGGACAGGTGAGCACAGGTCAAACCCAAAACGGCAGGTTCAACTCAAGTGCAACAAAAATAATGTCACAATATCAGCACAAGGTCAAACCCGAGCTTTAAGCTGGATTAACTCAGGTGCAATAAAAAATTGTCAAGTACAAGTGAAAATGCTCGATCAAGTCAGTGACACGACCTCAATAATGAAATGGCCATGTTCAAAATAACCATACATGAACACTTGCAACAGAAGAAGGGCAAAGTACAGGAAAAATGAAAACAGGCTTAAAACCCAGTGGACAGAACAAGTGCAGCCTCTACATGAAGTATACAAAAGCAAACCAAACTCAAGGAAGCAAAAAGCACATACAAGGCAAGACCAACAAAACAGAAGCAAGGCACAACTCAGTACACACCAAGATGATACAAGAGAGGTCAGAGAATGCACACACAAAGATAATGCATTCAAATAAATCCAACCCAGGCAAGTCTACACAGAAGTACAACACACTACAAGCTAGAACAGTGCACATAGGAGTGCAAGAGCAAATAAAACAAGCATGAGCATGCAATCAAGCAACAAAGACACAAGACTAGGACATACACAATGCAGTAGTGCCAAAAGAACAGGTACAACAAGCATTGTAAACATCACCATGAACAAGCATTGGTACAAACTACAAGTAGACAGGGATGTGCAGACCAATAGATGTAAGCAAAGAAATGGCACACATATATGCAGGTGCATAGCATCATCAATGAAACCAAATTGTCCAGGCTCACATATATATATACATATACATACACACACACACATATATATATATATATATATATGCTATGCACATAACAATTAAATAAATCAAAAGAGTACAAGTCCAAATACACTACAACATCAGGTGATACTAAGTACAACAGAAAATCAAGCAGAGATGAACAAACCATGGTGGCAAGTTCAAACAAATCCAAAGCCGAGCAAATACATGTATGCATATATATATATATATGTATGTATGTATGTATGTATGTATGTATGTATGTATACACATACATATCTATATCAAATGAAACAGTTCAATATCAAAGAAACAGATTAAAGTTAGAGATCAATCTCAAGCATCATCAACAAAGTGATACAACAGTCAAAGACATAATGGTAGGAGTCATGAAACAACAATTAAAATCGAACAAGGTCGAAAGTGCTACTAGAAGCAGTGAACAGTATGGCCAAAGTCGAACAAAATCAAAATCGTCAAAATCAAGTCAAAGCCGAAGACAATAAGAATGAGAACGAACGAAATCAACACCGTGTCAATCAAGGAATCGAACCAAGTCAGAAATTAAAACCGTGTTATTCAAGTAATTTGAACAAGTTAGAGATTAATCCCAAGCATTAAAACAAAATCGAATGGCCGAGATAAATCAAGTGGCAAACTCAAACAAATGTATACAAACGAAAATCAAGGATCTCGAATCCTATATAAACAAGTAACATCATCGGCTTTCGAATCAGATCGAGTTCAAGAAAGCAAATCAGAAGAAGCAAAAATGAAAATTTACATACCAAATCAAAGTCAGACTCGATCAAAGAGGAGGAGCCGCGAACGAATCAATTGAAGTAAGCGATCGAAGCACCATCCATCAATTTAAGCGGCGAATTCATAAAGCCCTAAATTCAGAGCTAAGAGGAACAAGCAAGGAACGGGCCGACATTGATAAAAGAGATAAAGGAGGCCGCGTGTTTTAGTGATAAGTTATATTGGGCCGGCCCCTTTCTTTCTTTAGTGTTGGTTATATTAAAAAGGAATAATTAGGGTTTTGGTGTTTATTTTTTTTTAAATTGTTGTTTTTGTATTTTCTCCTTTAAACCATTGTAATTACTAGTCATGTGACTAGGGGACAAACTACATGGCGTAGTTTGAGAATTCGCAACTCGGTGGCTGAGTTGTGGCGGGGTTTTGAGCATAGAGTTAGGTTTGTCAGTAGCGGGTATCGTGAGTTTACGTGTGTAAGCGTGTGACTACTTAATTTCTAGTAGAAACCTTGGGGGCAGCACGTAGGCAGAGTTTTGTTGAAGCTGGGTAAATTCTATATCGTTCTATTTCTGCATTTATTATTCTGCTATTATCCGTGCTGCTATTATTTTGATATATCTGTGTTGAAATAATTTTATAAGCTTCCGCAATAATTTTAATAATTAATAGCATCAAACTATTCACCCCCTCTAGGGTGAAATCGATCCTACAAGTGGTATCGGAGTTAGGAATAGAAGTCAGCTTTTGTTTTTAAAAATTTGATTTTTTTTTCAAAAATCAATTTTTGTTTTAAAAAAGTTAAATTTTTTAAAATGGCTTCTTTTAATAATGCTTTTGCCGAGGGTCAATCCATAGTTAGACCACCAATGTTCAATGGTGAATAAGCCTACTGGAAAAATAGAATGAAAATTTTTCTGAAAACCATTGACGCTTAGAATATTGTTGAGACAGGTTATAGAGCACCAACTATAATTGTAAATAATCAGGAAATAAATAAACCAAAGGATCAATGGACAGAACTAGAAAATAAATTACAAAACGCTAATGCTAAAGCTATGGATTCTATTATTTATTCATTTGATCAATTTGAATTTAATCGTGTCTCACATTGTCTAACTGCGCAGGAAATATGGCACACACTCAAAGTGACTCATGAAGGAACGTCGCAAGTCAAAGAATCTCGCCTTGCCATGCTAAGCAGCGAATACGAGAACTTCACAATGGCCTAGGAAGAAAATGTCAAAGAGATGTACGGATGACTTTCCAATATTTTATACAAATCAAAAGCTCTCGAAAAATCATACACGAAATTGGAAATAGTCTGAAAAATCCTCAGAGTCCTTCCACGAAGATTTGAAGCAAAAGTGACTGTCATTCAAAAATCGAAAGATTTAAAACAAATGAAAGTTGAAGAACTCATCGGAAATCTCACCACTTGTGAGCTAGAAATGAAATTCAAGGAAGAGCGTGAAGGAGGAGATACTCGAAAGAAATCAATAGCTCTCAAAGGAACAACTGAAAGTGATGATGATGGAGCAGCTGAGCTAGCATTAATAATAAAGAAATTCAAAAGATGGAACCGCAAATATAGAAATCCAGCTCTAAATCAGAAATTGAAAAGCAGAATAAACAAAATACTAGACAATCTAGAAGAACGGGAGATCATTTGGCACAAGTGCAACCAACCCGGACACATCAAGCCCAATTGTCCTCAAAATCGACGCGACTTTGAAAAGAAATAAAAAAGGAGAAGTTTTGCAGCCACGTGGAATACAAGTAATGAAGATAATCAAAGTACTAGCAATGAGAGTGAGAAAGCAGAAATGTGCCTTCAAGGTAATATAACTGATAGCGACGATGACGAGCCAAGCGAGGTATCGAAACTTACTCATTCAGAATTACTTATATATTTCCACGAAGTAAATGGCTGTTTTGAACGACTTAGGGAGAAGTATGCCAAACTTGAATCACAAAAAGATACTTTGATAGATTTAAATGATCAACTTGAACAATTAGTTAAAAACTATCAAAATAAGTGCCCTAAGTGTGACAAGTGTCCATCGTTTGAAGAAGAAATTAAAAAATCAGAAATTAATATAAAATCACTTGTAAATAAATTCTGTTGTTAAAAGAGAGTGAAAATAGTAGGAGAGAGAATTCTATTAAAACGTGCACATAATTATTGAATGAAAACGAATCTCTCAAAACAGAAGTCCAACAATTGTCAACGATTTTAGGAAAATTTTCCAAAAGTGAAAAATCGTTGAATATGCTAATAGGAAAACAAACAGTCAATATTGATAGACAAGGACTTGGATATACTCACTCTGAATATGTTAAAAGCAAAATTAATCAAGTCAATTCTATGTGCACAATTTGTAGAAAGTATGGACACAATCACAATAATTGTTGGTATAGACCCAAACATGTGAAAATCATACCAATTTGGGTTCCAAAAGGCACAAATATAAAATCTCTCAAAGTAAAACAAATCTGGGTGCCAAAAGGAACATATATAAATAGTTTTGGGTCTCCACAAAATTGTCTTTCAAAATATTCTGCCACTAACAATCATGGACCTATAAAAACAAACAGGTCACAAAAATCTTCCATCATGTAGGTGTGGTGGCAGGCTAAGGAACAACAACAGTGTTATCTGGATTCTGGCTATTCTTCTGGCTGTTCCAAAAACAGAACGGGCGACAAAGCAAAGTTCCTTAGCCTAGTATAAAGGTGACTGAATCACAATGGACAACAACGAAAAATATCGTAAAGGTAAAACAAGTAATGATATATTTATTTAAATGATATATTAAATGTGATAATCTGCACAGTAATTTGAGTTAAATCAGCCAATAATGTGATGATGAAATAATGGTGATTTTGATTCTGACTTATTCAAAATTGTTGGCCAATTATATTCTTATGCCAAGAACACTATAAAAATCTTTAGAGTCTTTGAATTACTTCATATATATTAGTTTAGATTAATGATAGTGTTTTATAGGATGATAATACATTTGATTATTTTACGACCGACTCTATATTCACGGTGTTTTATTATTTACACGGCTTTAATTCAGATTCAAGAGAATGTCATTTAAAAAGCTGTTAAAATTGATTTTGAGATATTTTGTTGCACACTTCATGGTCTGGTCTATCAAATTCAATTAATGATAATTTTGAGTGAAAGAGAAATTCAGATGCAGATTACACTGGTAATCTAGTTGATAGAAAAATTACTAGTGGAACAAGATTTTTGTTGAGACATTTAGTAACTACATCGTTTTTCAAAGGAAATATCTGCATATTTTTCATTTCATAATTTTTTCAAATAGCATAAATTTTTCTCATAAAACCCCTTCTAGAAAATCATCTTTGACCTTGTTTTCAGATTGGTGTTTTTAGAAAAATTGATTTTATAATTATTTTTGAATTTAACTTTTAAATTATAACAATGACTAATCTAACTCCCTACTAATTATCAAAAAGATAAATAGTGATTGTAAAAAGTGATGAGTGTTGATATTTATCATATATTATGACTCGAGACGGTATAATTAGTAAATTTCTTTAGAAATTCAAACAAGAGTTATAAAACTTTTGTTGGTAAAAATTCCATGACCATCTCTACTTCTATCATATTTCTAACGACCATCACTCATCAAAATTCAATAAGTTTGTCAATATGTGGTACTTTAAACGGGAATCATTCGTTTTTCATTTTACATTTTTTTAATAAAATAATAATAATAATAATAATAATAATAATAATAATAATAATAATAATAATAAAATACAAAGTATTCACTCTCATTTAAAAGTCCTCACGGTTATGCATGGGTGAATTACTTGGAATTTGTTATGTGCTTCCATGCTTATTTAAAAGTCCTCATGGTTATGCATGTATGGAACGCATATCAAAATTGATTTTTTTTTAAATAAACAAGTTGATTCTTATCCCATTTAAAAGTACTCACGGTTATGCGTGGTTAGAAGATACTTGAATTCATTTTTTATTAAAATAAAATTGGAATACTACTAATCTCATTTAAAAGTCCTAACGGTTATGCATGGTTGGTAGATATTCAAATTCCTGATATAAATATACCACAAATAAACACAACTATATGGTTTTATATGATGACATCATTCCCATCATTCTAAAAGTGGAATATGCTCCTAACAAAGTATTTATGATTTTTGTTTGATTTTTTATTGAAATTTAATATTTATATTCAATTGATTTTTAATGTTGGATTAATGTCTATCATTTTATCTCCATTTTTCTAACACTATTACTCTTTTGCTGATAACAAAAGGGGGAGAGAAAAGTTAAGATTTTGTCAAATAAAATCAAGCAAAGGTCAAATATTTTCTATTTGCATCTAGGCTCATTAGTATATTTTTAATTGTATGCATATATGAAGGGGGAGCATTGTGTAGAGAGGAAGCATTCAAATAGGGGGAGCAAATGGAATCATAATACATTTAATATATTCAAAATCTTAAATATATGTTTGTTATCATCAAAAGGGGGAGATTGTTGAATATGCGAGCATATGATTTTTGTTTGATGATAATAAACATATATATATATATATATTCATTTAAATGTATTTGTTAATATACTATTTTATTTTCACAGATTAAATAAATATTTGATGAATAAAATAAATAACACAGAATTTGAATTCAAACGGATATTTTATTCAAACAAATATTTATTACAATTTTTGTATAGTACAAATTTCAAGCTCTCACTATATATATACAATTTCAATTACAATACAAATTTGATTACATTACAATTCACATTTATATTTGACCTCACTACATGTCACTCATTCACTCAACTCGTATTTATCTTCAACTTCATTCCAATGTGAATCCAGCATCTGAGCAATCTGCAGAAATATACATTGACGCAGTAAAATTGAAAATAAAATATTTTTGCTGTATAAAATAAAATGTGGATTTTGACAATAATATTTGCCTCGGTTATTTGGGTTGTTCGTCATCATTTAAATTCGAATTCATCATACATGGACAGCTTGTGACATACATAGTGTATCACTGTATATGCCACAAGGCCGTGCAAACCGATATATACACTTGATAAAATTACAAGGACAGGTGAGCACAGGTCAAACCCAAAACGCCGGGTTCAACTCAAGTGCAATAAAAATACTGTCACAATATCTGTACAAGGTCAAACCCGAGCTTTAAGCTGGATTCAACTCAGGTGCAATACAAAATTGTCAAGTACAAGTGAAAATGCTCGATCAAGTCAGTGACGCAGCCTCAACAATGAAATGGCCATGTTCAAAACAACCATACATGAACACTTGCAACAGAAGAAGGGCAGAGTACAGGCAAAATGAAAACAGGCTTAAAAACCAGTGGACAGAACAAGTGCAGCCTCTACATGAAGTATACAAAAGAAAACCAAACTCAAGGAAGAAAAAAGCACATACAAGGCAAGATCAACAAAAAAGAAGCAAGGCACAACTTAGTACACACCAAGATGATACAAGAGAGGTCAGAAAATGCACACACAAAGATAATGCACTCAAATAAATCCCACCCGGGCAAAGTCTACACAGAAGCACAACACACTACAAGCTAGAACAATGCACATAGGAGTGCAAGAGCAAATAAAACAAGCATGAGCATGCAATCAAGCAACAAAGACACAAGACTAGGACATACACAGTGCAGTAGTGCCAAAAGAACAGGTACAATAAGCAGTGTAAACATCACCATGAACAGGCATTGGTACAAACTACAAGTAGACAGGGATGTGCAGACCAATAGATGTAAGCAAAGAAATGGCACACATATATGTAGGTGCATAGCATCATCAATGAAACCAAACTGTCCAGGCTCATAGACATACATATATATATATATATATATATATATATGCTATGCACATAACAATTAAATAAATCAAAAGAGTACAAGTCCAAATACACTACAACATCAAGTGATACTAAGTACAACAGAAAATCAAGCAGAGATGAACAAACCATGGTGGCAAATTCGAACAAATCCAAAGCCGAGTAAATACAAATATACATGTATGCATATATATATATATATATGTATGTATACACATACATATCTATATCAAATGAAACAGTTCAACATCAAAGAAACAGATTAAAGTTAGAGATCAATCTCAAGCATCATCAACAAAGTGATACAACAGTCAAAGACATAATGGCCAGAGTCATGAACAGCAAGCAAAGTCGAACAAGGTCGAAAGTGCTACCAGAGGCAGTGAACAGTATGGCCAAAGTCGAACAAAATCAACATAGTCAAAATCAAGTCAAAGCCGAAGACAACAAGAACGAGAACAAACGAAATCAACACCGTGTCAATCAAGGAATCGAACCAAGTCAGAAATTAAAACCGTGTTATTCAAGTAATTTGAACAAGTTAGAGATTAATCCCAAGCATCAAAACAAAATCGAATGGCCGAGATAAATCAAGTGGCAAACTCAAACAAATGTATACAAACGAAAATCAAGGATCTCGAATCCTATATAAACAAGTAACATCATCGGCTTTCGAATCGGATCGAGTTCAAGAAAGCAAATCAGAAGAAGCAAAAAGGAAAATTTACATACCAAATCAAAGTCAGACTCGATCAAGGAGGAGGAACTATGAACGATTCAATTGAAGTAAGCGATCGAAGCACCAGCCATCAATTTAAGCGGCGACTTCACAAAGCCCTAAATTTAGAGCTAAGAGGAAAAAGCAAGGAACGGGCCGACATTGATAAAAGAGATAAAGGAGGCCGCCTTTTTTAGTGACAAATTATATTGGGCCAGCCCCTTTCTTTCTTTAGTGTTGCTTATATTAAAAAGGAATAATTAGGGTTTTGGTATTTAATTGTTTTTTAAATTGTTGTTTTTGTATTTTCTCCTTTAAACCATTGTAATTACTAGTCGTGTGACTAGGATACAAACTACGTGGCGTAGTTTGAGAATTCGCAACTCAGTGGCTGAGTTGTGGCATGGTTTTGAGCGTAGAGTTAGGTTAGTCAGTAGCGGGTGTCGCAAGTTTACATGTGTAAGCGTGTGACTACTTAATTTCTAGTAGAAATCTTGGAGGCAGCATGTAGGTAGGGTTTTGCCGAAGCTGGGTGAATTCTGTATCGTTCTATTTCTGAATTTATTATTTTGCTATTATCTATGCTGCTATTATTTTGATATATCTGTGTTGAAATAATTTTATAAGCTTCCGCAACAATTTTTATAATTAATAGCATCACCCTATTCACCCCCCTCTAGGGTGAAATCGATCCTACATATCCAAGGTGAATAATAATTCATTCCATCTCTTTTTTGTTTTTATAATCATTTGTTTTCGGATTTAAGATTAAATTCAATTTTATGATGTTTTGGACGATGATATGCTTGAATTATTTTATGGTTGATTTAAACCAAATCATTTACATATGAATTTGCGCAGTTTTAGGGAAAAACCGTTTGTTATTGAATTTAAAATGCCATGAAAAAAAAGTTAAATAAAACTTGACTTTAGGGATCGGTTTCAATTTTCATGATTTTCCAAGCTATGAAAAATTTATTATAAATTTCTAAAGGAAAATATGATCTATTTGGGTTTAAAATTTATTTCGACCAGTTCAGGAAGAAACCGGGTCTAAAATTTTAATATGTTTACTGACACGATGAAAGTGAATTTTTGTGATTTTTGGGGATTTTTCCTAATTTATTTGATATGGAAGATAAATTATTTTAAAAGAAGGACTTATTTGCACTATTGATTTTGCTTAATGGAGGGGCTTAAACATTAATTTTCCTTTTACTTATATCCGATAAATGTGGTAGTTATTTTTTAAAGTATTTGAAATGTTTTAAAGCAACCAATTAAAAGATTACACATATGCAGGTTAGTTATAACAATTATGAAAAATGAGCATGATTTCAGCCATTAATTTGAAAGTTGGTTCCGCTTCCTATAGTAGTGCCATTCAACTCCAACCCAGCCGAAACCAACCTAGCCGTCACAATCAATACATAAGGTATCACTTAGCTGGTATCTAGTAGACTGGAGGAAAGGCGGAAGCCAAGGTGTCGAAAGCAACACTTCCGACGGGGTCAAAACCTTTATTCTGTTTTCAAATGTTAAATGCCTGCTTTGTTTTACCTAAAGATTTCGACATATTCGAAAAATAAGTTTCCAAAAGGGGTTTATCTAAATAGATTTCTAAGTAGGTTGCCATATCATGTTTTAAGCAGGAGCTTTCGAATGGGTTCCTTTATTTTTATACGATGCTTTCGAAAGTGGTGGTTGCGACTTGTCGAAACCTAGCCGCTATTCTTTTACCTTTCGGATGTATTGTAGCCATCAATGCCTTCGAAGGGTTCACTTTGTTTTAAACTTAAGCTAATTCACTTCCTAAATGCTTTCGAAGGGGTTCAGGGGTTTTAGAGGCAAAGGTGTCGAAAGGGGGTTTCGATGCTATCCTTTAATGTTTTACTCTAAGGTTTTGAGCTTTCGAATAGATGGTTTCGACACCATTAATTTTTCCCAAAAGATATTTTATTAAAGATTTCGAAAGAGATATCGTGTGCAACCACTTTGACCCAAAAGATATTTTTAAAGAGTAAAACCCAATGTTTTGAAAGGGATACTTTAATTGGTTTTGAAGCTATATTTCTAAAGATTACCTAGCAATGTTTTGACACATTCGAGAGGTATGATTTGGTTTCGAAAGGATTAATTTTTAGAGCTTCAAAAGGTATATACTTAGAGTTTTTAAAAGAGGTTTTCTATGCTTTCTGTAACGATCCTAAATTTTGAACAATTTAATTTGTAAATATTTAATTTATTTTAAATATTTAAATGATAATTTGACTTAAATTTCAAATTATCAGAATGAATTGGTGATTAAAATTTAGAATTTAATCTATTTAAAAGTTGAATAGAAATTTGAATTTTTACTTTGAAGTTGAAATTTAATATTGAACTTATATTTTAAATTTGAATTAATGATTTAGAAAAAATAATTGGATTTAAAATAAGAAAGAAAATATAATATAAAAATAAATAAATATATATATATATATATATATATATATAATAAAATAAATAAATAATATACTAGTTAAAATTTTAACAAGATAATTTGAAACAAAACTAATTGAATTTAAATTGAAAAAAAAAGAGAAAAAGATAAAAAGTAAATAAAATAAAAAAATAAAATAAATATAAAATAACAAGTAAACGTTACCTTACTTACATCAGCTAATCCACGCCTTCATCATGCCGACACCATTCCTCCATACCCAAAATTCACGCCGTAAAACCCTACCCAAAAATCACGTCGTCCCTTTTCTATTTTATACCCGGCCCTCTCCCCATTACTTCATTCATACGAAAGAAAAAAAAAGAAAAAGAAAAATGGCGGTCTCGTATCGTCTCCCTTCAGCAAATTAGGGCTTTATGATTTGGGGCTTCTCAAAATTTTATAGCGGCATCGTTCTTCATCTTCACAAATTTGGGGCTTTTTGGAATTAGGTTCGCTCGGCATCAAATCTGCTCGCGGCCTCGTTCTAAATTGAGCTACTCCATTTCGATTCGTTTGAAAAGTGAGTCTTTTGGGCTCACGGTTGATTTTTATGCAAGTATTTAAATTTGTTTGAATTGATTGCTTGGTTATACGCTATGAATTGGTGTTGTTTTGCTTCCATCTGCTCGGTTAATTTGCAAGTATGGGTGTTGAGGTATTTACTATCGTTTGCTCGGATAATTCGATTTAAAACTAATAAGAACAGATAACTCACTGCATGTTGGTTGTTGGTTGTTCTTTTGCTATGAATTGCTCTGTTAAATTGTTATTTAAACTGTTAGGAGCAGATGCTAGTAATTTATTGTTTTAAATTAATAAGAACAGATGCTACCAAATTTTGTTTTTTTAAAACTAATAAGAACTGATGCTACTTGATTTTTAATTAAACTGATGAGAATGGATGTTATAAATTGTATTTTTAAATTGATAAAAACAGACACTTGCTCTGATAATTTCCTTTTAAATTCATAAGGACATATGCAAGATGATATTGAAGTAATTTGTTTGAATGTATATGAGTTTCTGGAAATTACTATATACTTACTCAAGTATGTATACACTGTTAGTATTGCATTTGTATTACTGCATACTTGTCTGGATCATTGATCATTGCCACTGTGACTTCTGGTTGCTTGAGCATTTGGGTCTGCATTGCAGTTGTGTTCATATATACTGCTCTGTTGTATGCTTGATCACTTGAGTTGTTTCATACTGCTAGTTTGCCTTCATGTAGTGGTTTGGACATCTGCACTTGTAGCTGCACCCCATGCTGTTGCATTTGAACTTATATGTTGTCTACACTAGTTCACTTAAGCACATGCTTGGCTTTGTGGCCTTCATACTAATTGCAATAGGTCATTATGTAAATAAACATTGAAAAGTGAATTGACTGACTCCAATGCATAATTGTTAAGCTGCACATCTTGAATATGTTTGATAATTGTAGAAGTATATATATATATAAAAAAATGAATTATATTACCATTACTGTCAAGTGTAATTTAAAATGGGTTAAGTACAAGGCAGTAAAAGGAGGGAAGTTCTTTTGCTTATGTCTTGTATTTAATAAGGGGGTAAGTGCAAGTAGATCACAAGTTAAAATATTTTTCCAAACTTGTTTTGACTGAGTTGTATGAATGTGATGATTTTATGATTACATATTTGTGATTGACACATGTTTGATATGTGTGAATAAAATGATAAATGACCATATCATTTCTGAAGTATGTGATATACTGTTGATTTATGAATTGAAAATTTATGAAATTTGGTGTTAATACAAACACTGCACATTAACTGATATGCTAACTGATGTAGCTGTAATCATATGATAAAATGATGCTATGAATATCTCTAGTTATAATTTCATATGAAATATGTCAGCAGATGATTGTAAAAATAGTTGCTTTGAGCACTTCTTTGTGGTCTTGAACATTGCTGTGTCCACTGTGTTGACTGCATTTGTTTCACTGTACTTGTTTGGTTTGCGGTTTTCAGGCCTGCATTTTAACATATAAAATGGAATATCACTTATTCTTATTTTCTGCATTTTGGAAAACGTAAAGATCTCTCCCCTTTACTATTTTCCCCTTTTGTTGTAATGGCTATGATTTTTTCCACTTTCTGCTCCTCTTCCATGCTTTTTAAAATACATACTGGAAATGCAAATGGGTTCCAAGAATTTGAAACAATATCCCCAAAAGGGTCTGTGCTAGCATGCACGAAGTAATTTTATGTTTCTACAGGCAAATCGTTATTGCCTCATTTTATAGACTTAACAAAGAACTGAAAGATGTAAGACAATTTTAGTCAGAACCAATAGTGCAGGAGCACTGCTGCCTTGCCATATTTTTTTTATATATGTTCATCTCCAATGATTTCATTTTGGGATTTAAGTGGCACATTCCATCTGCTAATATTTGATGCTTCATGACACTGTTAATTCTGTGTTGCCTCTGTGTTGCCTCTGTTGCATCTGTGTTGCCTCTGTGTTGCCTCAATATTTCCTTTGTGCTACTGTGTCGTCTCTTGCTGCTGCATGTGCACTTGCTGCATGTTGTTTGCTGCATGTGTTTTCATTTGTGCACTAATTCAATGCTTAGTGCATTGTGTAATCTGTTTTGGACTTACAAATTTGAATTTCATTGAGTTGAGTCGAGTTTGCAGTGATTTGTCCGATTTGCGCTCGCACGCGTGTCGGCGAGGCAGTGCACATGTGTGCAAAGTACACGTGTGTACTGCAGCCACACGAGATTGACAGATTTTAAAAGTTAAAGTTGTTAATATGAAAATCCATAATAGATTTTGAATTGATTCATGTGATCCATTTTATTCAGTTCATTTCAAATTTATTTACTTGAGTTAAGATTAATCCTGACTCGAGTGTTTTTGTGTTTTGCAATTAACGCTCGGGTCAGACCGAGTATTTTTACAGCTTGAAGATTTTCAGGCCGCGAAGTTAGAGAGAGGGGGATTAAAGCACTCTACTAAAGTTTTCAGTAAAATTTTTCTTGTATTTAATAAAAGATATATTCCGCTGTATAAAAATTTAATGCATTGTACAAACTCTGATATATGTATGTAAGAAAAATTCATTTATGAATAATATTATGATTATTCTGTGATTCTGTGGCTAATTCTGTTTAAACTTTATAAACTGACTAACAATCCGTCATTTTGAACGTTTCTAGCTGGTTTAATTACCGACTAGAGGCGGTCAGAGCGGCGGGTCGTTACAAAAGTGGTATCAGAGCTTTGGTTTATTCAAAGCTCAGTTTATGATGGTTAATACGAATAGTTACTAGAACCACTATAAAGAAAGTGCTTTTCAAATTTAAAAGAAGTATGAAATTGTTTTCTTTAAAAACAAAAAGTATTTTGGAAAGTTAAAATTATTTTGAAAATTCCCCTCTCTAAATTTAGGTTTGCGATAGTTCTATTCGGTGAGGTCTCGTTAGATTTGAGTTTCAATCGTTCAGAAACTCATTATCGAATTATTGAGATTTATGAAAAATGAAAAATGAGTAAAGTGAACTTATAAATTAGTAAATTGGTTTAAATCAAATAACTTGAATATTTCGTGTAATAATTGTGAAATAAATTGATATGTTAATTTAGTTATAATCAAGCGGATTATTGAACTATAACTTGGGAATTTGATTCTGAATTATTTGGAGGAATTGTTTTTAAAAGTGAAGAACGAATTGTTAAATGAATGGATTATAAGTATTTAACTTATAATATGAACTTTTGGGTATATAACTGAGTTATATAAATGAATTGAGTTGAATTAAATAGAATCAATAAGAAGATTTATAAATCGAAGTTTTATAAATAGGAAAAGAATTTATGAAGATTGTTTATAAATTCGAAAACAATTGAATTTGATAAGTAAATTGTTATAGCTTATTAAAGGAGATATATCCACGATTTTGGACAGTGGGTAATCCTTTAAAAATAAAAATAAGTTGTAGAAATGATGAAATTGGTTGACAAAGCATATTCACGATTTTTGACAGTGAATATATTATTGAATAAAACAGATATGTTTTAGGGAAGTGATATTATGGAATGAAATTTAATTGTTGATTTAACTGTATGAATCAAACTAATTTCGATGTGAAGTTTATATTTTAAGTTTAGACTATTGTCTAAAATGGTTAATATGGAAATATGAATTTAATGGAGCTAAATTGATGAACAATTTACTAAAGAACTAGTTGACTATTTTTGAAATAGAAAGTAAATGAAAAGTTCAAATAGAATTTAATTTCAAATTTGAAGTTGTCAACATGATAATCCATTATAGGTTTAAATAAATTCAGTGATGAATTTGAATTTAAACGTGCGGAAAATTAAATTAAGTGAAAAACTTAATATTGAAAAGTTTGGAATCGGTTTAAAACCAATATTGTGAAAAGTATGAGGAATTCAAACTATAAATTAAGTGAAGTTGAAAAAGTTAATAGTTTTAAAGATGTTTTAAAATGCATTAACTATCGAATACATAGATTTCAATACTCATTGTTGAAATAGACGTTTTCGAGAAAATTAAGGAAATGGTAGACGATAACACTATTGTTATAGTAAATGTTTCCGGAAGGAAATATTGTTGATAGTATTGGGATTTATATATCTATCTTAAATCCGAATCCCTATACTAGTGATTTTGAGTTGTCGTAACGATGTTTTACGTAACATTCGTTTTAACTCAAATAAATGTGATTAAAAGAATGATTTCCTTAAAGAGTGAAATATATACTTAATTTTGATTCAAGTATATTGAATATTTTCAAAGTGTTGAAAATGAATGAATTTGTGAATTACTTATTATTGAATAAGTATGGAAATATTTTCCAATGTGAAACGAAAGGTTTGAAATTTTATCTTTTAAAGATAAATTGAGAAATGAATATTTGAAATTAGTTTCAAATGATTAAGTGTGAAAATTATATATCTTGTAAAGATATTATTTTGAGAAATGTGAACAATTAGTTCAACTTGGAAATTTTTCAAAGATTGAATCTAGAGTTAAAATTGAGTTTAACTTTGACACCAAAAACAATATAAGTTCAGCTTTGAATTTTGGATAGTCGATTGGGATTGTATGTCTAATGTTGTGAATTGATGACATATCATTTGATCTCTATTAAATATATATCTGTGGTGGCGGAGAATTTATTCTTTTAGCTTAACACCCTTCTCTGAGACGTACGAGCTTAGAGGTTATATATCGATAGACATCAATTATGTGTTGAGAATTGACGATGTAACGTGAAATCCAAATCGAATGTGAAATCGATAATGAATTGGATTGTGAATGCGAATTTGGTTTGAGATAACCTTAAATTTTCAAATCGATTGAGAGGAAAATTTTAAACGTGATGGGAAATTTGGAATCCTCTATTTGTTGTGAATGTGAAATGAGTTTTCGTAACTTATATATGTGAATATAATCGAAAACTATCAGTTTAGAAAAGTCATCCCGTGTAGGTTTACATAGATATGATATGTACGAAATGTGAATGAAGTACTATATGTATATGACATATGTTTTCTAAAAACTGAGGATATGGAAATGTACCTTCCAATTATTATATGTGAAGGTGATTGGAACTCGGTGGAGTGTCCAGTGTAAATCGTAGCTACGTAGAATTCCCTTAGTGGAATGTCCAATGGGACTGATTTGATATCCCATTGTGTTGGGATTATGTGATTGATGCTGGCGTAATTCGAGGGGTGTGATACCTACAGTTACAAGCGATTCCATTGAGATAGTGGCGCAACCGCCGAGTAAACTGCGATCTGGGAACCGAAGCGTAATTCGAGGGGCGTGATGCCTAAGGCTACGAGCGATTCTACTGAGATAGTAGCGTAACCGCCGTGTGGACCGCGATCTAAGGCGACAACCATGGCGAAATTCAGGAGTGATGAGAAATCTAAGTTACAAGCGATTCTACTGAGATAGTAGCGGAACCGCCGGGTGACTGTGATCCATGGGGGAACGGACTTTCCATATCCATTTTTAAAAGAATTTTTAAAAGAATTTTTAAAAGTATTTTCACTGGGAGTTGAAGCAAGTATGTTTAGTACTTGGAGATTTTTAGTCTTGCGTCTGATCAGCGTATGCCTAAAGTCTGTGAGAACGACGATGGACTTGTTAAACTTTGAGTTATCAAGTATTTTCAAAACTTTGAAAAGAAAATCAATAATCTGAAATCAGAATTACTTAATTCTAACTTAATGAATTAAGGAAGAAGATCTTTTTGAATATCTTGAAAGTCCACAGTTTTGGATAAGATATATTATGCAAATATTTAGCATGAAAAATTTTAAGTTAAAAATCTAAGTTTTTGTAAGTCAAAATTTTTAGTAAAAGACTTTTGTGTCTTGATTACTGAAATCGATGAACAAAACTAGTGAAATGAAATAAATGGAATGAATACTATATTTATTTATGAGTTTGAAACTGAGTGAAATTATGTAGGATATAAATATCGGTGAGATTTTAGCAATCGTTTTTCCTAACTTATAATTTCGGGACGAAATTCTTTTAAGTAGGGGAGACTGTAACGATCCTAAATTTTGAACAATTTAATTTGTAAATATTTAATTTATTTTAAATATTTAAATGATAATTTGACTTAAATTTCAAATTATCAGAATGAATTGGTGATTAAAATTTAGAATTTAATCTATTTAAAAGTTGAATAGAAATTTGAATTTTTACTTTGAAGTTGAAATTTAATATTGAACTTATATTTTAAATTTGAATTAATGATTTAGAAAAAATAATTGGATTTAAAATAAGAAAGAAAATATAATATAAAAATAAATAAAAATATATATATATATATATATATATATATAATAAAATAAATAAAGAATATACTAGTTAAAATTTTAACAAGATAATTTGAAACAAAACTAATTGAATTTAAATTGAAAAAAAAAAGAGAAAAAGATAAAAAGTAAATAAAATAAAAAAATAAAATAAATATAAAATAACAAGTAAACGTTACCTTACTTACATCAGCTAATCCACGCCTTCATCATGCCGACACCATTCCTCCATACCCAAAATTCACGCCGTAAAACCCTACCCAAAAATCACGTCGTCCCTTTTCTATTTTATACCCGGCCCTCTCCCCATTACTTCATTCATACGAAAGAAAAAAAAAAAGAAAAAAAAAAATGGCGGTCTCGTATCGTCTCCCTTCAGCAAATTAGGGCTTTATGATTTGGGGCTTCTCAAAATTTTATAGCGGCATCGTTCTTCATCTTCACAAATTTGGGGCTTTTTGGAATTAGGTTCGCTCGGCATCAAATCTGCTCGCGGCCTCGTTCTAAATTGAGCTACTCCATTTCGATTCGTTTGAAAAGTGAGTCTTTTGGGCTCACGGTTGATTTTTATGCAAGTATTTAAATTTGTTTGAATTGATTGCTTGGTTATACGCTATGAATTGGTGTTGTTTTGCTTCCATCTGCTCGGTTAATTTGCAAGTATGGGTGTTGAGGTATTTACTATCGTTTGCTCGGATAATTCGATTTAAAACTAATAAGAACAGATAACTCACTGCATGTTGGTTGTTGGTTGTTCTTTTGCTATGAATTGCTCTGTTAAATTGTTATTTAAACTGTTAGGAGCAGATGCTAGTAATTTATTGTTTTAAATTAATAAGAACAGATGCTACCAAATTTTGTTTTTTTAAAACTAATAAGAACTGATGCTACTTGATTTTTAATTAAACTGATGAGAATGGATGTTATAAATTGTATTTTTAAATTGATAAAAACAGACACTTGCTCTGATAATTTGCTTTTAAATTCATAAGGACATATGCAAGATGATATTGAAGTAATTTGTTTGAATGTATATGAGTTTCTGGAAATTACTATATACTTACTCAAGTATGTATACACTGTTAGTATTGCATTTGTATTACTGCATACTTGTCTGGATCATTGATCATTGCCACTGTGACTTCTGGTTGCTTGAGCATTTGGGTCTGCATTGCAGTTGTGTTCATATATACTGCTCTGTTGTATGCTTGATCACTTGAGTTGTTTCATACTGCTAGTTTGCCTTCATGTAGTGGTTTGGACATCTGCACTTGTAGCTGCACCCCATGCTGTTGCATTTGAACTTATATGTTGTCTGCACTAGTTCACTTAAGCACATGCTTGGCTTTGTGGCCTTCATACTAATTGCAATAGGTCATTATGTAAATAAACATTGAAAAGTGAATTGACTGACTCCAATGCATAATTGTTAAGCTGCACATCTTGAATATGTTTGATAATTGTAGAAGTATATATATAAAAAAAAAATGAATTATATTACCATTACTGTCAAGTGTAATTTAAAATGGGTTAAGTACAAGGCAGTAAAAGGAGGGAAGTTCTTTTGCTTATGTCTTGTATTTAATAAGGGGGTAAGTGCAAGTAGATCACAAGTTAAAATATTTTTCCAAACTTGTTTTGACTGAGTTGTATGAATGTGATGATTTTATGATTACATATTTGTGATTGACACATGTTTGATATGTGTGAATAAAATGATAAATGACCATATCATTTCTGAAGTATGTGATATACTGTTGATTTATGAATTGAAAATTTATGAAATTTGGTGTTAATACAAACACTGCACATTAACTGATATGCTAACTGATGTAGCTGTAATCATATGATAAAATGATGCTATGAATATCTCTAGTTATAATTTCATATGAAATATGTCAGCAGATGATTGTAAAAATAGTTGCTTTGAGCACTTCTTTGTGGTCTTGAACATTGCTGTGTCCACTGTGTTGACTGCATTTGTTTCACTGTACTTGTTTGGTTTGCGGTTTTCAGGCTTGCATTTTAACATATAAAATGGAATATCACTTATTCTTATTTTCTGCATTTTGGAAAACATAAAGATCTCTCCCCTTTACTATTTTCCCCTTTTGTTGTAATGGCTATGATTTTTTCCACTTTCTGCTCCTCTTCCATGCTTTTTAAAATACATACTGGAAATGCAAATGGGTTCCAAGAATTTGAAACAATATCCCCAAAAGGGTCTGTGCTAGCATGCACGAAGTAATTTTATGTTTCTACAGGCAAATCGTTATTGCCTCATTTTATAGACTTAACAAAGAACTGAAAGATGTAAGACAATTTTAGTCAGAACCAATAGTGCAGGAGCACTGCTGCCTTGCCATATTTTTTTTATATATGTTCATCTCCAATGATTTCATTTTGGGATTTAAGTGGCACATTCCATCTGCTAATATTTGATGCTTCATGACACTGTTAATTCTGTGTTGCCTCTGTGTTGCCTCTGTTGCATCTGTGTTGCCTCTGTGTTGCCTCAATATTTCCTTTGTGCTACTGTGTCGTCTCTTGCTGCTGCATGTGCACTTGCTGCATGTTGTTTGCTGCATGTGTTTTCATTTGTGCACTAATTCAATGCTTAGTGCATTGTGTAATCTGTTTTGGACTTACAAATTTGAATTTCATTGAGTTGAGTCGAGTTTGCAGTGATTTGTCCGATTTGCGCTCGCACGCGTGTCGGCGAGGCAGTGCACATGTGTGCAAAGTACACGTGTGTACTGCAGCCACACGAGATTGACAGATTTTAAAAGTTAAAGTTGTTAATATGAAAATCCATAATAGATTTTGAATTGATTCATGTGATCCATTTTATTCAGTTCATTTCAAATTTATTTACTTGAGTTAAGATTAATCCTGACTCGAGTGTTTTTGTGTTTTGCAATTAACGCTCGGGTCAGACCGAGTATTTTTACAGCTTGAAGATTTTCAGGCCGCGAAGTTAGAGAGAGGGGGATTAAAGCACTCTACTAAAGTTTTTAGTAAAATTTTTCTTGTATTTAATAAAAGATATATTCCGCTGTATAAAAATTTAATGCATTGTACAAACTCTGATATATGTATGTAAGAAAAATTCATTTATGAATAATATTATGATTATTCTGTGATTCTGTGGCTAATTCTGTTTAAACTTTATAAACTGACTAACAATCCGTCATTTTGAACGTTTCTAGCTGGTTTAATTACCGACTAGAGGCGGTCAGAGCGGCGGGTCGTTACACTTTCGATGGAGGTCTTCCAATAGTTTCGAAAATGATGGTTTAAAGTTTCAAAACAAATAAACCATTCTCAATTTAAAGGAAAACTCATGGAATAAATAAAGATTTTTGAGAGTATTACTATGTTGTTATGGTTGCTTCTTCATATATTTATTCACAATATAATTAACCCATAACGGCACTTTAGGAAAGGGCAGAATAACCAGCTTTGTTAACCTAGTAGTGAACATAACTTAAGAAGTGTTAAAATCTTAATTAAAGATGTTTGCAGGGGCCAATAGGTTCACAACAAGCCCATGAAAACTTTGTAAAGGGAAAGATATTAGCAGGGCCAATAGGTTCATAGTCAGCCTATGAAAATTATTATTTGATGGCAATAGGTTTATAGTTAGCCCATGAAAATTATATCCAGATTAAGATGATGGCAGTTAGTCAATAGGTTCCTAGTCTTCCCATGAAAACTAGGATAAGAATAAAGATATTTGAGTTACCAATAAGTTCTTGGTGATCCCATGAAAATTACGTAACTAGACAGGGGTTCTTAATCATTTTACTGTTTATTAGTCAGCGCGTGAAAACTATTAGGTTAATAGTAATCTTAGAAACTATAACTATGGCAGACAGTAAAAATGAAAGAGGATGGCTAATCCAGAATTGATTCACTTGTTTTGCATATCAACATATTATACGATTTTGAACTGTTTTAACCACTATGGATGTAGGAGCACAATATATGATTTATAAAGGTTTTAAGATACTAGTGAGGGGAAAACCCGTTCAGCTAAACGGCGTGGTTTCACTAGATATATTAATGATTTGAGATGGTAGATTATTATTCATACCAGGCTTTATGTCTGACTGGAAGTTTTTTCCCCTTAAACTCTCGGGTACTCAATTGCCTTTGAGTAGATTGAGGTTTAGGGTTTCAGGTGTTTTTGTAGACGAATAAAGCTTCCGATGACGTGTAGGAGGCATGTTAGCTACTGAGAGTTCTTTTATTTGCATTGTGTATGATTCTATAGGCAAACTTGTTTTACTGCCATATTATATACTCTGATCATCTAGGGGGCATCTTCATATGTCGCTCTTGGTGCATTTCATATTAATTATATGTTATATGAACGTGGCCTACGCATTAGGATTATGTAATAAATTTGTAATGGTTTGAAATAGAATGTGGAATTTGTTTGTTGTTTAATTTTTTTTCCATACTGATGTGTTTCTGTATATTAATGTATATAACAATGTCATATTTGGTCGCCAAGGATTAGCACCTCTGGATGAATGCATCATCCGTAGCCGTTAGTTTTGAGCCTCTAAGTAGGGGGATGTTACAAATTGGTATCATAGCATATGTTTATGAAACTTTAAAAGAAACTCAAACCTAAAAGATTTTTCAAACATAATCTAATGAATCAGATAACAAGATTACAGTTTGGGTTAACTTTATAGTAACGTACTTGTATTTGATATATATATTTATATATATAAGTATGTATTCCCCGCTCTCTTAGACCATTCTTCTGTATCTTACTAAGGCTCGTATGTGGATTTATGAGAAAGGAGATATGAAAGAAGGAAACGAAAGAGAAAATCTCGGTGGAGGAAGGACCACAACTAATGAAAATGCTTGACCCATCACCAGGAGAAACCCGGGTCGACCAGCTAATGCTAATAACCAAAATGCTGATGCTAATGTGGGTGCTTGAAATCCACCAATAGATATGGTGGCGATGGATCATTTGGAGTTGCTGTAAATGTAGGAGGAGCTAATCCTGTAGCTCCAATTAGGAATAATTATGCTAAGATGAGCAAGGATTACACCAGTCTAGGTAGCAAGCCATTCATAGGGACGGAGAATGCTACTAAGGTAGAGAATCGGTTGTTGCATTGTGAGCATATATTTGCAATTTTGGGTTTAGATGATGGATAAAAGAGAAGGTTGGCCTCTAGGCAGTTACAAGGGTCATCACTTCATTGGTGGAATGGTGTTATTGCCAGAGTTTAGGAGGAACAGTTGATTTGGGCAGATTTTAGAAGGAGATTTGAGTAAAAGTTAGTATCTAAGTTCGCTAATCAAAACCGACGAGGAAGTTTATGGATCTGGAGTAGGGAGAGATAACAATTGTTGAATATGCCACTAAGTATGAGGAGTTGTCCCATTATGGACATAATACTATAGAAAAGTCATTAGAAGGAACGAGAAGTTCATTAGGGGTTGAGGCCTGAAGTTGCTAGGGCGACCTTGCCACATCTCCGTGATCCATGTAATTTAGTTGTGGAGATGGCCATTCGCCACGAGGAGATGCTTTCTAGTTGTGCTAAAGAGAAGCCAATGGAAATTTAAGGTTCTTAGGGTAAGAAGATAAAATTATTTAAGAATAAGGGAGCCCAGAAGGGAGATAATGCCAAGAAGTAAAAGGCGGAGTTAGTTTACTATAAAGGTGACAAGAAAAGATGGCTGCAAATAAAAATAATATGAAATGCTTCAACTGTGATCAAGTTAGGCATTACAAGAATCAATGTCTAGAGCCAGTCAGGCCAGACAAAGGGAAGATTTTTGCTATTGGACTAGCTAGGCCTACTATAGCTGATAAAGGGAAGACTGTGATAGAATGTACGTTGTTGATTCAGAGTGTACCGGTTATGGTACTTTTTGACACCGGTGCGTCACATTCATTTACACATTAGTATTTGGTTGATAAAGTATGCTTAGAACCCACCTACCTTGTTATTTTCTTAAGGGTTATGAATCCAATAGGAGGGTATGCAACTCTAGGGTTGAGATGTGACCTGTTAGAACTTGATTTGTTTGGACATAAGTTTATATGCAGTTTGTATGTTATTGATTTCATAAATTTCGGAATCATTTTGGGTATGGATTGGTTGGCTAGGTATGAGGTTAGAATGTTTTGTCAGGATAGAGAGATATCACGGAGACATTTTGATAGTCATAACCGGGTAATATTTTCTGTGGAGAATTCTAACCGGAATGTTAGTACTTTGTATAGTGCTTTGGAGATAGGAGATGAGTTAAGTCAGGTTCGAGAACAAAAGAGTTTGCACATGTTTTTGAGCCAGTAACAGGATTATAATCGAAACAAGCAGTTGAGTTTTGTATAGATCATGTACCTGGAACTGAACCTGTGTGTAGACCACCTAATAGGATGACACCGACAAAGATGCCGACATAGATGAAGGAATTGAAGGTGCAGCTAGTGGATCTTGAAAGAAGGAATTTTGTCAAGCCAAGTAGTTCACCTTAGGGAGCGGCCGCGATGTTTATGAAGAAACCATATGGGACGTTGAGGATGCGCATCGACTATCGTAAGTTGAATGAAAGGATGATTAAGAATAAGTATCCTTTACCAAGAATAGATGATCTGTTTGATCAGTTGAGTTGAGCCAGAGTGTTTTTCCAATTAAATTTAGCAACAGATTTCCATCAGTTAAGAGTAGCAGAGGACAGTATTTCTTTGACGACATTTCGGACTAGCTGTGGTTCGTATGAATGGTTAGTAAGGCCATTTGGATTAACGAATGCACATGCTTTCTTCGTGGATTTGATGAACCGAGTTTTTTGAGAGTTCTTGGATGGGTTTGTGCTTGTGTTTATAGATGACATTTTAGTATACTCAAAGGATCAGAGAGAGCAAGAAGTTCAACTTAGAGTGGTATTGAGACGCTGAGGCAAAATCCGCTAAAGGCGAAATTTACCAAGTGTCATTTTTGGAAGAAAGAGGTTAAGTTTTTTGGTCACGTGGTTTCAGAGAAAGGCATGTCAGTTGATCCTGATAAGATCGAAGCTGTGAATAATTGGAAGAGACCAGAGACCGTGAATGAGATTAGAAATTTTCTTGGACTTGCTGGCTACTATCGGAGATTCATCAAGGATTTCTCATGGATAGCAGCACCTTTGACTAAGTTAACCACAAAGGGGGTAAAGTTTGTCTGGTTCGACAAATGTAAGGAACATTTCCTTAAGTTAAAGCATTTGTTGACAAATGCATCAGTATTTGTAGTTCCATATGGAAACCATGGGTTGGTGATGTATACCGATGCATGCGGAACATGATTAGGAGCAGTGTTGATGAAGAAAGGTAAAGTTATTACCTACGCTTCATGACAGCTTAGACTACATGATGAAAGATGTCCTACTCATGATTTGGAGTTAGATGCAGTGACCTTCGTGTTGAAAATTTGGAGACATTATCTCTTAGGGGAGAGATTCGAGCTATATACAGATCATAAGTCTTTACGGTATTTATTCCCTCAGAAGGAGTTAAATATAAGACAGCAGAGGTGGCTAGAGTTTTCGTCTACCTATGATTTTGGTATAAAGTATACACTAGGGAAAGGTAATAAGGTAGCAGATGCCCTTAGCGGAAGACATCAGAATGTGGTACTAGCTATGTTGGCAGAGTGGAAGGATTTAGAAGCTTTGGCCAGTTATAGGGTGCAATTAAGATCGAATGCTAGTTCTAGTCAGAGTACTGCTATGTTGTCCTTTTTGAAAGTGCGACTAGTGTTGATCGAGAGAAAAACTTATAAGGAGAAGGAGGATCCAGTTTTAGTCAAGAGGATTAAAAGGCTTGAGGTTGGGATAGAGATCGATGATCCAAAATAATTCAGTCTTAACCAAAAAGGGTGGTTAAGAAAAAAGGGACGATTGTCTATTTCAAATGTTTAGGACTTGAGGAGAGAAGTTCCTTGAGAATGTCATCGGTCCAAGTTTACGATTCATCTTGGAAGGACCAAGATGTATCCGAATATGAAGAGGAGCTTCTATTGGGAAGGTGTGAAGAAGGATGTTGGCCTGTCGATCAAGCAGTATGCAAAGTGGCAACAAGTGGAAGATGTACATCAGAAGCCAAGTGAGTTTCTTCAACCTTTAGAGATTCCAATTTGAAAATATGAACCGATATACATGGATTTTGTAAACGAGTTGCCAAGGTAAAATAGAGAAAATGAAAGTATATGGGTTATAGTGGACAGGTAGACTAAGAGTGTCCATTTCATTCTAGTTAAGTCAATCAGGACAACACCTGTTTTAGCCAAGTTGTTCATGAAGAACATAGTTAGACTACATGGAGCTCCTAGTAGTATATTCAATGACAGAGATGCCTTGTTCGCTAGTGAATTCTGAAAGAGTCTATAGGAGGTGTTGGATACTAAGCTTAATATGAGTACTGCATATCACCCACAGACAAATGGACAAATAGAGAGAGTTAATAAGGTACTTGAGGATTTGTCGAGAGCTTGTGTATTGGTTTTTGGTGGAGCTTGGGAGGACCACGTACATTTGGTTGAGTTTTCCTATAATAATAGTTATCAGACTACTATAGGAATGGTATCATTTGAAGCTTTGTATAGAAGGCCATGCAAATCGCCAGCATGTTGGTTGGAGATCGGAGATAGACTATTCTTAGGACCAGATTTGGTTAAGAGAGGCGTTGGAGAAAATTGAGTTAACACAAGAAAGGATGATGGAAGCTCAGTGCAGACAGGAGAGTTACGCAGATAAGAAGCATAAAGACCTAGAGTTCTCATTTGGAGATAATGTTTTCATTATGGTGTCACCGATGAAGGGTGCGGTGCGATTTGGAAAGTCAGGGAAGTTAGCCTCGAGATATGTTGGTACATTCTAGATTACAGAGAGGATTGGAAAGCTTGCATTCAGAGTAGAACTGCCGAGCTATATGGCAGGTGTCCAAAATGTATTCTATGTATCTCATCTCTGTAAGTATATGTGCATGATCCAGAGAATACTATTCCTCTGGCAGAGTTGGAAGACTTAATAGTAGAGCCTAATTTGACTTTTGTTAGACAACTAGTTCGGGTTGTAGCGAGAGATGAGAAAAGATTAAGGAACAAGACAATCAAGTTGGTGAAAGTTCAATGGAGCGACAACTAAAAGGACCGTACTTAGGAGACAGAAAACAGGATTAGAGATACTTATCACGGTTTGCTGTGAGGATATGTTTATATTAGATTTATATAGATAGTTGCTATTTAGATAGGCTAGTACGGTTATAGATGATTGGTATGTTTAAATTTAGTCCTTAATGAATTTCGAGGACAAAATTCTTTAAGGGGAAGCCTGTAACATCCCTAATTTTTTATAACATTATTCAAGTGATTTAATTAGATAAATTAAATAAAATAATGATGATAAGCGAATTGAGATTTGAGTAAAACTATAAGGCAGCTGTACTTAAATAATTAATTAAATGGGCTTAAATTGGCTTTTATGTATTTAATTTAGACATGAGCATATTAGTAAATAGCCGCACTTCCTTATACATGGCTAAACATTTCATATTCTTTCCTATTCACGTACACCTCTCATTTTCCTTAAATGCAAAACAAAAACCTGAATTAGCACCAGCCATTAACAAGGAGGAAAATTTAACCTAAAGCTAAGGATCAAAGCTAGGAAGGATTAATCAACAACATATCTCAAATTCCTTATCATATCCAATCTAAATAATAATTCATTCCATCTCTATTTTGGTTTATAATCATATGTTTTTGGGTTTAAGGTTAAATTCGTTTTTATGATGTTTTGGATGATGGTATGCTTGAATTATTATGTGGTTGATTTAAACAAAATCATTTACATATGAATTAGTACGATTAAAGGGTAAAACCAATTGTTATTTAATTTAGAATGCCATGGAAGAATTTTATCTTAGATAAAACATGATTTTAGAGATGAGTTTCAATTTTCATAATTTTCAAGCTATGGAACATTTATTATGAATTTCTAAAGGAATATATGATCTATTTGGGTTTAAAATTTATTTTGATCAATTCAGAAAGAAATTGGGTATAAAATTTTAATATGTTTGATAATATGATGAAAGTGAATTTTTTTGATTTTTAGGGATTTTTCCTAATTATAAAAGAAGGCCTTATTTGCAATATTGGTTTTGCTTGGCTTAAACATTAATTTTCCTTTGATTTAGATCTGATAAATGTGGCAATTATTTTGTAAAGCATTTGAAAACTTTTAAGGCACCAATTAGAAGATTATACATGGGCATGCTAGTTAAAGCAATTACTAAAAATGGACATGATTTCAAACTTTAATCAGAAAGTTGGTTCTGCTTCCTATCATAGTACCTTTCGACACCAATGATTGCGCTCCAACTCGATCGAAACCAATCGAACCAAAACCCACCTAGTCGAAACCAATGCACAGGGTATCACTTAGATGGTACATAGTGGATTGGAGGAAAGGCAGAAGCCAAGTTGTTGAAAGCATTACTTCCGACAGGGTTAAAACCTTAGTTCTTTTTTCAGATGTTAAATGCCTGCTTTGTTTTACCTAAAGATTTTGACGTAGTCGAAACCTATGTTTTCGAAAGGGGTTTTTTCTAAGTAGCTTTCTAAGTAGGTTTCCATATTATGTTTTAAGTAGGAGCTTTCGAACAGGTTCCTTTGTTTTTATATGTTACTTTCAAAAGAGGTGGTTCCGACCTAGTCGAAACCCAACCGCTATTCTTTTACCTTTTGGATGTATGATAGCCATCTATGCCTTCGTATGATTCTCTTTGTTTTAAACTTAAGCAGAGTCACTTCCTAAATGCTTTCGAAGGGGTTTTGGTGTTTCGGAGGCAATGGTGTTTAAAGCGGGTTTCAATGCTATTCTTCAATGTTTTGCTCCAAGGTTTTGAGCTTTCGAATAGATGGTTCGGTCACCATCAATTTTTCTCCCAAAATTATTTTATTAAAGATTTCGAAAGTGATACTTTCATGTGTAACCAATTTGTCCCAAAAGTTGTTTCTAAAGAGTAAAACCCAATGTTTTCGAAATGGATACTTTCATTGGTTTCGAAGCTATATTTCTAATGATTACTTAGCAATGTTTTGACACATTCAAAAGGTATGATTTGATTTCGAAAGGATTGATTTATAGAGCACTGAAAGGTAAATTCTTATAGTTTTGAAAATAGGGGTTTTATGCTTCCGATGGAGGTCATCCAATGGTTTGAAAAGTGATGCTTTAAAGTTTCAAAACAAATAACCCATTCACAATATAAAGGAAAACCTATGGCATAAATAAAGATTTTTGAGAGTATTACTTTTTTTATGATTGCTTCTTTATATATTTATTCACATTGTAATTAACCAATAACGGTACTTTGGGAAAGGGCAGAAAAACCAGCTAGGTTGACCCTGTAGTGAATATAACTTAAGAAATGTTAGAATCTTAATTAAAGATGTTGGCAGGGTCTAATAGGTTCACAGCAAGCCCATAAAAACTGTGTAAAGGGAAAAATATTGGCAGGAGCTAATAGGTTCGTAATCAGCCCATGAAAACAATGATTTGATATTGGCAGGGGCCAATAAGTTTATAGTTAGCCCATGAAAACTATATCCGGATTAAGATATTGATAGTTAGTCAATAGGTTCCTTGTCAGCCCATGAAAACTAGGATAAGAGTAAAGATATTGGAGTTACCAATAGGTTCTTAGTGATCCCATGAAAACTATGTAATTGGACAGGGAGTCCTTAATCATTTTATCAGTTATTAGTCAGCCCATGATAACTATTAGGTTAATAGTAAACCTAGAAACAATAACAATGATAGATAGTCAATATGAAAGGGGATGGATAATCTAGAATTGATTCACTTGTTTTGCATACCATTATATTGTATTTTTTGAATTCTTTTAACCATTGTGGATGCAGGAGCATGTTATATGGTCTTATAAAGGTTTTAAGATACTATTAAGAGGAAAACCCATTCCGCTAAGCGGCGTGGTCTCACTAGATATCTAAATGATTTGAGATGGTAGATTATTATTCATATCAGGCTTTATGCTCGACTCGAAGTTTTTTCCCCTTAAACTCTTAGTTACTCAATTGACTTTGAGTAGATTGAGGTTTAGGGTTTTTAGGTGTTCTTGTAGATGAATAAAGCTTTCGGTAATGTGCATGAGGCACGTTAACTACTTAGAGTTCTTTTATTTCTGTTGTGTATGATTGTAAAAGCAAACTTGTCTTATTGCCATATTATGTACTCTAATCATCGAAGGGGGCATCTTCATATGTTGCTCTTGGCGTATTTTGTGTTAATTATATGTTATCTGAATGTGGTCTGCGTAATGGGATTATGTAATGAATTTGCAATGTAGAATTTTTTGTTGTTTAAATTTTTTCCGTATTCATGTGTTTCTGTATATCAATGTATTTAACATTGCCATATTTGGTCGCCGAGGATTAATAACTATGGATGACTATAACATCCATAGCCGCTAGTTTTAGGCCTCCAAATAGGGGGATGTTACACTATTAATAGCTCATAATTATTCAAAATCAATTTAGGGCAAATTATTAATTGAATATGAACTTCATCTCTAGTTCATAAGCCCTTCAGAATCAATAGAGCTGAATCTCCACCCATTTCAACTTCATGACAACATTGAATTGATAGATATGAGCAAAGTTGAATTTAAAGGGTTGAATGGTTTCAAGTTTGTGGATCTGGAAGATCTTGGATTTATAGACAGTGTCGACTGATGCCACAAGCAATGGTGGCACAAGTTAATCGATGCCATAAGTAATCGACGCCACTGAGTAACTAATATCGTAAGAAATTGACGCCGAACGGTTACAATGTCAGAAACATTTGATGCCGTAAGTCAGTTAAAGACATGGGGTTGGTGATGCCGCAAGAAATAAATGCTATGAGATAATTAATGGCATAGGATTTTCGATGCTGTAGGGGTAATCAATTTTGTTGGGTTAATGATATCGTAATTTAGTAATGACACTGAGTTACCATATGCCACAAATGACCAGTATTGTAAGTAAACAATGTTGTAAGACGGTTATGCCAAAATAAACAATGTTAAAGGTTTTCAATATCGTAAATCAGATCCATATCAAGGCTCAAATCCACATCAGTGCCAAAGCAATGAAATTAATACACAAGTCCAGATCAATGTCGAAGCGCATCACTAAGTTCATGTCAAAATAGAGGACTCCAGGTTTACAGCTTCCTCTCGAAAGCTAACAATTTCACTTCAAAGATTTATAGATCTCAAAAATTAATTATTTTGTAAATTAAAAGTTTCAAATAGTTGTTCTTTTGAATCACCACAACAAACAGACCTTTTATAGTGTTTAAAAATCACTATTAAAGCCTTCCGGAGCGTTTCCATAAACGCCATAGATTGTAATAAGTCAGATAGTTACAATAGCATTTCAAAATTGCAATGGAAAATGCACTTTTAACAGCATTTTTGTTGCCATCTTAGACTAGACTTATCAATACAACTACTTTTCTAAGCGTTTTGAAGCTTGTTATTGAACTTTTACAAAGAGTTATAGTTTTTCATACTAACAATTATGACATCACTTAATTGCTATAATATACTGACATGCCATATTATTATAGCATCAAAAAACGCTGTGGAAGTATTATGTCAATCTTTTATTACGCATTGAAATGCTATATAAAATTCATTACTATTTATTTGTATTGTTTTTTGCTATGAAAACTGCTTCTCAAACTTTCTTACTACCTTTAATAGCGTCTCTAAAACGCTATTAAATCCCTTCAGAGACGCTATTAAATCCTCCGACGGCGTTTATCTTGTGCTATTAAAACTTTTAACTGACGCTATTAAAAATCACTTTTGTACTACATATCACACTATAATCGATAGATTTACATAAACACAATGTAATATTTCAAACAATCATATGGATCACATTAAACCAAAAATAACTAACCATTTAATATTCATACAAAATAATGTATAATATGTTATACTATTTTTTGATCATTCTATTAAAAGTGTAAATAACAAAAACGTTAAAAGATCATACTACACATGACGATTCAATGTGGAAGCTAAAAGAGTTATTACTTGAAAAGAACTTCAAATTGTGAATATATTGCAACATGTTGCCATTTGTATGCACCATAAATCTGTAATTACTTATGAAAAAGAAATTCAACAATTAGCAATTTTAAAACTTTTATAAAAGAACAAGTAAATGAACTTAGTTAGCTTGGTTAATTTTTATAAACCTAGTTAATTTTTATAAAACTTAGCTAACTTAGTTAAATTTATATTAAATTAAATTAATTTATATATAAACATAATTAATTTATATAAACTCGATTAACTTAGTTAATTTTTATAAATTTTAGATGATTTATACAAGTTTTTAATTAACTTAGTTAATTTTCATAAATTTTAGTTGATTCTTATAAACTTAAGAAACTTAGTTAATTTTATAAAATTTAGTTAATTTATATATACATATGGAATCGATAATTAATAACATATGGAATTTCCAAAAATGGATGTAAATTTTGTTTCAAATACTTTATTCAATAATTGCATGTCTATTGTTATAAACTTATTAGTTTTTGTAAAACTTAGTTAAATTTTATAAACTTATTTAAGTTTTAAAGAACTTAATTTATATAATCATTATAAAACTTAATTAGCTTAATTAATTATTTTAAACTTAGTTAATTTTTATAAAACATAGTTAACTTAGTAATTATTGTAAAAATTAAATAATTTTTATAAAACCTAGTCAATTTTTATTACAATTTTACAAAGATTTTAAAATAGAGAACACGATTTTTATAAAAATTAAATTTAGTTATCTTAGTTAATTTTTATAAACTTGGTTCATTTTAGTTATAATAGAACTTAGTTATTTTATATAAACTTATCAAATTTTTATAAAATTTAGTTAACATTTTTTTAATAAAATTTAGCTATTTAATAAATTTTTATAAGACTTGCTATCTTATCTCTAGCTTCATCTCGGCTACACATCATGCTTATCTCAACATGACACTTATCTCTAGCTGCAAAAAAACCTCATTTTTGCTACATATACTTTGCACTTTCTGTTTTTAGTATTAGTTCCATCGATTTTCTACCTTTCCAGCTTTCTTGTTATTTACTCCACTTACTTATTGACCCTACACTGCCATGACTATGCATTATATATCGTACAAGTTTTCTCAGCTTGATTTTGCTGCTTTGTCCATGCTACTCTGTCCAAGTTAATGTTCACCCTCTCTCTTATTTCATTTGTCTTGATTGTCAATGAGACATTTGTTAAATGCTTATCTAATGATTTATCTTTTGTCGTGCCTCATCGCTCTAGAATGCATGTTGTTCTTTGCTGCCTCTCCATTGCTTTGCAATGCATGCATGGGGATATGAAAATACATATTCTATAGCTACCAATATTACTAGGACTTAATTGTTTTGTCATTCCTTCAAAAAGTATGCTTTTGCAACTATTCTATAGCTAGTTAGATACACTAAATCTGATATATATTCCAAATATTCCATATCAAGTACAAATATACAAAAATGGATCTCATAAATAAAGATTGATTACTTACTTATCTTTTAGAAGGGAGTAAATAAGGACGGGTCCTGCAAATTCTTTTGGTGGAGTACTAATCAACAATAATTCCTTAAAGTTATTTATGCCTAGTTTTGGTGAAAATATATTTAACCAAGGGTGTGGTACATCCAATAATCCTTTCTTTTTCACACTAATTTCCTCCATTGTCACTCTATTCAGAAAATCATAATGTGTTGCATCTGGATTGTAAATTAGAGATGGCATGTAACTCATCATCTTTAAAATTCCAATTTAATATATTTTTGCACAATCAAAATATGACAGGATTCATATATATAACAAAATATAGTCCATGATAGCATACCTATTTAAATGCATAAAAGAATACCTTTTATTAGCAATGGTAGCTAGCAATCTTCCATATAGAAAATCAATGTTTTTTGTGCCTATAAAGCAAAGTCAAAGGAATAATTAGAATGCAAAATAATGACATGCTATATGTGAATGAATTATGTGCTATGCTGTCAAATTAGTCTGTTTGGATATACACACACATCAACCTTAGAACTGACCATGACTATATTACCTACCGAATCATATTTGACTAGTATGGGATAGAGGAAAACTAATTTTTTTCTAAACCATTATTTGACTACACATGTATCGTTTTTGTCATTTTCCAAAACGATATGGCAGTTCATACATACATTTATCAGCTACCATTTTTCGTAAAACTCATAATCAACATACATATGTTACAAAAAACACTAATTTCAAAAGTATAAGATGGCTCAAATATTGTATAAAATATTTAGAATTAAAAAAGAGATGCACCAAATAAATTGCACAATTTACAAGTACTTGAAACTCCCTTAAACTATGAAGATTTTGATTCCCTCTGAACATATACATAACAAAGGCATGCACTGAAAGAAAATAAATAAAACTGAGACCATTTACGGAATGAAAGTTGCAGTTTATGAAGCAAAATAATTATTATAAGTAAGATATTAGAACACTGATAGTTAAATAAAAATATAACAATGGAAAATCTTAATAATTATTGGGGCTAAGAGAGCATGAGAAAATGTGTCAAGCTTGTAAATGATAACTCATATAAGCATAAAAGTGTAGATTTAAGAGTAAGCTTCTCATCTTCTCACCTTCAATACATATTAGTACTGCAAGGAATTCAGATAATATTAACGATCTCTCGCATAATGTGCTTCAATCATTGTTATTTCAAGAATGTAGATCAATGATATGTGCCAATTAATTATCTTGATATTAAACAGTAATTTAAGGCAAGTATTGTTGTGAATAGTTCATATCCCCATTTACTAAACATTATTATTATAAAATATCACATATCCCTATAAAAAAGCTAAATGAATATATGTAAAAAAAAACATTATTATTATATTTTATTTTCAACTCAAAGCATACTAATATTATTATATAACATGCTAAAACGGGGAATATGAAAATCTGTTTTTTTTATACTGAGATCACTCGATAGTATCAAATATTATCCTGATATTTTGGACACGGTATACCAGATACTAGGGAAATAGTGCGTGAGTTAACTAAACTATTTTTGCTTCACCGTTCATGAATGGAAAGGTTAGCGAAAAATTATATTTTTTGAGTTCTCACATTGAATGATGTTAAATATGATTATATCACCAATTTTGGATGAATATTCCCCAATACAACCACGTTTCAAGAAAATTTGGATTCCAAATTTGGTAGAAAGAACACATATTAAGTGGAAAGGAGTAACTTAAGTTTGAAGACCCAACACAGAGATCGCTGAAACAAATTATCATCTTATAATTGCAAAAAATTAGATTTACTACTATCAAATAGTAATTATAGTTTCCTAACAATTTTGAGCTTCAAGCTAGTTACCAAATTATTATGGTGGCATGTGGATTTTTCAAGCTACGTATTCACTTCAAAAAGAAAGTAAAATATTAGAATGTCAAAAAAGAGAGTACTTATTAAGATATTCTTGAAGTGTTTCATCTGATCCATGTAATCTTGATCTTCCATGCATGAAGTAATGGGTTTTGCATCAGCATCTGGACCTTCAAAAGATATGATGTGTTTAGTACTGCTAAATTAAGAACGATTTAATTTGTTATATTCAGTTCCATTTCGAACAGCGTAAAATAGAGGTAAATTTAAATCACAATGCATGTTTAGTATGAATACTGTGTTCTTAAATCTGAGAAAGATACTCATAAGATTTCCTTTCAAGTCAGCGGTTGCAGGATGAAGAGCAGGTTTTCCAATAGGAATGGTTCCAGGACCACATGAATATCGCTTTACATTCATCATTGCTTGGTATCATAAATATGAAGTTATAAACTGATTTCTTCCATGCTAGTTTATTGGAAAAGGTATACATAGATGTTTGAACAATGCAATTAGGATGAGTAATGAGAGCCACATAGAACTTTCTGTTATTAGAGTAGCACCACATCGCCATTTATTGATAGGCTGTTTCAAATTGGTAATCGTAGCCATTTAACCATTCAAACCGGTAATCGTAGCCATTTAACCATTCAAACCAGCAGCTAATATAAGATAATAGATGTCTCCTAAGACTTGTATAGCGAAGTTCTTTGGTTAACCAAGATTTCTGGGTAAATAAAGTAGAAAGTGTATAGAGGCTTCTCAAATCCTCTCTGAATCTGATGATGACTAATCCCATTTACATGTGTAATAATTGAAATTGCAATATTATACATAAATTATAGTTTATTTACTTAAGCAACTGCAAAATTTATTGTGTACTGACATCCATTATGTACAAAGCATAGACAAAAGGTGAGTCAAGGTATTACAACTCATTGTTAATATATCGGTTACTATATATACACATATACATATATACATACATATATATATAGTATCGCTAGACAATATTATCTGAAGCTTCTATATAAAATATATAAATTAGCTTCCTTTTTTTATTTGAATAAACAAATTTAGTAAGATCTTGGGATGTAGCATCTGATAAACATAGGGTAGATTTATTACTAATACATAGTTTTTAAATATGCGTTTCATTATACAAATCACTTGCAAAGTAGTCAACCTGATAATATTCAACAAGGCAATGTAGATGTGTATAATAAGAGTACATGTGAAATGATTACAGATACATCACTGAACGTGGGCAATAACCAACTGTTTTGTCCATGCTAAGAAGTCAAGTGGAAGCACCTGAAATAACTCGGTCTGACCCGAAGAAAAACAATAAATGGTTCAGTTTAACTATAAATATCATATAAGATGACATAGGATAAGAGATATGACAAATATATTTGATAACAATAAAAATCATACAATATTTCAAATTTTCTCAAACACCAAAAAAATGTCATACTCTTGAATTTACTCGCCAAATTACAAATTTTGATAATGCTTATCAATGCAAATAACAAATATTGGTGAAACACAGATTCCAGAAATCATCAATTAGAAATCCAGAATCATGTAAAAAGGAGGGAGGCCTATCATAAATGGGAGCATCAAAACTCACCAACACATGTATCGCAAATGGTGCAACGACATAGTACAACGATACACCCGAGGAACCCGAAACTCAAATAAGTCAGAACAATGACGTAGTACAACGATACACCCGATGAACTTGAAGCTCAAATAAGTCGACACAACGATGTAGTACAACGATACTCCAGATGAACCTGAAACTCAAATAATTTGGAATAACGACGTAGTACAACGATACGCCCAATGAACCTGAAACTCAAATAAGCTGGAACAACGACGTAGTACAACGATACGCCCAATGAACCGAACACCATAAAACGGTTAAAAGACCATGGACTGCTAGCCCATAAAAATGATCATCATTGATCAATAAAAGTGCAAATTACACTAAGCTAGTAAATAAATGAGTTTAGCTTCATGTACAGTAACCACTGGCTTAACTAAAATATTTACGAAAAAAATGTAGATTTCCACTTGTCATAAGATTTCAATCGAATAAGTCTAAGAATTAACATTCGAGAAAGTGAATAGAGACTAATTGATGTATACTAAGCTAAGCATTGGACATTCTTTGTCACCTTCAGTTTTTATTGCCCACATTCTTGATGAATGTCCTTTCGTCCCTTTACTTCTCAAAAGTTACGTAGTACATTCTAATGGCATGGACAAGAGATTCTATTCCCAGTGTAGGAAGTTCAAACAAAGTTTTGTAAAACTTATAATCTCATACTTGAGACGGAAATTCAGAACAAGGGACTAGGAGGTTGTAGCATCCCGCCTTTTTGTACGTTTAGGCAGACACACATGCCGACTCAAACCTTACAGAAATGTGGATTGTTATTGGGGTGAATAAGAAAAGCAGAGAAAAAAATAGAACCTCGCAGCGAAATGACAAAATATAGTAATCAAATAACAGTTCATGAAGCTATTTTACAAAAATATTTGATTATACTTATACAACATGGATCAGAGTTACACATACCAGAGAATAATAAATAATGCAATGGAAAACATGATGTAGTGAAATATAATAAATAATAATAATACAATCTTCGTCTTCGTCCTCCAGCAATAAGGTCTTCAAATCCTGAAATGCTCGGGCTGACCCGAGCGAATTGAAAAGAAACAAAATACTCGAGTCAGAACTAAAAGTTCTTATGTAAGTTAAATCAACGGTAAAATATGAGTGGAATGGCGTCAGAGATGTTTACGAGGTTTGACATCTCCTATCCAATGTCTAACATAAGTGCAGTAACTTAAGAGATGTTCGAGATTCACAACTCTTAAGGATCCATTAAACTATCTACTATGTAGTAATACGCTATTATAATAATGTCTAAAGTAAAGTACAATATATTTAAAAACAGCATTACGGCGTTACCCATATCCCCTTAACACATTTTATATATTCCCATAGTCTATACAGTACCGTAATCTCCCCCATATTGGGAGTTGTCTAAGGGCACTCCATAGGTGTAGTACAAAACCAAAATCGTACAAGGCGCGCTAGGGTAGATGACACGACATGACTAGGCAATGCCAGGGTAGATATACCAATTACACTACCGGACCGGTGGTAATGCATAGCAGCCACTACTACCCACCTCGAGCCACACTCTCAAAAATCAAAAGTGCGCCCAATCAATCACAAAGTAATAGAATGGTATGGAAGGTGTGTGTCCGATTAGCTGAGCTACCTCATTAGCCCGTCAATTGCTCTTGTTTTAGCCACCATATGCCAACTCATGGGAATCGGGTCCACGTTTATACCTTAATAGAACGTCGCCACAATCCTGCTTCATTCTGGAATCTCCACCGCGTGCACAGTTGTTAAAGTGGTTTTCGGAGTTGGTAGAGAGTATGAAAACTTCTGATCCCAGTCTCTTTAATAACTAAACTTTATTATAACACCGTAGTCATTTCAAAATAGTTTGTACTTCAAAACCAAAATATCATTGTCATTTCAAAACCATATCAGTACAATATCATTTCCATTTCAAAACCAAATACGATATCATTTCCATTTCAAATATATTCATTTTCATAATTATAGCATTTTCAAGGTTATACCACTTTCGAAACCAAACACTTGAAAATATAACATTTTCAAAACATAATACTTTGAAATTCATAGCTTCGAAACCATAACTTTCCTCACTTAAACAGTTTAGATATTCAAATAGTATATATATAATAAAATAGTTTTAAATTTAAAATTACTTTATAAAATAAAATAATTTCCTCAACTTCGCAAATTGATTCAAATCAACTTGAATCCAAATATTCAGTTTATATCAAATCTCAATTCATAAATTTCAACTCAATTCAGTTTTCAATAAACCATTTCAATTTATATCGATTTCAAATACAGATTTGAACCTCAAATAAACTATTTCAATTTCCATATATTTCAAAGCTTTAAATATTCCACCATTTCAAAACTAAATTTGATAACTTCATATATACCTTAATTTAACTTCATTATTATTCAGTTTTGAAAGATTGACTTAACAAATCCAATATCTTTTAAATAAACCCCAAATTCCAGATCACTAAATGTTCCTTCAATTAATTTAAACTTGAAATATTCATTTTAAATCATCTTAAACAAAATCATGTTATAAAAATCATATCTTTTAAAATTTCAAACTTAAAAATTTCAAATCAAATTTATTTGAGTTTAATTCTTAAATAAATTCAATTTCAAATAAATTTCAAATTTATCTTCCAACCTTAATTTATTTAAATCATTATAACTCTATATTAAAATATAATTTAAATACTTAACCATATCATCTTCAATAAAATCAAACTTTATTATCAAACTTATTCTATATTAAAACAAATTTATACATAGCTTAAAATTAAGAATAAAATAACATTTATATAATATCTAAAATCGATATTTATATAAAACCATATATTTCTTTACAAAACCATAGAAATCATTTCAAAATATTTTTATATATAGACCACGGTGTCTGTATGTAATTTTCTATCCTATGGTTAAATGATACATATATTTATCATTTCAATTCGCAATTTAATATTTTACGGTTCCATATCATTTCAAACCGCAATCCCAAATTAAGAATAAAATCCACAACAAACTTGCAGTTTATACAAATACAAAATAAAACATTTATTCATCAAATTGAACAATTAAGCTTTCATCACAACATCATCCAATTTTATCAATAAACATCAATATATAACTGATAATCAATACATATATTAAATTGAAAATTTAAAATTCAATATTAAATTAAATGATAATTAAATGCAGTAAAAGTCGATTTAAATCAGAACGACCATTTAACACAACAAACAACAATCAATAAATTTCTAATTACTTTATAAATTCAATTTAACAAACATAAGAAATTTTAGATGTTGTGAGTGGGTTAAAACACTCACCTTTGAATTTAAATTAAATTCAAAATAAGCCCAAAATTTGAACGGTCTCAGAAATCATCCATACCAGTGCCAAAACGTCCGTAATCTGATACGATCACAGAAAAACAAACTACGCATGAATCCGAGCTCGTATGAAAAAGTTATGAAAATTAGAAGATTGAAAAATTCTGGTCCTATGTCGACTTCGGGTTCAACTTCAGTCCGCCGCCTCAAACACCCGGTGCTTTCTCTGAGTTTTTTCCAAAACAACCTAAAGTGTCCAGAGTCATTTTCTTCCTGACTCGAAGTTGCTGCAGGTTGTTGCCTTTGAAACCCGAAGCGCGACCCGAAGTAGCTGCAGATCCGCAATTTTTTTTTGAAATTGAAATTAATTTTTGAAATGTGGGAATTAGGTTTTGTCTGCCATTGGAACGAGGAGTGAGAAGGAGATGTATGTACAGACAAATGAAAATAAGGAGTGGCTAGGGTTTATAATGGATTATTCATAGACAAAGCTGAAAATAGAATGAATGGACAAGATTTGATTGAACGATAAACGACCCAAAAAGCACGTTCTGCCTCCGAAACGAAAATGGGTCAACCTATACATCAAAATAGATGTTTTTAAATATTTTAAATTCAATGGATCAGGTTTCAAGTCCTAATTCCATCGTATGAAGAAGTTTTGTTAAAATATGCTTATTTCAAATTGATTTTAGTTGATTTCAATTAAATTGATTTATAGACGTTTCGAGTCCGCACGATCAAACAATAAGTCCGATCGTAACGAAACTTAAAATCCTACAATAATTCACAGTTATGGATCTGATGAAACTAGTTTCGTCGAGATCCGAGTTAGTGGCCAAAATGGCTATTATTCAGTTAATTAAATAAATAAATATTAAATTAAATTAAATCACCTTTTATTCAAATTTTATAATTTATAATTTTTATCATCTTAGATTACTCGAGTAATTTATAATCCTTTATAACAAATTTCTATATCAATTTAAAGTTAATTTATTAACCAATTACAATCTCAAATTTCAATTTCAGTAAATTCATTAATTATGAATTGAAATTCCAAAAAATCCATTTATTTAATTTTAAATCTTGTTATTCAACAAATTATTATCTTATGGGTATAATTACCTTTGGTTTATTTTTATTACATTAATATTTTCCATTTTATCCTAATTTCAATTAACATAGTATTTATTTCATTTACTTACACTAATCCATTTATTATAGATTGAATTCCAATTGAAAACTCCAAATAAATTGATTTGATCCAATTCTAATCTTTTTATTAAGTCTATTATTACTCTATAACATAGTTAATGTTTGCTTGTCTTTTATTACATTCATATATTCAAATTTACATCTTTCCTATGTGTTGACCATTATTTTCAATTATATTAAATTTGTCAAATATATGTATTTATTAAAATTAAAATCTCAATTAATCTATTCAACTAGGTTTCATTCCTTTATTTTATCTTATGAACAAAATATACATTTCCCTTTATTTTATTACATTTACACTTTACAATTACCTAACTCACATTAATGAACATTTACTCATAATTGAACGTAATTGATTTCCAATCTTAAATTTACCAGCCTAAATAAAAAGGTAACTTGCAATAAATGTTATCATTATTTTTATATTACGCTCAAGTTTATTATTTCCACTAATTATCATAATTACTTACATACTATTGAATTCATCTAATTACCATAAATTATATACAAATTCGTTTATTTATACAACACTTATCCTTATTTACTTATATTCCATTTTATACCCAAATGTAACATTTACAACTAGATTAATAGACCAATTAAACAACAACTTACCATCGTTACTATAACTTTAAATCATACTTTTGAATTCATAGTTACATTTCATTTTAGTATCCCTTTCATTATTAAATTACAAAGTTTTTTTATATTAAATGACTAAAACTTATTAATTTAACAAATTTAATTATTGAAATTTACGAGTCGTTACACTCTCCCTCACTCAAAACTTTTCGCCCTTGAAAAGGAAAAAGGAGGGAAAGAAAGAATTAAGAAATCAATACATATCTTATTCAAAAATATTAAATTTATAAATAAATAAACTTACAAAATTTAATGATTTAAATAAAATATATCAATTTATAACCATTAAATCCATTTATATTCAAGTAACAAAATCTTTGGAAAATATTTCATAAAATTTTCTAAGTCCAAAATTCATGAAAATTTTGGGCAGAGTCTCCTTTGTACGGAGAGTTCTGGGAGAAATTATAATATCAATAAAATAATATACAACATATATTTTCCAAAATAATATGTCTCAACAATGGGAAAAACAATATAGTATCGCTAGAAAACCGTAATCCGAGAACATACCTATTTGTCGGGCAATTAATGCTTATTTTATGAAACCAAAAGTAGTAGTAATTGCTTCCGTAACCTGTATTTCACTTATATAATCCAAAAAGAGTTGATAATTATATTAAATGAAATATTTAAAGTTGTTTCAACCACTAACAACCAAATCAATATAAACAATAATCACTTGCAACCAATATACAATCATCATATAAAATCAACACAAATAAGTTATCCATTCATATCAAACAAAACAAATAGTTGTTCGGGTTCAAAAACTTTAAATTATACATAATGAAAAATAAACTACTAAGTGCACCATTTACTCAATAGTCTTATATGAAACTAGATAGATTATTCATACATCCAAACAATTTTAAAGTATCCTTGCCCAAACAACCATAGACCAAACAAATAATGACCCTAAGCATAAATTAAGTTCATACTTATTAATTTCATTTGACAACATTTATTGCTTCACTTCCTTTTCATTTATATAATAATTTATCTTTCTAATTTATGTTTTATTTCGTACAGTTTTCATTTCCATTCTTTTATTTTCATACGTTATCTTCATTTCTTACATATGTTACTCATATACAATTTATTTTAAACATATGTAAGCATATTCTTAGAGTACTATATAAGCTTCTTTGTAAATAATTTCGCATTCATTCATTCAGTCTTATTTTCATTTATTTCTATCCACTACTTACAAATTCATTTTCATTTATTCATATCAGGTCAATTTCTTTTTATTGCATTACATTTATTCATTTATTACTTAATTTCATTTATTTACCTTAAGTTATACATAGCTTCAAACATTAACTTAAATTTATAGTCTTTCACTTACAGTATTCATCTTCCTACTTATTTTTATAATAAATAACTTCAGCATTTACTTAAGTTTATAATTCATTTATTTATAGTATTTATGTTCAATTCTATTACTTAGCATATCAATTCATTTACTTAAGTTTATAATTACTTACCTACTTACAATACCTACTTTCGATCACATTTTATTATAGTAACATTTCAATTATAACTTAAGTTTATAACAACTGCAACATCAAATTCTTAATTATTAAAGAATTTCATTGAGCACTTTCATTACTTCAAGTTTTAATTGTATAATATCCTATTCCATTTTCTTATTAAACATTACAACTTTTAATATTTGGCAAGTTATATATATATATATATATGCTTTAAGAATGCAATTGAAAGTTATACAAGTTTATTTCATTTCTTTTAAATTAATTTAATGTTCAAAAATCATATCTTTTGTTTTTATAGGTTACAAATTTCAACTTTCTTGAAATTTCATTCATAACCTAGCATTTAATGTCACGATCCGAAATCCAATGTTCGAAAATTGACACTAAAAACCTCACTTGTATTCGACTGCCAAAGATTCAAACATCGAACTCCAGTCGGATGGAGCTTATAACAACATTAGATGAATATAAACAGTGGAAACCAAATGAATATCATATATCACCACAAATATAACATGATACAATATACCATACAACATCGATCCCAAATATCAGAGTGATACAAATATGATACAATAATAATATGGCAACAGAAACTTCAACAAGTTTCCAACATACTACAACTTCAACAAGGTCTTCAAGAACTCCAACACTTCAAAAGATTTCCAAATCCAAAGCTTCCAGAAGTCTTCAAATCCAAGCTAGCTCCAAAACACGGATAACCTGCTTCTAGGCTGCCCGTGTGGAAAATTATGGGCACCCAGAGTTTAGGAAAGGAACAATAAACTCCGGGTCAGTCATGAGACTGGTATGAGAAAACAAAAATACTTGTTTGAAATAAAAGCAGTTTATTCCTATCAAAAGCAAACAAAAGAATTTGAAAGAAATCCGCAATGCTTTTTGAAAATGAAACTGCCATAAGACCTCCCACCACACACACAATGCAAGCGCAAACTTGGAGGAGATTTCTCCTTATGACAGTCAAAAATGCTTGATACGAGAAAGCTCTTTTAAATATTATTGTTAGTGCATAGTGTAGAAAACCTTTTCGATAGTATAATATTAATCTTAGCCAGCATAAGTACCATTGTACTATGCCTACTATAGCTACCACCTGAGGTGGCAGGTTATACAATTTAAAACCGTATTGGGCTCGTATTGTTTTATTTGGATTTCCAACAAATGGTCAGGCGAAGGAACTTCCCACATAAAATGGAACGCCTCTGGAGGGACGTCTCCGAGAACCTAAACGGATCTCTGCTACATAAGGCCGGGTTACCTCTGTGACTAGGTAACAACTGACACGAGTATGCCACCTCCCGTTCGTTACCAACCTTTATCCGAAGCGCTTCTCAACCAACAACCACAAAGCAATAAGTTTGCAGCAACCACAAAGTAAGTATCTGGGCTCCATACCATGATACCACTTATAATCCAGAAGGAAATGGACATACCCTCAGGGGGAGCTAACCCAAAATAACCTTGCTGCCACGATTCCTGTTTTGACCATAACCGGGTTGTGTGGTTCGACGTAGTCTCGTCCATAAAGCTATGCTTTTTCACAAAGCCATGCTTCGATCAACAAATGATTAGCAGCACTCAGCATGCCACACTACCAAATTAGAAGTATATCACTAATAACCTTCAACTACATAACCTCTGAGCTCGTACGTCTCAAAGAAGGGTGTTAAGCTAAGAGAATAATTTCTCAGCCACCAACAGATATGTATTTGAAAGAAATTAGCTTTATATCTCAAGGTGTAGCGTCAGACATACAACCATACAAGTCTGTTCCGGGTTCGAACAGAATCGAAGGCACTTCCGAAGAAGCCCTTGCAATCCGGGCATCCACAATCCCGATCGGACTCCCCATCACATATGAAGATCTCTATACTGGAGCAACTCAGTGCAGAGACATTCGATGGGTTATCCTATCATTTTCGAAGACGCCCGGTCTTCACCACCGTCTTCAAATACCATCCATTTCATCGTATCACAAATTCAGAATGGGTTATATGACACAAAGGTCCTCTCCCGGCTAAACCGAATAGTGAGCGTTCAATTTAAAAACACGTGGATGTATTAATCACAAAGATTCACACATTCTATGTGGGTTTCGGATAGCCAACTGGAATCTGACTCCCTGTCGCATCGAAATTCAATTGCCGTTTTACGGGCCAATGGGTTTTTTCACAATCACACAACAGTATATTCAATACCAATATCGCAGCTCAGCACAAAGCATTATTACATGGCATCACACCACATAACGGGAATATCAATCCAACACACAGCATTCAAGGACAATCAAAGCATCTTAAATTAAGATGAATAAATCATGTGGTTTTAAATTTATTAATCACATAGTTACTTTCATTAGAAATCTTTAATCAATGATTAATTATCATTAATTACTATTGATTAAGTCTTAATCACCTTTATTTATTAATCATTTCTTAAGAAATTATATTAACAAAATCATTGATCGTTTTAATAAACCAAAAGATAATTTAAATTACTTTGATTATCTTTTTAAACTTTGTTCAATAAATCACCTTAAAAGGTTAAGATTTAGTTTTAAACAACATCTTATCTAAATTTTCTTTTAAGTTACATTATATATTTAATATAAATAACCTTATAAAAATATTATATTAAAACTAAATAAACTAAAATTTAATTTCTTGAAACATTTCACTTAAGTCTTAAATTAGCTTAAAATTTCAAATCGAATCATTTTTGAACATATTTTAAAAGTGTCTTAAAGATTTGAAATTTTTTAAAGTAAAAACTGTTTATATATTGGTCTCGAGACCTGCTTCCGGTCACGCGTGAGAGAAAACTTCATTTACTTCGGGTTTTTATCAAAATCAACCCGAGTGCCAAAAATTTCCACTTAAAAATTTTCTAAGTTTTTTAACTTGTGCTTCAATCACTTTACTCGAGTTAACACTCGAGCCACCCTTCGTTTTTCCCCATACCTACTTCGAGCCCATATCCTTCTTCCCCAAACCAACTACTGATACAACAATGGGTGCCGTGCACATGCACAGTTGAGTTCGCCGCCGTTAGTTGAATCTCCAGCCACCCCCAAGTCAACGACTATCCACCTGAACCCCACGAGCACCTAGAAACCCATCACGTCAACGAAATCGAAATTTTTTCTATCGACCCAAACTGTAGCCAAAATCGATCATCACTAAATTGCCTCGATTATCCACCTCAGGCCGTTAACATTCACGTGATCACAACCTAAGCTTCCCTGATGCCCGACGCCTGTAACGGCGCTGACGCGATCGACTCCGGTCGATCAGCGACGTCGCAGCTACCACATTTTCGATCTTTACAAAAAAAAAGGTTTAAACCCTAATTCAACCTCGTCAGCCCTCCATAACCAGTTATAAAATCGATGAACATTTTTCCATTAATCCCCGAGTCTTCCTCCATCTTCACGAGCAACCCCGACCCTAGCCATCGCATCGATGATCGGCAATGGCCATAAACCCCAAAATTGACCATTTCATCTTATCTCAGTGAATAATGAATTAAAAATTATGAATTTACTTTCAAAAATCATTAATTTTGATAAGCTTTCAGATAGTATACTTGAAACTAAGATTTATAACATTCGAATTTCTACAGGATTTGAATATTAACTGTATTTTCAAATTTTTCAGAGAAACTTTAGTTTATTTTGCTTAAATTCATTTTTACATTTTAAGACATGTCAAAACAAACAACTTTTGTTTGAAATCTGAGATTACACAAGGATCAGAGGTAGGGGAGTTGGATTTTGTACAGGGTTATAAGTTTCTATAACCTGGAACAAGATGATTCAAACTTAAACTAACAGGCACAGGCAAAGATGTGCACAAATTCATGAATTCTGTGCATACAACAAATGTTCAAACTCACATCAAACATCAGAGCTTAAAAACATTTACTCACCTGAAAACTGAACAAAGAATAACTTTTGGGTTTTGAACAGAGACTTCTATTTGAAACTGCAGTATTGATTTTTTTTCTGTTTTGATCTAGAGTGATATTTGAGTTTTGTAAGATAATGATTTTTTTTCTTTTCCAGGTTTCCTACGTTTTGGTTTGAACGAATAAAACTAAGTTGCATTGCATATATAAAAGAAAATTTACAGGGGAGGCTTATCTAGTTAAGCTGGTTTTTGTTTTTTTATTTATTCGCTCAGATTTTTTCTTTGCCTACAATTTTTGACCAGACAAATTTTCTTTTTGGTGGCTAAGCAAAGTTTATTTCGGCTTGAGAAGATAGCATTAAATGCTTATGCTTCCTTCTTTGTTTACATGTAATCTTTTTTCCTCCTTATAAGTACATTTTTGTTTTTTTTTGTTTGTAGATTTTTTTTTCTTGCATACATTTTGTTTTATTGTTTCCTGGTTTGTATAATATTCACACACTTGTATTTGTTTCCTTTGCTCATATAAAATTCATAGCAACATGCTTTCATTTTTGTCTTGTCTTATTTTTTTCTTTATTAATTATTATTTATTTAAAGCTTAAACTACCAAACACTTTATTTATATCCACATATTTTTGCAATACTTAATATTTATAATATTTTATTTTGTTTTGAAAATATTCAAATTAAATTACAAAAGTTTAAATAAGTTACCGAATTTAATTTAAAATTTTTGGGATATTACATTTAATCTCTTATTTTAATTAGAGGCTCCAATTATTAATTAGTTACATTCCATTTTACTACAATAATTAAAACTATTAGTTAACGGAAGCTTAAGAACTAAATACCAGGTTAAATTTCAAATCATTTTAAAATAATAGATAAATGTATATACTTACAACTTATATATATATCTGATTTTATTTAAAACAATTTAAAATTTATATTTGTTTATCAAAATAAATCTGCAGTAAAACTGCTACAGTGTCCTTCCCACTTAGAAACTCGAAAATGAATGTCGATGATGCGTGCACTCATCAACGAAATTATTTTCCAACGATAGAGAGGGAAGTACATAAATTATTTCTTTCCAAAATTTCTTTAAAACAATTCTTTCAAGTAATATTGAAATATTTATATCAGAAAATACTTCTGATAATATTATTATTATATTCCAAAATCATTCGAAAGAAATTTTCAAAACCCTGAAAGTTAAGTTCTAAATTTTTAATTTTCATTTATTTTATTTTAGATCTTATTTCCAACCTATATTTATAAATTTCACTACCTAACAACAAATATACTACGACCAAATATATCATTTATAAAATTTATTATATATACAAAAATATAATAGGAAAAATTATTTCATTTACCTATATTTCAAAACAAATATTGTGTCGGTCTGTCCTATTAAGTGTTTAGAAATCCCTATCGATGTCATAACATCCTATGCACCAACCAGAATTTATAAATACAAAACAGAACAAATTAACACAATATAAAAACCTTTTATAACACTAAAAAATACGCTCTTTCATATATGTACACACTCTCAGTGACTCATCCTAGGGTATTACTACCCTATTAATAAAGAGTCAGACTTCACAAAGCTAAGGTTCATCGCTAAACCAAAGCTCTGATACCAACTGTAACATCCTGCCTTTTTATTCGTTTAGGCAGTCACACATGCCAACTCAAACCATACAGAAGGGAGGATTGTTATTGGGGTGAATAAGAAAAAGAAGAGAAAAAACAAAACAGAATCTCGCAGCGCAATGATAAAATATAATAATCTAATAACAGTCCATAAAGGTGTTTTACAAAAACATTTGATCATACTTATACAACACAGATCAGAGTTACACATACCAGAGAATAATAAATAACGCAGCGGAATACATGATGTAGTGAAATATAATAAATAATAATAATACAATCTTCATCTTCGTCCTCTAGCAATAAGGTCTTCAAATCCTGAAATGCTCAGGCTGACCCGAGCGGATTGAAAAATAAACACTCGAGTCAGAACTAAAAGATCTTATGTAAGGTAAATCAACGATAAAATATGAGTGGAATAGCGTCAGAGATGTTTACGGGGTTTGACATCTCCTACCCAATGTCTAACGTGAGTGCAGTAACTTAAGAGATGTTTGAGATTCACAACTCTTGAGGATCCGTTAAACTATCTACTATATAGTAATACACGCTATTATAATACTGTCTAAAGTAGAGTATAAAATATTTAAAAATAGCGTTAACGAATTATCCATACCCCCTCAACACATTTATATATTCCCATAGTCTATACAGTACTGTAATCTCTCTCGTATTGGACGTCGTCAGATGGCACTCCATAGGTATGGTAAAAAAACCAAAATCGTATAAGGCGCGCTAGGATAGGTGACACGACACAACTACGCAGTGCCAGGGTAGATATACCAATTACACTTTTGGACCGGTGGTAACGCATAACAGCCATACCGCCCACCTCGAGCCACACTCCCAAAAATCAAAGGTGCACCCAATCAATCACAAAGTAATAGAATGGTATCGAAGGAGTGTGTCCGATTAGAGGAGCTACCTCATTAGCCCGTCAATTGCTCTTGTTTTAGCCACCTTATGCCAACTCACAGGTGTCGGGTCCACGTATATACCTCAATAGAACGTCGCCACCATCCTATTTCATTATGGAATCTCCACCGCGTGCACAGTTGTTAAAGTAGTTTTCGGAGCTGGCAGAAATATGACAACTTCCGATCCCGGTATCTTCAACAACTAAACATTATTATAACACCGCGGTCATTGCAAATTAGTTTATACTTCAAAACCAAAATATCATTATCATTTCAAAACCATATCCATACGATATCATTTCCATTTAAAAACCAAATACGATATCATTTTCGTTTCAAATATATCCATTTTCAGAATCATAACATTTTCAAGGTTATAACACTTTCGAACCAAACACTTGAAAATATAAAATTTTCAAAACATAATACTTTGAAATTCAAGGCTTCGAAACCATAACTTTAACCACTTAAACAATTTAGATATTCAAATAGATATATAATAAAATAGTTTTAAATTTAAAATTACTTTATAAAATAAAATAATTTCCTCGACTTCACAAATTGATTCAAATCAACTTGAATCCAAAAATTCAATTTATATCAAATCTCAATCCATAAATTTCAACTCAATTCAGTTTTCAATAAACCATTTCAATTTATATCGATTTCAAATACTGATTTGAACCTCAAATAAACCATTTCAATTTCCATAAATTTCAAAGCTTTAAATATTCCACCATTTCAAAACTAAATTTGATAACTTCGTATATACCTTAATTTAACTTCATTATTGTTCAGTTTTGAAATATTTACTTAACAAATCCAATATCTTTTGAATAAACCCCAAATTCCAAATCACTAAATGTTCCTTCAATTAATTTAAAATTGAAATATTCATTTTAGATCATCTTAAACAAAATCAAGTTATAAAAATCATATCTATTAAAATTTCAAATTTAATAAATTTCAAATCAAACTGTTTGAGTTTAACTCTTAAATAAATTCAATTTCAAATAAATTTCAAATATATCTTCCAACCTTAATTTATTTAAATTGTTATAACTCTATATTAAAATATAATTTGAATACTTAACCATATTATCTTCAATAAAATCAAACATTATTAGCAAACTTATTCTATATTAAAACAAATTTATACATAGCTTAAAATCAGGAATAAAATAACATTTATATAATACCTAGCTAAAATCAATAATTATATAAAACCATATATTTCTTTACAAAACCATAGAAATCATTTCAAAATATTTTTATATATAGACCACGGTGTCTGTATATAATTTTCGATCCTATGGTCAAGTTATATGGATATTTATCATTTTAATCCGCAATTTAATATTTTACGGTTGTATATCATTTCAAACCGCAATCCCGAATTAATAATAAAATCCACAACAAATTTGCAGTTTATACAAATATAAAATAAAACATTCATTCATCAAATTCAATAATTAAGCATTCATCACAACATCATCCAATTTTATCAATAAACATCAATATATAACTGATAATCAATACAGGTATTAAATTGACAATTTAAAATTCAATATTAAATTAGATGATAATTAAATGCAATAAAAGTCAGTTTAAATCAGAACGACCATTTAACACAACAAACAAAAATCAATAAATTTCTAATTACTTTATAAATTCAATTTAACAAACATAAATTTTTTAGAAGTTGTGAGTGGGTTAAAACACTCACCTTTGAATTTAAATTGAATTTAAATTCAAAATAAGCCCAAAATTTGAACGGTCTCAGAATTCATCAGAACCAGCGCCAAAACGTCCGTTATTTCGATATGATCACAGCAAAATAAACCGTGCATGAATCTAAGCTCGTATGAAAAAGTTACGATAATTAGAAGATTGGAAGATTCTGGTCCTCGGTCGACTTCGGGTTCAACTTCGGTCCGCCGCCTCAAATCCCCGGTGCTTGCTCTGAGTTTTTGCCAAAACGGCCCAGAGCGACCCGATTCTTTTTCTTCCTGACCCGAAGTTGCTATAGTGGTTTTGCCTCTGAAACCCGAAGCGCGACCCCAAGCTGCAGCAAATCCGCAATTTTTTTTTTGAAATTGAATTAGTTTTTGGAATTTGGGAATTTTGTTTTGTCTGCCATTGGAATGAGGAGCGAGAAGGAGACGTACGTATTGATAAATGAAAATAAGGAGTGGCTAGGGTTTATAACGGGTTATTTATAGGCAAAGCTGTAAATGGAATGAATGGACAAGATCTGATTGAATGATAAACGACCCGAAAAGCCCGTTCTGCCTCCAGAACAAAAACGGGTCAACCTATACATCAAGATAAATGTTTTTAAATATTTTAATTTCAATGGATCTGGTTTCAAGTCCTAATTCCATAGTATGAAGAAGTTATGTTAAATTTGCTTATTTCAAGTTGATTTCAGTTGATTTCAATTAAATTGATTTATAGATGTTTCGAGTCTGTACGATAAAACGATAAGTCCGATCATTACGAAACTTGAAATCCTACAATAATTCACCGTTATGGGTCCGATGAAACTGGTTTCGTCGAAATCCGAGTCAGTGGCCAAAATGGCTATTATTCAGTCAATTAAATAAATAAATATTAAATTAAATTAAATCACTTTTCATTCAAATTTTAAAATATAGAATTTTTATCATCTTGGATTACTCTAGTAATTTATAGTCCTTTAAAACAAATTTCTATATCAATTTAAAGTCAATTTATTAACCTATTACAATCTCAAATTTTAATTTCTGTAAATTCGTTAACTATCAATTGAAATTCCAACAAATCCATTTATTTGATTTTAAATCTTGTTATTCAGCCAATTATTATCTTATGGGTATAATTACCTTCGGTTTATTTTTATTACATTAATATTTCCCAATTTATCCTAATTTCAATTAACATATTATTTAATTTCATTTACTTACCATTAATCCATTTGTTATAGATTGAATTCCAATTGATAATTCCAAATAAACTGATTTGATCCAATTCTAATCTTTTTATTAAGTCTATTATTACTTTATAACCTAGTTAATATTTTCTTGTCTTTCATTACATTCATATATTAAAATCTACATCTTTCCTATGTATTAACCATTATTTTCAATTATATTAAATTTGTCAAATATATGTATTTATTATAATTAAAATCTCAATTAATCTATTCAACTAGGTTTCGTTCCTTTGTTTTATCTTATGAACAAAATATACGTTTCCCTTTATTTTATTACATTCACACTTTACAATGACCTAACTCACATTAATAAACATTTACTCACAATTAAACGTAAATGATTTCCAATCTTTAATTTAGCAGCCTAAATAAAAAGGTAACTTGCAATAAATGTTATCATTATTTTTATAATATTACGCTCTAGTTTATTATTTCCACTAATTATCATAATTGCTTACATGTTGTTGAATTCATTCAATTACCATAAATTATATACAAATTCATTTATTTATACAACACTTACCCTTGTTTATTATATTCCATTTTATACCCCAAATGTAACATTTACAACTAGATTAATAGACCATTAAACAGCAACTTACCACTATTACTATAACTTTAAATCATACTTTTGAATTCATGGTTACATTTCATTTTAGCATTTCTTTCATTATTAAATTAAAAAGTTTTTTATATTAAATTACTAAAACTTATTAATTTAACAAATTTAATTATTGAAATTTACGGGTCGTTACAACGGTCGTGATTCATGAACCAATAGTCCTTTAATTTATAATAGACCCTTCTAGTTCGAGTTTTAGTAGTACAAATAGACCACGACAATTCTGAAAACTTTTCTCAAATACATTACTTCAATAGTATAAGCTTTAAAGATTTTATAAGTTCCTTTTGAAATTAATTTATATATATATATATATATATATATATATATATATATTCCTGATTTGTGGTGTAAGAACATTTTCTCAAAGAAGTGTTAGGTAAAATCCTTTGAATAAATGTTGGTGTATATTGTTTTATAAAACTTAAAATTGCATCAACTTAAGCTTTACTTAGTGAAAAGAAACATCTTGTTTGTAAGTCTAAAAAATCATGATTAGTGAACTTATAGACTTTACAAATAAGAAAATGCTTTATTATAAGACTCCCTTCTTTTGGATAACTTTTCTCTACAAAATGGGCTTACAACAAAGAGTTATCTTATTATATATGAATTCAGATTTTGCAAACGAAGAATCAAAATTTTATGTATAATTAGAATATCACCGGTTTAAGAAAAGTTGCTTTATAAAATTTTACAATTCGAATAAATATATGTACTTGAAATTATGTTATATAAAATCATATATGAGAAACTTAATATATATGAAATAATGTGCATGAAAGGCATACAAAATCCACTTATAGGGATGACATCCCTAATGATATCTGATATGGCTGAAGTCACTTGTCACTTGCAACATCATTCCATTGAAAATATCTTCAATCATTATTGATATCATCCACACTTGATATGTTCCAAAATTCTTGATGCTTACGACATCATTAAATCCATACAACATCACTTATCCATACTGAAGCCCGAAGTCTTTCTTGAACTTGAAATCTTGTATATATCCTTCTCTTATGACTCTATATAGAATAGTATACGCCTTAAAATTATGCAGACTTGAAATTGTGCACATGCCCCAAATCATTTTTGTTCAAAATTTGATGAGATATGTTTTGAAATTGATATACATACTTGAAATCATATTTGTGCGAAATCGTGTATACATTTAAAAATGACATATATAAATACCTGTAACTATCGTATTTCAAAGCCTGTATATGCGTAAAACTTTACATATTTGCAAATCTTTACAGTTATAGAACCTGATACTCACATATACCCAAAAACTCTTTATATGTAATACTCAAGAAGTTTTATATTCAAAAACTGACTTACATTTGCCTAAAATTTAATTTACTCAAAACCGTCATCTATATAAAACTGCATCTGTTAGAAATTTACATTCAAAACTTTTAGCCTACTATACACTGGCATGAGCGTGTGTATGTGTGTGTTTATATATAGTTGTATTTATTTGAAGTTAACACGCATATATCTTAAAAGCGTATACCCTCAGGGCCTGCTGTGCATACACTTGACATAAAATTGTACATATACAGTACTATGTAGATTCAGAGCTTGAAGATACATACTGAAAGAAATATCTCCTTCGACTTATATTTTTAAAACTATATATATGATGTGCTTCATATTGTTGAAGCATTTATATTTGAAATCTCGGATTTTAGGCTTTTGAAACCACTTTATATTCAAAGCTTTGTATTTGTAAACTATTATATATGAAACTGTATACACTTAAAGTTTTACCACTCAAAACCTTTTTATAAAACTACCTATACATCTGAAGCCTATTACTTTCCAAGTACCGGTGTTCAACTTAAAACTTGGTCATATACATCTCTTCATATGTTAGACCTGTACTTTTCTTGAAATTCATATATATATATATATATATATATATATATATATATATATATATATATATATATATATATATATATATATATATATATATATATATATATGAAACTTTTCACGTTTCTAAAGGCATTTACTTTCAACGGTATTTTTATAAAGTACATATACCTGAAATTATATATAATTATTATACTGATGTAGTTAAAACCAAGACATGAAGCATAGAGCCATGATATATTAAAACCTTTTAAAATAGATCTAAAATCTTATACATATAAACTTTAAAGGAATATATCTGTCTGAAAGCCATATATGTGAGTAATTCTATATATCTAGAAAATTGACATATATTGAAAGCCAAATACATCATATATTTGAATTTTATACAAACTCAAGTTCATGTACACATGTCAAGTTTCTTACGTTTGAAACTTAGTGTGTTTGAAATGATATTTTCAAAACTAAGTTTTGCTCAAAACTTTTATGAAATCAAGGTATGTGAGACTAATATAGATCCAAAAACATATGCGGTTGAGATTTGTATGCTTCAAAATCCAGCATGCAAACCACATGTGTACGAAATCAAAAGCCCGAATATAATATACTTCAAAATCCGTATGTGCTTAAAGGCAATGTATACGAAATTGCTATGTATTCAAAAATTTATATGTAATGTTGTACTTATTTGAAAACACGTACATACATATATGAAACTATATATTCAGTCAAAATCATACGAAATTCAATATTTTTTTAAAACCTAGAAATATGCAAAAAAAAAAAAATTTTATGCACTCGAAACTTACGCATAAGTAAATTGAAAGGGGGAATAAATTTAAAGGATAAAAATTTGTATATTTTTAGCCTCAAGGACACGACCTCTATATTTTAACCACGAGCATAAACATTCTCCTAAAAATTATTCATAAGGACAAACATTCTTCCAAAATTATTCATAAGGGCAAACATTCTTCCAAAACTACTATCGAACTAAAAACTAATACATAAAAACTGCTACCGATAACTACAAACTGATGCCTAAAAACTGCTAAACTGATACCTAAAACTGCTACCGATAACTACAAACTGATACCTAAAAACTGCTAATAATAACTAAAAACTGGTACCTAAAGAAAGTTGTCCTTCAGGCTAAAATACTGAAGTTCTGTCCTTGAGGTTAAAACCCTGAGAAATTTTGTCTTTGATAATAGTTTCCTGTAAATTGAAATTCTCATTTTCAAAAACTATTATAGATCTTCAAAATCATAAACTGGTATGTAGCAACCTGCATATTTTATGATTATATATTTAAATACAGCATCGTTACTTGAATTTAATGTCCGAAATGTGACTTTTTGTAAGTAATCGAATTCGGACTCGAGACAACTTCCGTTGAGTTTAAAACAACATTTAAAACTTGTTTAAGTATAAACATCGATATGTTTGGAGTTGATTTTGTTATTTTCATTTCGGCCTTGAGTTTGGTTCTAACCCACCAACTCAACAAGATAACCCAAACTACGCTACTAAATACCCTAACTCCACTCCTCTTCATTCATTCACTTCATAATTTTCTAACACTCTCAAGCAAAAGGAAAAACAGAGGAAAAGAAAGGAAATTAAAATTCCTAAGCCCTAGTTCTCTTAGAAAATCCAAATCTAAATTCCAAAGTCAAGGAGAAGCTTAGGTAAGCATCCTCTTCATCTTCTCGATCTCAATCCCTCTTCAATTCTTGATTTTTCCTTTAACTTAACTTAGGAAAAACTTTGCATTTGGTAATAGATTGAAGATTCTAGAGGTGTAGTGAAGGGGAATTGGTCTTGCTTTGTTTTGGAGCTTCTTACTTATCTTTTTGGAGTTTAAAGGTGAGTTCTTAAACTCACATCTATATTTATAACTTTCATTATTGTTAGGTATGAATTCTTAACATCTATTCTGTGTTCATTCGTTTTTGATTTGAATTGATTAAGTGAATTTTCCAGTTTTGGTATTTTGAAGTCAAAATCTTTAAAGATCCTACCTTGGATGTTTGGACATGTTATTTGGGGTGTGTCGAAGAGCCTATAGGACTGGGTTGTCGCTAAGCATAAATCTCTAGCCTCCATCGCTCGTCTGATCGCCTCCAAATTGATTTGGCCATCATTGGCTTAGGGAAATTCTTCCCAGGCCAGGCAACCAGACGTTTGGCTGAAAAATCCAAATATCTGATAGGGGCTTCTAAAAGAATGATAAAACGGTGGAAAAATTAAAAAAAAGGGCAGAGCCAAGAACTAGACGTCTGGTTAAAGCCAACAAGACGTTTGGGAGGCTTTAGAAAATAAAAAGAAAAAGGAGAAAAAAATTATAAATTTTCAAAGCTCTAGGTCAGACGTCTGGCCAAACCAACAACCAGATGTCTGGTCCTATGAAATTTTGCCTACTTGCCTATTTTTGAGTGGATTTTCAATTTTACCGATTTTTGTTGATCCGGTTAATTGTTGTCATTTATTATCGATTTTGGTGACTTCTTTTCTAGATTTTTGGGAATATCCATTTGATTGGATTGATATCGATTTTATGGTCTTAATTCATGTCGTCGAATGTAGATTTTTCTGGTAATAGATTGTTTTTACACTCAATTTTGTGATTTGTCACTTTAAAATACAAATGTTTTTATACTAGTAGTAAATATTCAAACTCTTTCACAAAAATGATTTCAATATTACCTTTAATACAAAGCTCGTTTTAAAGACCTTTTTCCAATCTATTAGTATATACAAACCTTTACCTCATTCGAGAAATCTAATTAAATGACTTAGCAAAACAAGTGGTATGAAACGATTTCATTTACTTCGTCGGTTAACTCTTAGAATTGTTTGATTGAAATCTTGTGACAATTTTCGAGTGAAAATATACAATTTGTTCGTAAATATTTAAGTTAAGCCAGTGGTTTTGGGACATGAAGCTAAACGCATTTATTTACTAGCTTAGTATAATTTACACTTTTATTGATCAGTGATGATCATTTTTATAGGCTAGCGACCTATGGTCTTTTAACCATTTTATGGAGTTCGGTTCATCGGGAGTATTGTTGTACTACGTCATTGTTCCGGCTTATCTGAGTTTCAGGTTCATCAGGCATGTCGTTGTACTACGTCGTTGTTTCGACTTATTTGAGTTTTAGGTTCATCGGGCATATCGTTGTACTATATCATTGTCCCGACTTATTTGAATTTTAGGTTCATCGGGCGTATCGTTGTTCTACATCGCTATTCCGACTTATTTGAGTTTCAGGTTCCTCGGGTGTATCGTTGTACTGCGTAGTTGCACCGTTTGTGATACACATTTTGGTGAGTTTTCATGCTCCTATTTGTGATAGCCCTCCTTCTTTCTTTTGTGATTTTAGGATTTCTAATCGTTGATTTCTAGTATCTGTGTTTCACCAATATTTGTGATTCGCATTGATAAGCTTTATCAGAATTTGTGACTTGCTGAATAAATTCAAGAATATGATATTCCTTTTGGTGTTTGAGAAAATTTGAGATATTGTATGATTTTTGTTGTTATCAAATATATTTGTAATATCTCTTATCCTATCTCGTCTTAAATAATACTCGGGTCAGACCGAAGTGTTTCAGGTGCTTCCACTTGACTTCTTAGCAGGGACTGACTTCTGATCTTTGGCTAAAATTTTTGCTTTTATACATTCAAGATAGAGACTCATTGATGTATACTTATTCTTTTGTGATGTAGTGGATCTTGTAGACCACTACCTTGACCTACATTTCTATGTGATATATTCATATCCGTTTCCACCTTAGTGATATGAATATTTGTGACTGATTTGTGTTATGATTATTTCATATTTGTTTTCGAAGACCACATAGCCACTATGTAGTAGCTTTGAGTTCGTATTTGATATGTCAGATTTCCTCTTGAAATGAAATGCATGTCAAACTATCTGAGATATCGGTACTCGCATAATGCAATTACAAAGATGGTTGCTCCTCAACAGCCTTATTCTTCGTGCTAGTCGACGATATTATCCCATAGTGTCCTTGGCTAGTGTGAGTATAGAGGTGGGGCGTAACAGCTTGGTATCGAAGCCAAACTTCAGAACAACATAGAATATTATGACAAGGATCATTGTCCTAAGTCTCCCTTAGGAATTGTGCCTTAGGATTTAATTCAAGTTTTAGGACCTGTTCTATCCTATTTTCTTTTATGATGCCTTGTTTTATCAATCAAGTTTGTTTGATATTCATCCTGAGAATAACCCTTTTCCTCCTCTTTCTTTCTTTCTTTCTTAAAGAAGAGAAATGGTTAGACCTGGACATCCTATCACCGGTCAATCCAGTGCTACTCCTCAGGATGGCATTATTATGTTTCGTGATCATCCTGTTCGAGTTCTTTTTAATACATGTGCATCTCATTCTTTTATATCAAAAGAACTTGTTGATACTTGGTCTTTAAATATTATGGGCTTGATGTCTTCCCTGAGAATTGCGAATCTGGTTGGTGGATCCGCAACACTCTATTTATTTTGTTAATATGTCGAGATTTTTTTTGTGATTATGCTTTCCGAGCCGATTTTCATGTTATGCGCTACATAGGTTTCAGAATGATTTTGGGAATTGATTGGCTTAACACTTATGAATCCCAAATCCTATGTCCTGAGAAGATTATCTGTCTTCGACATCCCCAATCCTTTAAGTAGATTTCTATTGTTCTTAAAGATTCAGATTCCAATTCGGTGGCATCCTTATATTCTCTAAATCCACATGATGACAATAATGATGAGGAGGAGATGTCATTTCCTTCATTCACGTTGTTCGTGAATTTCTCGATATATTTGATCTTGTTTTAGGATTACCACATAAGCGAGCAATTGAGTTCAGAATTAATCTAATCCCTGAAGCTCTATAATCAATCGTCCTCCTTATTGTATGTCTAATAAGGAAAATGAGGAGATGCGTAAACAATTATCCGAGTTGGAAGCAAAGCAGTTTATTCATTCTTGTTCCTCTCCTTGGGGAGCTTCAGTTATCTTTGTGAATAAATCTGATAGTACACATGGGCTTTGTGTTAACTACCGCAAGCTTAATGATCTCACCTTCAAGAATAAATATCCCTTTCCTCGGATTGATGATCTATTCAATCAACTTAGTGGTGCTAGAGTCCTTTCACTGCTAGACTTAGCAGCCAGTTTTCATCAGCTTTGAATTGCAGAGGATAACATTGCTATGACATCATTTCGTACTCCTTATGGATCTTATGAATGGCTTGTTATGTCATTTGGTTTAACGAATGCTCTAGCTTATTTCGTTGACCTTATGAATCGAGTTTTCAAAGACTTCCTCGATGGATTTGTTCTCATCTTTATCGATGATATTTTTGTTTATTCTAAGACTAAGGAAGAGCATGAAAAACTTCTTTGGATTGTGTTGGAAACTCTTAGGAGCAAATAATTGAAAGAAAAATTTTCTAAGTGCCACTTTTGGCAATCCCATGTGAAATTTTTAGGACATATTATTTATGAGTCCGAAAATTCCATGGATCCTTCAAAGATTGAGGCAATTCAAAATTAGAAGAGACAAGAGAGTGTGGTGGAAATTAGTAGCTTTTTTGGGTTGATGGGCTATTACCGTCAGTTCATAAAAGACTTTTTCAAAATTTCCGTACCTCTTACTAGTTTGACAAAGAAGGGAGTTAAGTACATTTGGTCAGACAAATGTGAAGCTACTTCTCAGAAATTAAAAGAACTCATTTCTGTTGCTTCTATTCTTATGATTCTCGAAGGGAACCAAGACTTGATTGTTTATACCGATGTCAGTCGTGTTTGTTTGGGAGCCGTTCTCATGCAAAGGGAATGTGTTATCGCTTATACTTCTAGGAAATTAAAGCCTATTCTGACTAGATATGCCCCTCATGATTTAGAGCTCACGGCCATTGTTTTCGCTCTTAGAATTTGGCGTCATTATCTTTTGGCAAAGAAATTTGTTCTCTATACCGATCGTAAATCTTTGAAGTATTTATTCTCTCAAAAGGAACTTAATTTGCATCAACAACGTTGGCTCAAATTCTTTGCATCTTATGATCTTGATCTTATTTCTACTCCTAGAAAGGGAAATCGTGTTGCCGATTCCCTTAGTCATAAGCAACAAGCAGTTATTTCCATTATGATATCCGAATGGAATGACCTCGAGACTTTATCATCTTGTGAGATTCAAGATTGTGAATCTGATTCATGTTCATCTCTTGTTTTATGTAGCCTTGAGGCTTCTCTTTTAGACCGCATCCTTGAAGCTCAAAAGCAAGATCCTGAATTGGCTCTTCTTAGCCAAAGTTGTAGGGATAAAAATAATGTTGATGGTTTGAAAGACTTTGAAATCGATGCTCGTGGAGGCATTCGAAAATTTGATAGACTTATTGTGCCAAATATTAGTGATCATCGTAAAGACATTTTAGAAGATTCTCATTGTTCTAAATTAACCATTCATCCCGATAGTACTAAAATGTATGCAGACATGAAACGATTTAATTATTGGGATGGAATGAAAAATGATATTGCTAACTTCATTAAGCATTGCATGACTTTCTAACTCGTAAAGGCTGAGCATCAAAGGCCCGGTGGGTTATTGCAACCTTTGGACAATCCAGTTTAGAAGTGAGATCAAGTATCCATAGACTTTATTGACGGTCTTTCCCGTTCTTGTTCGGGTCATGATAGTTTATGGGTGATTGTATACAGACTTACAAAACCATCCATTTTCTTCCCGTTCGGTCCTATCAGACCGTACCTCTTTTGGCTAAACTCTATGTTAAAGAAATTGTTAAATTGCATGGAGTTCCTTCTTCTATTGTTAGTGTTCGAGATCCATTATTTACCAGTGGATTTTGGAAGGATCTTCAAAAATCTTTGTGAACGAAGCTTAATTTTAGCACCGCTTATCATCCTCAGTCCGATGGACAAACAGAGTGTGTGAGTCAAACTCTTGAAGATCTTCTTCGTGCATATGTTCTTGATTTTGGTAGAAGTTGAAAAGATCATATTTCTCCTGTTGATTTTTCTTATAATAATAGCTTCCAATCTACTATTGGTATGGCACCTTTCGAGGCACTCTACGGAAGGTCATGCCGATCTCATTCGTGTTGGCTTGAAGCCAGTGAGAAGCTGGTTTTAGGTCCGGATTTTATTCGTGATTCCACAAAAAAGATTGACCTTATTCGTCATAGGATGAAAGAAGCACAAAGTAGACAAAAATCCTATGATGATAACAAAAGAAGGAATTTGGAATTTTTTGTGGGAGATTTGGTATTCATTCGTGTTTCACATATGAAGGGTGTTGTGCATTTCAGTCATTCGAGGAAATTGCTATCTCGATATATTGGCTCATTTCCCATCACTGAACGCATTGGTTACGTGGCTTATTTCCTTTCATTTCTGGATTAATTTTTCGCTATTCATGACGTATTTCACGTTTCTCAACTATGGAAATGCCTTAGAGATTTCGACGCTATTCTTGAGCCCGGTGTTATTGAAGAAATTAAAGTTTCACCTAATTTGACTTATGAGCAACATCCTATTCGTATCATTGCTACGGAGATTAAACGCCTTCGAAATAAAGATATTCCGCTTGTGAAAGTTCAATGGTCCTCAAATCCTAAGATTTGTTCTTGGGAATTCAGAGAATTCATCGAGTGAACACATTCGAACTTACTCTCTCGTGCTTCTTAAGGTGAACTTCTCACTTCAAAATTTTATTTTGTGTCGTTATGCCTTAGAGTGGTTGTTACTCTTGGTTTTCTTCTTAAGTATTGCGAGGTCGCAATTTTTTTAAGGAGGGGAGTCTGTAACAACCTGCATATTTTACGATTATATAAAACCATCATCTCAAGGACTAACAGATGCTATATTTAAATGTTTTATTTAAATATAGCATCTATTAGTCCTTGAGATGATGGTTTTGATGACAACAACCTTAGAATAAGATTATAAATATAAATACTAACGTTATAGTTTAGATATATATGTATATGCAGGATTTAACCATGCAGGTATCGAGAATGAAGACTGTATAGTATAGAGATTCAAGATATCAAGATTGAAAACTCATGCGTATCAAGATTATCAAGAGTTCAATATTTCAACAAAAAGTAATTTAATTAGGAATTTTGTTAAAACTCCTAAAAAAGCACTGGCATCTTAAAATCTAATTTATTCGTTGAATGGAATCCATTTCGAGCCTGTTAAAGGGATGGAACCCTAAGTAGGATGAAACCTACGAAAAATCTAGTGGAACATTGTTTCGTATCCGCTAACCTTTCATTCAAATGTTTTTACAAAATTATATCATTTTTTCAAAATGATTTCAAAACCTTCCTTTTAAAAGAATCAAAAATATCTATCCTGATTTTAAATATTTTAGCCTCAAAATAATCTTTATTTTCAAAATTAAATTATCCTTGTTTTTAAACTATCTTTTAATAATAATATATTTAACTTTTAAATATTTATACTTAGATTTAAATGTAAAATTATAGTAAAATTTTATATATACCAAAATATTATTCTCTATACTTATTTATGTATTTTAACTATAGTTAAGTACATTTATAAAGTTTAAAATAGTTTTAATACAAGATAGAAGTTATTTTCAAAGAAAAACAAATCACCAAAATTGTCTTTGGGATGTTGACATACCCAAGATACCCATGTCGACATAGTGGCAGTTGATTTCAAAACTTTGAATTTCAAAAGAAGTGTCTATTCGTCATATCCCTTCATGAATGGACATGGCTGTTGATCTTCTATAAATAGAGGCTGTTTTGAATGAATTTCGATTCATATTTTTCTGTTTTCACTCCTCTTCTTCTTCTTCCACATTTCTTTATACATATTCTTACCATTACTCTGCCGAAATCAACATTGAATCTAACTAGATTATTTCTGTTTGATTCTCTATCACTATCTCAACAAGATCTCAGTGCTATTCAGAGTTATAGACTTCTTTGTAATCAATTTGGCGAGAAAGGTGTGATTGTAGCCTTGGAAATCAATCAAGCGAGAAAATGTGTGATTGTGGCCTTGAAAATCAATCAAGTTAGAAAAGGTGCGATTGTAGCCTAGGAAATCAATTGGGTGAACTTGTTGCCCTTGAAATCAGGTATCTCTACCCAGAGGATTGTGAATCTTTAGTGGTGTACCTCGTGGCCTTGAAATCGAGAGTGTAATTGTACAATTGCTTTTGAAAGGAAATCCGTACTTGTGTGCGGGACTGGATGTAGGGTAACCTGAACCAGTATAAAATCCGTTATGTTCTTTCCTTTACTGCTTTTACTTTATTTCTGCATCTGTGTTTGTTTCTGTGATCATATCTGTGTCTGAATATTGCATACATTTGTGTTCAAATTAACAAAAACTCAAAAAGATTTGGTAATTCCTTTAAACACTATTCACCCCCTCTGGTGTTAATCGTAGCCTTAAGATCCGTATTCCGCATTTCTTACATTTGGTATCAGAGCAAGGTTTTCAAAGTTTTCATAATCTGAATTTTGAATTTTTTTCAAAATGGCTACCAGCACTGGTACTGTTAACACTACCAACACTAGTTCTATTATCCCTGTCACTAGTTCATTTGTAGAAGGTCAATCTACAGTCAGACCACCACTTTTTAATGGCTGTAACTATGCATATTGGGCATGTAGGATGAAAATATATTTACAATCTATAGGACTAGACACTTGGAATGTCACACAGACTGAATATTCTGAACCCACAACTGATTTGGCACAGTGGACTGCTGAGCAAAAGACTGTTGCACAAAATAACTCTAAAGCTATGAATATTCTGTTTTGTTCACTTGATAGAAATGAATTTAATAGAGTGTTAGTTTGTAAGTCTGCAAATGAAATCTGGAAAACTTTGCAAGTTACTCACGAAGGAACAAGGAAAGATAAACAGACCAAAATTTCCATGCTCACAAACTAGTTTCAATTATTTAAAATGAATTCTAATGAGTCTATTTCAGATATGTACAGTAGATTTCAGAACATTGTGCATTCTCTAATATCCTTGGAAAAGAAATTTTAGGAAGAAGATCAAGTCAGAAAAATCTTAAATTCTCTTACTCTATAATGGGATTAATGACACTTGCAATCGAAGAGGCAAATGACATCATTACCTTAAAGATAGAAGAATTAATTAGAAATCTAATGTCGTTTGAAGTCCAAATGATTGAGAGAAGAGAAAGCAAAGCATCTGAAAAGAAATCAATGGCATTCAATGCATTGACCAATGGATCAGATTCAAATAGCAATAATGATGAAGAGATAGCCCCCATGACCAAGAATTTTCGAAAATCCCTTAAATACAGGAGATGAACAATCTCAAGAGAAACAACTATAAGAAATCTAGAAATCAGAATGTAGTGCCAAACAATATCAAATGTTTCAACTGTGACGAACCAGACCATATCAAAAGAGACTGTCCGTATCCAGATAGGCAAAATCCTCCTATAAGCAGTGATTCCGTAAAGAAACGAAAGCGTGCATTTGCTGCCACTCTAGACGATTCAGACTCGTCCTCAAGTGATGATGATCAGAAGACAGATAATTCAAATATATGTTTCACAGTAGTTCACGACTCCGACGAATTCAAAGAAACGGACTTAGAAAAAGGTACACATTTACAATACAATTGGTTGAAATTGCATGCTTAGAATTGGATGCTTGATTGATTGATTTTGAATTGGTGTGTTGTTTGAATTTCAAAATTTTTACTTTTACTATTATTTTATTATTATTATTATTATTTTTAATTTTAATAGTATTACAATATTTTATAGAATATACTATAATTTCAGAATTATTCCAGATATATATATATATATATACACATTAAAAATAATAAGTGTATATATATATATTAGAATACTTAGGAAAAATAAATCAAAGAAATTCAAAGACACATGTCAACATGGTCCCCACCATGATGTCGACATGGGTACAGAATTTGAAATTCAAAATTTGAATTCAAAATGGTTGAATTTCCCTCCACCTTTTCACTTCATTCAATTCTCTGAAAAGGCATCTTTTGACCAGAGAACTTGTCCTTTGAGAATCTATTTATTCACTATCTCTTATCACATCTTTTCACTTTCATTTTCAAATTCAAACTCTTTCTTCAAAACTTCAAGCTCTCCACTCTCTACTCTAATGGCTTCTTCAAGCAACCCCTCTATAATGAGAATTTTCAGAAAGATAAAAGAGCAACTCTTTAATGATCCGGAGGACATAGAAGCATACATCAATTATGCACACTATGAAAAAGTCCATCCCGGAAAGTTTTCTATATTTCAAAATTTCTCTTCTTATGAAATTGATTCTCTTTTTGCAAACAATCAAATTCTTAGTCTTATTGATGCTTCTCAAAATGATTTCGTTTGTTATCCAAATCTTGTTAAAATTTTCTATGCAAATTTAAGCCGTGGATTTTATATTGGAAATGATGATGAAATTTGGAGTTGTGTCAGAGGCACTAGAATCATTTTAAATTATGATCTTTTGGGTACCATTCTCAATTGCAAAAGCACGGGAATGGATCTTTCTAGTTTTAAAATCGATGAAAATAACCGTGAGACATTTTCATCGCATTTTCGAAGGAAATGATAATTTTGAATTCAAAAATCGAAACTTCCGACCAAAAGCTAGAATTGTTAATCTTCTTTTACAACATACTTTGACCCCAAGATCGAAAAATTTTAACAATCCTACCTCAAAAGTTTGCAAAGCACTTTTTTCTATTTTTGGAAATTATAATATTAATTGGGCGCAAGTTAGTTTAGATGAATTTCGACCCAAAATTTTTGAAATGAGTGAAAACACTTTGTATCATGGAATCTATCTCACTCGGATTTTTAACTATTTTGGAGTGGATTTCAAAGGAGAAGAATTTTTTTCAAGAAAGGTTTTTAATCACTCAAACATTTCTCTTATGAAAATTCCATTTTTTTTTCAACCTTATGAGACTCTTGCCGAAAAGGAAGAGCGTTTGGCTCATGAGGAGATGAAAGAGGAGGAAGAGGAAGAAGAAGAAGGGGATGAAATGGAAATAGAAGAAGAAGAAGAAGGTGAAACATTTTTGGAAAGTATCGACTATTCTTCCAATCCAACCAACAAAACCCTTCTCAAAAATCAATAAACTATTGTCGAGAATCAACGGATTCTTAAACGGTCCGTTAGTACGAAATTGGATAAAATGACATCGAAGATGAACAAGTTTTTCTCCAAAGTCAGCAAGAAGCTTGGATTATCTTCATCTTCTTCATCCTTTAACTAGTTCTATCTTTTTATGTCGTGTTGTATTAGTTTAGTTTGTTTTGATTTGAAAGTTCATGTAGTTCTTTATGATTAATCATCATATCATTCTATTATGAAATGAAATTGAATTTCCTTTCTGTTATCTAGCTTATCTTATCTCTAGAATAAATGTTAGTATATTATATATATACACACACAATTATTTACAAAATCAAAGTAAGCCATCAAAATTCACTACACCATGTCGACATCCCACCTATGAGCATGTCGACATGTACTGGTCAGAAATGACACTTCATTTTAAATTTGAAATTTGAATAACTACCTTACGTCTATTCATTTCAAATGAATTTATACACCTATAAATACCTATTTCTTTCAGAATTCATCACTCAATATTATTTATTATCTACTTTATCACTCATTCTTCTCACAAACTCAAATATGGCCAATCCAATTCATAATTTAACCAAGAATCTTCGTAACCAGCGACACTTAGAGTTGAGTCAAATACAAATGATCGAGGAGCAAGAAAACATTTCGATGCGATACGATGGATGATTTCCTCCCTACACAAGGATGATAATGAAGTACATCCTCCAGTCTCTCTCACCAAGGACAATGAAAATTGGGATGCCATTAAAGAAGACCCTATATTTGGAGAAGAAGGTTGGGTAGACGTTTCTCGTAATGTTTGATTTTATTTGATTGCTTTGTTTGAATTGTTTGCTTTGATTGATTTGATTTCATTTGTTTTAATTTGTTTTGATATAGATCGATATTTAGTGTGGATTGATGTTTGTTGTACAAAACATGTATAAATACACATTGTTGTGTATATGATGTTTGATTAATTATCATGTCTATCAGTATAATTATCTCTTAATCTATCTATTATATACTCCATCGTATAGTTTATTAATGCATGTACTTTAGTACAAGAATGAAGGGGGAGTTATATAGTTTTAAGATTATATAGTTTGGAGTTAGTTTTTGTTGATGACAAAGGGGGAGAAATAAAAAATAGGATAGTTAGGCATATATTAAGGGGGAGTTATTAGTTTTAGGGGGAGTTATTAGGATAAAAGTAATATTTTATAAACAAAGGTTGTCATCATCAAAAAGGGGGAGATTGTTAGCCCTTGAGATGATGGTTTTGATGACAACAACCTTAAAATAAGACTATAAAATATAAATACTAACATTATAGTCTAGATATATATGTATATGCAGGATTTAACCATGCAGGTACCAAGAATGAAGACTGTATAGTATAGAGATTCAAGATATCAAGATTGAAGACTCATGAGTATCAAGATTATCAAAAGTTTAAGATTTCAATAATAAGTAATTTAATTAGAAATTGTGTTAAAACTCTTAGAAAAGCACTGGCATCTTAAAATCCAATTTATTCGTGGAATAGAATCCACTTCGAGCCCGTTAAAGGGATGGAACCCCAAGTAGGATGGAACCTACGAAAAATCTAATGGAACATTGTTTTGTATCCACTAACCTTTTATTCAAATGTTTTTACAAAATTATATCCTGTTTTGAAAATGATTTCAAAACCTTCCTTTTAAAAGAATCAAAAATATCTATCCTGATTTTAAATATTTTAGCCTCAAAAGAATCTTTATTTTCAAAATCAAATTATAGTTGTTTTCAAACTATCTTTTAATAATAATATATTTAACTTAAAATATTTATACTTAGATTTAAATATAAAATTATACTAAAATTTTATATATACCAAAATATTATTCTCTATACTTATTTATGTATTTTAACTATATTTAAGTATAATTATAAAGTTTAAAATAGTTTTAATACAAGATAGAAGTTATTTTCAAAGAAAAACAAATCACCAAAATTTTCTTTGGGATGTCGACATACCCAAGATACCCATGTCGACATAGTGGCAGTTGATTTCAAAAAGTTGAATTTCAAAAGAAGTGTCTATTCGTCATATCCCTTCACGAATGGACATGGCTGTTATTCTTCTATAAATAGGGGTTGTTTTGAACGAATTTCGATTCATATTTTTCGGTTTTTCACTCCTCTTCTTCTTTCACATTTCTTTATACATATTCTTACCATTACTCTGCCGAAATCAACATTGAATCTAACTAGATCATTTCTAATTTGATTCTCTATCACTATCTCAACAAGATCTCAGTGCTATTCAGAGTTATAAACTTCATTGTAATTAATTTGGCAAGAAAATGTGTGATTGTAGCCTTGGAAATTCATCAAGCGATAAAAGATGTGATTGTGGTCTTGGAAATCAATCAAGTTATAAAATGTGTGATTGTAGCCTAGGAAATCAATTGGGCGAACTTGTTGCCCCTGAAATCAAGTATCTCTACCCAGAGGATTGTGAATCTGGAGTGGTGTACCTCATGGCCTTGAAATCGAGGGTGTAATTATACAATTGCTTTTGAAAGGAAATCCGTATTTGTGTGCATAACTGGATGTAGGGTAACTCCAAACCAGTATAAAATCCGGTGTGTTCTTTTCTTTACTGCTTTTACTTTATTTCTACATCCGTGTTTGTTTCTGTGATCATATCTGTGTCCGAATATTGCGTACATTTATGTTCAAATTAACGAAAACTCAAAAAGATTTAATAATTCCTTTAAACACTATTCATCCCTTCTAGTGTTAATCCTAGCCTTAAGATCCGTATTCCGCATTTCTTGCAGCATCGTTAGTTGAATTTAATGTCCGAACGTGACTTTTTGTAAATAGCTGAATTCGGACTCAAGACCACTTCCATTGATTTTAAAATGGCATTTACTACTTGTTTAAGTATAAACATCGATATGTTTGGAGTTAATTAGGATTTTGGTATTTTCGTTTGGGCTTTGGGTTTGGTTCTAGCCCACCAACCCAATAAGATAACCCAAACACCTCTACCAAACACCCTAACTCCACTCCTCTTCATTCATTCATTTCATAATTTCCTAACACTCTCAAGCAAAAGAAAAAATGGGGAAAAAGAAAGGAAATTAAAATTCTTAAGCCTTGGTTCTCGTAGGAAATCCAAATTCAAGTTCCAAAATCAAGGAGAAGCTTAGGTAAGCATCCACTTCATCTTCTCCATCTCAATCCCTCTTCAATTCTTGATTTTTCCTATAACCTAACTTAGGAAAAACTTTGCATTTGATAATAGATTGAAGATTCTAGAGCTGTAGTGAAGAGGAATTGGTCTTGCTTTGTTTTAGAGCTTTTCACTTGTTGATTTTGAGTTTAAAGGTGAGTTCTTGAACTCACATCAATATTTATAGCTTTCATTGTTGTTAGATATGAATGCCTAACATCTATTCCATGTTCATTCGATTTTGATTTGAATTGATTTGGTGAATTTTTCAATTTTGGTATTTTGAAGTCAAAATCTTTAAAGATCCTATCTTGGATGTTTGGACATGTTATTTGGGGTGTATCGAAGAGCCTTTAGGACTGGGTTGTCGTTTGCCTAAATCCCTAGCCTCCGTTGCTAGTCTGATCGCCTCCAAAATGATTTGACCATTATTGGCCTAGGAGAATTCTGCCCAGGCCCAGGCCACTAGTCGTCTGGTTGAAAAATCCAGTCCCCGTGTTGGGGCTTCTGGAAGAATGACAAAAATGGAAAAAAAAAATGGTAGATCCAAGAACCAGACGTCTGGTTAAAGCCAACCAAACGTCTGGGAGGCTTTAGAAAATAAAAAGAAAAAGGAGAAAAAAATTATGAATTTCCAGAACTCCGTATCAGACGTCTGGTCCTATGAATTTTTTCTTACTTGCCTATTTTGAGTGGATTTCCAATTTTTATCGATGGTGATAGATTGTTTTTATAATCATTTCTGTGATTTGTCACTTTAAAATACAAAGGTTTCTATACTGGTAGTAAACACTCAAACTCTTTCACAAAAATGATTTCAACGTTACCTTTAATACAAAGCTCGTTTTTAAAATCGTTTTCCAATTTATTAGTATATACAAATCTTTACCTCATTCGTATGAGAAATCCAATCAAATGACTTAGCAAAACAAGTGGTATGAAACACTTGCGTTTACTTTGTCGGTTAATTCTTAGACTTGTTCGATTGAAATCATGTGACAATTTTCAAGTGGAAATCTACAATTTGTTCGTAAATATTTAAGTTAAGCCAGTGGTTATGGGACATGAAGCTAAACTCATTTATTTACTAGCTTAGTGTAATTTACACTTTTATTGATCAATGATGATCATTTTTATCGGCTAGCGACCCATGGTCTTTTAACCGTTTTATGGTGTTCGATTCATCGGGTGTATTATTGTACTATGTCGTTGCTCCGACTTATTTGAGTTTCAGGTTCATCGGGCGTATTGTTGTACTACGTCGTTGTTCCGATTTCTTTGAGTTTCAGGTTCATCGGGAGTATCGTTGTACTACGTCCTTGTTTCAACTTATTTGAGTTTCAGGTTCATCGGGCATATCATTATACTACTTCGTTGTTCCGAGAGTTTTAGGTTCCTCCGGTGTATCGTTGTACTATGTCATTGCACCGTTTATGATACAATGTTGGTGAGTTTCATGCTCCCGTTTATGATAAGCCTCCCTTTTTTGTAATTTCTGGATTTCAAATTGATGATTTCCGGAATCTGTGTTTCACCAATATTTGTGATTTGCATTGATAAGCATTATCAAAATTTATGACTTGGCGAATAAATTCAAGAATATGACGTTTGAGAAAATTTGAGATATTGCATGATTTTTGTTGTTATCGAATATATTTGTCATTTCTCTTATCCTATCTCATCTTACATGATATTTATAGTTAGACTAATCCATTTATTATTTTTCTTTTTAAATAATACTCGAGTTAGACCGAGGTGTTTCAGTTGCTTCCACTTGACATTCATCAAGAATCATGATCATGAGCAGCTAAAAGGGAATAAATTTGTTAAATTGGAACTTACTAAGAAAGGAAAGATTCAAGAAAGGATTTTTGTAAGGATTTTCTTAGTCATGTAGAGCAATGCAAAAGACAAGAAATCGTTAGTAAGATGATCACTACATCTAGACAAAATGAGTATTGTGGGAGAATCACATTCTAATTAAAGAGGAGAAAAACTGAAATCTACAACTCCAAATTTGAACCATCATCCAATAATGTGATTTTCGAGCTACGATATTCAGGCTAGATCTACAAGAGATCATCTGAAAATAAAATGATAGGATTATATGGCATTAAAGGCTTCTTGGATCATGATTTGTTTTGAATTCCAATACACTAATTATTTCGTTCATAACTTCTATCGAATTCTAAAAGCATTTATGATTCCAACATTAGTATGGATTCAACGAGGGATTGTGCATTCCTAGTAAGCTAATCTAAATTTACCAAAGTCTTCCTTTAACCTAGTTTCGTTTTTCTTACACTCCTTGGGAATTAGAAAATTCTTATTACCACTCTAGAGTAATGACAAGAAAATGCGATCAATGCAAAGTATCCTGAGTTATTATGCCATTTTCATCTAAAAGATCGACAGTATTAAATATAGAAACCCGGTCTTTGATTCTCAATGAAACCAAAAAGTACATTTGAACATAAAGTGTTTGAAAAAGGGAAATTACTCCTAAAAAGCATGGATTCACTAAATAGTTACATATATTCATAATGGAATGAAGAATATGAATTAAGCCTATGTCCTATAGTTGTTTAGACTTGCTTATTTTATCTTTTGAACTTATGAATTGTATTTCAATAATCTTGTGAATTCTCATAAAACCAAGGGGTATTATTGGAATTCTTCAAACATGCCTCCTTGTACATGCACCTTGAACGTTGAACAAATTTCGGTTTAATAAGGTATTTTGATAAAATCATATCTTATATTAAATTAAATGTTCCAATAATAACAATAATTTACATATGTTCTCTTCAGCAACACTATATTACGTTAGAAGGTATGGAATTTTTTACTAATCAAAACTCCAATATTATCCACTATCAACTTGATTATTCCAAAAACAGAGTCCATGGTTAAATAAAAAAAATTATTATCAATCGTTCTACCATGATCGGAGATTTGGACATTGAGTTAACTATAGTTGACTGTGATGCTAACCTCATAAAACTTAGGAGATGAAATCTCTATTGAATAATGCTTCACTCCAAGCGCGTCAGCTCAGATGCAACTATAGTCATTTGATAGATGTTATGCCATAACTATAATCATAGTTGATTATCCACATTGAAGCCGCATGGTATTCTCAAGTTGAAGGAACTGTGTAACATCTCACATCGCGATTTTTGTTTAACCTATTTGTTATCAACCAACATGAAACCCTCAAACGAGTCATTCCATAGTTATCCAATAACAACGTGTTCATAGACTTTGGTGTCCTCAATAGCCACGAGTATTATACAACCCAACATTTGGAGAGTGTTATTATAACATCCCCCATTTTGAGGTCCAAAATTAAGTGCCACGGGTGTTGCAGTCGTCCATAATATTAATTTCCAGTGATAAAATGCGGTTATGTTAATCATATCAATAATATCAGAAGCACATGAATGAAACTTTTTAAACACGGTTTGATGATAAACTTTCAAAATTCATTTCACAAATTAGATTTCATATTCATTACATAATCCATTTCAATCCCACGTTCATAGAAAGTACAATTATTATAAAATACTCCAAGCGTGACAAATGAAGATGCCCCATGGTTGATAAGAGTTTAATAGTTGATAGTTATAACTTCTATCATTACATACATTCAAACGAATAAAAAAACATAGCAGAAAATAAACCTCTTAATAATAATAAGCTTGCCCCCTGCACATCTCCGGAAGCTTATTCTTCTAACCCAAAAACCCAAAAACCCAACTTCCGGCCTACTCAAAAGAGCACCAAAGAGCTTAAGAGGAAAAACAATAACTTTAGGTCAGGCAAATAGTTTGGGGTGAATAATAGTTTACAATCTCAAACCGAAATAGATATCTAGTGAGACCATGCCAATGAGTGGAATAATTTTTCCCTTCACTAGTATCTTAACCTAAACATATCAACCATATACCGTGCTCCTGCATCCACAATGGTTAGAACATAATAAACATAAATTTGCAATCATGCAACGTATAATGGACTACCCATCCTAATTTATTTGACTATCTATCTCAATTTCTTCTGACTATTTGTCTTAACTTCAAATGACTATCCATCTTATATTTATATGGACATCTCATCTCAAATATGTAAAATATATGGATTATCTATCCCCTATCATATGTCCTACCCATTGCATATGGTTTAATAGTCTAAAATTATGTGGACTATCCATTACACATGATTTATTCATTTTAAACTATGTGATTGTACATCGCACATATCATAGTTATCCTAGGATGACCATAAACCCTTCATCAACCATATAGAATTATCCATATTAGGCATTATATGGACTATCCATCACTCATTCCATAGTTTTACTAGGACGGCTATGAACCTATAACTTATCACTTTAATTCAAAATTAATCTTGTTCACCCAAGTTCCCAATCTATGTCTATTCCCAATCCCCAAATAGGTTGGCAACCCTTAAAACTTATAGCATGTCGTAATAATGCACATTAGTATCCCCAATATATGTGATGCTGAAATCATAAAATAAATGGCAAACCGAATATAACATTCATTGGTGTCTGCAATGCATAATGTGAAATTCATAAAGTTATGGTATATATAAAATATAAAACATTGGTATCCCTAATGAATAATATCGTAATCGTGAAGTATATGGCTTACAGCCATTAATGGAGCAAAACAGAAGACTTACAATATTCATGTCGTCAAAATAATAATGAATCTCTATCCCCTACCATATGGACTACTCATCATACATAATTTAACTATCTTAAATTATGTAGACTATCCATCACACATGTTTCATTTGTTTGGAACTATATGGACTATCCATCGAACATGTCACAGTTTTCCTAGGATGATTTTGAACCCTTCATTAACCAAATAGAGATTATCCATCTCAGGCATTATGTGGACTATCTATTACAAATTCCATAGTTTTCCTAAGAGAACTATGAACCCATCACCTATAAATTTAATTCATATTAATCTTATCCACCCAAGTGCCCAACCTATGTTTTTGGTATCCCCAAGTAGGTAGACAACCCCTAAAACTCATAACATGCTGTAATAATACACACTGGTACCCGATATTGTGATGCCAAAATCATAAAATAAATGGAAAATCAAATATAATATCAATTGGTTTCCTTGATGAATAATGTCAAATTCACAAACTTATGGCATGTAGTAATATAAAACATTGGTATCCCAATGAATAATATAAAAATCAAGAAGTATATTGCTTACCACCATTAATATAGCAAAACAGAAGACTTACGACATTCATGACATCAAAACAATAACGAACCTCCATCCAAGATTTGAAAACAAAATTTTGATTTCATAGATCATAAGGCTAATTGCTGAAATCATAAAGTTGTCAACTTTTTTAAAACAGAGTCTATATCACTTTTTTAAAATATTCTTTAGTTTGAATAAAACAAGGCCTCGCCGGCATTGAAATGGAGAGTTGCAACATCAATGCTGCATTGCATAGTTGCTGGAAAAAAAATTAAACAAAGATTACCGGCATTGATATACTATGACATCAATACTTTAAGCCGAAATCAATTACTTGCGACATCATTATAAGTACCCGTCACTATTTTACTTCGGCTATTATGTCGTGTAAATAGAAAGATTAGCAGCATAATCGCCGCAAAATAGATTGATACTGAAATCGATGATTTGCGGCATTACTTTAAGAATGCCAAAAACTTTTGGCATTGATGACTCATGTAATCAGTATCTCATATACCCATGAGATGCAGTATTCCCATAACCCCAATGTCGGATGCATGAAAAACGCATCACATACTTACAATATAAATATCACATGCATTGCTTCATGCCAATTCCACCATTCCAATATCGCTTACAACTGTAAAGTAATATCGCCTATTGTCAATGCCGAATGTGATAGGAATGCTGCATATCAGTGGCATTGTCATAATTCTTATAAAATTGTTTTATATCTATTAAAAGCAATGTTTTTTTACCAACTCTTATTTCTTATCAAATCTTTATTGATTGAAGAAAAATATTACCAATTTCTTTTCAAAAAATAGTTGTGAATTAGTTTTATACCTCCAAAACTTTAATCATCTTAATTAATTAATACCCTTGATTAATATTAATTTAAATTCTTTTCTAGCATAATAAATTCATAGAAATTCATAGTCATTTTGAAAAAATCCCAAAAATTCACCGAAAATCAGAATTAACAGATTCTTTCATCCATAAAAATTTAGAGGCCAATTTTTTTTTATTCAAAACAATGTTTTACATGACATACCAGAAAATAAAATCGATTGGAGATCAAAAACTTAGGTTTTACCCTTAAAACCCATTTAAATATTTTCATAAAAATTCCACAAATCATTATTCTATCCAAATAATGCCACAAATAATCATAACATGATAATATCATCATAATCGATTTAGAAATTACCTATAACCAAAATAGCGCATAAGTAATAGAGATAGTTAACTAGTATTCGTCTTAAATTGGATGATGGAGTCGAGATTTGATGGAGTTTATTTTCCCTAAGATTTGTCTTTTGAATCCCTTCTCTACCTTGATCAATGGCCAGCCTCTCTAACGTTTTCTTTTGATTATTTGTAATTGTAAAAATGGGAAATGATTGGGTGATGGTTTAAGGGATAAAAGGAAGATCTATTCCTATTTTTCTTTTCTTATTTATTGTTTCCTATATTAAGATTAAAACAATCTAAATTAGCTAAGGCCCGACCTTGTTAATTATCAAATCTCATTCCTATGTCCCACTATATTATTCCGTTTAATATCCAATTAAATCTCCTGAATAATGTTAAAATTAAAATTAGGGATGTTACATGCTCCTCTTCTTAAAGGTTTTCATTCTCGAAATTCAGTGAGGACTACACAATAAGCATATCAAACATGAAAACAATTATAACCCACAATAGAGGTGCACACAACCCATACTTGACCCGACCCAACCCACCAAACCGACCCAACCCACATAAACCTGACTCAATCGAACCTAGTTCGATGTAGATATGGGATACAATTTGTAATCCATACCACATATAGGTCGGGTGCGATATTTATTCAACTAGTCCTATTTTAACCTAACCCAAAAAACTTAGTTGATATCATTCTATGTAAATTAGAATAGTTAATATCTATAATAAAGTTTGTGTATTCTAGAATAAATATACTAAAATAATCATATTTGATGCCAGTCCAAGTAAAATTAGAGCGATCAAACCACATAGGACTGACTAAGAAATTTTAAGGATTATTCTAGGAGCATTTTTTGTATTTTGGAATGAAATTGTTACCCTAATATGTAGTGAATCAATTCTATGTGATATCTTTTATAATGAAGTTCTAAACTCTAATGAAATATGCTTTATAGTGAACCAGTTATATCTAATACACTATGCTAGTTAAATTTTGATATTTTTTTTTTCAAATTCTTATTTTCTTATTATGTTTATGTAACCCAACCCAACCCCACTAAAGTCGACCCAACCCACATCCAAACTCATATGGGGTCGGATATGGGTTGAACTATCTTCAACCCATACCTTACAGGTTGAATGAACTATTTGGTCCAATCCGTCCCAACCCATACTTTGTACAACCATAACCAATAATGCTAGTATATCCTACCAGCTACAAACTCTATATGAAATATACAGTTCATACCATCATAACAACTCAAGATAAGTATCCCTAATCTTGTCCTCTGTGTTCCAAGTATAGTCTTTCTCGTTGTCACTCTATTAGATCTTCATTAGTCCGACTGTCTTGCTCGTTAGCTTCTTCCCATCTCTTGCTACAACACGAACTGGTTGCCTAACAAAAGTGAGATCTGGTTCTACTATAAAATATTCCAATGGAGTCAGATCAATAGTAGCCCCTGGATCATAAGCATACTTTCTAAGATGAGAAACATGAAAAATATTATGGACTTCTGCCAAACTACTTACTAACTCTATTCGGTATACAAGCTTTCCAATCCTCTTTATAATAGGGAATGGTCCAACATATCTAAAATCCAGTTATCCTGACTTTCCAAATCATCACACACCCTTCATTGGTGATACCTTAAGGAAAACATGATCACCAACTGAGAACTCTAAATCTTTATGCCTCTTTTCTACGTAACTTTTCTGCCTTGACTATGCTTCCTTCGTCCTTACCCAGACCAACCGAATCTTTTTTGTAGTTTCTCCCACCAATCTGGACCAAGAACCAATTTGTCTTCGGTCTGCAACCAACAAACTGGTGATTTTCATAGCCTTTCATATAGTGCTTCGAAAGGTGGCATTCCTATACTAACTTGATAACTATTATTATAGAAAAACTCAAATAAGTCCACGACCCAACAAAATCTAGTGCACAAGCTCTTAGAAAATTCTTAAGTACCTTATTGACTCTCTTTATCTTCCCATCCGTCTATGGGTGATAAACCGTGCTCATCTTAAGCTTGGTACCAAATAAATCTTGTAGACTCTTCTAGAATTGTCAATTGAACAAAGTATCTCTATACTACTAGGAATCTCATGTAGTATAACAATATTCTTCATAAATAACTTAACCAATACGTGTGTCATACTTGTCGACTTAATGAGAATGAAGTGTGCACTCTTAGTCAGTTTATCCATTATAACCTAAATACTCTCAATTCCCTTATTCGAACTTAGTAGCCCGTCGATAAAATCCATTAATATATAATCTCATTTCTAAACTGGTATATTTAAAGGATGAAGAAATCCACTTGGCTTCCGATGTTCATCTTTCACTTACTGGCACTTCAAACATTTCTTTACCCTTAACCATAAGCCTACATCCCTTTTCATACCTTTTCAGAAGAAACTCCTCTTTATATCCTGATACATCTTAGTTCCTTAAGGATGAATAATAAACTTTGATCGATAACATTCCTTAAGAACTTGCTTCCTTAGGTCACCAACATCTGGAATACATAACTGTCTCTTCTTCCTTAACCATCCCCTCCGGTCAAGACTAAAATCATTTAGATCATCAATCTCAATTCCAGCTTCCAATCTTCTAATACGTTCAACCAACAATGGATTATCTTCCTGTTTAGAAGCAATCCTTTCGATCAATACCGGTTGAACTTCCAAGCAAGACAACATGGCAGTATTCTGACTAAAACTGAAGTCGATCTCAATTGCATACTAGAAGTAGTCAATGTCTTTAAATCCTTCCATTCTCTTATCATAGCTAACACCACATTCTGATGTTTCCTTCTAAATGCATCAGTCACTTTATTTCCTTTCCCTAGCGTATACTCAGTACCTAAATCTTGCACCGCTAAAAACTATAACCATTTTTGCTGTCTCATATTCAATTCTTTTTGAAAGAATAAATACCTCAATGAATTATGATCCATAAACAGCTCGAATATTTCTTCTTAGAGATAGTTTCTCCATACCTTCAAAGCAAAGATCACCACTACTAACTCCAAATCATGAGTCAAATACCTAAGTTGTTGAGAGGCGTAGGCAATCAAATTACTTCCTTGCATCAACACATCCCCTAATCTTATCCCACATGCATCTGTATACACCATCGAATCTTGATTACCATTTGGCACAACTAACACAAGCGCATTGGTCAATAAATATTTTAGCTTTTGGATCGCTTCCTCACATTTACTAGACCAAATAAACTTTATGTCCTTTTTGGTTAGTTTCGTCAAGGGTGCTACAGTTCGAGAGAAATCCTTGATGAATCTTCAATAATATATAGTTAATACAAGAAAAATCTTTATCTTGGTCATCATCTCGTGTCTCTTTCAATTATTTACAACTTCAATCTTAGTTGGATCCATAAGACTAAGAAACTTCACTTCTTTCTTTCAAAAAAGACACTTTGAAACTTTTCTTTTAGTTGATGCAGCCTCAACTTCTCAAGCACTATTCTAAGATGAATCTCATGATCTCTCTAATCCTTGGAATATCAAAATATCATCAATGAACATCAATGCAAACCTATCCAAGTACTCTTGGAAAATTCGATTCATCGTATCCACGTAGAAAACAGGCACATCAGTCAGTCCGAATGAAATTACTAAACACTCGTATGAACCGAAATCCGTCAAACGAATAATGTCCTCCGCCACTCTTAGTTGATGGAAACTTGTCGCCACATCCAACTAGAAAATACTTTGGCTCCACTCAACCGATCAAATAAATCATCAATTCTTAGCAAAGTATACCTATTCTTTATCGTATTCTCATCCAGTTTATGATAGTCGATACACAATCTTAATGACCTGTCTGGTTTCTTTATGAATACCGCAACCGCTCTTCCAGACGAACTGCTTGGTCTAATAAAATTCTTTCCTTCTAAGTCCACTTACTGCACCTTTAACTCCTTCATCTCGGTAGGTGTCATTCTACTAGGTGGTATACTCTTGGGTTCAACTCCAGGTAGAAGATCAATATTGAACTCAATAGCTCTCCTTGGTGGTTATCCTGTAACTGGTTCAAAACATTTGCAAGTTCTCTTACAATTAAATCCCGATTTAAATCAGCTTCCACCTCTGTTACACCCAATAAAGCATGAACATCTAAACTCGAATTCTCAACTGAATATATAATTCGATCACTACTATTATGGTGTCTTAATGATATTTTCCTGTCATGGCGAAATACCCAGCATCATATTTTCTCAAATAATCTATGTCAAAAATAATCCCAAAGCCCAGAAAATCAAACACAAACAAACAACATGCAAAGTATGACCTAACAACCCAACTTCTAGATGGTCACATCTCATCCAAAGAGTTGCAAATCCTTCTATTGGATGCACCAGTATCAATGAGAGGTAAAAGAATGTGATGCACCAGTATCAAATAATACTCTAGCAGGTATACAACGAATCAAAAGCATACCTCCCATCATAGGTTTTCCCTTCACTTCTGCTGTTATCCTAGATGACGATGGCTCCAAAGAAAAGACCTTTCTTTTTTCCGCTTTAGACCCTTTTGGACATTTATTCTTAAAACTCCCCATATAGTCGTAGTTGAAGCACCTTATGCTCTTCTTCCCTACAACTGTTTTGCTATCACCAGATCGACACACATTAACATAGTGCCTTTTTTTATTACACCTGTAACAAATAATACCAGCTTTCCCTTTCTGGGTTTCCCTTTGCTTATCCTTCCCAAAAGTCAAAAGTATTTCTTCATTCCTTATTGACATCTCCACCATTACATTTGATGGATTCCTGAGATGTGGTGTAGTTACCCTAGTAGTCTCCGGTCACAACCCCCAGGTTAACTTTTCATCCTCTGAATTACAGTATCAGTGGTAGCATATCCATAACTGGATAGCTCATCAAATTTAGTATCACACTCCAAACAGACATTTCTCCTTGCACGAAATCAGAAAATTTCCTAAGCTTGGTTGACTTAGCTACATTAGATAAGAACCTCTCCTCAAATCTCCTGTGAAATGCAGCCCAAGTCAATTCCTCTTCTAGTGCATAAATCGTCACCCTGTTCCACTAGTACAGTGCTGCTCCTTGCAACTGCCTAGAAACCAATCTCCTTTTCTTCTCATCGTTCAATCCGAGATCAGCAAAAATCCTCTTATAGAGCAGTAGCCAGTTCCCCACTTCAATGGCATCCTCAGTTCCATGAAAGGCTTTCCTCCATGACTAATATAATCACAGTTTAGTAGGGCATAGTTATTACCAACTAGCACCACAGAATTAGCTCCTTCCATATTAGCTACATTTCCAATAGCCAAACCAGCATCAGCTCTAGTTTGCATCATATTGACAAAGAACAGATATATAGTTTCCATATCTATTGGGGGCTTCCAACACCGACATTGGCATTTGTATTTTGATTAGCATTTGCCTATCGACCCTCGTTCCTTCTGTTATTGAGTCGAACATTTCCATCGGTTGTAGTGCTCCTTCTAACTAAATTCACTCTTCCATTTCCTACTTCCATATTTTTCTTTCTCATAATCGGCATACGAGCCTTAATAAGATATAGAAGAATGGTCTAAGAAAGAGGGAGGAATGCATTCTTATATATAGCAAATACAAGTACATAACTATAGCATTATCGCATACTCCAATCTTATTCTCTGATTCATTGAATTATTTTTTTCAGAACTCTTTTAATCATTTTAAGTTTTAGATAAGCCATCTGACACCAAATTATAACATCCCCCATTTTGAGGCTTGAAACTAAGTGCTACGGATGCTAAAGTCTTCCATAGTATTAATTTCTAATAACAAAAGGCCGCTATGTTAATCATACAATATGCCAAAAAATGCATCAGATGATAGATATGCCATGAAGTTTGAAAGTATATCTATTTGTCATTAAATCTGGTATCGTCTGATATGCACTAACATAATAAAGAAAAAGGTCGTATGTTGTAAAGTGTGCACAAGGTCAACTCAAGCAAACTCGGACTCAACTCATGTGCAACACGCAGTGTACATAGGTGTAGTTATGTGTCAGACTCAATTCTTAGTGGCAAAGGAAAACAGAAAAGTTCATATGCACAAGGAATAAAAGTGCACTAGGCAATACATGCATAGAAGTGATACTAGAACGTATATCACATGTACAACTCAGAGAAACCACACGGTGTAGGTGCCTGAAACAACAAGTACATAGTGCACAGATAAGTCCAAGCAAGATAGGACAAGAATAAGTTTGTGTAGATGCACTCATGCGCATACTAACAATCAAGACCAGATAAGAAATGAATTGCACGAGCACTTTAAGAAGCATGAACTAATCAATACATCACAACAACATCTTGTCAAGTATACATCGCAGCAGCAATGGATAGAAGTGCACACAAGTATACAACAGCAACTGAAGGAAGTCCAAGTTCTTACAAGATTAGAGCAACAAGGCAGTAAGCACGCTACTATACATGCACACATATGTGTATATACATTTATACAGTGAATCGTTGAATGAATCAGTAAATGAATCGGTGAATGAATCAGTGAAGCAATCGGTTCAAGTGCAACATGTTGGTCCAAACAAGAAATACAAAAGGATAAAGTATCAGAACACACAATCTGATGCAACATCACAAAACAATGGAGACAGCAAGGACTTACACATAAGGAAACACATGCATGACTTGAAACTAGATGTAGTAGGGTACAAATACAACAAGGATATAAACTGAATAACTCAAGAGATCAGTGCACACACATCACTCATGTACACAGGCAATTGGAACAACATGAACACACAAGTACATGTTGGATAGTGCGGCAGTTTAGATAAGGCAGCGAATTATTCGTTTAAAGCAGCGATTCAAACAAGTATAACACACTGACAAGAAGGCAAATAGAAAGAAGACAAGCATGGAAAACAACTCGAGTTTAGAGATAACAAGGGTAATAAAAATACAACCGAAATAATTATAAAATATTCAAGAGCGAACTCAAAATCATTCAACCAAAGAAAATATATTAAAATATATATCAACATTGGACAAGTAATTAATCATATAATCATTCGATTAGAAATCAAAAATTGAAAGAAAGGAGTTGAAAAATTCAAAGCCAAAAGTGTATACAAGATATAGGGATTCAATCCCTATAAAAACCCATTCATTATCGACATTGAAACAAGTTGAGAATGATACAAAATCAAAAGGGACATAAATCATACCAATCAATTACCATTAGAATCTCTCGACGATGGAGGCAACTGCATCAATCTATTGCAACTAGCTATGTGCTTTTTGCCGAGATTAGGGTTTTGCAGCTTTGATTACCATCAAAATTGATAAAGGGATGCAGGAGATTTCATTATCAATCAACGCTTCGATTAGGGAACCCTAATTCCAAAAGATGGCTTGAAGACAAAAGAAAGCCAAATTTAGGGTTCACCCGATTTGGTTTTGAGAGTGTGAGAGTTTCGAAAGAGCGAGAAATGGTTTGCAAAATAAGTTAATAAGGAGAAAAAATGTGATGAATAGGGTTTAATCATTTGATTCACTAGTTATAGATGAGGAAAAATAGAATGGAACGGAAGGGAAGAGGAAATATTAAGGAACACATGGTCACAAAGATATCAACAGGGAAACCTATACAATGATATAGAGATAAAACTAAATATTTTTGTTAACTTCAAGCAGACAAGAGACAAATATTGTCTGAAAACAAATGTTGTTTGATCACTGTTGTGTTACACAATAGATGATTTTTCCATTTATTGCATGAAAAAGTGGGGTAATAGAAAATTTACCATATGTTGTGTGAACATTGTTATTTGATTCACTTTGTGGCATAATGTATCAATAATATCAAAAGCGTATGAATATGAAAATTTTCAAACACAATTTGATGATAAACGTTCATATTTCGTTTCACAAACAAGACTTCATATTCATTACATAATCCCATTTGATCCTATGTTCAGAGAAAAATAATTATTACAAACTACTTCAAGAGCGACATATGAAGATGCCCCTTAGTTGATCAGAGTCTAATACTTGATAGTTATAACTTCTTTCATTACATCCATTCGAATAGATAATAAAACAACGTAAAATGAAAGCTCCTAATAATAGCTAGCTTGTCTCTTACACGTCTCTGAAAGCTTATTCGTCTAATTGGAAAACCTGAAACCCTATTCCCAGCCTACTCAAAAGGGCATCTGAGAGTTTAACAGGAAAAACAAGCATTACGAGCATTACGAATTAGAGAAACAGTTTGGTATGAATAGTAACATACCATCTCGAACCAAAATAGATATCTGGTGAGACCACGCCACTGAGCGGAAGAGATTTTCCTCTCACTAGTAATTAACCAAAACATATCAACCATATACTGTGCTCCTGCATCCATAATGGTTAGAACATAATAAATAAACATTTGCAATCATGCAACATATAATGGACTACCCATACCAATTTATTTGACTATCTATCTCAATTTCATATGATAGTCTGTCTTAACTTCAAATGTCTATCCCTCTTATATTTATGTGGACAACCCATCTCACATGTGTAAATATACAAATTATCTATCCCAATCATATGGACTACCCATCAAACGTTTAACAATCTAAAATTATGTGAACTATCCATTACACATGTTTTATTAATTTTAAACTATGTGGATTATATATCGCACATATCATAGTTTTTTTCGGATGACTATAAACCCTTCATTAACCTTATAGAATTATCCATCTCAGACATTATATGGACTATCCATCACATATTCCATAGTTTTCCTAGGATGACTATGAACTCATCACTTATCAATTTAATTCATAATTAATCTTATTCACTCAAGTGCCCAACCTATGCTATTGGTATCGCCAATTAGGTTGACAACCCCTAAAACTTATAACATGTCGTAATAATCACTTACATTGCTTTATGTTAATGTCGCCTATTCCAATATCGCTAACAAATGTAAAGTGATACCACCTATTGTTAATGTCGAATGTCATGGGAATGTCATATATCGGTGGCATTGTCATAATGATTATAAAAACTGTTTTGTTTCTATTAAAATCAATTTCTTTTTGCCAACTCTTATTCCTTATCAAATATCTATTGGTTGAAAACAAACTTTACCAATTTCTTTTCAAAAAATTGCCGAAATTTTTTTTATACTTCCAAAATTTTTAATCGACTCAATTAATTAACACCCTTAACTAATATTAATTTGAATGCTTTTCTAGAAAAATAAATTCATATAAATTCATAAACACTTGAGAAAAATCTCCAAAATTCATCAAAAAACAAAATTGATATATTCATTCATCTATAAAAATTTCGGGTCCAAAAATATTTATTTTTACAATTAAAACCCATAATAAACACTATTTCCTCCTTAGAAAATTCATAAAATACTTATCTCAGCTTGGAAAATTATGAATTTAAAACATATCTCCAAAATAATGTTTTACACAACATACTAGAAAATCAAATTGAATATTGATCTAAAACTTTGGTTTTACCCTTAAAACCCATTTAAATAATTTCATAAAAATTCCATAAATAATCATAACATGATAACATTATCATAATCAATTCGAAAATTATCCATAACCGAAATCAAGCATAAATAATAGAGATGGCTAACAATTATTCACATTAAATTGGATGATGGAGTTGAGATTTGATGGAAATTTAGTTTCCTTAAGATTTGCCCTTTGAATCCCTTCTCAACCTTGCTTAATGGTCGACCACTCTAATGTTTTTTTTTTTATTGTTTGTAATTGTAAAAATGAGGAATGAATGAGAGGGCGAGGGTATAAGTATAAAAGGAAGATCTATTCCTGTTCCGACCTTCTCATTTGTTCTTTCTTATGTTAAGTTTAAAACAATCTTATTAGCTAATTAGTTAAGACCGGACCTTGTTAATTATCAAATCTCATCCCCATGTCCCACTACATTATTCTATTTACTCTATTCAATTAAATCTCCTAAATAATGTTAAACTAAAATTTGGGGTGTTATAGTTATGCACTCTGGTCTCAATGGATTAATCGGTTTCCTTTCTCGAAACATCTTGATCAAAAAATTTTAACCCGAAATGTTATTTTATATTGTGATTAATTACTTATAATTTCAACTATATGTAACTGTAATCATATTACATTTTATTCATGGATTTTCTTATTAATATACTTTAAACTAATTACTTAACTAATTATATCATAATATAACAAAGTATATAAAGAAAATAAACATTTTAGTAAGAACAAGATTGATTGCAGAGTTAAGCATATGTAACAAATTATATAATTGCCCCTAAGACATACCGCTAACTCTCTCACTAGATTTGTAGAAAACAATGGATCAAAGTGTTGTTCTTCAGATGAATTGGCTCTATGGAGATTGTTGGGATCTAAAACCGATCTATGAAATAATGTTTCAAGTTGAAGTTAAAGGTGGTGAAGATTGGTTCTTGAAAGCTTTCAGGAATTCAGAAGTATTAAAGGCAAAGTGGAAATGAAAGCAAAAAATTAGCTGAGTATCAAACCGGTATATATGATTCAGTTTTAATGGATCAGTATCGACCCCTCAAATGGATTACTTTAAAAAAAATGAAATTAGGGAATGATGGAAAATATACCTAACTATGGACTGGAACAACTTTCAAAAACTTCTCGTTAATGAACAAAGTCTTCAGATAATAAGGTCGAGTATTTATATCCACCAAGGAGACATGATTTGATTGTTGTGAGAAGTAAAGTGCTGATACACTTAGTGAAGATGTAATTATTCATGAAAACATATCTTGAACCAGAGGCATATGAGAAAATTTGGATTTGGTCATTTATCTCAATTCAATGCATGATGTGTGTTCATGGAAGCATACTTTAGGGGGAAAGTATTATTTGGTATTTGAATCAAACAACATTTCAATGAAATTAGACTATGAAATAATGGAGCAATGAATTTTGGATTTGAAGGCGATCCAAACAATTTTCTTCCTACCAAAAGGTATAACACAAAATTTTAGCTCCAAATGTTCGCTTTTTTAGTAGCTCGAAAATTTCCCTCTTTTAATAGTTCTACCATTTTATTTTCATTTATAGGGTTCAACGTTAATAAATCGATTATTTTATTTTAGATTACCCAAAGATATTCCCTCCCCCATCTCGATCTTCATCTTCCTAATCATCCCCGGTCTCATCTTAGGGTTTGGGTTCGAGTATTACGCCACCACTCTGACAACGACGCCAACATCAGGACCCACAACAATGATATCCCATATACAAATCCTATAAACACATTAACACACCTTTTAACTGGATAGATCTCGTGGTCGTCAAGGCAGGAAGCCTAGAGGGAAGATTATCTTTTGAAATCAGATATAAGAAAGGCTATGGATGATGGTCAAGTAGATCCAAACAAATAGTGTCCTACGGTTGGCTAAGTATCGCTTGGTACTTCCCCTAGTCAAGCGATCAGATCGTAATCCTTCCTATAGGCAAGCAATCAGATCATAATCCTTCACATAAGAAGGCGATCAGATTATAATACTTCTCTTATGCAGGCGATTGGACCATAATCCTTCTCATAGGCAGGTGACCAGATCATAATACTTCCCTAGGCAGGCAATTAGATCATAATCCTTCCCTAGGCAGGTAATCGGATCGAAATCACTATAGCTATGGACACTCAACTCGGCAGTTCATCAAAGATTCTTCGATATCTCTAAGAAACATGTAAGCGACTATGCAAAAAAAATTCAGAAACACGAAGCCAACATCAAGACAGACCAGCATGAGCGATCATAGGCCTTACGTGGCTATCTTATCTGATCAATACCTATTGCTCATACTTGGAAGCCGGGCCACGAACTTTTTGGATGACCTCGTCTACTCCGTGAGATATGAAATTTCAGGAAGATATTCAGTCATTTTCCCATATAAAAATAGGATCATTGGCTCAGGGAAAGGGATCTTTGGCTTCCATCTAGTTCTTCTTCTCTTTGGTTCTCTTACCTACACTACACTCTACCATTTTATTATCCAGATTCAATTCATTGTAACTACAATCAATAGTATAAAAGGAAAAACATTTAGAGTAGAAGTAGGCCAAAGTACGCTAAATCGCTAAAAGAATCTCATGTTCATTTACTTTTTTGCTATTTATTTTGTGATATGTGCATTTAATTCTCTGTTAGAGTGTTAGCATCATTTTTGACACTAATACTTTGGTGCTCCCACTGGGAGTACTTGAACCCGTGGATTTGGAAGCGTGGATAATTAAATCTTGGAATCAATGGCTAGGAAATCAACAAGGAGGCCGTTGGAAGATGAGAGTTACCATGGGGTAAGTCAGGAGGCTTTCTTAGGAGCTAGAGCTAATCAAAACTTTCTCTACATCACTCGAAACGAGATGAAGACTATGATGGAGGCAATGCAGGAGAAGATGGTGAAGAGGCAAGAGGAGACGATACAGAATTTTCTCAAGAAAATTGGATGGGATGGAATAGTAGGAGCTTCTGGAACACAAAACCAAGGATAAGGAGCGATAAGAGCTACTGGAAATTTGGATCAGGAGAATGCAGCAGTAAGAGCTATTGGAAATCAGAACCGAGAGCATAGGATTAAAGCCAACGACCAAGAGATCGAAGTAGAGCAGCCGAAGGCAACCCTCGACCAACATTAAGGGATCGACATCGATTGCCCCAGAAGGGTCGGTACCAAATTCCCTAAGGCTTAGGGGCATCCCCCAGATCGGGTCGGCTCATATGTCGGTAGGCAAGTGGTCGGTGCTATGTGGTTTGATGTAGATCAAAATGCGGATGAATGTTCGTAGGAGTATGTTTCATAATACCTTTGCGAAGTTGAGGGGCATGTCGGTAATATGGATTGCATGCTGTATTTGGATGGCAGTGATAGGTTTGCAGAAATGATCAGATAAGCTGTGAGAGGAGGATTGTAAATAGGTATTTGGAAGATGTTAATAGAAGTCCATTCACTCCTAATATCAGGCATGCGAGGAGTCCACTGGAGTTTAAGTTACCAACATTGGAAACATATGATAGAAAAATAGATCCTACTGTTCATCTGATGAGGTACATGAGGCATACGGAAGTGCTGGGAGGCATCGGAGGAAGTGATGGCATGATATTTACCCTTGTACTTGGCAGGTATAGTTGCACTATGGTTTAGACAATTGGAGAATGGTTCCACTGGTACTTGGACAGAGTTGGTGGATAAGTTCATCAGGTAATTTTGGGTCCACATCGCGAGACCCAAGAATGTGATGACGTTGATGAAGCAGAGGGTTGGAGAATCTCTCAAGAATTTCTTAACAATATTTTATATGGTGGTTGCTTTAATGGATTGGCCCAATCCCTCGATGGTTTTGATGGCGGCGACATCAGAGATAACCAATAACATGGATTTTAAGGTGGCACTGGAATGGGATATTCTGATGGACCTTGGGGAATTTTATCATGAGGCTGAGAGGTTCCTACGGCAGAAAGATGCTAAAGCTGATAGAGAAGAAGAGGTTAACACAGTAAGGGATGGAGGACCGTCTGGAGAAGGTTTAGATAAGGACAAAGAAAGGCAGAAGGTAGATGATGGCTTCTATGGATCGAAGAGGCAAAAGAGAGAAGCAAAATTCTCTTCTTATATAGATTTAAATGAGACTTTGAAGAGGATTTATTTGAATACTCGAGTACGCCTTCCGTACCAGAGGTCGGCAAGGAGAGAATCCATAAAATGTGAGCGGATATCAAGGGAATATTGCTTATTCCATAAGCTGGATGGGCATGATACAAACTACTGCTCGCACTTGAAGGATATGGTTGAGGAACACATGAGGAATAATCAGCTGCCACAATATGTGAGGACCCGGGCAACAGCGTTGGAACAGGAGCGACCACTGTCCGCATAAAATGGAAATGGCCTTGAATCGAGGTAATAGATCGTCATCTGTTGACTGAGATGGCATGAACTAAACAAATAATAAACTTTACAATAAAACGGCTAAGTCACTTACACATACACGGGACTGAAGTTGGTCTATAGGCATGCGCTGAAATGATGATAAACCGTCGTGCTCGAAGGGACAACATTTGGGATTTCTTGTTTTTGGTTTTCTGGTTGTAGGAACTTAAATTTAATAATTAAATATATGGATTTTAGAACACTCAATCTGCATTAAATTAATGAATGAAATAGGCTACGGTTGTCCCAACTGAAGAGACAGCAATAACCGTATGGTGCGAGTCCCTTCTTCGAAAAGCAATAGGATGGTCTCGTACGTCATAGATTAAGTCCTTTATTGGGGAATCGAGGCTGGAAAATAAAAATCCATAGATCACGTTATGTTTCAACGAAAGAGAAGGAACCAGAATGTAACAAGTAGGCCGCTTCATTGGAGAGCAACAGTATCGACTTTCTTATCGTTGTGACATCCTCACCGAAGAGTGAATAGGGTCTAACAAGGGTTTGAAAAGACCTAGGTCATCCCCGAGAGGCCATGGTTCATATTTACATCGCTATATGTCTTGTTCGAGTGAAAGGGGTAGGTCGCTTTGCCAAAGTGCCACTCGTCGTTAAGTTTGGATTGAACTTAGTACGGATCCAAAGAGACCATGAATCAGCCCGACGAGGCCATGAACCCGACTATCGGTCCGGAGAGACTATGAATTTGATTGTTGGTCCGACGAGACCTTGGTATCGGCGAATGATTCGGTGAGATCATTGATTTGACTATCGATGGATTATGGACTTTGGGCTTATGATAAATCAAAACGCTCTCCTACCGCAGGGCATGTTTTGTGGGGAAAGTGCTAACCCGCCTTTTGGCCAGGCAGTATATAAGCGAATTTAACTAAACGAATCTCATGATCGTTGGGGTAGGAAGCCCAGAGGGATGATTATCAGATTCGAAAATTGGATATAAGCAAGACTATGGATGATAGTCAAGCGGAGTTAGACGAATGACTTCCCAGAGTTGGCTAAGTATGGCTTGGTACTATCCCTTGGCAGACGATCAGATCGTAATCCTTCCCATAGGCAGGCGATCGGATCGTAATACTTCCCCCAGGTAGATGATTGGATAGTAATCACCATGGCTATGGACACTCAACTCAGCAGTTCAACTCATCAAAGTTTCATCGATATTTCCAGAAAATATGTAAGCGACCATGCAAATAAACTTTAGAAACGCGAAGCCAACATCACGACGGACCCGCTGGAGCGATCGTTGCCCCCCATGTGGCCATCTTGACCGATCGGTACCTATCACTCGTAATTGGGAGTTGGGTCACGAAACCTTTCGGATGACCTCGTCTACTCCATGAGATTCTACCAGTGAAATTTCAGGGAGATATTCAATTGTCTTCCCTATAAATACATGATCAACGGCTTATGGAAAAGGATATTTGGCTTCCTTTTAGTTCTTCTTCTCTTTGGCTCTCTTTCATATACTGTACTTTACCATTTTTAATATTCAGATTCAAATTATTGTAATTGTAATCAACAGTACAGATAAAAGAAATAAAATTTAACGTGGACGTAGACCGAAATACGCCGAACCACTACAAAGTCTCGTGTTTATTTATCTTTTTGCCATTTAATCTGTGATCTGTGCATTTAATTCTCTGTTCGGGTGGTGGTACCATTTTTGACGCGAACAAAACCCATCCTCACTACTGCCACATTTGAACCGCCTCTAATTTACAGCCCACCTGTTGGCTCGTTTTCTACTGTCCACTCCTATATTGCTCAGCTTACAAATTTTTTGATTTCAAATGTAAAAGTCTGTTGCTAAAATTTGTGCCTTGTTTGGTTGAGGAGGATTTGTGTTCTTTTTCTTGTTTATTTCAGAGGTTTTCGAGGTGATATTAATTTCTTCTATGAAACATTATATTCTGAAGTCAGGCGCATTCACTTTTTATATTCTCTAGTTTATTTTCTTGCATGTTCTGACAGCAGGTAAGCATTTGTTATCTAAACATGTACATTTTCCTTCCTCTATCCTAACGAATAGAACTTTGACTGCAATTTAGCCAGATAGTTACTTTGTTATATCAGTTTAATTACAGGCTGATCAAATTCTGTGATAAAACAATTCCAAAATTGCTTATGTTCCTCTTTAAATTTTGCAAGCAGGATCATCAGTGCTTTTTGGACCGCTAACTTTTCTAGTGCATACTGTCGAATCTTTAGCAATCGTGAGGGGCACTAATGGAGTTAAATAAACCCTATACCCAAGTAAAACGAGATATCAACAAACGGAAGTTCCATGATTAACAAAGTCATGTGACACCGTCACTAGATCCAAACGTTTCATTGTTAAACCCATTCGCTGCCAAGGCCAAGGCCTACAGTTTTATTCTCTGCAAATTCCCAACGCTAAGATAAATGCATTGGATTCTATCAGCTAGTGGATAAAACTTCATATTCTAGAAGACTATGAAAGAGCACATGGGACAGTTCAATATAACCAACTCTACTTCTCCGTTTCTTTTATTAGCAATTATTACATGGCTGAGGATGAAAACAACCTTGTATCGGACCATGCGTCCTTGTTTGTTACATGAACTTGTACTTAAATCTAGAATAAGAAATGAAAATGCATGCTGCGTTTGCAAAACTTCTTTCTGCATGAATTCTTTTGTCCCTCAAGCTTCTCTTCCTCCTCTCTAACTCTTATGCATATTTTCCAGTGCAACGTATATCGTATCATTGCCACAAATGCCTTCAAGCATATCAGAATTGGAGCCCCATCTGTTTAATGCCTTTTTCCAGGTCAAGTTGGATGAATTCAGTCTGACATGCCACTTATGATAGTTTCTGCTCTACGTGGGCATGCATTAACTTTATAGTCCAATCCTATTGTGAAGTAAGTTGAGCAAAACTAAAAGTGTGTTTTTTGTTATTGGTATTTCTTTAATAAATGTATGTAACTATGATCCAATATATGCCTGTTGTGATAAACGATGGTACATTTGTTTATTTTGTATCTTTGATAATTATCTATAGTTATTGTTTTACAAGTTCATGTTTTCAAAACATCTAAAACAATGATAATTGAAGCGTTCAAAATATTTGGTGCACACAATGTGTGAAACATAATAACCAATATATACAACGTCTATCAAACTTTGTACAAATGTAGCAGCAATATTAATGCACCGTTGTTACAAGTTTCATGGATGGAACATTCAATTTTACAACTGCCTACAATTGTTGAACTAAAAAGTGTTTAATGATATTTTTGTTAAGTCGAACTATGCGGTCAATGTACACTACAAAACAGGCTTCGTTTAGCGACCGGTACTAGCGACAGCTAGCGACGGCTAAAAAAGGCGGCCGTCGCTAGCCGTCGCTTTACGCGTATATACAGGCAACCAGAGACCCAAAACACAATTCATCTTCCCCCAAATCACTTCAGCTTCCCTCCTCCGCTGCCGACTCTCCAGCCGCCGTCCCCCGACGCGAGCTGCCGATCTTTCCGTCGCAAAAGCCACAATGCTCCAAAACTCTAAGGTATGCTATTGCTTCTAATTTCAGCTTAATCTAGGTTTAATCAAAACCCTAATTTTGAAAATTGGTTGATTATATGTGATAGAAATTGATGAGTTCGCGTTAATAGTTGTTCATAAGAGCGTATTGATTGATTTGGGGATATGTTAAGAACCCTAATTCGGCAAATTAGTTAATTATGGGTTTGTAATTATGTAATAGTTAATGACAATATTGTATTTGTTAAGTTGGTGATATTAATTAGTGGTTTGATTGTTTAATTCGTAATTAAAAATTAAGATTTGTTTATAATCCAAAAATTAGTGTAGATTACCGATTGATGTGGATATATAATTAAGTTTACGCGAATATTTGCTATAGTTAATTAGAATAATGTTTATTATAGTTTGCGCAAACATTAGTGTACAATTGTTGATTAATATGCTGCTAGATTGGTACAGTTAAACAGAATCAATATTTTTTTATTTAATTAGCGTGTGTGCATTCTAAGTGTTAGTTGTTAGAGTAAAATTAAATTATTATAGTTTATTACAAGTGCTAACATCTAATTTTCGTTTACAAAATCGATAAAAAAAATTAAATTGTTAGCTGAATTTTAAAATACGTTTTGAAATTTCAAATGTGTTAAATAAAATATTTAAATGGTTAAATGAATTATATAATTTTGAAATGAGCATAACAACAACAAATATTATATTAAAATCAATTTTTGTAGAAAATTAAGAAATGAAAATAACAACAATAAATATTCTTGTAAAATCGATTTTTTAAAAAATGAAGAAATGAAATAATAACATTAAATAGTTTATAAAATAGTTTTTGCATTTTTTGTAGTTTTTGTAGTTTATAAAATAACATTAAATCGATTTTATAAAATAGTTTTTGTAGTTGTTAAAATCGTAACTCATAGTTTCCATTTGTGAGATAAGGCATATTTTCTGAGTTAGTGATATTTCTCATGGATTTTGATTCATAATTAAACGAATTCTATTTGGCCACATTACTAAAAAAAATTAAGATCATTATTTCACTACAGACCACTAACACTTCAATATTAATATTTTTTAATTTTTCCTTATTTATATGAATCCCTTAGAGAATTTTTGGCCCCGTCTGACAAGTGTTGTATATGATCGTTATATGAATATTCGTTTTTCCACAGAACGAACGTCTATATTCATCTGATACAACATTTGTTGGATTTGTCCTAGTATTTGGACAAGTTACAAACACAATAAAGTAATCATATTTTATAAACCATTTCAGTTTAAACGGTTCAGAAAATTTCGATGGCACTTTCTTTTTTTCCATATGTACACGCATTTGTGTATGATACAGGGAAAAAAGGAAAGTGTTGCCGAAATTTTGTAGAATCGTTTAACCTAAAATGATTTATAAAATATGATTACGTTATTGTGTTTATAATGGAAAGTAGGATAACCGGCCGTCAAAATAAAAAAACAGTAAACTTAAGAATTGAAAATTTTAATGCAGTGTTTATTTTAATTTGTTAAAATAGTAAAGGGTTATATATGAATTTTTACAAGACTTTAATATGAAGTGTTTTATTAATCTTCGAACCTACATTTTTCAAATCAGGAAATATGTTCGATTATTTTGTCAATCGTAGTTAGATGTATGAACCTCGAAAAGGTATGAAAGGATCAACAAAAGAACATTTTTATAACAGTGTACACATATTTATTAGATTTGCTCAATCTAATAATCAAAATAACATAGACATTCGTTGTCCGTGTAGTAAGTACAAACATCTGAAGCATAGAAAACCAGATGTAGTAGAAGAACATTTATACAAATTTGGTTTGTGCCGAATTATTACTTATGGGATCGTCATGGAGAACTTGGTCAACCTACACCTAAGCCTGTAGTGCTATAGGACGATAATACTACGACCAATCCTATAGAAAGCATGGTGCAAGATGCTGCAAGATCAATATTTCCTACCTTTGACCAAGGTGATGATGGAAACGAAAATGTTGACGAAGAGCCGACCACGGAAGCTAAATTTTTTTATGATTTATTGGATTCTGCTAAGAGGCCATTGTGGGATGGATGTACAAGCGGAACCGAATTTTCTGTAACCGCCGAATACATCACTATGAAATCGAAATTTAATCTCACAAAAGCTGCATTTACAGCAGTTGTACAAACTGCAAAACGACGCATGCCACCTAATAATTTGATGTGTTATAGTCATTATAAAGTAAAAAAACTTATATCTGCTTTTGGATTGCCGTACAAGAAGATAGATACATGTGTAAAATATTGCATGCTGTATTGGAAAGAAGATGTTCATCTTACTAAATGCAGAATATGTAACGAGGAAAGGTACAAACCAAGAAAAAAGAAAGGAAAAGAAGTTTCATATAAGAGGATGCATTATTTACCCATCACTCCCAGACTTCAACGGTTATATGCATCTTCTGCTACAGCATGTCATATGCGATGGCACGCTTTGAGAATAGCAGAAGAAGGAAATTTAATACATCCATCTAATGGAGAAGCATGGAAATATTTCGATAAGACTTATCCTGAATTTGCGGCAAAGAGCCATAATGTTAGGCTAGGCTTATATACGGATGGATTTTCGTCATTTTCTCAGTTTGGTAGTAAATATTCATCATGGCCTATTATTATTACTCCTTACAATTTACCTCCACGAATGTGTATGAAAACTCCATATATGTTTCTAACGATTGTCGTTCCCGGTCCCGATGATCCGACTCAGGGAATTGATGTTTATGTATAACCACTAATCAACGAGTTGAAAACACTGTGGCATGAAGGAGTTGAAACGTACGACATTTCGAGAAAAAGGAATTTTTGTATGTTTGCTTCTTTATTATGGACAATTAGTGATTTTCCAGCATATGACATGCTTTCAGGTTAGAGCACATCTGGACGTCTAGCTTGTCCTTATTGTATAGATGAAACACGAGAATTTTCATTAAAGTATGGAAAGAAAATTTCTTGGTTTGACTGTCATCGGTGTTTTCTACATATCAATCATAAATTTAGAACGGATAAAAAAGAACTTTAAAGCTAACAGAGTAAATAGTATGCTACCACCTAAGGTTTGGACAAGTGAAGAGGTATATGAAATTGTAAAAGACTATCCAAAGATACATGAAACTGGGGTACATGTTGAGATTCCAGGTAAATCGGACATTCATAACTGGTGCAAGTAAAGTATATTCTGGGAGTTACCATACTGGAAAAATCTCCTACTCCGACATAACATTAACGTCATGCACAATGAAAAAAACGTGTTTGACAACGTGTTTATACAATTTTGAATGCGAAGGGGAAAACCAAGGACGATGCGAATTCAAGACGTGATATATTACACTTCTGTAAGCAGCCCGAACTTCAATTATACGATGATAATAAGAAACCCAAAGCATGCTATGAGCTAGACAATAAGCAAGTAAAACTTGTTCTAAAGTGGGTGGAAGGACTTCGATGTCTTGATGGGATTTCTTCTAACCTCTGTAGATGTGTTGACTTTAAAAACAGCAAATTGAGTGGGATGAAAAGTCACGATTGCCACATTATGATGGAGTATTTTTTTCCCATGATTTTCAAAGAACTACTGCCTACAAAAATATGGAGTGTTATAACAGAATTGAGTATGTTTTATAAACAGCTTTGTTCTACGACGTTAAAGGTAGACCGTATACATAAACTTCAAGCAGAAATCCCTGTACTTCTATGCAAACTGGAGAAAATATTTCCGCCTGTTTTTTTAATGTAATGGAGCATTTACCTATTCATCTTCCATCTGTAGCACTCCTTCGTGGTCCTGTGCAATATGGATGGATGTATCCATTTGAGAGGAATTTAATTAATTTCGGTTTTTGTACCACGATATGAATTTAATTAATTTTTTATAGGTACCTGAATCATTTGAAGAAAAAAATTAGGCAAAAAGCATCAGTAGAAGGTTCGATTTGCAAATCGTACCTTAAAGAAGAAGCTCCATTTTTTTCCCACATTACTTCAGTAACGATGTGAACTTATCGTTTGTAAGTGTTCCCCGTAATGAAGACACTATTCAGCAAGATTCTTCTCAAACAATGTTATCTATTTTTAGACAACATGGAAGACCTGCTGAAAAATGTGTGAAAATATGGTTAGATGATAGAGATTATCATGTGGCACACACATATGTTCTTCTAAATTGTGTTGAAGTTGCACCATTTGTCAGGTAATTATGAATTCATATATAACTCAATTATACATGTATATATTAATTATAAAGGAATATAATACATATTTGCAGCATATATGAACCACAACATCCATCTGACGATCTTAGTAAACAATTTGCTGGATGGTTTTCAAACTACGTTCATGATATAAAAAACTGTGTTATTGACGAAGGATTATGACATCTTGCTATCGGACCAAAATGAAATGTCAAGACTTATCCAATATTCTTCGTCAATGGATTTAAATTCAACACCAAAGATTACGGGGCTGAAAAATTAACATATGACAATGGTGTATTTGTCAAAGGAAGTGATGATCCAGAGGAGCATATAAAAGATTTTTACGGCGTCTTAGCACAAGTTTTAGAGTTGACATATTATATACAACATGCATAGAAAGTTTTTTTATTCAAATGCAACTATTTTAGCAATGTTCCTGGCACTGGAATTAACGTGCACAAATATTATACGCTAATTGAAATAAGGCATACGTCGCATTACTATAAGTATGATCCTTTTGTATTAGCTAAGCAAGCATTACAAGTTTATTTTGCTCCATATATGTCCTTAAACAAAGATAAAGCTGACTGGTGGGATGTTTTTAAAACGAAGGCAAGATATACATTTGATGGAAATAATATTCCAGATGAAGCAGCATATCAAGCGGATCTCGAGCCAAATACTGAAATAGTGATAACCGATGACATTGATGTAGTGTCGTTGACTGATGAATCGAATGTTTTAATAGATGCATTTGTAAGTACCGAAGAAAATGATATAGAGTACGAGACTGAGTCTGAATCAGAATATGACGAAGACTGATCATAGATGGCATCGCTTGTTGTTAAATGTGAGCTATGTATTAACAATAATGACTATGTTATGTAATATTCTGAGCTATGTAATAATAATGATGACTATATTCTTTTCATGTATGCTTTTGTCGATAATTATGTGCAGAGTATGTTTATGTGATGATTATCACTTGATTAATAATTATGTGATGATTATGCGATGATTAACGATTATGTGATATTGATTGATGATTATGTAATGCTTATGTGATGCTTACGTTATGTGATATTGATTGATGTGATGATTATTAATGATTATGTGATGCTTATGATATTGATTGATGATATTGATTAACGATTATGTGATATTGTATATATGTTTGTCAGTTATGTCTGATAGACGACGTGATCGACGTAGTACATCTCGTTCACCTTCACTTGGAGCGGGTCCGAGTACCTCAGAGCCAGATCTCCGTCGAGTTGCGGAGATAGTTCCAAAAAGTGCTGGGTATGTATCAAACTTATTTGAATTATATTATATGAAATATATTGAATATATATATATATATCAGCATTTCTACAGAGGGTTCGAGGTGGAGCCATCCGATTTCATTTTGCAAGTATCGAAGGAGGCATATAAGAGTAGGATGTCCGAGTGTTGGCTTCAATGGGATAACATTCCTACACATATAAAAAACACAATATGGGCTGATGTTATGGTAAATACAATTTTGTAATATATAATTATGCCTTCTGTGAAACCAAAAACAATATGCCATCATGCCTTATGATATCATTTTTACGTATTCTGTTTTGTTGATTGTTTTTTAATTATACAATCTCTTTTACATAACACGTATTATAATTCAATATGCAGGAAGCTGTACGTGTGGATCCGCATGATATGGATGTTTTTGTAAATCATTGGAATATAAAGATGCGGAAAAATTACAAAGAGACTCTGTCGCAGGCTAAAAGTTCAGGGAAAAAGCCAACTTGGATAGGGGATGATGTTTGGGCTGGATTCCAACAATATTGGGAATCTGAAGCATTTAGAGTAAGTTATGTTGTCACTTTATTTTTTAATTTAAATGTGTTGAACTATTTTACTTAATAGTGTGTATAAATTAATAGGAATTTTCGGAAAGAAACAAGGCTAATCGGAACAAAAATCCCGCTTTACACCGTGGTGGCTCGAAATCCTTCCAACAACATAGGAGGGAATTGGTAAATAAATTAACCAATATTCATGTTACACATGTATATATTTACTATTTTCTCTTTACCATATATTCTATTCTTGTATATAATGTATTCTTATATGTACTCATGCAAATTATCAATATAACCTATTCTTGCATATATTATGTGGCGGAGTATGGTAGGAAGCCCACAACGGCTGAGGTTTTCAGAGTCACATGCAGTGGAGCATACATATGAGGATGGGAATGGTTCATATGATTGGTCGGACGACAAGGCTGCTTCTGTAATGGTAAATATGTTTATTTCTGTAATGAAAATATTTCATATTCATTTATTTCACAATAAATAAGTAAATTATATAGCAATTGTGTCAAATATCTGTTCGTAATTGTAGGAGAGATATAATGCAGCGTATGTATGAACGATACAAGCGAGTGGATGAGAGTCGCTTATGGTTGATGAGTGTGATCGGATATGGGATTCAACCGTTGAACCGGCAAGTCTAAACAGGCATTACAGTTTCGGCAATATGGTATGTACTCATCATTTACACAGTAGAAACCTGTATGCCATGAACTTCTTATTCACTTGAGTTTATAACCAATAACTTGAGTTATCGTATTATTATTGTATGCCATGAACTTCTTATTCACTTGAATTATTTCACAGGCTCTTTATTTCCAAAGGTCATATAAGAGATCCATAGATGAGGAAGAGATTACTCGGATGCAAACTCAATTGGATGAGCTCAATGATTGGTGGAAGAGTCAGTTGGCGACGCAGATAGATGAGCGTATTGCTGCGTTCTATCAGGAACATGGGTCAATGCCCGGTGAAGGAGGTGTAGGTGATGATGATGCTTAGCTGGTTTGATTTGGACATGGGTATGCTTTAATATATTTGTGTACATATTATGATGTGTATAAATATGGATGCCGTGATTGATACTTAGTGTTTTGGTGGGTTTGATATTTTGGTTGTTGTGATTGATATTTGAACAATGTGGTCTGATTTGGTGGATTTTCGTATTTGGTTATATTAATTTTCCTATATGATTTTGTAAATATATGTTAGAATATGCAATATTTGATGATTTGGTTGTGTTGATATTGATTATATGGTATGACAGAATGGTATTATATGTGTGAAATGATAGAATTATATTATTTGAATTGATTGAGATTGAGGGTTGTAGGTGCTGCAATTTGACTGGAAAATATTTCTAGGTTTGCAACGGCTAGCGAGGCCATTTGGTCAAAATAAGCGACGGCTAGCGACGGCTAAATTGCAACAAATTGCAACGGTTTGCAGCGACAACCAGGGAAACCAACAACCCAACGGTTGTTTCCACGTGGACAATTAGCCGTTACGAGCCGTTGCAAAATGAGCTACGGAGCCGTCCCTAAGGCCGTCGCTTTCTTTAGTTGCAATGAGGTAATTTGCAACGGCAATTAGCGACTGCTAGCAACGACCGCCAACGGCTTTTAGCCGTCGCTAAACAGTATGTATTTTGTAGTGGTAATCTTTTCCTTGCAATTGCTTAATTAATGTACAATGTTAAACAAAAAGTTATTAACGTTGTTAAATTGTTTTTTTTTGTAGTGAGAATATTAGTATAATTGTCTCAACGAATATATTGGTATCATTTGCTCAATATATTCTGACTGAACGATTTAAACGTAAGTATCCATTAAATACGATTCAATGTTCATGGTTGTAAATCCTTCGCAACCGCATCCGATAACACGCTTTTCCCAGAGATTTCCTACTCGAATATATCTATGGTATTTATATCTCCTATAATAGAAAAATGTAAATACAAAAGCGTACTTCGAATAAGATCCCCTCCAATTGTTAAATTATATAATCAAATTATGCTAGGGCATACATTCTATCACATAAAAGTAATTTAATTTGAAATTATGTAATCAAACAACGCTACGGCATACCCATCATTTTATCCCATAGAAGCACTATTTTGATGTTCCAACCAAGCCGTCGGTTGGATTTTCAAAACTGCCGACCTTCAGCCATGATGGTCCGAAGGTGGATCAAGCCAGAATTTACATCTAACCGCATCAAACCTCATGAAACCACATTAGACCTTGAGGTAACCGTGGTTTTGATAATTTATTGCACCACAATCTAAATACTTGCAACGAACTAGTGGAAACTTAAGGCTCCGTTTGGTGCATTTTGAGTTTTATGTTTTGTGTTTTCAGCTTGCACTACAAAATACAAGAAAAGTGAAACCTTTTTTCTTAAATTCTTGGTCATTGCGACGACGGATGGACAATGTAGAGGATGAATTGTTTTCCATTCTTTTGTTATGTCACAAAACACGCAAGTCAAATAAACTTGTTTTCATTTGCTATGCTAATTTCGATTTTCAAAATTGTTTATTTTCCAACAATACCTAATAAATGTACATTTTTGTTTAGAGGAAAAAGAAAACTAAAAACGACTAACCAAACATGGCTTAATTCTTTTAGGTGGGTTTTCTAAAAAAGTTTTTTTTTTGGAAGAAGATGATCAACAATTCCAAAGCAACATAAAGTTGAATTAGCACGTGATCCTTATTTTATTTCAACTTGTTGGACTCCATTCTTAATAGTAATTTTGTATTTACCCTCAATATTTATATAAAATAAATAGGAAAACAGGCACATACAAACTTAGAAAAAAATTTACCCTTGTACTTGGCAGGTATAGCTGCACTATCGTTTAGGAATCTAGAGAATGGATCCATCGGTACTTGGACAGAGTTGGTGGATAAATTCATGAGGTAATTTCGGATCCACATCACGAGACCCAAGAATGTGATGACGTTGATGAAGCAGAGGGCTGGAGAATCTCTCAAGAATTTCTTAACAAGATTTAATATGGTGGTTGCTTTTATGGATTGGCCCAATCCCTCGATGGTTTTGATGGCGGCGACATCAGAGATAACTGACAACACAGATTTTAAGATGGCATTGGAATGGGATACTCCGATGGATCTTAGGGAATTTTATCATGAGGTTGAGAGGTTCCTATGGTAGAAAGATGCTAAGGTTGATAGAGAAGAAGAGGTTAACACAGTAAGGGATGGAGGATCGTCTAGAGAAGGTTTAGACAAGGACAAAGGAAGGCAGAAGGTGGATGATGGCTTCTATGGATCGAAGAGGCAAATGAGAGAAGCAAAATTCTCTTCTTATATAGATTTAAATGAGACTTTGAAGAGGATTTATTTGAATACTCGAGTACGCCTTCCATACTAGAGGTCGGCAAGGAGAGAATCCACAAATTGTGAGCGGACATCAAGGGAATATTGCTTATTCCATAAGCTAGATGGGCATGATACAAACTACTACTGGCACTTGAACGATATGGTTGAGGCATAGGTGAGGAATAATCAGTTGCCACAATATGTAAGGACCCGTCCTATGGCGTTGGAACAGGAGCGACCACTATCTGCAACAAATGGAAATGTCCTTGGATAGAAGTCATAGATCGTCATCTGTTGATCGGGATGGCATGGAATAAATAAGTAATAAACTTTACAATAAAATGGCTAAGTAACTTACACATATACGGGACTGAAGTTGGTCTATAGGCATGCGCTGAGATGATGATAAACCGTCGTGCTTGAAGGGACAACATTTGGGATTTCTTTTTTTTGGTTTTTTGGTTGTACGAACTTAAATTTAATAATTAAATACATGGATTTTAGAACACTCAAATCTGCATTAAAGTAATGAATGAAATAGGCTACTGTGACGCCCCACCTCTATAACCACGCTAGCCAAGAACACTACGGAGTAATATTGTCAACTAGCATGGAGAATAAGGCTGTTGAGGAGCGACCATCCGTGTAATTGCTTTGTGCGAGCACCGCTATGTCGGATAGTATAACATGCATTTTATTTCAAGTGGAAATTCGACATATCGATACAAACTCAAAGCTACTACACAGTGGCTATACATAATCTTCGGAAACAAATATAGAAATAAACATAACATAAATCACCCACAGACATCCATATCACAAAGGCGGAAAAAAGATATGAATATAACACATGAAAGTGTACATCGGAGTAGTGGTCAAACAAGATCCACAATAACACAAAAGAATAGTTACTAGTGCTAGACAAAAGAACATGTATACATCTAGGAGTCTATATCTCAAAGGTATACAACAAAAACTACTAATCTATGTAGTTAGCCAATAGTCAGGATGATAATCCCAGAAGTGAAGTCAAGCAGAAGCACCTGTAACATCTCGGTCTGACCCGAGTATTATCTATAAGAAAATAATAAACGGATCGGTCTAGCTATAAATATCAGATAAAATGATATAGAATAAGAGATATGACATAACATATGATAACCATAAAGCCATACTGTGATAAGTATGAAATTGAAAATCAACAAGAGGTTAATCAATATCACCAGAATCTACTCAAAGATCAAAAGGAATGTCATACTCAATATCTTCATTCACTAAAAGTAAATGACACACAAATTCACCAATGCATAAATAATGATAACTCATATCAATGGAAATCACGAAAATTGGTGAAATACAAATTCTAGAAATCATCAATGGAAATCCAGAAATCACAAAAAAGGGGGGAGGCCTATCACAAAACGGGAGCATGAAAACTCACCAACACGTGTATCACAAATGAGACGCTATCCCATGGTCGCTAACCATAGAGCCGGTGCAACGACGTAGTACAACGGTATGCCCGAGGAACCAGAAACTCGAATAGTTCGAAACAACGACGTAGTACAACGGTATGTCCGAAGAACCCGAAACTCGTAAAATTCGGAACAACGACGTAGTACAACTGTACCCCCGAAGATCCGAACTCCATAAAAACGTGGGTCGCTAGCCCACAAAAATTGGGTCGAAACCCCAAGAAATAAATAGGTCGTTAGCCTATAATAGAAATAAGACAAAACTCAATAAAACGAGGTACTGTCCCCTACGTGGACAAAGAAACACAGCATAGTGCTAGTCATAATCACAAAAATGATCATCATCGATCATCAAGAAGTGTCAATTACACTAAGCTAGTAAATATATGAGCTTAGCTTCATGTCCCATAACCACTAGCTTAACTTAAATATTTACGAACCAATTGTAAATCTCCACTAGAAAATTGTCACAAGAGATTCAATCGAATAAGTCCAAGAATTATCCGGCGAAGTAAACGTAAGCGTTTCACACCACTCATTTTACTAAGTCGTTTAATTAGATTTCTCATACGAGTGAGGTAAAGGTTTGTATATACTAGTAGATTGGAAAAACGGTTTAAGAAATGAGCGTTGTAATGAAATAGTGTTGAAATCGTTTTGACGAAAGAGCTTTGATATTTGCTACTAGTATTGAAACCTTTGTATTTTTAAAGTGACAAATCACAAAAATGATTGTAGAACAACCAATCACCAAAAATTCACATTCAAAGACGTGAATAAAATCCGAAGAAATCGATACCGAATCCATTAAAATGGATATTCCCAAAAATCCCAAAAAAAAAGAAGTCATCAAAGTCTGTACTAAATGATAACAACAAATAGGGAAATAACACGAATCGGTTAAATTTGAAAACCACACAAAAAGGCAAAAATAGGCAAAACAGCAGCAGGTCGGTCGGCCGGCTACAGAGCTCGGTCGACCAAACCCTGTTTTGGAAAAATTCTCAGGATGGTGGGTCGGTCGACTGAGCTCTGTAGCTGGTCGACCGGACCAGAGACAGAGAAGTGCTAAGCACTTTGGTAGCAGGTCGGTCGGTTGGCTAGGGAGCTCGGTCGGCCTGACCCTGTTTCCAGCACCTCCCAGCCTATCTAAGTGAGGGCCAATCTCCACCAAATTAAAATCGGACGCTAGGGGTTTATGCCAATCGACTACCCGGCGCTATAAGCTCTTCGATGCATCACAAAATCATGATCAAGGATCAAAGCTATGATTTTTAAAGATTTGGCTTTCAAAACACTAAAACTGGAATCTTCAAAAAACCAATCCAAATCAAAATCAATTGCACAAGAATAAGTGTTAGGAATTCATACCTAACAATCGAAGATAATTATAAATTAAGACGTGAGATAAAAATCTCATCTTTTCACACAAAACAATTGAAGAAGAAGCTATTGAGCAATGGCAAGACAGTCACTCTTCAATTCCAACTCAACAAGCTTGAATCAAAGCTTAAAAGAAGAACATTCCCAAAGTTAGATTTAGGAATTTCTGAAATTGGAAGGAGAAAGAGTTGGAGAAGAAGAAGGAGATGCTCACCTAAGCTTCTCTTTGGAAATTTGGAGCTAAACTTGGAGTTACAAATGGATGCTAGGGCTTGGAGTTTTAATTTCCTTTTCTTTCCACCATTTATCTCTTTAGAACTGAAAAGTAGAGGAAGAGGGAGTGAATGAAGAGGGGGTTTCAGTTTGGGGTATTAAGTTAGAACATTGGGCTGAGCCCAAACCCAAACCCAAAGTGAAAATGGTCAAATTTTTGGCTAGCTCCAAACATACCAATGTTTACAATTAAAAAGGTTGCAAACGACATTTTGAACTCAATGGGAGCGGTCTCGAGTCCTAATTCGACCGTATGCAAAAAGTAACTTTTCGGACTATAATCCGACTAACGATAAAATATTTAAATAAAATATTTAAATACTCAATCGTAAAATATGCGGGTTGTTACAGACTCCCCTCCTTAAAGAAATTGCATCCTCGCAATATTTAAGAAGAAAATATATAGTAACAACCATAAAAGCATATTCATTACAAAAGAAATTTGAAATAAGAAGTTCACCTCAAAGAGCACGAGAAAGTAAGTCTGGATGTGTTCGCTCGATGAATTCTCCAGATTCCCAAGAGCAATCCTTAGGATTTGAGGACCATTGAACTTTAACAAGCGGAACATCTTTATTTCGAAGGCGTTTGACCTCCGAAGCAATAATACGAATAGGATGTTGCTCATAAGTTAAATTAGGCGAAACTTCAATTTCTTCCACAACACCGGGCTCAAGAATAGAATCGGAATCTCGAAGGCATTTCCGTAATTAAGAAACGTGACACGCGTCATGAATAGCATGTTATCCCGTCTTTTTCAGCAAGGCCGTGATATCAAAAGATCGACTGAGAAAACCAAAGATAGCTCGTCTCAAAGATTGGTCAACTCAGCATCTCAATAAGGCAAGTTCTGTTGAAAGATTTCTCATCTAAGATCCCCTACGGAGGGGGGGTCTAGGGGGGTCCAACAACCTAAAGAATGCAGCGACTTAGCCATGTACCCGACCTATCGAGTTAAGGTTTCCAGCTACCTAGTCCCCTACAGAACAAACAGCGACCTAACATTGTCCAGGTCCCCGCGACTTAACTTCTCCAGGAGCTACATTAAGCTCACGACTTAATTGCACACTCCGATATAAGATGGCTCCGACCTAAGGACTTAACGAGATAACACGCAGGCGACTTAAGCTACAACGAAGATATCGCGACCTAAAGATGAGACAACTTAGCGACCTAAAGAAGTCTGCGACCTAGCGGCTTAGCCACATGTTCGACCTAGCGACCTAACTATTTCGCAACCTAAACCTACCGAAGCTTATCCCTATACCATATCTCCTTAAGTCCTCCCCACCGACCCAATCTCCTTAAGTCGTTCCTTACGACCTATCTCCTTAAGTCATTCCTTACGACCTAACTCCTTAAGTCGTTCCTTACGACCTAACTCCTTAAGTCGTTCCTTACATCCTAACTCCTTAAGTCGTCCCCACCGACCCAATCTCCTTAAGTCGTTCCTTGCGACCTAACTCCTTAAGTCGTCCCTACCGACTTAACTCCGATTTCACCTATAAATACTCCATCTACTCCACCTGGAAGGGGGACTGGCCCGGATTTCATGGCGTCTATACTCTGCTGATTTCTCGACTCTCCAAACACTTCAAACACAGAAGAATCTTCATCAACAGATCTACTTCATTCAACATGAATCCAAAGATCAATCCATCATCAAAGTTCAAACTTCTTTCTCTGATCGTGTTGTAATGGTAGGGTCGTGTTGTAAAAGTGTTGTAATCAAGAGATCGTGTTGTAAAAGTGTTGTAATCTTGTAAAGTGTGCTCGAAAAACATAATGCAGGATGTAAAGTGGATGTAGGCTTATTAGAAGCCGAACCACTATAAAAATCTCTGTCTTTTTTACTTTCCTGCTATTTTCTTTTTACTTTAATTCCCGTGCAAACGGGTGGTGCTTTCACTTCATCACGAGCTACACCAGGTGTTAGCGTCAAAGATATTTTTACCATTAACATAGCAGAAAATTGAATCGGTAATAAAAGGCGATAAGCCACGGAACCAATACGTTCGGTGATAGGAAATGGACCAATATATCTAAGTGCTAACTTTCCCTATTGACTGAAACATATAACACGCTTCATAGGTGAAACACGAATAAACACAAGATCTCCCACAGAAAATTCTAATTTCCTTCTTCGGTTATCGGCATAGGATTTTTGTCTACTTTGGGCTTCTTTCATCCTATGACGAATAATGTCAATCTTTTCTGTGGAATCACGAATAAAATCAGGACCTAAAACCAGCTTCTCACAGGCCTCAAGCCAACAAGAAGGAGATCGACATAGCCTTCCATAAAGTGCCTCAAAAGGTGCCATACCAATAGTAGATTGGAAGCTATTATTATAGGAAAACTCGACAAGAGAAATATGATCTTCCCAACTTCCACCAAAATCAAGAACACATGCACGAAGAAGATCTTCAAGGGTTTGATTCACACGCTCAGTTTGTCCATCAGACTGCGGATGATAAGCAGTGCTAAAATTAAGCTTCATTCCCAAAGCTTTTTGAAGACTCTTCCAAAATCCACTAGTAAACAATGGATCAAAATCACTAACAATAGAAGAAGGAACTCCATGCAATTTAACAACCTCTTTAATAAAGAGTTTGGCCAAAAGAGGAACGATTCGATTGGACCGAACGGGAATAAAATGGGCGGATTTAGTAAGTGTATCGACTATCACCCATAAGCTATCATGACCCGAACGAGAACGGGGAAGGCCATCTATAAAATCCATGGAAATTTGATCCCACTTCCAAATTGGAATTTCTAAAGGTTGTAATAACCGACCTGGCCTTTGGTGTTCGGCCTTGACAAGTTGGCAAGTCATGCAACACTTAACAAAGTTAGCAATATCAGATTTCATTCCCTCCCAATAATAAAGTCGCTTCATATCCGTGCACATTTTACTACTACTGGGATGAATGGTAAATTTAGAACTATGAGAATCTTCTAAAATGTCTTTATGAAGATTACTAATATTTGGCACGACAAGTCTACCAAATTTTGGAATACCGCCACGAGAATCAATATCGAAGTCATGCAAACCTTCAATATCAGTTTTATCCCGAAAATTTTGGCCAAGAAGAGCCAATTTGGGATCTAGCTTTTGAGCTTCAAGAATGCGGTCAAAAAGAGATGGATGAGCCTCAAGGCTACATAAAACAAGAGATGAACATAAATCGAAAACACGATCTCGAATCTCACAAGTGGATAAAACCCCGAGGTCATTCCATTCGGATATCATCATAGAAACAATCGCGTGTTGCTTGCGACTAAGTGCATCGGCAACACGATTTCCCTTTCCGAGGGTATAAAGAATATCAAGATCATAAGCTGCAAGGAACTCAAGCCAACGTTGTTGACGCAAATTAAGTTCCTTCTGAGAAAATAGATACTTCAAGGATTTATGATCGGTGTAAAGAATAAATTTTCCCCCCAAAAGATAATAACGCCAAATACGAAGGGCGAAAACAATAGCTGCGAGTTCTAAGTCATGAATGGCATATCTAGTCTCAGCAAGCTTCAATTGCCTAGAAGCATAAGCAATAACATGTTCTCTTTGCATAAGAACGGCACCCAAACCAACGCGACTAGCATCGGTATAAACAACGAAATCTTGATTCCCCTCGGGAATAACAAGAATAGGAGCATTAGAAAGGAGTTCTTTTAATTTCTGAAAAGAAACTTCACATTTAACCGACCAAATGTATTTAACACCTTTCTTTGTTAAGCTAGTAAGAGGCATGACAATTTCAAAAAAGTCTTTAATAAAACGACGATAATAGCTCGCCAATCTGAGAAAGCTACGGTTTCCGTTACACTCTCTGGTCTCTTTCAATTTTGAATTGCTTCAATCTTTGAAGGATCCATGGAAATTTTGGATTCGGAAATAATATGACCAAGAAATTTCACACGAGATTGCCAAATATGGCATTTAGAAAATTTTGCTTACAATTGATTACTCCTAAGAGTTTCCAAAACAATCTGAAGATGCTTTTCATGTTCCTCCTCGGTTTTAGAATACACAAGAATATCATCAATAAAGATGAGAACAAACCGATCGAGGAAGTCTTTGAAAACTCGATTCATAAGGTCAACGAAATAAGCCGGAGCATTCGTTAAACCAAATGGCATAACAAGCCATTCATAAGATCCATAACGAGTACAGAACGATGTCAAAGGAATGCTATCCTCTGCAATACGAAGCTGATGGAAACCGGTAGCTAAGTCTAATTGTGAGAAAACTCTAGAACCACTAAGTTGATTGAATAGATCATCAATGCGAGGTAAAGGATATTTATTTTTGATAGTAAGATCATTAAGCTTGCGGTAGTCAACGCATAGCCTAAGTGTACCATCGGATTTCTTCACAAATATAGCCGAAGCTCCCCAAGGAGAGGAACTAGAGCGAATAAATTGCTTCGTCTCCAATTCGGATAATTGTTTGCACATCTTCTCATTCTCCTTATTGGACATGCGATAAGGAGGACGAGTAATAGGTTGAGCTCCAGGAATGAGATTAATTCTGAACTCAATTGCTCGCTTAGGTGGTAATCCTAAAACGGGCTCAAATATGTCGGAAAATTCACGAACAACATGAATAAGAGAAATAATATCTTCCTCATCATCATTATCGTCATCATGAGGATTTAAAGAATATAAAGATGCAACCAAGCTGGAATCCGAATCTTTAAGATTAATAGAAATCTGCTTAACAGATTGAGGATGTCGAAGATGAATAGTCCACTCAGGACATAGAATTTGGGCTTCATAGCGGTTAAGCCAATCCATTCCCAAAATCATTCCAAAGCCAAGGTAACGCATAACATGCAAATCGGCACGGAAAGAGTAATCACACAAAATAATTTCGACATCTTTGCACAATAAACTGATCGTTGCGGATCCACCAACCGGATTTGCAATTCTCAATGAAGTCATTAAACACGAAACATCCAAAGAAAAGGTATCAACAAGTTCTTTTGATGTAAAAGAATGGGACGCACCCGTATCAAAAAGAACTCGAATAGGATGATCACGAAATAAAACAATGACATCAAGGATAGAATGAGAAATACCTTGACCACGAGATGTGTTGCCAGGGGATTGAGCAACATTAAGCTTTTCCTCCTCCCTATTTTGAAGTTTGGGACAAGAAGATAAATAATGATCCGAACTTTTGCAATAGCGACAAAAGAGAGGTTTCAGACATCTATTGACATAATGGTCTCTAGAACCACAATTGTAGCATTTCCCACTATTAGGGGCAGAAGCCTTTGCTACCGGAATTGCTTGCTTCCCTTTTTTATTGGGATAAGACCCTTAGAACTTAATAGGCCTTTTCTTGTTGTTGTTGAATTTTGGTTTGGCACCCACAACATCAGCATCACTCTCCCTATCTTCCTCTTCAAGCCGAAGAGCGATACCAACAAGTTGATCAAAAGAAACATCTAGCTTTAGAAGTAATGGCTTCTTGAGATTTTTGTTCAAGCCATAGACGAATCTCTGATTTTTCTTCAATGGGGTATTAATGTATTCAACCCCGTATTTAGAAAGAGATTCTAAAGACGCAACATAGTCTGTCACAGAGGATTCACCTTGAACAAGGTCAATGAAACGGCGAGCCAAAATCACCTTCTCAGCTTCTGGCACAAATTTTAATTCGAAGCGTTCCCGAAATTTCTCCCAAGTAAGATCCGCTTCATTTATTTCAGAAATCAGAAGCTCATACTAATCTAATGCTCTCTCTTGGAGCATATTAGAGGCCACCTGAACATGGTGAAGATCAACAAGATTCATGCGAGAAAAGATTCGTTCGCATGATCTTAGCCAAGCCTAGATTTCAATAATGGTTTCAGAACCTTTAAATGGCTTCCCATCCAAGTTGGTATAATCGTTGCACAAGCGTGCAAATCCAGACTTAGGGTGAGTAGGTTCTGGATTAGAACCGGCTGCTTGAGCATTCTTTACTAGATCAAGAAGCTGCTGGGCAGACATAAAAAATCCATCCTGGGGAGTAGCACTAGATTGACTGGCGCTGGGACGACCAGGTCTAACCATTTCTCTTCCTTTAGAAAGAAAGAAAGAAGAAGAAAAAGGTTACTCACGAAATGAATATCAAGCAATCTTGATAGATAAAATAAGGAATCATAAAGAAAATAGGATGAATCGGTACGAAGACTAGAATTAAATCCTAAGGCACGACTCCTAAGATGGACTTAGGACGATAATCCTTGATAAATTATTCTATATTGTTCCGAAGTTTTGCTCCGATACCAAGCTGGGACGCCCCACCTCTATAACCACGCTAGCCAAGAACACTACGGAGTAATGTTGTCAACTAGCATGGAGAATAAGGCTGTTGAGGAGCGACCATCCATGTAATTGCTTTGTGCGAGCACCGCTATGTCGGATAGTATAACATGCATTTTATTTCAAGTGGAAATTCGACATATCGATACAAACTCAAAGCTACTACACAGTGGCTATACATAATCTTCGGAAACAAATATAGAAATAAACATAACATAAATCACCCACAGACATCCATATCACAAAGGCGGAAAAAAGATATGAATATAACACATGAAAGTGTACATCGGAGTAGTGGTCAAACAAGATCCACAATAACACAAAAGAATGGTTACTAGTGCTAGACAAAAGAACATGTATACATCTAGGAGTCTATATCTCAAAGGTATACAACAAAAACTACTAATCTATGTAGTTAGCCAATAGTCAGGATGATAATCCCAGAAGTGAAGTCAAGCAGAAGCACCTGTAACATCTCGGTCTGACCCGAGTATTATCTATAAGAAAATAATAAACGGATCGGTCTAGCTATAAATATCAGATAAAATGATATAGAATAAGAGATATGACATAACATATGATAACCATAAAGCCATACTCTGATAAGTATGAAATTGAAAATCAACAAGAGATTAATCAATATCACCAAAATCTACTCAAAGATCAAAAGTAATGTCATACTCAATATCTTCATTCACTAAAAGTAAATGACACACAAATTCACCAATGCATAAATAATGATAACTCATATCAATAAAAATCACGAAAATTGGTGAAACACAAATTCTAGAAATCATCAATGAAAATCCAGAAACCACAAAAAGAGGGGAGGCCTATCACAAAACGGGAGCATGAAAACTCACCAACACGTGTATCACAAATGGGACGCTATCCCATGGTCGCTAACCATAGAGCCGGTGCAACGACGTAGTACAACGGTACGCCCGAGGAACCAGAAACTCGAATAGTTCGGAATGACGACGTAGTATAACGGTATGCTCGAAGCACCCGAAACTCGTAAAATTCGAAACAACGACGTAGTACAACGGTACGCCCGAAGATCCGAAATCCATAAAAACGTGGGTCGCTAACCCACAAAAATTGGGTCAAAACCACAAGAAATAAATAGGTCGTTAGCCTATAATAAAAATTAGACACAACTCAATAAAACGAGGTACTGTCCCCTATGTGGACAAAGAAACATAGCATAGCGCTAGTCATAATCACAAAAATGATCATCATCGATCATCAAAAAGTGTCAATTACACTAAGCTAGTAAATATATGAGCTTAGCTTCATATCTCATAACCACTAACTTAACTTAAATATTTACGGAGCTCGGTCGGCCGAACCCTGTTTCTAGCACCTCCCAGCATATCTAGGTGAGGGCCAATCTCCACCAAATTGAAATCGGACGAGCAATGGACGCTAGGGGTTTATGCCAATCGACTATCCGGCCCTATAAGCTCTTCGATGCATCACAAAATCATGATCAAAGATCAAAGCTATGATTTTTAAAGATTTGGCTTTCAAAATAGTAAAATTGGAATATTCACAAAATCAATCCAAATCAAAATCAACTGCACAAGAATAAGTGTTAGGAATTCATACCTAACAATCGAAGATAATTATAGATTAAGATGTGAGATAAAAATCTCACCATTTCACACAAAACAATTGAAGAAGAAGCTACTGAGCAATGGCAAGACAATCACTCTTCAATTCCAACTCAACAAGCTTGAATCAAAACTTAAAAGAAGAACATTCCCAAAGTTAGGTTTAGGAATTTCTGAAATTGGAAGGAGAAAGAGTTGGAGAAGAAGAAGGAGATGCTCACCTAAGCTTCTCTTTGGAAATTTGGAGCTAAACTTGGAATTACAAATGGATGCTAGGGCTTGGAGTTTTAATTTCCTTTTCTTTCCACCATTTATCTCTTTAGAACTGAAAAGTGGAGGAAGAGGGAGTGAATGAAGAGGGGGTTTCAGTTTGGGGTATTAAGTTAGAACATTGGGTTGAGCCCAAACCCAAACCCAAAGTGAAATTGGTCAAATTTTTGGCTAGCTCCAAACATACCAACATTTACACTCAAAAAGGTCGCAAATGACATTTTGAACTCAATGGGAGGGGTCTCGAGTCCTAATTCGACCGTATGCAAAAAGTAACTTTTCGGACTATAATCCGACTAACAATAAAATATTTAAATAAAATATTTAAATACTCAATCATAAAATATGCGGGTTGTTACAGCTATGGTTGTCCCAACTGAAGAGACAGCAATAACCACAAGGTGCGAGTCCCTTCGTCGGAAAGCAACAGGATGGTCTCGTACGTCATAGATTAAGTCCTTTATTGAGGAATCGAGGCCGAAAAATAAAACTCCATAAATCGCATTATGTTTCGACCGGAGAGAAGGAACCGGAGTGTAAGAAGTAGGCCGCTTCATTGGAAAGCAACAGTATGGACTTGCTTATCGTTGTGACATCCTCACCGAAGAGTGAATAGGGTCTGACAAGGGTTTGAAAAGACTTAGGTCGTCCTTGAGAGGCCATGATTCATACTTACATCGCTATATGTCCCGTTCGAGTGAAGGAGGTAGGTCGCTTTGCCGAAGAGTAACAGGATCGGTCCACTCATCATTAAGTTTGGATTGAACTTAGCAAGGATCCAAAGAGACTACAAATCGCCTGACGAGGCCATGAACCCGACTATCGGTCCGGAGAGACTATGAACTTGACTGTTGGTCTGACGAGACCTTGATATCGATGAATGATTCGGTGAAATCATGGATTTGACTATCGATGGATTATGGACTTTGTGCTTATGGTAAATCAAAACACTCTCCCACTACAAGGCATGTTTTGTGGGGAAAGTGCTAACCCGCCTTTTGATAAGGCAGTATACTGGTGGATTTAACTATCTCATGATCATTAGGGTAGGAAGCCCGGAGGGATGATTATCAAGTTTGGAAATCAGATATAAGTAAGACTATGGATGATAGTCAAGCGAAGTTAGACGAATGACGTCCCAGAATTGGCTAAGTACGGCTTTGTACTTTCCCTAGGCAGACTATCAGATCGTAATCCTTCCCATAGGCAGGCGATCGGATCGTAATACTTCCCTTGGCAAATGATTGGATAGTAATCACCATGGTTATGGACACTCAACTCAGCAGTTCAACTTATCAAAGTTTCATCGATATTTCCAGAAAAATATGCAGGCGGCCACGTAAATAAACTTAAGAAACGTGAAGCCAACATCACAACGGATCCACTGGAACGGTCGTAGGCCCTACATGGCCATCTTGACCGATCGGTACCTATCACTCATACTTGGGAGTTGGGCCACAAAACCTTTCGGATGACCTCATCTACTCCATGAGATTCTACCTGTGAAATTTCAAGGAGATATTCAGTTGTCTTCCCTATAAATACATGATCATTGACTTAGGGAAAGGGATATTCGGCTTCCTTTTAGTTCTTCTTCTCTTTGGCTCTTTTACCTACACTGTACTTTACCATTTTTAATATTCAGATTCAAATCATTGTAACTGTAATCAACGGTATAGATAAAAGAAAAAACATTTAGTATGAACGTAGACCGAAATACGTCGAACCACTATAAATTCTCATGTTCGTTTGCTTTTGTGCTTTTTAATCTGTGATCTGTGCATTTAATTCTCTATTCGGATGTTGGCACCATTTTTGACGCTAACAAAACCCATCCTCGCTACTGCCACATTTGAACCGCCTCTAATTTACAGCTCTTCTGTTGGCTTGTTTTCTACTGTCCACTCCTATATTGCTCAGCTTACAAATTTGTTGATTTCAAATGTAAAGGTCTCTTACTACAATTTGTGCCTTGTTTAGTTGAGGAGGATTTGTGTTCTTTTTCTTGTTTATTTCTATAAGAGAATGAGACAAGTTACAATAGTTTCAGAACATAATAAGTATATACGAGACTCAGCAGCATCCATGCATCTCAACGGTTCAATCAAATCTCAATGGCTCGCATTCATGCTCAATTTACAAAGGAATATAATGGACACGGGCCGCTAATCTGGAAGCCCACTCTAGCTTATATCATTGTATATATATACATCATGCATTGTGTAATGTAAACAACTTATTCTGTATCAAATCATAATTGAGATCAATAAAAGTTTTTCATTTCAGCATTTCAATTTAAAAATCTTTTATGGTATCAGAGCCTACATTTGCTTAACAACATTGTGCCTTGCCATAATCTCATCAGAAACAATCTCATCATCTGAGAATAGGTTGCACGTCTAAATCTCATCAGATCATAGATCATCACCTGAGATTCAAGAATTCTTTACTGTTCTTATCATTTGATTACTGTGTCGTGCCAAGCCAGGAGGTGTCAGAACTCATCACCCACCACCCAACTGGCCGCATCAGTTCTCATCAAAGAAATTCATCAATAACAGAAATTACCTGATTTGTATCAGATAAAAAGGTGAATTAGAGAAATCTATTCATCATTTTCACCAGTATATCCCACTTATCCCTGTTCTTGATTCTTGATTCAACTGTATTATCATGGCTGATGAGAATGCTGCTGCATCATCAACCTCTGCGCTAAGAACCACTCCAAGAACCAATCAGACACAATCTAATATCACCCAAGAACTCATGAATTCCATCACCAAAACGCAAAGTCAAGCATTCACTGTCCAGTTGAAAGAATCAAATTACTTGCTGTGGAAATTCCAAATGGAAACTACAATCAAAGGATATGGAATTAAAGATCATGTTCTTGGAAGCATAAGTGTTCCACCCAAATTCACTGCAGATCAAGATGGAAAACTCATAAGCAATAAAGATTATCTAACACATCAGAGACAATACAGCTTGACCAGTTCATGGTTGTTATCATCAATCAATGCAAATCCGTTGCCATAAATCGTTGGATGCAAAACAACACATGAAATATGGCATACTATTGAACAAGTGTTCAGTTCTCAATCTGCTGTAAGAATCATGCAGTATAAAAGACAAATGCGTCACTTAAAGAAGGATAATCTAAGTATGAGGGAATATCTATTAAAAAGTAAAACAATATGTGATCAACTTTCTTCTGCTGGACAAAAATAATCTAACACGGAGCAAGTCCTATCCATATTAAATGGCCTTGATGAAGAATATGAGTCAGTGGTGGCAGTAATATCTTCTAATGAAGTATTACCATCACTACAATATGTACATTCAATACTTCTTTCTCATAAGGGTAGATTAGAGCAAAAGATGTCAACCAACTCAGATTACTCAATCAATTACATTGCTAACAGCAGAAACAGAAATCAAGAAAGCAACAATGCAGCAAGAAATCAACATAACAATAATTAAAGAGGTGGTCAGTACAATATAGGCCCAGGGGCAGAGGAGGCAAGCAGAACTATAACAACCGACCATGATAACAAATATGTGAAAAATATGGGCACACAACAAGTAAATGTTATTTCAAATTCGATGCTAATTTCATTCCATCTCAACAAAGCAGTAATAGTTCAAAAGCTTCAAATCCTAGTGAAAACTTGGTTAATATTCAAACAGAAGTCAAAACTGAAAAAAGAAGTGATGACAGATCCAAGATTTAAGACATACATGATATAGTTGGTATCCTGACTCAGGGGCTACCAATCATGTAACAAACAATCTGAGCAATTTAAATCTTGGCAATAGGGAATACAAAGGTACACAATTACTATATTTAGGGAATGGTAAACCAATTCATATTTCTCACACTGGTAATGCAAGCTTAAGAGGTATAAGACAATTTTACCTCAACAATTTACTGAGGGTCCCACTTATTAAGAAGAATTTAATGAGCGTGTCACAGTTTTCCAAAGATAACAATGTTTACTTTGAGTTTTATCCAAATCAATGCTTTGTAAAAGACATACTAACAAGGGAAACTCTCTTGCGGGGTAAAGAACATAAGGGATTGTACAAATTTGACGTTGCAAATCCAAGACATGATGATCATAAGGAAAATTGGTGTCATATTTTTGAATTAAAAACTGATGATAGTAGTAAAAGTATTGATACTTGGCACTGTAAACTTGGTCACCCCAGTATAAGAATTTTAAAGCATGTTGTAAATAATTGCAGTGACATCTCTGTCAGTAAAATTCCAATTTCTTATAATTGTACATTCTATCAAATGGGTAAAAGTCATAAGCATGCATTTTCAGACTCTGAGACTGTTTATCATAGACCATTGGAATTAACTGCTACTGATCTATGGGGTCCAGTCCCAATATGCAGTGATTATGGTTATAAATATTATATCTCATTCATTATTGCATACTCTAGAAATGTATGGATATATTTCTTGAAGGCAAAGTCTAAAACTAACAATGCAGTAATGCAGTTTGTAGCTAATGCAGAAAGACGGACAGGCTATCAGGTAAAAATTATTCAAACAGATGGTGGAAAAGAATTTCTACCACTGAAAGATTATTTTCAAAGAAAAGGAATCATACAAAGGACCACATGTCCTTGCACTTCTGAACAAAATGGTCTTATAGAAAGAAAACATAGGCATGTTGTAGAAACTGGCCGATGCTTTCTTCACAGCAGTCTATCTGATTAATAGACTACCCACAAAGGTATTGAACTATAAGAGCCATTGGAAATACTAACTAAAGTCAAGCCTGACTATCAAAACTTAAAAGTATTTGGACGTCTATGCTTTCCTTACTTAAGAACTTACAATAAGCATAAGTTAGAATTTAGGTCTTAACCCTGTACATTCTTAGGCTATGCATCAAATAAAAAGGGGTTCAAGTTTCTTGATAGCAAAGTAAGAATATTTATATCAAGACATGCAATCTTTAATGAACAATAATTTCCTTTTAGTAACGTAGCAATCAAGACATCTGATAAAATATATAATGCTAGATACTCTTTACCTCCAATAACTCCTTTTTCTGAAGAGTTAGCCTCTAATTGCACTACTGATAATGAGGGAAGAGATAATCTCAGTACTAATCTCTTCAAGTCAGCAAGTGAAACAGGGCAAGAGCAAGGCAACATTTTTGAAAGATCAAGTAACCTTCCTCTACCCAACACTAGTCAACAGTCTGACACATGTCAAATATTAAGTGATACTCTATCACTCAATACTCAACAAGGTGTCACTGAAGACAACAGTGATCAATCTGCTGTAAACACTGGACATCACAAGATAACAAGGGCCAAGAATGGCATATTTAAACCAAAAATCTATAATGTTGTGTCAGACTGCACTGAGCCAAGTACTTATCAACAAGCAGTACATGATACTAATTGGAGAACAACCATGAAGGAAGAGTACAAGCACTAATGAAGAACAAAACTTGGAATCTTGTACCCTTACCAACACATAAAAACATAATTGGATGCAAGTGGACATACAGGATTAAAAGGAATCCAGATGGTTCAGTTCTTAAGTACAAAGTAAGACTAGTGGCAAAAGGGTATTCACAACAGAATGGATTTGACTTCAATGAAACATTTTCTCCTGTTGTAAAACCCTCAACCATTAGGATTATTTTAACTATTTCTTTGCACAAGAACTGGACTATCAGACAACTAGATGTTAATAACACATTTCTCAATGGTATCTTGCAGGAGGAGGTATACATGGAATAGCCACAGGGATTCACTGAGAAAGGCAATGAAAATCTTGTATGCAGACTAAACAAAGCTATCTATGAATTCAAGCAAGCACCAAGAGTGTGGTTCGAAAAGCTAAAGTCGACACTTGCTAAGCTTGGATACAACCCAACAAAATCAGACAATTCTTTATTCCTTAGATTCTCAAATGATAGTATTATATATGCACTGATTTATGTTGATGATTTTATTATCACAGGCAACAATAAGTCAGAAATTGAAAAGACTGTACAGTTTCTACACAGAGAATTTACAATCAAAGATTTGGGAAACTTGAACTACTTTCTTGGAATTGAGGTTAAAAGACTACCAAACAATGAAATACAGTTGAATCAAAAGAAATACATCACAGAGATTTTAGTAAGAGCCAACATGGATAAAGCAAATCCGCTGCCTACACCCATGACAAGTAACTTGCATCTATCAAAACACAAAGGTGAATTCATATCCAATGATAAGCAGTACAGAAGCATAGTTGGTGCACTACAGTATGCCACAATAACAAGACCAGACATCTCTTTCAGTGTGAACAAGGTTAGTCAGTTTATGCAACAACCATTAGACGAACACTGGAAAGCGTTCAAACGTATTCTAAGATATCTCAAGGGTACACTGGATCAAGGTCAAATCATGCAATCAAGCAAATCACTGAATATTAATGCCTATGCAGACTCAGATTGGGCCATTGACTATAATGATAGAAAATTTATTGCTGGTTACTGCATTTTTCTAGGAAAAAATCCAGTATCTTGGTGTGCTAAAAAACGATCAACAGTATCTAGATCAAGTACCGAAGCTGTGTACAGAAGCATTGCCAGTACAGCATCAGAAATCATATGGATACAATCGCTACTAACTAAATTAAAAGTTAATACTAACAGCAAGGCAACAATTTGGTGTGACAACATTAGTGCAATATCACTCACAACCAATCCTGTTCTGCACTCTCGAACCAAACACATGAAACTTGACATTTATTTTATTAGAGAACAGGTAATGAAAGACAATATTAGGGTAAGTTACATACCTTCAACTTTCCAAAAGGATGATGTGCTCATTAAACATCTTTCAAGACAAAGCTTCACGAAGTTCAGACGAGAACTAAACGTTGATGTTGCTGACGTCAATCAAAGATCTCAAGTCCCAGTATACATACCAGAGGCTGTTCAAGAGCTTGACGAAGGCAAGCAACTCAGAAAAACCTCAACTTGAAGTCGCTCGCAACATTTTTCATCTATTTTTCCATACTCTTTGCTCAAGTCGCAGCCTTTAACTCATCTGAATAGAGATAAGGGAAGAGAAAGGCTATCATATCTAAGTTCGTCTCTAATTCATCAAATTTCCTTCATGTATTTTTCGATGGAAACCGATCTCCTTTCTCTCAAGCAAACCCTAGCCGACATTGGGTTTGAGGGGGGAATATAAGAGAATGAGATAAGTTACAATAGTTTCAGAACATAATAAGTATATACGAGACTCATAATTGAGATCAATAAAAGTTTTTCATTTCAGCATTTCAATTCAAAAATCTTTTAATTTTAGAGGTTTTCGAGGTGATATTAATTTCTTCTATGAAACATTATATTCTGAAGTCATGCCCATTCACTTTTTATATTCTCTAGCTTATTTTCTTGCATGTTCTGACCGCAGGTAAGCATTTGTTATCTAAACATGTACATTTTCTTTCCTCTATATTAACGAATAGAACTTTGGCTGCAATTTAGCCAGATAGTTACTTTGTTATATCAGTTTAATTACAAATTGATCAAGTTCTGTGATAAAACAATTCCAAAATTGCTTCTGTTCCTCTTTAAATTTTGCAAGCAGGATCATCAGCGCTTTTTGGACCGCTAACTTTTCTAGTGCATACTGTTAAATCTTTAGCAATCGTGAGGTACACTAATGGAGTTGAATAAACCCTATACCCAAGTAAAAGGAGATATCAACAAATGTAAGCTCCATGATTAACAAAGTCACGTGATACCGTCACTAGATCCAAACGTTTCATTATTAAACCCATTCGCTGCCAAGGCTAAGGCCTACAGTTCTATTCTCTGCAAATTCCTAATGCTAAGATAAATGCATTGGATTTTATCAGCTAGTGGATATATTCATATTCTAGAAGACTATGAAAGAGCACATGGGGCAGTTCAATATAACCAACTTTACTTCTCCGTTTCTTTTATTTGCAACTATTACATGGCTGAGGATGAAAACATTTGCAATCATGCAACATATAATGGACTATCCATCCCAATTTATTTGACTATCTATCTCAATTTCATCTGACAGTCTGTCTTAACTTCAAAGGTCTATCCCTATTATATTTATGTGGACAACCCATCTCATATGTGTAAATATACATATTATCTATCCCAATCATACGGACTGACCATCAAACATGGTTTAACTATCTAAAATTATGTGGACTATCCATTACACATGTTTTATTCATTTTAAACTATGTGGACTATATATCGCACATATCATAGTTTTTTTCGGTTGACTATAAATCCTTCATTAACCTTATAAAATTATCCATCTCAGACATTACATGGACTATCCATCACATATTCCACAGTTTTCCTAGAATGACTATGAACTCATTACATATCAATTTAACTCATAATTAATCTTATTCACCCAAGTGCCCAACCTATGCTATTTGTATTGCCAATTAGGTTGACAACCCTAAAATTTATAACATGTCATAATAATCACATGCATTGCTTCATGTCAATGCCACCTATTCCAATATCGCAAACAAATGTAAAGTAATACCACATATTGTTAATGTCGAATGTCATGAGAATGTCGTATATCGGTGGCATTGTCGTAGTGATTATAAAAACTATTTTGTTTCTATTAAAATCAATTTCTTTTTACCAACTCTTATTCCTTATCAAATATCTATTAGTTGAAAACAAACTTTACCAATTTCTTTTCAAAAAATTATCGCAAATTTGTTTTATACTTCCAAAATTTAAAATCGACTTGATTAATTAATACCCTTAATTAATATTAGTTCAAATGCTTTTCTAGAAAAATAAATTCATATAAATTCATAAACACTTGGGGGAAAAATCGCCAAAATTCATCAAAAATCAAAATTGATATATTAATTCATCTACAAAAATTTCGGGTCCAAAAATAATTATTTTTACAATTAAAACCCACAACAAACACTATTTCCTCTTTAGAATATTCATAAAATATTTATCCCAACTTGGAAAATTATGAATTTAAAACATATCTCCAAAATAATATTTTACACAACATACTAGAAAATCAAATTGAATATTGATCTAAAACTTAGGTTTCACAATTAAAATCCGTTTCAATAATTTCATAAAAATTCCATAAATCATTATTCTATCCAAAAAATGCTATAAAAAATCATAACATGATAACATCATCATAATCGATTCGGAAATTATCCATAACCGAAATCAAGAATAAATAATAGAGATGGTTAACAATTATTCACATTAAATTGGATGATGGAGTTGGGATTTAATGGAAATTTAGTTTCCTTAAGATTTGCCCTTTGAATCCCTTCTCTACCTTGCTTGGTGATCGGCCTATCCCTTTTGATCGTTTTTAATTGTAAAAATGAGGAATGAACGAGAGAGCAAGGGTATAAGTATAAAAGGAAGGTCTATTCTTGTTCTGACCTTCTCATTATTCTTTCTTATGTTAAGTTTCAAACAATCTTATTGGCTAATTAGTTAAGACCGGACCTTGTTAATTATCAAATCTCATCCCCATGTCCCACTACATTATTTTATTTACTCAATTCAATTAAATCTCCTGAATAATGTTAAACTAAAATTTAGGGTGTTATAGTTATGCACTCTGGTCTTTCTCGAAACATCTTGACCAAAAATGTTTAACCAAAAATATTATTTTATATTGTGATTAATTACTTGTAATTGCAACTATATGTAACTATAACCATATAACATTTTATTCATGGATTTTCTTATTAATATACTTTAAACTAATTACTTAACTAATTATATCATAATATAACAAAGTATATAAAGAAAATAAACACTTTTAGTACGAACAAGATTGATTGCAGAGTTAAGCATAGGTAACAAATTATATAATTGCCCCTAAGACATACCGCTAACTCTCTCACTAGATTTGTAGAAAATAATGGATCAATGTGTTATTCTTCAAATGGATTGACTCTACAGAGATTGTTGGGATTTAAAATCGATCTATGAAACAATGTTTCAAGTTGAAGTTAAAGGTGGTGAAGGTTAGTTCTTGGAAGCTCTTAGGAATTAAGAAGTATCAAAGGCAAAATGAAAATGAAGCAAAAATTTAGCTAAGTATCAAACCTATATATATGATTCAGTTTTAATGGATCGGTATCAACCCGTCAAATGGATTACTTTAAAAAATGAAAATTAGGGAATAGTGGAAAATAAACCTAACTATGGACTGGAAAAACTATCAAAAACTTCTCGCCGATGAACAAAGTCTTTTGATGATAAGGTTGAGTATTTATATCCACCAAGGAGACGTGATTTGATTATTGTGAGGAATAAAGTGCTAATATACTTAGTGAAGATGTAATTATTCATGAAAACATATCTTGAACCAGAGGCATCTTGAGAAAATCCGGATTTGGTCATTTATCTCAATTCAAAGCATAATGTGTGTTCATGGAAGAATACTTTGGAGGAAAGTATTATTTGGTATATGGATCAAATGACATTTCAATGAAATTAGACTATGAAATAATGAAGCAATGAATTTTGAATTTGAAGGCGATCCAAACAATTTTCTTCCTACCAAAATGTATAACACAAAAATTTAGCTCCAAATGTTCGCTCTTTTAGTAGCTCTAAAATTTCCCACTTTTAGTGGTTTTACCATTTTATTTTCATTTATAGGGTTCAATGTTGATAAATCGGTTATTTTATTTTAGACTACCCAAAGAAATTCCCTCCCCCATCTCGATCTTCATCATCCTAATTATCCCCGATCTCGTCTTAGGGTTTGGGTTCGAGCATTACGCCACCACTTTGACAACGACGCAAACATCAGGCCCCACAATAATGATATCCCACACACAAATCCTATAAATCCATTAACACGCCTTTTAATTGGATGGATCTCATGGTCATCAAGGCAGGTGCCTAGAGGGATGATTATCATGTTTTGAAATCAGATATAAGCAAGGCTATGGATGATGGTCAAGCAGATCCAAACAAATAGTGTGCCACAGTTGGCTACGTATGGTGTGGTACTTTACCTAGTCAGGCGATCAGATCGTAATCCTTCCTATATGCAAGCAATCAGATCATAATCCTTCACATAAGCAGATGATCAGATTGTAATACTTCTCTTATGCAGGCGACTAGATTGTAATACTTCTCTTATGCAGGTGATTGGACCATAATCCTTCCCACAGGAAGGTGATCGGATCGTAATACTTCCCTAGGCAGGCAATCAGATCATAATCCTTCCCCTAGGAAGGTAATCGGATCGTAATGACTATAGCTATGGACACTCAACTCAGCAGTTCAATTAATCAAAGATTCATCGATATCTCTAAGAAACATGTAGGTGACTATGCACACAAACTTCAAAAACACGAAGCCAGCATCAAGATAGACCCGCAAGAGCAATCGTAGGCGCTACATGGCTATCTTAACTGATCGGTACCTATTGCTCAAACTTGGAAGCTGGGCCACGAACTTCTTGGATGACCTCGTCTACTCCATGAGATTTAATCTATGAAATTTTAGGAAGATATTTAGTCATTTTCCCATATAAAAATAGGATCATTGGCTCAGGGAAAGGGATCTTTGGCTTCCATTCGGTTCTTCTTCTCTTTGGCTCTCTTACCTACACTACACTCTACCATTTTATTACCCAGATTCAATTCATTGTAATTGCAATCAATAGTATAAATAAAAGGAAAAACATTTGGAGTAGAAGTAGGCCAAAGTACGTCGAATCGCTAAAAAATCTCATGTTCATTTACTTTTTTGCTATTTATTTTGTGATATGTGCATTTAATTCTCTGTTAGAGTGTTAGCGTCATTTTTAACACTAATACTTTAGTGCTTCCACTAAGAGTACTTGCACCCATGGATTTGGAAGCTTTGATAATTAAATCTTGGAATCAATGGCTAGGAAATCAACAAGGAGGCCATTGGAAGATGAGATTACCATCGGGTAAGTCGGGAGGCTTTCTCAGGAGCTGGAGCTAATCAACCCTTTCTCTACATCACTCGAAATGAGATAAAGACTATGATGGAGGCAATGGAGGAGCAGATGATAAAGAGGCACGAGGAGACGATGTAGAATTTTCTCAGGAAAATTGGATGGGATGGAATAGTGGGAGCTTCTGGAACACAAAACCAAGGATTAGGAGCGGTAAGGGCTATTGGCAATTTGGACCAGGGGAATGGAGCAGCAAGAGCTGTTGGAAATCAGAACCGAAAGCATGAGAATGAAGCCAATGGTCAGGAGATCGTAGCAGAGCAGCCGACGGCAGCCCTCAGCCAACACTAAGGGATCGATGTCGATTTCCCCAGAGGGGTCGATACCGATTTCCCCAAGGCTTAGGGACATCCCCCAGATCAGGTCGGCTCATATGTCGGTAATAAAGTGGTCGATGCTATGCGGTTTGATGTAGATCAGAATGCGGATGAACATTCGAAGGAGTATGTTTCGGAATACCTTCACGAAGTCGTGGGGCATGTCGGTAATATGGATTTCATGCTATATTTGGATGGCAGTGACAGGTTTGCAGAAATGATCAGAAAAGCTGTGAGAGGAGGATTGTGAATAGGGATTTGGAAGATGTTAATAGAAGTCCTTTCACTCCTAATATAATGCATGCAAGGAGTCCACCGGAGTTTAAGTTACCAACACTGGAAACATATGATAGAAAAATGGATTCTACTGTTCATCTGATGAGGTATATGAGGCATACATAAGTGTTGGAAGGCATCGGAGGAAGTGATGGCATGATATTTACCCTTGTACTTGGTAGATATAGTTTCACCATGGTTTAGGAAATTGGAGAATGGTTCCATTGGTACTTAGATAGAGTTGGTGGATAAATTCATGAGGTAATTTCAGGTCCACATCAAGACACCCAAGAATGTGATGACCTTGATGAAGCAGAGGGTTGGAGAATCCTTCAAGAATTTCTTAATAAGATTTAATATGGTGGTTTCTTGGATGGACTGGCCCAATCCCTCGATGGTTTTGATGGCAGCGACATCAGAGATAACCGATAACACGGATTTTAAGGTGGCACTGGAATGGGATACTCCAATGGATCTTGATGAATTTTATCATGAGGCTGAGAGGTTCCAACAAAAGAAAGATGCTTAGGCTGATAGAGAAGAAGAGGTTAACACGGTAAGGGATGGAGGACTGTCTTGAGAAGGTTTAGACAAGGACAAAGGAAGGCAGAAGGTGGATGATGGCTTCTATGAATCTAAAAGGCAAAGGAGAGAAGCAATAACCGCAAGGTGCGAGTTCCTTCGTCGAAAAGCAACAAGATGGTCTCGTACATCATATATTAAGTCCTTTATTGGGGAATCGAGGCCGAAAAATAGAACTTTGTAGATCGCGTTATGTTTCGACCGGAGAGAAGAAACCAGTGTGTAAGAAGTAGGCCGCTTCGTTGGAAAGCAACAATATCTACTTGCTTATCGTTGTGACATCCTCATCGAACAGTGAGTAGGGTCTAACAAGGGATTGAAAAGACCTAGATCGTCCCCGAGAGTCCATGATTCATATTTACATCGTTATATGTCCCATTCGAGTGAAAGGGGTAGGTTGCTTTGCCGAAGAACGACAGGATCGGTCCACTCGTCGTTAAGTTTGGATTGAACTTACCAAGGATCCAAAGAGACCACGAATCGGCCCGGCGAGGCCATGAACTCGACTATCGGTCCGGAGAGACTATGAACTTGACTGTTGGTCCAGAGAGACCTTGGTATCGACGAATGATTCGATGAGATCATGGATTTGACTATCGATGGATTATGGACTTTGGGATTATGGTAAATCAAAACTCCTACCGCAAGGCATGTTTTGTGGGGAAAGTGCTAACCCACCTTTTGGCCAGGCAATATATCGATGAATTTAACTAAATGGATCTCATGCTCGTTAGGGCAGGAAGCCCGGAGGATGATTATCAGGTTCGAAAATCGGATATAAGCAAGACTATGGATGATAGTCTAGCGGAGTTAGACGAATGACGTCCTAGAATTGGCACTACAACAAAACAGCCATTTTACAACGGACCATGTCCGTCGTAATATGGATTTCGCAACGGGCATGAGCCCGTTGTATTAGGCCTTGTTGTAATAGGTCGATCATATTTACACCTTTTTACAACGGCTAATGTCCGTTGTAACACACCTTTTTACCACGGGCAATGCCCATTGTAATACATGATATTGCAACGGTTTCTGACCTTGCAAAATAAATGCAAATTTTAATAAAAAATTACAGCGGCATACATCCATACCAATAATGAATGATTTAACGAGTAATAAATATTATCATAAAACAACCAAAATCACATACGGAAAGACTAAAAGCTAGAATCATAAAATTCCAACACATTCCAAAAAGTTAGATAAGTTCACATTGACATAGTTCTAATATACACTGTTTTTCATTTATTTAGTTCTCTACCCAATTCTCTACCCAGTTCTCTGCACCATTTCCCCAGCTGTCTCTATTCTCTGCACCATTTCACATTTACAAACAAACCACCCACCACAGTCATCACTTCCTCCATATTTAACTAACTACTCCCTCATTTGTGCATTTCCCTTCTGCACACTTTAAACATTGCACTACCCAAACCACTTCGCTACTTAGTTAGGCACTGTGCCTTCAAACATGAGCAGTTTCATCTCTGCCTACAACTCTTCACTTCCCCATCTAACACTATAACATTCACAGTCACCATCAAAACCATCCAACTACCTGATCACCACTCCTCCTTTTCACCAAACCAAACAACTTCATCAAACAATCACTGCAACTGACTACTTCTATAACCATCATCACAATCACCCCTTTAACAAACAACCATCACCCACATCCATCATACACAGCGCTTGTCCCTCCTCCTTAAATACTACAACTCTTCCTACGAACAGTGCATACAACTGCACAGCCTACATCAACTCCCTGACCAACAGTGCTTCTCTCTATCCATAACACAGCCATATAATCTCCTCGTCCATTCACTGTCCCTACATATTCACCCTCTTCTACAAAATATCCATCCAACCTTTACTTGCATTCATCGAACATTCTCCTTCACCAACAGTACAACCCACATCATCTCTACTGTCCTTCATTTCCGCCTCGACAACCAACAACTGTAGCGAGTTCACACTGCATTTCATTCCTTGGCCACATTATAATACTGCTACACAACTGCCACCAGTGAACAAAGATTTCACCTTACCACATCATCCACCTCCTTGCCAAGCCGCTCTGCTTCAAATTGCCATCAGTGATCTACTACCCCCATCCACTATTCCTGCTCACTGTTGAATATGCGCTTTGCGCTATATGATTTTTGTTTGATGATAATAAACATATATACATTCGCTTAAATGTATTTGTTAACGTACTATTTTAATCTTCACAGAATAAATAAATATTTGCTGAATAAAAATAAATAACACAGTTTTTGAATTCAAACGAATATTTTATTCAAACAAATATTTATTACAACTTTGATAGTACAATTTCAAGCTCTCACTATACATATACAATTTTGACTACAATACATGACATTTCACTATTTTACATCAGCACCTCACTACATATCACTCACACTCGTATTTATCTTCAACTGCATTCAAGTTTGAATACAGCATCTGAGCGATCTGCAAAAATATAAACTAACGCAGTAAAATTGAAAATAAAATATTTTTGCGATATAAAATAAAACGTGAATTTTGAAAATGATATTTGCCTCAGTTATTTGGGTTGTTCGTCATCATTTAAATTTGAATTCATCATACACGAACAACTTGTGACATACACAGTATATTACTGTATATGCCACAAGGCCGTGCACGCCGATATATACACTTGATTGATTTACAGGGACAGGCAAGCACAGGTCAAACCCAAATGAAAAACCGGGTTTCAACTCACGTGCAATATATTTAAAATCACGACACGAGCACAAGGTCAAACCAGAGCTGTAAAACTGGATTCAACACAAGGCGACATGACATGAATGCTATGTTCAAACATGACACAGCCTCAAACCAGCAGTATACAAGTACAAGACCACCAAGCAAAATCAGTACAACATGTCATGAATGAACTAGCAAAGGTTAGCCATCAACATAACAGCAACACCAACCAGAAAAGAAGCAAACCAAACATGCAAATGCATCAACATGCCACAAGACATAGTAATGCAACAGTGGCTAACCAGAAGTGAAGATTGCAGCAACATCAAGTGACAATGCAAGCAAAAACTCCAGTGCAACAGTGAATTTCAGTATGGTAGTGAAACAGACAACTACTGAAGCTCAAGAGGTGGTGTAAATACAACTCGAAGAATGCAAGTTCATATGTACAGCAACCCAACTGCAATACTGCGACAACAAGGCATAGCAACCACAAGATACTGCAACAAACACTCATGTGAGTGAAATTCAAGTTATAATGCATCAGTGAGCCAAGAATACATGTACTCAAGCTCGACTAACAGTGAAGAACATGGACTGCAATATTCAAGTATATATTGAAAACAAGCTGCATGAATACATCATAAAGTACAGCAACACAAAGATGCAACAAAGACCAAGCTGCAGCATACCAGAAGATGGAGACAACTCAAATGAACACAATGTCACTGAAACATGTGCAGTCAAATGATCAGAGGCATCAATATGGTAACACACTACAACATGCTCAAAGTAAACGCTGAATACATATGGACACAACAAATGGCATGGCAATGCTCAAGACCAAAACAAAGCTACAGGAATGCAGACAGTGGCCGAAGCAAATTTACAAAATGTCGAAGCCGTGGAAGCATAACAAAGCCAAAAATCATCACAGTCAATATTGAACGTGTCAACAAAGCCGTGGTTATCACGAAAGTAAATTCAAAACCGTGTCAACAAAGGAATGCAAAAGATACGAAGATGACAAAGTCAGTTCGATCATCAATCGTTCAAGCATAATCAAACGGCCAATCAAAAGAATGTGACAAATTCAAATTATTTTATACGAATGCAAGAATAGGATTTACAAACCCTATATAAATCAAATTCACATCATCGGCAAGATCATTGAATTCCAGAAAGCATAAAATCAGTAAAAGAAAAATCATACAATTACATACCGAAGAAGGAATTCGATCAACGAAGCAGCTGCAAAGAGCATCGAAGTCGAACAATTATCAAAGGTCGGCGCTTCAATTTGAAAGCCCTAAATTGAATCAAAGGGACGAAGCCCCAATTTGATAAGGACGAAGCCCTAAAAAGGAACGGCCGCCATTACAAACAGAGAAATAAAAGAGACGGGTCAAATAGCAAAGGAGGCCGGCCTACTTTCAAAGGAAGTTTGTTTAAGGGGTTTTTAAATTTAATATTAGGGTTATTTCATTTTAATTGCTTTTAATTGTATTTTCCTTTTTTCTTTTTTAAACCGTTTTATTTTTTCTAGTCGTGTGACTAGGGGACAAGCTACGTGGCGTAGCTTGGGAATTTGCAACTCGGTGGTTGAGTTGTGGCAGGGTTTTGAGCGTAGAGTTAGATTAGTCAATAGCGGGTATAGCGAGTTTACGTGTGTAAGCGAGGGACTATCTAATTTCTAGTAGAAACCTTGGGGGCAGCACGTAGGCAGGGTTTTGCCGAAGCTGGGTAAATTCTGTGTTGTTCTGTTATTTATATTCTGCAATATCTGTGCTGCTATTCTGTGATCTGAATTGAATTTAATTGATAAGCTTCCGCGATTATTTTTTATAATTTACACTATCACCCTATTCACCCCCCCTCTAGGGTGAAATCGGTCCTACAAGTGGTATCAGAGCTAGGAATAGAAGTCAACATTTGTTTTAAAAATTCTATTTTTGAAATAATCAGTTTTTGTTTAAAAATTCGAATTTTTAAAATGGCTTCTTTTAATAATGCTTTTGCAGAAGGTCAATCCATAGTTAGACCACCAATGTTCAATGGTGAATATGCTTTTTGGAAAAATAGGATGAAATTTTTTTTTTAAAACCATTGACGCTTGTGATATTGTTGAGACAGGTTATAGAATACCAACTATAACTGTAGATGATCAGGAAATAGAGAAACCAAAGGAACAATGGACAGAACTAGAAAATAAATTACAGAATACTAATGCCAAAGCTATGAATTCTATTATCTATTCATTAGATCAATTTGAATTTAATCGTGTCTCACATTGTCTAACTGCGCAGGAAATATGGCACATATTAGAAGTAACTCACGAAGGAACATCTCAAGTCAAAGAATCTCGCCTTGCCATGCTAAGCAGCGAATACGAGAACTTTACAATGGCGAAAGAAGAAAATGTCAAAGAGATGTACGGACGACTTTCCAACATCGTATACAAATCAAAAGCTCTCGGAAAAACATACCCCGAATTGGAAATAGTACGTAAAATCCTCAGAGTCCTTCCACGAAGCTTTGAAGCAAAAGTAACTGCCATTCAAGAATCGAAAGATTTAAAACAACTCAAAGTCGAAGAACTCATCGGAAATCTCACCACTTATGAGCTAGAAATGAAATTCAAGGAAGAGCGTGAAGGTGGAGATACTCGAAAGAAATCAATAGCTCTCAAAGGAACAACTGAAAGTGATGATGAGAATGATGACGATGATGATGGAGCAGCAGAGCTAGCGCTACTAATAAAGAAATTCAAAAAGTGGAATCGCAAATACGGAAATCCAGCTCAAAATCATGAATTGAAAAACAGAATAGGCAAAGCACTAGACAACCCAGAAGATCAGAAAATCATCTGTTACAAATGCAACAAACCCGGCCATATCAAGCCACAATGTCCTCAAAAACGATCAAATCAAGGAAAGAAACTAAAGAAGAAAAGCTTTGCGGCTACTTGGGATGAAACTGACGAAGATGAAAGTGATAACACCGAGAGTGAGAGTGAAAAAGAAAATATGTGTCTTCATGGTGAAGTTACAGACAGTGATGACGACGAGCCAAGCGAGGTATCAAAACTCACTCATTCTGAATTACTAATTTATTTCCATGAAGTAAATGGCTGTTATGAACGACTTAGGGAAAAATATGCTAAACTTGAATCTCAAAAGGATACTTTGATAGAATGCAATAAACAACTTGATCAATTAGTTAAGAACTATCAATGTAGAATTCCTAAGTGTGATAAGTGTCCAACATTCGAAGAAGAAATTAAAAAATCGGAAATCAATATAAAATCACTTGAAAATGAAATTCTGATTTTAAAAGAGAATGAAAATACTAGGAGAGAGAATTCTATTAAAAAGTGCACACAGTTGTTAAACGAAAATGAATCTCTCAAATCACAAGTCCAACAATTGTCAACGACTTTAGATAAATTTTCAAAAAGTGAAAAATCGTTGAATATGCTATTAGGAAAGCAAACTGTTAATACGGTTAGACAAGGACTTGGATATAATAATTCGAAAATTGTTGAAAACAAGATTAATCAAGTTAATTCTATGTGCACAATTTGTAGAAAATTTGGACACGGTCACAATAATTGTTGGTATAGACCCAAACATGTGAAAACTATACCGATTTGGGTTTCAAAGGGCACAAATATAAAATCTCTCAAAGTTAAACAAATTTGGGTGCCAAAGGGAACAATTATAAATAGTTTTGGGTCTACACAAAATTATTTTTCAAAATTTTCTGCCACTAACAACCATGGACCTATAAAAACAAATAGGTCACTAAACTCTCTTCTCGTGTAGGTATGCTGGCAGGCTAAGGAACAACAGCAATGGTACTTGGATTCTGGCTGTTCCAGGCACATGACAGGCGATAAATCGAAGTTCCTTAGCCTAGAAAAGTACAAAGGTGGCAGAGTCACAATGGGGAACAATGACAAGTGTAAAATTGTCGGTAAAGGTAAAGTAGGTAACAATACATTTACCTTGAATGACGTTTTATATGTTGAAAATCTGCACCACAATTTGATATCAATCAGCCAGCTATGTGATAAAGGTATGAATGTTATCTTTGATTCTGACATGTGCAAAATTGTTGACAAATCATCAAAAGAAATTTTATTTTCTGGAAAAAGGAAAGGTAATATATATTCTCTATCTTTTGATGATCTCATCCTCTCTAAATGTTTGGTAGCTAAGGATATAGAAGTGAATTTATGGCATAGACGTTTAGGGCATGCTAGTATGAACTTATTAAACAAATTAAAAAGGAAAAGTTTGGTAAGAGGGTTGCCATCACATGAGTTCGAAACTGAGAACATCTGTAAAGCATGTACTTTGGGAAAATTTAGAAAATCATCGTTTCATGCCAAAAACAATGTAAGCACTTCTAGAGTTCTTGAACTAATTCATATGGATCTATTTGGACCTAATGACATTGCTAGCTTAGGAGGTAAGAAATATTGCTTTGTGTTAGTTGATGATTACTCAAGATATACATGGGTATACTTCTTAGCTAAAAAATCAGAAACTTTTTCATACTTCACAAGATTCGCCAAATTTGTGCAAAATGAAAAAGAAGTCTCTATTGTTTCTTTAAGAAGTGATCATGGTGGAGAATTTGAAAATTATGAATTTGAAACTTTCTGTGATGAAAACGGAATCAAACATGAGTTCTCTGCACCACGTACTCCACAACAAAATGGGGTAGTTGAGAGAAAGAATCGAACTTTACAAGAATTGTCTAGGTCTATGTTAAATGAATATGAACTACCTCTGCATCTCTGGGCAGAAGCTGTAAATACAGCATGTTATGTAATGAATAGAGTTATCATCAGACCGATTCTTAACAAAACCTCCTATGAGCTATGGTTCAACAAAAAACCAAACATCGCTTACTTCAAAGTGTTTGGATGTCCTTGCTATATTCTTAATACAGGTGATCAGTTAGGAAAATTTGAAGCAAAGGCTGATGATGGCATCTTCATGGGTTACTCTTCGAGAAGCAAAGCTTATAGAGTCTACAACAAAAAGACTAAAACAATCGTAGAGTCAATCAATGTGAAATTTGATGAAGGCATTGACGAACAGGATACATCCAAAAGCAACGTTGAAGAGGAGAAAGAAAAAGATGAATTTGAAAAATCAAAAGAAACTGCTGATGCTAAAGAAACCACAACTCAAGAAGTCCGAAGAAATCTGGATCCAGAAAAGCTGAAATACAAAACAGACCATCCACCAGAATTGGTAATTGGAAACCCTATAGCAGGTATACAAACTCGTTCATCCTTTAAAAATCTATGTGATCTGTGCTTATATAGTGGATTTATTTCAGAAATAGAACCAAATAGCATAGATTAAGCCCTTAATGCTGAAAACTGGTTCATGGCCATGCAAGAAGAACTAAATCAGTTTGAACGAAATAATGTTTGGAGTCTAGCACCTAGACCTAAGGATTATCCAGTTATAGGAACAAAATGGATTTTTAAAAATAAATATGATGAATCTGGAAATATAATTAGAAATAAAGCTAGACTAGTTGCTAAAGGATACAATCAAATTGAAGGAGTTGACTTTGATGAAACCTTTGCGCCTGTAGCTAGACTAGAATCAATTAGAATATTGTTAGCTTTTGCTTGTTACAAAGGATTTAAACTAAGACAAATGGACATTAAGAGTGCTTTTCTTAACGGAGTTTTAAAAGAAGATGTGTTTGTTGAACAACCAGAAGGTTTTGAAAGTCATGAATATCCAAACCATGTATACAAACTAAAGAAGGCATTATATGGATTAAAACAAGCTCCCAGAGCTTGGTATGAATGTCTTACATCTTATCTCCTTGAAAATGGGTTCAAAAAGGGATGTGTAGATACCACACTATTTCTGTTGCATGAAAACAATGATATTTTGATTGTTCAAATATATGTTGATGACATCATTTATGGTGCTACTAACAAGTTGTTGTATGAGAAATTTGAAAAAGTCATGCAGGAAAAATTTGAAATGAGCTTGGTTGGAGAGTTAAAATTCTTTTTAGGATTTCAAATCCAACAAAGCAATAAAGGCACATTCATTTCTCAAACAAAATATATCAGGGAACTTGTCAACAAATTTGGATTGAAAGATGCTAAACCAGCAAGAACTCCCATGAGTACAACACTTAAACTTGACAAAGATGAAAAGGGTAAGACAGTTGATCAAAAGCAGTACAGAGGTATGATTGGATCACTCCTTTATCTTACCGCTTCTAGACCTGACATCATGTTTTCTGTCTGCTTATGTGCACGTTTTCAATCTAATCCAAAAGAATCTCATTTAAAAGCTGTTAAAAGAATTATAAGATATTTATTGCACACCCCACGATTTGGTCTTTGGTATCCATCAAATGATAATTTTGAATTGAAAGGTTTTTCAGATGCTGATTATGATGGAAACTTGGTTGATAGAAAAAATACTAGTGGAGCATGTTTTATGCTAGGACATTCATTAGTTGCATGGTCGAGTAGAAAACAAAATTGTATTGCATTATCCACAACAGAGGCAGAGTATATTGCTTTGAGCGGTTGCTCTGCTCAAATCTTATGGATGATACAAACTTTGCATGACTATGGCCTAAATTTTAAACGTGTACCACTAATGTGTGATAGCAAAAGCGCAATTGATCTCACAAATAATCCTGTACATCATTCGCGAACAAAACATATAGATGTAAGACATCATTTTATTAGAGATCATATTTCCAAAGAAAATATCTGCATAAATTTTATTTCAACTGATTCTCAATTGGCAGACATCTTTACAAAACCCCTACCAGAAAATAGTTTTTGTAAACTACGACTCAGTCTAGGTGTTTTAGAAATTTGCTGAATATTTAACATTTTTTTTCTCCCTACAAATCATTGAAAAGAAAAATAGTGATTGAAAAAGTGATGAGTGTTGATATTGATTATATATTATAACTCGAGAAAGTATAATTAGAAAATTTCTTTAGAAATGTAAACAAGAGTTATAAAACTTTTTGTTGGTAAAAATTCTGTAGCGACCCGTAGATTTCATGGATTTAATTTGGTTAAATTAAGTTGTAATTAAATTTAGAAGAAAAATAAATTAAAAACCTACTTATAGTAATTCGAAGTTAATTCAAATGATTTTAAGTAGAGAAAAGAGTTTTACCAGTATATGAGTTGAATATGAGGAATTTGAGGAAATTATTAAACTAATATAATGTAATAAACATTGTTAACAGTAAATGGAATATGATAATAAGAAAAATTGCAAGTTTGTATGTATGGGCGAAATAATATTGATAGGTAATAATTGTTGTAGAGAATAAATTTCAAATGTTATAAATTGTATAATGGTAACAACTATTGTTCGTTACCAATGCATTTAATTTATAGCGATTAAATAAGAAATAACTGAAAATTTTTGAAGGAAAAATCAATAGAAAGGTTAACTACATGCATAAGATGGAAAGTTGAATAGAATTCTAATAAATGATAATAATGGAAAATATATACAATCAATGTAGGTAATTTGAAATTACAAATGATTAAACGTTTCTTGCGATAATGAATAAATAACGAAAGGAGTAAGCATATTTATTTAGAGTATTAATTACTATTGGGTAGAGATTTAAGTAACAACGTTTAATGCAATGTAAGTAATGACATTTTAAGTCAATAATAAGGAATTGGGAATCATATCTATGAAATGATAACGAGAATACAAGATGATAAATGCCAATTAAGGGTAATAATTAAGAAACTTAATGAAATCCCAATTTTATACAAAATAATTTAAAGGTCAGGTTTGGTTATAATTTGAACATAAGTAAATTGAATTTGTAGTATGAAAATATATGCAGAAATTGATTTTTGTAATAAAGGATTTTGTATGTGACAAAAAGGTAACGGTAGTGTTTATGGTAGGTTGCCTATTCATTTATTTAGATTGTTAGTTGGAACTGGAAATAAGTTTGTAATAAATGTAAATAAATGATACATTTATGTAACCAATGTAAATTTTACTTATAATATAGCAAAAGGTGGATTTAAGAAGTGAAATTGTAGAATTTGAAGCTAATTAATAATAGACATAGTAAAGATGGCAATCCAATCAAATGCGTAGGAATCAGATTTATTGGAAGGTAACCTAATTTATAAATAAATGGTAAGTATTAAGATATAATTCTATATAAATTGAAACTGATTGTAGATTTAGTGTAGTAACGTTAAGGCTAACTAAATTTGCTTTATAGATGGAATTAAAATCAAGATGGATAGGTAACGAACTTAAAAATTTAATAAGTGAATTTATTTCAATCAGAGCAATACAAAGAAAGGCAGAATTTTTGAATATAGTAGTTAAGAAAAGGCAAACAAATCCTTCCATCTAAATCCAATTTAAAATAAAGCTTAATTATTGCAGTGGTTAGAATTAAATATTATGCTAGTCGAATACTAACTAATTCATTGAAATACCTATTCATGAAAAACAATTGAAAGGTTTTATTTGGTTATAATTGGTAGATTTGAAATAAACGTAAAGTTATATTAATTGACGTAATAATACGCAGTAAACTATAAGGTCATAGTCAAAGTTAAATTTAAGTAAATTCTTGGAATTTACAATATCTGAATTTACCGTAATTGAATTCAAACACTGAAATTTATAAATTTATTTACTTGACATTGATATCTGGGTTTGTTTAATTTGTTGTAACTAAAGTGAAATTATAAAAATGATCAAATTTTCAATTTTAAAGTCAAAAATTTTAAAGATTGAATTCAATTAATTTATTTGCCTATTTATTTAATTAATATAAAAATAGCCATTTTGGGCACGGACTCGGATTTCGACGAAACCAGTTTCATCGGATCCGTAACGGTGAATTATAATAATGTTTCAAGTTTCGTAGCGATCGGACTTGTCGTTTGATCGTACGGACTCGAAACGCCTTGAAATTTACGCATTTTGAAATCAATGTGAAATTTTTGTTTTTTTGGCATAACTTCTTCATACGATCGAATTTGGTCGCGAAACTTTTTCCATCGCGTTCAGAATATTTTAAAACACCTATTTGGATATATAGTTTTAACAAATCCGACTCCGGAGGCATAGCGGGCTTTTTGGACCATGGTTTGTCACGCACGTTCGCGTATCCAGTCTAGCTACCCTACCTCTAGCCTATCTATAAATATACATCTATAAACCCTAGCTCCTTTCTTTTTCATTTGCTGTACGTTCATTTCTTCACTCTTTTCTCTTCCCCAAATGCATACATCTCAGATCCAATTCCAGATCTATCCACAGTTCAAAATCAAAAGTCAAAACTCAAAAATTTCAGAAAATTCCAGAAAAATATATATGTTGAAGTATTCGATACGCGTAAAATACTGGTGAAATTCGTTTTTCAATTGGAGCTGTCGTTCATCCAGAATAAATTCAAACAGCCCCAAAACCGTTCATCATCGTCGCGCAAAACTTCGTCGGATCGAGATTCTGTTTCTGGGTATTGTAGTATGGACGATGGGGAGCACATCTATGTAATTTGTTTGGCGAATGGAGGTCGTGGCAGCTGCAGTTTGGTGGTCAACAGTGGGTGGTTGTCGTGCGTTCTGATGCGACCGTGCGTGAGTAAAGGGATGATGACGTGTGCATATATAGTATGTGAGTGAATATGTGTCGTTTATTTATTTGAATTCAATCATCATTTTTCGCCATAACTTTTTCATACGAAGTCGGATTCACACGAAATTTTTTTTGTTAGGATCGTAATTTAATTTCGGATCTGATGACGCTGGTTTGGACGAATTCTGAGACGGGCGAATTTTTGGGTTTAAATTGGGTTTAAATTCGATTTAAATTCAAAAGGTGAGTGTTTTGACCCACTCACAATTACTAGAAGCTTTTATGTTTGTTAAAAAAATTTTAGAAATGAATAGAAATTTATTTATGAGCTTTTGGCATGTTATTTCATTCATATCTGTTGAATTGCATTTTTTTGAATGTAACTGTTAATTTAATTGATTTATTGCGTGTTAATTAGCTGTTAGAAATTATTGTTTGCATATGAACTGCTAGTTAACAGTTATGTCAATTATCACTGAATATAAATTGTTAGATTAATAGTTGATAAAATTTAATTTGAATAAACTGCCAGTTATCACCTGTTATATATGATCATATATAATTGTTATTGATTGATATTGATCGATGTTGTGATTGGATGATGGATGTGTTGTTGAATGAATGTTTTATTTGGGTATCATTAAACTGCAAGTTAGTATGCATTTACATTTCATTCGGGATTGCGGTTTGAAATGATATACAACCGCAGTTTTATTTTTTTTAAATTGCGGATTGAAATGATAAATATCCGTATCACTTGACCATAGGATAGAAAACTATATACAGGCACCGTGGTCTATATATAACTATTTTTAATGTGATTTCTATGGTTTGGATGGAATACGGTTTATAAAAATCTTAAATTTTATACTGAATAAATGTTTTCTTCCATATTTATATGCATATGAAGTTGAAATTTTGAAATATAAATTAGGTGAATAAATTTCCTTATTAAAAATGGAAGAAAATTAAGAAAATGGAATTTGATATATTTTATTTTATGTTAAGTTTTGGAAAATCTTAAGATATGATATTTATAACTGGATTTTCCTTAATAAATTTAAGATGAATATTCTAGTATTAAGTGAATTTTGAAGATATTAAATGACTAACATTTGGAGTTTATTTATGGAATTTATGGGAATATTCAAGACTAAATAATAAAACATTGATTTGTTGAAAGAATAAAATCCAAACTTAGTTTTGAATAGGAAATACTCCAATTGGATATATATATATATATATATATATATATAGGAATTGTAATGGATTTGGGGACATAAAGTGATATTTAAATTATGGTTTAAACTTTAAATAAAGAAATATATTTGTAAAGCTATATAAATTATCTTCTTTACAAAGTAACCATAAAGTTAAACCATTATTCTATATACCGTTGAATATCCAAACCATTTGTGTGTTGGGAGTTATGGTTTTAAAGTAAAAATTTCAAATATTATGTTTTGAAGATATAATTCAAATATTTGGCTTCCAGATATTATAAATTTTAAGCAGTATGGTTTTTGGAAAGAATTATATTTGAATATAACGATATCATATTGTTTTTGGGTTTTAAAATGATATCGTATTTATAATTTTGAAATGGAAATGTTTATTCTGGTTTTAAAGTATAAAATGTTTTAAATGACCACGGGTTATAATAACGATGGGTTGGCAAAGAGACCGGGATCGGATATGGACATACTCTCTGTCGATACCGAAAACCACTTTGACCAACCGTGTACGCGGTGGAGATTCCAGAATGAAGTAGGTCGGTGGTGGCGTTTCCTGTAAGGTAAATACGTGGACCCGACTCCCGTGAGTTGGCATAAGGTGGCTAAAACAGGAGCAATTCCAGGCCAATGAGGTCATTCCTCTGATCGGACGCTCCTCTTCGATATTATACTATGTTTTGGATTGATTCGGTGGCCACCTCTATATTTTGATTTTGGGGAGTTAGTCCGAGGTGGGCGGTAACTGCGGCTACGCGTTTCCACCAGCCTGGATAGCAATTGGTATATCTACCCTGGCATTGCCTAGTTGTGCCGTGTCACCTACCATATCGCGCCTTGTACGAGTTTGGTTTTCTCCCGTAGCCCGTGTGGTATCCTCTAGTGGCTTCCCGATCAGGAGGGGCTATGATGTTGGACGGACTACTGGGACTATTACGTGTTAAGGTGGAAAATGTAAAGCCTTAACGCTATTTAAAAGTAAGTTTATTTTATAAATAGACACTATTATAATAGCGCAATATACTACATAGTAAATAGTTTAACGGATCCTTAGGAGATGTAAATCCCGAGCATCTCTTGAGTTACTGCACTCATATTTATTTCTGTTTATTTAACTCACATAAGATATTCTAGTCTGACTCGAGTGTTTTTGTCTTTTCAAATTCGCTCGGGTCAGTCCGAGCGTTTCAGGATAACAGGTTTTAGCTTTGGAGGACGAAGACGAAGAATCAGTATTATTCTATATATAGTATTGCACCACACTCTTTATATTCCGCTGCATTGTCGTATTTGGTATGTGTAACTCTGATATTCATTGTATAAGTAAAATCAAGCTTTTGTAAACTGTTTATTAACTGTATATTTGTTATTATATTTTATCCTTCCGCTGTGAGATTCTGTTTTGTTTTAATTCTTCTCTGTTTTTTTTATTTACCCCATAACAATCCGCCCTTGCGTATGCTTTGAATTGGCACGTGTGTCGTTTTAAAGTGTGCGAAAAGGCGGGATGTTACAGTTGGTATCAGAGCTTTGGTTTAGCGATAAACCTTGGCTTTGTGGGGTTTGACTCTTTGTTAATAGGGTAGTAATATCCTATGGGAGTCGCTGAGTGTATATATATGAGAGAGCGTATTTGTTAGTATTAATAAAAGATTTTGATATTGTGTTAATCTGTTCCGCTTTGTATTTATAAATTCTGGTTGATGCATGGGACGCTATGTCATCAATAGGGATTTCTAAACACTTAATAGGACAGACCGACATAATATTTGTTTTTAATATAGGTGAATGAAATAATTTTGCCTATTATATTTTCAATATAAAAAAATAGTTTTATAAAGATATATATATATATATTTGGTTGCTATAGATTGGATGTTAGGCAATAAGAATATTTGTAATAAATTGAAGCTAAGTGAAATTATAATAAACCAAATTTGGAGATTTTAGAACTTAAGTCCGGGATTTTTCCGAATTCGTTTTCAAAGAATTTATGAGATATAATGATTCGGTTTACAAGTATTTTCTTATGTAAATATTTAGCATAATTCGAAAAAAAAAACTGTTTAAAGAAGATTTTGGAAAATTTTTATTTTGTACTTTCTTCTCTGTCGCTGGAAAATAAATTCGGTGATGATGGCCGCATCATCGACTTTCATTTTTCGAGTTCGAAGGGGAAAGGCCACTGTAGTAAATTCTACTGCAGATTTATTTTGAAATTTTCTAAAAAATTTTTTTTCTTCTTTTATTGCTCTAACTATAATTAGAGATATTGAGATGTAAGAACTTATTTACCTATTATTTTGAAACAAATTGAAATTTAACCCGGTATTTAATTCTAAATTTTTCCGTTAATTAATTGTTTAAAATTTGTTAGTGAAATAAAAGTTAAGTAATAAATGAATTGAAACCTCTAATTGAAATAAGAGAATAACTGCAAAGCTATAAAGAGGAATTTGCATACATATGAGACAAAGGGTAATATGAATAAACATTAAATTTAATTAAAAGAATGGAGATTAAACTTGTATAAGTTCAATTGCAATTTCCTTAACATAAATAACTTACCCAAATATAAAAGTTGAAGTGTTAAATGAGAAACTGGAATTGAATATTTTACAAGTAGGAATTTAGGAAAATTGAAGTATTCAATAAATTACTGTTATAATAAGAATTTATTGGTATAAACTTAAGTGATAATTGAAATTTTACCCAAATTAAAGGTGAGTATTATTAATAGGTGATTTTAACTTAAGTAAATAAAATGAAATTCTTTAATAAATAAAGATTGATGTGTAGGGTTATAAACTTAAGTATGTTTTAAAATGCTACTAGTAATATAATAAAAAGTAGGTAATATAAATAAATGTCTGTAAACCCTAGATAATGAAATAATAAGATCCTTTATTTATAAAAATGGAGGTTTTAAGGTTAATAATTTGAGTGTAAGTAGAGGGTTACTGTAATTAAATATAATAAAACGTAAACATTAAATAAAGGAATGAAATTAAGGGTAAGTTGAAATTGTAATTTATAAAACGAATATATATTTATTGAACCATTAATAAATAAAAAGGAATTGAGAAGAAACTTGTAAATTTTCACTTGCATTCTTAAACATACATAACTTACCATATAAAAAAAAAAAGTTGCAATGTTAGTAAGAAAATGTAAGGGGAAATCTTACAAGTGAAGCTTGAGGTAATTAAGGTATTCAATAAATTTGCTGTTATAAATGAGAATTAATTGTATAAACTTAAGTTAAATTGGAAATTTTACTATATAAGAAAAGGTAAGTAGTATAAATAGATGATATATACTTTAGTCAATAAATTGGAATACAAATATAATGAATTTTGTAATAAATGGAAAATAAAACTTGTAAGAACAAAGAAATCCCTCATAAAGGAAGGGAAGAAAATCAAACCACTGAAGTAGGAAATAAATGTATAATAAGCTATTTTGGTGTTGATTTGAATTGTTTGGTTGATGTATGGTTGTTGGGTAAGGAATTTTGAAGTTGTGGGATGGAGAAATAATCTATCTTTGTTCCATCTAAGACTGTTGAGTAAAGGATGCACTTGATAGTTATTTTACATTTCGTATAATTTCGGAATTTGAACCTAACAACTAATTGTTTGTTTGATTGAATGATTGTCTGTTGGTGGCATGTGCTGTTTGTTAAAATTTATGGTTGTTGCATTTGATTGGATATAAATGATTGAATCTACCCAAACATTTCACTGTAAAATAAATATTTAACCTTTTAGATTATATAAGTGAATACAGGGGTTGGAAGCAACTGCTACTGCTTTTGGTTCCAAAATAATAAGCGTTTTGCCCGACAAATAGGTACGTTTTCGGATTACGATTAAAGCGCTATTTATATATTTTCCCGTGTGAGATATTTTATTTTGGATATATGTAATATATTTGTATATTTGGATATTATATTTTCTCCAGAGTCCCTCCGTACAAAGGAGACTCTGCCAAAAATTTTCGTAAATTTTGGACTTAGAATTTTGTTACTGATATTTTTCCAACTTTAATAATTTAAGTATTAAAAGACATAATGATTATAAAAAAAGTGTAATTCATTAAAGGAAATTAATTTAGTAAATTATTGTTATAAGTTAATATTTGAAACTAGATATACTGTTTTATTCTTCTTTCTCCCTTCCTTTTCCTTTTCGGGGACGAAAAGTTTTGAGTGCGGGAGAGTGTAGCGACCCGTAGATTTCATGGATTTAATTTGGTTAAATTAAGTTGTAATTAAATTTAGAAGAAAAATAAATTAAAAACCTACTTATAGTAATTCGAAGTTAATTCAAATGATTTTAAGTAGAGAAAAGAGTTTTACCAGTATATGAGTTGAATATGAGGAATTTGAGGAAATTATTAAACTAATATAATGTAATAAACATTGTTAACAGTAAATGGAATATGATAATAAGAAAAATTGCAAGTTTGTATGTATGGGCGAAATAATATTGATAGGTAATAATTGTTGTAGAGAATAAATTTCAAATGTTATAAATTGTATAATGGTAACAACTATTGTTCGTTACCAATGCATTTAATTTATAGCGATTAAATAAGAAATAACTGAAAATTTTTGAAGGAAAAATCAATAGAAAGGTTAACTACATGCATAAGATGGAAAGTTGAATAGAATTCTAATAAATGATAATAATGGAAAATATATACAATCAATGTAGGTAATTTGAAATTACAAATGATTAAACGTTTCTTGCGATAATGAATAAATAACGAAAGGAGTAAGCATATTTATTTAGAGTATTAATTACTATTGGGTAGAGATTTAAGTAACAACGTTTAATGCAATGTAAGTAATGACATTTTAAGTCAATAATAAGGAATTGGGAATCATATCTATGAAATGATAACGAGAATACAAGATGATAAATGCCAATTAAGGGTAATAATTAAGAAACTTAATGAAATCCCAATTTTATACAAAATAATTTAAAGGTCAGGTTTGGTTATAATTTGAACATAAGTAAATTGAATTTGTAGTATGAAAATATATGCAGAAATTGATTTTTGTAATAAAGGATTTTGTATGTGACAAAAAGGTAACGGTAGTGTTTATGGTAGGTTGCCTATTCATTTATTTAGATTGTTAGTTGGAACTGGAAATAAGTTTGTAATAAATGTAAATAAATGATACATTTATGTAACCAATGTAAATTTTACTTATAATATAGCAAAAGGTGGATTTAAGAAGTGAAATTGTAGAATTTGAAGCTAATTAATAATAGACATAGTAAAGATGGCAATCCAATCAAATGCGTAGGAATCAGATTTATTGGAAGGTAACCTAATTTATAAATAAATGGTAAGTATTAAGATATAATTCTATATAAATTGAAACTGATTGTAGATTTAGTGTAGTAACGTTAAGGCTAACTAAATTTGCTTTATAGATGGAATTAAAATCAAGATGGATAGGTAACGAACTTAAAAATTTAATAAGTGAATTTATTTCAATCAGAGCAATACAAAGAAAGGCAGAATTTTTGAATATAGTAGTTAAGAAAAGGCAAACAAATCCTTCCATCTAAATCCAATTTAAAATAAAGCTTAATTATTGCAGTGGTTAGAATTAAATATTATGCTAGTCGAATACTAACTAATTCATTGAAATACCTATTCATGAAAAACAATTGAAAGGTTTTATTTGGTTATAATTGGTAGATTTGAAATAAACGTAAAGTTATATTAATTGACGTAATAATACGCAGTAAACTATAAGGTCATAGTCAAAGTTAAATTTAAGTAAATTCTTGGAATTTACAATATCTGAATTTACCGTAATTGAATTCAAACACTGAAATTTATAAATTTATTTACTTGACATTGATATCTGGGTTTGTTTAATTTGTTGTAACTAAAGTGAAATTATAAAAATGATCAAATTTTCAATTTTAAAGTCAAAAATTTTAAAGATTGAATTCAATTAATTTATTTGCCTATTTATTTAATTAATATAAAAATAGCCATTTTGGGCACGGACTCGGATTTCGACGAAACCAGTTTCATCGGATCCGTAACGGTGAATTATAATAATGTTTCAAGTTTCGTAGCGATCGGACTTGTCGTTTGATCGTACGGACTCGAAACGCCTTGAAATTTACGCATTTTGAAATCAATGTGAAATTTTTGTTTTTTTGGCATAACTTCTTCATACGATCGAATTTGGTCGCGAAACTTTTTCCATCGCGTTCAGAATATTTTAAAACACCTATTTGGATATATAGTTTTAACAAATCCGACTCCGGAGGCATAGCGGGCTTTTTGGACCATGGTTTGTCACGCACGTTCGCGTATCCAGTCTAGCTACCCTACCTCTAGCCTATCTATAAATATACATCTATAAACCCTAGCTCCTTTCTTTTTCATTTGCTGTACGTTCATTTCTTCACTCTTTTCTCTTCCCCAAATGCATACATCTCAGATCCAATTCCAGATCTATCCACAGTTCAAAATCAAAAGTCAAAACTCAAAAATTTCAGAAAATTCCAGAAAAATATATATGTTGAAGTATTCGATACGCGTAAAATACTGGTGAAATTCGTTTTTCAATTGGAGCTGTCGTTCATCCAGAATAAATTCAAACAGCCCCAAAACCGTTCATCATCGTCGCGCAAAACTTCGTCGGATCGAGATTCTGTTTCTGGGTATTGTAGTATGGACGATGGGGAGCACATCTATGTAATTTGTTTGGCTGGTTTGGACGAATTCTGAGACGGGCGAATTTTTGGGTTTAAATTGGGTTTAAATTCGATTTAAATTCAAAAGGTGAGTGTTTTGACCCACTCACAATTACTAGAAGCTTTTATGTTTGTTAAAAAAATTTTAGAAATGAATAGAAATTTATTTATGAGCTTTTGGCATGTTATTTCATTCATATCTGTTGAATTGCATTTTTTTGAATGTAACTGTTAATTTAATTGATTTATTGCGTGTTAATTAGCTGTTAGAAATTATTGTTTGCATATGAACTGCTAGTTAACAGTTATGTCAATTATCACTGAATATAAATTGTTAGATTAATAGTTGATAAAATTTAATTTGAATAAACTGCCAGTTATCACCTGTTATATATGATCATATATAATTGTTATTGATTGATATTGATCGATGTTGTGATTGGATGATGGATGTGTTGTTGAATGAATGTTTTATTTGGGTATCATTAAACTGCAAGTTAGTATGCATTTACATTTCATTCGGGATTGCGGTTTGAAATGATATACAACCGCAGTTTTATTTTTTTTAAATTGCGGATTGAAATGATAAATATCCGTATCACTTGACCATAGGATAGAAAACTATATACAGGCACCGTGGTCTATATATATAACTATTTTTAATGTGATTTCTATGGTTTGGATGGAATACGGTTTATAAAAATCTTAAATTTTATACTGAATAAATGTTTTCTTCCATATTTATATGCATATGAAGTTGAAATTTTGAAATATAAAGGTGAATAAATTTCCTTATTAAAAATGGAAGAAAATTAAGAAAATGGAATTTGATATATTTTATTTTATGTTAAGTTTTGGAAAATCTTAAGATATGATATTTATAACTGGATTTTCCTTAATAAATTTAAGATGAATATTCTAGTATTAAGTGAATTTTGAAGATATTAAATGACTAACATTTGGAGTTTATTTATGGAATTTATGGGAATATTCAAGACTAAATAATAAAACATTGATTTGTTGAAAGAATAAAATCCAAACTTAGTTTTGAATAGGAAATACTCCAATTGGATATATATATATATATATATATATATATAGGAATTGTAATGGATTTGGGGACATAAAGTGATATTTAAATTATGGTTTAAACTTTAAATAAAGAAATATATTTGTAAAGCTATATAAATTATCTTCTTTACAAAGTAACCATAAAGTTAAACCATTATTCTATATACCGTTGAATATCCAAACCATTTGTGTGTTGGGAGTTATGGTTTTAAAGTAAAAATTCCAAATATTATGTTTTGAAGATATAATTCAAATATTTGGCTTCCAGATATTATAAATTTTAAGCAGTATGGTTTTTGGAAAGAATTATATTTGAATATAACGATATCATATTGTTTTTGGGTTTTAAAATGATATCGTATTTATAATTTTGAAATGGAAATGTTTATTCTGGTTTTAAAGTATAAAATGTTTTAAATGACCACGGGTTATAATAACGATGGGTTGGCAAAGAGACCGGGATCGGATATGGACATACTCTCTGTCGATACCGAAAACCACTTTGACCAACCGTGTACGCGGTGGAGATTCCAGAATGAAGTAGGTCGGTGGTGGCGTTTCCTGTAAGGTAAATACGTGGACCCGACTCCCGTGAGTTGGCATAAGGTGGCTAAAACAGGAGCAATTCCAGGCCAATGAGGTCATTCCTCTGATCGGACGCTCCTCTTCGATATTATACTATGTTTTGGATTGATTCGGTGGCCACCTCTATATTTTGATTTTGGGGAGTTAGTCCGAGGTGGGCGGTAACTGCGGCTACGCGTTTCCACCAGCCTGGATAGCAATTGGTATATCTACCCTGGCATTGCCTAGTTGTGCCGTGTCACCTACCATATCGCGCCTTGTACGAGTTTGGTTTTCTCCCGTAGCCCGTGTGGTATCCTCTAGTGGCTTCCCGATCAGGAGGGGCTATGATATTGGACGGACTACTGGGACTATTACGTGTTAAGGTGGAAAATGTAAAGCCTTAACGCTATTTAAAAGTAAGTTTATTTTATAAATAGACACTATTATAATAGCGCAATATACTACATAGTAAATAGTTTAACGGATCCTTAGGAGATGTAAATCCCGAGCATCTCTTGAGTTACTGCACTCATATTTATTTCTGTTTATTTAACTCACATAAGATATTCTAGTCTGACTCGAGTGTTTTTGTCTTTTCAAATTCGCTCGGGTCAGTCCGAGCGTTTCAGGATAACAGGTTTTAGCTTTGGAGGACGAAGACGAAGAATCAGTATTATTCTATATATAGTATTGCACCACACTCTTTATATTCCGCTGCATTGTCGTATTTGGTATGTGTAACTCTGATATTCATTGTATAAGTAAAATCAAGCTTTTGTAAACTGTTTATTAACTGTATATTTGTTATTATATTTTATCCTTCCGCTGTGAGATTCTGTTTTGTTTTAATTCTTCTCTGTTTTTTTTATTTACCCCATAACAATCCGCCCTTGCGTATGCTTTGAATTGGCACGTGTGTCGTTTTAAAGTGTGCGAAAAGGCGGGATGTTACAAATTCCATGACCATCTCTATACCTATCATATTTCTATCAACCATCACTCATCAAAACTCTATATAGTTTGTCGATATGTGGTACTTTAAACAGGAATCGTTTGTTTTTCATTTTTTTTAAAATAAAAAAAAAAATTAATAACAATAAATAAATACCAAAGTATTCACTCTCATTTAAAAGTCCTCACGGTTATGCATGGGTGAATTACTTGAAATTTGTTATGTGCTTCCATGCTCATTTAAAAGTCCTCACGGTTATGCATGTATGGAACACATATCAAAAGTTGATTTTTTTAAAAAAAATAAACAAGTTGATTCTAATCCCATTTAAAAGTCCTCACGGTTATGCGTGGTTAGAAGATACTTGAATTCATTTTTCTAAAATAAATTTGGAATACTACTAATCTCATTTAAAAGTCCTAGCGGTTATGCATGATTAGTAGATATTCAAATTCCTGATATAAAAATACCACAAACAGACACAATTGTATGGTTTTATATGATGACATCATCTCCATCATTCTAAAAGTGGAATATGCGCCTAACAAAAATTTTATGATTTTTGTTTGATTTTTTATTGAAATTTGATATTTATATTCAATTGAGTTTTAATGTTGGATTGATATCGATTACTTTATCTCTATTTTCTCTAACACTATTATTCTTTTGCTGATAACAAAAGGGGGAGAGAAAAGTTAAGATTTTGTCAAATAGAATCAAGCAAAGGTCAAATAATTTTCCATTTGCATATAGGCTCATTTATATATTTCTATTTGTATGCGTATATGTAGGGGGAGCTTTGTGTAGAGAGGAAGCATTTAAATAGGGGGAGCAATTAGGATATATCAATGATCAAATACATTTAACATATTCAAAATCTTAAATATATGTTTTTTATCATCAAAAGGGGGAGATTGTTGAATATGCGCTTTGCGCTATATGATTTTTGTTTGATGATAATAAACATATATACATTCGCTTAAATGTATTTGTTAACGTACTATTTTAATCTTCACAGAATAAATAAATATTTGCTGAATAAAAATAAATAACACAGTTTTTGAATTCAAACGAATATTTTATTCAAACAAATATTTATTACAACTTTGATAGTACAATTTCAAGCTCTCACTATACATATACAATTTTGACTACAATACATGACATTTCACTATTTTACATCAGCACCTCACTACATATCACTCACACTCGTATTTATCTTCAACTGCATTCAAGTTTGAATCCAGCATCTGAGCGATCTGCAAAAATATAAACTAACGCAGTAAAATTGAAAATAAAATATTTTTGCGATATAAAATAAAACGTGAATTTTGAAAATGATATTTGCCTCAGTTATTTGGGTTGTTCATCATCATTTAAATTTGAATTCATCATACACGAACAACTTGTGACATACACAGTATATTACTGTATATGCCACAAGGCCGTGCACGCCGATATATACACTTGATTGATTTACAGGGACAGGCAAGCACAGGTCAAACCCAAATGAAAAACCGGGTTTCAACTCACGTGCAATATATTTAAAATCACGACACGAGCACAAGGTCAAACCAGAGCTGTAAAACTGGATTCAACACAAGGCGACATGACATGAATGCTATGTTCAAACATGACACAGCCTCAAACCAGCAGTATACAAGTACAAGACCACCAAGCAAAATCAGTACAACATGTCATGAATGAACTAGCAAAGGTTAGCCATCAACATAACAGCAACACCAACCAGAAAAGAAGCAAACCAAACATGCAAATGCATCAACATGCCACAAGACATAGTAATGCAACAGTGGCTAACCAGAAGTGAAGATTGCAGCAACATCAAGTGACAATGAAAGCAAAAACTCAAGTGCAACAGTGAATTTCAGTATGGTAGTGAAACAGACAACTACTGAAGCTCAAGAGGTGGTGTAAATACAACTCGAAGAATGCAAGTTCATATGTACAGCAACCCAACTGCAATACTGCGACAACAAGGCATAGCAACCACAAGATACTGCAACAAACACTCAAGTGAGTGAAATTCAAGTTATAATGCATCAGTGAGCCAAGAATACATGTACTCAAGCTCGACTAACAGTGAAGAACATGGACTGCAATATTCAAGTATATATTGAAAACAAGCTGCATGAATACATCATAAAGTACAGCAACACAAAGATGCAACAAAGACCAAGCTGCAGCATACCAGAAAATGGAGACAACTCAAATGAACACAATGTCACTGAAACATGTGCAGTCAAATGATCAGAGGCATCAATATGGTAACACACTACAACATGCTCAAAGTAAACGCTGAATACATATGGACACAACAAATGGCATGGCAATGCTCAAGACCAAAACAAAGCTACAGGAATGCAGACAGTGGCCGAAGCAAATTTACAAAATGTCGAAGCCGTGGAAGCATAACAAAGCCAAAAATCGTCACAGTCAATATTGAACGTGTCAACAAAGCCGTGGTTATCACGAAAGTAAATTCAAAACCGTGTCAACAAAGGAATGCAAAAGATACGAAGATGACAAAGTCAGTTCGATCATCAATCGTTCAAGCATAATCAAACGGCCAATCAAAAGAATGTGACAAATTCAAATTATTTTATACGAACGCAAGAATAGGATTTACAAACCCTATATAAATCAAATTCACATCATCGGCAAGATCATTGAATTCCAGAAAGCATAAAATCAGTAAAAGAAAAATCATACAATTACATACCGAAGAAGGAATTCGATCAACGAAGCAGCTGCAAAGAGCATCGAAGTCGAACAATTATCAAAGGTCGGCGCTTCAATTTGAAAGCCCTAAATTGAATCAAAAGGACGAAGCCCCAATTTGATAAGGACGAAGCCCTAAAAAGGAACGGCCGCCATTACAAACAGAGAAATAAAAGAGACGGGTCAAATAGCAAAGGAGGCCGGCCTACTTTCAAAGGAAGTTTGTTTAAGGGGTTTTTAAATTTAATATTAGGGTTATTTCATTTTAATTGCTTTTAATTGTATTTTCCTTTTTTCTTTTTTAAACCGTTTTATTTTTTCTAGTCGTGTGACTAGGGGACAAGCTACGTGGCGTAGCTTGGGAATTTGCAACTCGGTGGTTGAGTTGTGGCAGGGTTTTGAGCGTAGAGTTAGATTAGTCAATAGTGGGTATAGCGAGTTTACGTGTGTAAGCGAGGGACTATCTAATTTCTAGTAGAAACCTTGGGGGCAGCACGTAGGCAGGGTTTTGCCGAAGCTGGGTAAATTCTGTGTTGTTCTGTTATTTATATTCTGCAATATCTGTGCTGCTATTCTGTGATCTGAATTGAATTTAATTGATAAGCTTCCGCGATTATTTTTTATAATTTACATTATCACCCTATTCACCCCCCCTCTAGGGTGAAATCGATCCTACACTCACCACTTCCTTGCCAAAACCGACAACTTCACAATACAAGATTGTCGCAAAACTTCGCCCAAAAACAACCAATTTCTTACTGACATAAAGTGTACTGCCCCAAATTCACATCACGGACCTTCGATAACCCACCTTCACAACCAATAACACTTCAACACTCTCAGAAAACCCCCTCCACCTCGCCGCGACTTCGACAACTAACATCAACTCGATCGAACCTGCTGTTCCTTCACTTCCATATCCATTTTCTAAAACCACCCACACTTCATATATCTTCTACCATCTGACACTCATTCCACATCTATCGCTACAATAGTTCTGCCACTAGCAGTCATCTACATATATTCTCCTTCACATCGACTTCCCTCCACCAAAACTCACTCACTGACCTCCCACATTGAATAAAAAAGGAAGTTTTACGCACCAGCAGCAGCATCTTCCACACAGCACCCATCACGTCTTCATCTTCTACCGCTAACCACCATGCATCAACCCAAAACGCCTCCCATCAGTCTTAGCAATCGCTTCCCCATCGAGCAACTCCTCCTCGAGTAATAAAATTGATATGTAAATACTCCGCTATCACCTACTTCTCATCAATGCTTGCTTCTCCCGTCATACTATCTCATTCAAACATCTCCTTCCCCCCTTCAGACTAACTTCTTCACTTAGTTACAAACCAACCACTTACCACCACTGTCACAACTCCTTCCCTCATTTCAGAAACTTCTGTGCACAACTTCTCACTGGTATCCAACAAAGTGCACATCACCACATCAGTCACCTTCTGCATTTATAGCCTCTACCAATAAACCACAGATCATGACGAACTACTGCACCATCCACGAGACCCCATACTTCCGTGTCATTACATAATTGCTGCAACACTGCCTAACCTCTGCTTTGTTACAACACTGCCAACTGCAACCTCCGCTACCAGTCAATACCAAAAATACCACCATACTTTAACAACTACACAACCACGTAGACTATACATTTCCATTTCCCACTGCCATCAACTCACAAACAACATTATAATTCAATTGACCATCACTCCATCATATCATAAAAATCATTCCATTGCCATACATCTGCTTCTCACTGCTATGCACAACTGTGCACACAATACTTATTGCCATCCTACCATAATCCCCTTCATACAAACTGTGCACTGCTATATCTCCAAATTTCTACTGACCATACCACATGCATTGTTGCTCTGTTTGCACTATCCTTACATTATTGTCTCAAGGTTCCACATTGCAAAAATACCAACTACCATGCTCTGTTCATTTCACATATACATTGTGATCATCCCCCAGTACATTTCAAACAACCCATAACCATCATCAACAGACAGCACGTCACTGAACTTCCCTACCACTATCAAACCAACCTTGATTTCACATATTTATCGACAACTCTTTTAAACATTTCCTCATACTGCCTACCTTCCCCCACTGTCACAAACTGCCTTGCAACCTCCTGCATACTACAACAGTTCAACATCATAGGCAAGTTCCACTAAACTACAATCTATGCCATGATAGCGATCAGATCCAATATCATAAATAAGGAGTAATGGACGACTCATAGTAAAATCGATTGCCTCGCCTAAGTAGTATCAAATAAAAAGAAGTTAGACTGATCATTATCCTTACCAGTATCACTGGTAAAAGGAAAGATGTATTTGTTATAAGTACACATTATTTGATGCATTATATATCTACAGATATCGACAAATTTCATAAAACTAAAGCAAGGAAATAAAGCTAATAATATTACCTTGGATGTTTAGAATTAGAAATATCCTTCTGACCATATTTTCTCCATTGATGACCATCATTATGTGGCGCCGGTGTAATTATGGCCTTTGAACTCCCAAGTTTTCTGTTAATTTATCATATTATAAATACATAAGTATTTAGCTTGCCATGTCTTACATAGAAAAACACAAACATCAAAATTATAACAAATAACTGTTATGTATATACAAATAATCTATGTAAATATACCTTCTCTTTTGTACCTTATCGCCCCTATTCTTTCTCTTCGACTTTCGGTCATATTTGCTTGGCGGTTGACTACATGCCATTTCATTATGAAGATGAATTTCTTTTTGTTCTAAATTAGGAAGAGCAAGGACTTCTTCCGATAATGCTTCAACAACCCATTTGGCAAAATCAATAGAATACGTTTCCAGATTAACAGAGGAGTTTGAAATGTTCGTCAACTCCATCTCTCTTTCAGTCTCTTTAATTGCTGTCATCAGTGCATTCAATAATCCAATTTTTTGGATATAGATCAGTTTAGGAATCTTTTTCAAATAAAGGATCAGTTGATTAGTCTATGTATGTAGACACCCTAGGCTTTTATACACATATAACAGCACAGTAGATTTCTATTATAGGCTTTATATATACACAAGTGGCCACTTTAATATAACTTTATTAATACACTGAAATTACTATAAACATACATATACACAAGTTGTACTTAAACTAGAATTGGTAGTAGTAATTGAATATGGGCCACATCATCTTCCTTTCTTACGCTTACGATAGCACAAATGCTCGTAGGTAACGTCATATTTTGTTCTATATTTTGTCACTTTGTCTGACCATGAAACTAGAAGCAACCAGAACAACTTTTTTTTATAAAGCAAGTCATTATATAGTATCAGGCAAATATAATTGAAAGGTCAGGAAAAGGGGTACTACGAAGAACATGTTTTCAGCGACAAGGTCAAAAAAAGTTAAGCAAAAATGATCAAAAAATATAGCCATACATATATTAAAAAGACACAATTCAACTGTTGTTTTAATCACATCAATGAGTTTTAACAGTTGTCGAATTATTATTATTATTTCATGGAGTTGTCTCAAATCAAAGTCAAACAGTTTGAGCAAGAAAATTGTTAACTTTTGTTGATAATAACTATAGTAATAACTACAGTTAAAAATAAAACATAAAATAAAAATAAATACAATATGAATCACATGATTGACATTTGCTAACTTGCAGGAATTCTATCGCGAATCACTCCCCAATCCTAGCTGATTCAGCTTTTCTTTCCATATAAATAAAAGGCAAAGTGTCCATCAAAATAAATCATAACAGTTCAAAAGCAGATGTTAGTCATAAGATTAATAAAATAAACAGTAACCCAAATTATGTTCAAGCTTGAAAGATTCTTTACAATATCCAACTTTGCAAATCAGACAACAATATAAATATACCAATTTTGATTTAGTCCTTATTAATTATTCTACATATCAATCCTTAATATACAATTAGCTAATCAGAAATTAGAACATAGGGATCAAATTTGAATTGGCAATAAAACAGAGTTACACTACATAACGTTGTTTATCAATTACAAGAACTAAAAGTAACTAGAAATCAGAATAGGCAAAAGTGGAAATTCAAAATTAAGTAGTACCTTTCCAACAACAACTTATAGTTGTGCTCTACCCTAGTTGTTTTGAGCCTGGAGATTTGCCTTTCCCGTCGATTGGAGTTTTTGAAGATGGAATCATTATCATTTGATGTGGAGATGGAGTCGTCGTCTCCTCGCCTTCTTGGTGCAATCGCCAGTCACCGTGCTACTGAGCCTTAATCGACAATGGCGATTCGCGATTTCTCCCTCTTCTGCCGATTGTTTTGGAGATGCAACAAGTTTGGAATGGACCGGAAGAAACTGATTTAGGATTTGGGGCAAAGGATAAAAGCGGAGAGGAAAATTTTGGACTAAAAGAAAAGGGGCGCGGTGAAATATTTTGATATGGCCGCTCGAGAATTTACAATGGGCAAACATTGCCCATTGTATAAAGGATGTTTATAAGGCATCTCTTACAACGGGCCTAAAAGGACCGTTGTAATAGCATTCTATTACAACGGGCAAACATTGCTCATTGTATAAAGGGTGTTGTATAAGACATCTATTACAACAGGCTTAAAAGGACCGTTGTAATAGAATGTTATTACAACGGACAATTATGTCCGTTGTAAAAAGAATATTGTAATAGAGTATTTTTGTTGTAGTGTGGCTAAGTATGGCTTGATACTTTCCCTAGGCAGACGACCAGATCGCAATCCTTTCCATAGGCAGACGATCGGATCGTAATACTTCCCCTAGGAAGATGATTGGATAGTAATCACCATGGCTATGGAAACTCAACTCAGCAGTTCAATTCATCAAAGTTTCATCGATATTTCCAGAAATATATGTAGACGACCATGCAAATAAACTTCAAAAATGCGAAGCCAACATCACGATGGACCGGTTGGAGCGATCGTATGCCCCCACATGGCCATCTTGACCGATCGGTACCTATCACTCATACTTGGGAGTTGGGCCACGAAACCTTTCAGATGATCTCGTCAACTTCATGAGATTCTACCTGTGAAATTTTAGAAAGATATTCAGTTGTCTTCCCTATAAATACATGATCATTGGCTTAGGGAAAGGGATATTCGGCTTCCTTTTAGTTCTTCTTCTCTTTGGCTTTCTTACCTACACTGTACTTTACCATGTTCAATATTCAGATTCAAATTATTGTAACTGTAATCAACAGTATAGATAAAAGAAAAAACATTTAGCGTGGACATAGACCAGAGTACGCCAAACCACTACAAAGTCTCGTATTCATTTACCTTTTTGCTATTCAATCTGTGATCTGAGCATTTAATTCTCTGTTCGGGTGTTGGCATCATTTTAGACGCTAACAAAACCCATCCCCGCTACTGCCATATTTGAACCGCCTCTAATTTACAGCCCTCCTGTTGGCTCTTTTTCTACTGTCCACTCCTATAATATTGCTCAGCTTACAAATTTGCTGATTTCAAATGTAGAAGTCTCTTGCTAAAATTTGTGCCTTGTTTAGTTGAGGAGGATTTGTGTTCATTTTCTTGTTTATTTCAGAGGTTTTCGAGGCGATATTAATTTCTTCGATGAAACATTATATTCTGAAGTCAGGCCCATTCACTTTTTATATTCTCTAGCTTATTTTCTTGTATGTTCTGACAGCTGGTAAGCATTTGTTATCTAAACATGTACATTTTCTTTCCTCTATCCTAACGAATAGAACTTTGACTGCAATTTAGCCAGATAGTTACTTTGTTATATCAGTTTAATTACAAGTAGATCAAGTTCTATGATAAAACAATTCCAAAATTGCTTATGTACCTCTTTAAATTTTGCAAGCAGGATCATCAGTGCTTTTTGGACCGCTAACTTTTCTAGTGCATACTGTTAAATCTTTAGCAAACGTGAGGTGCACTAATGGAGTTAAATAAACCCTATACCCAAGTAAAACGAGATATCAACAAATGGAAGTTCCATGATTAACAGTGTCATGTGATACCGTCACTAGATCCAAACGTTTCATTGTTAAACCCATTCGCTGCCAAGACTAAAGCCTACAGTTCTATTCTCTGCAAATTCCTAATGCTAAGATAAATGCATTGGATTGTATCAGCTAGTGGATATAACTTCATATTCTAGAAGACTATGAAGGAGCACATGGGACAGTTCAATATAACCAACTCTACTTCTCCGTTTCTTTTATTAGCAATTATTACATGGCTGAGGATGAAAACAACCTTGTATCGGACCATGTGTCCTTGTTTGGTACACGAACTTGTATTTAAATCTAGAATATGAAATCAAAATGCATGCTTCGTTTGCAAAACTGCTTTCTGCATGAATTCTTTTGTTCTTCAAGCCTCTGTACCTCCTCTCTAACTCTTATGCATATTTTTCAATACTATGGATATCGTATCATTGCCACAAATGCCTTCGAGCATATCAAAATCAATGGAGGAATAGGATCCCCATCTGTTTAATGCCTTTTTCCAGGTCAAGTTGGATGAATTCAGTCTGACATGCCACTTATGATAGTTGCTGCACTACGTGGGCATGCATTAACTTTATAGTCCAATCCTATTGTGAAAAATGAAACCCCACAATTGACCATATAATGTACTATGGATATGTTTTCTATTTGTATGGGCATCTATGTATCTGATTCAAGTGAAGTAAGTTGAGCAAAACTAAAAGTGTGTTTTTTGTTATTGGTATTTCTTTAATAAATGTATGTAACTATGATCCAATATATGCCTGTTGTGATAAACGATGGTACATTTGTTTATTTTATATCTTTGATAATTATCTATAATTATTGTTTTACAAGTTCATGTTTTCAAAACATCTAAAACAATGATAATTGAAGTTGTCAAAATATTTGGTGCACACAATGTGTGAAACATAATAACCAATATATACAACGTCTATCAAACTTTGTACAAATGTAGCAGCAATATTAATGCACCGTTGTTACAAGTTTCATGGATGGAACATTCAATTTTACAACTGCCTACAATTGTTGAACTAAAAAGTGTTTAATGGTATTTTTGTTAAGTCGAACTATGCGGTCAATGTAAACTGCAAAACAGGCTTCGTTTAACGACCGGTACTAGCCACAGCTAGCGACTGCTAAAAAAGACGGTCGTCGCTTTACGCGTATATACAGGCAACCAGAGAACCAAAACACAATTCATCTTCCCCAAATCACTTCAGCTCCCCTCCTCCACTGCCGACTTCCCAGCCGCCGTCCCCCGACGCGAGCTGCCGATCTTCCCGTCGCAAAAGCCACAATGCTCCAAAACTCTAAGGTATGCTATTGCTTCTAATTTCAGCTTAATCTAAATTTAATCAAAACCCTAATTTTGAAAATTGGTTGATTATATGTGATAGAAATTGACGAGTTCGCGTTAATAGTTGTTCATAAGAGCGTATTGATTGATTTGAGGATATGTTAAGAACCCTCATTCGGCAAATTAGTTAATTATGGGTTTGTAATTATGTAATAGTTAATGACAATATTGTATTTGTTAAGTTGGTGATATTAATTAGTGGTTTGATTGTTTAATTCGTAATTAAAAATTAGGGTTTATTTATAATCCAAAAATTAGTGTAGATTACCGATTGATGTGGATATATAATTAAGTTTACACGAATATTTGCTGTAGTTAATTAGAATAATGTTTATTATAGTTTGCGCAAACATTAGTGTACAATCGTTGATTAATATGCTGCTAGATTGGTACAGTTAAACAGAAGCAATATTTTTTTATTTAATTAGCGTGTGTGCATTCTAAGTATTAGTTGTTAGAATAAAATTAAATTATTATAGTTTATTACAAGTGCTAACATCTAAATGGTTAAATGAATTATATAATTTTGAAATGAGCATAACAACAACAAATATTATATTAAAATCAATTTTTGTAGAAAATTAAGAAATGAAAATAACAACAATAAATATTCTTGTAAAATCGATTTTTAAAAAAATGAAGAAATGAAATAATAACATTAAATAGTTTATAAAATAGTTTTTGTACTTTTTGTAGTTTTTGTAGTTTATAAAATAACATTAAATCGATTTTATAAAATAGTTTTTGTAGTTGTTAAAATCGTAACTCATAGTTTCCATTTGTGAGATAAGGCATATTTTCTGAGTTAGTGATAGTTCTCATAGATTTTGATTCATAATTAAACGAATTCTATTTGGCCACATTACTAAAAAAATTAAGATCATTATTTCACTACAGACCACTAACACTTCAATATTAATATTTTTTAATTTTTCTTTATTTATATGAATCCCTTAGAAAAATTTTGGCCCCGTCTGACAAGTGTTGTATATGATCGTTATATGAATATTCGTTTTTCCATAGAACGGACGTCTATATTCATCTGATACAACATTTGTTGGATATGTCCTAGTATTTGGACAAGTTACAAACACAATAAAGTAATCATATTTTATAAATCATTTCAGTTTAAACGGTTCAGGAAATTTCGATGGCACTTTCTTTTTTTCCTGTGTACACGCATTTGTGTATGATACAGGGAAAAAAGGAAAGTGCTGCCGAAATTTTGTAGAATCGTTTAACCTAAAATGATTTATAAAATATGATTACGTTATTGTGTTTGTAATGGAAAGTAGGATAACCGGCCGTCAAAGTAAAAAAACAATAAACTTAAAAATTGAAAATTTTAATGCAGTATTTATTTTAATTTGTTAAAATAGCAAAGGGTTATATATGAATTTTTACAAGACTTTAATATGAAGTGTTTTATTAATCTTCGAACCTACATTTTTCAATCAGGAAATATGTTCGATTATTTTGTCGATCGTAGTTAGATGTATGAACCTCGAAAAGGTATGAAAGGATCAACAAAAGAACATTTCTATAACGGTGTACACATATTTATTAGATTTGCTCAATCTAATAATCAAAATAACATAGACATTCGTTGTCCGTGTAGTAAGTACAAACATCTGAAGCATTGAAAACTAGATGTAGTAGAAGTACATTTGTAAAAATTTGGTTTGTGCCGAATTATTACTTATGGGATCGTCATGGAGAACTTGGTCAACCTACACCTAAGCCTGTAGTGCTATAGGACGATAATACTACGACCAATCCTATAGAAAGCGTGGTGCAAGATGCTGCAAGATCAATGTTTCCTACCTTTGACCAAGGTGATGATGGGAACGAAAATGTTGACGAAGAGCCATCCACGGAAGCTTAAAATTTCTATGATTTATTGGATTCTGCTAAGAGGCCATTGTGGGATGGATGTACAAGCGGAACCGAATTTTCTGTAACCACCGAATACATCACTATGAAATCGAAATTTAATCTTACAGAAGCTGCATTTACAGCAGTTGTACCAACTGCAAAACGACGCATGCCACCTAATAATTTGATGTGTTATAGTCATTATAAAGTAAAAAAAACTTATGTCTGCTTTTGGATTGCCGTACAAGAAGATAGATTCATGTGTAAAATATTGCATGCTGTAATGTATTGGAAAGAAGACGCTCATCTTACTAAATGCAGAATATATAACAAGGAAAGGTACAAACCAAGAAAAAAGAAAGGAAAAGAAGTTTCATATAAGAGGATGCATTATTTACCCATCACTTCCAGACTTCAACGGTTATATGCATCTTCTGCTACAGCATGTCATATGCGATGGCACGCTGTGAGAATAGCAGAAGAAGGAACTTTGATACATCCATCTGATGGAGAAGCATGGAAATATTTCGATAAGACTTATCCTGAATTTGCGGCAAAGAGCCGTAGTGTTAGGCTAGGCTTATGTACGGATGGATTTTCGCCATTTTCTCAGTTTGGTAGTAAATACTCATCATGGCCTATTATTATTACTCTTTATAATTTACCTCCACGGATGTGTATGAAAACTCCATATATGTTTCTAACGATTGTCGTTCCAGGTCCCGATGATCCGACTCAGGGAATTGATGTTTATCTACAACCACTAATCAATGAGTTGAAAACACTGTGGCACGAAGGAGTTGAAACATACGACATTTCGAGAAAAAGGAATTTTCGTATGTTTGCTTCTTTATTATGGACAATTAGTGATTTTCCAGCGTATGACATGCTTTCAGGTTAGAGCACATCTGGACGTCTAGCTTGTCCTTATTGTATAGATGAAACACGAGCATTTTCATTAAAGTATGGAAAGAAAATTTCTTGGCTTGACTGTCATCGGTGTTTTCTACATATCAATCATAAATTTAGAACGGATAAAAAGGAACTTTAAAGCTAACAGAGTAAATAGTATGCTACCACCTAAGGTTTGGAAAAGTGAAGAGGTATATGAAATTGTAAAAGACTATCCAAAGATACATGAAACTGGGGTACAGGTTGAGTTCCAGGTAAATCGGACATTCATAACTGGTGCAAGTAAAGTATATTCTGGGAGTTACCATAGTGGAAAAATCTCCTACTCCGACATAACATTGACGTCATGCACAATGAAGAAAACGTGTTTGACAACATGTTTAATACAATTTTGAATGCGAAGGGGAAAACCAAGGACGATGCGAATTCAAGACGTAATATATTACACTTCTGTAAGCGGCCCGAACTTCAATTATACGATGATAATAAGAAACCCAAAGCATGCTATGAGCTAGACAATAAGCAAGTAAAACTCGTTCTAAAGTGGGTGGGAGGACTTAGATGTCCTGATGGGATTTCTTCTAACCTCTGTAGATGTGTTGACTTTAAAAACAGCAAATTGAGTGGGATGAAAAGTCACGATTGCCACATTATGATGGAGTATTTTTTTCCCGTGATTTTCAAAGAACTACTGCCTACAAAAATATGGAGTGTTATAACAGAATTGAGTATGTTTTATAAACAGCTTTGTTCTACGACGTTAAAGGTAGACCGTATAAGTAAACTTCAAGCAGAAATCCCTGTACTTCTATGCAAACTGGAGAAAATATTTCCGCCTGTTTTTTTAATGTAATGGAGCATTTACCTATTCATCTTCCATCTGTAGCACTCCTTCGTGGTCCGGTGCAATATGGATGGATATAACCATTTGAGAGGTAATTTCATTAATTTTGGTTTTTGTACCACGATAACAATTTAATTAATTTTTTATAGGTACCTGAATCATTTGAAGAAAAAAATTAGGCAAAAAGCATGAGTAGAAGGTTCGATTTGCAAATCGTACCTTGAAGAAGAAGCTCCTTTTTTTTCTCACATTACTTCAGTAACGATGTGAACTTATCGTTTGTAAGTGTTCCCCGTAATGAAGACACTATTCAGCAAGATTCTTCTCAAACAATGTTATCTATTTTTAGACAACATGGAAGACCTGCTGAAAAATTTGTGAAAATATGGTTAGATGATAGAGATTATCATATGGCACACACATATGTTCTTCTAAATTGTGTTGAAGTTGCACCATTTGTCAGGTAATTATGAATTCATATATAAATCCATTATACATGTATATATTAATTATAAAGGAATATAATACATATTTGCAGCATATATGAACCACAACATCCATCTGACGATCTTAGTAAACAATTTGCTGGATGGTTTTCAAACTACGTTCATGATACAAAAAACTGTGTTGTTGACGAAGGATTATGACATCTTGCTATCGGACCAAAATGAAATGTCAAGACTTATCCAATATTCTTCGTCAATGGATTTAAATTCAACACCAAAGATTACGGGGCTGAAAAATTAACATATGACAGTGGTGTATTTGTCAAAGGAAGTGATGATCCAGAGGAGCATATAAAAGATTTTTACGGCGTCTTAGCACAAGTTTTAGAGTTGACATATTATATACAACATGCAGAGAAAGTTTTTTTTATTCAAATGCAACTAGTTTAGCAATGTTCCTGGCACTGGAATTAACGTGCACAAAAATTATACGCTAATTGAAATAAGGCATACGTCGCATTACTATAAGTATGATCCTTTTGTATTAGCTAAGCAAGATTTACAAGTTTATTTTTCTCCATATATGTCCTTAAAAAAAGATAAAGCTGACTGGTGGGCTGTTTTTAAAACGAAGGCAAGATATACATTTGATGAAAATAATATTCCAGATGAAGCAGCGTATCAAGCGGATCTCGAGCCAAATACTTAAATAGTGATAACCGATGACATTGATGTAGTGTCGTTTACTGATGAATCGAATGTTTTAATAGATGCATTTATAAGTACTGAAGAAAATGATATAGAGTACGAGATTGAGTCTGAATCAGAATATGACGAAGACTGATCATAGATGGCATCGCTTGTTGTTAAATGTGAGCTATGTATTAACAATAATGACTATGTTATGTAATATTCTGAGCTATGTAATAATAATGATGACTATATTCTTTTCATGTACGCTTTTGTCGATGATTATGTGCAGAGTATGTTTATGTGATGATAATCACTTGATTAATAATTATGTGATGATTATGCAATGATTAACGATTTTGTGATATTGATTGATGATTTTGTGATGCTTACGTTATGTGATATTGATTGATGATTATGTGATGCTTATGATATTGATTGATGATATTGATTAACGATTATGTGATATTGTATATATGTTTGTCAGTTATGTCTGATAGACGGCGTGATTGACGTAGTACATCTCAGTCACCTTCACTTGGAGCGGGTCCTAGTACCTCTGAGCCAGATCTCCGTCGAGTTGCGGAGGTAGTTCCGAAAAGTGCTGGGTATGTGTCAAACTTATTTGAATTATATTATATGAAATATATTGAATATATATATATATATATATATATATATATCAGCATTTCTACACAGGGTTCGAGGTGGAGCCATCCGATTTCATTTTGCAAGTATCGAAGGAGGCATATAAGAGTAGGATGTCCGAGTGTTGGCCTCAATGGGATAACATTCCTACACATATAAAAAACACAATATAGGCTGATGTTATGGTAAATACAATTTTGTAATATATAATTATGCCTTATATGAAACCAAAAACAATATGCCATCATGCCTTATGTTATCAGTTTTACGTATTCTGTTTTGTTGATTGTTTTTTAATTATACAATCTCTTTTACATAACACGTATTATAATTCAATATGCAGGCAGCTGTACGTGTGGATCCGCATGATATAGATGTTTTTGTAAATCATTGGAATATAAAGATGTGGAAAAATTACAAAGAGACTCTGTTGCGGGCTAAGAGTTCAGGGAAAAAGCCAACTTGGATGGGGGATGATGTTTGGGCTGGATTCCAACAATATTGGGAATCTGAAGCATTCAGAGTAAGTTATATTGTCACCTTATTTTTTAATTTAAATGTGTTGAACTATTTTACTTAATAGTGTGTATAAATTAATAGGAATTTTCGGAAAGAAACAAGGCTAATCGGAACAAAAATCCCGCTTTACACCGTGGTGGCTTGAAATCCTTCCAACAACATAGGAGGGAATTGGTAAATAAATTAACCAATATTCATGTTACACATGTATATATTTACTTTTTTCTCTTTACCATATATTCTATTCTTGTATATAATGTATTCTTATATGTACTCATGCAAATTATCAATATAACCTATTCTTGCATATATTATGTGGGCGGAGTATGGTAGGAAGCCCACAACGGCTGAGGTTTTCAGAGTCACACATGTAGTGGAGCATACATATGAGGATGGGAATGGTTCATATGATTGGTCGGACGACAAGGCTGCTTCTGTAATGGTAAATATGTTTATTTCTGTAATGAAAATATTTCATATTCGTTTATTTCACAATAAATAAGTAAATTGTATAGTAATTGTGTCAAATATTTGTTCGTAATTATAGGAGAGATATAATGCAGAGTATGTACGAGCGATACAAGCGAGTGGACGGGAGTCGCTTCCGGTTGATGAGTGTAATCGAATATGGGATTCAACCGTTGAACCGGCAAGTCCAAACAGGCGTTACAGTTTCGGCAATATGGTATGTACTCATCATTTGCGCAGTAGAAACCTGTATGCCATGAACTTCTTATTCACTTGAGTTTATAACCAATAACTTGATTTATCGTACTATTATTGTATGCCATGAACTTCTTATTCACTTGAATTATTTCATAGGCTCTTTATTTCCAAAGGTCATATAAGATATCCATAGATGAGGAAGAAATTACTCGGATGCAAACTCAATTGGATGAGCTCAATGATTGGTGGAAGAGTCAGTTGGCGATGCAGATAGATGAGCGTATTGTTGCGTTCTATCAGGAGCATGGGTCAATGCCCGGGGAAGGAGGTGCAGGTGATGATGATGCTTAGCTGGTTTGATTTGGACATGGGTATGCTTTAATATATTTGTGTACATATTATGATGTGTATAAATATGGATGTTGTGATTGATACTTAGTGTTTTGGTGGGTTTGATATTTTGGTTGTTGTGATTGATATTTGAACAATGTGGTCTGGTTTGGTGGATTTTTGTATTTGGTTATATTAATTTTACTATATCATTTTATAAATATATGTTAGAATATGCAATATTTGATGATTTGGTTGTGTTGATATTGATTATATGGTACGACGGAATGGTATTATATGTGTGAAATGATAGAATTATATTATTTGAATTGATTGAGATTGAGGGTTGTAGGTGCTGCAATTTGGCTGGAAAATTTTTCTAGGTTTGCAACGGCTAGCGAGGCCATTTGGTCAAAATAAGCGACGGCTAGCGACGGCTAAATTGCAACGAATTGCAACGGTTTGCAGCGACAACCCGAGAAACCAACAACCCAACGGTTGTTTCCACGTGGACAATTAGCCGTTACGAGCCGTTGCAAAATGAGCAACGGAGCCGTCCCTAAGGCCGTCGCTTTCTTTATTTGCAACGAGGTAATTTGCAACGGCAATTAGCGACTGCTAGCGACGACCGCCAACGGCTTTTAGCCGTCGCTAAACAGTATGTATTTTGTAGTGGTAATCTTTTCCTTGCAATTACTTAATTAATGTACAATGTTAAACAAAAAGTTATTAACGTTGTTAAATTATTTTTTTGTAGTGATAATATTACGTATAATTGTCTCAACGAATATATCAGTATCATTTGCACTATATATTCTGACTATAAACGATTTAAACGTAAGTATCCATTAAATACGATTCAATGTTCATGGTTGTAAATCCTTCGCAACCGCATCTGATTACACGCTTTTCCCAGAGATTTCCTACTCAAATATATCTATGGTATTTATATCTCCTATAATAGAAAAATGTAAATACAAAAGCGTACTTCGAATAAGATTCCCTCCAATTGTTAAATTATATAATCAAATTATGCTAGGGGATACATTCTATCACATAAAAGTAATTTAATTTGAAAATTATATAATCAAACAACGCTAGGGCATACCCATCATTTTATCCCATAGAAGCACTATTTTGATGTTCCAACCAAGCTGTCGGTTGGATTTTCAAAACTGCCGACCTTCAGCCATGACGATCCGAAGGTGGATCAAGCCAGAAGTAACATCTAACCGCATTAAACCTCATGAAACCACAATAGACCTTGAGGTAACCGTGGTTTTGAGAATTTATTGCACCACAATCTAAATACTTGCAACGAACTAGTGGAAACTTAAGGCTCCGTTTGGTGCATTTTGAGTTTTATGTTTTGTGTTTTCAGCTTGCACTACAAAATACAAGAAAAGTGAAACCTTTTTTCTTAAATTCTTAGTCATTGCGACGACGGACGGACAATGTAGAGGATGAATTGTTTCCCATTCTTTTGTTATGTCACAAAACACACAATTCAAATAAACTTGTTTTCATTTTTCTATGCTAATTTCGATTTTCAAAATTGTTTATTTTCCAACAATACCTAATAAATGTACATTTTTGTTTAGAAGAAAAAGAAAACTAAAAATGACGAACCAAACATGGCTTTATTCTTTTAGGTGGGTTTTCTAAAAAAGATTTTTTTTTTTTTTGGAAGAAGATGATCAACAATTCCAAAGCTGCATAAAGTTGAATTAGCACGTGGTCCTTATTTTATTTCAACTTGTTGGACTCCATTCTTAATAGTAATTTTGTATTTACCCTCAATATTTATATAAAATAAACAGGAAAACAGGTACATACAAACTTAGAAAAAAATTTACCCTTGTACTTGGCAGGTATAGCTGCACTATGGTTTAGGAAACTAGAGAATGGTTCCATTGGTACTTGGACAGAGTTGGTGGATAAATTCATGAGGTAATTTCGGATCCACATCACGAGACCCAAGAATGTGATGACGTTGATGAAGCAAAGGGCTGGAGAATCCCTCAAGAATTTCTTAACAAGATTTAATATGGTGGTTGCTTTTATGGATTGGCCCAATCCCTCGATGGTTTTGATGGCGGCGACATCAGAGATAACTGATAACACAGATTTTAAGATGGCACTGGAATGGGATACTCCGACAGATCTTGGGGAATTTTATCATGAGGTTGAGAGGTTCCTATGGTAGAAAGATGCTAAGGCTGATAGAGAAGAAGGGGTTAAAACAGTAAGGGATGGAGGATCGTCTGGAGAAGGTTTAGACAAGGACAAAGGAAGGCAGAAGGTGGATGATGGCTTCTATGGATCGAAGAGGCAAATGAGAGAAGCAAAATTCTCTTCTTATATAGATTTAAATGAGATTTTGAAGAGGATTTATTTGAATACTCGAGTACGCCTTCCATACTAGAGGTCGGCAAGGAGAGAATTCACAAAATGTGAGCGGACATCAAGGGAATATTACTTATTCCAAAAGCTAGATGGGCATGATACAAACTAATACTGGCACTTGAACGATACGGTTGAGGAATAGGTGAGGAATAATCAGGTGCCACAATATGTAAGGACCCGTCCTATGGCGTTGGAACAGGAGCGACCACTATCTGCAACAAATGGAAATGTACTTGGACAGAAGTCATAGATCGTCATCTGTTGATCGGGATGGCATGGAATAAATAAATAATAAACTTTACAATAAAATGGCTAAGTAACTTACACATATACGGGACTGAAGTTGGTCTATAGGCATGCGCTGAGATGATGATAAACCGTCGTGCTCGAAGGGACAACATTTGGGATTTCTTGGTTTTGGTTTTTTGGTTGTATGAACTTAAATTTAATAATTAAATACATGGATTTTAGAACACTCAAGTCTGCATTAAAGTAATGAATGAAATAGGCTACTATGACGCCCCACCTCTATACCCACGCTAGCCAAGAACGCTACGGAGTAATGCTGTCAACTAGCACGGAGAATAAGGCTGTTGAGGAGCGACCATCCGTGTAATTGCTTTGTGCGAGCACCGCTATGTCGGATAGTATAACATGCATTTTATTTCAAGTGGAAATTCGACATATCAATACAAACTTAAAGCTACTATACAGTGGCTATATATAATCTTCGGAAACAAATATAGAAATAAACATAACATAAATCAGTCACAGACATCCATATCACAAAGGCGGAAAAAAGATATGAATATAACACATGAAAGTGCACATCGGAGTAGTGGTCAAACAAGATCCACAATAACACAAAAGAATGGTTACAAGTGCTAGACAAAAGAACATGTATACATCTAGGAGTCTATATCTCAAAGGTATACAACAAAAAATACCAATCTATGTAGTTAGCCAATAGTCAGGATGATAATCCCAGAAGTGAAGTCAAGCAGAAGCACCTGTAACATCTCGGTCTGACTCAAGTATTATCTATAAAAAAATAATAAACGGATCAGTCTAGCTATAAATATCAGATAAAATGATATAGAATAAGAGATATGACATAACATATGATAACCATAAAGCCATACTGTGATAAGTATGAAATTGAAAATCAACAAGAGATTAATCAATATCACCAGAAACTACTCAAAGATCAAAAGGAATGTCATACTCAATATCTTCATTCACTAAAAGTAAATGACACACAAATTCACCAATGCATAAATAATGATAACTCATATCAATGGAAATCACGAAAATTGGTGAAATACAAATTCTAGAAATCATCAATGGGAATCCAGAAATCACAAAAAAGGGGGGAGGCCTATCACAAAACGGGAGCATGAAAACTCGCCAACACGTGTATCACAAATGAGACGCTATCCCATGGTCGCTAACCATAGAGCCGGTGCAACGACGTAGTACAACGGTATGCCCGAGGAACCAGAAACTCGAATAGTTCGGAACAACGACGTAGTACAATGGTATGTCCGAAGAACCCGAAATTCGTAAAATTCGGAACAACGACGTAGTACAACTGTACGCCCGAAGATCCGAACTCCATAAAAACGTGGGTCGCTAGCCCACAAAAATTGGGTCGAAACCCCAAGAAATAAATAGGTCGTTAGCCTATAATAAAAATAAGACAAAACTCAATAAAACGAGGTACTGTCCCCTACGTGGACAAAGAAACATAGCATAGTGCTAGTCATAATCACAAAAATGATCATCATCGATCATCAAGAAGTGTCAATTACACTAAGCTAGTAAATATATGAGCTTAGCTTCATGTCCCATAACCACTAGCTTAACTTAAATATTTACGAACCAATTGTAAATCTCCACTAGAAAATTGTCACAAGAGATTCAATCGAATAAGTCTAAGAATTATCCGGCGAAGTAAATGCAAGCATTTCACACCACTCGTTTTACTAAGTCGTTTAATTAGATTTCTCATAAGAGTTAGGTAAAGGTTTGTATGTACTAGTAGATTGAAAAAACGGTTTAAGAAACGAGCGTTGTAATGAAATAGTGTTGAAATCGTTTTGATTAAAGAGTTTCGATATTTGCTACTAGTATTGTAGCATTTGTATTTTTAAAGCGACGAATCACAAAAATGATTGTAGAACAACCAATCACCAAAAATTCACATTCAAAGACGTGAATAAAATCCGAAGAAATTGATACTGAATCCATTAAAATGGAATTCCCAAAAATCCCAAAGAAAAGAAGTCATCAAAGTCGATACAAAATGATAACAACAAATAGGGAAATAACACGAATCGGTTAAATTTGAAAACCACACAAAAAGGCAAAAATAGGCAAAACAGCAGCAGGTCGGTCGGCCGGCTACAGAGCTCGGTCGACCGAACCCTGTTCTGGAAAAATTCTCAAGATGGTGGGTCGGTCGACTGAGCTCTGTAGCTGGTCGACCGGACCAGAGACAGAGAAGTGCTAAGCACTTTGGTAGCAGGTCGGTCGGCCGGCTACGGAGCTCGGTCGGCCTGACCCTGTTTCCAGCACCTCCCAGCCTATCTAAGTGAGGGCCAATCTCCACCAAATTGAAATCGGACACTAGGGGTTTATTCCAATCGACTACCCGGCCCTATAAGCTCTTCGATGCATCACAAAATCATGATCAAGGATCAAAGCTATGATTTTTAAAGATTTGGTTTTCAAAACACTAAAATTGAAATATTCACAAAACCAATCCAAATCAAAATCAATTGCACAAGAATAAGTGTAGGAATTCATACCTAACAATCGAAGATAATTATAGATTAAGATGTGAGATAAAAATCTCATCTTTTCACATAAAACAATTGAAGAAGAAGCTATTGAGCAATGGCAAGACAGTCACTCTTCAATTCCAACTCAACAAGCTTGAATCAAAGCTTAAAAGAAGAACATTCCCAAAGTTAGGTTTAGGAATTTCTGAAATTGAAAGGAGAAAGAGTTGGAGAAGAAGAAGGAGATGCTCACCTAAGCTTCTCTTTGGAAATTTGGAGCTAAACTTGGAATTACAAATGGATGCTAAGGCTTGGAGTTTTAATTTCCTTTTCTTTCCACCATTTATCTCTTTAGAACTGAAAAGTAGAGGAAGAGGGAGTGAATGAAGAGGGGGTTTCAGTTTGGGGTATTAAGTTAGAACATTGGGCTGAGCCCAAACCCAAACCCAAAGTGAAAATGGTCAAATTTTTGGCTAGCTCCAAACATACCAATGTTTACAATTAAAAAGGTTGCAAACGACATTTTGAACTCAATGGGAGTGGTCTCGAGTCCTAATTCGACCGTATGCAAAAAGTAACTTTTCGGACTATAATCCGACTAACGATAAAATATTTAAATAAAATATTTAAATACTCAATCGTAAAATATGCGGGTTGTTACAGACTCCCCTCCTTAAAGAAATTGCATCCTCGCAATATTTAAGAAGAAAATATATAGTAACAACCATAAAAGCATATTCAGTACAAAAGAAATTTGAAATAAGAAGTTTACCTCAAAGAGCACGAGAAAGTAAGTCTGGATGTGTTCGCTCGATGAATTCTCCAGATTCCCAAGAGCAATCCTTAGGATTTGAGGACCATTGAACTTTAACAAGCGGAACATCTTTATTTCGAAGGCGTTTGACCTCCGAAGCAATAATACGAATAGGATGTTGCTCATAAGTTAAATTAGACGAAACTTCAATTTCTTCCACAACACCGGACTCAAGAATAGAATCGGAATCTCGAAGGCATTTCCATAATTGAGAAACGTGACACGCGTCATGAATAGCATGTTATCCCGCCTTTTTCAGCAAGGCCGTGATATCAAAAGATCGATCGAGAAAACCAAAGATAGCTCGTCTCAAAGATTGGTCTACTCGGCATCTCTATAAGGCAAGTTCTGTTGAAAGATTTCTCATCTAAGATGCCCTACGGAGGGGGGGGTCCAGGGGGGTCCAACAACCTAAAGAATGCAGCGACTTAGCCATGTACCCGACCTATCGAGTTAAGGTTTCCAGCGACCTAGTCCCCTACAGAACAAACAGCAACCTAACATTCTCCAGGTCCCCGCGACTTAACTTCTCCAGGAGCCACAGTAAGCTCATGACTTAATTGCAGACTCCAACCTAAGATGGCTCCGACCTAAGGATTTAACGAGCTAACAGGCATGCGACTTAAGCTATAACGAAGATATCGTGACCTAAAGATGAGACGACTTAGTGACCTTAAGAAGTCCGCGACCTAGCGGCTTAGCCACATGTCCGACCTAGCGACCTAATTATTTCGCAACCTAAACCTACCGAAGCTTATCCCTATACCATATCTCCTCAAGTCGTCCCCACCGACCCAAGCTCCTTAAGTCGTTCCTTACGACCTATCTCCTTAAGTCATTCCTTACGACCTAACTCCTTAAGTCGTTCCTTACGACCTAACTCCTTAAGTTGTTCCTTACAACCTAACTCCTTAAGTCGTCCCCACCGACCCAATCTCCTTAAGTCTTTCCTTGCGACCTAACTCCTTAAGTCGTCCCTACCGACCTAACTCCGATTTCACCTATAAATACTCCATCTACTCCATCTGGAAGGGGGACTGGCCCGGATTTCATGGCGCCTATACTCTGCTGATTTCTCGACTCTCCAAACACTTCAAACATAGAAGAATCTTCATCAAGAGATCTACTTCATTCAACATGAATCCAAAGATCAATCCATCATCAAAGTTCAAACTTCTTTCTCTGATCGTGTTGTAATGGTAGGATCGTGTTGTAAAAGTGTTATAATCAAGAGATCGTGTTGTAAAAGTGTTGTAATCTTGTAAAGTGTGCTCGAAAAACATAATGGAAGATGTAAAGTGGATGTAGGCTTATTAGAAGCCGAGCCACTATAAAAATCTCTGTCTCTTTTACTTTCCTGCTATTTTCTTTTTACTTTGATTCCCGTGCAAACGGGTGGTGCTTTCACTTCATCACGAGCTACACCGGGTGTTAGCGTTAAAGCTATTTTTACCGTTAACATAGCAGAAAATTAAATCGGTAATAAAAGGCGATAAGCCATGGAACCAATACGTTCGGTGATAGGAAATGGACCAATATATCTAAGTGCTAACTTTCCCGATCGACTGAAACGTATAACACACTTCATAGGTGAAACACGAATAAACACAAGAACTCCCACAGAAAATTCTAATTTCCTTCTCCGGTTATCGGCATAGGATTTTTGTCTACTTTGGGCTTCTTTCATCCTATGACGAATAATGTCAATCTTTTCTGTGGAATCACGAATAAAATCAGGACCTAAAACTAGCTTCTCACCGGCCTCAAGCCAACAAGAAGGAGATCGACATAGCCTTCCATAAAGTGCCTCAAAAGGTGCCATACCAATAGTAGATTGGAAGCTATTATTATAGGAAAACTCGACAAGAGAAATATGATCTTCCCAACTTCTACCAAAATCAAGAACACATGCACGAAGAAGATCTTCAAGGGTTTGATTCACACGCTCAGTTTGTCCATCGGACTGGGGATGATAAGCAGTGCTAAAATTAAGCTTCGTTCCCAAAGCTTTTTGAAGACTCTTCCAAAATCCACTAGTAAACAATGGATCACAATCACTAACAATAGAAGAAGGAACTCTATGCAATTTAACAACCTCTTTAATAAAGAGTTTGGCCAAAAGAGGAACGATTCGATTGGACCGAACGGGAATAAAACGGGCGGATTTAGTAAGTCCATCGACTATCACCCATAAGCTATCATGACCCGAACGAGAACGGGGAAGGCCATCTATAAAATCCATGGAAATTTGATCCCACTTCCAAATTGGAATTTCTAAAGGTTGTAATAACCCACCTGGCCTTCGGTGTTCGGCCTTGACAAGTTGGCAAGTCATGCAACACTTAACAAAGTTAGCAATATCAGATTTCATTCCCTCCCAATAATAAAGTCGCTTCATATCCGCGCACATTTTACTACTACCGGGATGAATGGTAAATTTAGAACTATGAGAATCTTCTAAAATGTCTTTACGAAGATTACTAATATTTGGCACGACAAGTCTACCAAATTTTGGAATACCGCCACGAGAATCAATATCGAAGTCTTGCAAACCTTCAATATCAGTTTTATCCCAAAAATTTTGGCCAAGAAGAGCCATTTCGGGATCTAGATTTTGAGCTTCAAGAATGCGGTCAAAAAGAGATAGATGAGCCTCAAGGCTACATAAAACAAGAGATGAACATAAATCGGAAACACGATCTCGAATCTCACAAGTGGATAAAACCCCGAGATCATTCCATTCAGATATCATCATAGAAACAATCGCGTGTTGCTTGCGACTAAGTGGATCGGCAATACGATTTCCCTTTCCGGGGGTATAAAGAATATCAAGATCATAAGCTGCAAGGAACTCAAGCCAACGTTGTTGACGCAAATTAAGTTCCTTCTGAGAAAATAGATACTTCAAGGATTTATGATCGGTGTAAATAATAAATTTTCCCCCAAAAGATAATGACGCCAAATACGAAGGGTGAAAACAATAGCTGCGAGTTCTAAATCATGAATGTCATATCTAGTCTCAGCAGGCTTCAATTACCTAGAAGCATAAGCAATAACATGTTCTCTTTGCATAAGAACGGCACCCAAACCAACGCAACCAGCATCGGTATAAACAACAAAATCTTGATTCCCCTCGGGAATAACAAGAACAAGAGCATCAGAAAGGAGTTCTTTTAATTTCTGAAAAGAAGCTTCACATTTGACCGACCAAATGCATTTAACACCTTTCTTTGTTAAGCTAGTAAGAGGCATGACAATTTCAGAAAAGTCTTTAATAAAATGACGGTAATAGCCCGCCAATCTGAGAAAGCTACGATTTCCGTTACACTCTCTAGTCTCTTTCAATTTTGAATTGCTTCAATCTTTGAAGGATCCATGGATATTTTGGATTCGGAAATAATATGACCAAGAAATTTCACACGAGATTGCCAAAAATGGCATTTAGAAAATTTTGCTTTCAATTGATTGCTCCTAAGAGTTTCCAAAACAATCTGAGGATGCTTTTCATGTTCCTCCTCGGTTTTAGAATACACAAGAATATCATCAATAAAGATGAGAACAAACCGATCGAGGAAGTCTTTGAAAACTCGATTCATAAGGTCAACGAAATAAGCCGGAGCATTCGTTAAACCAAATGGCATAACAAGCCATTCATAAGATCCATAACAAGTATGTAACGATGTCAAATGAATGATATCCTCTGCAATACGAAGCTGATGGAAACCGGTAGCTAAGTCTAATTGTGAGAAGACTCTAGCACCACTAAGTTGATCGAATAGATCATCAATGCGAGGTAAAGGATATTTATTTTTGATAGTAAGATCATTAAGCTTGCGGTAGTCAACGCATAGCCTAAGTGTACCATCGGATTTCTTCACAAAAATAGCAGAAGCTCCCCAAGGAGAGGAACTAGAGTGAATAAATTGCTTCGTCTCCAATTCGGATAATTGTTTGCGCATCTTCTCATTCTCCTTATTGGACATGCGATAAGGAGGACGAGTAACAGGTTGAGCTCCAGGAATGAGATCAATTCTGAACTCAATTGCTCGCTTAGGTGGTAATCCTAAAACGGGCTCAAATATGTCAGAAAATTCACGAACAACGTGAATAAGAGAAATAATCATCATCATTATCATCATCATGAGGATTTAAAGAATATAAAGATGCAACCAAGCTGGAATCCGAATCTTTAAGATTAATAGAAATCTGCTTAACAGATTGAGGATGTCGAAGATGAATAGTCCGCTCAGGACATAGAATTTGGGCTTCATAACGGTTAAGCCAATCCATTCCCAAAATCATTCCAAAGCCAAGGTAACGCATAACATGCAAATCGGCACGGAAAGAGTAATCACACAAAATAATTTCGACATCTTTGCACAATAAACTGATCGTTGCGGATCCACCAACCGGATTTGCAATTCTCAATGAAGTCATTAAACACAAAACATCTAAAGAAAGGTATCAAGAAGTTCTTTTGATATAAAATAATGGGATGCACCCGTATCAAAAAGAACTCGAATAGGATGATGACGAAATAAAATAATGACATCAAGGATAGAATGAGAAATACCTTGACCACGAGATGTGTTGCCAGGGGCTTGAGCAACATTAAGCTTTCCCTCCTCCCTATTTTGAAGTTTGGGACAAAAAGAAAAATAATGATCCGAACTTTTGCAATAGCGACAAAAGAGAGGTTTCAGACATCTATTCGCATAATGGTCTCTAGAACCACAATTGTAGCATTGCCCGCTACTAGGGGCAGAAGTCTTTGCTACCGGAATTGCTTGCTTCCCTTTTTTATTGGGATAAGACCCTTTGAAATTAATAGGCCTTTTCTTGTTCTTGTTGAATTTTGGTTTGGCACCCACAACATCAGCATCACTCTCCCTATCTGCCTCTTCAAGCCGAAGAGCGATATCAACAAGTTGATCAAAAGAAACTTCTAGCTTTAGAAGTAATGGCTTCTTGAGATTTTTATTCAAGCCATAAACGAATCTTTGATTTTTCTTCAATGGAGTATTAATGTATTCAACCCCGTATTTAGAAAGAGATTCAAAAGACGTGACATAGTCTGTCACAGAGGATTCACCTTGAACAAGGTCAATGAAACGGCGAGCCAAAGTCACCTTCTCAGCTTCTGGCACAAACTTTAATTCGAAGCATTCCCGGAATTTCTCCCTAGTAAGATCCGCTTCATTTATTTCAGAAATCAGAAGCTCATACCAATCTAATGCTCTCTCTTGGAGCATATTAGAGGCCACCTGAACACGGTGAGGATCTACAAGATTCATGCGAGAAAAGATTCGTTCGCATGATCTTAGCCAAGCCTGGATTTCAATAATGGTTTCAGAACCTTTAAATGGCTTCCCATCCAAGTTGGTATAATCGTTGCACAAGCGTGCAAATCCAGACTTAGGGTGAGTAGGTTCCGGATTTGAACCGGCTGCTTGAGCATTCTTTACTAGATCAAGAAGCTGCTGGGCAGACAATAAAAAATCCATCCCGGGGAGTAGCACTAGATTGACCGGCGCTGGGACGACCAGGTCTAACCATTTCTCTTCCTTTAGAAAGAAAGAAAGAAGAAGAAAAAGGTTATTCACGAAATGAATATCAAGCAAGCTTGATAGATAAAATAAGGAATCATAAAGAAAATAGGATGAATCGGTACGAAGACTCAAATTAAATCCTAAGGCACGACTCCTAAGATGGACTTAGGACGATGATCCTTGATAAATTATTCTGCATTGTTCCGAAGTTTTGCTCCGATACCAAGCTATGACGCCCCACCTCTATACCCACGCTAGCCAAGAACACTACGGAGTAATGCTGTCAACTAGCACGGAGAATAAGGCTATTGAGGAGCGACCGTCCGTGTAATAGCTTTGTGCGAAAACCGCTATGTCGGATAGTATAACATGCATTTTATTTCAAGTGGAAATCCGACATATCGATACAAACTCAAAGCTACTACACGGTGGCTATATATAATCTTCGAAAACAAATATAGAAATAAACATAACATAAATCAGTCACAGACATCCATATCACAAAGGCGGAAAAAGATATGAATATAACATATGAAAGTGTACATCATAGTAGTGGTCAAACAAGATCCACAGTAACACAAAAGAATGGTTACAAGTGCTAGACAAAAGAACATGTATACATCTAGGAGTCTATATCTCAAAGGTATACAACAAAAACTACTAATCTATGTAGTTAGCCAAAAGTCAGGATGATAATCCCAGAAGTGAAGTCAAGCAGAAGCACCTGTAACATCTCGGTCTGACCCGAGTATTATTTATAAGAAAATAATAAGCGGATCAGTCTAGATATAAATATCAGATAAAATGATATAGAATAAGAGATATGACATGACATATGATAATCATAAAGCCATACTGTGATAAGTATGAAATTGAAAATCAACAACAGATTAATCAATATCACCAGAATCTACTCAAAGATCAAAAGGAATGTCATACTCAATATCTTCATTCACTAAAAGTAAATGACACACAAATTCACCAATGCATAAATAATGATAACTCATATCAATGAAAATCACGAAAATTGGTGAAACACAAATTCTAGAAATCATCAATGGAAATCCAGAAATCACAAAAAAGGGGGAGGCCTATCACAAAACGGGAGCATGAAAACTCACCAACACGTGTATCACAAATGGGACGTTATCCCATGGTCGCTAACCATAGAGCCGGTGCAACGACGTAGTACAACGGTACGCCCGAGGAACCAGAAACTCGAATAGTTCGGAACAACGACGTAGTATAACGATATGCCCGAAGCACCCGAAACTCGTAAAATTCGGAACAACGACGTAGTACAACGGTACGCCCGAAGATCCGAAATCCATAAAAACGTGGGTCGCTAGCCCACAAAAATTGGGTCGAAACCCCAAGAAATAAATAGGTCGTTGGCCTATAATAAAAATGAGACAAAACTCAATAAAACGAGGTATTGTCCCCTACGTGGACAAAGAAACATAGCATAGCGCTAGTCATAATCACAAAAATGATCATCATCGATCATCAAGAAGTGTTAGTTACATTAAGCTAGTAAATATATGAGTTTAGCTTCATGTCTCATAACCACTAGCTTAACTTAAATATTTACGGAGCTCGGTCGGCCGGACCCTGTTTCCAGCACTTCCCAGCATATCTAAGTGAGGGCCAATCTCCACCAAATTGAAATCGGACGAGCAATGGACGCTAGGGGTTTATGCCAATCGACTACCCGGCCCTATAAGCTCTTCGATGCATCACAAAATCATGATCAAAGATCAAAGCTATGATTTTTAAAGATTTGGCTTTCAAAACAGTAAAATTGGAATATTCACAAAACTAATCCAAATCAAAATCAATTGCACAAGAATAAGTGTTAGGAATTCATACCTAACAATCGAAGATAATTATAGATTAAGATGTGAGATAAAAATCTCACCATTTCACACAAAACAATTGAAGAAGAAGCTACTGAGCAATGGCAAGACAATCACTCTTCAATTCCAACTCAACAAGCTTGAGTCAAAGCTTAAAAGAAGAACATTTCCAAAGTTAGGTTTAGGAATTTCTAAAATTGGAAGGAGAAAGAGTTGGAGAAGAAGAAGTAGATGCTCACCTAAGCTTCTCTTTGGAAATTTGGAGCTAAACTTGGAATTACAAATGGATGCTAGGGCTTGGAGTTTTAATTTCCTTTTCTTTCCACCATTTATCTCTTTAGAACTGAAAAGTAGAGGAAGAGGGGGTTTCAGTTTGGGGTATTAAGTTAGAACATTGGGCTGAGCCCAAACCCAAACCCAAACTCAAAGTGAAAATGGTCAAATTTTTGGTTAGCTCCAAACATACTAATATTTACACTCAAAAAGGTTGCAAACGACATTTTGAACTCCATGGGAGTGGTCTCGAGTCCTAATTCGACCATATGCAAAAAGTAATTTTTCGGACTATAATCCGACTAACGATAAATATTTAAATAAAATATTTAAATACTCAATCATAAAATATGCGGGTTGTTACAGCTACGGTTGTCCCAACTGAAGAGACAGCAATAACCACAAGGTGCGAGTCCCTTCGTCGGAAAGCAACAGGATGGTCTCGTACGTCATAGATTAAGTCCTTTATTGAGGAATCGAGACCGAGAAATAAAACTCCATAAATCGCATTATGTTTCGACCGGAGAGAAGGAACCGAAGTGTAAGAAGTAGGCCGCTTCATTGGAAAGCAACAGTATCGACTTGCTTATCGTTGTGACATCCTCACCGAAGAGTGAATAGGGTCTAACAAGGGTTTGAAAAGACTTAGGTCGTCCTTGAGAGGCCATGATTCATACTTACATTGCTATATGTCCCATTCGAGTGAAAGGGGTAGGTCGCTTTTCCGAAGAGTAACAGGATCGGTCCACTCATCATTAAGTTTGGATTGAACTTACAAAGGATCCAAAGAGACCACAAATCGGCCTGACGAGGCCATGAACCCGACTATCGGTCCGGAGAGACTATGAACTTGACTGTTGGTCTGACGAGACCTTGATATCGATGAATGATTCGGTGAAATCATGGATTTGACTATCGATGGATTATGGACTTTGTGCTTATGGTAAATCAAAACACTCTCCCACTACAAGGCATGTTTTGTGGGGAAAGTGCTAACCCGCCTTTTGATCAGGCAGTATACGGGTGGATTTAACTATCTCATGATCGTTAGGGTAGGAAGCCCGGAGGGATGATTATCAAGTTCAGAAATCAGATATAAGCAAGACTATGGATGATAGTCAAGCGGAGTTAGACGAATGACATCCCAGAATTGGCTAAGTACGGCTTTGTACTTTCCCTAGGCAGACTATCAGATCGTAATCCTTCCCATAGGCAGGCGATCGGATCGTAATACTTCCCTTGGCAGATGATTGTATAGTAATCACCATGGTTATGGACACTCAACTCAGCAGTTCAACTTATCAAAGTTTCATCGATATTTCCAGAAAAATATGTAGGCGGCCACGTAAATAAACTTCAGAAACGTGAAGCCAACATCACAACGGATCCACTGGAGCGGTCGTAGGCCCCACATGGCCATCTTGACCGATCGGTACCTATCACTCATACTTGGGAGTTGGGACACGAAACCTTTCGGATGACCTTATCTACTCCATGAGATTCTACCTGTGAAATTTCAAGGAGATATTCAGTTGTCTTCCCTATAAATACATGATTATTGACTTAGGGAAAGGGATATTCGGCTTCCTTTTAGTTCTTCTTCTCTTTGGCTCTCTTACCTACACTGTACTTTACCATTTTTAATATTCAGATTCAAATCATTGTAACTGTAATCAACAGTATAGATAAAAGAAAAAACATTTAGTATGAACGTAGACCGAAGTACGTCGAACCACTATAAATTCTCATGTTCATTTGCTTTTGTGCTTTTTAATCTGTGATCTGTGCATTTAATTCTCTATTCTGATGTTGGCACCATTTTTGACGCTAACAAAACCCATCCTCGCTACTGCCACATTTGAACCGCCTCTAATTTACAGCTCTTCTGTTGGCTAGTTTTCTACTGTCCACTCCTATATTGCTCAGCTTACAAATTTGTTGATTTCAAATGTAAAGGTCTCTTACTACAATTTGTTCCGTGTTTAGTTGAGGAGATTTGTGTTCTTTTTCTTGTTTATTTCTATAAGAGAATGAGACAAGTTATAATAGTTTCAGAACATAATAAGTATATACGAGACTCAGCAGCATCCATGCATCTCAACCGTTCAATCAAATCTCAATGGCTCACATTCATGCTCATTTTCAATGGAATATAATGGACACGGGCCGCTAGTCTGGAAGCCCACTCTAGCTTATATAATTGTATATATATACATCATGCATTGTGTAATGTAAACAACTTATTCTGTATCAAATCATAATTGAGATCAAAAAAAGTTTTTCATTTCAGCATTTCAATTTAAAAATCTTTTATGGTATCAGAGCCTACATTTGCTTAACAACATTATGCCTTGCCATAATCCCATCAGAAACAATCTCATCATCTGAGAATAGGTTGCACGTCTGAATCTCATCAGATCATAGATCATCACCTGAGATTCAAGAATTCTTTACAGTTCTTATCATTTGATTACTGTGTCGTGCCAAGTCAGGAGGTGTCAGAACTCATCACCCACCACCCAACTGGCTGCATCAGTTCTCATCAAAGAAATTCATCAATAACAGAAATTACCTGATTTGTATCAGACAAAAAGGTGAATTAGAGAAATCTATTCATCATTTTCACCAGTATATCCCACTTATCCCTGTTCGTGATTCTTGATTCAACTGTATTATCATGGCTGATGAGAATGTTGCTGCATCATCAACCTCTGCACTAAGAACCACTCCAAGAACCAATCAGACACAATCTTATATCACCCAAGAACTCATGAATTCCATCACCAAGCCACAGAGTCAAGCATTCACTATCCAGTTGGAAGAATCAAATTACTTGCTGTGGAAATTCCAAATGGAAACTACAATCAAAGGATATGGAATTAAAGATCATGTTCCTGGAACCATAAGTGTTCCACCCAAATTCACTGCAGATCAAGATGGAAAACTCATAAGCAATAAAGATTATCTAACACATCAGAGACAATACAGCTTGACCAGTTCATGGTTGTTATCATCAATCAATGCAAATCCATTTCCATAAATCGTTGGATGCAAAACAACACATGAAATATGGCATACTATTGAACAAGTGTTCAGTTCTCAATCTGCTGTAAGAATCATGCAGTATAAAAGACAAATGCATCACTTAAAGAAGGATAATCTAAGTATGAGGGAATATCTATTAAAAAGTAAAACAATATGTGATCAACTTGCTTCTGTTGGACAAAAAGAATCTAACACGGAGCAAGTCCTATCCATATTAAATGGCCTTGATGAAGAATATGAGTCAGTGGTGGTAGTAATATCTTCTAATGAAGTATTACCATCACTACAATATGTACATTCAATACTTCTTTCTCATAAGGGCAGATTAGAGCAAAAGATGTCAACCAACTCAGATTACTCAATCAATTACATTGCTAACAGCAGAAACAGAAATCAAGAAAGCAACAATGCAGCAAGAGATCAACATAACAATAATCAAAGAGGTGGTCAGTACAATATAGACCCAGAGGCAGAGGAGGCAAGCAGAACTATAACAACAGACCATGATAACAAATATGTGAAAAATATGGGCACACAGCAAGTAAATGTTATTTCAAATTCGAAGCTAATTTCATTCCATCTCAACAAAGCAGTAATAGTTCAAAAGCTTCAAATCCTAGTGAAAACTTGGTTAATATTCAAACAGAAGTCAAAACTGAACAAAGAAGTGATGACAGAGCCATGATTGAAGACATACATGATATAGTTGGTATCCTGACTCAGGGGCTACCAATCATGTAACAAACAATCTAAGCAATTTAAATCTTGGCAATAGGGAATACAAAGGTACACAATTACTATATTTAGGGAATGGTAAACCAATTCATATTTCTCACACTGGTAATGCAAGCTTAAGAGGTATAAGACAACTTTACCTCAACAATTTACTGAGAGTCCCACTTATTAAGAAGAATTTAATGAGTGTGTCACAGTTTTCCAAAGATAACAATGTTTACTTTGAGTTTTATCCAAATCAATGCTTTGTAAAAGACATATTAACAAGGGAAACTCTCTTGCGGGGTAAAGAACATAAGAGATTGTACAAATTTGATGTTGCAAATCCAAGACATGATGATCATAAGGAAAATTGGTGTCATATTTTTGAATTAAAAACTGATGATAGTAGTAAAAGTATTGATACTTGGCACTGTAAACTTGGTCACCCCAGTATAAGAATTTTAAAGCACGTTGTAAATAATTGCAGTGACATCTCTATCAGTAAAATTCCAATTTCTTATAATTGTACATTCTGTCAAATGGATAAAAGTCATAAGCTTGCATTTTCAGACTCTGAGACTGTTTATCATAGACCATTGGAATTAATTGCTACTGATCTATGGGGTCCAGCCCCAATATGTAGTGATTATGGTTATAAATATTATATCTCATTCATTATTGCATACTCTAGAAATGTATGGATATATTTCTTAAAGGCAAAGTCTAAAACTAACAATGCAGTAATGCAGTTTGTAGCTAATGCAGAAAGACGGACAGGCTATCAGGTAAAAATTATTCAAACGGATGGTGGAAAAGAATTTCTACCACTGAAAGATTATTTTCAAAGAAAAGGAATCATACAAAGGACCACATGTCCTTGCACTTCTGAACAAAATGGTCTTATAGAAAGAAAACATAGGCATATTGTAGAAACTGGCCTGATGCTTTCTTCACAGCAGTCTATCTGATTAATAGACTACCCACAAAGGTATTGAACTATAAGAGCCATTGGAAATACTAATTAAAGTCAAGCCAAACTATCAAAACTTAAAAGTATTTGGATGTCTATGCTTTCCTTACTTAAGAACTTACAATAAGCATAAGTTAGAATTTAGGTCTTAACCCTGTACATTCTTAGGCTATGCATCAAATAAAAAGGGGTTCAAGTTTCTTGATAGCAAAGGAAGAATATTTATATCAAGACATGCAATCTTTAATGAACAATAATTTCCTTTTAGTAATGTAGAAATCAAGACATCTGATAAAATATATAATGCTAGATACTCTTTACCTCCAATAACTCCCTTTTCTGAAGAGTTAGCCTCTAATTGCACTACTGGTAATGAGGGAAGAGATAATCTCAGTACTAATCTATTCAAGTCAGCGAGTGAAACAAGGCAAGAGCAAGGCAACATTTTTGAAAGATCAAGTAACCTTCCTCTACCCAACACTAGTCAACAGTCTGACACATGTCAAATATTAAGTGATACTCTATCACTCAATACTCAACAAGGTGTCACTGAAGACAACAGTGATCAATCTGCTCAACCTGTAAACACTGGACATCACAAGATAACAAGGGCCAAGAATGACATATTTAAACCAAAAATCTTTAATGTTGTGTCAGACTGCACTGAGCCAAGTACTTATCAACAAGCAGTACAGGATACTAATTGGAGAACAGCCATGAAGGAAGAGTACAATGCACTAATGAAGAACAAAACTTGGAATCTTGTACCCTTACCAACACATAAAAACATAATTGGATGCAAGTGGACATACAGGATTAAAAGGAATCCAGATGGTTCAGTTCTTAAGTACAAAGTAAGACTAGTGGCAAAAGGGTATTCACAACAGAATGGATTTGACTTCAATGAAACATTTTCTCCTGTTGTAAAACCCTCAACCATTAGGATAATTTTAACTATTTCTTTGCACAAGAACTGGACTATCAGACAACTAGATGTTAATAATGCATTTCTCAATGGTATCTTGCAGGAGGAGGTATACATGGAATAGCCACAGGGATTCACTGAGAAAGGCAATGAAAATCCTGTATGCAGACTAAACAAAGCTATCTATGAATTCAAGCAAGCACCAAGAGTGTGGTTCCAAAAGCTAAAGTCAACACTTGCTAAGCTTGGATACAACTCAACAAAATCAGACAATTCTTTATTCCTTAGATTCTCAAATGATAGTATTATATATGCACTGATTTATGTTGATGATTTTATTATCACAGGCAACAATAAGTCAGAAATTGAAAAGACTGTACAGTTTCTACACAGAGAATTTACAATCAAAGATTTGGGAAACTTGAACTACTTTCTTGGAATTGAGGTTAAAAGACTACCAAACAATGAAATACAGTTGAATCAAAAGAAATACATCACAGAGATTTTAGTAAGAGCCAACATGGATAAAGCAAATCCGCTGCCTACACCCATGACAAGTAACTTGCATCTATCAAAACACAAAGGTGAATTCATATCCAATGATAAGCAGTACAGAAGCATAGTTGGTGCACTACAGTATGCCACAATAACAAGACCAGACATCTCTTTCAGTGTGAACAAGGTTAGTCAGTTTATGCAACAACCATTAGACGAACACTGGAAAGCGTTCAAACGTATTCTAAGATATCTCAAGGGTACACTGGATCAAGGTCAAATCATGCAATCAAGCAAATCACTGAATATTAATGCCTATGCAGACTCAGATTGGGCCATTGACTATAATGATAGAAAATTTATTGCTGGTTACCGCATTTTTCTAGGAAAAAATCCAGTATCTTGGTGTGCTAAAAAACGATCAACAGTATCTAGATCAAGTACCGAAGCTGTGTACAGAAGCATTGCCAGTACAGCATCAGAAATCATATGGATACAATCGCTACTAACTAAATTAAAAGTTAATACTAACAGCAAGGCAACAATTTGGTGTGACAACATTAGTGCAATATCACTCACAACCAATCCTGTTCTGCACTCTCGAACCAAACACATGAAACTTGACATTTATTTTATTAGAGAACAGGTAATGAAAGACAATATTAGGGTAAGTTACATACCTTCAACTTTCCAAAAGGATGATGTGCTCATTAAACATCTTTCAAGACAAAGCTTCACGAAGTTCAGACGAGAACTAAACGTTGATGTTGCTGACGTCAATCAAAGATCTCAAGTCCCAGTATACATACCAGAGGCTGTTCAAGAGCTTGACGAAGGCAAGCAACTCAGAAAAACCTCAACTTGAAGTCGCTCGCAACATTTTTCATCTATTTTTCCATACTCTTTGCTCAAGTCGCAGCCTTTAACTCATCTGAATAGAGATAAGGGAAGAGAAAGGCTATCATATCTAAGTTCGTCTCTAATTCATCAAATTTCCTTCATGTATTTTTCGATGGAAACCGATCTCCTTTCTCTCAAGCAAACCCTAGCCGACATTGGGTTTGAGGGGGGAATATAAGAGAATGAGATAAGTTACAATAGTTTCAGAACATAATAAGTATATACGAGACTCATAATTGAGATCAATAAAAGTTTTTCATTTCAGCATTTCAATTCAAAAATCTTTTAATTTTAGAGGTTTTCGAGGTGATATTAATTTCTTCTATGAAACATTATATTCTGAAGTCATGCCCATTCACTTTTTATATTCTCTAGCTTATTTTCTTGCATGTTCTGACCGCAGGTAAGCATTTGTTATCTAAACATGTACATTTTCTTTCCTCTATATTAACGAATAGAACTTTGGCTGCAATTTAGCCAGATAGTTACTTTGTTATATCAGTTTAATTACAAATTGATCAAGTTCTGTGATAAAACAATTCCAAAATTGCTTCTGTTCCTCTTTAAATTTTGCAAGCAGGATCATCAGCGCTTTTTGGACCGCTAACTTTTCTAGTGCATACTGTTAAATCTTTAGCAATCGTGAGGTACACTAATGGAGTTGAATAAACCCTATACCCAAGTAAAAGGAGATATCAACAAATGTAAGCTCCATGATTAACAAAGTCACGTGATACCGTCACTAGATCCAAACGTTTCATTATTAAACCCATTCGCTGCCAAGGCTAAGGCCTACAGTTCTATTCTCTGCAAATTCCTAATGCTAAGATAAATGCATTGGATTTTATCAGCTAGTGGATATATTCATATTCTAGAAGACTATGAAAGAGCACATGGGGCAGTTCAATATAACCAACTTTACTTCTCCGTTTCTTTTATTTGCAACTATTACATGGCTGAGGATGAAAACATTTGCAATCATGCAACATATAATGGACTATCCATCCCAATTTATTTGACTATCTATCTCAATTTCATCTGACAGTCTGTCTTAACTTCAAAGGTCTATCCCTATTATATTTATGTGGACAACCCATCTCATATGTGTAAATATACATATTATCTATCCCAATCATACGGACTGACCATCAAACATGGTTTAACTATCTAAAATTATGTGGACTATCCATTACACATGTTTTATTCATTTTAAACTATGTGGACTATATATCGCACATATCATAGTTTTTTTCGGTTGACTATAAATCCTTCATTAACCTTATAAAATTATCCATCTCAGACATTACATGGACTATCCATCACATATTCCACAGTTTTCCTAGAATGACTATGAACTCATCACATATCAATTTAATTCATAATTAATCTTATTCACCCAAGTGCCCAACCTATGCTATTGGTATTGCCAATTAGGTTGACAACCCTAAAATTTATAGCATGTCATAATAATCACATGCATTGCTTCATGTCAATGCCACCTATTCCAATATCGCAAACAAATGTAAAGTAATGCCACATATTGTTAATGTCGAATGCCATGAGAATGTTGCATATCGATGGCATTGTCGTAGTGATTATAAAACTATTTTGTTTCTATTAAAATCAATTTCTTTTCGCCAACTCTTATTCCTTATCAAATATCTATTAGTTGAAAACAAACTTTACCAATTTCTTTCCAAAAAATTACCGCAAAATTGTTTTATACTTCCAAAATTTATAATCGACTTGAGTAATTAATACCCTTAATTAATATTAGTTTGAATGCTTTTCTAGAAAAATAAATTCAAATAAATTCATAAACACTTGGGGGAAAAATCGCCAAAATTCATCAAAAATCAAAATTGATATATTAATTCGTCTATAAAAATTTTGGGTCCAAAAATAATTATTTTTACAATTAAAACCCGCAATAAACACTATTTCCTCTTTAGAAAATTCATAAAATATTTATCCCAACTTGGAAAATTATGAATTTAAAACATATCTCCAAAATAATGTTTTACACAACATACTAGAAAATCAAATTGAATATTGATCTAAAACTTAGGTTTCACCCTTAAAACCCGTTTCAATAATTTCATAAAAATTCCATAAATCATTATTCTATCCAAAAAATGCCATAAACAATCATAACATTATAACATCATCATAATCAATTCAGAAATTATCCATAACCGAAATCAAGAATAAATAATATAGATGGTTAACAATTATTCACATTAAATTGGATGATGGAGTTGGGATTTAATGGAAATTTAGTTTCCTTACGATTTTCCCTTTGAATCCCTTCTCTACTTGCTTGGTGGTCGGCCTCTCTCCTTTGATCGTTTTTAATTGTAAAAATGAGGAATGAACGAGAGCAAGGGTATAAGTATAAAAGGAAGATCTATTCTTGTTCTGACCTTCTCACTTATTCTTTCTTATGTTAGGTTTTAAACAATTTTATTGGCTAATTAGTTAAGACCAGACCTTGTTAATTATCAAATCTCATCCCCATGTCCCACTACATTATTTTATGTACTCTATTCAATTAAATCTCCTGAATAATGTTACACTAAAATTTGGGGTGTTATAGTTATGCACTCCGGTCTTTCTCGAAACATCTTGACCAAAAATGTTTAACCAAAAATATTATTTTATATTGTGATTAATTACTTGTAATTCCAACTATATGTAACTATAATCATATAACATTTTATTTATGGATTTTCTTATTAATATACTTTAAACTAATTACTTAACTAATTATATCATAATACAACAAAGTATATAAAGAAAATAAACACTTTTAGTACGAACAAGATTGATTGCAGAGTTAAGCATAGGTAACAAATTATATAATGTCCCCTAAGACATACCGTTAACTCTCTCACTAGATTTGTAGAAAATAATGGATCAATGTGTTATTCTTCAAATGGATCGATTCTACAGAGATTGTTGGGATTTAAAATCGATCTATGAAACAATGTTTCAAGTTGAAGTTAAAGGTGGTGAAGGTTAGTTCTTGGAAGCTCTTAGGAATTAAGAAGTATCAAAGGCAAAATGGAAATGAAAGCAAAAATTTAGCTAAGTATCAAACCTATATATGTGATTCAGTTCTAATGGATCGGTATCAACCCATTAAATGGATTACTTTAAAAAAATGAAAATTAGGGAATGATGGAAAATAAACCTAACTATGGACTAAAAAACTATCAAAAACTTCTCGCTGATGAACAAAGTCTTTTGATAATAAGGTAGAGTATTTATATCCACCAAGGAGACATGATTTGATTATTGTGAGGAATAAAGTGCTAATACACTTAGTGAAGATGTAATTATTCATGAAAACATATCTTGAACCAGAGGCATGTGGAGAAAATCTGGATTTGGTCATTTATCTCAATTCAAAGCATGATGTGTGTTCATGGAAGAATACTTTGGGGGGAAAGTATTATTTGGTATATGGATCAAACGACATTTCAATGAAATTAGACTATGAAATAATGAAGCAATGAATTTTGAATTTGAAGGCGATCCAAACAATTTTCTTCCTACCAAAAGGTATAACACAAAAATTTAGCTCCAAATGTTCGCTCTTTTAGTAGCTCTAAAATTTCCCTCTTTTAGTAGTTCTGATATTTTATTTTCATTTATAGGGTTCAACGTTGGTAAATCGGTTATTTTATTTTAGACTACCCAAAGATATTCCCTCCCCCATCTCGATTCATCTTCCTAATCATCACCGATCTCGTTTTAGTGTTTGGGTTCGAGCATTACGCCACCACTTTGACAATGACGCAAACATCAGGCCCCACAATAATGATATCCCATACACAAATCCTATAAACCCATTAACACACCTTTTAATTGGATGGATCTCATGGTCATCAAGGCAGGATGCCTAGAGGGATGATTATCATGTTTTGAAATCAGATATAAGCAAGGCTATGGATGATGGTCAAGCAAATCCAAAAAAATAGTGTGCCACAGTTGCCTACGTATGGTGTGGTACTTCCCCTAGTCAGGCGATTAGATCGTAATCCTTCCTATATGCAAGCAATCAGATCATAATCCTTAACATAAGCAGGCGATCAGATTGTAATACTTCCCTTATGCAGGCGATTGGACCATAATCATTCCCATAGGAAGGTGATCAGATCGTAATACTTCCCTAGGCAGGCAATCTGATCATAATCCTTCCCCTAGGCGGGTAATTAGATCGTAATGACTATAGCTATGGACACTCAACTTAGCAGTTCAATTAATCAAAGATTCATTGATATCTCTAAGAACATGTACGTGACTATGCAAACAAACTTCAAAAACACGAAGCCAACATCAAGATAGACCCGCAAGAGCGATCGTAGGCTCTACATGGCCATCTTAACTGATCAGTCCTATTGCTCATACTTGGAAGCTGGGCCACGAACTTCTTGGATGACCTCGTCTACTCCATGAGATTTAGTCTATGAAATTTCGAGAAGATATTTAGTTATTTTCCCATATAAAAATAGGATCATTGGCTCAGGGAAAGGGATCTTTGGCTTCCATTCGGTTCTTCTTCTCTTTGGCTCTCTTACCTACACTACACTCTACCATTTTATTACCCAGATTCAATTCATTGTAATTGCAATCAATAGTACAAATAAAAGGAAAAACATTTGGAGTAGAAGTAGGCCAAAGTACGCCGAATCGCTAAAAAATCTCATGTTCATTTACTTTTTTGCTATTTATTTTGTGATATGTGCATTTAATTCTCTGTTAAAGTGTTAGCGTCATTTTTGACACTAATACTTTAGTGCTTCCACTAAGAGTACTTGCACCCATGGATTTGGAAGCATGGATAATTAAATCTTGGAATCAATGGCTAGTAAATCAATAAGGAGGCCGTTGGAAGATGAGAGTTACCATGGGGTAAGTCAGGAGGCTTTCTCAGGAGCTGGAGCTAATCAACCCTTTCTCTACATCACTCGAAACGAGATGAAGACTATGATGGAGGCAATGCAGGAGCAGATGATAAAGAGGCAAGAGGAGACGATGTAGAATTTTCTTAGGAAAATTGGATGGGATGGAATAGTAGGAGCTTCTGGAACACAAAACCAAGGATTAGGAGCGGTAAGAGCCACTGGCAATTTCGACCAGGGCAATGGAGCATCAAGAGCTGTTGGAAATCAGAACCGAGAGCATGGGAATGAAGCCAATGGTCAGGAGATCATAGCAGAGCAGCCGAGGGAAGCCCTCAGCCAACACTAAGGGATCGATGTCGATTTCCCCGGAGGGGTCGATACCAAATCCCCAAGGCTTAGGGGCATCCCCCATATCATGTCGGCTCATATGTCGGTAGGAAAGTGGTCGATGCTATGCGGTTTGATGTAGATCAAAATGCGGATGAACATTCGGAGGAGTATGTTTCGGAATACCTTCACGAAGTCGTGGGGCATATCGGTAATATGGATTTCATTCTATATTTAGATGGCAGTGACAGGTTTGCAGAAATGATCAAACAAGCTGTGAGAGGAGGATTGTCAATAGGGATTAAGATGTTAATAGAAGTCCATTCACTCCTAATATAATGCATGCAAGGAGTCCACCAGAGTTTAAGTTACCAACACTGGAAACATATGATATAAAAATGGATTCTACTGTTCATCTGATGAGGTATATGAGGCATACAGAAGTGTTGGTAGGCATCGGAGGAAGTGATGGCATGATATTTACCCTTGTACTTGGCAGATATAGTTGCACCATGGTTTAGGAAATTGGAGAATGGTTCCATTGGTACTAAGACAGAGTTGGTGGATGAATTCATGAGGTAATTTCAGGTCCACATCACGAGACCCAAGAATGTGATGACCTTGATGAAGCAGAGGGTTGGAGAATCCTTCAAGAATTTCTTAATAAGATTTAATATGGTGGTTGCTTGGATGGATTGGCCCAATCCCTCGATGGTTTTGATGGCGGCGACATCATAGATAACAGATAACATGGATTTTAAGGTGGCACTGGAATGGGATACTCCGATGGATCTTGGGGAATTTTATCATGAGGCTGAGAGGTTCCAACAGCAGAAAGATGCTTAGGCTGATAAGAAGAAGAGGTTAACACGGTAAGGGATGGAGGACGGTCTTGAGAAGGTTTAGACATGGACAAAGGAAGGCACAAGGTGGATGATGGCTTCTATGAATCGAAAAGACAAAGGAGAGAAGCAAAATTCTCTTCTTATATAGATTTAAATGAGACTTTGAAGAGGATTTATTTGAATACTCGAGTACGCCTTCCGTGCTAGAAGTTGACAAGGAGAGAATCCACAAAACGTGAGCGGACATCAAGGGAATATTTCTTATTCCATAAGCTGGATGGGCATGATACAAACTACTGCTGGCACTTGAAGGATATGGTTAAGGAACACGTGAGGAATAATCAGCTGCCACAATATGTGAGGACTCGGGCTGCGGTGTTGGAACAAAAGCGGCTATTGTTCGCATCAAATGGAAATGATCTTGGATCGATGTTATAGATTATCATCTGTTGACCGGGATGGAATAAACTAAATAAATAATAAACTTTACAATAAAACGACTAAGTTACTTACACATATATGGGACTGAAGTTTGTCCATAAGTATGCGCTGAGATGATGATAAACCGTCATGCTCAAAGGGACAACATTTGGGATTTCATGTTTTTGTTTTTCTGGTTGTAGGAACTTAAATTTAATAATTAAATATATGGATTTTATAACACTCAAATATGCATTAAAGTAATGAATGAAATAGGCTACGGTTGTCCCAACTGAAGAGAAAGCAATAACCGCAAGGTGCGAGTTCCTTCCTCGAAAAGCAACAAGATGGTCTCGTACGTCATAGATTATGTCCTTTATTGGGGAATCGAGGCAGAAAATAAAACTTCGTAGATCGCGTTATGTTTCGACCGAAGAGAAGGAACCAGTGTGTAAGAAGTAGGCCGCTTCTTCAGAGAGCAACAATATCGACGGCTTATCGTTGTGACATCCTCACCGAAGAGTGAGTATGGTCTAACAAGGGTTTGAAAGACCTAGATCGTCCCCGAGAAGCCATGATTCATATTTACATCGTTATATGTCCCGTTCGAGTGAAAGGGGTAGGTCGCTTTGCCGAAGAGCGACAGGATCGGTCCACTCGTCGTTAAGTTTGGATTGAACTTAGCAAGGATCCAAAGAGACCACGAATCGGCTCGGCGAGGCCATGAACTCGACTATCGGTCCGAAGAGACTATGAACTTGACTGTTGGTCCAGCGAGACCTTGGTATCGACGAATGATTCGATGAGATCATGGATTTGACTATCGATGGATTATGGACTTTGGGCTTAATGTAAATCAAAACTCCTACCGCAAGGCATGTTTTGTGGGGAAAGTGCTAACCCGCCTTTTGGCTAGGCAATATACCGGTGGATTTAACTAAACGGATCTCATGATCGTTAGGGTAGGAAGCCCGAAGGATGATTATCAGGTTCGAAAATCGGATATAAGCAAGACTATGGATGATAGTCTAGCGGAGTTAGACGAATGACATCCTAGAATTGGCACTACAACAAAACAGGCATTTTACAATGGGCCATGTCCGTCGTAATATGGATTTCGCAACGGGCATGAGCCCGTTGTATTAAGCCTCATTGTAATAGGTCGATCATATTTTACACGTTTTTACAACGGCTAATGTCCGTTGTAATACACCTTTTTACAACGGGCAATGCCCATTGTAATACATGATATTGCAACGGTTTCTGACCGTTGCAAAATAAATGCAAATTTTAAAAAAAAATTACAGCAGCATACATCCATACCAATAATGAATGATTTAACGAGTAATAAATATTATCATAAAACAACCAAAATCACATACGAAAAGACTAAAAGCTAGAGTCATAAAATTCCAACACATTCCAAAAAGTTAGATAAGTTCACATTGACATAGTTCAAATATACACTGTTTTTCATTTATTTAGTTCTCTACCCAATTCTCTACCCAGTTCTCTGCACCATTTCCCCTGCTGTCTCTATTCTCTGCACCATTTCACATTTACAAACAAACCAACCACCACAGTCATTCACTTCCTCCATATTTAACCAACTACTCCCTCATACAATTGTGCATTTCCCTTCTGCACACTTTAAACATTGCACTACCCAAACCACTTCCCTACTTAGTTAGGCACCGTGCCTTCAAATATCAGCAGTTTCATCTCTGCCTACAACTCTTCACTTCCCCATCTAACACTATAACATTCACAGTCACTATGAAAACCATCCAACTACCTGATCACCACTCCTCCTTTTCACCAAACCAAACAACAACTTCATCAAACAATCACTACAACTGACTACTTCTATAACCATCATCACAATCACCCCCTTAGCAAACAACCATCACCCACATCCATCATACACAGCGCTTGTCCCTCCTCCTTCAATACTACAACTCTTCCTACGAACAGTGCATAAAATGCACAGCCAACATCAACTCCTTGACCAACAGTGCTTCTCTCTACCCATAACACAGCCATATAATCTCCTCCTTCATCCACTGTCCCTACATATTCACCCTCTGCTACAAAATATCCATCCAACCTTTACTTGCATTCACCGAACATTCTCCTACACCAACAGTACAACCCACATCATCTCTTCTGTCCTTCATTTCAGCCTCGACAACCAACAACTGTAGCGAGTTAACCCCGCATTTCATTCCTTGGCAACATTATCCTACTGTTACACAACTGCCACCAGTGAACAAAGATTTCACCATACCACACATCTACCTCCTTGCCAACCCGCTTTGCTTCAATTGCCATCAATGATCTACTACCCCCATCCACTGTTCCTGTAACGACCCGAAATTTCCACACCCGAAATTTCCAGATAGTTATGAAAAAGAAGAAAGAGATAGAAGGAGAAGAAGAACAGAATCAACAACATCTCACATTCGCAGCGGATAAAATATAATAATAAATAATAACAGATTACAGAAGGATACTATATTTGTCTATTACATTTAATACATCAGAGTTTCACATATTCACAGTCACTGAATATACACAATTATCATCTCACAGATTTTCAATAGTATAACACAGCGGATATATTCTATACGTTCCTGCCATCCGGCTCACCTCCATAGCTTCAGAACGTCCTTACCTGAAAATTTGTAATACTGGGTCTAACCCGAGCACTACATCAAAGTAACACCCGGGTCAGGCTGGAAACCAGCGTGAGTAAACCCAACTAATATGGAATACAAAACATTCAACTTATATAAAACCCGGGTAACTTATATCAATTTAACCAATTCACAATTTTACTATAAACAACACTTACTTCACATATAAATTTCTAAATTCCAACTTAGATAATCCAGTTCACTTAAATCATTTCATTCCTGCCTATTGATTCCACAAATCAATTTATACAAATCCGAAGTCGTTTCGGGTATCTTCTAATACGCGACCCCGGTCTCTTCGAAACTCATGTTATTCTAACCCAAGTTATTCAAATGAAATACACAACATTTCATATCAGAGATATCTACTCATTCAAAACATTCAATACCATTCAATCATCCATAAGCAAATCTTAATCACATACAAACCAATTCAATTGATTCTAATTGAATTTCTAACCACATTCACTTAGATTCCTTCATTTAATATTAATTAATTCCAAATTAATTAATTAATCGACCCTCCGTTATTCATATTAATCAATCACCCTGGATTAAATAAATTTTCAATCACGTTCAAGTGATTATCTTTAATTCATTTCACGATATTAATTGTTCTTAACCCAAATCAATAAGAAATCTTACTTACCTCAGGAATTAATTAACTATTTTAATTACATTAGACCATAATTACTTATATTAATTAACTTCTCATAAGTCACTTGTATTGATTTATTTTCTTAACTAATCAATCTCTATTTACAACATTGGTTATATAGATTAATGATTTCTCATTTACATTTCTATTTATTCTAATCTAATTTTAGTTATATTAAATAATTAATCATTAATTAAACCATATATATATTAGTCATTCTTGATTTATCTCAACTGATGATTAACTATCTTTTATTTACTTTATTAAATAAATTAATTACTCTTTAATTAACCATTTTAACTAATCTCTTGATTAACTCCATAAGGTAATTATATTTTTATTAATTCCATTAAGAAATTATTTATCAACCCACCCAATGATCATTCCAATTAATTAAAACCCAATTAATTAACCTAAATCATAAATTAATTTAATTAATTAATCATCCATTTAAATTATTCTCTCTATTTAATGAATCACCAATCGTTAAACCTTTATTGAATTTACTGAACCATTTTCCCATTTACGATTTAAGTTTAAAACCATTTAAAACTCAAATGCTTGGGGTCAAACAACAATTAACTCGAAAACCAACCCAAAAACCAAAGTTACCCACATCACATCGATTTAACCAATTATTTAAATCTAACTCTATAAATCCAAATAAAAATACAAAAGAGTGTGATTAACTCACCTTTGGTTTTATTAGCATCAATTCCCAAATCCAGCTTGTTTCTTCTCAAATTTTGACCTTGTATAAATATTATATGATTTCTATTAATATTTTACATAATCGAACAATCAACTATCCCTTTAACAATTTTAATTAAAAATTTAATTTAAATTAATCGCTTCATATGATAATTTAAATTGACTAATGATTTAATTAACTATTAATTTATCTCTTAAAACTACATATAGAAATAAATTATAGATTCAAAAATCTACCTTTTATAAATTTCTCAAATATTTAAAATCCTTATATACATATCAAAATCTTTTCTATATATATATAAAATTTACTAAGATAGGCAGGTATATAATTTTTCTTTACTGCAATAAAAATATCATCATTCATTCATTTTTTTTAAAGACAGAACTGTTACAATTTCTACTGCAAATTAAAATCTCATCTAAATAAAAATTCCTGTCCAATATACATAAATATTAATTATATTGCTTATTTCTAATCTATAGACACTTAATCAAATTGAACAAAATAGATACCTTACAGGCCCGAACCAACTCCTCAAGCACGCTCAAAAACCACCCCCTTCATCGACACACAGCTCCAAAGTTCAGCCATCAATCACTGCACACGCGCTCGAGCCTATCAACGTCGACGACGGTCTCGCTTCGAGTCTCACACGAGCGAACACCGCGAACACGCGCGCGTGCTTCCCTGCTGCCAAACCCTTATACGCCGACCATCGCCTCTGCCCTAATTTAAGTCGACGACGAAACCCACTTCCCATCGCGAAATCCATGACGCGACCTCCACCTTAATTGAATGAACCACGCCGTGACAATTTTCCCCCTTCGGCCATTTTTTTTTATTGATGCAGGATTCTGCCATTAATCCCTAATTCGAACGCGACTCGAAAATTCCGAGCGTCCCCCTTTTTTTTGTTCGGTTGCGATTGCCTGAAGAGAAGAAGAGGGGCTGGGTTGGATTATAGTTGTTTGAATGGTTTTAGGAAGAGGGAATTTTCGATCGGCCATTTTCTGTTGTTTTTTTTTATAAGCATTCGATTTTGATTTCTGTTGTAGGCTTATAGAGGAAGACAGAGATAAAATAGGGATTTGGAAATGGCTTCTTGAGCACGCTTGATTATTAAATAATTAAATATTGAAAATATCTCGCCGAATAACGCGAAATCCCGAACCCCAAATCAGACATGCCGACAGACATTTATAAGGTTTTCCCGCATTCCGAACACAATGGAACGTGTTTCGGAAGCTAGCTCTATCACATGCGCGAGTTACGGAAGTAAACGGTCAAATTTTAAATTAAATCGATTAAAATAAATCTAAGCGTCTCGAGCTGCCAGGGTCAAACGACAACTTTGATTGCTCCGAAAATTGAAATCCGATAATAACTAACTATTACGGATACAATGGAACTGGTTTCGTCGAATTTCAAGACTATGCCTCGGAAGGCTATTTTTAAATTCAATTTAAACAATATATTATTAAAATTGAACAAATTACCTTTAAACTAAATTTCAACTATTCTATTATCTTCAGTATCATTATTATAAATTTTATAAGCCTTCAAATTATTTTAAATAGGCTTAGAAATTTCAGATTCAATAAGTTACCCAATTTCAATTATTAAATTCAATATTTAAACTATATAATTCAGTGATTTAATTATCAAGTAATATTGATATCTTGAATTCAAGTTAAAATTAACTTTTAAATATTTTAAAATCGATTAATTATTCCAATTTAATTCGTTAAAATTTCCGGGTCGTCACATTCCTCCCCTCTTAAAAGAATTTTGTCCCCGAAATTACTAATTAGGAAGAATGGACCAATACCCGTTTACTTTTTCCAAAACTCACAATTCAACATCCTAGCACCTATCTTTTATTAAAGGCCCACTATCACCTTAACCAACTTCCTAAAACTTTCTATAGTTTCAAACAATACCCTTTTGCTCAATCATCTAAATGTCAATTTAAAACAAATTTTGAATTATCAAAATTTTTCTCTCTAAATTTCCGAAATTTTTTTCCAGCGTCTCCTTTGCGCGGCTAGCTCAGTACTACTACAAAAGGCCTCTACGGGCTTTCAAATTCCAAAAGAAAACAAAAGCCAAGTGGCTACATCAAAAACCCAATCTAATTTCATACAAAAACTTAAATACATACCTTTTTGTCGGGCAATTCAAATTTATCCTTTGGAATCAAATCCAATTCCTTTCCCTTTAATGCCTGCATATCTTGTTTAGCAACAATATTCAATCGAAATTTTACAAATCACTTTATACATTCTCTTATATAGGTTTTCATATTTACTTCTATTCAAATTCGTTTTTTCCGTTTTAATATGAATTCAACTTATTTCAATTTTGAATATTAAATTTTATCTTTCAAGTATAACTGATTCATATTAGTTCATCTACTAATTTGCTTTAAATTTTCAATTTGAGATTGTTTTGTCGTTAACAAAAATTTTCCCAAAAACTTTCAAAAAATTTCTAACTCCCAAAATTTTCGAAAATTTTTAGCAGAGTCTCCTCTGTACAGAGGAGCTTTTCCAATTTGACAAGAGATATAAATATATGTACATCGACCCACCCGGTCGGAAAAAGCAAAAACAGTTCATATTACCTATTTTTATTGCGTAGGCGTACCTTTATTTAGCATATTAAGCAAGCAGCTTATTAATTTTAGCAATTAGTGCAATCCAAATCCAGCCAAACGGCATTCAGGTACCTGTACTTACTCAATTTAAACATATAAGTACTATATATATGAAGTTTACAATATTTCTCTTACATAAACAACTATAACACTTCAATTCTAAAAGAAATACATTCAAAATAACTTCCATGAGCAATTTATATGTTTTCAAAACTAATTCAATTGTTTTCCACCAATTTATATATCATTCCGTTCAATCTTATTGGTTTACAACTCAACTGCCATTCAAAAAAAAAATATTCCAAACAAGCTCATATTCGATTCAATTGATTCAAAATCAATTTTTATTTGACTCTATTAATTTATACAATTTTAATTACCTTTGTTTACGTCAAACGACAACTATTTTATGCAATTTCGATTATATTCGCTTAACATAGTATTTATTTTTAGTCTATAACTACAATTAATTCCACTTCATTTCTAATTTATTCACCAACCATTCATTTCATTTCCGCAATTGTTCCATTCAAAACAATTTATTAAGCTTGGCACATTCAATATTTATAAATTAATAACCATTAATTCAATCCAAATTTTTATTGAATGGGCTTTCACTCTTATTCGAAGCCAAGCTTCCATAAATTTTAAACTTAAAGTGAATTTACTTTAATTTATTCCAACATCAAACTTAAGTTTACTTCTATTTGATGCTCATTTAATCAACTTCCATTAAATTCAGTTAGCCCATCCATTTTAAATTTTAATTTTAAATTTACCTTCTCAATTTGTGAAAATAATATCCCGGCACATACTTAACTCATTTATACTTCAAATTAATATGCCACCGAACTTAAGTTCAGTCTGATAATCCAATTCCAATCACAACTTTGATTTGGTTTTTATTCAATCAGACTTCATCCATTTATTATTTAACTCAATCAACCTATTTTAAAAAAAAAATTACTTACTTAATTCTTTATCGAATTTATTTTATTAATATAAGGCCATTCTCAATTTATTTTTATTCACTTGGGTTTTGTTTTGCAACTCAAACCATTTCTATTATAATCACTTCTCTTATATCCAATTTACTTGCAAATTTCATTAAATATTATTCAAATCACCCTTGAATTTTATTTGTAATTCAAACCATCACATTTTTCAATCCAACTCTATTTTATTTTTATTTTACAACATCTCCTCTTATTTAATTCATTATCAATCTAAGTCGAATTCTATTTAAAATTCGAATTCATTCCCAAACCCATTATCAACTTACAACCCATTTTATTTAACCGAGTTAAATTTTACCAACATACTCTATCGAATAATTATTTAGCCAATTAGCTTACTTCCAATTTTTAAATCAATATTCGATTTTAATTACAAAATTACTTCATTAAAATTCCAGTTTGGATTTCCTTTTTATTTTCCCAAAATTCCAACACTTTTATTTAAAAATTTAGAAATGCTTTTAAATTCACGTCATACTAATAAAATAGCTCTTTATAAAAATACTTTTTATAACTCGATGTCTCAACCAGTCCATTCTTGTTCTCATAGAAATTCAGTTATACGTTGATCAGGCGTAGGACTGAAAATCTATAAGTACTTGGCAAACCCGTTTTCAACACCCAGTGAAAATACCTTTGAAAATAATTTTATTGAAAATATTGAAAGCATTTTGAAAAAGAGGAAATATCTTTGGTGAGAATGTTCTGGAAATCATCACCCCCATCCATGGTCGTAGTTACATTCCAGAGTTACGTTGCCATCACAGCAAAAGTCCATGTAACTACAGGCTCTCCGCGGCCTCTCGATTACGCCATGGAACCCACAACAGATCACAGTTACATCCAGGGTTACCTTGCCGTCACAGCAAAAGTCCATGTAACTGCAGGCTCTCAGCGGCCTCTGATTTTCGCTGTCGAAATAAAACCTCTCCACTCCTACATAGGTCGCAGTCTGCTGATATAAAATCAAACGCAGACTGTTGGCTCTCGGCGGCACACACGACTTTCGCTATGTTATACCATAGGTCACAGTTACATCCTGCGTTACGTTGTCATCGCAGCAAAAGTCCATGTAACTGTTGGCTCTCAGCGGCACACGTATTTCGCTATGGTATACTCAACTCATAATCCCCAGGAACTAGTTTTGTCCGGACTCCTCACAGGATCAACTTTAGAACCCCCATTGGGGCTTAAGGCAGCACCACCCGATGACACTCCTGAGAAGTTCATTTCAAGGGAGCGCCTTTTTCCCTAGAGCCATCATCAAAACACTTTATACTATACATATATAGTATCTTTCAAATCATATACCTAGTATGATATCATACAAAGCTCCATTACACAAAATCGATTATCCCAAAATCGATAATTCTTAAACTAGGCTTTACAAATTTCAATATTGATTTTACCAAAAAATCCAAAGCCCTTCCAAATTCAAAGGTTCCCAAAACCTTTTTTTTTTCAAAATCCTCTATATATATTCAGATATATATAATTTAAAAAAAAAAAAACTTTGGATCCTTTCAAACTCGTATAAAACCCTTTTATACTTCAAACACCTTCAAAAATCCTTTTCTTCTGGCAATAAATTTAACAAGGGGAGATTTATCATATATAACAAAGATATATAACTTGTTTATTCAAAATCGAATATTCAAATTTGATTACTCTTTTCAATATCAATTTCATTCAAATCTGTACGACGTACACATATCATACGTACGCTATACCAATCTGATCGCTTGCTCGATCACACAATTTCACTTCCGAACTAGTATCGTCCACCCGACTTCCTAGTGCGGACACTAATCTGGTTTCTTGATCAGAAACCGTCATTCTCCTTGCATAGCCATAACTATGATAGAGAATATCCAGAACCAATCAACAATCCACATCCAGGTTCGCCGTCGAAAATCGAGTGAAAAATCGCAACTCGGATCCATATACTATCTCAAAATTATGTGCTCGAATCTGGATCAAATCACTATGCGAATAGAATAATATACGTACATCCTACATATTTAATTTTATTGATTTTTAGCCAAATCAATTTCTCTTCCTATTCACATTTCCATTAATTCCCATTCACTTATTTACAATTGCCTTAAATTCTCATTGAATTATCACTTCAATTCTTATCTCAATGGGTATTTATATCAATAACAGTTTGAACTCCGACCAATTTATATTTAGAAAATAGCTTGAAAATTTTAAAAATAGATAAGTAGTTGAAAAATAATTATTAGTTTGCAAAATAGCTATAAAATAGTTAACTAATTGTAAAATAGTTGAGAAATAGTTAAATAATTTCAGAAATTTTAGATAATTGCAAAATAGTTGGAAAATAGTAATTAATTTGTAACATAGTTGAAAAATAGTAATTGGTTTATAAAACAGTTGAAAAATGATTAAATAGCTCCAAAATAATTGTAAAACAATTATAAAATAATTTAGCTTTAAGAAAGAAAGATTGTATATATTTAATAGATTAGAAAAATAAATTTATGTTAAAATAATTCATATCAAAACTAGTCAAGAGTCAACCGTTCACTTCCCCAACAATCTGATGTAAATTTACACTTTCATTTAAATCAATTTGAATAACTCCAATTTCCATTGAAATTTATTTAATCCCAATTCAAGTTGAATCAACCCTGATTCCCTTCCCAATTTAAATCAAATTCCATTTGATTTTAATCCTGTTCACTTTAATTATAATTTCAAATTATTCCAATCAATTTGAATTATTATCAATTGAACCCATTTCAAATTCAAATCATTTCAATTTAATCCAATTCAATTTCCCATTTAAAATTTTAAACTTATACATCTTCAAACACCAATCCAATTACTTCAAACCAAATTCAATTTTGAACTGATTCAGTTTCAATCTCAATTCTAGTCCATTTCGAATTATATAAATTCGAGTTAAATTCTCAAAGATTGGTTTAACTTTTTAAACCAAATTAACTTTTATTTAAAGTTTTTAAACAATTTAATTTCCGAGTCCAATTCTCAAATTCCATTTTAAATTATCTTTACTTATGTATTTCAAGGTTCAAATAAGAGTTCAATACAAATTTTATTTTAAAAATTTAATTTATTATTACATTTTATCTTCCAATTTGAAGCCAGTTCTTAAACAAGTTTATTTTACAATTCAATTATTCAAATTTATTTTATTTATACAATACCATTCTCAACTTAAAGATTTTTATTAACAATAGGATGATATCATCCAATTTATTTTAAAACGTCCATTCATTTTTCAATTTTTAAACCTCAAACCTGTTTTGAGATCACACAAATTCCCAATTCAATCAACCATTTAACTTTCCAGGTTAAATTCCAATTTACTTAATCCAATCAACCTTACTCAATTTGAATTCCCGCTTCAAACTTCAAAATTCTTTCCCTCTTATAAGTCCACAACTTATATCACTCAGGGTTTTTACATCACACTTTAGGGAAAATCAAAACTCAACCTCTTAGAGTTTATTTCAAATTATCTTTGATTTCATATATATATATATATATATATATATCCACACATATATACATATTTTTTTCTTGGCCCTCCCAGCCATGTTCTAAAATTTTAAACCATCTTTGGTTTTAAATTCAAATCAATTTTCAAACAACCCATTGTTTGCAACAAGTCCAGTTATCCAAATAATACTTATTTATTATTTTTCATTAGTTTGAAACAAAATTTCCGAATTCTGGGACCAGATTTAGAATTTCATTTTCAATCAATTAAAATTTAATTTGGTTGTATTTCCGTTTTTTACTTAATTTAATTCCAATTCAAGACTTTTGTTTGGTTGTATTATATTACTTCTAAATTTTTAGTTCCAACAATCTAACAGCCACTCACCTTAATTATTTATTAGAAGGAAATATTGCTTTATATATCAAAATATATTTTATATAAAATTATTTAAAATCTTTATATAAGAAAATAACAAGTACGCTCTCATATATATATATATATATATATATATATATATTCTCAACTCGTTCTAGAGTACTACAGACTCCATTGAATGAGTAATCCCCACCAGAGCCAAGGTTCTCGCTTAACCTTTCTGCTCTGATACCAAATGTAACGACCCGAAATTTCCACACTCGAAAATTCCAGATAGTTATGAAAAAGAAGAAAGAGATAGAAGGAGAACAAGAACAGAATCAACAACATCTCACATTCGCAGCGGATAAAATATAGTAATAAATAATAACAATTTACAGAAGGATACTATATTTGTCAATTACATTTAAATACATCAGAGTTTCACATATTCACAATCACTAAATATACACAATTATCATCTCACAGATTTTCAATAGTATAACACAGCGGATATATTCTATACGTTCCAGCCATCCTGCTCGTTTCCATAGCTCCAGAACGTCCTTACCTGAAAATTTGTAATACTTCTGACCCGAGCATTACATCAAAGTAACACCCGGATCAGGCTGGAAACCAGCGTGAGTAAACCCAACTAATATGGAATACAAAACATTCAACTTATATAAAACCCGGGTAACTTATATCAATTTAACCAATTCACAATTTTACTATAAACAACACTTACTTCACATATAAATTTCTAAGTTCCAACTTAGATAATCCAGTTCACTTAAATCATTTCATTCCTGCCTATTGATTCCACAAATCAATTTATACAAATTCAAAGTGGTTTCGGGTATTTTCTAATACCCGACCCCGGTCTCTTCGAAACTCATGTTATTCTAACCCAAGTTATTCAAATGAAATACACAACATTTCATATCAGAGATATCTACTCATTCAAAACATTCAATACCATTCAATCATCCATAAGAAAATCTTAATCACATACAAACCAATTCAATTGATTCTAATTGAATTTCTAACTACATTCACTTAGATTCCTTTATTTAATATTAATTAATTCTAAATTAATTAATTAATCATCCCTCCGTTATTCATCTTAATCAATCACCCTGGAATAAATAAATTTTCAATCACGTTCAAGTGATTATCTTTAATTCATTTCACGATATTAATTGTTCTTAACCCAAATCAATAAGAAATCTTAATTACCTCAGGAATTAATTAACTATTTTAATTACAATAGACCATAAATACTTATATTAATTAACTTCTCATAACTCACTTATATTGATTTATTTTCTTAAATAATCAATCTCTATTTACATCATTAATTATATAGATTAATGATTCCTCATTTACATTTCTATTCATTCTAATCTAATTTTAATTATATTAAATAATTAATAATTAATTAAACCATATATATTTTAGTCATTCTTGATTTATCTCAACCGATGATTAACTATCTTTTATTTACTTTATTAAATAAATTAATTAATCTTCAATTAATCATTTTAATTAATCTCTTGATTAATTCCACAAGGTAATTATATTTTTATTAATTCCATTAAGCAATTATTTATCAACCCACCCAATGATCATTCCAATTAATTTAAACCCAATTAATTAACCTAAATCATAAATTAATTTAATTAATTAATTATCTATTTAAATTATTCTATCTATTTAATGAATCACCAATCATTAAACCCTTATTGAATTTAATAAACCATTTTCCCATTTACGATTTAAGTTTAAAACCATTTAAAACTCAAATGCTTCGGGTCAAACAATAATTAACTCGAGAACCAATCCAAAAATCAAAGTTACCCACATCACATCGATTTAACCAATTATTTAAATCTAACTCTATAAATCCAAATAAAAATACAAAAGAGTGTGATTAACTCACCTTTGGTTTTATTAGCATCAATTCCCAAATCCAGCTTGTTTCTTCTCAAATTTTGACCTTGTATAAATATTATATGATTTCTATTTATATTTTACATAATCGAACAATCAACTATCCCTTTAACAATTTTAATTAAAAATTTAATTTAAATTAATCACTTCATATGATAATTTAAATTGACTAATGATTTAATTAACTATTAATTTATCTCTTAAAACTACATATACAAATAAATTATAGATTTAAAAATCTACCATTTATAAATTCCTCAAATATTTAAAATCCTTATATACATATCAAAATCTTTTCTATATATATAAAATTTACTAAGATAGGCAGGTATATAATTTTTCTTTACTGCAATAAAAATATCATCATTCATTCTTTTTTTTTTCAAGATAGAACTGTTACAAATTCTACTGCAAATTAAAATCTCATCTAAATAAAAATTCCTGTCCAATATTGTGACGACCCATAAATTTTTAGGCATTTGAAATTGAAATATTTAAGTAATTTTAAATATTTTCAAGATAGTTTAAGTTGGATTTCAAATATCAGTTTGAATTTGGCGATTGGATTTATTGAATTGAATAATTTGAAATTGAGTAAAATGTTGAATTTGGAATTTTAAGCCTGTTAAAAATAATTTGTAGGCCTATAAAATTTATATTGATAGTGCTGAGGATAATCAAGGTTTTAAAATTTAATTTAGCACCGATTTGTTCAGTTTTAAAAATATATCGTTTAAATTGAAATTAAAAACAGCCTTCCGAGGCACAGTCTCGGATTTCGACGAAACCAGTTCCATTGGATCCGTAATATTGTATTATTTTCGGATTTCAATTTTCGTGGTAATCAGAGTTGTTATGTGAGCGTACGAGATAAAAACGCACTAGAATTAATATCGAAAATTAAATACTTTGATTTGATTCATGAAGCTATCTTCTCCATACGATCGAATTTGGACCTGAAACCTTTTCCATTGCGTTCGAAATAGGGTTATAACATTATTAACACCTAGCAGCACGTCTCGATAGGAGTTCGAAATTTTGAGGGACGATTTCAAAACGTTTAAAATTTAAATAATTTATGTATAGTCGACTGGTTAAGCAATTCACATCAGAATTTTCTCCAGCACTTCAAATCACTATACACAAAAGCTTATCCAACACGCTAAAATGCTTGTGCACGCAAGGCGTTCCCATCACGCAACGTACCTTCGTTTTCAATCATATCTTCTTTTCCCATACCTTTAGTTAAACTCACGAAAGAAAAAAAAGTACTCGGAACTTTAAAAAAAAGAGTGGGGAATGGCGTCCTCATCAAAATCTTCTCATTCGAGTTCGTACACTTAATTAACCACGTTCTCAATGAAGTCGAGTTCGAGCATCTGCTTTAGTGGAGGCGTGAGTGTTGGGCGATTTCGTGCGCTGCGACCTAGGGTTAGGGATTGAAATGCGTGATGGTCTCGTGTCGGCATCACTATCAAATCGCGCTTTGAGGAGTCGCGACGCAATAGATTGGCAGGTGGAGGCGGCGCATCTTCTCGGTGAGGACGGCGACTCGAGTTGGTTAGGGTTTGGATCATCGGCCGCATGCGCGAATTGGGAATGGTTGGCGCCAGCGAGGTAGTCGCTTGGGTTCGTTTTCCATGAGGTATTAGTTTTATTATTAATTTAATTAAATAAATGTTTATATATATGGATGTATGAAAAAAGTAAATGAATGAGAGCAGTTCTGTTTTAATATCTGCATATATAGTGACTAATTTTTTTAATAAGTATATTTAATTTTTAGTTGGTAAAAATATTTTATTAAAGGGCAAATCATTTGTTTAAAATTAAATCTCTAGTTAAATGAATTTATAAAAGGGGAATTTGTTCAATTAGTTCAAATATTAATAAAATCCTATAATGCTTATTCAAGGTCAAATCGGGTAAACCAAGGCAAATATTGAAGTGGACTGCAAAACAAAAATGAAAGGTGAGTTAATCTCACTCAGTTAAATTTAAAATTTAAATGATTAAATTTAAATAATTGTTTGAATGGTTGAATTGATTTATGTGTTATAGTATGATATTTTGGAATGAGTGTATTATGTTGTTTTAACATCTGTGGATGCAGGGAAAACAGGTTGGAGGGATCCAACTGGATCCCTCAACATTTATTTAAATTATTTAACATTCTCTGTGGTGATTATTTTATATTCTATGATGAGTCGTATTGAAATATTGAATGTTATGGTTCGATTGGATATAATTGGACATGATGAATTACCAAAAATATATAAATTGGATTTGGAAAGATAATAAAAGAAGTAAATTTGTAAGTAAAATAATTATAGAAAATTTGAATAAATTTAAAAATCAATTGGAAAAGAAATAAAGTGCCCCTTTTAAAATTGTAATAAATAAATTTTAAGTTTAGTAAGGGAAATTTGAATAATCAGAAGATTAGTGAATTTTAAATTTTAGTGTTATTAATTTAAAAGAATAAACATTTACTTAAAATTTAAGATTCAATTTATTGAAAAGAATAAAGAAGAAATTTAGAAGAAACTGAATTTGGTATATTTCAGTTAAATGGTATAAAATTAAACGGAAAATAATAATAAATATAAGGTTATAATTAATGAATTTTAAGAGAAACTAATAAGTAGAGAAATTTATTTCAAATGGAATAAATTGGGAATCAATTTGGGAAATTGATTTAAGTGATTGAAAATGGGATTCTCCCTGGATAACCAAGTACGTTTTTAAAACAAATTTTAAAATATAAATTAAAGGTTTTAAAGTTGTTTAAAAAGGTATGTTTTGGAAAATCTATTATCTCTAATATTTAAATTTAAAAGTAAGTATTTTCTCAAATCTATTATAGTAGTAATTACTTAGAAAGTGACTTAGTATTTTATTTTCAAAGTGAAAAATCTAGTTTATATTTGATTAAATAACCTTATTTTCAAGTATTCACATAGTATGTATTTTTAACAAATTATTGAAGTAGTTTTAATTTAAATGTTTAGAAAGTATATATTTCAAAGCAAAGTGTTTTAAAATTATTTTTTTAGAAATCTAGTTTTGTGCTTGGTGACTTCAGAGGAGATAGAAAATATTTGGGAAAGTTTATTCTGAAAGAAAGATGGATTTGAAACTTTTTTCAAAGGATTGAAAATAGAAATATATCTTGTGAAGATATTTTGAGGTTAATAAATAATTTGGTAAATTATTTATTGTTGGATGGATGTTTGTGAATATTAATTGATAGTTAAATCACCGACTATCAATATTGGACAAATACGCTGATCGTTTCGAAGAGACCGGGATCAAGATTAATTTCTCGAAAACCACTTCGATCCTGTTTGTACGTTTCATGAAAACGATTTTGGATTCGAAGATGGAGCAGTGAAGTGCAAGCCTAGTCGCTACTAATCCTGAGGATATTTTCAAAATGGATGTAGTAGGAATAGTGCCTTCGGTTCCGTTCGAACCCGGGACGGACTTGTATGGATGAATGCTTGTGAAACATCGTCAGGTGGGCGATGGGCATTCTAAGAGATATATTCTAAAAAGGTAACGCTTAGCCTCAAGCCTCATCAAATGGGAATGGCTGAAAATCAGGGGTTATGCAGCAAGGCTTCGTGGGTAGCCCCCACTGGAGGGTGAGGTCATCCCTGTCCAGATGTCCCTTTTATTTCGGCTTAGTGGGCGGTTGCTGATCCCAACCGCGGGGTGATCTTGCTCGGGACTGTCCAGTAAGGGATGGTTCCGGTCTTGTGTTGCAGGGGAGTTAGGGTGGCTCCTCGGTACGTTGATCTAGACTAGGTACTGTGACAGGTGGTACCCCAGTGCCTACCCATTAGTTGGAATCCATTTTCCCTACGCGCCCATACGGTTTTGATTATGCCCAACTATTGCTGAAACGTGAGATGCAAGCATTTCAGCTAGATTCTATTTTACTTTCTATAGACACTATTATAATATCAGAGGACTTTAATAAAAATGTTTTAGCTATCGTAAGGTAAAAACCCGACATGTTTATTTGTGGCGTGGTCTTACGAGATGCTTTTGTTTTCAAAGGATTTTGAAACTTTAATAATCAATTGGGTGTGATTTTCTCACGCTGGTATTCCAGACTGACTCGGGTGTTATTTAACAGTAATGCTCGGGTCAGACCGAGTATTATAGAATACAGGATGATGCTGTGGAGCTCAGGAGATGAGCTAGATGACGATACGTACTTCCGTACTTGTTTATATATATATTCCGCTGTTTTGAGTTGTTGTGTATCCATTGTATGATATTGATGTTGAGCTGTGATTGATGTACTCTGATGATGTAATATATAAACAGATATATTTGATTTTGAGTAAAGATCATGTATTATCTATTATATTTTATTTCGCTGTGATGGTTAGATTCCGATATTGATTTCTATTTTCTTCTTCTACCTCTTCTTCTTTAACCCAAATGGTTTGTATTTCTGTACAACTTGAGTTGATTGTTGTTGAATAGTGTTAACTCAAGGGGTACGGATTTGCGGGCCGTTACACTTGGTATCAGAGCATAGGTTGGTGATAACCTTGGCTCTGGTGGGAATTACTCATTTAAATTAGAGTCCGAAGTACTCTAGAATGAGTTTGAGCGTATTAATAGATATGAGCGCGTATTTGTTAGTGAATATAAATTGTTTTAATATTGTGTTGATTGGTTTATTGAGTGGCATATGAACCTTCGTCGACACAGTCTGCGCAACTGTATTGAAGGGGTTTCTAAACACTTGAATAGAACAATTGGCATGATATTGTTTTAAATGTGGGTGAATGAAATAATTTTACCCAAAAATATATTTTAATATAAATAAAGGTTTTGTAAACTATTTAGCTAATATATGGTTGCTTGGATGTTAGAAATGATAATATTAAAGTATTATCATTGTTAAGTGAAAATTTAATTAGAAATTTAAATATAACCAAAATTTAAGGGAATAAATTCAATTATAGAATAAAATTTATAAATATAAATTATAAATGTAATTTATGAATTGAAATAAAATCAAATGGAAATTTATATAAGCATAAACTATACAAATGCATTATAGTTAAATTTGAATTTAAAAGAGAATTTAAAAACTTTAAAACCCCGGAGATTTTGGAAGTATTTTGAAGATAAATAGTAGCATTGTTGTTTTGGGGTATTTCTGAAGGAAAGAGGTTCAAATGAATTTTGGGAAGGGATATAGTATTGAATTCACTTCAGTCGTTGGAAAATAACTTCGGTGATGACTGCAACATCATCGATGTTCATTTTCGAGTTTCTAAGTGACAGATTGCTGCCAAATTGATTTGTTCGGGAAAATCTGTCTATTTTAGAAGTTCCAAAGGAAATTTGTTGGAAATAAAAACCAGGGTTGGTTTAAATTTTTTGAAAAGTGTGATTTTGAAATGTTGGAGATTTCAAAAATGATTTGAAACCAAAAGCCGGGTGTTTAAAAAAAAATCCTGATAAGATAGGTTGGAAACTTATAAATTGAGATGATTTTTCAATAAGGAAGGAAATATTAGCTTTGAATGTTGGCAATTTAATTTTAAGTGAAAAGTTAAAAATGAAATAAGCTTGGATTGGAGAATAAAATTTAACCAGATTGAAATAAATCGAATAAGCTGAAAATAATATCTAGTTGTATTCGAATCAAGTTGAAATCGAATTGAGTTAAATAAATTTGAGTTAAAGTAAAATTGAATTGGGATGAGAATTCAATTGAATTAATGAATGGAATTAAATTCTTACCTGAACAAATGGAAAATAAATTGAATAAGGATTGGAATTGAAATAAATAAATAAGAAATACATGTAAAAGAATTATAATGCATGAAATAAAATATGCTTGGTTTATAAATAAGCATAAGGCTTGAGTTAAAATAAAAGAAGAATATATTCAAGCTTATGATGAATGGAATTGTATAAAACAATAAGTTGTGACTCATTAAATTGAAAATGGAATACAAAATCCAAAATAAATATTGTTTGATGAATTGGGAAATAATAAAAAAATCCAAGCTTGAATTATAAAATAAATTAAACTTAAGCAAATTGAACGGAGTGATATTTGAAATTAAAATTCAAGTATTGAATTATAACTTAAGGAAAAACTAAGTAGATAATAAATTAGATAACGAAATATACAATGATAACCAATGTAGCTAAGGAAAAGCTGAATTGTGAATGTATGGTGAAGTTTGGAAATAAAACTCAAGTTATAAATAAGATTCGACTGAAATTGTTAGTGAATGGTAAACTGAAATGGATAATGGATTCAGAACTTGAGTTATAAATTAAAATTTAACTTGAAGTGTTAACAAATTAAATATAATTGGGAATATATCGAATAAAAATGTGATTGGATTAAAATAGTAATGGTATGGTTTGCAAATAAAATCCAAATACGTAGAAATAAATTGAAATGACCTTGTAATTTATTTAAGTGAACTGAGAATGAATCGAACTTGGAAATTTGAAATTTATAATAACTAATCAAATAAATTTGTAGTTTGAAAGGAAATTGGATTGAAATAGAATCAAGTTAAATTGAAAAGAGAACTTTGTTTGCAAAATGAGAATGAGCTTAAGTATATAGAAAAAAGGGAGATTTGGATAAATTGAAGTAAAATTGACTTAAGCTAAATGAATGAAGGAGAGTTGAATTGAATTCAACATAAACAAAGTTTAATAATATTGGATTGGTTTTAAATCAAGAGAAAATAAATTTTTAATCGAAATAAAATTCGCTGAGTTATAAATAATATTAATGGAATGATATTCTTAAATAAATAATTGTAGAACATTTAAATTATTAAGGGATTGAAATAACTTGAGACAATAAGAAAAATAAAATGTTTCAAGTTTACTAGAATGGTTTAAGTGAATGTAGATAAACTAATTATATTGAATAAATAAATGGATAGAATAAATAAGAATCAAATGAAAGATAGAAGTAGAACTTATTATAAAAGAAATGGAAATGAACTTAAGTTATTGACTTAAGTAGGTATTGAATAAAATCCGAACTCAAAATGAAGTGCGGTTTAAATGAGTTGAGTAATGGTTGTTGAATGGCATAGCCTGGATTGTTTTCGAGCTAAATAAAATAGTTTGGAATAAACAAATAAGGAATGAAATGCAAGTGAATGGATTCAAATTTAAAATGCAATGAAAATGAGAATAAACGGATTGTGAATAAATTCGAAATGGAATAGAATTAAGAGTAAGTTGAGTCGGAGTCAATTTAAATTGATTATAAAACTCAAGTGCTTATTTATTTATATAGATCTCGTTAAATTGTAAAGAATAAATTGTTATTGAATGTAAATGGAAGTTATTAAAATGCTATGGATGGATAGGAGTAAAATAAATTGATTTTGAGAATAATCGGATTAAATATGAGTTCGGTTTGCTTAAAAATAAATTAAGTGTACACGATTGAGTTTTAAACCATTCAAATTGAATGAAAATGGTTCGTAAATTAATTGAAACAGTTGAATTAGTATGAAAGTTGTATAAATTGCTTACGGAAAATGTTTGATGTGCATTTCTTTAGCATTCATATGTTTTAACCATTGCAACTAGGTGAAATATAGTTAAACTACATATATTTGGCACTTACATGTTTAAATTGAGTAAGTACAGGTACTTGGAAGCCGTGTGGCTGGATTTGGCTATGCTATTTGCTAAAAATAATAAGCTGTTTGCTTAAAATGCTAAATAAGGTACGCCTACGCAATACAAATAGGAAATATGAACTGTTTTTCTGTTTTCCGACCGTGTGGGTCGATGTATATATATTTATATATTTTGTCAAATTGCAAAAGCTCCTCCGTACAAAGGGGACTCTGCCAAAAAAATTCAGAAATTTTGGGAGTTAGAAAATTTTTGAAAATTTTTGGAAAATTTTGTTAACGACAAAACGGTTTAAACTGGAAAATTGAAATAAGTTAGTAAATGAAACTAATCAAAAAAAATGACATGAATTAGTTATAAATGGAAAAAAAATTCAATATTTAAAGTTAAAGATAAATTGAATTCATATGGAAATGAAAGAATCGATGTGGATAGAAATGGATATAAACTAAAGTGGTAAGATGAAAATAAATAAAGAAACATATAACATGCTTATGTTAACTTAAGTAAGGAATGGTTAATTCTTAATTGGAAATTGAATATTGCAAATATATTCTAAGTTGATATTTGGATGAATATTGACATTTGGTAAGGAAATCGATAAAATGTTTTTGGGATGTTGTGATTGGATATTAGTGCTAAGCAGGTTATGCAGGTATTATAAAAGGGAAAAGAGAATTGGTTTTTGATTTCAAGAAGATAAATTTGAAGTGCTCGACAAAAAGGTATGTATTTAAATTTCTATATGAAATTTGATTGGGATTTTGATTGAGCCACTTGGCCTTTTGTTTTCTTTTTGGATTTGGGAGGCCGTAGAGCCATTTTGTAGTAGTACCGAGCTAGCCACGCAAAGGAGACGCTGGCGAAATTTTTCGAAAATTTAGAGAGTTAGAAAATATTTGAGAAAATTTTGATAATTTAAATCTGAATTTAAATTTAAATTTGAAGGGTTGAATAAGTAAAGTTATTTGAAAACTATGAAAGGTTTAGGAAGTTGGTTGAAGTAATAATGGGTCTTTGATAAAAGATATGTTATGGCAAGTTGATTAAACTGTTGGTTTGGAAAATAGTAATGAGTATTGGATCATTCTTCCTAACTAGTAATTTCGGGGACAAAATTCTTTTAATAGGGGAGGAATGTGGCGACCCGGAAATTTTTAGGCATTTGAAATTGAAATATTTAAGTAATTTTAAATATTTTCAAGATAGTTTAACTTGGATTTCAAATATCAGTTTGAATTTGGCGATTGGATTTATTGAATTGAATAATTTGAAATTGAGTAAAATGTTGAATTTGGAATTTTAAGCCTGTTAAAAATAATTTGTAGGCTTATAAAATTTATATTGATAGTGCCGAGGATAATCAAGGTTTTAAAATTTAATTTAGCACCGATTTGTTCAGTTTTAAAAATATATCGTTTAAATTGAAATTAAAAACAGCCTTCCGAGGCACAGTCTCGGATTTCGACGAAACCAGTTCCATTGGATCCGTAATATTGTATTATTATCGGATTTCAATTTTCGTGGTAATCAGAGTTGTTATGTGAGCGTACGAGATATAAACGCACTAGAATTAATATCGAAAATTAAATACTTTAATTTGATTCATGAAGCTATCTTCTCCATACGATCGAATTTGGACCTGAAACCTTTTCAATTGCGTATGAAATAGGGTTATAACATTATTAACGCCTAGCAGCACGACTCGATAGTAGTTCGAAATTTTGAGGGACGATTTCAGAACGTTTAAAATTTAAATAATTTATGTATAGTCGACTGGTTAAGCAATTCACATCAGAATTTTCTCCAGCACTTCAAATCACTGTACACAAAAGCTTATCCAACACGCTAAAATGCTTGTGCACGCAAGGCGTTCCCATCACGCAACGTGCCTTCGTTTTCAATCATATCTTCTTTTCCCCTACCTTTAGTTAAACCCACGAAAGAAAGAAAAAAGTACTCGAAACTTTTAAAAAAAAAGAGTGGGGAATGGCATCCTCATCAAAATTTTCTCGTTCGAGTTCGTACACTTAATTAACCACGTTCTCAATGAATTCGAGTTCAAGCATCGACTTTAGTGGAGGCGCGAGTATTGGGCGATTCCGTGCGCTGTGACCTAAGGTTAGGGATTGAAATGTGTGATGGTCTCATGTCGGCATCACTATCGAATCGCGCTTTGAGGAGTCGCGACGTAATAGATTGGCAGGTGGAGGCGGCGCATCTTCTCGGTGAGGACGGCGACTCGAGTTGGTTAGGGTTTGGATCATCGGCCGTGTGTGCGAATTGGGAATGGTTGGCGCCAGCGAGGTAGTCGCTTGGGTTCGTTTTCCGTGAGGTATTAGTTTTATTATTAATTTAATTAAATAAATGTTTATATATATGGATGTATGAAAAAAATAAATGAATGAGAGCAGTTTTGTTTTAATATCTGCATATATAGTGACTAATTTGTTTGATAAGTATATTTAATTTTTAGTTCGTAAAAATATTTTTTTAAAGGGCAAATCATTCGTTTAAAATTAAATCTCTAGTTAAATAAATTTATAAAAGGGGAATTTGTTCAATTAGTTCAAATATTAATAAAATCCTATAATGCTTATTCAAGATCAAATCGGGTAAACCAAGGCAAATATTGAAGTGGACTGCAAAACAAAAATGAAAGGTGAGTTAATCTCACTCAGTTAAATTTAAATTTTAAATGATTAAATTTAAATAATTGTTTGAATGGTTGAATTGATTTATGTGTTATAGTATGATATTTTGGAATGGGTGTATTATGTTGTGCTAACATCTGTGGATGCAGGGAAAACAGGTTGGAGGGATCCAACTGGATCCCTCAACATTTATTTAAATTATTTAACATTCTCTGTGGTGATTATTTTATATTCTATGATGAGTCGTATTGAAATATTGAATGTTATGGTTCGATTGGATATAATTGGACATGATGAATTACCAAAAATATATAAATTGGATTTGGAAAGATAATAAAAGAAGTAAATTTGTAAGTAAAATAATTATAGAAAATTTGAATAAATTTAAAAATCAATTGGAAAAGAAATAAAGTGCCCTTTTTAAAATTCTAATAAATAAATTTTAAGTTTAGTAGGGGAAATTTGAATAATAAGAAGATTAATGAATTTTAAATTTTAGTGTTATTAATATAAAAGAATAAACATTTACTTAAAATTTAAGATTCAATTTATTGAAAAGAATAAAGAAAAAATTTGGAAGAAACTGAATTTGGTATATTTCAGTTAAATGGCATAAAATCAAACGGAAAATAATAATAAATATAAGGTTATAATTAATGAATTTTGAGAGAAACTAATAAGTAGAGAAATTTATTTCAAATGGAATAAATTGGAAATCAATTTGGGAAATTGATTTAAGTGATTGAAAATGGGATTCTCCCTGGATAACCAAGTACGTTTTTAAAACAAATTTTAAAATATAAATTAAAGGTTTTAAAGTTGTTTAAAAAGGTATGTTTTGGAAAATCTATTATCTCTAATATTTAAATTTAAAAGTAAGTATTTTATCAAATCTATTATAGTAGTAATTACTTAGAAAGTGACTTAGTATTTTATTTTCAAAGTGAAAATTCTAGTTTATATTTGATTAAATAACCTTATTTTCAAGTATTCACATAGTATGTATTTTTAACAAATTATTGAAGTAGTTTTAATTTAAATGTTTAAAAAGTATATATTTCAAAGCAAAGTGTTTTAAAATTATATTTTTAGAAATCTAGTTTTGTGCTTGGTGACTTCAGAGGAGATAGAAAATATTTGGGAAAGTTTATTCTGAAAGAAAGATGGATTTGAAACTGTTTTCAAAGGATTGAAAATAGAAATATATCTTGTGAAGATATTTTGAGGTTAATGAATAATTTGAGAAATTATTTATTGTTGGATGGATGTTTGTGAATATTAATTGATAATTAAATCACCGACTATCAATATTGGACAAATACGTTGATCGTTTCGAAGAGACCGGGATCGAGATTAATTTCTCGAAAACCAATTCGATCCGGTTTGTACGCTTCGTGAAAACGATTTTGAATTCGAAGATGGAGCAGTGAAGTCAAGGGCTAGTCGCTACTAATCCTGAGGATATTTCCAAAATGGATATAGTAGGAATAGTGCCTTCGGTTACGTTCGAACCTGGGACGGACTTGTATGGATGAATGCTTGCGAAACATCGTCAGGTGGGCGATGGGCATTCTAAGAGATATATTCTAAAAAGGTAACGCTTAGCCTCAAGCCTCATCAAATGGGAATGGCTGAAAATCAGGGGTTATGTAGAAAGGCTTCGTGGGTAGCCCCCACTGGAGGGTGAGGTCATCCCTGTCTAGATGTCTCTTTTATTTCGGCTTAGTGGGCGGTTGCTGATCCCAGCCGCGGGGTGATCTTGCTCGGGACTGTCCAGTAAGGGATGGTTCCGGTCTTGTGTTGCAGGGGAGTTAGGGTGGCTCCTTGGTACGCTGATCTAGACCAGGTACTGTGACAGGTGGTACCCCAGTGCCTAGCCATTAGTTGGAATCCATTTTCCCTACGCGCCCGTACGGTTTTGATTGTGCCCAACTATTGCTGAAACGTGAGATGCAAGCATTTCAGCTAGATTCTATTTTACTTTCTATAGACACTATTATAATATCAGAGGACTTTAATAAAAATGTTTTAGCTATCGTAAGGTAAAAACCCGACATGTTTATTTGTGGCGTGGTCTTACGAGATGCTTTTGTTTTCAAAGGATTTTGAAACTTTAATAATCAATTGGGTGTGATTTTCTCACGCTGGTATTCCAGAATGACACGGGTGTTATTTAACTGTAATGCTCGGGTCAGACCGAGTATTATAGAATACAGGATGGTGCTGTGGAGCTCAGGAGACGAGCTGGATGACGATACGTACTTCCATACTTGTTTATATATATATTCCGCTATGTTGAGTTGTTGTGTATCCATTGTATGATATTGATGTTGAGCTGTGATTGATGTACTCTGATGATGTAATATATAAATAGATATATTTGATTTTGAGTAAAGATCATGTATTATCTATTACATTTTATTTCGCTGCGATGGTTAGATTCCGATATTGATTTCTATTTTCTTCTTCTACCTCTTCTTCTTTAACCCAAATGGTTCGTATTTCTGTACAACTTGAGTTGATTGTTGTTGAATAGTGTTAACTCAAGGGGTGCGGATTTGCGGGCTGTTACAAATATACATAAATATTAATTATATTGCTTATTTCTAATCTATAGACACTTAATCAAAATGAACAAAATAGATACCTTACGGGCCCGAACCAACTCCTCAAGCATGCTCAAAAACCACCCCCTTCATCGACACACAGCTCCAAAGTTCAGCCATCAATCACTGCACACGCGCTCGAGCCTATCAACGTCGACGACGGTCTCGCTTCGAGTCTCACACGAGCGAACACCGCGAACACGCGCGCGTGCTTCCCTGCTGCCAAACCCTTATACACCGACCATCGCCTCTGCCCTAATTTAAGTCGACGACGATACCCACTTCCCATCGCGAAATCCATGACGCAACCTCCACCTGAGTTGAATGAACCACGCTGTGACAATTTTCCCCCCTTCGGCCATTTTTTTTATTGATGAAGGATTCTGCCATTAATCGCTAATTCGAACGCGACTTGAAAATTCCTAGAATCCCCATTTTTTTTGTTCGGTCGCGATTGCCTGAAGAGAAAAAGAGGGGCTGGGTTGGATTATAGTTGTTTGAGTGATTTTAGGAAGAGGGAATTTTCGATCGGCCATTTTCTGTTGTTTTTTTTCTTTTTTTTTATAAGCATTCGATTTTGATTTCTGTTGTAGGCTTATAGAGGAAGACGGAGATAAAATAGGGATTTGAAAATGGCTCCTTGAGCATGCCTGATTATTAAATAATTAAACATTGAAAATATCTCGCCGAATAACGCGAAATCCCGAACCCCGAATCAGGCATGCCGACAAACGTTTATAAGGTTTTTCCCGCATTCCGAACACAATGGAACGTGTTCCGGAAGCTAATTCTATCATATGCACGAGTTACGGAAGTAAACGATCAAATTTTAAATTAAATCGATTAAAATAAATCTAAGCGTTTCCAGCTGCCAAGGTCAAACGACAACTCTGATTGCTTCGAAAATTGAAATCCGATAATAACTACCTATTACGGATCCAATGGAACCAGTTTCGTCGAATTCCGAGACTGTGCCTCGGAAGGCTATTTTTAATTTCAATTTAAACAATATATTATTAAAATTGAACAAATTACCTTTAAACTAAATTCCAACTATTCTATTATCTTCAGTATCATTATTATAAATTTTATAAGCCTTCAAATCATTTTAAATAGGCTTAGAAATTTCAGATTCAATAAGTTACCCAATTTCAATTATTAAATTCATTATTTAAACTATATAATTCAATGATTTAATTATCAAGTAAATATTGATATCTTGAATTCAAGTTAAAATTAACTTTTAAATATTTTAAAATCGATTGATTATTCCAATTTAATTCGTTAAAATTTCCGGGTCGTCACGGTTCCTGCTCACCACTTCCCTGCCAAAACCGACAACTTCACAATACAAGACTGTCGTAAAACTTCGCCCAAAATCAACTAATTTCTTACTGACATAAAGTGTACTGCCCCAAATTCACATCACGAACCGTCGATAACCCACCTTCACAACCAATAACACTTCAACACTCTCAGAAAACCCCCTCCACCTCGCCGCGACTTCGACAACTAACAGCAACCCAATCGAACCTGCTGTTCCTTCACTTCCATATCCATTTTCCAAAACCACCCACATTTCATATATCTTCTACCATCTGACACTCATTCCCCATCTATCGCTACAGTGGTTCTGCCACTAGCAGTCATCTACATATCATCTCCTTCACATCGACTTCCCCCCACCAAAACCCACTCACTAACCACCCACATTGAACAAAAAAAGGAACTTTTACTCACCAGCAGCAGCATCTTCCACTCAGCACCCATCACGTCTTCATCTCCTACTGCTAACCACCCTACATCAACCTGAAACGCCTCCCATCAGTCTCAGCAATCGCTTCCCCATCGAGCAACTCCTCCTCGAGTAATAAAATTGATATGTAAATACTCCGCTGTCACCTACTTCTCATCAATGCTTGCTTCCCCCGTCATACTATCTCATTCAAACAACTCCTTTCCCCCCTTCAGACTAACTTCTTCACTTAGTTACAAACCAACCACTTACCACCACTGTCACAACTCCTTCCCTCATTTCAGAAATTTCTGTACACAACTTCTCACTGGTATCCAACAAAGTGCACATCACCACATCAGTCACCTTCTGCATTTATAGCTTCTACCAATAAACCACAGATCATGACGAACTACTGCACCATCCACGAGACCCCATACTTCCTTGTCATTACATAATTGCTGCAACACTGCCTAACCTCTTCTTTGTTACAACACTGGCAACTGCAACCTCCGCTACCAGTCAATACCAGAAACACCACCATACTTTAACAACTACACAACCACGTAGACTATCCATTTCCATCTCCCACTGCCATCAACTCACAAACAACACTACAATTCAACTGACCATCACTCCATCATATCATAAAAATCATTCCATTTCCATACATCTGCTTCTCACTGCTGTGCACAACTGTGCACACAATACTTATTGTCATCCTACCATAATCCCGTTCATACAAACTGTGCACTGCCATATCTCCAAATTTCTAAAGACCATACCACATGCATTGTTGCTCTGTTTGCACTATCCTTACATTGTTGTCTCAAGGCTTCACATTGCAACAATACCAACTTCCATGCTCTGTTCATTTCACATATACATTGTGATCATCCCCCAGTACATTTTAAACAACCCACTAACCATCATCAACAGACAATACGTCACTGAACTTCCCTACCACTATCAAACCAAACTTGATTTCACATATTTATCGACAACTCTTTTAAACATTTCCTCATACTGCCTTCTTTCCCCCACTGTCACAAACTGTCTTGCAACCTCCTGCATACTACAACAGTTCAACATCATAGGCAAGTTCCACTAAACTACAATCTATGCCATGATAGCGATCAGATCCAATATCATAAATAAGGAGTAATGGACGGCTCATAGTAAAATCGATCGCCTCGCCTAAGTAGTATCAAATAAAAAGAAGTTAGACTGATGATTATCCTTATCAGTATAACTGGTAAAAGGAAAGATGTATTTGTTATAAGTACACATTATTTGATGCGTTATATATCTACAAATATCGACAAATTTCATAAAACTAAAGCAAGGAAATAAATCTAATAATATTACCTTGGATGTTTAGAAGTAGAAATATCCTTCTGACCATATTTTCTCCATTGATGACCATCATTATGTGGCGCCGGTGTAATTATGGCCTTTGAACTCCCAAGTTTTCTGTTAATTTATCATATTATAAATACATAAGTATTTAGCTTGCCATGTCTTACATAGAAATACACAAACATCAAAATTAGAACAAATGAACTGTTATGTATATACAAATAATCTATGTAAATATACCTTCTCTTTTGTACCTTACCGCCCCTATTCTTTCTCTTCGACTTTCGGTCATATTTGCTTGGCGGTTGACTACATGCCATTTCATTATGAAGATGAATTTCCTTTTGTTCTGAATTAGGAAGAGCAAGGACTTCTTCCGATAATGCTTCAACAACCCATTTGGCAAAATCAATAGAATACGTTTCCAGGTTAACAGAGGAGTTTGAAATGTTCATCAACTCCACCTCTCTTTCAGTCTCTTTAATTGCTGTCATCGGTGCATTCAAAAATCCAATTTTTTTGGATATAGATCAGTTTAGGAATCTTTTTCAAATGAAGGATGAATTGATTAGTCTATGTATGTAGACACCCTAGGCTTTTATACACATATAACAGCACAGTAGATTTCTATTATAGGCTTTATATATACACAAGTGGCCACTTTAATATAACTTTATTAATATCACTGAAATTACTATAAACATACATATACATAAGTTGTACTTAAACTAGAATTGGTAGTAGTAATTGAAAATGGGCCACATCATCTTCCTTTCTTACGCTTACGATAGCACAAATGCTCGTAGGTAACGTCATATTTTGTTCTATATTTTGTCACTTTGTCTGACCATGAAACTAGAAGCAACCAGAACAACTTTTTTTTTTATAAAGCAAGTCATTATATAGTATCAGGCAAATATAATTGAAAGGTCAGAAAAGGGGTACTACGAAGAACATGTTTTCAGCAACAAGGTCAGAAAAATTTAAGCAAAAATGATCAAAAAATATAGCCATACAGATATTAAAAAGACACAGTTCAACTGTTGTTTTAATCACATCAATGAGTTTTAACAGTTGTCGAATTATTATTATTTCTTCATGGAGTTGTCTCAAATCAAAGTCAAACAGTTTGAGCAAGAAAATTGTTAACTTTTGTTGATAATAACTATAGTAATAACTACAGTTAAAAATAAAACATAAAATAAAAATAAATACAATATGAATCACATGATTGCCATTTGCTAACTTGCAGGAATTCTATCGTGAATCACTCCCCAATCCTAGCTGATTCAGCTTTTCTTTCCGTATAAATAAAAGGCAAAGTGTCCATCAAAATAAATCATAACAGTACAAAAGCAGATGTTAGTCATAAGATTAATAAAATAAACAGTAACCCAAATTATGTTCAAGCTTGAAAGACTCTTTACAATATCCAACTTTGCAAATCAAACAACAATATAAATATACCAATTTTGATTTAGTCTTTATTGATTATTCTACATATCAATCCTTAATATACAATTAGCTAATCAGAAATTAGAACATAGGGATCAAATTTGAATTGGCAATAGAACATAGTTACATTACATAACGTTGTTTATAAATTACAAGAACTAAAATTATCTAGAAATCAGAACAGACAAAAGTGGAAAGTCCAAAATTAAGTAGTACCTTTCCAACAACAACTTATAGTTGTGCTCTACCTTAGTTGTTTTGAGCCTGGAGTTTTGCCTTTCCCGTCGATTGGAGTCTTTGGAGATGGAATCGTTATCAATTGATGTGGAGATGGAGTCGTCGTTGCCTCGCCTTCTTGGTGCAATCGCCAGTCACCGTGCTACTGAGCCTCAATCGACAATGGCGATTCGCGATTTCTCCCTCTTCTGCCGATTGTTTTGGAGATGGAACAAGTTTGGAATGGACCGGAAGAAACTGATTTAGTATTTGGGGGCAAAGGATAAAGCGGAGAGGAAAATTTTGGACTAAAAGAAAAGGGGCGTGGTGAAATATTCTGATATGGCCGCTCGAAAATTTACAGTGGGCAAACATTGCCCATTGTATAAAGGATGTTTATAAGACATCTATTACAACGGGCCTAAAAGGACCGTTGTAATAGCATTCTATTACAACGGGCAAACATTGCTCATTGTATAAAGGGTGTTGTATAAGACATTTATTACAACAGGTCTAAAAGGACCGTTGTAATAGAATACTATTACAACGGTAATTATGCCCGTTGTAAAAATAACGTTGTAATAAAGTATTTTTGTTGTAGTGTGGCTAAGTTTGGCTTGGTACTTTCCCTAGGCAGACGACCAGATCGTAATCCTTTCCATAGGCAGACGATCGGATCGTAATACTTCCACTAGGAAGATGATTGGATAGTAATCACCATGGTATGGACACTCAACTCAGCAGTTCAACTCATCAAAGTTTCATTGATATTTCCAGAAATATATGTAGGCGACCATGCAAATAAACTTCAGAAATGCGAAGCCAACATCACGACGGACCCGTTGGAGCGATCGTATGCCCCCACATGGCCATCTTGACCGATCGGCACCTATCACTCATGCTTGGGAGTTGGGCTACGAAATCTTTCAGATGACCTCGTCAACTTCATGAGATTCTACCTGTGAAATTTCAGGAAGACATTCGGTTGTCTTCCCTATAAATACATGATCATTGGCTTAGGGAAAGGGATATTCTGCTTCCTTTTAGTTCTTCTTCTCTTTGGCTTTCTTACCTACACTGTACTTTACCATGTTCAATATTCAGATTCAAATCATTGTAACTGTAATCAACAGTATAGATAAAAGAAAAAACATTTAGCGTGGACGTAGACCAAAGTACGCCGAACCACTACAAAGTCTCGTATTCATTTACCTTTTTGCTACTCAATCTGGGATCTGAGCATTTAATTCTCTGTTCGGGTGTTGGCATCATTTTTGACGCTAACAAAACCCATCCTCGCTACTGCCACATTTGAACCGCCTCTAATTTACAGCCCCCCTGTTGGCTCGTTTTCTACTGTCCACTCCTATATTGCTCAGCTTACAAACTTGTTGATTTCAAATGTAAAAGTCTCTTGCTAAAATTTGTGCATTGTTTAGTTGAGGAGGATTTGTGTTCTTTTTCTTGTTTATGTCAGAGGTTTTCGAGGTGACATTAATTTCTTCTATGAAACATTTTATTCTGAAATCAGGCCTATTCACTTTTTATATTCTCTAGCTTATTTTCTTGCATGTTCTGACAGCAGGTAAGCATTTGTTATCTAAACATGTGCATTTTCTTTCCTCTATCCTAACGAATAGAACTTTGACTGCAATTTAGCCAGATAGTTACTTTGTTATATCAGTTTAATTACAAGTAGATCAAGTTCTATGATAAAACAATTCCAAAATTGCTTATGCTCCTCTTTAAATTTTGCAAGCAGGATCATCAGTGCTTTTTGGACCGCTAACTTTTCTAGTGCATACTGTTAAATCTTTAGCAATCGTGAGGTGCACTAATGGAGTTGAATAAACCCTATACCCAAGTAAAACGAGATATCAACAAATGAAGTTCCATGATTAACAGTGTCATGTGATACCGTCACTAGATCCAAACGTTTCATTGTTAAACCCATTCGCTGCCAAGGCCAAGGCCTACAGTTCTATTCTCTGCAAATTCCCAACGCTAAGATAAATGCATTGGATTGTATCAGCTAGTGGATATAACTTCATATTCTAGAAGACTATGAAAGAGCACATGGGACAGTTCAATATAACTAACTCTACTTCTCCGTTTCTTTTGTTAGCAATTATTACATGGCTGAGGATGAAAACAACCTTGCATCGGACCATGCGTCCTTGTTTGTTACATGAACTTGTACTTAAATCTAGAATAAGAAATGAAAATGCTTGCTGCGTTTGCAAAACTTCTTTCTGCATGAATTCTTTTGTTCTTCAAGCTTCTCTTCCTCCTCTCTAACTCTTATGCATATTTTCCAATGCTACATATATCGTATCATTGCCACAAATGCCTTCAAGCATATCAGAATTGGAGCCCCATCTGTTTAATGCCTTTTTCCAGGTCAAGTTGGATGAATTCAGTCTGACATGCCACTTATGATAGTTACTGCACTATGTGGGCATGCATTAACTTTATAGTCCAATCCTATTGTGAAAAATGAAACCCCACAATTGACCATATAATATACTATGGATATGTTTTCTATTTGTATGGGCACCTATGTATCTGATTCAAGTGAAGTAAGTTGAGCAAAAACTAAAAGTGTGTTTTCTGTTATTAGTATTTCTTTAGTAAAAGTATGTAACTACGATCCAGTATATGCCTGTTGTGATAAAAGATGGTGCATTTGTTTACTTTATATCTTTGATAATTATTTATGATGATTGTTTTATAAGTTCATGTTTTCAAAACATCTATAACAATGATAAATGAAGTGTTCAGAATATTTGGTGCGCACAGTGTGAAATATAATAACCAACATCTACAACGTTTATCAAACTTTGTACAAATGTAGCAACATAATATTAATAATACACCGTTGTTACAAGTTTCATGGATGGAACATTCAATTTTACTACCGGCTACAATTGTGGAATTAAAAAGCGTTTAACGATATTTTTTGTTAAGTCGAACCATGCAGTTAATGTAATACTGCTTAATGTACAGTGTTAACCAAAAAGTTGTTAATGACTTTTTCGATGCTTACAGAACGTTATTAAATTGTTTTTTCTTGTAGCGAGATTATTATGTATAATTGCCCGGTAGACGTATCTGTTATAATATATGTAAATATAAATAGTGAATATGCTATATACTGTTTTCTATTTAGTCCCACATCGTGGGATTAGTTCTAACCCAAGCTCCTAGGCCTATATAAAGGTGCTAATGTAATGTAAATAGATAATCTATTCTCAGGTATAAATAATATGTCCTCTGCCTCTCTCTTTAATGGATTCCTATTTTCTTCATTATATGACACGTTATCAGCACGATCTCCACAAAATTTTTTTTTTTTTTTCAGATCTACGGTTGTGATAATTTATGAGATCAAATCTATTTTTCTCCAGATCTAATTATAGATCTCAAAACGGTAAGTTATTTTTCTAATATGATTGATCTAATCTTCCAATTTTTTTATATATCTCATTCCATTCTAGATCTACTTCTTCAGATCTAAATTTATTGTCTTATTTTTTTAGACTTTATTATACTAGTCTTATAATTTTATATCTTATATAGATCTAAACTTTGAGATCTAATTCTTATTTTGTTGGTTATTATATTTCAGATCTAATTGTTTGTTGTTGCTATTTTTCTGATAATATTATATTGTAGATCTCAATATCATACTTCTTTTTATGCTTTTGAGTTTATTTATTTTGGAATGCAAGTTTGAACTTGATAAAATTTTGATATTGTTGATTAAAGCAAATTTTTTGAATTTGATTGTATTTAGTTTGGACATGGATTTGAGAAATCAAACATGGTTGGTAAATGGGGTTTTCATTTTGAAAACCTTTTGATTTGATTTAGATTTGAGTGAAGACTTTGGAAATTATTTTGATATATGATTTACATTTTCAGAAGAAATATTTTATCGTTTCTAAGAGAAACAAATATAAATATAATACGTATCTAGAAGATCGTATTAAGTGAATGGAAACATTAGTAAAAGTTTACATGATAAGCTTAATATCTTCCAATGTTTCCTTAAAAAAAAAAAAATAGCCGAGAACCTGCAGTTTTCATAAATCAGTAAATTACAAGTTTCCTCAAAATAAAGAACCAGAAGTTCTAACTAAAAAAAAAGGATTATATATCAAAACTCAAATATATAAATTTGAGATGTGAAGCTTTGAATTATTAGCAAATCTAATTCAGATTATGGTAAATTTCAATAGCAATCAAACCTGAAGTTTGATAATGAAAATCAAGTTGTACCATTTAGGATGTAAAGTACTAAACAAAGACTTTTTTTAAAGTAAAACTGGAACATGAAGTTCTAAAAATATTTGCCAATGGTATTAACTACTAAATCAAATAAGTGTATAGAAACTTGTTCACTCCAGAAGTAGTGATAATAATATATTAAAAAAAGGTCTCAAGAAGAGATTTGCTGATATATTTGGTGCTTTTACTAAACCAAATAAATACGTAGAAATATATATACTCTCCTACTCTCTTTCTTTTTAATTAAAAATAAGCTGTTCTAATAGAAAGTTTATTTCTTAATTTTTTTTCCTTCTTCCATGCATCCAATCGCTTTTCAAAAGGTAAAATATCACTGCAAGGGGAAACGTGATTTCCGACGGCTGAAAACCGTCGGCGGCCGTCGGAAGCCGTCGGGGGCCGTTGGAAAAAGCCGTAGGAAATGACGGCGTCGGTGAGCAGTACTTCCGACGGCTACCGACGGGGGCTGCCGTACAGATTACCGACGGCTTCCGACAACTTCCGGCGGTTTCCGACGGCTTCCGTCGCCCGTCGGAAGCCGTCGGAAGCCGTCGGAAACCGCCGGAAATCTGAAGCTACAGACCGCCGGGAATCGTCGGTGGCCGACGGAAATTTCGACCTGTAAGCCGTCGGGAGCCGTCGGAAATCTGCTGTTTTTTTTTTTTAAAATCTGTTGCAAATAGAGCCTTCCAACCACATTTCTCTTCCAAACACTACAATATCAATACTGCACAATCCAATAAACAATAATCCAACCAAACATGCAAACCAATACTCCAAAATATTCAATAAACACAGAAATAAACAAAATTAGAATAAAAATAAAATACAAAATATACATAACATTCCAACATTAACAATAATCCTAACAATAACTGTTCTATCAATCATGCATATCCTGATACAGCTACAGAACCAAGTGTATTATACATAATTATACATATCAACAATTAATTGTTCCATCTACCAAATCATTCTAAACTAAAACAAAACATACCTGCACGAACGAATCAGAAAGCAATGAATCAATCTGCTCCAGAGCCAGAGCCAGCCGATGAAGGGAAGCGGCCACCAAACTGCTGCATGTACTCAAATAACTGTGCCGTCTGCATGGCCTGTTGGCGGTTCTGCTCCTCCAACTTCTGAACTCTAGTCTGCAATTCTTCTATACGTGCTAGCTCGCTCTGAGGTCTACTCCGCCGTCCCCTACTCTGACTACTGGACTGTAATAATTGAAAAATAAATAAAATCAAAGTTTATTGTTTTGAAAAGGTAAAAATATCATATTTTAAGTATTTTAAGAAAAAGTAAATTATTTACCGCTAAATTGCCAAATCCGTATCGTCGACCATGCTCTGGTGGACTCATAACGGACTCAAAAATAACGTCCTCTTCATCGGTCGTCAACCAGTATCAGAAAGGAGTTTCTGTCGCTGCTCCATAAACATCTCCTGCATTGACAAATTAATAATATCATTTCTTATTTCATAATAATTTGACAACTAAAACAATTACTAATACTGAATAAAATGAAATATGCTTACATGGCTTTTACTGGATTTATCGTCCTGCCATGTGTACGAAACAGTCCCGTCTGGATTAACATGCTCGACAGCATGCGTACGGGTGAACACGTCCATATAGCTGACAGGACCATGTGCCTCGGCTTCCTGAAGTTGATTGTTACATACAATTATTATACATTTAAAATCATATAGCATAAACTATTTACATTTATTATTCAGTAAATTTACCAACTCCTGTCGATACTGCTGAAACGACTTCGATCCTCCGCGATGAGTGACGGGATTCTTATTTCTATTTGCAGAGTTTCTATCCGACTCTGCCTGTACATTCAAAATTTGATACATTATTTTCCAATCACGTTAAATTAATAATTCAAAAAAAATTAATATACTTGCCTTCGCCTCGTCCGTCTTCCAGTAGCTCAACCAAGCTTGCCACACGCTCTCCCCTATCCACCGTGGTCTCTTCCCGGATTTCTTAACCTCAGATATCGTGTCCCTGTAGTTCTTTCGCATCTTCCTCATCCAGTATGCTCGTGCCAGCTGCATATCATCTGTCTGGATGTCTATCTCATCCAGTGTTAAAAAAAGATTACACTTTAAACGATAAACGGTAGAAAAACGACAAAACTGAATTAAAAATGGAAAACATAAAAATTACACATACTAGGACATCCTGCCATATGCACTCTATGATGTGCGAAGGGATGGTATCCCACTTCGGCCAGCACGCACTCATCCTACTACAATATGCTGCTCTGGAGACGTCCAGCACTACCTTAGTGGGTAGTAGCTCGAACCCCCTGTTTTAAAGTACGATACAGATAAATACGTACGTATAGTATAGAAAAAATAAGATGATGAATAAAATTTAATTTTTACCCATCTGCTTTAGGGACTAACGATACAACTGGACGCTGTGGCGCTTGCGATGGGCCACTGCCATCGCCTCCTGAAGAACGGGAAGAGCTCCTCCCTCTATGTGACATAATGATAAACCTGTGACGTTTACACATCATTATATAAGAGAATAAAAACATGATAATGAAATATATTTCATATGAAAATGACATCAACGGTATAAATTGCTTAATTATAATGACTGAAATGGAAATAAAAATGTAAGTTTGTTATACCTGATTCATAATGGATGTACTCTTCCTACGATAAGCAGAGTTCATTGCATTTTTAATAAAAATTGCTAAATAAATGACAAATTGAAATAACATAAAACAATAGTAAACGGATTTAGTTTCATATTTACATCAATTTCATAATACATCAAGAATTCAACATAGTTACATAAATTGTAAAAAAACAGATTCAAATTTATATCAGTCATCATCGTCTTCTGATTCAGATTCGGTCTCGTTTTCGACGATATTTTCCTCTGCACTGTCAAACGCTTCTACCAAAACATTTGATTCATCGACCAAAGGACCAAAATCTGTATGATCGTCTGTAATTATTATTTCGTTATTTTGCTCAAGATCTGCCTGATAAGCTTGTTCGTCCGGATTATTCTTCCCATCGAATGTGAATCTGGCCTTTGTTTTAAAAACTGCAGACCAATCTGCTTTATCTCTTTTTAGAGACGGATAAAAAGCGTAATAAACTTGCAATGCTTGTTTGGCTAGTACAAAAGGATCATACTTGTGATAGTGCGATGTATGCTTTATTTCGATAAGATTATAATCCTTGTGCACATTAATTCCAGAACCTGGAACATTGCTAAACCAATTGCATCTAGATAGAAACACCTCCTCCGCGGGTCTTGAGAAATATGTCAGTTGCAAAATTTGTGTTAGAACGCCATAAAAATCATTTAAATGGTTTTCTGGATCGTCACTACCTTTAACAAATACACCAGTATTATTTGTTAATTTTTCTGCACCGTATTCTTTGGTGTTAAATTTGTATCCATTGACGAAATATATTGGATATGTCTTGACCACTCTTTTTGGTCCCATTGCAAGATGTTTCAACCCTTCGTCAACAACACAATTTTTCGGCTCATAAACGTAATTTGAAAACCAACGGGAAAATTCTTTACTGAGATCTCCGTTCGGATGTTCCCGTTCATAAACACTGTTTATATAAACAAATTATTACATTAGGTTATACACGCGCATGCATTACACAAAAGAATAAAACGAAAATTATTATTTCAGATTACCTAACAAACGGTGCAACCTCGGCACACTTTAGAAGATTATAAGTGTGTGCTACACGAAGATCTCTATCGTCTAGCCATATTTCCACACATTTTCCAGAAGGCCGACCATGTTGTCTAAAAATAGATAACATAGCTTGAGAGGACTCTTGTTCGTCGCCTTCATCATTACGAGGAACACTTTGAAATGAAATATTCACATGGTCACTGAAATAGTGAGAGAAAAAGAACGAAGCTTCTTCTTCGATGTAAGATTTACATATCGAACCTTCAACTCGTGCTTTTTGTCTCACTTTTTTCTTCAGATGATTCAAATATCTATGCAAAATTAATTTATATTAACTTCATCTTTCAAATGCAATTAAATTACGTTATAACATATTACATACCTCTCAAATGGATACATCCATCCGTATTGGACAGGACCTCGAAGTCGTGCTTCAGATGGAAGATGAACAGGTAAATGTTCCATCACATTAAAAAAACCTGGCGGAAATATTTTCTCTAATTTGCAAAGAAATATAGGAATGTCCACTTCAAGTTTACGTAAACGTTGCACTTTTAAAGTAGTCGAACAAAGCTCTTTGTAAAACATACTAAGCTCCGTTACTACCTTCCAAACTTTTAACGGCAGTAGTTCTTTGAACATAACGGGAAATAAATTTTCCATCATTATGTGACAGTCGTGACTTTTCATTCCGCTCAATCTACCATTTTTAAAGTCAACACATCTACGAAGATTTGATGATATCTCATCAGGAAATCTTAACCCTTCCACCCATTTTAACACAGCTGTAACTTGATTATTATCTAATTCCTAACAAGCTTTTGGTTTTTTACCGTCATTTGGTTTCATATGAAGCTCGGGACGTTTGCATAATTCTTCTATATCACGTCTTGATTTCAAATCATCCTTCGTCTTCCCTTTCACATTCAAAATTGTGTTAAACACATTATCAAATACATTTTTCTCATTGTGCATCACATCTATGTTATGACGAAGCAGAAGATGTTTCCAATAAGGCAACTCCCAAAAAATAGTTTGTTTGCACCAGTTATGAACAACTGATTTGCCTTCAATTTCTGTTTGTTCCCCCGTTTCATATATCTTTGGATAGTCCTTAACAAGTTCATATATGTCTTCGCTTGACCATATCGTCGGTGGTTGTCTGGTTTCTACTCTATTAGCTAAAAAGTTTTTCTTTCCTCCTCTGAAGGGATGATTTATATGGAGAAAATATCGATGACAGTCAAACCATGAAATTTTCTTACCATGTGGTAAAGAAAACGCTCGTGTTTCATCCATGCAATATGGACATGCTGGACGACCGGCAGTACTCCATCCCGAAAGCATTGCATAGGCAGGAAAATCACTTATAGTCCACAACAAAGAAGCAAACATACGAAAAATTTTCTTCTTTGACACACCGTATGTTTCTACTCCTTCGTTCCACAGTATTTTTAACTCCTCAATCAACGGTTGTAAATATACATCGATTCCTTGTGTCGGATCGTCGGGGCCAGGAACGACAACAGTAAGAAACATATATTGCGTTTTCATGCACATCCATGGAGGTAAATTATACGGTGTGACGATAATGGGCCAGGATGAATATTTAGAACCAAATTGAGAAAATGGAGAAAAACCATCCGTACATAATCCTAATCTAACATTTCGACTCTCCGCTGCAAAATTTGGATACGTTTTATCGAAATGCTTCCATGCTTCTCCATCGGCCGGATGTGTCAACGTACCCTCTTCCTCCGTTCTCACGCTATGCCACCTCATATTAGACGCAGTTACAGAAGATGCATATAATCTATGAAGTCTTGGAGTTATGGGTAAGTAGTGCATACGCTTGTACGGAACTTCCTTACCCTTCTTTTTTCTTGGTTTGTATCTCTCCTGGTTACAAACTTTACAATTTCTAAGGTTTGCGTCTTCTTTCCAAAACAACATGCATCCTTTTAAACATGTATCTATTTTCTGATACGGAAAACCAAAAGCCGACATAAGTTTTTTAACTTCGTAGTGATTTTCACACATTAGATTATCGGGCGGCGTATGTCTTTTTGCAGCTTGTACAACAGCCGTAAACCCAGCTTCAGTGATGTTGTATTTTGACTTCATCGCAATGTATTCTGCGATTACTGACAGCTGCGTGCCGCATTTACAACCATCCCAAATAGGTTTCTTAGCTGCATCTAGTATATCATAAATTTTCTTAGCTTCAATATTTGATTCTTCAACATTTCCATCATCATCGTCAACTTCAACCATAGGAAACATTGATCGTGTTGCATCTTCGACCATATTTTCTATACGGGTCGTTGAAACTATTTCGTTAACGACACTTTCAGACTCTACAGAAGTATTTGCTACAACTTCTCCATGCCGATCCCAAACATAATATTCGGGTGTGAAACCGTGTTGGCACAAATGAACTTTCACAATATATGATAACAAAAACTTCAAATGTCTACACCTACTACACGGACAACGAATTTCTGGATCGTTTCCGTTATTACTTAAGGCGAATTCAACAAACACGTTTATACCATTATAAAAATCTTCTTTTATTGAGCCCCTCAGTCCTTTTCTTTGGTACATCCATCTCCTTCGATCAACAAAATAATCAATCATTTTTCCTATTTGACAAAATGAGAAGTTCAAAATTTAATATTTATTTTGAAGAATACATATTCGAAAAAGATTATTTTCATGTTCGTATAATATTTTGAATTTAAAGAACAACTTCACAAATTTAAAAATATTTTCAAATAGGGCACATTTCATTTTTTAACGTAACGATTTAAATATATATATAATTTTTTTTTCATTGGTCAGGCATCCTACTTCCCATTACAAACACAGTAAGCATTTACATTTCGTATATTACTTCGTCTCAAACGATTCAACAAAATTTCGGCAGTATTTCCCTTTTGTTCCCTGCATTGTACACAAATGCGTGTACGCAGGAAACAAAAAAGAAAAGTTAGGCCGAAATTTTATGAACCGTTTGAGACGAGTAGTATACAAAATGTAAATTCTTACTGTGTTCATAACTTGTCCAATACAGGGACAAATCCAACAAACATTGTACCAGATGAATATAAATGGTCGTTTTTCGGAAAAAACGACTATTTATACAACGATCATGTACAACACTCGTCAGACGGAGCCAAAAACTCTCTAAGGGACATTTGTCAGTTACATGCATGCATTTTACGAAAAAATACAGTTTTACTCACTGTTCACATTTACAAAAATATATATTAATTTAACACAGTTATTCGACGTATTACGCATCAACTTAAGGCTGTTTTAACATTTTTATCATTTTTCAATACACACAATTGTAATTTAGAGTAATGCATTTTTTTTGTTTCATAAGTAAATATGTGCACAATATAATACTCCTAGTTCATTCAATCATTTTATCTTATTCCAAATAACGTATATAATCGCCGAATCAAGGCATACACAACAATTTACATATACATGAACAACCCCAAATTATAGGTGTTTTTCACAATTTCACGATAAAAGATGAAATCGGTATACCATGTGATGCTATAAACCACTATTACGCTATTGGAAACAATTGCAATCGCTAATTCGCCCTAATTTACCAATTTATGCAAATATAGAAATAGGGTAAAAAACTGAATTTTTACAAAAATAAGAGATTATATCTGAGATGAAGAGTAATGGAGTTTGATTAGGCAGCCGTGGAGGATCCGGAAGCTCGAAATCAAGGATTGGAAGCTTGAGGAGGAAAAATGGGGGATTTTGGAAATAATTTTCGTATGGTTTGGGGAAGAAGAAGAGCTCTCGGCCGAAGCCGTCGGAAAAAGGCCGTCGGTAGCCGTCGGTCTATGCTGTCGGAATTGAAGCCTTTTCTAGTAGTGTATAATAGATCAAATATAATAGATCTGAAATAATCTTAATTTCCTAAATTTCTAAAATAACTTGCGTTGATTTGAAGATTTACATGTTTGTTTTGATATATTTGATAAAGAATTTTGAAGTTAGTTTTCTTATGAAAATAATAATGATTTGGATCCGAGATTTATAGTTATTTATGATTATGAATAATATGGATAGATCTGAGATAATTTTGTTTATTTAGAAATTCTGATTATTGGGAAATAAAGTTTCGCTTTAAGATATTTATTTTAATTTTATTATTGAGTAATTTCGAACCTATATTTGAGATGAAATTGTGTTATTTTAAGTACTATTTGTTCAATTGGTTCATATATATTTATAATGAAATTATTTTGCTGTGACAGTAGTTATATCCTAGACCACGTAAAGGTTAATTGAAGTTATTTTTATCATAAATGAATTAATTGCAAGTGTTATGGTAATAAATTAAATTATTTATTATCATAAATGCATTAAATGCATTGATTACAGTAAATTAAATGATGTTGTATTTTTATGTTTGGAATAAGAATACACATATGATTTATTGTATGGTGTATTCATTTTGGCAAACAATGCTCGATATAATGAAAGAAATAAGTTTGAACAGCTTGAAGTTGCGCAACGATTTTTTTTAACCAGAAGTTGTGTACTCAAAGTCCAAGACCTGAAGTCTTGAATTACACAAAAAAAAAATCTAATAAACTTTACAAGCTCGAATTCTTGTCAGTATTTTTTTTTAATTTGTCAAAATGTACAAGCTTCTAAAAAAAAGGGGAGAAGTTTACACAAAATTTGAGAACCTGAAGTTCATAACAAATTAATGAACTTGAAGTTCATGAATTAGAAACCCGAAGCTCTATTGAAATTATGTAAATTGATAAGGTTGTACTTCCTGAAGAAGTTAAAGAAAATTAATAAATAATCATATGAGAAAATGATGTTGCATTCAAGAGATTACAAAAATCTCCAAATGAGTTATACCTTACCTTATATCTTAACATTTATACTAAATTAACCAAATATCCTGAAGATATTATGTTACATGATATTTCAAACATCATTGGATGTGTGTGTGTATTAATCTGTTGAAAAGATGCTTTAGAGATTTATTTATATTTATATTGCAAAATCTAACATCCTAGAAGAGATGTTATAAGAATTTTATTTTTGTTACATTGCAATTCCTTAAAAGGAAACACTATATTCCTTGAAGGAATAACCATATAAATTTTTCTTGAAGCAATAACAATAATTTTTGAAAAAAAAAGGATATTGTATGCCAATATTACACTCCAAAAGTAGTGGTTTTATCTCTTACATCTTACTTTCATTTGGTGAATCTAATTTTGTTACTGTATTTAAAAGTTTGATATGTCATTTCAAAGACAGTTACAACAAAAATCTCCAGCAGAGATATTTTATGCCACTGTAAAAATAGTAATTATGTAATTTATATAAAAGAAATATTGTATATTGATATGGCATTCCAATAATGCATATATATATAGAAGAGATAAGTTCACTCCAGAAGTGATGATACTAAAATATCTCTAAAAGAGATTTATAAATTTGAAAATGATAACATATCTCTAGAAGAGATTTGTTTATATATTTGGTAATTTTATTAAACCGAATAAATGCATAGAAATTTGATACTTGAGATACAATTAAGGAACAAAACTCAACAACTTGAAGTTGTGTGTATAAATTGTTCAAACCAGAAGTTCGATATGGTTCCAAACCAAATGTTTCGAATATTATAATGCGGGTTTGACAGGTTTGCATTGACACTGATTTATAAATAGAAATTAATAGTTTGAATCCTTGTAATAGTTTGTTCTAAAAATCACTAATTCAAATGAGAAAGAATATGAAAATTTTATAATTTATGTGTGATACATGGACGCACGTATACATCCATATATGTAAATATTTAGCTAACAACCTGAAGTTTGTTATAAGATCATCTTATAGATTATGCATAGATATTATTTAGTGATTTAAAATTCAATCAACATAAATGTTGAATGACCTGAAGTCATATATGTATTCAAATGATCTACACAATAAGTAAATTCCTCCAATTGGTTAGATCAATGAACGAGAACAAACTCTAATAAGCTATATCAATTGAATGCATCTTATCAACTAATAAAAGAATTATCCTCCTATTATTAATATTTATGATGTATTTGCTAGTAGCAATATCATAATGGATCAAAATTAGAGTCCAAAGATGATTATCATTTAATGTGACAATGTTTGTCAACATTGAGGGGGAGGATAAAGGGATACAAGTTCATTTTGATCATCAGTGTTAAATATTTATTAAAATATACAATGATGCAAAATATTATCAGTATTATCCTTAGTAGACTTTCTCCAATATAGATTTGAATCCCTGAAGGATCAAAATGTGAAAACCACATCTGAAATATGGTTCAAAAGTCAGTTCAAAATACTCTTGGAGTAAGTAATAAAGATGCAAAATAAAGGAGGTGAGTGTTCTTGAAGAAACACTTAAGGATGCTCTGAAAGAGATCCATGACATGATTCTCAAATAACCCAAGAAGTGGGTAAGGTACCTAAAACATGATAATTAAAGAGATCTCAATAAATCATGTCTAGAACTGACAAGAAATAATCATCGATAATAAATTTATAAATAATAAAGCGCTTATGTTTATAAATGGATTAAAGATCCTGGATGAAGAAAAAACATGACTAGCCATCATGAATCCTTTACCAATAGAGAAATATGGACATGTAGTCCGCAAAGTAGCGAAAGTACTTGAAATGTTTAATATACCCCGAAGGTATAAATATGGTTTAAAATCATATTAAATAATGAAAGTATACAAATTCCTGAAGAATATAAATAACTTTCATTGTTATAAAGAATGCAAAGAACAAGGAGTGTAAATTTCAACCTACTTTTAAGTATTGTTGTAATGAAAATCTTGATATAATTCATGATGAGTAGATTACTTCCTATTTTTAAGTATCGTTGTAATGAAACTCTTAATATCCACTGAAGTGATAGTTGCGATATGCAAATACTTATTAAAGTATACAAACTTTTGAAGAATATATATAACTTTTGTAGTTATAAAGAATGAAAAAGACATGAAGTGTAGATTACAAATTTCTTCTAAGTATTGTTGTAATGAAAATCTTGATACATCAAGATGAGTAGATTACTTCCTGCTTTTTAGTAATGTTGTAATGAAATTTTAATATTCATGAAAGATGTATAGTTGCAATGTGCAAAACTAATTTGAAGAATAAAAATGAAAGCACATGAAGTGTTTTTCATAAAAGTAGCATACAAATGCATAAAACGCAAACCATATTTGGAAGAAACAATCTTAGAAAATTTGATTGTATCAAAGGAAATTATTAATAAATTGTATTATTAATGAGATTCATATTTATAGATCCAGAAGTATTTATAACCAATTTGAGTTATCGAAAGACGAATATGAATTCAGAGGAAAATTTTAAATCAGGGGGAGCATCCATAAGTATTTTATAATGCACTCTTTTTCCTTAACTAAGATTTTTCCCATTGGGTTTTTATTAGTAAGGTTTTAACGAGGCATTATCTTGATCCAGAAGTATCAACTCCCTGTAAAATTTGAAATAAGCTATAATGTACTCATTTTCCTTATTTAAGATTTTTCCCACCGGGTTTTTCTTATTAAGGTTTTAATGAGGCATTATCTTGATCTAGAAGAATCAAATGTCTTTTCAAAAAATAACATCTCAAATATGTTTTTTAAGTTAAATTATATTTTTATCCTTGACTAAGGTTTTTTCCATCGGGTTTTTCTTTGTAAGGTTTTTACTGACGTATTAAATTGATCCAGAAGTATCAAACTCTATCTGATGCAATAAATTATTGAAATATGACATACTATATTGTACTCTTTTTCCTTCACTAAGATTTTTCCCATAGGGTTTTACTTAGTAAGGTTTTAATGAGGCATTAGTTTGATCCAGAAGTATCAAGCTTCATTTAAAGAAATAAGAAAATAAAATATGCCATTGTACTCTCTTTCCTTCACGAAGATTTTTCCCATTGGGCTTTTCTTAGTAAAGGTTTAATGAGGCATTATTTTGATCCCGAAGTATCAAACTCTTAGAAGGAATATCATTTTTAGTATGATATCTATAATTTCACAAGTTGCACTCTTTTCCTCTTTCAAGGTTTTTCCCATTGGGTTTTCCTTACAGAGGTTTTTTAATGAGACAACAGACAATATCTATATCGACTGAATGGATAATGCAAGCAAGATAATAATGAGGGGGAGCAATCATCATACACGTTTCGAAACAGACAATTTCTAGTTATCAGAGGATTCAAGATTTTGAAGACGCATATTCAAGGGGGAGTGTTATAATATATGTAAATATAAATAGTGAATATGCTATATACTATTTTGTATTTAGTCCCACATCGTGGGATTAGTTCTACCCCAAGCTCCCAGGCCTCTATTTAAAGGTGCTAATGTAATGTAAATATATAATCTATTCTCAAGTATAAATAATATGTCTTCTGTCTTTCTCTCTAATGGCTTCCTATTTTCTTTATTCTATAACAGTATCGGTATTTTTACTCAATATATTCTGACTATGAACGATTCAAGGGTAAGTATTCATTAAATACGATTCAACATCTATGGTTGTAAATCATTCGCAACCGCATCCAATTACATGCTTCTCCCAATGATTACCTATTTGCATACATCTAATGTATGTAAAACATTATTTGTATCTCAAAATAGAAAAATGTAAACCCAAAAGCATACTTCATTTCAAATAAGATTCCCTCTAACTGTTAAATTATGTAATCAAATTACGGTAGGGCATACCTCATTCTATCACATAGAAATAATTTAATCTGAAAATTATGCAATCAAACTATGCTAAGGCATACCCATCATTCTGTCCCATGGAAGCACTATTTTGAAGTTCCAAATGGGCCGTCGGTTGGATCTTCAAAATCACCGACCCTCGGGCATGACGGTCCGAAGGCGGATCAAGCCTGAATTTACATCAGACCACATCGGACCTCATGAAACTGCGTTCAACCATGTCGTAATCATGGTCTTGGTAATTTATTGCACCATAGTCTAAATATTTGCAGCAATCTGGTGGAAATTTAAGGGGTCGTTCAGTTGCATGCATTTTGAGTTTTTTTTTTGTGTTTTCAACTTGCGTTACAATTTTTCTTCTTCGATTCCTAGCCATTGCGTCAACGGACAGGCAATGTAAGGGATGATTTGTTTTCCATCTTTTTGTTATGTCCCAAAACACAAAAAATCAAATAAACTTATTTTATATTTTTAATGCTAATTTCGTTTTTTAGAATTGTTTATTTTCCAATAATACATAAGAAATGCGCATTTTTATTTAGAAGAAAACACAAAACGCAAAATGACAAACAAAACGGGGTACAATTCTTTTAGGTAGGTTTTCTATGAAGGAATATTGTTTCTTTTAGAGATGAAGATGAGCAACAGTTCCAAAGCTGAATTAGCACATGGTCCTTATTTTATTTCAACTTGTTGGACTTTCTTTTGCAGTTAACTCCATTTTTAATAGTAATTTTGTATTTACACTTAATATATATAAAACCCACATGGTTTCAGCATTTCAACTAGTCCAACCATAAAAACCCAAGGCCTTGGAGCATTACGGTTTTACCCATGGTCCAGTTGTTAAAACTATGCAGAGAAATAATTGAATTAGAAAAAAATCAATTTAACTGACATTAGTTGGAATTGAATGAATAATCTATCGAAAAGTGTGAGGCATTGAATTCCTACGTTGGAAAAGTGTGGCATTGAATGCATTGAGAAATGAATAGTTCCACAACTTAGAATAAAATATACATTATGTGTTTATATACTAAGATGTGAATACTATTATAGTTACTATGAGACAAAGAGAGACGTGCATGCATAGTCATCTTAGCGGGTGTCGCAACGCACCACCCTGCATGCACGCACCCATGCCCGCGCACGCGGCCCGTGCGAATGGGTTTTTGAGGCGTATTAGAGGTAGCTGGCTTAGCTTAGCTTAGCTAGACAGAGCAGATAGTTTTTTGTTTTACTGTTGCCCATTCAAGCTCAAATGGCAATAAAATGGTCGCATCGCTTGGTAAAGTGTCGCAATGTTTTCAAGCGCCACAGCCGTTAATAATGAATAGACACCTTCCCATGCCTATATATTGGTAGTGGCAAAGCAGAATTCATTAACTTTTCATTATGTTCTTCTCCTTCTCCCTCGAAACTCTATTCTTAAATATTTCTCTTGAGCTCGCCGATTCTCTACAATTTGTAGCGAAACATTGCAGAGTTTGATCCATTTTTTCTTAGGAAACAATAGCTATTTTTCCTTCTGCGCCATAGAGGAAGCAATATTGTTTAAAGAAACAGTTTTTACTGGACTCGTATATATTGTAACAGTTGTAATATAACCGTAGCAATTTCGTAACACTTTTGTAACATTCTGTTAACAATTTTGAAACAATATTTACTTATTGTTGGTCGTTTCTATAGATGACAATGTCTCATAAAAGCGACAATTCTACACCAACATAAGGTGTGATTACTTCTCAATCTGCAACTGTGGTTCCGACGATGGCACTGTCTCATGGAGAAAGGCCGGAAAATTTCACAATGATGGACTTCAAACGCTGGCAGCAAAAGACGCTGTTCTATTTGACGAGTTTGGGTCTTGCAAAGTTTCTTACAGAAGATGCTCCCATAGTCAAAGAACTGGAACTCGATGCAACAAAAGTTGAGGCCTTAAATGTCTAGCTTAAATGTTTGGAAGAGTTTTGATTTCATGTGCAAGAACTGCATCTTAAATGGACTCGAAAATAGTCTATACAATGTATACTTTACTGCTTGAAGTTTCAAAGAACTCTGACAACATTGGATAAAAAGTATAAAATTGAGGATGCAGACATTTCAAAATTCATAGCAGAAAAATTTCTGGACTTCAAAATGATTGATGCGAAGACTGCTGTCAACCAAATTCAAGAGTTACAAATCAGCTTCCACGAACTACACAATAATGGAATGACTCTTAGCGAATCATTTCAGATTGTCGCTGCAATTGAAAAACTTCCTCCATCATGGATTTCAAAAACTTTCTTAAGCACAAGCGTAGGGAGAAGACAATGAAGAAACTTATAGTTCGGTTAAGAATCTAGGAAGATAACAGAAACTCTAAGAAGAAGACTTCGCATACCATGATTGCCAAGGCAAATGAAGTCGAGTTAGGCAAAACAAACAAAAGAAAACGTAAGCACGCATCTATGAAGTCAAAGAAATTTTAGGTTTCATGTCATAACTACAGAAGAAGGGGCACAAAGCCACCGAATATTGTGCACCCAAAAAGAAGAAATTAGAAGCAAATATGATTGAAACTTTAGATGGCATTTCTAATATGGAGTTATGTGCAGTATTGTTCGAATGCAACCTTGTTGGTAACTCAAATGAATGGTTTATAGACACGAGCCTCTCGACACATATGTGAAATTAAGTGGATGCCTACAACCTACAAAACTGAAATTGAGGACGAACAACTATTCATTGGAAATTCATCTGCATCAAAGGTTGAAGGCAACGGAAAGATTTTACTAAATTGACCTCTGGAAAGAAACTTACAGTGAGTGATATTCTTCATGTTCCAAAAATCCACAAGAACTTGATTTTAGGGAGCAAGCATTGCTTCAAAACTCACTTTTTGGTTGATAAATTTTTGTTTTCAAAGAATGGAGTGTATGTAGGAAGAGAATATGTGTATGATGGTTTATTTAAAGCAAACACTACAAGAGAAACGGCTCTTTCCAACGGCCGGCAGCCGTTGGGGGCCGTTGGAAAGCCGTTGGAGGCCGTTGGTATACATTTCAACAGTTTCCAACAGCCTCCAACGGCATCAATGGGGTTATACCAACGGCTTCCAACGGTAAGCTTGTCAACGTGGCAAATCCTGTTGACCAAACTACCGTTGGAAGCCATTGGAAATCTGGGTCGATTTGGCCGTTGGTCGCCGTTGGAAGCCGTTGGAAATCTGGGTATATTCTTTTTTATAAAACCAGCAGTGCTTGCTTCCAGCCACACACAACCACAATTATATCAAAACAGCTCCATTTCGAGCATATATATAACAACTATATCAAAACATATCCAAACATATATATAACTAAATTATGCATATATTTTAACATAAACCAATATCCAAACATAACCAACATCAAAAATCCAAACCAACGTCAACAAATCCAAACCAACATCCACAACCAAACCATCAGAATGTATCAAATCCAAATATACACAGAAACCATCAGAATGTATCAAATTCTCACCAACTCCAAAATATACATGCCAATAACAAAACATACCTAAATCACTCCGCACCAGAACCACCAGATGAAGGAGGCTGTCCATACTGTGTGATGAACTCCGCCATACGCCGGTTCAGCTCCTCCGTCCTTACTTCATGCAGCAAATTGCGTTCCCGCATCTCGGCAAGCTCGGCTCGTAGCTGCGCAATCTCTTCCTTATCTTGAGCCTTTTGATATTCTTTTTGGGCTGTCTGAAACTGTAAACAAATTTAAATTATCAACTACACTAAAAAATTAGTATTAATATAATTGCAAATTAACTAACCTATGTATATTCGCTAACAAATTCATAAAACAAACTAAATCATGATAGTTCAAATTATAAATGGAATAAACTAGTATAAGGATATTTACTAACTTAAAACCGAATTCAAGCCAATTAATGAATTGATTAACACACACTAATAATTGACGCACACATATGATTAACACACTAATTAACCAGAATATTTATTTTAAAATTTAACTTAAAATTACCGATTGGCTTCCATATCCGTAGCGTCTGCCGCGGGTCATGGATCCATGACAGACTCAAAAATGGTGTCCTCCTTATCGGCGGTCAAGTGAGCTCGTCCCGTCTCCTCAAGTAAGGCTGTTTGTGCTTCCTGGAACTTTTGTTGTCATGCAAAATATAATTGAATTTAGTTAACGTTATTTCAATTAACTTGTAAGTTTTAGTTACTTATGTTATACTTACATAGGCACCACGCGCTTTGTCATCGTGGTCCCAAGAGTAAGAAACTGCACCGGAATCATCGACCTGAGGCAAGTCATGTGTATGGGTAAACACATCCCAATAACGAACAGCCCCCCCCCCCCCCCCCCCCCGCGTTGTCTCTCCTGAAATATGCACATATAAATATACATTATTTATATTTTAACAAATTAAAACTTAAAATAATTAACTATTTATCTTATTTAATAATTATACCAAATCTTCCCGGTGATGCTGGAAAGACTTGGAACCACCACGATGTGTAACGGGGTTCCTGCTCCTATTTGCAAAATTCCTCTCGGACTGCCTCTGCAAATTTAAATTGAAAACAAAAATTGTTTTGACAGTTTTAATTATTTATATATTATTTGCCTCAAACAATTTAAATTAAATATATGATAGATTTACCACAAAATCCTCGTTGCTCCACCAGGTGGCGAACTCATCAAAGACAGCTTCACTCATCCAATGAGGCCTCTTTCCTGATGTTTTGATGTTGTTTATTGTTTCGTGATAGGTTTTTGCAATTTTGCTGCTCCAATGGCACCGGACAACAGAAACATCAGAATCGGTCAAGTCCACTTCCCCCTGCACGTTTGAAAAAATATGAGTTATACAGTTGCTATAAATAGTGCAAACATGAATTGACATAATGTACATGACTACATAATGCAATAATTGATATACCACACGTACTAAAAAGTCCTGCCAGATAGCCTCCCGCACCCCCTTTGGTATCGCAGTCCACCTCAGCCAACACGAGGTCATACGAGCCATATACGCCCGTCGCGAGATCGTGAGCACTATGTTGGAAGGCTCCAACGAAAACCCACCACTGTGTAAAACAGAAAAAAAAAACATTTAATATTCCATTACTACTATATATATTTGATAAAAGATTGTATGGAATAAAATTTAATTTTGAAACTTTATACTTATCTGCCATTGGCTTTGGGTTTCAGCCATACCATAGGCCGAACACCCGGCTATGAAGGACCAGCATCATCACCTCTTTGTGAGCTGGAAGCTCCGGAGTGTGAACGTCTGCGTCCCGACATACCTATATGAAATCATAGTATAAAGAAAAGCAAGAATAACATTGATTAATTTAGTATGCAAATGGCCTAACATACATTATGGCGTAACATACATTATGGCGTAACATAAAAGAGACTATGTGATACATATCATATAAAATTACTTTGGAAACAGAAAAAATGAAAAAAAAATTACCTTCTCAAAATATTGATTAGTGATCAATCCTCATTGCTTTCGGATTCAGACTCTTCTTCGCATTCTGTCTCTATACTCTCAAATGCTTCAATTAATGCATTTGATTCATCGTTTAGAGGTCCAAAATCTATTTGATCGTCGGTTACTATTATTCCTCTATTTTTCTCGATATCTGCTTGGTAAGCTTGTTGTTCAGGAATATTCTGTCCATCAAATGTAAACCTTGGTTTGGTTTTAAAAACAGCCGACCAATCTATTTTACCTGTTCTTAAAGATGGGTAAGGAGCGTAATAAACTTGAAGAGCCTATTTGGCAAGTACAAAAGGATCGTGCTTATAATACTTCGAAGTATGTTTTATTTCTATAAGATTATATTTTGGATCCACGTTTATTCCAGAACCTGAAACGTCGCTGAACCAGTTGCATTTAAACAAAAATACTTCTTCTGCGGGTCAGATGAAATATGTCAACTGCAAAATCTGGGTCAGCATGCCATAAAAGTCATTTATATGATCATTTGGATCATCACTACCTTTGACAAATACACCATTACTGTTAGTTGATTTTTCGGCACCGTATTCTTTGGTATTAAATTTATATCCGTTGACAAAGAATATTGGATATGTCTTGACTATCCTTTTTGGTCCCATAGCTAAATGTTTCAATCCTTCATCTATAACACAATTTTTTGTATAAAAAACTTAGTTAGAAAACCAAGCAGCAAATTCTTTACCGATATCGTCGTTTGGATGTCGTGATTCGTAAATACTGCAATTATAGAACAAATGTTGTACTATGATTAAAATACATGCGTGCATATTTGTGTATACATATGTGTAGATGATATGTATGTGTAGACGTATGTGTATATGTATTACCTAATAAATGGTGTAACTTCGGCACAGTTAAGAAGAATGCACGTGTGTGCTACTTAATAATCTCTATCATCCAACCATACTTCCACACATTTACCAGCAAGCCGACCAGTTTTTTAAAAAATAGATAAAGTCGCTTGACAATCATCTTCATCAATGCCTTCATTATTACGCATAGCACTTTCAAATGATACGTTTACATGGTCGCTGAAATAGTGAGAGAAAAAAAACGAAGCTGCTTCTTCGATGTACGATTTGCAAATCGAACATTCAACTCGAGCTTTTTGCCTAACTTTTTTCTTTAGATGATTTAAATACCTAGAAAAAATTATTTTAAATTAATTTTTTTATACATTTAATTAAACTAATATGTAATAAACTAAATATTAATATACCTTTCAAATGGATACATCCATTCGTATTGCACAGGCCATCGAAGACGTGCTTCAAACGGAAGATGAATAGGTAAATGCTCCATAACAATGAAAAAACCTGGAGGAAATATTTTTTCCAGTTTGCAAAGCAATACCGGGATTTCTTCCTCAAGTTTACGTAGACGATCAACTTTTAATGTAGTTGAACAAATCTCTTTATAAAACAGACTACGTTCAGTTACAACAGTCCAAACTTTTACGGGCAACAGTTCTTTAAAAGCGACGGGTAACAAATTTTCCATCATAACATGACAATCATGACTTTTCATCCTGCTAAGTTTATTGTTCTTATAGTCAACACATCTACGAAGATTAGAAGATATGCCATCTATGAATCTCAATCCTTCCAGCCATTTTAAAAGTAATTTAACTTGATTATTGTCTAGCTCATAGCAAGCTTTTGGCTTTTTTGTGTCATTTAGTTTTATATGAAGCTCGGGACGATTACATATTACTTCAATATCACGTCTTGATTTCAAATCATCCTTCGTCTTCCCTTTAACATTCAAAATTGCATTAAACAGATTATCAAACACGTTTTTCTCATTGTGCATTACGTCAATATTATGACGAATCAAGAGATTTTTCCAATAAGGCAATTCCCAAAATATGCTCTGTTTTCACCAGTTATGAATCAATGATTTACCTTGAATTTCAATTTGTTCTCCGGTTTCATGTATCTTTGGATAATCCTTTACAAGTTCATAAATTTCTTCGCTTGACCAAACCGTAGGTGGTTTCAAAGTTTAATGTCTATTAGCTGTAAAGTTTTTTATCTCTTCTAAAAGGATGATTAATATGAAGAAAACATCGATGACAGTCAAACCACGAAACTTTCTTTCCATGAGGTAAAAAATTGCTCGTGTTTCTTCCATGCAATAAGGACAAGCTAGATGACCGGCCGTACTCCAACCTGAAAGCATTGCATATGCAGAAAAATCGCTGATTGTCCACAATAAAGAAGCATACATGCGAAAGTTCTTTTTTTGGAAAATATCATATGTATCTACTCCCTTGTACCACAATTTTTTTAATTCATCAATCAATGGTTGTAAATAAACATCGATTCCTTGTGTCGGATCATCGGGACCAGGAACGACAACTGTAAGAAACATATATGGAGTTTTCAAACACATCCAAGGAGGTAAATTATAAGGTGTGACAATTATAGGCCAGGACGAATATTTCGAACCAAATTGAGAGAATGGGGAAAATCCATCCGTACATAAACCAAGTCTAACATTACGAATTTCAGACGCAAAATCAGGATATTTCTGCTCAAAATGCTTCCATGCTTTCCCATCAGCTGGATGTGTTAACGTACCTTCTTCCTGTGTTTTCACACCGTGCCATCTCATATGTAGCGCGGTTACAGAAGATGCATATAACATTTGAAGTCTAGGAGTAATTGGTAAATAATGCATACGCTTATACGGGACTTCCTTTGCCTTTTTCTTTCTTGGTTTGTATCTTTCCTGATTACATATTTTACAATTTCTAAGGTTGATATCTTCTTTCCAAAACAACATGCAACCCTTTAGACATGTATCTATTTTTTGATACAGTAAACCGAAAGCCGACATCAGTTTTTTACTTCGTAATGATTTTCGCACATTAGATTATAGGAGGCATATGTCGTTTCGTAGCTTGTACAACAGCCGTACATCCAGATTCTGTGAGGTTGTATTTGGATTTCATCGCAATGTATTCAGCAGTTACTGATAATTGGGTTCTGCTTGTGCAGCCTTCCCAAAGGGGTTTTTTCGCGGCATCTAACAAATCATATATTTTTTTGCCCCAATATTTGGTTCTTCTTCAGCATTACCATCGTCATCAGCTAATTGAGGAACAGGAAACATTGAACGTGCAGCATCTTCAACCATATGTTCTACAAGATTTGTCGTACCAATTTCATTACTCACCACCTCCTCATCTTGTACAGGATTAGATGATAACTGTTCCCTATGACGATCCCAAATCAAATAGTTCGACACGAAACCGTACTGACGCAAATGAACCCTAACCGTTTGTGGTATCAAATGCTTTAACAGTTTGCATTTACTACATGGACAACGGGTTTCTCTGTAGTTTCCGTTATTACGTAAAGCAAAATCCATAAATACGCTAACACCATTATTAAAATGTTCACTTGTTGAGCCTTCAGTATCGACCCTTCGTTTTTTGTACATCCAGCTCCGATCAGTAAAATAATTGTCCATTTACCTACGTATATAATTAAAAAGTACGATATAAATTTGTATTGACATTTTTTATTAAAACAATTTTATAAACATTCTTGTTTTTGTTATATCTGTTAAAATAATACTTAAAGCTTATTTTGAAATGAACATTATATTCTATTTAAACAATTTTATTAGCGAATTTGATATTAATTGATCATTGACACTTTGTTGATGGGTCATCCTACCTCCCATTACAAATACAATAACGTAATTAAATCACATAAATCATTTCAATTTAAACAATTCAACAAAATTTCGACAGCACTTCGCTTTAGTTCCCTGAACAGTATACAATTACGTGTACACAGGGAACATAAAGGGAAGCTCTGCCGAAATTTTGCGAACCGTTTAAACTGAAATGATTTACGAGATTTAATTACGTTATTGTTTTTGTAACCTGTCCAATACATGGACAAATCCAACAAATACTTTATACTATGAATATAGATGTCCGTTCTATTAAAAAACGAATATCCACACAACGATCATATACAATACTTATCAGACGGGGCCAAAAACACTCTAAGGGTTTAAATTTTAAAAGTAGCGATATAAAAGTTTAAATTTTGTTTTCATAAAATTTAAACTTTTATATCAATAAACAATTTGTTGAATCAAAGCATATATAATGATCTTTTCCAAAAACAAAAAAAATCCAGTGTGTGTGCGCAACATATAAAATAAACAAACAATGTTATACATATAATCGCATTACAAATCACATCCAGTCATGCACAAAATGTATCATGTATATATCGTATCATAACATGTCAAAAGTGAACAATTTATATGTCAATATCATCACATTCTATGTACGCTTTTACGCAATTCAATCACCAATATAATAACAAGTGAGGTTCATGCTTAGGTTAGTAACAATTATTAAGTTTGAAACTAATTTAATAATAAACCTAATTTAACAAATCATAGTTAAACATGAAATAATTAGTTTAATAACAATAATAAGGTCCAATACACTACACTACACCAGCAATAGCACAATACATACACAACAATTACCAATGTAATCTAAAATTAAAAATTTAATAAAATTAGGGTTTTAGCAAATAATACCTGATTTTGGAGGTTGTGAAGCTTGCAAACAAAGATGGGGATGCTAGAACGTGTAGAATGGGATAAAATGGGGTTGGAAATTTTTTAGGGTGGGAAAATTGGGGTTTTTGGATTTGATTTCGGGTGAAAGATGAATAAGGAGGAAGAAGATTGATCTGCAAGTAAGTCGCGGTTTTCCAACGGCGTGCAACGGCCGCCAACGGTAGTTTTCCAATGGCTTCCAACGGCATGTGTTTTTTGTTATTAAAAAATTCCGAGAAAAAGCAAGCCGTTGCTCGCCGTTGGTCAATGGCCGTTGGAGGCCGTTGCCCCCTCCCCCCGTTGCTATAAACAGTATTTCAACCACTATTCTACCAAATAATGATATAAATAAAACTGAATCTTCTGCTTATATTGATGACTCTTTGAACATATGATTCTAGGTTCATATAAATTTTGATACCTTGCAAAAATTGATTAATCGAGACTTTATACCAAACTGCAAAATAGATTCCAACTATAAATGTCGAGTTGGTGCAGAAGCAAAATTGACAAGAACCTCTTTTCACGATATTAAATGAGAAACCGAACCTCTAGACCTAATACACACAGATGTATGTGACTTAAAAATGTGTCAAACTAGAGGTGGAAAAATATATTTCATTACTTTCATTGATGATTGTCTAGGGAACTATTATGTATATGTCCTTAGAAGAAAGGAAGAGACATTCGACATGTTTAAACAATATAAAGCAGAAGTTGAGAATCAACTCAATAAGAAAATAAAAGCTTTAAGAAGTGATGGAGGAGAAGAATATGAATTTCCCTTTGAGGAATTCTACGCCGAGCATGGTATTATACACCAAACTATAGCCCCGTATTCACCGCCTCAATCCAACGAAGCCGAATGAAAAAATAGAACACTTAAACAAATGATGAATGCCTTACTAATTAGTTCTGGCTTGCTAGATATAACGACCCGATTTTTCGACGCCCGAAAGTCGACATCAATACGCCCGAAAATCGACATCAATATGTCCACCGTACCAAATGTGGAACAATCAAATACTGGAAAACCGAACCATTAGGGTTAATGAAGAAGGAAGTGGAAGAAGAAATAAAAACAATAACAGATTGTCACAAACGCAGTGGAACAATATATAATAGATAAATGACTAATCTTTTAAAACAAAAAAGAATTATATCTGTTTATACATTACATCATCAGAGTACAACAAATTCATAACACACAACTGAACAGTTATCATAACCTGCCTTCACAAAATTGACTATGCAGTGAATCAAACACAGTGGGATACTCATCAAATACGTGTGATACGTTTCGCCATCCAGCTCGTCTCCTGAGCTCCACAGCATTTCATCCAGAATCTGTATTCTATAATACTCGGTGCGACCCGAGCTTTATAGTTAAATAAATAATACCCGAGTTAGTCTGTAAAACCAGCGTGAGAAAACACACTCAATTGGATTATTTAAGTTTTCAAAATCTTTTGAAATCAAAGGTATCTCGTAAGAACATGCAACAAATAAATATGCCAGGTTTTTACCTTATGATAACCAAAACATTTTTATTAAAATCCGTCTGATGTTATAATAGTGTCTATAGAAAGTAAAATAGAATCTAGCTGAAACGCTTGTATCTCACGTTTCAGCATAGTTGGGCACAATCAAAACCGTACAGGCGCTGATTGGAGATTGGATTTCATACAATGGCAGGGCTACCGGGGTACCGCCCGTCACAGTACGTGGTCTAGATCACCATACCGAGGATCCATCCTGATCCCCTGCATCACAAGACCGGAGCTACCCCTTACTGGATAGTTCAAATAAGTTCACCTCGCGGTTGGGATCAGTAACCACCCACACAACTAAAATAAAGTGACATCTGGACAGGGGTGACCTTACCCTAATTAGTTGCTAGCCACTTAGCCATGTGTGCACCACCCCTGTTTTAGCCATTCCTGATTGATGAGGCTCGAGGCTATGCATTACTTTTTTAACAACATTCACTTAGAATGCTCATCGTCCTCTTGACGATGTTCTAAAAGCATTCATCCATACAAGTCCGTTCCGGGTATGAACGGAACCGAAGGCACTACTCCTACTACATCCATTTTGGAATCACCCCCATGATTAGTAGCGATTAGTCCTTGCGCTTCACTGCTCCATCTTTGACTCCATGCTCTTGTCTTCCTCACGAAAATGTTCAAACTGGATCAAAGTGGTTTTCAGGAAATTAATACTGATCCCGGTATCTTCGAAACGATTAGCACATTGGCCAATATTGAGAGTCGGTTATTTAACTATCATATAACATCCATATACAGCCATTATTCTTAATAATTTTTCAAAATTATTTATTATTCAAAATATCTTCGCAAGATATCCTTCTACATTCCAATCCTTTGAAAACAGTTTCCAAATCACTTCCTCTTACGAAATAAATTTATAAATATTGTTTATCCCATTGAAAATCACCAACTCTAAATACTTTCGATTTTAAAATAATTTTAATCACTTTATTCTAAAAATATACTATAAAACATTTAAATTAAAACTACTTAAACACTTTATTCAAAAATATATACTTCAAAAATATTTAAAATAAAACTACTTAAAACACTTTATTTAAAATACTATTCATGAAATTTATAATAATTTCTTTGGTAAAAGCTAAGCCAATTTTTTTTTTTAAAATAAAAGTTATTTTATAAGGTATAAATATTAAATAATTAACCTTTATATCATAATACTAGTTAAACCTTTAAAATAATTAGTACTATATACTACTACAAAATATGCCATTTGCATCGGTTGTTTACCCCACTTTTGCATCAGTTCAACATCCAATGCATATGCAACCGATGCAACAGGCTTAACAGTTTTGCATCAGTTCTAAAACTGATGCAAAACGGACCTTTTTGCATCGGTTGCTACTAACAACTAATGCAAAATACGGTTGGTTGCTTAGACACAGCCCTCATGTTGCATCGGTTGTAATGAAAACCGATGCAACAAAGGAACTTGTTGCATAGGTTGCTATTGGAAACCGATGCAACATAAGAGTCTTTGGGTTTAAAAAGCTTCTTTGTTGCATCGGTTTTTTATAATAATCGGTACAAACTAATCCCTCTATTGCATCAGCTATTTATACCTGATGCAAAGAAGCCATTCTCAGAAACCATTATTACGGTACTCAAATAGACAATATATATATATATATATTATTGATTATAACAAACAATTATTGCATGCAATATTACAATCATTCAAAATTAAATTTGATGGCAAATACAAAATGAATAACATAATACCAAAATAAACATATATCAATTATAGTGTTAATAATCCATATAAAATAATAGTCCATACATTCATTTTAGCGGCATAATTCAGATCTTTAGCACAATCATTATGTGGTATAGTCTTAATTCAGATCTTTAATTAGTACAATCATTAAGAAATAGTATAGTGAAAATCTTAAAAACTACATGGAATCTTCAAATTTTTAGGCTTCAGCTCAAAACCATATGTCGCATTCCATGTTTCCAATGTCAACTTGAACCTGGAAAAACAAGAAATAAACATCTTATTGTTTTCATGCTGCATTCCATGATTCCTTTCACATTGTTTCCTCTTCTGCAAGCACGCTGCTCTCTTCTTTTGTAATGTATTAGCAAATGAACACTGTGCATTATTATAGGCCTACTGCGCAAATGAACATAGCGCAATAATAGAAACTGCGCATTATTATAGGCCTACTGCGCTACCACTTAAAGAACACTCCACCTTATACAAAAAAAAAGCTATAATGCTTAAACAAACTGTGAAACATTCATAGTATATGATATATCACGTCACGACAAACAAGTTGAACAACTTCAATGTATCAACAAATCACTCTCATATAAGCATATGCAGCAGTAAATTAATTTAGCTAAACAAGGCTAAGCTGCACTATACTATTATATTTATACTTCACGATCCACTTGGTCATCCAAACACCAAGTGCAAAGTCAGGAAATCTTGATATGATAATCTGCATAGTACTAGAATCAAACCAAATATGTGAAAATAAGTCTTAATTCAGATGTTAAATGGTAGCAGTTTTATGTATGTTGGGCTGTGTTTAAATTATATAATTAATTTAAATAAATATTTACTTAAAAATTCTAAAACAATTTAAAATAATAAAATTTCTCTAAAACATTCTCTTAAAAACCACTTTAAAACCTCTAACTTTTTCTTGAAAATCTTACTTTAAAAATATACTTGGCCTTTCAGAAAATACACTTCCCTTTCCGCATCTTTAAAAATAAAATCACTATTTATTTTTAAACAAATCACCCTTCACTTATAAATTCCCATCCTGAATTTATACTTTCAAGTTTCCTCTGATAAATATTTCACTTTATTAACCCCGTTTATAAATTCCATAATCTCATTCTCCTTTAAATAATGTTTCAATCACTTAATCGATTTGAAATCGATTCTCTAAATTTATTCCCCCATAGAATTTATTTCTCGATTTATTTCAAGTTTATTTCAGAAATCCATTAATTTCAGATTTACTTCTTAATTGCGATTTAAAAATCTTATTTAAAGCTGAAATTATAAATTTCATACTTTATTTCAAAAATTTACTTTTATTTCTTCCCAAACCATTTAAATCCTAATTTTAAAAAATAAGTATTTTAACCCTCTAAATAATATCACTTAAGTTTAACAATTCATTTATTTCTATTTATTCAAAAATCTCTTTTCCCATGCTCGGAATTATTTATTTGAATTTAAAATCTATTTTTATCTTTTACCCAATTCATTCTTTAATTATCCAAATTCTCTAAAATTATTTTACTTTTTATTTCTCTTCAAAAATTAAACCTTTATATTTTTGATAACTCAGTATACCCAAATATATTCAATCAAACTGTAACGACCCAAAATTTTCTAACCTGAAAATTCCAGATAGTTATGGAAAAGAAGAAAGAAATAGAAGAAGAAGAACAGAAACAACAACGTCTCACATTCGCAGCGGATAAAAAATAATAATAAATAATAACAGTTTACAAAGGAATAATATATCTTTCGATTACATTTCAATACATCAGAGTTGCACATATATACAGACACTGAATATACACAAATCAACATGTCTCAGGTTTACAAAAATATAAATACAGCGGTAATACTCTATACGTTCTTGCCATCCAGCTCACCTCCTGATCTCCAGAATGTCCTTACCTGAAAATTTATAATACTCGGTCTGACCCGAGCATTACATCAAAGTTACACCCGGGTCAGGCTGGAAACCAGCATGAGTAAACCCATCTAACATGGTATACAAAGCATACAATTTATATAAAACCGGGGTAACTCGTTTCAATTCACAAAGCCACAATTTATTATAGACATCACTTATTCCATTCATCCATTTTCTAAATACCAAGATTTAGATTTAAATAGTCCAATTTCTTTAAATCACTTCATTCCAGCCTATAGATTTTACATATCAATCTATAAAATTCGAAGTGGTTCCGGGTATTTCCTAATACCTGATCCCGATCTCTTCGACTCTCATATCATCCTAATCAAATTATCCAAATGAAATACACAACATTTCATATCAGAGATATTAACTCATTCAAAGCATCCAATGTCATTCAATCACCCATAAGCAAAGCTTGATCGCTACCAAAATTAATTTAATAAATTCTAATTGAATTTCAATCCTCAATCATTTAGATTTCTTCAATTAACATTAATTAATTTCAAATCAATTAATCAATCATCCCTTTATTATTCGTCTTAATTAATCACCCTGGATTAATTATCCTTCAGTTACATTCAAGTAATCAACTTTAATTCATTTCATAATGTTAATTTTTCTTAACCAAAATCAATCAGTAATCTTAATTTCTTCATAAATTAATTAACTATATTAATTACATTAATCCTTAATTACCTATATTAATTAATTTCCCATAAGTCACTTATCATTGATTTCTTCATCTTAATTAATTAATGTTTAATTACATCATTAATTATATAATTTAATGATTTCTCATTTACATTTCAATTTATCCTAACTTAACTACATTTAATAATTAATCAGTAATTAAACCACAAATATTAATCACTCTTGATTTATCTCATCCTGTAATTATCTACCTTTTTATCTATTTCGTTAAATAAATCAATTTCTCCTTGATTAATCCTCTTAATTATTCTCTTGATTAATTCCACAAAGCGATTATATTTTATTAATTACATTAAGTAATTACTTATCAAACCATCCAATGATTATTCTGAATTACTTACACTTAATTTATTTAACTTAAAACTTAATCGGTTAATTAATTCAAACCCTTAATTACTAAATTAATTAATCCAAATCATTAATTAATTGAATTAATTAATTATCCATTTTAATTACCCTACTAATTTAATGAATCGCAAATCATTAAGTCCTTATTAACATTAAAATAAAAACATTTTCTTATTTATGATTTAAGTTTAAAACAATTTAAAACCCGAATACTTCGAGTCAAGCAATAATTAACTCGAGAACCGAACAAAGCCAAAGTGTAATGCCCCAGAAATTCATAGAATCTTATTTGGTTGAATTTTGAAAATATATGAATTCATTTGTATAAGAATACATGAAAAAAAAATAAAGTGTTCAAGTGTGTGCACACTGATATGGCACAAGAAAGAACTCCAAATCCACTGAAATCAAAACAAGAATTAAAAAGTATTACAAACATAATTTTGTGATATGGATATTTGATCTCTGGAATTATATGAATCATCCAAGAAAATAAGGAAAAGTAAGTTTTGTTTTGAATCAGTAAACATATTTTATTTAAACCCAGAAAAGAAAATATTACAGGGATTTAAAAGTCTGTATGCACATATAGGTGCATATCTTTCTGAAATTAAGGAGGAGTTAAATAAGCCTAGATAGGATATGTATGCAAATGTACATTTCTGTAAGAATAGAAAATGTTAAAAAGAAATAAGCAAGTAAAAGAAAACTGTAATACTAAAATGGCAAAAGACAAATTGCAAGCAGAATAATTGCTTTAGGCAGAAATAGAAAGGAGGATTTCTAGAAAATAAACAAGTGACAATGTCACACAATTTTCATGACTTGGTAAGAATAGGATATATTTTGAAAAGGTAAAGAAAAAAAAAATATAAGGGAAAGTAAGCACCACATATGGCCGGGGTATCAAAAGTGAAAATGAACAAATCTGAAATGCAAAATGCATGAGTCTTGGCCAGGGTAGGAATGGGATTTTACAATGATAAACCCTAGAAAACTTCTCTTATAAATTCAAGTATAAACCAGAAAAGAATCATTTTGCTACCCAAAACATTTAAGAAAACAAAGAGGAAAATATTTGCAAGCAGAAAAGCAAGTTTTAAAAGGTTTTCTTTCTGATTTAAGCAGGAGAAGCATTTTTCTGTGAGTAATCTCACTAATCCATGGCATTAAGTCCTGTTATGAGGCAGCCTAGCTTATGCTAATTTTTCTGCATATTTTGGATTTTATTACTATGGTTTTAATGGATGCTTTAATGGGTGTTTCTAAATGCTTTTAGTTTTGATAGTGAGTATTATGCTCTGATTGTTTATACCCAGAAATGTTATAGTATGAAAATGTAATAGTAAATAGAGAATGCTTGTAGCTGGTTTAGTTATGGCATGACAAACATATGTATATGAGTTGCATTACACCTGTGTAAGTGCTGAGGCTCAAATGAAAGATTCAAGGTTGCAATGGAAATTCCTAATGTGCTGAACCTTTGATCAAATAGAAAACCATGGGCCAGAAATCTTGTTTAAGCTAGATCTTGAATTTAGTTCAAACATGGTTGCTTGTGAAACAATAATAACCCACATGCCTAGTCTTTATTCCCAGTTACAAATATTCTTGTATTTTCTTTTAAACCAGAATACTTGTAGATATGAATTCCCTGGATATGAAAGTTAGCTTGTTCTGGAATTATGCTTGAGAGCTCTATATAATGTTTCATGTACACTGTGATTCAGTCACCTAGCTATCTCATGATAGGATCAAACATGAACACTTAGTAAATAAACAAAGGATTGTGAGCCAAGAGAACTGCTGGAATGCTTGTTGTATTTAAAGTATGCAAGTTGACACATGGTTTGTTTAAGCCCTGAGATCTTTGTGCAATATTGTGAATTATTTTATTGCAATGTGTCCCCATGATTCCTTATGGCAGATGAGGCTAGGAAGAAATTTGGTAAATGCAATCTATACAAAATGTTTAGGTCTCACTTAATTACTTAATATCATGGAATTTTTGATGATGCTCATACCAGATCTTGTATCTGACCCTTGTTTGTTTATGGCAACTGGGGTGTCTCATTTAAAATGGGGCAGCCCTTAATGCTTTTTCAGGGAATGCTGGCTCTAAATAGGAAGCTGCTAAGGCTAATGAGAATTATTGGATAAGCATGCTAAACTAGAGTTAAATAAGAACTTAGAATGAGATATTTGCATGTAATCTGGAAAATTTGATAGTCCTGTTTAGGCTGTTATGCAAAACCTTGAAAGTTTGGAATTATTCAGTTATTTTAAATGAATCTAGTGATGTATTAAGTAGGAAGAACTTGCAAGAGATATGTGTTATGTTATTCCTGTTTTCTGGTTTGGTATGTATTAAGAATATTGAAGTTAAGCTGAATTGATTATCTATTTGCTAAAGTTGTTTTGATTAAAGGAAAAACTGGATTTTATAAGTATGATCACTTTATGATGGTTTTAGTTAATCCTAAATCTTTTCAAAAGATAGATATATAGGAAATTATATTGGGAAAAATCCAGAAAGAATTATAACTGTTACACTTTCATGTCTTGATACTGAAACTTGTCCAAATGCAAGTAAAAGAATGGTTTCTTTAACCAAACAGTTAGACCATAGGTCAGGCCACATACACACTTTAAAAAAAAATGGAGCTAGGAACCATTTGAACCCAGTTTTTCTGGAAAATGAACAAAAACATAGACATGTACCTGTATATCTGTGTACATGTTGATATTTAGGCAACAAAATAAATACAAATTCCTAGAAAAGTAGTAGGAATGGGTTTTGAAAATAATAAAGCAAGAAATATTGTTTTGTATGTTAGATTATAGGCAAAACTTAAGTGTATATGTATAGAGATAGGTAGGTATCAGATTTTAAAACCCTGCAGGAAAAAAAAAAGAAAGCAAAAATTGAGTTTGAACTGACCAGCATAGTACTTGAACTCGTGACCTCTCATGTGTAAGTTAGGCGCGTTTCCATTACGCCTAGATGTTGCTTGTGTTCACTTAGGATCCACTTTCTTTTAGCTTGAGTTTGAAACTATGCAGATTTTAACACAAACATCCATATTAAAAAGCTTTCTTCCACTAGATTATTACTTAATCATTCCTTAATTAGAATAACAGACCAAAGTACATGTTTACAGTGGATTCTATGGTCAATAATCAGAATGTGAAAATAAATCTTTTATTAGGGAATTATCACATTTTAATAGATTTAAAAAGATTTCTACTTCCCTATTATTATTATGCTCTGATTCTAGTAGGATATAACATAGATATCTTCATATATGTATGTTAGGAAAGATTTAGATTTAAAACAATATTTTTATATTGAGAAAGATCCTGGATAATATGAGAATAGGTAAGGATGACCCTAGGTAGTCTTAGTTAAGTATGTAAGCAAAAAAAAAAATTTTGCTTAAGAATTAGGGTCATTGCATTTGGTATCAGAGCTATGTTAAATTTATACATAGCTAAGAATGATTGTATTGATTGATTGAAGTACTATAATCATATGTATGTACTGTTTGAGTAAAATAATAATATAGATAGAAAGTTAAAATATATAGATATATATATACTCTCATGATAAACTAACCTTATCTACCCATACTGTAGTTGTCCAATTATGGTAGGAAGAGGATCTCAACACAATGCAGGGTCATGTACACCACAAATGCTTGATATGCAAGACTTTATGAGGGCTTTAAGGGATGGAGTAGGGCAGAGACTTGAGAATCCACATGAGGAACTTTCCAAACTATTAAAGACTTATACCAATTTAGGAGGCAAGAGCTTTGAAGGGACTGAAAATGTGATGGAAATTCAAACATGGTTGAGAACACTGGATAGAATTTTCAATGACATGCAGTTGGATGATCAAAGGAAGAGGCAAGTGGCCTCAAGACAACTGAAAGGTGTGGCTTTGAGTTGGTGGGAGGTAGTCATAGCTGGGAGGATTGAGAATGAAATCACTTGGAATCAATTCAAGGAGATGTTGGAAGCTAGATTTGTTCCAGCATCAGCCAAAACTCTACTGCTTGAAGAATTCATCAGATTTAGGCAGGGAACTTTTAATGTGACTGAATATACTCATAGGTTTGAAGGCTTGTCTAAGTATGGAGCTATGCTTGTGGCTGATGAGGCATCAAAGAATGATAGGTATATTAAGGGTTTAAATCCAGGGCTTAGTAGGGCCATGTTGCCATATGTAGATAAAACTTTTGATCAAGTCATTGATCTGGCCTTAAAATTTGAGCAACATGACAAGGAAAGGGAGAAGTATAGGAGTTTTAAGAATAACAACAATAAGAAGAATAAGGGAAGATATCACCCCTATGACAAGAGGAAGGAGGAGATAGAAAGTAAGAAAACTAATGATACTAAGACCACTGATACAAAAAGGAAAATAACATGTAATCATTGTGGAAAAGAAGGACATATCAAACCAAGGTGCCCAGAATTGAAGGGAGGAGCTTTCAAGTGCTATCTATGTGGAAAGGAGGGACATATCAAGAGAAACTGCCCTGAGTATAAACAGCAAGGGAAGCTAGCAAGTTTGGAGAGCAAGGGCAAATCCACAGTAGAGACTATTGCAGAAAATCATGGTCAAGTAGAAGGTACCTTATTTATTTGTACCTTACCTATATCAGTAGTGTATGATACAGGGGCAACACATTCTATGATTTCCCATGAATTAGTTGCATTGCTTAAATTAAATTGCATATTGGTTGAAACTCCTTTGTTAGTGCAAAGCCCATTGGGAAGTTCTAGTGTTTTAAACATGATTTGTGTGGATGTGGGATTAAACATAGGAGGAAATGTTTTTATTTCCAATTTATATGTTTTAAATTACCCAAATATAGGTGTTATATTGGGTGTAGACTGGTTAAGGCAATACAAAGCCATAATTAATTTAGACTCATCCACCATATCATTACAAAATTCTAGAGGTCAAAGAATCACAATTTTGTGTGAAACAGCCAAAGAAAGAAAATTATATCACTTGATCGACTTAAATAAGGATTCCAGTGAGCCTTCTATTGAAGAAATCCCCATAATTAACGAATACATAGATGTGTTTGGAGAAGTTGAGGGGGTTCCACACCACAGACCAGTGGAATTTCAGATTAGTCTGATACCAGGAGCAAGTCCAATTATTAAGAAACCCACTAGGATGGGGCCAAATGAGTTGAAGGAATTAAAGAAACAGTTAGAAGAGTTAGAAAGCAAAGGATTTATAAGACCAAGTAACTCTTGCTGGGGTGCTCCAGTAGTATTTGTAAAGAAACATGATGGTACTTTAAGAATGTGCATAGATTACAGGGAGTTAAACAAAGTCACTATCAAGAACAAGTACCCCTTACCTAGAATTGATGATCTTTTTGATCAACTTAGTGGAGCAAAAATATTTTCTAGGTTAGACTTGGCATCTGGATTCCATCAGATGAAGGTTGAAGACTCAAGTGTTAAGTATACAGCCTTTAACACTAGGTATGGTTTATATGAGTTTCTTGTCATGCCATTTGGGTTGACAAATGCCCCATCATATTTTGTAGACTTAATGAATAGGATATTCAGGGATTATTTAGACAAGTTTGTATTGATTTTTATTGATGATATTTTGATTTATTCTAGAACAGTAGAGGAACATGAAAATCACTTACACCTTGTTTTGTCAAGATTAAGAGAAAAAGATTTAAAAGCCAAATTTTCTAAGTGTGCATTTTGGAAAGAAGAGGTGCATTTCCTTGGGCATGTTGTATCTGCCAAAGGCATTTCAGTGAACCCCAATAAAATTGTGGCTATCCAAGCATGGAAAAGGCCAAGCACAGTGGGAGAAGTTAGGTCATTTATGGGAATGGCAGGGTATTATAGAAGATTTATAAAAGATTTTTCTAAGATGTCATCACCTCTTACCAACCTAACTAGAAAGAACCAACCCTTTAGATGGACTGAGAAATGTGAACAAGCCTTTAGTAAAATCAAAGAGGCTTTAGTCAATGCACCAGTGTTGAGAGTACCAGAAGGAAATGAGGATTTGATTGTTTATACTGATGCAAGTGGCTCTGGGCTAGGAGCTGTATTGATGCAGCAAGACCAAGTTATAGCCTATGCATCAAGGCAACTGAAGCCGCATGAATCAAAGTATGCAACCCATGATCTTGAATTGGCAGCAGTGGTATATGCACTAAAGCTCTGGAGACATTATCTTTTAGGTGCAAAGTTCATTTTATACACTGACCATAAGGCATTGAAATATCTTTTTTCACAAAAAGATCTGAATATGAGGCAACATAGATGGGTTGAATTTTTAGCAGCATATGATTTAGACATACTTTATACTCCAGGAAAAGCTAATAAGGTTGCAGATGCTTTGAGCAGGCAGCACGCAAAAGTAGCCATGTTAATGATAGAAGAGTTTAAAAATTTATCCCTACTTACTGATTTGGAAATTGAGGAAGACAATGAGGTAAACATGGAGATGATTGAAGAAGGGAAAAAGGGAAAATTAAGTTTGATAACTTTGCAATCAGATTTAATTTTGAAAGTGGGAAAAATGCAAGAGGAAGATCCAGATTTGTTAGAAAAGAAATCTCTAATAGAAAAAGGAGAAGAAGTACCAAACTACCACATTGATAAGAATGGTTACTTAAGGAATAAGAGTAAGATATGTGTTCCAAAGAATATAGGATTGAAGGAAGAGATACTTAATAAATATCATAGAAGCAAGTATTCTATACACCCAGGTAGCACCAAGATGTACCAAAACTTGAAGAGGGATTATTGGTGGACAGGGATGAAAGCTGATGTGGCCAAATATGTTGCAAAGTGTATGACTTGCCAACAAGTCAAAGCAGAAACCCAAAGACCCTCAGGCCTATTACAACCTCTAAGTATACCACAGTGGAAGTGGGAAGATATATCTATGGATTTCATAGATGGTCTGCCTAGATCAAAGAGAGGAAATACAAGCATTTGGGTAGTAGTTGATAGATTGACCAAAGTGGCACATTTTATACCAGTAAAGGCAGAAAGAAATGCCCCTAAACTAGCTCAGATATTCATGAAAGAAGTAGTAAGGTTGCATGGAATCCCTAAAACTATAGTGAGTGATAGGGACACAATCTTTACCTCCAGATTTTGGAAGAGCTTTCAAAAAGCCATAGGGAGTGAATTATGCTTGAGTACAGCATACCACCCCCAATCAGATGGTCAAACTGAAGTGATAAATAAGGTTTTGGAGGATTTATTGAGGGCATGTATATTAGACTTTGGAGGTAATTGGGAAGATCACCTCCATTTGGCTGAATTTACATATAACAATAGTTATCAAAGCACCATAGGCATGGCACCATTTGAAGCCTTGTATGGAAAACCATGTTTGTCACCAATATGTTGGGTTGAAGCAGGAGAAAAGGCTGTCTTAGGGCCTGAGTATATAAAAGAGACCACAGAGAAAATTGAACTGGTGAGGAGAAGAATGGCAGCAGCTCAAGATAGGCAAAAGAAGTTTGCAGATAAAAAGAGAAAGCAGGTAGAATATGAAGTTGGTGATTATGTTTTCATCAAAGTTTCACCTATGAAGAAGGTGTTAAGATTTGGCAAGCAAGGAAAACTTACCCCAAGATATGTTGGACCTTACAAGATTTTGGAAAGAATAGGTTCATTAGCATATAGGCTAGAGCTGCCTGAAGAGATGAGTGCAATGCACAATGTATTCCATGTATCACAACTTAGAAGATGGGTACATGATAAAGAAGAGATTCTAGAGAAACCCACTCAGGTTCAAATAAATTCTGATTTGGTCTATGAGAAAGAACCCGTGGGGATTTTGGCTAAAGAGGAAAAGAAGTTGAGGAACAAAACTTTAAAATTGGTAAAGGTTCAATGGAGCCTAGACCCTAAGGACTGTACATGGGAATTGGAGGATAAAATAAAGATGGATTACCCTAAACTTTTTGTAGTGGAAGGTAAAAAACTAAATTCCTAAAAGTTTAATATGTATGGTTGTTTTGACTGAATTGTTTGCTTATGCAATGTCTGATAGATTTTAGGAGAATCTAGAAATATAAAAAAAAAAAAAAAATGAATGAGAAAATTGTGAGGACACAATTCCTAAAAAGGTGGGGTGATTGTAATGCCCCAGAAATTCATAGAATCTTATTTGGTTGAATTTTGAAAATATATGAATTCATTTGTATAAGAATACATGAAAAAAAAATAAAGTGTTCAAGTGTGTGCACACTGATATGGCACAAGAAAGAACTCCAAATCCACTGAAATCAAAACAAGAATTAAAAAGTATTACAAACATAATTTTGTGATATGGATATTTGATCTCTGGAATTATATGAATCATCCAAGAAAATAAGGAAAAGTAAGTTTTGTTTTGAATCAGTAAACATATTTTATTTAAACCCAGAAAAGAAAATATTACAGGGATTTAAAAGTCTGTATGCACATATAGGTGCATATCTTTCTGAAATTAAGGAGGAGTTAAATAAGCCTAGATAGGATATGTATGCAAATGTACATTTCTGTAAGAATAGAAAATGTTAAAAAGAAATAAGCAAGTAAAAGAAAACTGTAATACTAAAATGGCAAAAGACAAATTGCAAGCAGAATAATTGCTTTAGGCAGAAATAGAAAGGAGGATTTCTAGAAAATAAACAAGTGACAATGTCACACAATTTTCATGACTTGGTAAGAATAGGATATATTTTGAAAAGGTAAAGAAAAAAAAAATATAAGGGAAAGTAAGCACCACATATGGCCGGGGTATCAAAAGTGAAAATGAACAAATCTGAAATGCAAAATGCATGAGTCTTGGCCAGGGTAGGAATGGGATTTTACAATGATAAACCCTAGAAAACTTCTCTTATAAATTCAAGTATAAACCAGAAAAGAATCATTTTGCTACCCAAAACATTTAAGAAAACAAAGAGGAAAATATTTGCAAGCAGAAAAGCAAGTTTTAAAAGGTTTTCTTTCTGATTTAAGCAGGAGAAGCATTTTTCTGTGAGTAATCTCACTAATCCATGGCATTAAGTCCTGTTATGAGGCAGCCTAGCTTATGCTAATTTTTCTGCATATTTTGGATTTTATTACTATGGTTTTAATGGATGCTTTAATGGGTGTTTCTAAATGCTTTTAGTTTTGATAGTGAGTATTATGCTCTGATTGTTTATACCCAGAAATGTTATAGTATGAAAATGTAATAGTAAATAGAGAATGCTTGTAGCTGGTTTAGTTATGGCATGACAAACATATGTATATGAGTTGCATTACACCTGTGTAAGTGCTGAGGCTCAAATGAAAGATTCAAGGTTGCAATGGAAATTCCTAATGTGCTGAACCTTTGATCAAATAGAAAACCATGGGCCAGAAATCTTGTTTAAGCTAGATCTTGAATTTAGTTCAAACATGGTTGCTTGTGAAACAATAATAACCCACATGCCTAGTCTTTATTCCCAGTTACAAATATTCTTGTATTTTCTTTTAAACCAGAATACTTGTAGATATGAATTCCCTGGATATGAAAGTTAGCTTGTTCTGGAATTATGCTTGAGAGCTCTATATAATGTTTCATGTACACTGTGATTCAGTCACCTAGCTATCTCATGATAGGATCAAACATGAACACTTAGTAAATAAACAAAGGATTGTGAGCCAAGAGAACTGCTGGAATGCTTGTTGTATTTAAAGTATGCAAGTTGACACATGGTTTGTTTAAGCCCTGAGATCTTTGTGCAATATTGTGAATTATTTTATTGCAATGTGTCCCCATGATTCCTTATGGCAGATGAGGCTAGGAAGAAATTTGGTAAATGCAATCTATACAAAATGTTTAGGTCTCACTTAATTACTTAATATCATGGAATTTTTGATGATGCTCATACCAGATCTTGTATCTGACCCTTGTTTGTTTATGGCAACTGGGGTGTCTCATTTAAAATGGGGCAGCCCTTAATGCTTTTTCAGGGAATGCTGGCTCTAAATAGGAAGCTGCTAAGGCTAATGAGAATGATTGGATAAGCATGCTAAACTAGAGTTAAATAAGAACTTAGAATGAGATATTTGCATGTAATCTGGAAAATTTGATAGTCCTGTTTAGGCTGTTATGCAAAACCTTGAAAGTTTGGAATTATTCAGTTATTTTAAATGAATCTAGTGATGTATTAAGTAGGAAGAACTTGCAAGAGATATGTGTTATGTTATTCCTGTTTTCTGGTTTGGTATGTATTAAGAATATTGAAGTTAAGCTGAATTGATTATCTATTTGCTAAAGTTGTTTTGATTAAAGGAAAAACTGGATTTTATAAGTATGATCACTTTATGATGGTTTTAGTTAATCCTAAATCTTTTCAAAAGATAGATATATAGGAAATTATATTGGGAAAAATCCAGAAAGAATTATAACTGTTACACTTTCATGTCTTGATACTGAAACTTGTCCAAATGCAAGTAAAAGAATGGTTTCTTTAACCAAACAGTTAGACCATAGGTCAGGCCACATACACACTTTAAAAAAAAAATGGAGCTAGGAACCATTTGAACCCAGTTTTTCTGGAAAATGAACAAAAACATAGACATGTACCTGTATATCTGTGTACATGTTGATATTTAGGCAACAAAATAAATACAAATTCCTAGAAAAGTAGTAGGAATGGGTTTTGAAAATAATAAAGCAAGAAATATTGTTTTGTATGTTAGATTATAGGCAAAACTTAAGTGTATATGTATAGAGATAGGTAGGTATCAGATTTTAAAACCCTGCAGGAAAAAAAAAAGAAAGCAAAAATTGAGTTTGAACTGACCAGCATAGTACTTGAACTCGTGACCTCTCATGTGTAAGTTAGGCGCGTTTCCATTACGCCTAGATGTTGCTTGTGTTCACTTAGGATCCACTTTCTTTTAGCTTGAGTTTGAAACTATGCAGATTTTAACACAAACATCCATATTAAAAAGCTTTCTTCCACTAGATTATTACTTAATCATTCCTTAATTAGAATAACAGACCAAAGTACATGTTTACAGTGGATTCTATGGTCAATAATCAGAATGTGAAAATAAATCTTTTATTAGGGAATTATCACATTTTAATAGATTTAAAAAGATTTCTACTTCCCTATTATTATTATGCTCTGATTCTAGTAGGATATAACATAGATATCTTCATATATGTATGTTAGGAAAGATTTAGATTTAAAACAATATTTTTATATTGAGAAAGATCCTGGATAATATGAGAATAGGTAAGGATGACCCTAGGTAGTCTTAGTTAAGTATGTAAGCAAAAAAAAAATTTTGCTTAAGAATTAGGGTCATTGCACAAAGTCACCTGATCATCGATTCACAGTGCACATCAATCCATTTAATCATGCAACCAAATACATAATTTGACCATTTAAATTTAAATAAAAATCCAACAGAGTGAGATTTACTCACCTTTTCCCCTTAAATTTGCAATTCACCTCATTCTCGACTATGTTTCCCGGGTTATAACCTTGTATAAACATTAAAGGATCTTATTAATATTCGAAAAATTTGAACAAATCAATTTCTATTTAATAAATTTCATTTTACCTAATAAGTTAATTTCAAACTAATTTTCTGTTTATAAATATTTTTTAGTTATCAAATAATTATATAAGTTAACTAAATAAATTGATTTCCATTTTGTAAATTTAATTTAACTAAATCTTTATTTAAACAGTAATTAAATTTTCCTAAACTAATTTCCTTTTTTTCCTTTTCTTCTAAGTCCTTACATATATTTCCCAATCCGAAAACTAATAATAGTTCATACCTAAATTTCAAATTTCAACACTGGAGTAAACAACAAAATAATTTTTCTTTTTTTCATGTATATATATTATATAAACTTAGCAAAATTAAAATAAACAAAAACTACTCATCCAAACTGTCGACAACGAAGATGCATCGAGAGAACACCTCGAGCCTCCATCGAAGTTGAATTCGCTGTCGACCATCGCCATCATCGACCCAAATTCAAAGTCGACGTCGGTCTCGCTCCGACCCTCCATCACCTCAAACCACGCATGCATGGCCTAGAACATCCAAGGACATCACAGATATGTTGTTGCCTTGAGACTCGCTGAATACATCAGTGTAGCGCGCGTGCTTCCTGTCAACGAACCCCTCGCCTCAGATGTAACCCTAACTCAACCTAAAGTTGAGCACGCAAACGAAGCCGCCACTACAACGAACTCCCCCCTCCAATCGCGAGCGAAATGTAGCCAACTCGACCCCCTTCTCCTCGTGTTCGATCGCGACCCGCCTCCTACTGCGCCACGCCACATCGGCCTTCACGAGATGACGCTATTCGCTTGACGTAACATAGCCTCGCTCGAATCGAGCATCAACTGCCTTGTTCGAGAATGAACAACAAGATCCCCCCTTTTTCCCCCTTTCGGTCGCCATATTTTATTTTATTTTTATTTTATTTTAAAACGAATTCGATTTCTGCTTTGATTAGAGAGGGAGACGGGGATAAGATATAGGGCTGGGGATGGCTTCCTGAATACGATTGTTGATTAATAAAAATATCTCTGACTAATTATAATATATAACTTCCAAAACGTCTCGTTAATTGCTATTAAATTTTCGAGCTCCTCTTAAGGAATGTCGCTAGGAGATTATAAGGTTTTATCCGCATTCCGAACACAATGGAACGTGTTTCGAAAACTAATTCGATCATATGCGCGAGATATGGCAGTAAACGATCAATCTTAAATCAAATCGATTATAATAGTTTCTTTGCGTTTTGAGTTGCCAGGGTCAAATGACAACTCCGATTGCTACGATAATTGAAATCCGATAATAACTAACAATTATGGATCCAATGTAACTGGATTCGTCGCATTCCGAGACTGTTCCTCGGAAGGCTATTTTTAAATTTAATTTAAACGATATATTTTCAAAACGGAACAAAACACTTCCAAATTCGATTTTAACACTTTTACTATCTTCAATATTATCAGTATAAATTTTGCAAGCCTTTAAATTAGTTTAAACAGGCTTAGAATTTCAGATTCAACAATTTACTCGATTTTCAGTTTATTAAATCCAATAACTCAATTACCAAGTAATAATAATATTTGAATTCAATTAAAAATTAACCTTTAAATATTTTAAAATCAATTAATTATTCCAATTTAAATTGTTAAAAATTACGGGTCGTCACATTCTCCTCCCCCCCCCCTCTAAAAGAATTTCGTCCCCGAAATTACTAGTTAGCAAGAATGGTCTAATACCCGCTTACTTTTTCCAAAACCAAACAGTTATATCAACTTGCCATAACATATCTTTTATTAAAGACCCACTTTTACTTCAACCAACTTTCCAAAACCTCTATAGTTTCCAACAATATTATTTACTCCACTTATTCAAATTTAAATTTAAAATTCAAATTTAAATTGTCACCACTTTCTCAAAAAAATTCGAGCTCTCTAAATTTTCGGAATTTTTTGCAGCGTCACCTTTGAGCTGCTAGCTCGGTACAACTACAAAATGCCTCTACGGGCTCCCAAATTCCAAAAGAAAATAAAAGCCAAGTGGCTAGATCAAAAACCCAATCCAGTTTCATACAGAAATTTAAATACATACCTTTTAGTCGGGCAATTCAAATTATCTCCTGAAATCAAAACCAATTTTCTCTTCCCTTTATAATACCTGCATATCTTACTTAGCAATAATATCCAATCGTAACCTTTCAGATCATTTTATGCATTTCCTTACATAGGTATCATATCTACTTCTATTTAAATTAGTTTTTCCCATTTCCATATGAATTCAATTTGTCTTCAGTTCTGAATATTGAAGTTTATCTTCCATTTATAACTCATTCATCATATCATTATTTAAATTAGTTTTATTCACTAATTAATTTCAATTTCCAATGTGAAATTGTTTGTTGCTAACAGAAAATTCTCCAAAATTTTCTAACTCTAAAAATTTTCGAAATTTTTTGGCAGAGTCTCCTTTGTACGGAGGAGCTTTTGCAATTTAACAAGAGATATAAATATATATACATCGACCCACATGGTCGGAAAAACCAAAAACAGTTCATATTTCCTATTTTTATTGCGTAGGCATACCTTTATTTAGCATTTTAAGCAAGCGGCTTATTATTTTAGCATTTATCGCGTCCAAATCCAGCCAAACGGCCTTCAGGTACCTGTACTTACTCAATTTAAACATATAAGCACAATATATATGAAGTTTATAACATTTCTCTTACTTAAACAACTATAACACTTCAATTCTAAAAGAAATGCATTCAAAATAACTTCCACGAGCAATTTATATGTTTTCAAATCTAATTTAATTTCTTTCAACCAATTTATATACCATTTCCTTCAATTTTAATGGTTTTCAACTCAATTTCTTACATTCAATTTATTTTTAATCCAAACAAGCTCATATTCACTTTAAATGATTAAGAAATCAGTTTTATTTACTTCTATTAATTCATAGCATTTCTTTACCTTCGTTTACGTCAAACGACAACTATTTTTATGCAAATTCGGCGATACTCGCTTAATAGAGTATCTATTTTAGTTTATGACCACTTCAAATTGATTTCAACTCATTTTATATTTAATTCCATTTCAATTCTAATTTATTTACCAACCATTCATTGCATTTCATTTCATTTCTGCATTGGATTCATTCAAAATAATTTATTAAGCTTGGCACATTCAAACTTATAAATTAATGACCATTTCCAAATTAATTTAACCCAAACTTTTATGATCTTTCACTTTTTCTCGAAGCCAAACTTCTATTAATTTTAAACTTAAGTTAAGTTACTTTCTTCAAATTATTTCAACTTAATAACTTAAGCTCACATCATTTGCAAATAAATTTTCGTTTTCATCTTAACTTGATTCTATTTCAATTAAATCTCATCTCATTCTACAAATTTATTTGATTAGTCATCAAAAATTAAATTCTCAAATTCAATTCATTCACAACTCATTTAACTAACTACAAGGCCATTTTCAATTTATTTCTACCTACCTGGGTTTTGTTTGCAATTCAAACCATGTCTATTATAATTAAATTTCATTTCGTTCGACACACTTTCCATATTTCTAATTTACTTGCAAATTTCATTAAATATTATTCATACCACACTCGAATTTTATTCATAGTTCAAATCATCACTATTTCGATCCAACTCTATTTTATTTTTATTACAGCATCTCCACTTATTTAATTCATTATCAAATCCAAGTCGAATTTTATTTACAATTCGAATTCATTTCCAAACTCCATTATTAACCTACAATTCATTTTATTCAACCAAGTTAAATTTTTTGTTTTTACATACCTATCAAATAATTATTTAGCCAATTAGCTTACTTCCAATTTTTAACTCAATATTCGATTTTAATTACGAAGAATCACTTCATTAAATATTCCCGAGTTAAATTTTTTTTCATAATTCCAGTTTTGATTTCTTTCATTTTCCAAAAATTCCAACACTTTTATTTTAAAATTTTAGAAATGCCTTCAAATTCAGATAATACTATTAAAATAGCTTTTTATAAAAATACTTCTTATAACTCGATGTCTCAAGCAGTCCATCGTTATTCTCACAGAAATTCATTCATACGTTGATCAGGCGTAGGACTGAAAATCTATAAGTACTTGATAAACCCGTTTTCAACATCCAATGAAAAATACTTGGAAAATAGTTTTATTGAAAATATAGAAATCGGTTTTTGAAAATAGAGGAAATATCTTTGGTGAGAATGCTCTGGAAATCATCACTCCCATCCATGGTCGCGGTTACATTCCAAGGTTACGTTGCCATCGCAGCAAAAGTCCATGTAACTATAAGCACTCCGTGCCCCTCGATTACGCCATGAAACCCACAACAGATTGCAGTTACATTCCATGGTTACATTGCCATAGCAGCAAAAGTCCATGTAACTGTAGGCTTCAACGCCCCTCGATTTTCTCTGTCGAAAATGAAACTTCTCCACTCCTACATAGGTCGCAGCCTACCAATGTAAAATCCAACGTAGACTGTTGGCTCTCCGCAACACACACGACTTTCGCTATGTTACCATAGGTCGCAGTCTACCGATATAAAATCAAACGCAGACTGTTGGCTATCAGCGACACACACGACTTTCGCTATGGTATACACTACTTATAATCCTCAGGAACTAGTTTTGTCCGGACTCCTCACTGGATCAACTTTAGAACCCTCTTTGGGGCTCAAGGCAGCACCACCCGGTGGCGCTCCTGAGAAGTTCATTTCAAGGGAGCGCTTTTTTCTCCAGAGCCATCATCAAAACACTTTATAGTATACACATATAGTATCTTTCAAATCATACACCTAGTATGATTTCATACAAATCTCCTTTACACAAAATCGATTATCCCAAAATCGATAATTCTCAAACCAGGCTTTCCAAATTTTCATATTGATTTTACCCAAAAATCAAAAGCCTTTCCAAATACAAAGGTTCCCAAAACCTTTTCCAAAATCCTCATAAGATCCTTTTCATATATATATATATATATATATATATATATATATATATATATATATATGTATATAATCCTTGATAAAAAATCTTTGGATCATTTCAAACTTGTATAAAATTCCTTTTATACTTCAAACACCTTCAAAATCCATTTTCTTCTGGTTATAAATCCAAAAAGGGGAGTTTTATCTTATATAATAAAGATACATAACTTTGTTTATTCAAAACAAATATTCAAATTTGATTACTCTTTCCAATATCAATTTCATTCAAAATTGTACGATGTACACTTATCATCCATACGCTATACCAATCTGATTGCTCACTCGATCACACAATTTCACTTCCGAACTAGTATCGTCCATCCGACTTCCTAATGCGGACACAGATCTGGTTTCTTGATTAGAAACCATCATTCTCCTTGCGTAGCCATAACTATGATAGAGAATATCCAGAACCAATCAACAACCCATATCCAGGTTCGCCGTCGAAAATCGAGTGAAAAATCCCAACTCGGATCAATATAACCATCTCGAAATTCTATGCTTGAATCTGGATCAAATCACTATGCGAATAGAATAATATACGTACATCCAACGTATTTAACTTCATTGATTATTAGCCAAATCAATTTCCTTTCTATTCATCCTCACATTGAACTTTATTCACTTAATCACATTTGCCTTAATTCTCATTTGAATTATATCTTCAATCCTTATCTCCATTGGGTATTGAATTAATAACAGTTTAAACACTGACCAGTTTATATTTAGAAAATAGCTTGAAAATTTTAAAAATGGATAAGTAGTTGAAAAATAATTATTAGTTTATAAAATAACTATAAACTAGTTAACTAATTATAGAATAGTTGGAAAATAGTTGAATAGTCTCAGAAATTTTAGATAATTACAAAATAGTTGTAAGATAGTAATTAATTTGTGATATAGTTGAAAAATAATAATTAGTTTATAAAACAGTTGAAAAATGGTTAATAGTTCCAAAAATAATTGTAAAACAAATATAAAATAATTTGGCTTTAAGAAGAAAGGTTGTATTTATTAAATAGCTTGGAAAATTAAGTTTATATTAAAACAATTTATATTGAAAATAGTCTAGAGTCAAAAATGTTCACTTTCCGAACAATTCAATTTAAATTTCCATTTCCATTTCCATTTAATTAACTCAAATCCGATTTGAAGAACTTCAATTTCCATCTAAATTTATTTAATCCCAATTCAAGTTGAATCAATCTTGATTTCTTTCCCAATTTAAATCAAATTCCATTTGATTTTAATCCTGTTCAACTTTAATTATAATTTGAAATTATTCCAATCAATTTGGACAAATATCAATTGAACTCACTTAAATTTCAATATCTTTTAATTTAATCCAATCCAAATTTTCCATATGAATTTTTAAACTTATCCATCTTCAATCACAGATCCAATTAATTCAAATCAGATTCAATTTGAACTAATTAAATTTCAATCTCAGTTTTAGACTATCTCGAATTATATAAATTCTAGTTAAATTCTCAAAGATTGGTTTAACCCTTTAAACCAAATTAACCTTTATTAAAAGTTTTTAAACAATTTAATTTTCTGAGTTCTAATTTTAGAATTTCATTTTAATCAGTTTAATTTTAATTTGGTTATATTTCTGTTACCACTTAATTTAATTCCAGTTCAAGATTTTAGTTTGGTCGTATTTTATATTACTTCTTAATTTAATTCCAATAATTTAACAACCAATCACCTTAATATTTATTAGAAGGAAATATTGCTTTATATATCAAAATATTTTTTATATAAAATCGTTTAAAATCTTTATATAAGAAAATAACAAGTACGCTCTCATATTTATACACTCAACTCATTCTAGGGTAACACTGACCCTATCTCTAATGAGTAATCCCACCAGAGCCAAGGTTCTCGCTTAACCTTTCAGCTCTGATACCAACTGTAATGACCCGAAATTTTCTAACCCGAAAATTCCATATAGTTATGGAAAAGAAGAAAGAGATAGAAGAAGAAGAACAGAAACAACAACATCTCACATTCGCAGCGGATAAAATATAATAATAAATAATAACAGTTTACAAAGGAATACTATATCTATCGATCACATTTCAATACATCAGAGTTGCACATATATACAGACACTGAATATACACAAATCAACATGTCTCAGGTTTACAAAAATATAAATACAGCGGAAATACTCTATACATTCTTTCCATCCAGCTCGCCTCCTGAGATCTAGAACGTCCTTACCTGAAAATTTGTAATACTCGGTCTGACCCGAGCATTACATCAAAGTAACACCCGGGTCAGGCTGGAAACCAGCGTGAGTAAACCCATCTAACATGGTATATAAAGCATAGAATTTATATAAACCCAGGATAACTCGTTTCAATTCACAAAGCCACAATTTATTATAGACATCACTTATTCCATACATCCATTTTCTAAATACCAAGATTTAGATTTAAGTAGTCCAATTCCTTTAAATCACTTCATTCCAGCCTATAGATTTTACATATCAATCTATAAAATTCGAAGAGGTTCCAGGTATTTCCTAATACCCTATCCCGATCTCTTCGACTCTCATGTCATCCTAATCATATTATCCAAATGAAATACACAACATTTCATATCAGAGATATCAACTCATTCAAGACATCCAATGCCATTCAATCACCCATTAGCAAAGCTTGATCGCTACCAAAATTAATTTAATAAATTCTAATTGAATTTCAATCCTCAATCATTTAGATTTCTTTATTTAACATTAATTTCAAATCAATTAGTCAATCATCCCTTCATTATTCATCTTAATTAATCACCCTGGATTAATTATCCTTCAATTACATTCAAGTAATCAACTTTAATTCATTTCACAGTGCTAATTCTTCTTAACCAAAATCAATCAGTAATCTTAATTTCTTCATAAATTAATTAACTATATTAATTACATTAATCCTTAATTACCTATATTAATTAATTTCCCATAAGTCACTTATCATTGATTTCTTCATCTTAATTAAATAATGTTTAATTACATCATTAATTATATAATTTAATGATTTCCCATTTACATTTCAATTTATCCTAACCTAACTTAACTACTTTTAATAATTAATCATTAATTAAACCACAAATATTAATCACTCTTGATTTATCTCATCCTGTAATTATCTACATTTTTATCTATTTCATTAAATAAATCAATTTCTCCATGATTAATCCTCTTAATTAATCTCTTGATTAATTCCACAGAGCGATTATATTTTATTAATTACATTAAGTAATTACTTATCAAACCATCCAATGATTATTCTGAATTACTTACACTTAATTTATTTAACTTAAAACTTAATCAATTAATTAATTCAAACCCTTAATTACTAAATTAATTAACCCAAATCATTAATTAATTGAATTAATTAATTATCCATTTTAATTACCCTCCTGCTTTAATGAATCGAAAATCATTAAGTCCTTATTAACATTAAAATAAAAACATTTTCTTATTTATGATTTAAGTTTAAAACAATTTAAAACTCGAATACTTCGCGTCAAGCAATAATTAACTCGAGAACCAACCAAAGCCAAAGTCACCTGATTATCGATTCACAGTGCACATTAATCCATTTAATCATGCAACCAAGTACATAATTTGACCATATAAATTTAAATAAAAATCCAACAGAGTGAGATTTACTCACCTTTCCCCCTTAAATTTGCAATTCACCACATTCTTGACTTGGTTTCCCGGGTTATAACCTTGTATAAACATTAAATGATCTTATTAATATTCGAACAATTTGAACAAATCAATTTCTATTTAATAAATTTCATTTTACCTAATAAATTAATTTCAAACTAATTTTCTGTTTATAAAATATTTCTAGTTATCAAATAACTATATAAGTTAACTAAATAAATTGATTTCCATTTTGTAAATTTAATTTAACTAAATCTTTATTTAAACAATAATTAAATTTTCCTAAACTAATTTCTCCTTTTTTTTCTTTTTCTTCTAAACCCTTACATATATTTCCCAATCCGAAAACTAATAATAGTTCATACCTAAATTTCAAATTTCAACGTTACAGTGAACAACAAAATATTTTTTCTTTTTTTCATGTATATATTATATAAACTTAGGAAAATTAAAATAAAACAAAAAATGCTCACCCAAACTGTCGACAACGAAGATGCATCGAGAGTACACCTCGAGCCCTATCGAAGTTGAATTCGTTGTCGACCATCGCCATCATCGACCCAAAATCAAAGTCGACGTCGTTCTCGCTCCGACCCTCCATCACCTCAAACCACACGTGCGTGGCCCAGAACATCCAAGGGCATCACAGACCTGTTGTTGCCTTGAGACTCGTTGAATACATTAGTGTAGCGTGCGTGCTTCCTGTCAACGAACCCCTCGCCTCAGATGTCACCCTAGCTCAACCCAAAGTCGAGCACGCAAATGAAGCCGCCACTACAACGAACTCCCCCCTCCAATCGCAGGTGAAATCTAGCCACCTCTACCCCCTTCTCCTCACGTTCAATCGCGACCCACCTCCTACCGCGCCACGCCACATCGGCCTTCACGAGATGACGCGATTCGCCTGTCGCAACATAGCCTCGCTCGAATCGAGCATCAAATGCCTTGTTTGAGAATAAACAGCAAGATCCTCCCTATTTCCCCCTTTCGGTCGCCATATTTTATTTTATTTTTTTAAAACAAATTCGATTTCTGCTTTGATTAGAGAGGGAGACGGGGATAAGATATAGGGTTGGGGATGGCTTCCTGAATACGAATGTTGATTAATAAAAATATCTCTGACTAATTATATTATAAAACTTCCAAAACGTCTCGTTAATTGCTATTAAATTTTCGAGTTCCTCTTAAGGAATGCCGCTAGGCGATTATAAGGTTTTACCTGCATTCCGAACACAATGGAACGTGTTTCGGAAGCTAATCGATCATATGCCCGAGTTACGGCAGTAAACGATCAATCTTAAATCAAATCGATTATAATAGTTTCTTTGCGTTTTGAGTTGCCAGGGTCAAACGACAACTCCGATTGCAACGAAAATTGAAATCCGATAATAACTAACTATTACGGATCCAATGGAACTGGTTTCGTCGAATTCCGAGATTGTGCCTCGGAAAGGTATTTTTAAATTTAATTTAAACGATATATTTTCAAAACGGAACAAAACACTTCCAAATTCGATTTTAACAATTTTACTATCTTCAGTATTATCAGTATAAATTTTGCAAGCCTTTAAATTAGTTTAAGCAGGCTTAGAATTTCAGATTCAACAATTTACAAAATTTTCAGTTTATTAAATCCAATAACTCAATTGCCAAATAATAATAATGTTTGAATTCAAGTTAAAAATTAACCTTTAAATATTTTAAAATCAATTAACTATTCCGATTTAAATTGATAAAAATTCTGAGTCGTCACATAAACCATAACATCCAATATTTTCAATTACCAATATAATTTATCACAGATTATCAAAATAAAGCATATTGCATAATATTAAATAATCTAAATAATTTTGAGGAATCCAGTTGGATCCCTCCAACCTGTTTCCCTGCATCCACGGATGTTAGCACAATATAAAAATACCAATCTCACTTCGAGGTGGGATATCGCGGTATATGGGTCATCCACTATTATGCGTGGTGCATAGGGTCTCATCCGCTATATAATGCGGAAATCAATCACTCCAATATACGTATACTATTATATAATATCACACCCAGACAATTCAATCATTCAACCACTAATTTAGATTTAACTATTTAAAATTAAAAGGTAATCCAAATGAGTGAGATTAACTCACCTTTGCTTTTTTACTTTGTAATCTGATCCACACCGGCTTGTTTCCACAATTTTAGGCCTTGTACAAACATTATATGATTTATTAATATTTGAAAATTACCGTTTCATAAATTTATTCTAATTTAAAAAAATAATTAAATTTTAAACAAATTTCCCCTTTAAAATCTTTTAGTAACTAAATAAAAATCTTAGTAAGTTTATTAAATTAATATATCTTCATACTACCTTATTTGAAAATAAACCACTAGATTTAAAATGTGTATATCTATTTTCCTTCGAAACTATATATTTATGAAAAAAATAAACTATATAGGCTAAAAAAAATATGACTTTTAATATAAACTGCTCAACATTTAAAATCCATATATTTTTCCAAATCTTGTATGTATGTATGTATGTATATATATATATTTCTGTCTTAACTATATATATATATATTTAAATTAAAATAGACAGGGATACATTTATATTTGTATTATATTTTCCTTTACTACAGATGTAAAACCTATCTATCTATATATTATATATTTTATTTTATTTTTCTTGTCCGTTCTATTCATACTGTCTAAATATAAATATATATATATATATATATATTGAATAAATTTTAAAGAAAAAATACCTAGCTGCTCGGAAAACTCGTCGCAACCCCCATCACGACCCAGTCACGCCCTCGACTAGCCCACATGCACGCGATCTCCACCGTATCTCCTTCCTTGCCAAAGACGTGCTCGACGACGAACCCAAGCTCCCATTTTCTCACGACGCTCCGATCGAAGTTCCAAACCCCCAAAACTAAAGCCTCGATCGATGCCATCCAGCTGCTTGCTCGCGGCGATGTTCGAGCTCCTTGTCACGAAACGGTCGCGATGCCTTGCTTCGATTCCAATTCGAATTTGAACTATGACGAATGCTTGCAGATCGATTTCCCCCACATAACTATTGTACAATGAATAGCCTCCGCTACAAGCTTTCTGCCATCACCATGGCCACAGTCCCCCTTTCCTGAGCACCTCCTTCACCATCGCAAGTCGCCTCTCCTCCTATTTTCACGATTCGACCATCATCATCGACGTACCAGTTTCCCCTATCTTTCCGTGACCTAGAACATCATCGGGAAAGCAAACGGCAAGCCCTAAACACACATCGACGTCGAGCCCCTAAGCCATCTCCCCTTCGTGCTCGCGACCCAAAGAATCGCCACACCTTGAAATCGATCCATCAGCTCCCCCACTAAATGCCGCCTGGCGCCGCTGCCAGCCAACCCACATGTGCTCGCATGGTCGTGATTTGGTTCAGTCGCCATTTTTTACATTTTCGTTTTTAATTCTAACAGAAGGTTTTTTTGAAAAAAAAAAGAAGAAGAGGAGAACCACTTTATTTGATGAATTATCGAACGGCTTTGATTTTATCAGAAAGGAGGAAAGGAGATCGATGCATGAAAGACGCGTATTAACCAGACAAACACATGTTTTGAATTTTCTCTACGTGTCAGATGTTACAGTGCTTTAGTGCATTAATACATTTATATTTAGATTTAAAATTCAAATTTAAATTGTTTTGAAATCGATGCTTAAAATTCTTACATCCTATCGAGGCATGCCGCTAGGCGTTCATAAGGTTATACCCCTATTCCGAACGCGATGGAAAAGGTTTCATGTCCTAACTCGATCGTATGGAGAAGATAACTTTTGGACCCAGTAATTATATTAAATTTTCGATATTAATTTAGTGCATTTATCTAAGGATCACATGACAACTCCAATAGCTATGAAATTTGAAATCCGATAAAAATACACTATTATAGATCCAATGGAACTGATTTCGTTGAAATTCGAGACTATGCCTCGGAAGGCTATTTTTAAATATTGATTTAAACGATATAATTTAAAGACTGAACAGAACACTCTCAAATTCAAATTTAAAACTTCTATTATCTCCGGTATTATAATTATAGATTTTATAAACCTTCAAATTATTTTTAACAGACTCGAAATCCCAGAATTCATATTTTACCTGATTTCCAATTGTTTAAATTCAATTATTAAATTATCCAATAATTTGTTACATTCGAAATTCAAGTTAACCAAATAACATTTAAATATTTAAAATCAATTAAATATTTCAATTTCAAATATCCAGAAATTTTGGATCGTCACATTCATTCCCCCTTAAAAGAATTTCATCCTCGAAATTACTAGTTAAGAGGAATGGTTCAACACCCGTTAACTATAAATTCATAACCAAACAGTTTTTAACAACACCCCAAACAATCTTTTATTAAAGACACACTAATCTTCTTACTAACTTCCCAACTCAACCACAAATAACAATCAACAGTACATATTCAACCATTCAAATTTTAAATTATCAAAATTTTCTCAAAATTTTTTCAACTCTCTAAATTTTCAAAATTTTTTGCCAGCGTCTCCTTTGCGTGGCTAGCTCGGTACAACTACAAAATGCCACTACGGGCCCTCAGATTTCAAAAGAAAACAAAAAGCCAATTGGCTAGACAAGAAAATCATCAAATTTCATACAAAAATTTAAATACATACCTTTGTCGAGCAATTCAAATTTATTTCCCTGAAATCCAAAAATCTTAATTCCTTTTGTTTTTTAAATACCTATATATCCTACTTAGCTATAATATCCAACCATAGACTCCAAAATCATTTTATTCATTTCTATACTAAATTTTCAATATTCATTTCATTCAAGCCCGTACGATGTCCATATATCATTCATACGCACACCAAGTCTGATCGCTCACTCGATCGTATAATTTCATTTCCGAACTAGTATCATTCACCCGACTTCCTAGTGCGGACTTAGATCTGGTTCCTTGATCAGAAACCGTCATTCTCCTTGCATAGCCATAACTATGATAAAGAATTTCCAGAATCAATCAAAAATCCATATCCAGGGTCCGCCGTCGAAAATCGAGTGAAAAATTCCAATACGGGTTAACTATCTCGAAATTCTATGCTCGAATTTGGATCGAATCGCTACGCGAATAATATACGTGCATCCTACGTATTTATCTCAATTGATTATTAACTATATCAATTCTTTTTTTATTCAGATTTATTTTTGATTTCCATTACTTATTTCACAATTACCCATTTCCCAACTTCCAATTAATCTTTACTCAATTATTAACTTCGTATATTTCTATACCAAATTTATTTAAGAATTTAACCATCTTTTTCTTAAGTTCAATATAAGTATTTTATATACTTCTTATATTATTATTTTTTACTTCACTACTGAAGTTTGTATCCATTTCTGTTCACTTTGCCTTTACAATTCCATTTGAATTCAATTTACCCTCAAATTTTAATATTGAATTCTATTCACCTTATTCCAAACCATATTTAATTAACCATTTCTTTAATTAGTTCCACTTGTTAATTTATTTATATCTCGACCGCTTTTTAATTCCAAACCATTATTATCTTTAGTCCACTTTGAACTACTTCTACACTTCACTTTACACCATTTAAATTAAGTATCATTTCAATGTATAATTTCAATTTATTTGCTTACCCATTTAATTTAATTAATCTACTTACTAATTTATTTTCAATCTTTTGTTTTGTTTAGTCCAACTTGACTAGTTTCCCATTTCACTTAATTTAACACAATTCAATTTTAATTTCAATATTCAACTTCCATTTTACTTACATACAAATGTACATTCATTTGTTTATTCACAAATTTACTTTACACCTACGTAAAATTTTACTCCAATGACCATTACTCTTAGCCAACTTAGACTTTTCCTTAAATTCACTTTTACTAGTTTCAATTACACTTCAATTTTAATTCAGATTTTTAACTTCTATAAATTTTCCACTTATTTAGATTACATTTGCTAACTTCTTTAAATTTACTTCATTTAATTGGCTTACATTCTAACTTATTTACGTTTCATTCCAAAATCTCTTTAATTTACTTTACTGATTTATTTTGTTTCCATACCTATTTAAATAACTCTTCTTCAAGTTAAATTTTATTTTAACAAATTTCTAATTTTATCAGCTATCAAACCTATTTATATTCTATAAACAATTTCAAACCAACTCTAGAGTATTTTAAACAATTACTCATAATTCAAAGCATTTTTAAAATCAACTACATATACATAATTCATTTGCAAATCAAATCATCCATTGAATTTTAAAACGAAACCTAGTTTTGCAAACAGTACCAATTAAAAACAATTTGGCAGCAATTCTTCTTTTGAAAACTCGAAAACTCGAAAATGAACATCGATGATGCTGCAGTCATCACAAAAGTTATTTTCCAACGACCGATAGAGTTCAGTGCTTTACCTCTTTTAAACGTTTCCTATATTTTTAAATCCAAATCCCACCAGATTTCAAATCAAATTCAAAAATATTTCCGAAATAATACCACCATTATTTCTCCAAAACCCCTTGAATACCATTTCAAACCCAAAGGAATTCGGACCTTTCCTAAAATTTCAAAATTTCAAATTCTTTTAATCTATATTCAAACATTACTCTGGAATTTTATACCATTTCAATTATAAATCACTATTGTAATTCACATTTACAAATTACATCCTGTTATATGAAATAAATTTCTTAACTTTGGCTTTGATTTTCAATTCCCTATTCAATTTCTACACGATAATTATAATAATTTAATATTATCATTCCCTAATGACCAAGCAACCAAATATTATAATAATTTACAATAATTATTTCTTTTATATAAAAAAATAACTGGGTAAAATTATTTCATTTACCCTATTTTAAAACAATACTGTGTCGGTTTATCTTGTTTAAGAGTTTAGAAACCCCTATCGATAATATCGATCAGAATTCATAAACACTCAACCGATAAGTCAATACAATGTAAAAACAATTTTTATATTCGCTAAAAAATACGCGCTCATATCTATTAATAAACTCAAACTCGTTCTAGAGTACTTCGGACTCTACTTAAATGTATCAAATGTTGAACAATCGAATGCCGGAAAACCGAACCATTAGGGTTAAAGAAGAAGAAGGTAGAAGAAGAAGAAATAGAAACAATAACATAATCTCACAAACGCAGCGGAACAATATATAATAAATAAATGACTAATCTTTTAAAAGAAAAAAGAATTATATTTGTTTATACATTACGTCATCAGAGTACAACAAAATTCATAACATACAACTGAACAGTTATCATAACCTGCCTTCACAAAACTGACTATGCAGTAAATCAAATACAGCGGGATATTCATCAAATATGTGTGATACGTCTCGTGAGCTCCACAGCATTCCATCTAGAATTTGTACTCTATAATACTCGGTCTGACCCGAGCATTATAGCTAAATAACACCCGAGTCAGTCTGAAAAACCGGCGTGAGAAAACACACTCAATTGGATTATTTAAGTTTTCAAAATCTTTTGAAATCAAAGGTATCTCGTAAGACCACGCCATAAATAAATATGTCGGGTTTATACCTTACGATAACCAAAACAATTTTAGTAAAATCCGTAAGATATTATAATAGTGTCTATAGAAAGTAAAATAGAATATAGCTGAAATGCTTGCATCTCACATTTCAGCATAGTTGGGCACAATCAAAACCGTACAGGCGCTTATTGGAGATTGGATTCCATACAATGGCAGGGCTACTGGGGTACTGTCCGTCACAGTACATGGTCTAGATCACCGTATTGAGGATCCACCCTAATCCCCTACATCACAAGACCGGAGCTACCCCTTACTGGATAGTCCCAATAAGTTCACCCCACGGTTGGGATCGGCAACCGCCCACGCAGCCGAAATAAAGGGACATCTAGACAGTGGTGACCTTACCTTAATTGGTTGCTAGCCACTTAGCCTTGTGTGCACCTTCCCTGTTTTAGCCATTCTTGGTTGATGAGGCTCAAGGCTATGCGTTAAATTTTTAGCACACATTCACTTAGAATGCTCATCGTCCTCCTAACGGTGTTCTAAAAGCATTCATCCATACAAGTCCGTTACGGGTCCGAATGGAACCGAATGCACTACTCCTACTACATCCATTTTGGAATCACGCTCAGGATTAGTAGCGATTAGCCCATGCACTTCACTGCTCCATCTTCGACTCCAAGCTCTTGTCTTCCTCATGAAAACGTTTAAACCGAATCGAAGTGGTTTTCGAAAAATTAATCTCGATCCCGGTCTCTTTGAAACGATTAGCACATTGATCTATATTGATAGTCGGTTATTTAACTATCATATAACATCCACGTACAACCATCAGCCTTATTCCAAAATTATTTATTATTCAAAATATCTTCGCAAGATATCCTTCTACATTTCAATCCTTTGAAAATAGTTTTCAAATCACTTCCTCTTGTGGAAGAAATTTATAAATATTGTTTATCCCACTGAAAATCACCAAGTCTAAATACTTTAGATTTTAAAATAATTTAAATTACTTTATTCTAAAAATATACTATAAAACATTTAAATTAAAACTACTTAAACACTTTATTCAAAAATATATACTTTAAAAATATTTAAAATAATGCTACTTAAAACACTTTATTTAAAATACTAGTTATGAAATTTATAATAATTTCTTAGGTAAAACTTAAGCCAAAATAAATTTTAAAATTAAAGTTATTTTATAAGGTATAAATATTAAATAATTAATCTTTATATCATAATAATAGTTAAACCTTTAAAATAATTACTACTATAATTAATTTAAATAGATATTTACTTAAAATACTATTTAAAATAATAAAATTTCTCTAGAACATTCTCTTAAAAACTACTTTAAAACCTATAACTTATTCTTTAAAATCTTACTTTAAAAATATACTTGGCCTTTCAGGAAATACACTTCCCTTTCCACATCTTTAAAAATAAAATCACTATTTATTTTTAAACAAATCACCCTTCCCTTATAAATTCCCATCCTGAATTTATACTTCCAAATTATCCTCTGATAAATATTTCACTTTATTTATAAACCCCATTTATAAATTCCATAATCTCACTCTCTTTGAAATACTGTTTCAATCAATTTATTGATTTAAAACTGATTCTCTAAATTTATTTTGCCATAGAATTTACTTCTCGATTTATTTCAAGTTTATTTCAGAAATCCATTAATTCCAGATTTACTTCTTAATTATGATTTAAAAATCTTATTTAAAACTAAAATTATAAATTTCGTACTTTATTTCAAAATTTTGCTTTTATTTCTTCCCAAACAATTTAAATCCTGAATTTAAAAAGTAAATCTTTTATCCCTTTAAATAATATCACTTAAGTTTAAAAATTCATTTATTCCCATTTATTCAAAAATCTCATTTCCCGTACTCGGAATTATTTATTTGAATTTAAAATCAACTTATATCTTTTTTCCAATTCATTCTTTAATTATCCAAATTCTCTAAAATTATTTTACTTTTTATTTCTCTTCAATAAACCTTTATATTTTTGATAACTGGGTATACCCAAATATATTCAATCAAACCATAACATCCAATATTTTCAATTACTAATATAATTTATCACATATTATCAAATAAAGCATATCACAGAATATTAAACAATCTAAATAATCTTGAGGAAACCAGTTGAATCCCTCCAACCTGTTTCCCTGCATCCACAGATGTTAGCACAATATAAAAATACCAATCCCACTTCGAGGTGGGATATCGTGATATATGGGGCCATCCGCTATTATGCGGGGCACATAGGGTCTCATCCGCTATATAATTCGAAAAATCAATTACTCCAATATATATATATAATATCACATCTAGACAATTCAATCATTCAACCATTAATTTAGATTTAACTATCTAAATTTAAAAGGTAATCCAAATGAGTTAGATTAACTCACCTTTGTTTTTTTACTTTGCAATCCGATCCATAACGGCTTGTTTCCACAATTTTAGACCTTGTACAAACATTATATTATTTATTAATATTTGAACTAATCAAATAATTAATTACCGTTTCATAAATTTATTCTAATTTAAACAAACAATTAAATTTTAAACAAATTTCCCTTTTAAAATATTTTAGCAACTAAATAAAAATCTAAGTAAGTTTATTAAATTAATATATCTTCATGCTACCTTATTTGGAAATAAACTAGTAGATTTAAAATGTGTATATCTATTTTTCTTTGAAACTATATACTTATAAAAAAAACTATATGGGCTAAAAAAATTCTGATTTCTAATATAAACTGCTCAACATTAAAAATCCCTATATTTTGTCAAACCTTATATACATATTTCTGTCTTATATATATATATATATATTAAAATATATAGGGATACATTTATATTTTTATTATATTTTCCTTTACTGTAGATTTAAAACCTATCTATCTATATATTATATATTTTATTTTGTTTTTCTTGTCTGTTCTATTCATATTGTCTAAATATAAATATATATTGAATATATTTTAAAGAAACAATACCTAGCTGCTCGAAAAACTCGTCGCAACCCCCATCATGACCCAGTCACGCCCTCGACCATTCCACATGCTCGCGACCTTCATAGTATCTCCTTCCTTGCCAAGGACGTGCTCGACGATGAACCCAAGCTCCCATTTGCTCGCGACGCTCCGATCGAAGTTCCAAACCCCCAAAACGATAGCCTCGATCGATGCCATCCAACTGCTTGCTCGCAGCGATGTTCAAGCTCCTCGTCGTGTAATGGTTGCGATGCCTTGCTTCGATTCCAATTCGAATTTGAACCACGAAGAATGCTTGCTGATCGATTTCCCCCACCTAGCTGTTGTACAATGAATAGTCTCCACTATAGGCTTTCTGCCATCACCATGGCCCCGGTCCCCTTTCCTGAGCACTTCCTTTACCATCGTGAGTCGCCTTCCTTCCTATTTTCACAACTCGACCACCATCATCGATGTCGCAGTTTCCCCTATCTTCTCGTGACCTGGAACATCATTGGGAAAGCAAATTCCAAGCCCTAAACACACATTGACGTCGTGCCCCTAAGCCATCTCCCCCTTATGCTCATGACCCAGAGAATCTCCACACACTGAAATCAAGCCATCAGCTCCCCCACTAAATGCCACCAGGCGCCGCTGCCAACCAACCCAGGCATTCTCGCACGGTCGCGATTTGGTTCAGTCGCCATTTTTTTTTCATTTTTGTTTTTAATTCTAACAGAAGGTTTTTTAAAAAAAAAAGAAGAGGAGAACCACTTTATTTGATGAATTATCGAACGAATTTGATTTTATCAGAAAGGAGGAAAGGAGATCAATGCATGAAAGACATGTATTAACCAGACATACACGTGTTTGATTCGGTGCATTAATATATTTATATTTAAATTTAAAATTCAAATTTAAAATTGTGTTGAAATTGATGCTTAAAATTCTTACATCCAACGAGGTGTGCCGCTAGGCGTTCATAAGGTTATACCCATATTCCAACGCGATGGAAAAGGTTTCGAGTCCTAACTTGATCGTATGGAGAAGATAGCTTTTTGGACCCAGTAATTATATTAAATTTTTGATATTAATTTAGCGCGTTTGTCTACCATATGATCACACGACAACTCCAAAAGCTATGAAATTTGAAATCCGATAAAAATACACTATTACAGATCCAATGGAACTAGTTTCGTTGAAATCCGAGACTATGCCTCGGCAGGCTATTTTTAAATATCGATTTAAACGATATAATTTAAAAACTAAACAGAACACTCTCAAATTCAAATTTAAAACTTCTATTATCTTCCGTATTGTAATTATAGATTTTATAAACCTTCAAGTTATTTTTAACAGACTCGAAATCCAAGAATTCATTTTTATCTGATTTCCAATTGTTTAAATACAATTATTAAATTATCCAATAATTTGTTACATTTGAAATTCAAGTTAAACGAATAAGATTTAAATATTTAAAATCAATTAAATATTTCAATTTCAAATATCTAGAAATTCCGGGTCGTCGCACTAGATAACTTCTAGGAAAAAGGCTATTCTTTCTGCAAATCATATTTTGAATAAGGTACCACGAAAGAAAACATCTAAATCTCCCCACAAACTTTGAAAAAATAGACCACCATCCTACAAATACTTAAAAGTGTGGGATGTCTTGCGAAAGTGGAGATACCTAAACCAAAGAAAGTCAAAATTGGATCAAAAACAATCGATTGTGTATTCATTGGATATGCAAAAAATAGTACAGCTTATCAATTTTTGGTATACAAATCCAAATGATATTTACGTAAATGCTATCATTGAGTCCAACAATGCTAGATTTTTCAAACACGCATACCCTTTAAAATTGGGTATTGAAAATTATACTCAAAAGAGACCAAGGGAAATTGAAATCTCTAATTCTCTTGAGGATACTGAACAAAATATTGATAATGTTCAATAAAACAGTGCTAATAACCAAGTGGAGGAACTAAGGAGAAGCAAAATATCAAGGACCTCAAAAACCATTGGACCAGACTTCTACACATTTATGTTAAAAGACGATCCTTTAACATACAGACAAGCTATATCCTCCGCTGATGTCCCTTAATGGAAGGACGCCATTAACAATGAGATCGAATCCAGTATGGAAAACCATACATGAGAGTTAGTTGATTTATCTCAAGGATGCAAGACCTTAGGTAATAAATTGTATTTAAGAAAAACTTGAAACTTGATGCTTCAATGGACAAATATAAAGCTCGACTTGTAGTTCAAGGATTGAGGCAAAAAAAAACCTGGACTATTTTGACACATACTCTCCAGTAACTAGAATAATATCAATAAGAATACTGATACTAATTGCATATAAATTTGATTTAGAAATACATCAAATGGATGTAAAGACAGCATTTTTAAATGGTAAACTAGAAGAAGAAATATACATGAATCAACCTGAAGGTTTTCAAAAACTGAAAATTGAAAATAAGGTTTGTAGATTAAAAAAATCACTGTATGGGTTTAAACAAGCGCCTAAGCAATGATATTAAAATTTTGGTGAAAATATGATACTAAATGGATTTTATATAAATGAATGTGACAAATGTGTCTATTCTGAACATACAAATATGAGATATGTCAGTGTATGTCCATGTATAGATTATTTATTGATATTTGAAAGCAACAAGAAGATAATAAATATACAAAAGATATACTCTTCTCCGGATTTGACATAAAAAATCTTGGAATTGCTGGTGTGGTACTTGGTGTAAAAATACATAAAGGCAACCAAGGATATGTGCTGTCCTAATCACACTATACGGGAAAAATACTTGAAAAGTTTAAACAACATAATATAACATCAGTAAAATCACTCGTAGATTTGAACCAAAACCGGGTTAAAATAATAGTGATAGTAGTTACCAACTTGAGTACTCACGTATACTAGGCATCATTATGTACATAATGAACTGCACTAGATTAGCATATGCTGTAAGTAAACTCAGCAGATATACTAGCAATCCAGGAAAGAGGCATTGGAAAGCTATAATTGGAGTACTACGATATCTAAAGTATGCACAAAGTCATGGACTACATCATGAAAGGTACCCATCCGTCATAGAAGAGTATTGTGATGCAAAATGAATAACTGGTTCATGAGATACCAAATTCACTAGTTGATATGTGTTTACCGTAGCAAGTGGGGCAATATCTTGGAGATTCTCTAAACAAACTTATATAACAAGATTAACCATGAAATCAGAATTTATTGCCTTAGGCAAAGTCGTAGAAGAAGTGGATTGGCTTCAAGATTTTTTAGAAGGTATTCCAAACTGGAAAAAACCTACACCTCCAATAAACATACATTATGACGGCTAATCAACTATTGAAAGGGCCAATAGTAAACTTTACAATAGCAAGTCCAGACATATCATTGTAGATGTAAAACTGTTAGACAACATCTTCCCAATGTAGTTATCACAATTGGCAATGTAAGATCAAAGCGTAATATTGTGGGTCCACCAACAAAAGGTTTACCTAGATAGAAGGCTAATATCTTATCGATGAGAATGAGGTTAAGGCCCATAAACTAAAACATTTCTTTAAACGGAAGCCCTACCTCACTGACTAAAAATCCCAAGATCTAGGTTCAAAGGGATAATTAAGTTTAGATAAACTTGATATCACTGTAATATTCAAACCATTCCTATGATAAGCCAGTGCACTACTCGTTGAAGAATAGAATAAATTTAAAAACTTTTAATGACGTCTATACTTGGTAGGACAATATACGAAGTGGTAAGAATCACCTAGGTGAGTGCGATGGCGCCGTTTCAAGGAGAATTGAAAGGCAAAATTCTCTAAGCACTCATGAGACCAAACCGGCGTTCATGACAAAAAGAACACAAACAGAGAAGTAAGGAGGATAAGAAACATTTACCGTGTGTTATCTTTTTGGACTTGTGTACAAAAGGCTTAAAGTTTAAAGACAATCTAAGCCCACTGATTCGCCAGTAAGTCAAAACGATAAAATACTAGGAAAGTTCAAAGCCTGTATGCTACTTAAACCGATACGATAAAAGATTTTGTAAAATTAAGAACAAGTGAGAAACTACTCATTCATGTGGGGAAGTGTTGGAAATGAATGAGTAATCTATTGAAAAGTGTGGGGCATTAAATACCTACATTGGAAAATGTTCCACTAAATATCTTGGAAAATGAATAGTCTCACATCTTAAAATAAAATATACATGGTGTGTTTATATACCACTACAAGAAAACAGGGCTATTCCGAGAATAATTAGCCGTCGGCGGCCGTCGAAATCTGACGGTAAAGACATCGGAATAGCTTCCACGACTTCTGTCACCTTTCGACGCAGTCGGCGGCTTTCTTTCGATGCCTTTTCGATGGCTACTAACGGCACTATAGCAACGGCTTTCGACGACTAACGCCTTACCCTTGAAACCAATAATCTATATGAAGCCGTCGATGGCTGTCGAAATTCTATAACCGATAAGCCGTCGAGAGCTGTCGGAAATTTGGGTTTATTTTTTTTCTGCTGCTCTTTGACTCCATTTCCACAGATAATTCTCAATATATAACAATATACTTCTCAACTCCATTCCACACAGATAATTCAGATATATATATATATATATATATATATATATATATATAACAACCAATATCACATATTATACCTACTACAATATAAATCATAACCTCCAACATATACAGATCATAAACATCAATATATACAAAATCAAGATCATAAACTCCAATATATCCAAATCAATCATCCAACATCTAACAAAACACAGACAAATCAACATCAAACATCAAATAACTCCACAAAATGTACAAAATCAACAAGACACATCCAATCTCTCATCAAAGTGTATCAAAGATATCAAAACAAATCATCCTCACCAACTCCAAGTCAACATATACAACATCGAAGCACAATCACAGAAAAGTGTACCTACCAAGGGTCGTCCTCGTCCTCGCCCTCGAAAGCATCAGATGACGAAGGAAATGAACCATATTGATGCATGTACTCCGACAAGCGCTGATTCAACTGTTCCATCCGTATAGCGCGAAGACGTCCTGCTCCTGCAGCTGCTCGACCATGGCTCTCGGTAGTTTTATCTCGACTTTGTCCTACTCTTTTTGGTATACTTGTTGAGATGCCCTAACCTGCGAATAGAAAATATTGTTATAAAACTACACGACGACTTCTATAATAATTATGTAACTTTTATAAGATAGTTTATTTTTATAAATTACCACTCGGTTTTCATAGCAAAAACGCCGATTTTGCTGTGTAGGTTTCATGATGGAGTCAAAAATAGCATCTTCCTCCTCGCGGTCCAATCCCTCTAGCATCTTTGCTCATGCCTCTTGAAAGTATAGCCATGGGTATTTGAGATGTATTAGAGACACTTAGCAATTTGTAGTTGGGAGTTGGCTTGGCTATTCAAATCGGACAATTTTTTTATTTTTGTCCATTCAAAATCAAACGGTAATAAAATGACCGCACCGCTTGGTAAAGGATCGCAACCTTTTCAAATGTCACAACTGTTCAAAACGAATAGGCACCTTCACATGCCTATATATAGTACGCGACATAAAAGAATTCATTAAATTTTAATTCTGTACTTCTCCATCTCCCATGAAACTCTGTTCTTAAATATTTTCTTGATTTCATCGACTCTTTGCAATTTGCAGCACAACATCGCAAAGTTCGGTCCGTCTTATCTTGGGGAACACTTGTTCTTCGTCTTTCTATGCCATGGTATTGTTTCAAGAAATAATTTTACCTGGACTCAGACAATCTAACCGTTGTAACAGTTTTGCAACGTAATCGAGGCAGTTTCGTAACACTCTGTTAACAAAGTTAATATCCATGAAGAAGCAATTACAACAAAGACCAAGTACAGATCCCTGTTGCAAAACAGGATCTGATGTTGATCTACTCAGATTTGTTGAAACTGCTCGTTGGTAAGAAATTAAATGAAACCATAGCTATGGAACTAGAGATTATTTGACGTAGTATGGAGAGTGAATGAAGGAAGCAGCTGGAGCCATTTTTTATCTGGAAGGTGACTAAGGAGTAGAATGTCGGCATGTAACATGATTATAATTTTTAAAAAAAGTAGTTAATGAATTGGGTTTAGTCGACAGAGTGTGATAAAGGAAACATTGTTTATACTTAATGGTTATCTTGTATGGCTAGCCCAACTAATTAGGACCTATTTTGTACCACGTTATTTTATTTTTCATGCAATAAAGTCTAATAACATTGATAAAAGAAAAGGGAAAAAAAATCAAGCCCCAAAGCTAGATATAGGAGAAGCCAAGATTTTCATTGACTACCAATTCTAAACATTGCATAGTATATAAGAGGGGTGGGCGCGGGTTGGTTTGGAGCGGTTTGGACTCCAAACCGCTTCCGCACTGCATCAAACGGTTAACCAATAATACAAACCATTATATCAATCCTTTAAACGGTTCGGTTTCGGTCCGGTTTGAATGTAATACGGTTCGGTTTCGGTCCGGTCCGGTTTGACCCCATATTAGATATGAAATAAAAGAATTACTTCCATCAACAATCAATTTACAAATGTAACTGTGTGAAACTTTTACATTTAAAGGTTAAAACACACAATGTTATACTGAAATGAAAGATTAGTTCTTAATTGTATGAATATTTCAATTTGACATTTACCTACAATTGAAATTTTTTTTTGGTAGATTAACCAAACATCAACATTAATCAATGCATAATCATTAAGGAAAGTGACTAGAATAAGATTATAATTAGCATTTATTCACAAAAAAATGAGATGAAAAATATTATATCAAACTATAACTTCTTCCTTTATGTCAGCGATTATTATTAATATAACAACAATATATGCTGAAAATAAAATGTACATCGTTAGAATCTAAAATAAGATAGGAGTTGCTTATGTTTTTATCATAAGATTAATAATATAAATTTTCGGTTCGGTCTGGTTTAATATGTTTGGTTCAATCGTCCAAACCGCAACCGTACCGTATCGATACGGGTCGGTCCGGTTTGGGGTATCAGCTTTGGTTAGAAGATTTGGTGTGGGTTTCCGCACCGCTTTTGCGGTCCGGTGCGAAAGGTTTCCGTATAGCAATGCGGTTTATGCGCACCCCTAATATATAATTCCAAATATGTAAGAGACTATTTATTTGCTAAACGCAAAATGTAAAATTTAGAGTCTATTTGGTTTATTTTGGATTTTGGATTTTTATGTTTTCAAAATCAATTATAAAATATGAGTAGAATCGAGAGACGATAAAGGGGGTGGACGGAGGATGGAGAGGATGACGGTAGGGATGGAGAGATAACAGAACGATGAATTGTTTCTCGTGCTTTCGTTACTTTCAACAAAAAATAAAGATATTTTATATGTTAACTTTGTTTTTTAGATTGATCGTTCTTCGTAATTGTAACGACCCGAAATTTCCGAACCCGAAAATTCCAGATAGTTATGGAAAAGAAGGAAGAGAAAGAAGAAGAAGAACAGAACACCAAACATCTCACATTCGCAGCGGATAAAATATAATAATAAATAATAACAGTTTACAAAAGAATATTATAACTGTCGGTTACATTTAATATACATCAGAGTTTCACATAATATACAGTCACTGAATATTTTCAATTATCATGTCTCAAATTAACAATAATATAAATACAGCGGAAATACTCCATACGCTATTACATCCAACTCGCCTCCTGTGCTCCAGAACGTACATACCTGGAAAATCTGTAATAATCGGTCTGACCCGAGCATTACACAAAGTAACACCCGGGTCAGGCTGGAAACCAGCGTGAGAAAACCCAACTAACATGGAATACCAAGCAATCGACTTATATAAACTCGGGGTAACATATGTCAATTTATCCAATTCATAATTTTGCTATAGACAACATTTATTTCACATATCAATTTCAAAGTACCAAACTTAGATAAAATAATCTAGTTCCCTTAAATCATTTTATTCCAGCCTACTGATTCACAAATCAATTTATAAAAATTCAAAGTGGTTTCGGGTATTCCCAATACCCGACCCCGGTCTCTTCGAAACTCATGTTACCCTATCCCAAGTTATTCAAATGAAATACACAACATTCATATCAGAGATATCAACACATTCAAAACATCCAATACCAATCAATCATCCATCACATACAAATAAATTCAATTGATTCAATTGAATTCCAAACCTAAATCACCTATATCCCTTCATCCAACGTTAATTAAATTCCAAATTAATTAATTGGTTAACCCATCATTATTCATCTTAAATTAATCACCCTGGATTAATTATCTTTCAATTACATTCAAGTAATTATCTTTAATTAACCTCACGATATTAATTGTTCTTAACCAAAATCAATAAGTAATCTTAATTACTTCATGAATTAACTATTTTAATTGCATTAATCCTTAATTACTTATTAATTGACTTCATAAGCCACTTATTATAGATTAATCAATCTTAATTAATCAATCTTTGGTTACATCATTTAATTATATAAACTGAGGATTTCCAATTATATTTTAGTTTATCCTAATCCATCTAATTACATTAATTCAAACCATAGTATAAATCATTTCAGTTAATCCCAAGTTATAATTAACTATCTCTTATTTATTCCATTAAATAAATTAATTACTCTTTAATTAATCATCTTCATTAATCCTTTTGATAAATTTCACAACATAATTATATTCTATTAATTACATTAAGTAATTACCTATCAAACCATCCCTTGATTATTCTAAATTAATTGAATTTCATTAATTATCTTAATCCTTCATTAATTAATTCAAACCCTTAATTACTGAATTAATTAATCTAAATCATTAATTAATTGGATTAATTGCTTATCCTTTTTAATTATTCTACTATTTAAATGAAGTACAATTCAACTTTAACTTGAAACCATTTTTCTTATTTATGACTTAAGTTTAAAACAACTTAAAGCCCCAACCCTTCGAGTCAAACCACAATTAACACGAGAATCAACCAAACCAAAGTCACATCACCAATTCACAGTGCACATCAAATCAATTCAATCATTCAACCAAATATTTAAATTTAACCATTTAAATTTAAATAAAATCCAAAAGAGTGTGGTTTACTCACCTTCAATTCTGCCATTTGAAAACCCTGCCAAACTGGCTTGTTTCCATGATTTTAAACCTTGAATAAACATCATACAATTTATTAATATTTTAATTAACCAAACAATTAATTTCCCTTAAATAAATTTCATTAACCCAATTTCCCTGTTCATAAATAAATTTTAAGTTCCAAAAATAAATCGAATAGGTTAACCTCCCAAATACTATTTAAAATAAACTAGTAGATAAAAATGTGTAAATGTATTTTTAATTTATTTTACTTTACTTAAATTATACCAATACAAAAGTCTAATTTTTATATAAACTTTTTGAAACTACATATATCTAATAAAATATTCCATATAGATTTAAAATCCATTTTATACAAACCTCACATCTTTAAAATTCCTGTTTATAAACAAATATTTTTATTTATAATTTGCTGTATATTGAAAGCTAGTTATTATGTAAACTTTTCTGTTGTTTATTTTGTTTTAGATTATCAAAAGAAAAATTGATTAAACCTACTGTACTTCTATGAATCAATATTCAAAATAAAAGCTAAAATACCTCATAAACAACACTACCTCGCCCAGAACGATGAACTGCCTAGCCAAGTCACACATCCCAGACTCGGTTGCAAGACCACCCTGACGTCGCCCGTCCTCCCTGACTACACAACGTCAATCGCACTCGTGCCCTCCCTCCTCACGCCGCTGCTTGCCACCGATCGACTAGGGATAAGTCGCGATCTCACCTTTGCTTTTCAGCTTGAACGAGACGGCGAAGACGTGCTCGAGCCACACGAATTTGCGAAGGAAGAGGCGTACGATTCAAAGAGAAACATCGGTTGTCGATCTTGATTGATTTACAAACGAATTGCGTTCGTTCTTCTCTCCTTTTTTTTTGCGGTTCGATTTTTGTTATCTGCTTTTTGGGAAATAGAGGGAGGGACGGGAAGAAGATATAGAGTAGGGGATTGGCTTCCTCAATACGCTTGATATTATATAATTAATTATTAAAATCTATCTCGTATTGTATCGCGAAATCCTGAACCCCGAATCAAGCATGCCGACAGGCGTTTATAGGGTTTTACCCGCGTTCCGAACTCAATGGAACGTATTTCGGAGTCTATTTTGATCGTATGTGCGAGTTACATAAGAAAACGATCAATTAAATATTAAACCGATTAAAATAGTTCTGAGCGTTTTGAGCTGCCAAGGTCAAACGACAACTCCGATTGCTACGAAAATTGAAATCCGATGATAACTAACTATTACGGATCCAATGGAGCTGGTTTCGTCAAATTCCGAGACTGTGCCTCGGAAGGCTATTTTTTTTTAAATTCAATTGAAACGATATATTTTCAAAATTGAACAAACCACCTTTAAATTAAATTCCTTCCATTCCATTATCTTCAGTATTATCATTATAAATTGATAAGCTGTCAAATTATTTTTAATAGGCTTAAAATTCCATATTCAACATCTTACCCAGTTTCAAATTATATAATTCAATACTTTAATTATCTAGTAAATATCAATATTTGGAATTCAAGCTAAAATTAACCTTTCAAATGTTTAAAATCAATTTATTATTCCATTTTAAATCGTTAAAATTTTCGGGTCGTCACAGTAATATATACATGTGTCATGCGCATTTCTATAAGTACGAAAACACAAAGCTTAAAATCTTATGTAACGTTGCGATTTTTCGACGCTCGAAAACCGACATCAATATGTCCACTGTATCAACTGTCGAGCAATCGAAGGCCGGAAAACCGAAATGTTATGGTTAAAGAAGAAGAAAACGATAGAAGAAGAAGAAAAAAAAGAAACAGAACAGAAACAATATCAGAATCTCACAGTCGCAGCGGAACAACATATAATAGATAAATGAATAATCTTTAAAACAAAGAACTATCTCAGTTAATACATTTCATTACATCAGAGTATACAACAACAATATACAACATAACTGGGCAATGGACAATTATACAACATGTCCTTACAAGTGAATTTACAGCGGAAAGATAATATCATATACAAGTAATACTTCTCGCCATCCAGCTTGCCACTTGGGCTCCAAAGCACTTCTGAATCCAGAATGACCTGATAACCAAACTCTAGACTGCCCGTGTGGAAAATTATGGACACCCAGAGTTTAGAAAGAGAACAATAAACTCCAGGTCAGTCATGGGACTGGTGTGAGAACTTAAAATAGTTATTATCTTTTAAAACAACAACAACAAGGATAATTTTAAAGTCAATTCGAAATGCTTTTGGAAAATGAGACTACCATAAGACCTCCCGCCACACACACAATGCAAACGCAGAATTGAAGGAGATTTCTTCTTATGATAGTCAAAGATGCTTGATGCGCATTAAAAAGAAACATTCGATATTATTACTAGTGCATAGTGTAGGAAAAATCATTTCGAAAGTAAAGATATAAATTTTAGCCAACATACGACCATTATCGTATGCCTACTATAGCTACCATCCAAACAGTGGGGCGCCACCATAAGTGAATGGCAGGTTCTACAACTAAAACCGTACAAGGTGCGTATTGTTTTATTTAGATTTCCAACAAATGGTCAGGCTAAGGAACTTCCTACTGCCACACGGGATCGCCTCTGGAGGGACGTCCCGAGAACTTAACCAGCTCTCTGCCAACACAAGGCCGGGTTACCTTTGTCACTAGGTAACTACTACACGAATATGCCATCCCCTGGTCCCTTTGGACCTTTATCCGAGCGCTCGATAACCAACATCACACAGTAAAAAATATAGTGTGTCGACATGAGTAAGCATCTAGACTCCATACCATGATACCACCCTTTCCAGAAGGAAATGACATACCCTAAAGGGCACGACCCTCATAACCTTGCCGCATATTCCTGTTTTGACCATTTCCGGGGAGTGAGGTCTGAGGAAGTCTCGTCCACAAAGCTACGCTTTTTCACAAAGCCACACTTTGATCAACAAATGATCAATAAATAATCATCACACAGCAACACTCAACATGCCACATTACCAAATTGGGAATATATCGCTGATAACCTTCAACTACATAACCTCTAAGCGCGTACGTCTCAGAGAAGGGTGTTAAGCTAAGAGTATAAATTCTCTGCCACCAACAGAAATGTATTTGAAAGAAATCTGCTTTATATCTCAAAATGTAATGTCAGACACGTAACCATACAAGTCTGTTCCGGGTTCGAACAGAACCGAAGGCACTTCAAAAGAAGCCCTTGCAATCCGGGTATTCACAATCCCGATCGAATTTTCCATCACAAAGGAAATCTCCATACCGTAGCTAACGGTGCAGAGACAATCGATAGGTCATCCTATCGTTTTCACAGATACCCGGTCTTCACCACCGGTCTTCAATGCTATCCATTACGTCGTATCACTATTCGGAATGGATAATCCGAATAACGAGCGCAATAATTAAAAAATAAGTGTAGCATTTTAATTTCAACCAATTCACAACAAATACCTATTTAAATGTCAATATTGATAGTCGGTTATTTAACTATCAATTAGTATTCACAACATCACCTGATTATAAATAATTTTCCCAAATTATTTATTTTCAAAATATCTTTATAAGATATATATCCCACACTTCAACTATTTGAAAACTAATTTCAAATCAATTTACACCCTTACAACTTTCATTTCAAAATGGTTCATTTAAACCAATTAAATAAATCCTTACAGATTTATTAAATTTACGTTCCAAATCCATAAATTAATTTCCACACTTCAAAAATAAATCAACGTTTATTTTTAACTAATTTCCCTTTCTTTTATAAATTCCATAGTGAATTTACAATTCCAAAATATCTATGAATATACGATTTTTAAATCGATTTCTAATATTCATTTTCAATTTATCTTTAAAAGATAAAAATCTCAAAGCATTCACTTCATATTGGAAAAACATTTCCATACTTATTTAATAATAAGTAATTCACCAATCTTTTTATTTTCAACATTTTGAAAATATTCAATATACGTAAATCTAAATTAAGTATATATTTTATTTTGTAAGGAAAACATTCTCTTAAACACATTTATTTGGGTCAAAACGAACATTACGTAAAACATCGTCACGACAGCCCAAAATCACTAGTATGGGGATTCAAAATTAAGATAGATATATAAATCCCAATACTATACAAAACTTTGCCTTTCGGAAATCATTTACTATAACAACAGTATTATAGTCCACCATTTCCTTCTATTTCTCGAAACATCTATTTCAACAATAAATGTTGAAATCTATGGTTTCGATACTTAATACATTTTAAAACATCTTTAAATCGTTTTAATTCTATTTAAAACATCACCTTTCCAAAATATTTCTTTAATATATTATTCACTGTCCAAAATCGTGAATATATTTCCTTATCCAAATTCAACATTTCTACATATTTTATTTAAAGGATTATCCACTGTCCAAAATCGTGGATATATTTCCTTATCCAAATTCAACATTTCTATATATTTTATTTAAAGGATTATCCACTGTTCAAAATTGTGGATATATTTCCTTTAATAAGCTATAATAATTAACTTATTAAAATAAGTCATTTTCGGATTTATAAAACAACGTTTATAAATTTCATTTATATTTTACGGCCACTTCAACTTATAAAATCACTTTATTAACAAATTCTATCCATATTCCATTTACACACAAAAATCCAATTTATAAGTTAATTACTTATAAATCTTTTATTTTATAAATCTATTCATTTTATAATTCCATAATTTATAAATATATAGATTTCATTCACTTATAAAATCCATTTATATTCCATTTTAACACTTATAAAAACTTGTTTTATAATTCTAATATTTTTAATTTATAAATATCAATTTTATAAATATTTTATATAAATCATTTATAATAATTCAAAAATCCCAAATTAAATAAACCAATCCTTTTAATAATTTACAAATCGTTATTTACGCTTATATAACTCCAAAACCATACTTAAGTATTATTTTCCAAAAATATCATTTTTATAATAATAAAAATTATAACGTTTATTTATTTAAAATGAATAAATTCCAAAATTAAATTTTATTCTGAATTCTCAACTTAAGTTTTCAAAAATCCAATTTTATTTAATTTCGGCATCTAACGATACCAAAATATATTCGGCTAAAATTTAGCCTTTAACAATCTCAATCACAAAGATAATCACGCAGATTATAAATAGATCAACAAATAGATCAACACACAACATTGAAACCAATTCAAATGTTTAAGGAATTCAGTTGGATCTCTCCAACCTGTTTCCCTGCATCCAAAGATGTTAGCACAATACCAATTTCGCTTCAAGACGAAATATCGCGGTATATGGGATTTATAAAATACTATCCGCTATTATGCGACGCAATAGGGTCTCATCCGCTATATAATGCGGGAAATCAACTCCAAGTACATATATAATACCAATTCCATACAGGTTGGAATTATCGCGGTATATGTTTTTAATAAATAACTTCTGCTTACTAACGGCGTATAATGTCTATTTTAACAATCAATAACAATCATTATTCAATCATACAATCAAGCAATTTTTAAATATAACTATTTAAAAATTTAAATCGAAACAATTCGATTGAGTGAGAAGTTCTCACCTTGATTTTAATTCTGTTCCAGCGTTTTATTTCAAATAAAATTAAACAAGCGTTTAATTTTACCCAAAATATAAACTAGCTCCAAACGACTCCAATCCAGCTCTATTGCGTAGTGCTCGTCAAAACGAAGCCAACGCAGCTTGTTTTGTAATTTTTCGACCTCGTATGAATAAGTTACGCTATTACAAAGTTTATACGATTTAAATAAAATTAACTTTTACAAATTTCTTTTTTTACATTTTACCCAAAACAATTCTGGGCCACACGATTTTGTTCCTCAGGTCAAAGCCATTATCCCCTTCTTCCTCTCCCAGTTAACATGCACGGCAACCCGTGTTGGCCACCCCCTTTCAATCAATTTTCGCACCAATTACACCACGCTTTAGCTCGATCAGCTACTACCGTTCAACTCGCCATCACACGAGCTACCAACACCATAGTTGCGGCAGAGCTCGGCCTCACCTTGCGCCCTAGAATTGCGTGCGAACGGCAGCCGAATGCGGCCAATTATCTCACGATCTACTCGTCTATTTTCGATCTCCACCGTTGGATATCTAGTTCGTGCTGTGCTCTACAACTTTCGTTTAGAAAGTTTCTCGAATTACTTGGTGGATTTGAAGAAATCGAGGGGGAAAGAAACGAGAATTTTCGGCCGTTGTTTACAAACCGGCGGCTAGGTCTTGAAATCAGGGTTTTGATAAATGTTTGTGAATAAAAGGTCCTTTTATAGAAAACCGACGAAACACTATTCATCCCGGATTTTCCGAACTCCAAATCTCGCACGGTGACCGGCGTTTCTTGGGTTTATCCCGCGTTCTGAACACAATGGAATAGGTTTCGGAAGCTAATTCGATCATCTATGCGAGTTACGGCAATAAACGATCAATTTAAATTAAATCGATTTAAACTAATTTCTACGCGTTTTGGCTTGCTCCGGACAAACGGTAAATTCAATTCACACGAAATTTGAAACCATACAATAATATCACATTACGGATCCGATGAAACTAGTTTCGTCGAAATCCGAGACTGTTTGAAAAATGGCTATTTTAACTCTGTCAATTAAATATTAAAATATTCAATTTTCACAATTTAACTTTTAATTCAATTTTAAAAGTTCTAAAATATCGTTCTGACTCCAATATGATTGAATAAAATTTTACAAATCATTTTCAATCATATTTAACCCAATTTCAATTATTTCTGAAATTTCAACTATTAATTTATCGATTAATTATCCAATTAAATCCAATTATTCGAAATATAAATTATTCGACTTATAAATTTCACTTATTAATATTTAAAATCAATTAAATATATGAATTTTAATTAATATAAATTTTGGGTCGTTACATCTTAAACCAACCGCACCTATGTTTTCATATTCCTCGTAATCCTAAACTTGGTAAAACGTAAGTTATAGTTGGCTTTGCCTTGAGTAGCACAGTTGAAAGTTGGTGGACGTCTGTCTAACTTCCTTTCCTTCTCCCCTTGGACATTTCGATGTACTTGAACACTGACGGGTTGAAGGTGAGATATCTATAGACTATGGTCGCATGAAATTAAGGACCCACCGTGGTTTGAGGTGTTGGTTAAAACCTAATAATTATTTCTTTACCAGTGTTCAAGCGAGTAACAACAGTAGAACACTGTTGGGAAAATAAAAAAGTAGAACTACTGTGGCATGATAGGGATATCCGACCCACCTTATACATAGTTTCAAGCATACTCTGTACATTCTTTTGAGAAAGTGAAAATGATTGTATTATCCAAAAAGTGGTTAAAGTTGTGATACACAGTAAATTAAACAACTTATTGCTTTATCATGTTGACTTATGGATGGAAGATAAGACAGTGACCGTAGAAAAGGATGAACAAAAGGACTTGTACCGTGTAGAAAAAATAAGTAGAAAGTGAGCAGTGTATTAGTTTGTCCAATTCAAACAGAAACAAGGGGATAAAGGGCTCCTCTTCAAGTGAAGTATAGTCAAACAAATGACCGTCCTCTCCACGTCTTTATGAAAAACTGTTCTTATTCAGGATGAATGAAGATTAGTGTAGCTTTTGGAGGTAGAGGCAAAAAAAAAAACATCTAAGAGGTGTGAGTATTTTTTGTTGTTCATTCTATTCCTTAAGCCGAATAGTTGAAGCCAAGGTTTGTTCGGGTTGAGACTCAAAGGTTTAAGTTTTTCATGTACCTTTATCCAAATAGATTTAAACTATACACTCATGTGGAGGGATGACTATGCACATTCATTTAAAACTAATGTAGTATAGCCAATGTATATGCAACATGTATTTGCAAATAAACATAGCTACAATTGAGATACTAGTTAATGTTCATATAAATACATTTAAATGCCCTTTGTTTAAGAAGCGCATGGGAATGTTTTTATGTAATCTAATCTTATCTTCGATCCGCTTTTACACACTCCCAAGAGATTGCAGGAAGTGCATGTGCCAGTTGAGCTGAAGAGTTGGTTGTGGTGTTGAGATTCATTTGCTTTCTAATTTAAGTATACTGATCCACTTTCGTTGCCATTTTTAGATTGTTCGTATGCTTGTTGGTAGTTGTTTAGACATAATTTCACATGATAAGTAATAGATTTGAGCATGTATAAGGTTGGATTTGAAGTAATAAACATAGGCTTGAGATTTGCAAATCATTTGGATTGCTAGTTATACGTTACAGAGGGCAACTTTCACCATGTAAGAATACCGTGTATGTTGTTACAGATCATTATAAAGTAATTTAGGTTGATCTAAGATGTATTGGAAAGTACGTGGATTTTATACAATAAATTTCGATTTTTGTAATCCACTTTTTCAAATAGAACCGACGTTTAGAATGAACATTCAAATACAGCAATGTAGTAGAATTAGTAGGTGTTTATTTTTTTTTTAAAAATCAAACACTTTGATACATGGTATCAGTACAAGTTTTAGGGAGCATACAACATACTAAGTGAGGATGTATATTCGGTTCACGCTATTTTTTTTCTTCATATTTAACATATATTGAAAACCGAAAACAAAAATTTCGGTTTTAAACCAAACACTACCTAAAATTTTAAAATTTCAAATCATTCAAAGACCCAAAAGCATGATATTCCAAAGAAGCTGAAAAACATATTTTAAAAATCATTTATAAAATAGTTTTCATCGAAAATGCACCTTTATAATTTTCTAAGTACGTGAATGGAAGCAATGAAATTAGGCTTGTCAAACAGGTTGGGCTGGGTCAAAATGGTTTGGGTCGAGTTTGACCCAACCCATTTATGGCTCACTCTTTTATCCATTTATGATCCAACCCATTTATGACCCAATTCACTTAATAGGTGGGTTGTCCATTTAACCCATTTAAAGGTTTAAATTTAATTTGATTAATAAAAAACAAATAAATATAAAAGATATCTAATTCTAATTTTTATATTTTGAGATCTGAGAAATTTTTTAAATTTTAATTCTATTTTTCATCAAAATTCAAATATGTGAATGAGGTAACTTATTATTTTCTAAGTACAACTTTCAGTCCTCTTAGAGATCTACAGTATGCGTTCACGCGATAAAGTATCCGGATGTTTCATATTATCCGTAATTTAGGTGGTAGTTAATCAGTCGAAGTCCCGTTTGATTTTGAGTTAGAACGAAGGAGTTATCGCAGTCTGAACAAAAAAAATAGCTGTTTATGCACTAGGCGGAGTTCATATACATGGATATGATAGTATGTTATTTTTCAAGTAAAACTATCAGTTTTCTTGGAGAACTACAGTGTGCGTTGACACGATAAAGTATCCGAGTGTTGCATACTGTCCGTAATTTAGATGTGAATTGATCGGTCGAAGTTTCGTCTCATTTCGAGTTAAAACGAATGAGTTATTGCAGTCTGAACAAAAAATAGCGACTTCTACACCAGACGGAGTTCAATATGCAGATGTGGTAGCATGTTATTATTTAAGTACAACTGTCAGTCTCCATGAAAAATTGTAATGTATGTTCAAAATTTTTATTTTTTAAATTAATATTAAAATTTAATGTTTTTAATAAATGAGTAAATGGGTTAACTATTTACAGCCCTTTCAAAAAAGTGTCGACCCAACCCGTAACCAATATAATAACATTCATGAATGTGTTGACACAACCCATTTATAAATATGATAAATGAATTTGGTTAATGGGCTGGGTGAAATTTTGACGGATCTGAATGAAATCGAAAGAACCAAATTTACACTTGGAATCTTTGAAGAAATATACATTGAGATAAATGCACTTTGGATTTGTCAACGCTGCCGTAGCTCGAACCTGTGATCGTTTCATGCCTAACACGGTATGATACCAACTAAACCAATTTCGGGGTTAAACTCAAATCTTATCTTGTAACATAAATAATATATATATATATATATATATATATATATATATATATATATATATATATATATATATATATACACGCGCGCGCGCAGCAAATGGAAAGAGTAAAAATTATAAACAATTTTTTTTTGCTGCATGTTGGAAAACCAGACCATTGAGTTTCTCACACACAGAACATAATCTTAAGCGGTTCGATCAGCAAAAAGCAACGAAAAGACTATAATGCAATATTAGTTCATATTCATATTCAATGAACATCTAGTTGTATCTAAGTATTTAACGGACAATTTTATTGCAAGCTCATGTATAGTTCAAGCATCAGGCATTTTATTAGTTATATAGTAGTTCTTAATAGTTATATAATAGTAAAGAACGGCTTCAAGGAAACAATTTGCTTTTTAGTTTCTAATTTACTGTGCCAAAGTCTACTACGACCTTCAAGGCTCTGTTTTCCAAAACAAATTAAATAGGAACTGGGCTATATTTTAGCGTGAATGATTTTTGTTCAGTCTACAACATAATTATTTTACATACATGTGGATTATTGTTTAGGTACGATAATAAGTAGCTAAGAGCCTAGTGCATGCAAACCGTCAGCTAGCTATCATTGCATGTAATGTGACCAATCTGAATGTATTTACTATTTACGATGGATACATCAGTTTTATTTTTACTATTAATGATATGATATTATTGTCATTTTAGATCAGTCGCTGTTTTAATATTTTTAAGAAAATAATGACCTACTCTGCTATGCATACTTCATATCATTCAGTGGAAATTCTGTGACTGTTCAACCGCGAGTTTAGCATCTAGGTATTTCGATCGGGTTATTTATTCTTAATTATCATGACTAACTAATTTTTGGCTATATTTTGGTTGGTTTAGCGTGGAACTGTTTTGTTTACTTTTAAAACGTAAGCAGAAAAAGCGTAGGCAAAAGATTATTTTTGAAAATGATTCTAGGTTATAAAATTAAAATCGACTTTTTCCAATTTATGTTGTTTTCTCTTCTACCTCCCCTTCCACTTTCTTGTAAAAATTATGATTTTTCAACTTTTCTTTTTCTCTTCCACACAACCTATAATATACGTTGAAAATGAAAAGAAAAAAAATAATAACCTATGACATCCGTTTAAAAATCAAACAGACTTTAAGTTTTTTTTTTAAAAAAAAACAAATAAAGAAAGAAAGAAAGAAAGAAAAACCAACAAAAAAGTTTAAACAAATTGAAAGAAAAAGGTTGTAATGAGTTTCTTTCATTTGCAATCAGGCTTGGTCCATACATAAGTCTGAAAAGACTTTAGTTGGGGAAACAAATTATTGGTAGGTAATAAGCTCATAGTGTACACAGCCAAAATACAAAATACACGAAGAGGGACACCCAAGCCGTCGAAAATACCGTCGGAATACGGATCACGAATTTCATTTATTTTCAATGGCTTCGACGAAATAATTGCGATGGCTACTGACGGCTCTTCGGACGGCAACGACGTCCACGTGACATGAAAATTTCCAAATAAACCGCCGCACGCCTTCGAAAGTCTCATTCAGATAGTTGTCGCAAAATTTGGCACGTAAGTCGCCGGAAGCCGTTGAAAGCCGTCGCAAATTTTGGCACGTAAGTCATCAGAAGCCGTCGGAAATCAAGATACATTATTTTTTCCCTGCAGCCGAGCATTACTTCCGTAACAATATATAATACAACTCATCAAAATCAGTATATAAATCAGATATATAAGCTGAAATCGAAATCGAAATCAATATCAATATCAATATAAAACTCAAACATCATCATATCAACCGCAAACATATTTAATCAATACGAAACAAACCATCCATCATCAGTCTCATCCATCCAACTGTAATATCTACATCCAACATAAATGTATAATATATACATTCAACATCCAACATCAAGCTCCCCAAATCAAATTCCACAATCAAACAAACAAATCAATGTCGAACATCACATGTCCATAAATCAACCTCTCGTCATCACTCAATGTTTATATACACCAGTTTCTTTTAAAAAAAATCTGCAAACCGTACCTCATGATTCATCATTGGCTCAAGAACCACCGGAGGAAGGTAATGCTCTACGACGCTTCATACACTCGGTCAAACGTTGCTTCGATTGCTCCATTTATGCTACTTGGATATGGTCCTACTCCCGCAGCTGTGTAATCTGCCGTCAAAGCTCATTAATTTTAGCGATATTCCTAGCCCTTTTAGTAAGGCCTTTGTGATGCCCGAGCCTAAAGTCGAAATATATTTAAGTTATCACGTAACTTTTATAAAAATTAAGCAAATTTTACAACATAATTGATTCTTATTAATTACTGATTGATTTCCGTAGCCATGGCGTTCATTTCCTTGTGTAGGGTCCATAACAGATTTGAAGATCGTATCCTTCTTATCAGTGGTCGACTGCCCCCGTCTCGAATGATCAGTGGTCGACTGCTCCCGTCCTTCTCATCAGTGGTCGACTGCTCCCATAACAGATTTGAAGATCGCGTCCTTCTCATCAGTCAGTCTGTCTGATGGCATGAGTATGCTCAAACACGTCCATATACGAGACATGACCCTCACGTGCTCTTTTCTGCAATAATTGTTGTATATTATTGTTATATATTCACACAAATTATACTACAAATATAATAATTGTTCGTAATTGCAGTTCGATAATGCTAAAATGATTTCGAGCCACTATGGTTTATGATTAGATTTTTCTGCCTGTTCGCAGAGTTTCTGTCTGACTCCACCTACAAATTAAAAGTTAAGATTATATTTTGAAAGTATAAACTATGTATTCTGTGCTGAATAAATTAAGGTGATATCTGATAGATTTACCCTGAATTCGTCGCTGTCCCACTATGTGACTCAAGCATTTCAGACGCTGACGCTCATCCAGCTTGGCTTCTTTCCACTTTTTCTTATAGTAGATATCGTATCCCTATAATTCTTTACCCATTTAGCATTCCAGTGGTCCTCGCAAAGAGACACGTTCTTCTCTTGTAAGTCTATATTCCCATGTATATATGTTAAAAAATATATGTTATACGTTTATACTTAGTTGACAAATTGTAAAGTGAATATATATATATATATATATATATATGTATATATATATATGTATATATATGTATATATATATATGTATATATATGTATATATATATATGTATATATATGTATATATATATATGTATATATATATATATATATATATATATATATGTATATGTATAATGATATGTAATTTTACACTTACCAGAAAGTCCTGCAAGATGCTCTTCCGTACATGTTCTGGAATCATGCTCCATATCGGCCAGCATGCAGTCATTGGGATCATGTATGCCTGCTTCGATATACTGAAAACAATGTTTGAAGGCTCAAGCTCAAAATCACTGCTTTAAATATGATATAGACAAATCATGACTAATATATCATACAAAATATTTATAACGCTGAAATAAATTTAATATTTACGAGCCATCAGCTTTCGGTAGCAATCTAACTACCATATGCAGCGCCTCCTGCGAAGGGCCACTGCCATCACCTCCGCTATGACCGGTCCTTCTCTAAAACGAAGAGGAGGAACCAGGCTGCGAAAACTCCACCACCTAAAGAAGGACATCTGTAATACCTGTCATATACACATTATTTTATTATGGCAGAACATATCATTCAATTATGAGTAAATATATCAAGATTTAACATCAATAATCACATATAACATAAAAAAAAGTGTAACATTAATACTCGCATAAATTAACTTTTTCAACATGTATACTATTAAATCAGTCCTCGTCATTTTCTGATTCAGACTCGGTCTCGTACTCTATATTGTGTTCCTTTACGGTCTCAGATGCTTCTACTAACACATTTGCTTCATCGTTTAGAGGTACAAAATCAGTTTGATAATCTGTTATTCTCGAATAGTGTTTCCATCAAACATAAATACTGCCTTCGTTTTAAAAACCGCCGACCAATCTGCTTTATCTCTTTGTATAGATATAAGGAGCATAATAAATCTGTAGGGTCTGTTTTTCTAGTATAAACGGATCGTACTTATTATACATACAACAAATGGTAAGACTAAAAATTATGAACAATTTTTTTTTTTTTCTACATGTTGGAAAACCAGACCATTGAGTTTCTTACACACAAACATAATCTTAAGCGGTTCGATCAGCAAAAGGCAACAAAAAGACTATAATACAATATTAGTTTATATTCACCGTCAATGAACATTTAGTTGTATCTAAGTATTTAACAGACAATTTTACCAAGCTCATGTATATTTCAAGCATCATGCATTTTATTAGTATATAATAGTAAATAAATGCTTCAAAGAAACAATTTGTTTTTTAGTTTCTAATTTACTGTGCCAAAGTCTAATACGACCTTCAAGGCTCTGTTTTTCAACACAAATAAAATAGGAACTGGGCTATATTTCACTGTGAATGATTTTTGTTCAGTCTACAACATAATTATTTTACATACATGTGGATTATGTTTAGGTACCATAATAAGTAGCTAAGAGCCTAGTGCATGCAAACTGTCAATATGTTTGTTTAGTTGAAAAAATGGCTGAACGCTGAGTAGAGTTGTTTGCTATGAAAAAAGTGATTTTGATCAATCACTGTCTTGCAGCTAATCGGCCATAACGTTTTATTTTTTTGAAACGCTTATTGTAAAATTTTCCCAATAATACCCTGGCCTAAACCAATTTACAACTTTTCCACTTGTTGTCTACTGTTCTTACTAATTATCTTCAATTATACTTGATATTATCCAACAAATTAAATAATTCAAACTCAGCTTCAATTTTCATTTTGTTCCAATCTTGTTTTAAATCTATGGTAAACTTTTTTTACTTGATTTTTATTTTACTGCAATTTTTGTAGTTTAATTACCATCACTGCAAAATAATAAGAAATGCATGCAAGGTGAAATATGGTTTCGTTGAACAACAATATGCGATAATCTCAGTAGTTACTCATCGACAACCTAAACAAAGTGGGCAACTCCAATGGTTACGTTACTTGCTGAAAATGTTGAAAATAATTACCCAGTCGTTCAATTAAGCTTCAAAATTCAGTTAAATATTCAGTATCCTGAACTGGACTTGAACGCCCATTTAATGAGCGTTCAAGCCGTGACGCTCATTTAATGGATGCCAGGCTTCTGGCGCCTATTAAATGGGCGCCCAAGTCCCCAATTGTGGGAAGCTTCAGACTCCCATTAAGAGCCTGACGTCAGGCTCCCACTAAATGGGAGGCTAGATTTCAGACGCCCATTTGATGGGCGTCTGGTGTCAGACGCCCCCCTGTAGTACTCAGCTCACTTCAGGGTTGAATATTCAGGGTCCTGAATGGACTGGCGATGCCCTAAAGGATAATTCTAACCTATAATAAAATGTAGTTTTTTCAAATAAAGCTTTTATGATATAAATTTAAACGATTATAATGTTTATTTACTCTTTGTTTTGTGAATTAAGTGGCATAAAGAATAAATATACATGTGACCAGAGCTGATCCATAGATTTTACTGCTGTAGCCAAAGCTGAAAATTATAGTTTGTTTTATAAAGAACACCTTAAAAATAGAAAAAAATTGTTGCCCTTCCTGGGTTTGAACACTGGCCAAAATTTTCATTTTTCAAGGCGTTAAACTGTAGACCAGAATTCATTCTAGTAGATTTAAGCTCATTTCAATCATTCTTCAATATTTAATATTAAATATTTTTGATGTTGGCCCAGACTCATTGAGTCGCTCTCTGGACCTGCGCTGTATGCAACATCTCTGCTACTAATAAAGATAATTCGTTCAATTAATTTAGTCGGCGATTTTTTTAAAATTCCGAAAATCTTTTGTTTTCCGTTTACAATAATATAAACAGCCCGTATGCAGAGTTCGAGCCAATTCTAGTAGTTAATTATGTAAAATAAAACGATCAAGTGTTATTTGTATGACAATTGATTAATAGAATATTTAGTATTAACATTGAGGGCTGTATTATCAAAATAATAATATATATTAACAAAACAAATTTATGATAACGATGCAAACAAATAACATTTCAAGCATTCAGAAATCAGTATTTCAAAATCAGTGTTTAGCAATTAACGTTCAGCGATCCGTATTTGATATTCAGTATTTTAAACTAACGCAACCTTACTATCAAAACTAACAGCCGAGGTCCAACACTAAGTTTGGAGCAAGTTCTCATATTCTAATTTTCTCAAATTTGACCAGGAAAATTAATATAATTGGCGCTTATGTATGTAACACGTACGCGTACTCAAGGTTGGATAAGGTCAATCTACCCTTTTCTTACTCAGGTAGAAGGAAAAAAACTGAAATAAACAAACCAAATTTACGCCTGTAGCAAAATAAAGTGACGTCTATTTAACGAGATTAATATAACAAAAAAATAAATAAAAAATGTATGAACTGAAGTTATGAATAAAATCTTTAGAACATGCTGGAAAACCACCGTTGAGTTTCTAACCCACAAAATATCATTTTAAGTGGTCCAACTATCAAAGCAACAAAAACACTACTGCAATATTAGTTATTCAAATTCTACGAACTTTTAGTTGTTTCCCGTATTTAACAGACAATGTCGTTGCAAACTGTTATACTTTTCAAGCATTCGGGAATTTTATTACGTACTGCTAAAAAACTGCTTTAAAGATTTACCTAATTTTTTTCCCCCCAAAGTGTAATATGATCTTTATTCAAGGCTCCGTTTTGTCAATACAAATCAAACAGGCACTGGGATATATTTTAGTGTGAATAATTTTATTTTCAATTTATAAAAGATTATTGTTTACTACCATTATAAGTTCATTAATCTCATTAATTCTTGCATGACTAAAGTCAATTAAGTGTTAGGAACTTGAGATAGTGGTTTTAATGGCAACAACCTTTGTAACTTATTTAATTATAACTTATATACAAACACTATTGTTTATATATATATGAATGTTATTATGTATGATATATACAAGACAAGTACTGATTATTGAAGACCATACAATATAAAGATCAAAAATGAAGAAATCAAGTTTGAAGACTTGAGTATCAAGATCAAAATTTTAAGATAAGTGTCAAGTTTTTGTTAAAACTTCATAATAGCACGGAAATCTTCATTCCGAAATTCATTTGGGATGGAACTCATTTCTACCTTCTTATTGGCTTACAAACCCACGACAAGAAGCTTACAAACCTACGACAAGTGGCCTACAAACCCACGAACATCGTGGTTTTGTACAAGTTCTCGAGTCCTGATGTGATGAGATATTCTACAGGAAGAAGCTTATAAAACTACTTCAAAATGATTTTTCAAAATGATTTTCAAAACTGTTTTTCAAAATATTTTAACCTTAAAATTATCTTTTTAAATGATTTTCAAAAAGATGTTTTAGCCTTAAATATATTCTTTGTTTTTGTTTTTTAAATAAACTCTTGTTGTAAACTTCATTTTCAAAACAAATTTTATATTGTTTTTTAACTAGGGATGTCGGGGATACCGCATGTCGACATGATGACCGTTGAATTCAAAAGTTTTAATTTTCAAAAGAAGTATCTATTCGTTTAAATCTCTTCACGAATGGTTATGACCGTTGGTGCTTTATAAATAGTCTTCATAAACGAATTTTTTAACTAACTATTTTCATATTTTTTTCACTTCTTCTTCTCCATAAATCCATATTCTAAAATTTTCACATTTTTAAGATCGTGTCGAAATTCTACCAAATTTTCAAGTGAGTCAAATTAGAATCTCATTCTTATTTGATTCTCTGCCCTCTTTTGAAGATAAAAGTGCCATTCAGAGTTATAGGATCAGTTTGTAACCAAAAGTTTATCGAGTCTCTCTATAAGATGTGGTTGTGTCTGAAAATCAATTGTGTGATTTTGAGTCTCATAAATCAAGAGAGTTTGCCCAGACTCGTGAGACATGAGAGTATCTCAAGGCCTTTAGAAATTGAGGATTGTAATCTCATCATTGATATAACAAAAATCTGTATGAGGTGGTTTTTCTTGATACATGACTGGATGTAGGGTCACTCCAAATCAGTATAAAATCCGGCGTGTTCTTTTCTTTTACTGCTTTTTATTTACTTTCTGCATCTATGTTTAATTCTGTGATTGTTCTGTAATTAAGTCTGCATTTGTTTATATCATAATTTTTTAAATTAGTTCATATAAGTCTTAGAATCCATTAAACACTATTCGCCCCTTCTCTAGTGTTAAATTAACATTAAGATCCTTGATCCGCATTCTCTTTCAGTAAAGACAGAGAACAGCATTTTCACACACCATATATATCAAAATTTTGTTCATTTTTTCATTCACCTTCGGGCTGGAATATTATAATTTGGTATTAAATTAAATTTGCAACATTTAATACTAGAATATTACTTTAGGCTGCATTGTGATGATAAGTAATTAATAGCATATTTAGGTTGGAGCGCTGCCATAGAATCAGCTATGGATAAAATTAGCAGTTGTACCAACTTGGAAAAAGAATGTTGCAGTGGTTGGGATCCACGAAAGAGAGTCACATGATCCCAGAAATGCAGTAAACAGACTCTGAAGTCAATTGGGTGATCAAATACTACAACAACAACCTAGTAGTTTGTACTTTGTATATAGTAAAGTAAATTGCTTCGGACACACTCTTCCACCTCACACGTTTCTTCTGCGTACCTTTAACGCATTTCTTTTTCATATCTTCCACTCCTTTATTTTTCATACATTCTTTATCTTTCTTCATGCATGGTCCCCCTAGCCATCTTCTTATTTATTTTCTTCACATATTTAGGATGATATTGCCATCGTATTCATCATTGTATCTGTTATAGCACAGCAATAAATAAGAGATATACACCTACAACTTTAACTATTATGTGCATATGTAAATTGCAGCCCTATTCTAATGAAAGCTGACGGTTGCTTAGTATGACAACTACATAGTAGCTAGAGTGCATGCAACTGTCAACTAGCTATCATTCAACTTGCTATCATTGTATGTAATGTGACTGATCTGAATGAATTTATGATTCATGCATCAGTGTTATTGTTGTTTTTTTAACTATTGCTGATGTTAATATCATTTTAGATCAGTCCTTGTTTTTGCATTTTTTACAAAATAATAACCTATTCTACTGTGCATATTTCATATCATTCCGGGGAAATTTTATGAATGTTTGAATGGGTTTTTTGAGTTAGTTTGGTATTTAGGTACTTAGATCAGATTATTTATTCTTCGCAACTGTGATTGCTTGATTTTTGGCTGCATTTTGTGATACCTCATCGTTAACGGATTTTGTTTTAGATTAATTGAAGAGTTTAAGCAAAGTGAAGTTTTGTTCAACACCTTGTGTAACTTTCAAAATACACTTCCATGGTTTAGTAAAATCAAACCGAAAAAATTATTAAAACATGATAATATTTGCAGAAAAGGTTATAAACTTTTGTTGAAAATAATTACAAGAATGTTTTGTAAAACTTATTTTTGGAAGGAAGAAAGCGAAATAAGTTATAAAATATGGGCATGTGCCTAATTTCCACTTAAATCAAACATTTAATACGAAGAAAAATACATGAAAAAACATTTGGATTTAAATATGAAGAACAAGCTTTTTACTATTCAACTACTTATTTTAACAGAAAAATAGTTTATTTTCTATGGTTTATCCACTTCCAATTTTCTAACATTTTAAACTAGGTACAACAAAACAGACATCTAAAAGTAAATGTATAATCACAAACCAAAATAAAAAAACCAACAAAAAATGCTTGGGCTGGTAATGTCATTTTTGAAGGACTTGTTTCGTCATGTAAAGGTTTTAGTGGATGCTACCCACTAAATGCAATTATGTGATGCACAAGACTAAAAGGCATTTACAAAATAGAAGCAAAACAATTATCATCCGATATTTTTCTCAAATGACATTTCGATGTAACTGGACTGCAAAACAATAAAGGAATGTACATCAGATTCAAGGACGATCAGGTACGAGGAGCAAGCGAAGAAATGGGGAAAGTTGTCTAAGCAATAAACATATTTTTAACAATTGCGTTTTCCTGCCAATTGCAATAAAAATATTTTTAACAAGTGTGTTTTTCTTCCACTTGCAATAAAAATATTTTGAACAATGAATTTTTCTGCCAGTTGCAATAACAACTGCTTGTTTTAGTCAGTTGTAATAGAGATGTATAACAACTAATTAATTTTACCATTGTAATAGTTAATAATTAATATTCAATTATAATTAAGAAGTAATTAACAATAATTGGTAATTCATAATTAACAAATAAGAAGGAATTTTTAATAATCAATAACTACATTAAATAATTAATAATAATTAAGTCTAATAGTTAGTAGGGGCTTTGCACACCAGGTACCTATTTCCGATTTTGTTATAAGAAAAGTCCCTGCAGCAATGAATATATAAACTAGATTCTTATTTTAAATCAGAAAGCGCAAACTAGCACGCAGATTCCTGATAGAAAGTGCATGCCACGACCCGATTTTCCAACGCTCGAAAAACCGAACCATGAGGGTTAAAGAAGAAGAGGTAGAAGAAGAACATAGAAAACAACACCAGAATCTAACCATCGCAGCGGAATAAAATATAATAGATAATAAATGATCTTCACACAAAAGAAAATACATCTGTTTGTACATTACATCATCAGAGTATACATAACACACAACTGGACAGTAATCATAACCTATCCTCACCATCTGAATACACAGCTAATCAACACAGCAGAATATCTAACACAAATACGGAAGTATGTATCGCCCTCCAGCTCCACTTCATCCTTTCCTGTAATCTATAATACTCGGCCTGACCCGAGCATTATAGTTAAATAACACCCGAGTTAGTCTGGAATACCAACGTGAGAAACCACACTCAAATTAAAATCCTTTGAAATCAAAAGCATCTCGTAAGGCCACGCCACAAATAAACATGTCGGGTTTTTACCTTACGATAGCTAAAACATTTCTTATGAAATCCTCTGATATTATAATAGGGTCTATGTATAAATACTTATTCAAATAGCTGAAATTGTTACATTTATTAAATTCCAGCTAATAGGTATACAAACAAAACCGTAAAGGCACGTAGCGAGAATGGATTTCCAACTAATGTTTAGGCATTGGGGTACCACCTGTCACGGTACGTGGCCTAGATCACCATACCGAGGATTACTTCCAATCCCCTACAACACAAGACCGGGACTACCCCTTACTGGATAATCCCGAGTAAGATCACCCCACGGTTGGGATCAACAACCGCACTACTTAGCCGAATAAAAGGGACATCTAGACAGGGATGACCTCACCCTAATGGGTGCTACCCACTCAGCCTTGCTGCATAACCCTGATTTTCAGTCATTTCCAATTGATGAGGCTCGAGGCTAAGCGTTACCTTTTAGAACGTTTCACTTAGAATGCCCATCGTCCACCTGACGATGTTCCGAAAGCATTAATCCATACAAGTCCGTCCTGGGTTCGAACGGAACCGAAGATACTACTCCTACTACATCCATTTTGGAATCACCTCAGGATTTGTAGTGACTAGTGCTTGCACTTCACTGCTCCATCTTCGACTCCGAACTCATTTTTCCATGAAACGTTCAAACCGGATCGAAGTGGTTTTTGAAAAATAAATCCTGATCCCGGTTTCTTCGAAACGATCAGCGCATTGGCCAATATTGATAGTCAGTTATTTATCTATTAATTAACATTCTCAAACAACCATCAAACGATAAATAATTTTCCCGAATTATTTATTAACCTCAAAATATCTTCACAAGATATATTTTCACTTTCCAAACCTTTCTGAAAATAGTTTTCAAACCATCTTTCTCTCACGGAATAAATTCCCCAAATATTTATTTCCAATGAAATAACCAAGTACAAAGACTTTAAATTTTAGAATAATTTAGAAACACTTTATTATAAAATATACTTTAATATTTAAATTGAAAACTACTTCAATACTATAATAAAAACATATACTTAGGAATATTTAAAATGAGGTTACTTTATAAAATATAAAACTAGATTTTCTCTTTTAAAACAAAATACCAAGTCTCTTTTAAATAATTACTACGATAATAGATTTAAAAAATATTTACTTTAGAATTTAAACATTTAGAAATAATAAATTTTCTAAAACATACTTTTTAAAACAACTTTTAACTTTTAACTTATACCTTTAAATTTGTTTTGAAAACGTACTTGGCTATCCAGGGAAATACGCTTCTCTTTCACATCTTTTAAAAAAATAAATTGAAAGTGTACGTGCAGTACTAAGGATCGTGTAATATAATATACACTACAAGATAATATAGCTATTCCAACGGCTTTTAGCCGTTGGCGGCCGTTGGAAGCCGTTGGAATAGCCGTTGGAATATATCCCACGACTTCCAACGCTTTCCAACGGAAACAACGGACCATTTCCAACGGCGTTTCCAACGGCCGCTAACGGCTTATAGCCGTTGGAAACCGTTAGAAACCGTTACAATAAAATGGCCAATACGCCGTTGGAAGCCGTTGGAAATAATGGGTTTATTTTGCTGTACAACAGCAAGCCTATTTACCTTCCACCACACCATTTCCAATCCATTCAATTTCCATTCCATTTCCAATCAATTCCACATATATATATATATATATATATATATATATATATCAATATCAATACAAACAACGCACATAAATCAATAAAACACCAAATATATACAAACCAAACCGATCAAACATCACAAAATATACCATCAACGTACATACCATCAACAAATGTCACTAAACCATGATCATACCATCAAAATACTTCTCAGCCACTCCGTACCAATATATACAACATCACCATCAACATCAAAACATTTCCAAGTCAATATATACATTGTTCAAACACAAATACTCAAAAACATACCTCCTCAAGGATCCTCGTCGCCTCCAGAAGCACCAGACGACGAAGGAAGGGTACCATGATTCTGCAAATACTGCGCAAGCTTTTGATGCAACTGCTCCACCTTGATGGCTCGTAGACGATTCTCCTCCCGTAGCTGCTCAACCATAGCTCTAAGCTCCTTGATTTCTTCTTTGTCTCGGTCTTTTTGAGCTTGTCGAGCCTGTCGAGCCTGCAAATAAAATTAATAGCAAAAGGGTTGTCTCAGCATACACAATATTATAACATTATATATCTAAACGTTGATTTTTTGTACATATGTAAAAGGATTAATTACTGTTAGGTTCCCGAAGCCAAAACGTCTACTCCGTTGCGCCGGATCCATAACAGCGGTAAAAATGTTATCCTGCTCCTCCTGTGTCAGCGTATCACGACCAGACTGCTCAAGCGCATAAGCCTGTGCCTCCTGCAACCTCGACTATAATGAAAAAAAATAATTTCAGTTGAAAAATAGTAGCATGTAATTATTTTGCGTAGCTAGAAATTAATAAACTTACCGGTGTAAGTATTAAAAATTAAAAAATGCATACATATGCCTCGGTCGCCCTATCTTGCTCACCCCACTGATATATGATATTGCCAGCCTCATCTACTTGCCTAGACGCGTGGGTGTGAGCAAACACGTCCACTAAGCCAACAGAGCCTCCACGAGCTCATTCCTGCAATTGATAATTTGGATAATTTAACCGTACATAACTAATTAATGAACTGATCAATATACAAATGTGATAATAGATAAATTTACGAAATCTTCGCGGTGATGCTGGAAAGATTTGGAGCCTCCACGGTGTGATACAGGATTCCTGCTCCTGTTTGTCGAGTTCCTAGCTGACTCCTTCTGCAAATTTACAATGATTAATTATTTATTAAACAGCAAAAAAATGCTGAGATTTATTGTAGATTTACCTTGAACTCCTCAGAGTTCCACCAATCAACCCATTTCTCCCATACAGTCGCGCTCATCCACTTGGGCTTCTTTCCTACTTTTTTAATCTCCGACATAGTCTCTCTATAGTTCTTCGCGATCCTGGAGTTCCAGTGTCGCTGAACTAAATTGACGTCAGGCTCTTGCAAATCTACGGCGCCCTGTACAATGAGAAAATATTACTAATTATTTATTTGTGTTTAATTAATCATCTTGTAAAGCGGTATAAACTTACCAGAAAATCTTGCCAAATCGTCTCTCTCACGTCGTCGGGAATCTTGCCCCACTTGGGCTAGCAATCGGTCATCCTAGCCATGTACGCCTGCTTCGAAATGCTCAGAACCACTTTGGATGACTCCAACTCAAATCCACTGCGTTAAATATAAAATTGAACTTTAGACAATTGTAGATATATCATGTACAATTAAAAAATTAAAATGCTATGCTCGCTAATTATGATACTTACGTCTCATCAGCCTTAGGCTGTAAGTAAACAAGTGGCCGAGCTGGTGGCTCACCACTACTCTCTCCAATATGACGTGAAGAGCCACATCGCCGAGACCCAGAACCAGAACCGGAACCGGACATAATATATATACCTGCAATATATACATACATATACACATTATAATAATCATGATATGATGAACCATTAAAAAATGTAATACAATATGCTACAAATGTGTCATGTTGTGTACGTGTTGAGTGTGTGAGTATACACTTATTGTCATTAAAATTGTATAAATTAGTTAAATGCATTATTAATCAGAGATCAATGTAATGTGAATACTTTTAAAAATTACCGGATATTACTCAGTCGTCCTCATCGTTTTCTGATTCAGACTCGGTTTCGTGCTCTATGTCGTTTTCCTCTACACTCTCAAATGCTTCGACTAATACATTTGTCTCATCATTTAAAGGTCCAAAATCGGTTTGATCGTCTGTAATTGCTATTTCAGCATTTTTCTCCGGATCTGCTTGATAGGCTTGTTCGTCTGGAATATTTTGTCCATCAAACGTAAATATTGCTTTGGTTTTAAAAACCGCAGACCAATCTGCTTTATCCCATTTTAGAGATGGATAAGGGGCATAATAAGCTTGTAGGGCTTGTTTGGCTAGTATAAATGGGTCGTACTTTTGATAATGCGAGGTATGTTTAATTTCTATAAGATTATATTTTGGATGAACGTTAATACCAGAACTTGGAACATTGCTGAACCAGTTGCATCTAAACAAATAAACATCCTCCACGGGTCTTGTAAAATATGTCAACTGCAATATCTGAGTTAACACGCCATAAAAATCATTTATATGATTATTAGGGTCATCACTGCCTTTAACAAATACACTAGTATTGTTTGTTAATTTTTCAGCACCGTATTCTTTGGTGTTGAATTTATATCCATTAACAAAATATATTGGATACGTATTAACTTTTCTTTTCGGTCCAAACGCCAAATGTTTCAGTCCTTTATCGAGCACATTATTTGTAGGATCAGAAACGTATTTCGAAAACCAAGTACTGGAATCTTTGCTTAAATCGCCACCTGGATTTTGTGATTCATAAATACTGCAAACACAAACATGATATATTACATTATTATTTATTCACACGTGTAGTATTAAATTTAACAAAACTTGAAATGTGCTAATTACCTAACAAATGGTGCAACTTCAGGACAATTAAGAAGAATATATGTGTGTGCTACATGGTATTCTTTATCATCTAGCCATACTTCCTCACTTTTGCCAGCATGTCGGCCATATTGTTTAAAAATAGATAATACTGATTCAGAAGAAGAAGCTTGTTCAACGGCCTGATCGTCATTACGCGGAACACTTACAAATGATAAGTTCACATGGTCTTTAAAATAATGAGAGAAAAAGAAAGAAGCTTCTTCTTCGATATATGATTTGCAAATAGAACCTTCAACTCGAGCTTTTTGTCTCACTTTTTTCTTCAAATGATTTAAGTACCTAATAAAAAATATTTTGGTTAAGTATTAACTACTATATTTATACTTAAATCAACATTTACATACTCAATATAGTAACATACCTTTCGAATGGATACATCCATCCATATTGCACAGGACCTCGAAGACGTGCTTCATATGGAAGATGAACAGGTAAATGCTCCATTACATTAAAGAAACCCGGAGGAAATATTTTCTCCAGTTTGCAGAGCAGTATAGGAATTTCTTCTTCAAGTTTAAGTAGACGGTCAACTTTTAACGTAGTTGAACAAAGCTCCTTGTAAAATAAACTAAGTTCTGTTATTACCGTCCAAACTTTTACCGGTAACAATTCTTTGAAAGCGATGGGTAACAAATTTTCCATCATTACATGACAATCATGGCTTTTCATTCCACTCAGTCTCCCATTTTTATAGTCGACACATCTACGAAGATTAGAGGAAATTCCATCAGGAAATCGTAATCCTTCCACCCATTGTAACAGTACTTTAACTTGGTTGCTGTCTAGTTCATAGCATGCTTTGGGTTTTTTATTGTCGGGAGTCATATGAAGCTCAGGACGATTGCATATTTGCTCTATATCACGTCTAGATTTTAAATGGTCCTTAATCTTGCCCTTCACATTCAAAACTGTATAAAACACATTATCAAATACGTTTTTTCGTTATGCATCACGTCAATGTTATGACGGATTAATAGATTTTTCCAATAAGGCAATTCCCAGAATATACTTTGTTTGCACCAATTATGAAACGTCGATTTACCTTGAATTTCTTCCTGTTGTCCGGTCTTGTGTATCTTTGGATAATCTTTTACAAGTTCATATATATCCTCGCTTGACCAAACCGTTGGTGGTCGTAGAGTCTCATGTCTATTAGCTATGAAGTTTTTTTGTCTCTTCTAAAAGGGTGATTAATATGAAGAAAACATCGATGACAATCAAACCATGAAATTTTCTTTCCATTTGGCAAAGAAAATGCTCGTGTTTCTTCCATGCAATAAGGACAAGCAAAACGACCGGCCGTACTCCAACCCAAAAGCATTGCATATGCAGGAAAATCGCTAATAGTCCATAACAAAGAAGCGAACATCCGAAAATTTTTCTTTTTTGATATGTCGTATGTTTCAACTCCTTCATACCATAATATTTTCAACTCTTCGATTAACGGTTGTAAGTAAACATCAATGCCCTGTGTCGGATCATCAGGACCGGGGACGACAATCGTGAGAAACATATATTGAGTTTTCATACACATCCACGGAGGTAGATTGTCATATGACGTTTAGACATATTTTACAATTTTTAAGATTGATATCTTCTTTCCAATACAACATGCAACCCTTTAGACATGTATCTATTTTTTGATATGGCAAACCGAAAGATGACATAAGTTTTTCCACTTCATAATAATTTTCGCACATTAAATTATCGGATGGCATATGACGTTTAGCAGCTTGCACAACAGCCGTAAATCCAGCTTCTGTAAGGTTGTATTTTGATTTCATTGCAATGTATTCTGCAGTTACCGATAATTGAGAGCCGCTTAAACATCCATTCCAAAGGGGTTTTTTAGCATGATCCAATAAATCATATATTTTTTTCGCTCCAACATTTGGTTCCTCTTCGACGTTAACATCGTCATTATCAATTACAGCGGTGGGAACATTGATCGTGCTGCATCTTCGACCATATGTTCTATGAGATTCGTACTACCTTCTTCGCTGATGACCTCCACCGACTGTTCTTGATTATTAGGGGCTACAATTTCTCCATGACGATCCCACAGCAAATAATTGGGTACGAAGCCGAATTGGCGCAAATGAACCTTAGCCATATTCGGTTCTAAATAGTTCAACAATTTGCATCTACTACACGGACAACGAATTTCTTCATCGTTTGCAATATTACTTATAGCAAATTCGATGAACACTTGTACCCCTTTTAGAAAATGTTCGCTTATTGCGCCACTAGTTTTCCTTCTTTGATACATCCAGCTCCGATCATTAAAGTAATTGACCATGTTTCCCTACTAGAAAACCTATGATAGAGTAAAAATGTTATAAATCATTCATTTTAGATTTTACACGAAATTTTCCAACGGCCGCAAACTGCTTATTTCACAAACCGAATATTTTAAATAAGCAACTATTGTTTCATTGCCACTTATGTGTCTTTCTTTGATGGTCGGTCATCCTACTTCCCATTACAAACACAATAGTAATTATATTCCGTAAATCATATCATTTTAAACGATTCACAAAATTTCGGCAGCATTTCCCCCGTGTTTCTTGTATCGTACACAAATGCGTGTACACAAGGAACGTAAAGGAAATGCCGTCGAAATTTTGTGAACCGTTTAAAGTGATATGATTGACGGAATATAATTACTTTATAGTGTTTGTAACTTGTCCAATACTGGGACAAATCCGACAAATGATGTATCAGATGAATAGAGTTGTCCGTTTTGTGGAAAAAACGAATATCCCTAAAACGATCATATACAACACTTGTCAGACGGGGCCGAATAATATCTAAGGATTTAAATATTTGTTTATATTAAATTCGAATATATAATTCGTTTAATTAATATTGGTTTATATTTTACCGTTTTATTACATAAGTACTAAATTCATTTTATACGCTAAATTTGTACACAAAATTCATTTATAAACTAAATTAATTCGCGTGTTCACACAAATACAAAGCTCGTATTCGCACATATGAAATATCCGTTTTAACGGCTTCCAAATGCAATAAACTCTATCACACACATACGTTTAATATACTAACCAAATAACATAAACTAATGCAATATCTTAAATTACAAAATTTTCAATCAATTATAATAACTTGTTCATTATGTTATAATGGTTGCAATTAGAGGATAATATAATGTAATATGCATACACTAACAAGTAGGAATCAATCAACATTCAAATTAAACCCTAAATCAAAAAAAACCTAAATATTAGCTTTAGGAAAATTACCGATTTGGAGAGCTAGAACGGTGGAGATGTGCCGGAGTAGCTTCTAGATGGCGTCGGGGGTTGTTGGGATGGTGTTTGGGCCGGCAAATGAAGATTGGAGATGATGGAATGGTGGATTTGGGGGTAATTTTCGGTTGAGAAGATGAATAATGAGCTGAAGGTCGGTCTCTGGAAATATGCAGGAAATTTTCCAACGGCTTTCAACGGCCGCAAACGGCTATTTTCCAACGGTTTCTGACGGTTTAAGACGGCTACGTAAAAAATTAACGAGCCGTTGGAAGCCGTTGGAAATGCCGTTGGCGGCCGTTGGAACAGGGGCGTTGGAATTTACTGTTTTTCTAGTAGTGATTTAAATGCAGAAACTAATAATAGCAGTAAAATAAAAATTAAAGCAAGCACACCAGGAATTTTTATACTGGTTCGAACTTCGCGTTCTACGTCCAGTCCAAGAATATCCTCTCGATTTAGACTAAACCCCTCACTTAACCCGGAGGAATAGGTATATCACACCTGAGTAGCCGAACAGGAATTTTTCCGCCTCAACAGCCTAAGAGGACTTCAACTTAATACAAATACTTTGTTGACGAGTGTGTTCTGAATAACACGAATTGTCTTTTGATAGTACAATTTTCTATAATCAAATCCTCAAGAATATGTAGTGTATGTGAAGATTTAAAAGAAAGATAATCTCGTAGAATCGAAGTATATAAATTAATTTAGAGATTCTAGAGATATTGAATGAGAATGAATGCTTTTATTTGTAGAAATAAATAGAGAATAGATTTCAGAATTATAAACCAGAATTCATTGTTGTAGGAATGAATTAAACATGTTTATATAGTTGTAGAATAGTTACAATCTTTCATGAAGAGTTTTAATCAAAGGTTGTGACCATATCTCTTGGATTGAAGATGATTCCTCTTCACGAACGATCGAAACTCTTCAGAAAAATAGCCGTTATTTCCAGGTCGGTTGACTGAAAATTCTGGCCGGTCAGCTGAGTTTAAAATCGTGCAGAAAACAGAGCATATCTATGCACTAACAACAGGTTCGGTCAGCCGAAAATTCTGGTCGGTCGACCGACCTGATGTTATGTGCACAGATCATATTTTATCAAGTATAAAACAGCAGTAGCTCATTTGGTTAGAGTACTTGCCTTTCAAACTAGTGACCTGGGTTCGAGCCCCACTCCATGCATTTTTTGAAAACTTGATTTTGATTAAAATATGCATGCGAGTTTATTTGAATGTGAATGATGATTCTTGAGGAAAGATTTTAACAAAGCACTAAACTAGACTCTTATATACATATTTGATGACTCTTGTTAAAATATATATAACTATACAAACTATATATTGAGCCGATGAGTCTGGATGCTATCGTAGTCCTAGATTCGTGGATTGTTGTGTCTTATTAGTAATCAAAACCTATGGTCCAACATTCTTCCCCTTTTTGATGATGACAACTCCATTTTCTACGAACGAATCTTTGACAAGCTTTGTTGATCTTATCTCTCTCACTTAATATCTTCCTGTAATTGTGCTATAGATTTCTCCCCCTGAATCTATGCTATATATTTCTATAAATAATTAATCTTTTTTTCCCTTAATCTGTGCTTGCATGGTTTATTCCTGCAAATAGTGTTAGAGAGCAATATCTTTCTCCCCTTTTGTCATCGACAAAAAGGAGAGTTTATATAATGATATAAAATATATTTTACATAAGTGTCAACATAGCAATATAAAACAAAATAACTACTACTTATAATGTAAGGCATCAGAAAAAAATTAATATTTAAAGCATGCGATGCCCAAGGTTCTTATAATTTCCTAATTTTTAGGAAACCATACCCATTTGGTTGTGGTTGAACCTTTATAAATATAATTTTCATTATTAACTACCATATCAAAATAATCATCAATGTATTTTTCTCTATTTTTCCAATTAATAGGAACCCAAATACTAAAATAATTTTTATTCATATTTCCTGCTAACGATTTTGTACTTCTAAAAAAATTATCAACATTATAGGTCATAGTAGTATTTGAATTTCTATAAAAATTGGATTTAGGCTTTACTCGAAATTTAGTACTAGCACTATCATTTTTACTATACATGAAAGCATATCTAGTGCTATTTCTATGATCAGTTTTATTATATCCTAAACCACTTTTATCATTGTGAGCTTTTGAATTTTTAACATAACCTAATCCCTTCTTATTTGAAGCAAGTTGAGAATTTTCAATAATCCTGGATAAATTTTCTCTCCCTTTATTAAAATTGGAAATATTTTTAGTAATGTCATCTAGCTTAGTTTTGAGACTAGTGTTATCTAACTCAACAATTTTAAATTTTGTTTTTAACTCATAATTCTCAGAAGCTAGAGCATTATTCTTTTCTTTTTGAGCTTCTATTTCTTGAGTTAATAGAGCGAGTTTAGAATTGTCAAAGAGTGAATCTTGAATTTTCTCAAGTTCTTCTTCTAATATTTTCTTCTCGTCTTTAAGCATATCTCTTTCGAATTCTGCTTTCTTCTGATTTTCTAGAGCTTCCTTATATTTTCTTTTGAGACTTCTTAAAGTGTCTAGAAGTTCTAAATTTATTTCTATCATATCATTAAAAGTTAGATCACTAACCTCATTATCTTTTGCTATGAAGCATTTGTGTGTTTGCTCCTTTGATTTTTCTTTATTTCTCTTCCTCTTCTTATTGCCTTGACTAGATCTCTTTGTAGCCATTTATTCTAGGATGTTGTTACGATCTCTAGAATACCAGGCTCCGATACCAAATGAAAGTGTACGTGCAGTACTAAGGATCGTGTAATATAATATATAAATGCAGAAACTAATAATAGCAGTAAAATAAAAATTAAAGTAAGCACACCAGGAATTTTTATACTGGTTCGAACTTCCCGTTCTACGTCCAGTCCCATAATATCCTCTGGATTTAGACTAAACCCCTCACTTAACCCGGAGGAATAGGTATATCACACCTGAGTAGCCGAACAGGAATTTTTCCACCTCAACAGCCGAAGAGGACTTCAACTTAATACAAATACTTTGTTGACGAGTGTGTTCTGAATAACACGAATTGTCTTTTGATAGTACAATTTCTTATAATCAAATCCTCAAGAATATGTAGTGTATGTGAAGATTTAAAAGGAAGATAATCTCGTAGAATCGAAGTATATAAATTAATTCAGAGATTCTAGAGATATTGAATGAGAATGAATGCTTTTATTTGCAGAAATAAATAGAGAATAGATTTCAGAATTATAAACCAGAATTCATGTTGTAGGAATGAATTAAACATGTTTATATAGTTGTAGAATAGTTACAATATTTCATGAAGAGTTTTAATCAAAGGTTGTGACCATATCTCTTGGATTGAAGGTGATTCCTCTTCACGAACGATCGCAACTCTTCAGAAAAATAGCCGTTATTTCCAGGTCGGTTGACAGAAAATTCTGGCCGGTCAACTGAGTTTAAAATCGTGCAGAAAACAGAGCATATCTATGCACTAACAACAGGTTCGGTCAGCCGAAAATTCTGGTCGGTCGACCGACTTGATGTTATGTGCACAGATCATATTTTTTCAAATATAAAACAACAGTAGCTCATTTGGTTAGAGTACTTGCCTTCCAAAATAGTGACCTGGGTTTGAGACCCGCTCCATGCGTTTTTTGAAAACTTGATTTTGATTAAAATATGCGTGCTAGTTTATTTGAATGTGAATGATGATTCTTGAGGAAAGATTTTAACAAAGCACTAAACTGGACTCTTATATACATATTTGATGGCTCTTGTTAAAATATATATAACTATACAAAATATATATTGAGCCGATGAGTCTGTATGTTATCGTAGTCGTAGATTCGTGAATTGTTGTGTCTTGTCAGTAATCAAAACCTATGATCCAACATAAATCACTATTTATTTTTAAACAAATTTACCCATTCCTTTAATAAATTTCCACCGTGAATTTATTCTTTCAAATATCTACTAATATAATACTTCACCTTTATAAACCCAGTTTATAAATTTCATAGTCACATTCTTCTTTAAATTTCCAATTTCAAACACTTAAATCAATTTCCAAATTGATTTCCAATTTATCCATTTTGAAATAAATTCCTTTACTTACTCATTTATTTCAAAACCCATTGACTTCAGATTTTTATTCCTTAATCATGATTTAAAATCTTTTAACTGAAAACACTAATTTTAGATTTCCCCAAATTCCTTCTTTATCCTTTTAAATAAATTCAAACCTTGAATTTTAAAATAAATTCTTCATTTCTTGATATAATATCACTTGAGTTAAAAAAAACCACTTATTCCCATTTATTCAAAATCTCATTTCCCGCACTTGAAATTTTATTTATCAGAATTCAAAACCCGCTTTTTATTCTTTTCCAATTCATTTTTAATTTATTCAAATTTCTATGATTATTTTACTCAAAATTCACTCTTTTATTTTCTTTTCATAAATCTCATTTCTATAGATTTTGATAATCAGTTCATTGAAATATTTTAAATCAACCATAGTATTCAACATTTCCAATCATCAATATAATTCATCACAGGATAGCAAATAATTATATCACAGATTTTTTTTAACAAATCTAACTAATTTTGAGGAATCTAGTTAGATCCCTCCAACCTGTTTCCTTGCATCCACAGATGTTAGCACAATAAAAAACCAATTCCACTTCGAGGTGGAATATCGTGGTATATGGGTTTTAAATATAATATCATCCGCCATTATGCGGTGCATAGGGTCTCATCCGCTATATAATGTGGGAAATCAATCACTCCAATATACTATATATCACTATATAATATACCACGTCCAATTAATTCAATCATTCAACCAAATATTTAAATTCAACCATTTAAATTTAAATTCAACCCAGATGAGTGAGATTAACTCACCTTTGATTTTGTTTGCAATCCAATCCAGGCCAGCTTGTTTCTTTTCAGATTTCAAACCTTGAATAAATAATTATATGCTTTATTAATACTTTAGCTAATTGAACAATTAATTACTATTTATTTATTTAATTTAACTAACAATTTGGTTTTAAACTAATAATTTAATTTAAACCAATTTCCTTTCAATAAAATATTTTTTACGACTAAAAATAGTTAAATAAGTTTATTAAACAAATTAATCATTATATTACATTATTTATGATAAACTAGTAGATTAAAAATTTTATATGAATTTATTTTTATATTTTTTTTTCTTTTTTCAAATCTTATCCTTAAAAATAATTTCTAAAAATCAATAGATTAACTTAGGTTTTAGACTTGAGTATTATCAATTTTAAAAGTGCTCAAGATAAATTTCCATTGCATTACATTTATATATTTGTGCATATCGTTTCATATGTGTTTCAATATATATACCACTTAAAAAAAATTAAACAGTAAGCTAAAAATATTTGTATATATTTTTATATCCCTTCTAATATATATATACATGTTAATTGAAGAAAACATGAATTATACCTCACAGGAAACAATGAACCAGGCTCCTAACTCTCGAACGCAACTCGCCGCCCTCACCATCGTGGCTTCGGCACCTAGAACGATGCCTAATGCAGCCTTGCTCAGTCGCCATACCCCTTCGCCGTTCGATTCTGCGCCTTGTAGTTTCTTCTTTCAAGACGCGGCCTTCATTCAAACGCAAGAAACCCTAGCCGACGACACGAAGCACTTCCAGGAACAAGCCCTCCTCCTCGCGCTTGCCGTTTCCTCACCGAACCCGATGACGACTACCACCACCAACTCATGAGCGTGCGCCCCCCTCTTCTGGCCTCTCGACATCATCAAACTCGAATCGAGCCTGCCCATGCTCGATCGACATCTCGCCTGCGTGTTTGATTAGCTTGATAGAGGAGAAAGGAAAGTCATGTTTTTAATTAGAACGTGAATTGGAAAACGAGGTGGCCATTGTTGAATTTCATTTTCAGTGTTCGATTTGGGGGGAGAAAAAGGGATTTGGGATTTTTATAGAAGGAGGCTTGCGCGCGTTTGCATTTTTTTCTTCATTTTCTTGGTCTGATGCGTGAATTATAAAGGAAGGAGAACGGGAGACACGATGGGATGGTTGCATGTTAGGGGAAAAGTAGATTTGATTTGAATAAAGATGTCGTGAAAATCTTCCTTGACCAGACAGCCGTATAAATTATTTAAATATTAAATTTAAACTATCTCGATAACTGCAACTAAATTTTTTGACATCCTATTGAGGCATGCCGCTAGGCGTTTATAATGTTATACCCATATTTCGAATGCAATGGAAAAGGTTTCGAGCCCTAATTCGATCGTATGGAGAAGATAGCGTTTTGGACCCAGTTATTTTATTAAATTTCGATTTAATTATCAGCGCGTTTACTTATCGTACGGCCAAACAGTCACTCCAAAACTGCAAAAATTGAAATCCAATAATAATACAATATTACGGATCCAATGAAACTAGTTTCATCGAAATCCGAGACTGTGCCTCGGAAGGCTATTTTTAAACGTCAATTTAAACGATATATTTTCAAAACTTAACAAAACACTTCCAAATTCAATTTTAACACTTTTACTATCTTCAGTACTATCAATATAAATTTTACAAGCCTTTAAATTATTTTTAATAGGCTTAAAACTGAAGAATCAATAATTTACCCAATTTCAGTTTATTAAATCCAATAGCTTAATTGCTAAATAATAATAATAATTGAATTCAAGTTAAAAAATTAACTAAATATTTAAAACCAATTAAATATTCCAATTTCAAACATCCAAAAATTCCAGGTCATCACATTCCTCCCCCCTTAAAAGAATTTCATCCCCGAAATTGCTAGTTAAGAAGAATGATCCAATACCCATTACTATTTTCCAAAACCAAACAGTTTTATCAACTTGCCATAACATATCCTTTATTAAATACTCACTATTACTTCAACCAACTTCCCAAAACCTTCCATGGTTTCCAACAACATTATTTACTCCACCTATTCAAATTTAAATTTAAATCCACATTTAAATTATCAAAACTTTCTCAAAAGTTTTCTACCTCTCTAAATTTCCGAAAAAATTCGCCAGCGTCTCCTTTGCGCGGTGAGGTTGGTACAACTATAAAATGCCTCTACGAGCCCCCAGTTTTCAAAAGAAAACAAAAGCCAAGTGGCTAGACTAGAAAATCATCAAATTTCATACAGAAATTTAAATACATACCTTTGCCGAGCAAATTTCAATTTATCCTCTGAATTCAAAAATCCCAAATTCACTTTCCTAATCCTTTAGTTCCAACTAAACAATTAGTTTCAATTTCCATTTCCAAAATCCCTTATTTCAATTCCAATACGAAATCGTTTCGTTGCTAATGAAAAGTTTTCCAAAACCTTCCAAAAACTTTTTAACTCCCAAAATTTTCGAAAAATTTTGGCAGCCTCTCCTTTGTACGGAGGAGCTTTTGCAATTTGATAAGAGATATAAATATATATACATCGACCCACACGATCGCAAAAACAAAAAGACAAACAATAGTTCATATTTCCTAACTTTTATTGCGTAGGCGTACCTCTATTTAGCATTTTAAAGCAAGCGACTTATTATTTTAGCAATTAGCGCGTCCAAATCCAGCCAAACGGCTTTCCGGTATTTGTACTTACTCAATTCCAACATTTAAGTACTAAATATACGAAATTTTGTTAACATTTCACTTACTTTCAATAGCTAAACATGTGCATTTCATAAGCAACATGCACCAAACACTTTCCATAAGCAATTTATATGATTTCAAAACTAATTCAATTGCTTTCAACAAATTCATGTGCTATTCCATTCAATTTTAATGGTTTACACTTCAAGTTCTTACATTTAATTTATTTTTAACCCAAACAAGCTCATATTCAATTCAATTGATTTCAAAATCAATTTTATGTCACTGCTATCAATACATAGAATTTTATTTAATCTTGTTTTCGTCAAACGACAATTTATTTCTATGCAATTCGACTATATTCATGTGAATAAATAATTACTTAAGCTTATACCCATTTTAAATTGACTCTAACTCAATTTATATTTAATTTCTTCCATTTTAATTCATTTACAACCATTTTATTTAGCTCGACACATTCCAGGCTTGAATGCTACCAACCATTCCCAAATTAATTCAACCCAAGCTTTTATTTAATGGACTTCCATTCTTACTCGAAGTCGAGCTTCTAATTATTTTTTACCTAAGTTAATTTACGTCAATTTATTCCAACTTCAAACCTAAGTTCACTTCCATTTAATTTGATTCTCATTTAATCAAATTCATTTTAATTCAGTTAGCCCATCCATTTTAATTTTAATTCACCTTCTCAATTTATAAAAATAATATCCAAGCACATATTTAACTCATTTAAACTCGAATTGGATTTTATTTGCAACTCAAATCATTTCTATTATAATCTAATTCCATTTCATTTGACAACAACATCAACTCATAATTAATCCACTTACAATATGCGATGAATATTATTTATGCTCAAGTTCTATTTTTATCATTCACTTTAATTCAAAAACTAATTTTATTAACTCATAATTCAACCTTTAATTTAACCAATTTAAACCCCATTAACATATCCCATTAACTCATTTATTTCAAATTAGGCCCTTTCCAACTTGCAATACAATATTTGATTTTTATCTTCAAAAATCACTCCATTTAATTTTCTTAAGTTCAATCTTATTTTATACCTCAAGTTTGGATTTTTTTTTTCAAAATACCAACACTTTTATTTCGGCTTATTTATTCCCCTTTTCAATTTACATTGCTTCCAATTTACAAACACTTTAAACCTCTCCTCTGCTAACAGTACAAACACTTCAAACCTCTCTTCTGTGCACTGGCAAACATCACTGTTCCTACTTTCCCCTACAAAGCACTACCTCCAAATACATCTGCCTCATTACTGCCTTTCCACCAAACAACAATCCCTCAGCCTCCAGTAAACACATGACCACCCTTACATAAAAAATGCACATACCTCATCACCACTCCCTACATATCACCAGACCAAACAACTACTCTGTTGCTCATCACTACAACCTGCTGCCTACATATTCTTCTGTCATCTAAATCACCCACTACCTTGCCTATTCCTCTATTGTCCATTCAATTCTCCAACACACAAACTTCTTTCACTACTGACAACCACATCTCCAAGCATCAGCGATGCTAGGCTTCGTGCTTCAAACATCACCAGCACCTCTTCCTCCCCTTGCCTACAATCAACTACATACTGTTATCCTAAATCCATCAATATACTGCTGCATTGCTTTCCTCTCTAACAACCTCCACAACACACTCCACTGTTGTCAAACTTTTGTAATTGCATACTTCCTTTACCCAGCTTCCCTCTTGCAACCTAAGTCTATTACCTTTTATCTGCCAATACATCTTCCACAACTATTACAACAACACGGCAACAAGAAGTTTCTACCTACTACTTCAACATTCAATAGTGAACCACTCCTCCCAATCCAAATTTAATTTCTATTCTCCCATTCCAATCACATTCAAGATTTACTAATTATTTCTTTCAATCATCCATTAAATTTTCCACAATTTAATTTCTCCAAATTAAATTTATTTAAGTTTTTCACTTTAAATTTTAACTCCAACATTCAAATCTCATATTTTCCTTCCTTATTTAAAAATCATCTCAACTTTACAAGTTTACAACTTACCTCATCGGGATTTTAAATTCAAATAAGGATTCAGGATTTCAAACACCCGGCTTTTGGTTCAAACCATTTTAAAATTATCCCAAAATCACACGTCTCAAACTTTAAACCAATCCTGGTTTTTATCCCCAACAAATTTCCTTTGATATTTAAAAAACAAACTAGTTCTTCTGAACAAATCAATTTGGCAGCAATCCGTCACTTAGAAACTCGAAAATGAACATCGATGATGCTGCAGTCATCACTGAAGTTATTTTCCAGCGACTGAAGTGAGCTCAATGCCATTTCCCTTCCTAAAATTTATCTGAAACAATTTCCTTTCATAAATACTTTTAAAATAATAATGCTATTATTTGTCTTCAAAACACTTTGAAAAACACTTCCAAAATCTCCGGGATTTAAATTTACAGATTTGATTTAAATCAAATTTAACTGTAATTCATTTGTATAATTTATGCTCATACAAATTCCCATTTGATTATACAAGTCATACCAATTTTTATAATGTTATTTGTTTAAAATATTATCATCCAAACATCCAAGTTATATAACAATTTTAGAAAATATTTATTTATTTTTTATTCAAAATATATTTTTGGGTAAAATTAATTCATTTACCCGCTTTCGAAAACAATATTGTGTCGAATTGTTCTATTCAAGTATTTAGAAACCCATTCAATACAGTTGTCCAGACTATGCCAGCGAAAGTTCATATGCCACTCAATAAATCAATCAAAACAATATAAAACCATTTTTATATCCACTAACAAATATGCGCTCATAACTATTAATACGTTCAAACTCATTCTAGAGTACTACGGACTCTATTTTCAATGAGTAATCCCCACCAGAGCCAAGATTCTCGCTTAACCTTCATCTCTGATACCACAATGTCACGACCTGATTTTCTAACCCCCGAAAAACCGAACCATGAGGGTTAAAGAAGAAGAGGTAGAAGAAGAACATAGAAAACAACATCAGAATCTAACCATCGCAGCGGAATAAAATATAATAGATAAGAAATGATCTTTACACAAAAGAAAGTACATCTGTTTGTACATCACATCATCAGAGTATACATAACACACAACTGGACAGTAATCATAAGCTGTCCTCACAATCTGAACACACAGCAAATCAACACAGCGGAATATCTACCACAAATATGAAAGTACGTATCGCCATCCAGCTCCACTGCATCCTTTTCTGTAATCTATAATACTCGGTCTGACCCGAGCATTATAATTAAATAACACCCGAGTCAGTCTGGAATACCAGCGTGAGAAACCATACTCAAATTCATTATTAAAGTTTCAAAATCCTTTGAAATCAAAAGCATCTCGTATGACCACGCCACAAATAAACATGTCGGTTTTTTTTACCTTACGATAGCTAAAACATTTCTTATGAAATCCTCTGATATTATAATAGGGTCTATATACAAATACTTATTCAAATAGCCAAAATTATTACATTTATTAAATTCCAGCTAATAGGTATACAAACAAAACTGTAAAGGTACGTAGGGAGAATGGATTTCCAACTAATGACTAGGCAATAGGGTACCACCCGTCACAGTACGTGGCCTAGATCACTGTACCAAGGATTACTCCCAATCCCCTACAACATAAGACCGGGATTATCCCTTACTGGATAATCCCGAGTAAGACCACCCACGGTTGGGATCAGCAACCGCACCACTAAGCCGAATAAAAAGGACATCTAGACGGGGATGACCTCACCCTAATGGGTACTACCCACTTAGCCTTGCTGCATAACCCTTGATTTTCAATCATTCCCAGTTGATGAGGGTTGAGGCTAAGCGTTACCTTTTAGCACGTTTCACTTAGAATGCCCATCGTCCACCCGACGATGTTCCGAAAGCATTCATCCATACAAGTCCGTCCCGGGTTTGAACGGAACCAAAGACACTACTCCTACTACGTCCATTTTGGAATCACCTCAGGATCAGTAACGAATAGTCTTTGAACTTCACTGCTCCATCTTCGACTCTGAACTTGTTTTTCCATGAAACGTTCAAACCTGATCGAAGTGGTTTTCGAGAAATAAATCCCGATCCCGGTCTCTTCGAAACGATCAGCGCATTGGCCAACATTGATAGTCGGTTATTTAACTATCAATTAACATTCTCAAACAACCATCAAACGATAAATAATTTTCCCAAATTATTTATTAACCTCAAAATATCTTCACAAGATATATTTCCACTTTTCAAACCTTTTTGAAAACAGTTTTCGAACCATCTTCCTCTCACGGAATAAATTCCCCAAATATTTATTTCCACTGAAAACACCAAGTACAAAGACTTTAGATTTTAGAATAATTTAAAAACACTTTATTATAAAATATACTTTAGCATTTAAATTGAAAACTACTTCAATACTTTATTAAAAACACATAATTTAGGAATATTTAAAATGAGGTTACTTTATAAAATATAAAACTAGATTTTCTCTTTTAAAACAAAATACCAAGTCTATTTAAGTAATTACTACGATAATAGATTTGAAAAATATTTAATTTAGAATTTAAACATTTAGAAATAATAAATTTTCTAAAACATACTTTTTAAAACAACTTTAAACTTTTAACTTATACCTTTAAAATTGTTTTGAAAACGTACGTGTCTATCAAGGGAAATACGCTTCTCTTTCACACCTTTTAAAAAAATAAATCATTATTTATTTTTAAACAAATTTACCCATTCCTATAATAAATTTCCATCGTGAATTCATTCTTTCAAATATCTACTGATATATTACTTCTCCTTTATAAACCTAGTTTATAAATTTCATAGTCACATTCTCCTTTAAATTTCCAATTTCAAATACTTAAATCAATTTTCAAATTGATTTCCAATTTACTCTATTTTGAAATAAATTCCTTTACTTACTCATTTATTTCAAAACTCATTGACTTCAGATTTTTATTCCTTAATTATGATTTAAAATCTTTTAACTGAAAATACCAATTTCAGATTTCCCCAAATTCCTTCTTTATCCTTTTAAATAAATTCAAACCTTGAATTTTAAAATAAATTCTTTATTTCTTGATATAATATCACTTGAGTTAAAAAAAAAACCACTTATTCCCATTTTTTCAATATCTTATTTCTCGTACTTGGAATTTTATTTATCAGAATTCAAAAATCGCTTTTTATTCTTTTCCAATTCATTTCCATCTCAAAATTCACTCTTTTATTTTCTTTTCATAAATACCATTTCTATAGATTTTGATAACTCAGATCACCGAAATATTTTAAATCAACCATAGTATCCAACATTCCAATCATCAATATAATTCATCACAGGATAGCAAATAATTATATCACAGATTTTTTTTAACAAATCTAAATAATTTGAGGAATCCAGTTGGATCCCTCCAACCTGTTTTCCTGCATCCACAGACGTTAGCACAATAAAATACTAATTCCACTTCGAGGTGGAATATCACGGTATATGGGTTTTAAATATAATATCATCCGCTATTATGCGGCGGATAGGGTCTCATTCGCTATATAATGTGGGAAATCAATCACTCCAATATACTATATATCACTATCTAATATACCACATCCAATCAATTCAATCATTTAACCAAATATTTAAATTCAACCATTTAAATTTAAATTAAACCCAGATGAGTGAGATTAACTCACCTTTGATTTTGTTTGCAATCCAATCCAAACCAACTTGTTTCTTTTCAGATTTCAAACCTTGAATAAATAATTATATGATTTATTAATACTTTAGCTAATCGAACAATTAATTACTATTTATTTATTTATTTAATTTAACTAACAATTTGGTTTTAAACTAACAATTTAATTTAAACCAATTTCCTTTCAATAAAATATTTTTTTGCGACTAAAAATAATTAAATAAGTTTATTAAACAAATTAATCATTATATTACATTATTTATGATAAACTAGTAGATTAAAATGTTTATATGAATTTATTTTTATATTTTTTTTCTTTTTTCAAATCTTATCCTTAAATATAATTTCTAAAAATCAACAGATTAACTTAGGTTTTAGACTTGAGTATTATCAATTTTATAAGTGCTCAAGATAAATTTCCATTGCATTATAATTATATTTGTGCATATCGTTTCAAATGTGTTTCAATATATATACCACTTAAAAAAAATTAAACAGTAAGCTAAAAATATTTGTACATATTTTTATATCCCTTCTAATATATATATACACACACACACACACATGTTAATTGAAGAAAACAGGAATCATACCTCACAGGAAACAACGAACCAGGCTCCTAACTCTCGAACGAAACTCACAGCCCTCACCATCGCGGCTTTGGCAACCAGAACGATGCCAAATGCAGCCTTGGTCAATCGCCATACCCCTCCGCCGTTCGATGCTGCGCCTTGCAGTTTCTTCTTTCAAGATGTGGCCTTCTTTCAAACATAAGAAACCCTAGCCGATGACGCGAAGCACTTCCAGGAACAAGCCCTCCTCCTCATGCTTGCCGTCTCCTCACCGAACCCGACGACGACTACCACCACCAACTTGTGAGCGCGCGCCCCCTTCTTCTGGCCTCTCGACATCATCAAACTCGAATCAAGCCCGCCCATGCTTGATCGACATCTCGCCTTCGTGTTTGATTAACTTGGAAAGTCATTTTTTAATTAGAACGTGAATTGGAAAACGAGGTGGCCATTTTTGAATTTCATTTTCTGTGTTCGATTTGAGGGGAGAAAAAGGGATTTGGGATTTTTATAGAAGGAGGCTTGCATTTGCATTTTTTTCCATTTTCTCGATCTGATGCATGAAATATAAAGGAAGGAGAATGGGAGACATGATGGGATGGTTGTCTGTTAGGGGAAAAGTAGATTTGATTTGAATAAAGCTGTCATGAAAATCTTCCTTGACCGGACAACTATATAAATTATTTAAATATTAAATTTAAACCGTCTCGATAACTGCAACTAAAATTTTTGACATTCTATCGAGGTATGCCGCTAGGCGTTTATAATGTTGTACCCATATTTCGAACGAAATGGAAAAGGTTTCGAGCCCTAATTTGATTGTATGGAGAACATAGCATTTTGGACCTAATTATTATATTAAATTTCGATTTAATTATCAGCGTGTTTACTTATTGTACGGCCAAATGGTCACTCCAAACACCACGAAAATTAAAATCCGATAATAATACAATATTACGGATCCAATGTATCTGGTTTCGTCGAAACCCGAGACTGTGCCTCAGAAGGCTATTTTTAAACGTCAATTTAAACGATATGTTTTCAAAACTTAACAAAACACTTCCAAATTCAATTTTAACACTTTTACTATCTTAAGCACTATCAATATAAATTTTACAAGCCTTCAAATTATTTTTAACAGGCTTAAAACTGAAGATTCAATAATTTACCCAATTTCAGTTTATTAAATCCAATAACTTAATTGCTAAATAATAATAATATTTGAATTCAAGTTAAAAATTAACTTTTAAATATTTAAAATCAATTAAATATTCCAATTTCAAATATCCAAAAATTCCGGGTCGTCACAGTGCACGTTAACTTGCACTTTTCAAAAAGTTTTTCAAAAATTAAAAAAATCAATTTTCTTTATTCGTAAATAATAACAATTGTTATTTAAGTGTAATTTAGTAAATAACTACATCTTTTCATAATTATCGAACTTTATAGAATTTTCTATTTTTTTTTTAAAAAAAATTGCAAGTTCCGTTGCTTTTTCTGTCAGAAATGTGCAAGTTACCTTACTTTTTCTATTTTTCAAAAATAGGGACTTAATTTACATATTCATTTAAATATGGACTTTTCTTATAACAACATCAAAAATATGGACCTATAGCTTTTTTCTTGTATTTAGTAACTAATAATTAAAAAGTAGTTAATATTTAATAATTAAGAAGTAATATTTGTTATTTAATATTTGATATTTAAAAATTATAATTAATAATAATATTTAGTACTTCAAAATATTTAATTTTTTTAAAAATAAATTAGTAATTGATAAATAAGAAGTAATAAATAATAAGTGATAAATAAGAAGCAATATTTAATAATTAATAAATATGCATAAATAATTGATATTAATTATTAATAACTAAGTTTGATTAATAATTAGTAACAAATAATTAATATTGATGAGTTAATAATTAATAATCACTACTAATAAGTAATAATTAATTTGTCAAACTAATATTTAATAATTAATTTTTAATAACTAATGATTAATAGGTAATCCTTAATAATTAAGAAGCAGTATCTATTATCTAGTTTTTAATATTTAACAATTAATAACAACTGTTTGTTTTATCCAATCGTAATATAGATCTTTAAAAAATATTGGTTTTAACCGTTGTAAATATTAATAGTTTCTCAAAGTTTATAAAAAAGCTGAAAATTTGATATTACTAAGTTATTTGTTCAAGACCTTTTCTTGAAACAATCATTATCAATAAATAATTAATAAATAAGTTTTATAATCCATATTAAATATATAATAATTAATGATGATGATTATTAATTAATAATATATACATAATGATTCACAATTGATAATTAATATTCAATTATAACTAAGAAGTAATAAGTAATAATTAATAAATATGAAGTAATGACATAGATCTATAAGAACATATGTGCCAGTTGTAATATATGCCTATTAAAACCATTCCTTTTTGCTAGTTGTAGTAGATGCCTATTTTTAACAACTCTTATTTCTTGTTAGTTGCAATTAAGGTTGCAAAAATTGCTAGGCGAATACTAGGCAGAAAGCATGGACTGGGGATTAATTGCCTTGGCGAGGATTAATCGTGGATAAATCGAAGCTGGGCATTTTTGATAAACTCAAGCATTTTGAATAATTTTTTAGTATTTGTTTAGTGTTAACTGATCGAAAATGAGATTCGATTGGTTTGGATGGTTTCGAAAGCAAGCATGGAAGCAAAACCGCTTGAATCAAACATTTTGAGGCTTATAAGAGGAACAAAGATTAAATTGTTGCATAAGCAGTGTCTATCAACCCGTATATATATTTAGGTAACACGGTAAGTCTCATCTAGGCAGATTAGGCAAATAGTTAGACGATAAGGCTATTCTAGCGCTTAGGCGGAGACCTAGAAGGATTTTTACAATAGAGGTTGCAATAGATGACTATTACAACCTTTCTCGTTTGTATATTATGATAGCTAATTAATAATTATAATTAAATAATAATACCAAGTAATTAATAATTAATACTATAATAATAAATAATAATTAATATTAAATAATAATAATTAATAATGAATTTGAAATATGGATTAATTACTGTTAGTTACCAATATTAATAATTACTATTCAATAATTAAGATAACAAATAATAAATAATTATTTTGTAAATAATATTTAATTTGTAAAATTAATAATTTATACAAAATAATAATTACTGTTAAATTAAAGTAACTAGTAATTAATAATTAATAATAAATTTTTTATAGTAAATAATAATAATTCAAAGTTAAAATTAATATTAAATAATAATTAATAATTAACAATTATTTTGGAATATGAAATAATTACTATTAATAATTAGCAATCCATCTAAATGTAAAGGGCATTTTAAATGTTTCGTTATAAATAATTATTTTTATTATTGTTTTATTTTATAATTTATATTATTTAAAATCAAGAAATGACAAAAAAAGGCAATAAGAAAACAAGTTTAATTATTTCACAAATTATATACATGCTATTGCTTTCATTCACATGCGCCTAGATGTTTTTTTTGCAACTTTGTTCTTATACATATACAATTATTTTTGGCTCCAAGTAACGAAAATTTTGGTTTCAATCCAAAAGTTTTCCCTCCAATTTGAAAAAAAAAATCCCCTCCAATCTCAAAATTTCTTGCCATACACCCTTATTATTTTATTACCTCCTTGTGCATTCGTCAATTGCTCTTCCACTTCCATATGCATCCTTGCATTAGAAACAAGAAAAATTTCGCCCTTCATTCCCAACATCGGATTTTCCCTATACCTTAAATCCCCAAATAGACCACGCATTAGAAACAAAAAAGGAGAACATGGATTTGTGCTAGGTCACCACAGCTTGAGGGAATGACATCGACGATGAGGCGACTACCGACATAGGCATGCACGTGACTTTAAGGTGATGGAGGTGCGGTGTTTTTCGACGATGTAAAGCCTGGTAGTGACCCGCAATGCCATAGGCGAGGGGGAGTGTGTAGACACGTGAATGCAAGGCATGGACTGTCTAAAAAAATCCATAAAAATGCATAGATTATGGTGATGGAGGTGCGGTGTTTTGGTTTTGATGATGTTGTGTGGTTATGATCTTATTTGGAGGAGAAAAGGTTGCGCTGTGATTTAATTCAGGTAGAGGTCGGTAATCGGGTTTGGCAAATTGAAGGAGTTGGTGGCTTATGATCAAGAGGCTGTGAGAGAAACCGAGTCTAGATGGTTGTTGATTTAGGGTGCATAGGTTGTTGTGCAAGAAGATTGGGTTATTAGAGGCAGGTGGTTATGGTTATTGGCTAAGAAGTGATGTGGGTTTCGACTGAGGGAGGAGATGCCGAACTTCGGTGGTGGGGGCTTAAATGATGTGGTTATGTGCATATTAGAGAGGAAGGAAATAAAAAATGTAGATTTTTCGTGCTTTTGATTCTATTACGTCGTAATAAAAAAATAAAAAACTATTGTTGTTTTTGTACTAAGATGTTTTTTTCATGCTTTTGATTCACAACAAACTTGTTGGTATATACGTTTTTCATTTTAGCTACAATAAAGAATAAAGAAATTTAGATCAACAACATGTGTTGATTCGTTCATCATTGCAATACATATAAAGACCGAAGGTAGTAGCCGTTAACTATTACAATAGGCTTTTACAACTGCTTTTAGCGGTTGTAAAAACTTTTCTTGACAACTGGCAAAAAACAGTTGTAAAAGACCCGATTGCAACATGCAAAACTAGTTGTAAAAGGTTCTATTACAATGGGAAAAAATAGTTAAAAAATGAACAAACTCTATTGCAACTTCGTATATTAAGACTGGTGGTTGTCAGTTGTACTGGTGGTTGTCAGTTGTAATATTCCTATTATAACTAGCATTGCCAGTTGCAAAATGGATATTTTGTTATAGTGATCTGGTCTATTTTTCCTTGATTTCTTTCATACTATTCAGAAAAGTTTGATTCATTGACGAATTCAAGTGTCATATGGCGAATCTGAAACCCAATATAGCCTATTACTGCTGTAAATAAGAAATTATCATCAACAGAGACTTTTGATCGTTGCTTCTTCATACCTAGTAGAAACTTTTTCATTTTTATTCTTTGGATTAAATCACGAATTATTATCTTAAGCATAGTCGGATCTAGTATGAATTAAGCAATAAACTATTAGTAAAGTGAATGTAGGGTAAATATTTACCGAATCATCAAAATATCATGTTCTTGCTTTCCTTTTTGTTCTACTTACTTTTCACATTCATTTTAATGATCTGTTATATATATATATGATTCCAAGAAAGGGTTGATATCTCTTCAAAACCATGACTTTGGGGTATTAGACCAATTATTTGGTATTTTCACTAAAAAATAGAAGACCGGGCTTGAACTCTATTGCTACTAAGATTTGGATAAAATCTCTTAAGGGATCTGATAAGATGGGACCAAAGAATAGCCAAGGAAGATAATTCACTGAAGAATCTGATGGAGGGAATACTAGAGATGCCAATAGGAGTGAGTGAGCTACTCAATCTCCATTAAATTTGGTGACTAGAAAGGAGTTGGATGGAATGATGATTGTTGTGAATCAAAAAAGGAAGAAACGCGGTGGGCCATCTGAACGAATTAACTAAAAAATTTGCACCGATAAGGCAAAACTTTCAAGGACATGGATCTAGCCCAGTAGATCATGGAGTTAGAGGTGGATCTCCAACTAGATCGAATGAAGTTCCACTATAAGGTGCATGGAAAAAAGAGAAAGAGCTAGATGAGGGGATGCAAATAGGGCAAGCAATCAAGATAATCGGTCTGAAACCAACACTCCAGCTCCATATTTTATTGGTACTAATTCATCGTGGATCAGTGCAGATCCATAAAGGATATAATGATTGCGGAAAAGGCGATGATCGTGTTGTGAGTCCTATAGGTGGAAGATATGTAAGAATATTAATAGAAATGTACACTAGATGTAGATCTAGGGGATGTAGTCACGACCGAAGTCATAGAAGGACAGAAAAAGTGGACTCCCCAAAGCTAGGGAGATCTAGGCATCATGGTACAAATAGCACCCCAAACAATTATAGAGGCAGCTCTATTTTAATAAACACACCGATATATTAAAAACTATATTGATTAATATTACACAAATACTAATCAACTTAATTAATTTATAGCCGTTACAAATCAATTAAATCAATGGTGTTTCAAAGGTCAAACAGATTCAATCGTTTGTCTCATAGTTGTGAATTTAGCCAGCAACTAATATTTGAACACAAATAATAATGTTTATATGTCATCTTATCTACTGGTGTGACAATTTCACTTAATTTACCGTCTACAAATCTCTTTGGTTAAATCTTACAGATTTAAGTGGTACCTTTGGTAACGATTGTTTACAATAATTCTTTTTGTCAACGCTATACCACTTTAGGACTTATAAAATTTGGTTTTGGTCAAAGTTCCAATGTCATCCACATTCAACATGGTTATCCTTAAAAATGTTGTTGGTTCAATAGTAACATTTATTTTTAACTGTACCACCATGGTCAAAGACTTGGAGTTTGAGTTGAATATAGTTGACCGTGATAGTAATCTCAAATAATCGAGGGGACTAATTCTCTTTTAAATAGTGTTTCACTTTCAATGCTTCAACTCTGACCCAAATATAGTCATTCGATATACCACATATCATGATTTAACCATAACCAAAGAGGTGCGTCCACATTGAAGTTGGATAGTTTTCTCAAGTCGAGAAACCATGTAATATCATCAGTTTGAGATTCCTATTTAACCTTAGTAATTATAAACCTACATGGAACCATCTAGTGAGTCATTCCATAGTTATCTAATAACTATTAGTACTTAACCCCTTGGTGTCCCCCGACAACCATGGGTAATACACTGCCCAACATTAGGAGGCGTTACATACTTTGGTCTCAATAAATGTATCGATATCCTTTTCCAAAACATCTTGACTAGGAATATTTTAAATAATATGTTATTTTATAATGTGGTAATTTTCTCATGGTTACAACTCTTTGTAACAATTATTACATAACATATTATTTAAGTATTTTCGAATTCATATAATCTAAATTAATTACTTAATTAATTATATCACTATACAACAAATTATATAATACATATCAAGTACCTTTGTTATGAACAAGATTAGTGATAGAGGAAGATATATGTAAAAAATTACATAATTTTTCCTAAAGCATACCTCTAACTCTATTAATCTCTATAACACTCCACCTCTATATCCATACTACTAAAAAGTGTTACTAGGTAGTACCGTCTAATAATATGGAGAGTTATGCTATGTGGGGCTAGCACACGTGAATATTCCCTTGGGCTAATATCGATACATATCTCAAATCATATTGCACTTATCATTATTTACTCGGTATCAGTACAAAGCAATAAACATGCGCAATTTCCAAGATGGAACAAGACACAATACATAATAATAAATAGAGATCACAAATTCAGAACGTAGTAGTCAAATACAATACATCAATATACATAGTCTTGGTGGCTCAACAAAATATCAATCCTAACCCACTGTATGCATGACATCATAACTAATACATCATCATAAATACATAAGTGAGGCTTTAAAGATAAATAAGGGAAACTATCATCTAACATGCATACTAGCCTCTAAAATGTATCCCATAAGTTAAGCAAGTTACTTCATCCTTGGGCCTAAAATATTTTGGATTGACCGAGTATTATGAAATAAGACATGGGTTAGACTATGTCTAAATAGCAATGTCAGAGCATACATGGTGATATATGGTAAAAGAAATATCATCCACATGTCATGTGAGTAACTGTCACTCAACAACATCTATATAAACGAAGGGCAAAAGTACTTCGACCAATGGTTTTAATGAGAGAATGAAACTCTCAACGGATGGTCCAAAGGGATGTATATGATAACAAGATATGCAAAATCCAAATATGTACATACAAAATAACATAATAACCACTTATACAGTAAATAATACACAAATGGTCTTAGGGTAGGCTAAATCGGGTAACAGGCAAACACGCAACTAATCTCTAATGCCTTGTATAGTCGTCGTCTCTTTTATGAAGTTGTACACTAGTTTATCATCAAAAGTGAATCAACCTAAGTCATCCAGATGGGAGGATGACATACCATAGCGTAACTCTAGGAAATGCAAAACACCGCCTTCCATTTACTATTGTCTCTTAGTTATTGCCAGAATCGCGATATCTATATCCGTCTACATGTCATAAACATACTGCAAGACTACGCTTTTCACTGGACATGACTCTTACTTGCCCTTGGTAACGGACTATGTGTCCTATGTAACATTTAGGCAATGTGGCTCTAATGAGCGTAAAAACCCTTAGCCTCAACATACATAAGATTGGTGTTATAGATCTGGAGCATGACCCTGCAACGAGGATCACAAGGATGGATACTAGCCTAGTTAGTGGATTCTAATCACGTGCTTTCCATAGTGGCATAAACCTTATGACGTAGCTTCAAATACTCTCGAGTCACTATATCCCAATGATAGTGGCGGCACTTAGTTATTCTCAACTCCACATAATCAACTCATAGTCCTTGAGATAACATCTATTGACCATCTGACTCAATTAGTCACCTCTAGACGATTCTTGAAACCCTAAACCCTAAGGAAGTGACATTTATGAATAATAACCAATCAAATACCACTTGATCATCCCATACCACCTGGTGTTATTTAATCATTTACAACAAGGACATAATCTACACTCTCGTCATTTAATTATTCCTACATAACAAGTCTATTGAATAGCTAGAGAAATATTATCGAAAGTCCTAAACGATATGGTATTATAACTCTGTTTATTCCAATTCTTTGTTACATAGAAAATTTAATCACACAGCGCCCATATTTGTTGGTAAAAATGATTTTATTCGTAAAGAAATTTGTTTATTCGTTCTAAAGGTTTCTTTAAATTTCCAAGTGAAAATATAATATTTTATTTACTTATTCAATTCCAATATCTGAGTCTTAACTAGAGAAACAATTTTCCCAATCTCTTTCTAATTTAATAAAACATGGAAAATACTTCCAAAATCAAGCAATAATTATTTAAATTCATTCTATAATTTTCTAGAATTTATTTGGATCATTAAATGAATTTTTAAACCAAGGGTAAAATTTGGTTTATTTTTTTTGAAGAAAATGAATGATCCTCTGTTCAAAGAGGAGAGCACTCGTCAAATTTGATTTAATTTAAATGATTAAACCATCTCCTATTTTATTTTTGGTGAAAACACTCTTTTTCACAAAAATATTCATCATAACAAAACATTAATTTCTGCTTTCCATTTTTTAATAATTTTTTTCCATAAACTGATGCATGTAAACCCTGGAGAAAAATGCTTCCGGATTTTTTGACTTAAACGGTCGACCAAGGACCAAGGGCGGTTGACCGCCTATGGAAATAGGGGTCGATCACTTAGGTTGCGCCTGGAGCATGTTGCTCTAGGTTTGGTACCCCTCTTCGCCGCTACTTATTCCCTGACTAAGCTTGACTTCCGGGACACATTCAACATCCATTCCACATTCAAATATAATCAACAATCAACACTTAGTGAACATAAATGAGGGGTTTGAAGTTTACAGTGATGGGTTCATTTTTATTTTCGTTTTACACAACAAGCATAAACCATTAACAGAGCCATTTCAACCATAATTAAGGACCAATACAAATTATTCGCACATTAAACATCACATGTAAACATAGATATGTGGGCGAAATATAATTCACCTCAAGTAATAGTAAATTCCTTGCACTAAAAAGATTCAGGTCATTCTCCTTCTCCTTTAACTCTTTCTCCATTTACTACTGTAAATTTCCAAAGAACACAAATTTGATCAAAACTCCAACTTTTCCATATCTAGTTTGTAGAACCATGTTGAGAAGATTATATCTTGATTTAATAATTTTTGTGGATTTTATTTTATTTTGATTTTTAAATGAAGAGATTTAGGCATTAATTATTTTTAAAAAAAAGGGGAATGCTATGGGATGAAGTAAAAGTAATATGGGATGAAATATTTGTAAGCTAATATGAAGCATTTGGATGAATCAAGATAATTGGGGCAATGAAATACCTTAGGCGTGTATTTAGGCTATATGAGCTCATTTTCATTCCTTCATTCATTAATTTTCCCATCTTTTTTTATAAATTAATTTTTTATCCCATTCAAATCAGTTCACGGCTCTAAATAAAATCATATTTACTTTTCCAAAGTGTTTAACTTTCATTCATTATTTTCATATTGATTATTATAATTTAACCTAGTCATATAATTATTTCATAATTACTTTTATGACACCATTTACAAATATAAATTTACAAACTCTTTCTATAAGTGAAATGAAATTTGTTTTCCTTTGATATAAATTTCCACTCTTATTTATTTCCCATAATTAAATTTATAAAAATTATATATCAACTTTTTAATACATTTTAAAAATCATTTTTGGATTTTAAAATATTTAAACTCATTTATAAAAATCAAAAATTACCTAAATAATTATTTTCTTACTTTATAAAATAATTTACCATCTAATTTCTAGTTACTTTATTTATCCTATATTCTAATATTTAAAACCATTTTTATTTAATTAAAATTTATTATAAAACCCCAATTATACGCATCTCAACTACAAGCTGTTACAAACTCCCTTCCTGAAGAAAATTGCATCCTTATAATTTCCCCTTTGGGTAAATCTATAACATGGCCAATAACTTCTAGCTTATCTACACTATTTTCCATTAAAAACAAATAATCTAACAAAAAAGGCATCAAATAAGCATATGGGAATACCAGGATCATATTCATTAGGAAACAGCTCACAATAGGTCCGTGCTATATGGTCTCTCGGCTCCTATATACAATCCAATAGATTGTCAGACCATTGCACCTTCACCAACAGGGTTGTCTTACTTCTAAGCCGTGGGACCTCCTAGTCTACTGTATAGATAGAATTTTGCACAAAAGTCGGATTTAGAGAAATATCGAGCTCCTCAACGTGTCTCGGCTCTAAACTATCTCCTTATTCATTAAATACTTCCTTAAATGGGAGATATGGATGGAGTCATGGATATTAGAGAACTGATAAGGAAAAGAAACTTGATATGCAACTCTACCAATATGGTTAATAATTGGGAATGGACAAACAAAGTGAGGATTAAGTTTCCCCAATCTACTAAACCTCATAACACCCTTCAAATGATATATCTTTACAAATGCAAGATCACCAACCTCAAACTCAATATCCTTCCTCCTATGGTGGGCATATGACTTCTGCTGACGTTGAGCTTCCTTCATCCTCTATTTAGTATACTTTGTCTTATCGGAAGATTCTATGATAGAATCTGGACAAAGAACAATATTATCTCTAGTCTCAAGCTAACATGAAGGTGGAAGACATGATCTATCATATTGAACCTTAGACAGTGCCATGCCAATGCTAGATTGGTAGTGGTTATCATAAGCAAACTTGACCAAATAGGTATGATCCTCCCAACCACCTCTCAAATTAAGAACACAAGAACGAAGCAAATCTTTCAGAACCTGGTTAACTTGCTCCATCTAGCAATCAGCCTGCGGATGTGTGTAGTACTAAAGTCATCTTTGAACCCAAAGTTGATTGATGAATCTTCCAGAAACCACTTGTGGATAAAGAGTCGTGGTTACACGCGATGACATTGGGATCACCATAAAGCTCACTACCTCCTTCACAGAAATTGTGGCCAAATATAGAGTAGTCCTGCTTTACTTTATTGGTATAATATGCACCGATTCGGTCAAGCAATCAACTACTACCTAAATACTATCATGACAATTCCTTGATCGGAGTAGGCTATCAACAAATTCCATGGACACCTGAAAAGTTTATAGCATTATTGAAATCCTTATGAAACAAGTATGCAAAAAGATTTTTAATAAATAATCATTATATTACAAAAGCTGCTCTTCTTTTTATAATAAGAATGACTTTAACAAAAGATCATGGCTCTATAAGGTGAGGAAAAAGGTGTTGTTGATATACTAACTCATTTCCTTTCCCTTCGAATTCCAAAACGCTAGAGTTGGATTCACCGGATGAACATGTGTTCTTGTACAAATTAGAAGGACCCCAATCTCCTTAAGAGCATCAAAATATCTATACTGGAAGAAACGATGATATCTTTGGTAACTAGAAGCCATTGTCTTTCTTAATCAGTAATATCTTTACGAGTAAAAATGAGAAGTCAAATTTTGAATCAAAAGAAACTATGACTTCAATTAAGTAATCTACTATCAAGTCAAGTAGAGATGCCCTAATGGTGTAGAATTGCTTAAATTCTAATTGAACATTAAGCTCTTTTACCTCTTTCATTAGACTTTCTAGTGCGAATGGAGGATCAACAATATGTTGAATCGCCATAAGAAGATATTTCTTTATTTTTTTTCTTTGTGATGAATAAGTCGAAAGAATCTTTAGAGTCAATCTAAGAAATTAACGCCTTTTTGTATGTCTTATTACTGCCTTTAAGCCAAAAAACTTAATAATATAAGCCTTTTTGATAAATCTTGAACTTTTGAATCTTCGGTTTATGCTCGTTCTTATCATGTTCTATGGTTTCAGTCTCCAATCTAAGGTTCGAAAATACCTCAATATACTTTTTATTCCGATATACCTCTATATTTGATTACATTAGATTTTTAAAGACAAACTTGATATGGCATGATCATAGGATTCATCTTTTATAGTACATGTACTATAGGAGGAAAAACCATGTTACCACTACATGTCAAACGACCTCGAGGAGAAGAGGAAGTCCTTCTTCACCTTCAGTTAAAATGAATTCATAAGATTAACATTCATTCTTGGACATCGATAGGTTAATTTCCAAGTCGAGAATATGTTGCCTGAGTTGGGCAATCTTTGTGGCATATTCCAACTGGTCAAAACTGGTTTTTTGATTATGTGAAGAATCTCACCATCCTTGGAAGATATCTTCTTTTTTGACCTCATCAACTATTTCTTGAGTGGCTTTCATGATAGACTTTAATTGAATATATTTCTCATACCACTTATTAGCTTTAACATTGTCAATAGATGTTAAGCTCAAAGTAGATCGAGTAGAATTTGTTTTCCATGGAAGTCATAAATTTAAATAAGATACTCTCAAGACATTGATTACGGTTGGGATCGCAAGAGATAAGTTCAATTACTTATCCTAAATTAAGAGATAAGTAACAATCAATCTAAAATAAGAACAAAGAAAAACAACAACAAAACACTTTATTAATGATTTGAAGTATAATTATTATCATTACATTCTTACAAAAATAACAATAATAGTAACTACATCTTTCCTTTAGTCTTTGTTAATCCTTGAAAGGGAAGTGCATGTTGGATTCTCTAAAAGTACGAAGAGGAAATGGATAATGTATTGTTAAAAGGAGCTACAATGCTGGGAGGATAATCGACTTGAGGAGACCCTCGATAATCCCATTCTTTAGGAATGGGACTAAGCTCACCGCATAATAGTTTTGCATAGTTAGTTCGAATCTTGTGAAGATATAGGTCTCTTTTGCCTCCTACGAAATTGCAGTTCAAGTTAGGGAATCGAGTGTACATACAATGAAGGTCACAAAGGAAGCAGTATTTTGATGAATGAGTCATTTTAATTGAGCAAGAGTTTTCCTTAAAAGACCTTTTAATATAACCAATTTACTTAGGGTGTCTTTGAAAATAGGAGATAAAGAAGAAATAGAGCCATATTCAAAAACTTGCATATTGTCGATATGACAAAGTCAAAATTCAAAACATGGATTTTACATAAACATGCTATTACAACATCAATTTAAGTACAAAATTAAAACGAGACAATAATGTCATGAAGGCTCATAAAGGATGGACTCTTTATAATATTCGATGATGGATCTGTCCTTATTAAACTTAATCTTTTTTAGAGGAAGGAAATTAATAGTTAAAGGAGCAATGGAGACTCTAGGTTAGTTCCAACATTCTTTGGGGTGTGGATCTGACTCATAATCATCTAAGTATGTCTTATGTATCCATCTAATTAAGCCTCCACAATCATTGCACAAGAAGGAAAAGTCAGTCGTAGAAAACCTGATGTAAACTAGGTAAAGGCATCCCACCAATTTAGATTTATCCCTGATTAACCAGAAGATAGTAGTAAGTTCTTCATTCTCTTTATGAAAGTTCGGTTGGTGAAAATGCGGTTTTCAGATAAGAGACTTAACACATTTGTTCTTAAAGTTCTCAAGGTATTTGAGCATTTTAAAAGTCCCATGTATCTATCGTTTGATTCATTGGGATCCTTCTTCTTCGTCGAGTTTCAAAATTTCCTCACCCTTTAGCATGATTTCTATTTCTTCTTCTATGTTGATTATTGAGTAATATTAAGTTGCAACTATAAGTACGATAAAACTAGAAGATAGAACTCAGGAGACAAAATTACTTATGAAGGAATTATTGAAGCACTCGACATAAAGGGATGGACTCTTTGAATTCTGAAATAATATTGGTAAAGTTTACTTAAGCCAGGAGCCATCGGGCTGCCAAAAAGACACTTTGAGGATGTTGAACAACTGGTGCCATAATCAGTATGGGGAGAATAAGAATCAGCCACGTGATTTGAAACTTGAGGTGCTTTTGATCCACCTTAGTCAGAACCACCATCTCCATCCTTCCTTAGCGAACCATCCTTAGCATAATCGTCAGTGCCGCCATCCCTATTGTCGTCGTCATCAATGTTTTCATTATCAAATTTATCTTTTTCTCCACTCTTTGATTCGCCACCATCTAATGCAAGATCGTCAAAAGTTAGAAGTTTAGTAGGGTCAATAATATCATCATCTTCAAATTCAGAAGTCTCTTGTAATGCAATCAAGGAGGATATCAAACTTTCTTTTGTATTCCACTCCAAAGAAATGAAAAGAAGTTAAGTCAATGTTTAGGCATCGATCAACATTGTCTTTATAAGCGATAAACAAGACAACCGTAGAATTTTGATTCTTAAAGGAAGATATCTTGGCTATGACATCGTCTAGAGTTGCTTTTGACTTCTTAAATGAAAGGTGTATTTTACCAAATTTTCAAAAACTAAGACTTTATCTAAAGCTTCTTTTGTTTCTTCATGACTCAAGGAAAGCTCTTTCTCCAAAGTATTTAATTTTTCTTCCAAATCATAACTTTTATTCTTCTCCAAATTGAATAAAGTTGTGATTCGGTTGTTTTAAAGAAATAAAGAACAATTGTTGGATTAGAGATTCTAAACTTCTTTCTTAAGAGTCTTCAGCTTCTTGGATAGCAATGAGTTTGTTTCTTGCAATGATGACATATCCTAAAAGGAAGACAAAGAGGATTGCTATAGGAAAAAGTAGATGCTTTCCAATCTGAAAAGAATCTTAAATGTTAGAACTAAATTGGTTGGACAATTTAATGCATAAGAAAAATAGGGTACATATTAAGATAAGTTGCTATAGAAGAGAAGCCTCGGTTGGATCCAAAGAAGCAACAAAAGGAGATTGGAGGATTAGCATTAACAAATCCTCAAAACTTAAGGGGTGATAATGTCTTGTACCTGGGACTGAAGGAGGAACATCTTGTATAAAGGGCGAGTCAAGTTTCAGGTCATGACAAAGAAAAGATAAAGCATTCCTTAGTTACGAACTTGTGATTCCAACAGTCGGAATCTAAGCAAGCAATGGAGAAGAAGTAGTGACAACATCAGAGGTAGGAACCAAGGGCAACATTAGAGCAGGATCGACATTCTTGGATTTCTTATATGCAGGTTCAGAAGACGCATGCATATCATTGGATTCCTTTCATTTCCTAGTTTTGGCCAATGAAAAGATGCCCCCGCTGCAAAAGTTAAAGAAGATGAGATGACTTTAGAAGTGTGAGGAAGATATGGTTTTCCAGCAACTTTTAGAGAGATGGAAAATTCAAGGGATTCTTATCCGACGATAAGGAAGCTGAGTCGACCAAGCGCACATCTAAAACATAAAAAACCTAGGTGGATGATAAAAAAATCGTCATTTCCATTGCCTAAAAAGAAGAAGAATGGGACCAAGGGAGTATCTAGGACTATTAGTGGTTGAAAGATAGATTAGAGAGTGTAGTGGAAACTTCTAATTTGGTGGCAATAAGAGTTGAAGAACCATATACGTTCCATTTAATTATGGGAGGCACACCCAAAATTCGGTAGAGTGGTTAAATCAAAGAATACATCCTCAGTCTCTATTCTGTAAGAAGCCTCAGTCGACTTCTTGACTACTTAGTGGCATCTCCAAGATGATAAATTTTTACTATAACCTTGGGATCCATTCCTTTTGAGGCAGAAGCCAAAGTAATAAAAAAGTTATAGCAATAAGTATTCATGTAAAATGGTGATAAATAACCTAAAATATTGTAAGACCAAGCGATGTACCAGGGACAGAGAATTTTTTGGGGAAAGGCATTGAATTAATGGCTCCAGTGCCTTGACTTGTTAATTGAATCAGAAATCAACCCATTATCGGTAGGGCAGAAGTAATATATAGTGCCTTCAGGCTAATGTTTAACTTTTTAAAGAGTGAGGAGAAAACACAGGATGGAAGGAGTCAAATCCTCTAAATTGAGCTCTTTGAATAGCACGAATAAAAAATGAATGTAATGTAAGAGTTCGGGTTAAGCTAAGTTTGAGTAATCTCGAGGAAAGACAGGATTTTAGTAATAAGGTGCGATCACCCTAATTTTGACTAACATTATTTCAGACATTTAATTAAATAACTTAAATGAAATAATGCAAATGGTTAAGGGATTGAGATTTGTTTAATTATATGGTAGTTGTGCCTTAAGAATGAATGAACAAACGAAAATTTAAAATGAAGAAAGTAAAGGTAATAAGATAAGGGAAAAATTGGAATATGTTATATATTTATACCTAAAACCCTTATTCAAATTTCATCCACCACATTCACAAACAAATCTAAACCTAGAGTTTGGCCGGCAACCATTAGAAGTAATCTAAAAGAAGATAAGCAAGGATTTATGTAGAAAGCTTAATCAAATCAATTCAAGAGGAAATCTCAACTTTCTATACAATTAAGCTAAAGTGAATAATGGATTACATCTCACCTATTTTCTTTCGGTTTTTGGATAAGGACCTATTTATTTTGCAAGAAAAATGCCATGTTTTGATGTTTAAATGGTTATATAAGCTTGTTGATGATTTATGTTGTTTCGTATTGGTTTTACGACAAGTTTTGATTTGAAAAACCTATCAAATGACACCAAAGTGGCTTTGCACTTTTGATATGAGATCAGAAACATTATTTTAAAGATGGATTTCAAGTTTCATAATATTATAAATTGTTGTGGATTTATTATGAATTTTCTAGTAAAGAAAATGGTTAAATTGGATTTAAATTATTTACGGCTATTATATGGTAGCCTTGGGTCAGAAATTTAAGTATGTTAAAAAACATATTAAAATTGATTTATGGGAATTTTTGATGAATTTTCCAAAGTATTTTATTAAAGAGATAAAATTATTTGAGATATGGGATTTAAATGTTTTATATATTTATAAAAGGAGAAGGGGCAATTTGCTAAACATTTTAAATTGCTAATTACTTAATTTGGCAACACTTTTAGAGAAGATTTTGAAAAAAAATTGGCAACCAGTTAAATGTCGACAAATAAGGCAAGTTAGTTGGAAAGGTATTACTTTAAAACGATAAAACTCGGTTTTGTAATGGTTTATTACTTTGCCACTTATGCAATCACCTTTCGACCCTATACATCCACCTCCAATCAAGTCAAAACCAATACACTTGGTATCAATGCACTGGTACATATTGGATTGGAGTTAAGCATGAGGTATAGAGTCGAAATATGTTTTCGAAGGGGTAGAAGTAGCTATTTTAAAGTTGGAACTATTTTGGTTATAAATAAGACTTTCGGAGGGGTTGGTGCTTTTGACTTAACCAACTTTCTTTTATTTATATAAAAAAAGGTCTTTCAAATATGTTACCACCTTTTGCTTTAAAAATGAGCTTTTAAAGCGGGTCAAAACTCCTGCTATGGCATTCAACCTTTCGAATTAATGCCTTCAAAAGGGTTCTTTTTCCTTAAACTTTGAAGCTACTTCTCCATGCTTTTAGAAGGGTTGGATTCGAAACCATCCATTTTATTTTACTTAGGAATAATGCTTTTGAAAGAGTTGCTTTCGCCACAGTTCTTTTAAGATCCTTAGATACATTGAAAGTTAAACCCAAAGGTTTCAAAAGGAATAGTTTTAAATGGTTTCAAAGCTATGTTCCATAAGATTTTACTTGAACCAAATTCTTTCAAAAGTTTTTTTTTGCAAGGAGTTTTAATACTTTCGAAAGGTATATAATGTAGGTTTCGAAGGGGAGGTGCCCCAATGTTTTCGAAAGGTTTACTTGAGTCTTTAAATGGAAGGTTTATAATACTTTTGAAAGGCAAGGTTTAAAGGGGTTTTGGAAAAGAGGATGTCTAAAGTTTTATAAAGCTTTCGAAGGGTATCTTTAATAACATCGAAAGGTTTGTTTTGGCCTTTCGGCCTAATGTTTCAAGGCATAGTATTTAACTTATTTTGAAGGGGTACTTTCAATGGATTCGAAAGGTATCGTTTAAAGTTTCTAAGCAAAGGTTTCGAATAGTTTACTTTGGCTTTATGGCCTAAGGTCTATTAAGTTAAAAGGGTTTTTAACTTACTTTGGAGGGATAAAAAATCCCATTATATTTCATCAACATGGTTTTGTGTATCATGGAAAAGATATATAAGTAAAGAAAAGAGTATATTTTCCTTGTTTAAGTATGATTTAAAGAGTTAAATCAATTTAAAAGAAATGTTTTCGAGGAAAATTTTATAGGGTAGTTAACCCTAAGTAAATAACTCAGATATCAGATACCAAATGTGACTGGTATAAGGCCACACCCTATACTTTAGCCAATAAATCCATAGCTAATATAATTCCAAAAATTCCAGTGTGTAGGGCTTTGTCATAGGGAAGACTAAAATGATGTTACGCACAAAAGGAAATATACAGAGAGAAGATAGGTTATTTGTGAGCGCGCAAAACCATTAGGTTCAGTTGACCCTAGAAGAAGATAGTTAAGGGAAGATAACCCAGAAGTATGTCTAACAAATGTTAGATAATTGAGTATGTCTGGTAGGATCGAGTCAGCCAATGGTTAATAGTTAGCCAAACAAAACTATAGTTTGGAACTATAGCACATTGATTACTTGATTTATGTACATATATGATATTGCTATTATTACTTTAATCAGTTTGATTGTAGGATTCCGATTTGCAAAAGATATGTTCGGAAAAGGATATTAGTCGGAGGAAACCTGTTCCGCTAAGCAGCGTGGTCTCGCTTAATATTAGTAAACCGAGATGTAATAGTATTATTCACACCAGGATTTATGTCTGACTAAAAATTTATTTTTCCCCTTAAGCTCTCGGTTGCTCAAAATTTAATTAGAGCAGACTGAGAGTTAATGTATTTAAGGTTTAGTAGGTTGGACGAAAAGCTTCCGAGGACATGCAGGAGGCAAATCTAACTATATAGAAGCTATTTAGATTTATTTCCTTTGTGATGTATTAAGCTGATATGTCTATTAAGTACACTAATCATCCAAGGGGGCATCTTACTATGTCTCTCTTGGCATAATTTATAACAATTATATTTGACCAATACTTGGGAATCGTTTGAGATTACATATCTCAATATGAAATGTTGATTTGAAATGTAATCTGAAAAGTTACTTTAATTCTGTGTTGATTTTATTTCATATTCATATGCTTATGATATTATTGATACCACTAACATTACCGTATTTTGTCACTGGAATTTAATACTATAGATGACTGCAGTATCTGTAACGCTTAGCTTCGGGCCTGGAGATAGGGAATGTTACATAAGATCATTGAAAGTTAGGCAGAAAAAGTGCCAGCTATGCATGGGAGTGAAAGATAAGAATCCATTGGGAGGAGTTTCGATCCTATTAAAAAGACTAGGTACCCTAGTTTCAATTCCATAAATTCCAATATGTTGCTATAAATAGTCAATATCCTCCTACCTTAAGAAGTAAGATTGGCAATTAGTGTAAAATTTCTCTTCAGATGATTTCTTATGCTTAGGAATACTTAGTGATCCTTTAGAACTTTCTTTCTTACTTTCAGCCATAGTACCTACACCATTTAAACCAAACATATAGGTTGATAAAATCTTAATTAGAAAAAGAAAAACTCAAACATAAATTGCTCCAACAATAAATAACCAAATGAATTTCGAACATTGTAAAACTAGTATATTTTTACTTAATAAGACAATAAAGAAATAAATAAAGCTATTATATATCAAACAAAAAAGTTATATTTTCAAATTTTAGAAAATAAAAAACAATAATAAATGGTAAGGTTGTCACATATTAAGCTATCACAAGTTGAATAAAGTAAGAAAAATTTGTTGTCGTAAATGGAGCTATCGCATGAAGAATAGATGGAATAAGGTGGGTTGTCAAATAATAAGTTGTCGCATGTTAAATAAGTAAAATAAGGCAGGTTGCCGCAAATTGGATTGTCGCAAGTTGAATAAGTTAAACGAAATAAGCTATAGTGTACCGAGTTGTCGCATGTTGAATAAGTAAACTAAGGTGGGTTATCGTGAACGGAGTTGTCACAAGTTGAATAAGGTAAACAAAATGAGTTGTCATATATTAAGCTGTCACACGTTAAATAAGCAAAGTACAGTGGGCTGTCACATATTAAGCTATTTCAAGTTAAATAAGGTAAGCAAAGTGAGTTATCATGTATTGAGCTATCGCATGTTGAATAAGCAAAATGAGGCATGTTGAGGTGAGTTGTTGCTTAGATAACAAATATGTTAACATTTAATAACATGTTGTCGCTTGAAGTAATCACATATCGAGGCAGCAAGAATAAGGCGAACACATATCAAGCTGCAAAAACTAAAACCCACTGACAAAATAAGTAATTTTTGGCAAAGGTAATGAAGATCAAAGCGGGAATTATGTAGAAACCCAACTAGATAAAAATGATCATAATTAATAATCTAGAAATTAGGATCTAGAATCAAAACATCATGATAGTAAATAAGAATCGAAGTAATTAAAGCAAGAAACTAAACCCAGAGAAAATTTTCTATTGAGAATTGAAGATTTCGAGAAAATTCAATGGTGGTTTGAGATCAAGAATTTAGAGAATTTAATAAAAGAGGCGAGGAAGAGAAGAACAATTTAAAAAAGAGGGAAGTGAGCAATCTAATTGTTGGATCAAAAAAGCAGGAAAAATACGATCAAGATAAGAAGCTTTGAGAATATGAAAGGTTTAAATCTAGAAGAGGTTAAAAAGGAATGAAATTATTTATACTAAAGTATAAAACGTTTTAAAAAAATGGGAGGTTGTAAATGTTGTACCCAAAAACTTAACTTATCGTATGTTGAGGAAAGCTGTCATAAGTTGATCGTAGAAGGATCTATCCTATATTGAGATTAAAGGAAAGCTATCACAAAAATGAACACAATAGTAGTTATAGAAAACTTAAATCAAATAAGCTATTGCAAGTAGATGATAAATGCAGATGTCACAAGTTAAAGACAGAAACAAGCTATTCCAGAATTGATTTTATGAAGCAATCGAAAGATAATACAGACAAAGCTGATATATAATAAGAGAAAAAGTAAAGCTGTCGATGGTTGATGTCTCCAAATTCATCGCACATTGAGTAGTTAAGCTTTCGATAGTTGACGTTCCTAAGCTACTGCATGAAGATTAGATTAACTATCAAGGCTTAATGTTTCTAAGCTTTCACATGTTGGTTAGATGAGCTACCGAAGGTTGATGTATTTTAGCTATCATATGGTAATTGAATGAGTTATCGAAGGTTGATGCTTTTGAGCTATCACATGTTTATTGGATTACGGGTATCAAAGGTTGAAGCTTCTAAGCGATTGCATGTTGATTGGATGAGCTATCGATGGTTAAAACTTCTAAGAAATTGTGCGGTGATTGAATGAGCTTTAGAAGGTTGTTGCTTCTAAATTATCGCATGTTAATTGGATGAGCAATTGAAGGTTGAAGCTTCTAAGCTAGTGCATGGTTATTGGATGAGCTATCGAAGGTTGACGCTTCTGAACTATCGCATATTGTTTAATTTATATTAAAGTAGCATCCATCTAGCCACATGGCATTCTCTGATTGGGTTCGTAGTGCCACATCATCATGAAGCAAGAGAAGAGTTGTGCCATATGTCATTTCAAACATGTGTCAAGCCAGCAAATCATAACCGTCCACTTCCAACAAGTGACATTTGTCATGAATTCAAAGGTCCAACTATTCTATAAATAGTCATTAACCCTTACTAGAAAGAGAAGGGTTATCATTATTTTTATTTTTATCATCATCATCATCATCATCATTTATTGATAATTGACACTATTTATATTGTTATGTGTATGACAGACCTTGGAATGTGTATTTTATACTTCTGATCGCATTGTTGTGTGCTAGCTCAATCTTATTTGATGTGTTCTGTACTTTAATAATGATATATTTTGATGATGATTATAGTATGAGTGGTTCACCTATTTGATATTGTTTATATAGTTTATTATTTGATATAATTTTATGTAGGTGGTGACATTTTGTGCATAGTCTTACGACGATTGATATTTTGTGACACTTTGAGGCAATTTATAATATTCTTATCACATCATGCATATGCCATGATATATATGTATATAGACATATCTATGCAATTAAAGCGCTTAGCGATTCCAGAGTGATGGAGGTGCAAAAAGTTGTAGCATAGACAAAGCGAGGATATAGCAAGAAATAATGGAGGTGAAAAAAGCTTCATTTGATAAAAAACCAAATATTTAAAGTTGATCTATTCTCATTCACAAATAATTTATGTATGAAAAGGAAATATGATTTAATCTTATATAATTGGAGTGAAGAATATCATGATTTATGTATACTAGATCAGGTGACTACAATAGATTTCCAACTTATACTGAGCACTTATGCCTTAAAATTAGGTCTTTACCCTAACTTTGTTGATTTGTTTTAAAAGAGAACTAGTCAAAACAACCTTTGTATATTAATGTTCCTAAAATGGATGCTAAAATGCCTTAATTTAGCAGGTATAATGCAAAGCAGTGGGGCTTAAAGCGGATCTACTGTATAATAGCGCTAAATTAAAATAGCGTAGCGGTCGAAGAGCACTAAGCGTTACAGCGGGGATTTGCGAGGCATTAACTGCACAAATATATACGCACGCACATAGATATGTATATGTATATGTATATGTATATGTATATGTATATGTATATGTACATATGTATATGTATATGTATATGTATATGTATATTGACATGTACATTTAGACATAGTCTGATCCATGTGTTATTTATGTAACACTCGAGTCAGTATGAGACATTTCGTGTTCAAGGACGAAGAGACTAGTTTATGTTTTCCGGGCGTAGTGGAGATTAGTTATAGTATTGCCATGTAACATTATTTATTGTGTTATCCGATGTATGTATTTCATGTTGTTGTATATCCGACATACTTTATATATTATTTTCAGATAGCGGGCATGAGATATTTTGCATTCACACCATCTTTTATATATTTCATATTATATTTTATCCTCGCGTTGATGACTCTGTGATCTCTCTATCATTTATTGAATACTGTGTATTTTTGTATCCTAGAAACACATGTGTTTATTACTATGCTGATACCAAGTACATATTGGCAAGTATGATTCGATTTTGAAATACATACCAGTGTTATCCCAAGAGAATATTCATTTGTGACCGCCCAATACCACCTTATTTTTCCTATTACCAGACAACATTACATAATGATTAACTTTGGTAGTATGGGTATATATGTGAGGTGTTTCATTTGGTACCAGATCAGGTCAAGAACAATACATTATATATATGAGACATGAGTCATGGTCTTAGATGAGACCTAGAGTCCTTGTCTCTTTGAGTGTGTCAGGTAGTTACCTTATATAATAAGGGATAGTATGTATATGTGATGATTACTGGAGTAATCATCCAAGGATGTATTTGTTATCTCTTTTACGTACATAATATATCTACTTATAACTCATTTGAAAATAAATTTCTATATGAGAAGTATAATGGTTATTGAGGTAGTAAGTTTCGAAGAAGTCGGTCCGATTAACAACATCGACATTGATGTTAAATATTAGATCTTTGGATGACTTGGAATTGAATTATTGTATTCTGATCCTTAATTGTTTAGAGTGCACAACAAAAGTAGATGAATTGTTTTCCACTGAATGCATTGACTATTCCTTTCATATGTTTTCTTGATTGGTTGATGCTTGTTTGTATTGAATTTGTAATTATTGTTAGGAACAATTTTGAATAGGAATTATTACTTGTAGGTTAGGAGCCAATTCGAATATTGTGGAAACTTGCGGCATCTTCAGTAGTAAAGTTACTGCTAGTGCATTTGAGAAATGTATGTGGTATAAGATAATATATTATTTATATACGTTAACTAAAAGAATTTTGAAATGAATTTAAATTTGATGTTTGCTTCATGATGTGTGATGTTTGAACTATTAAAAGTGATTTATTGTTTTAATGTATGTTTAGAAAGTATTTGTAAATGTTTCAATGTAAGCAAGCATATGTTTTAGTTAAGAATCTTTTGATTTATATGTATATAGTGTATCGGATAATGTTTTATAAAACCAAGTAAATGCTTTAAATTAGAAATTTTTTTGGCAAAGTATATGTATATAAATGTGGCGTTTACTTATGTTTTGAGATAAAAGAAAATAATGGTTTTTGCCGGATGAAATTTTTTGTTCATTTGTTCATTGAGTGGTTTATTGATTTCGGTCGATGTGTTTGGCCAATTTTACTGATATAGGTTCCTAAACGCTAGGATGAGACATTTATACACAACGTTTTGTAAATATTTCAACATTTTGAACAATTGAAAATGTTTTGGAAAGATTAGAATGCTCCAAAAGGATTAAATATTTGGTATAATGTTGAAAGAAATGTTTAAAATGGTAATATAATGTTTTAAAAGGTGTTGCAAAATGTATTTTGAAAATTAAATAGTTTTTATGAGCAAAGTTAAATTGTTTGAAAGATGTGAATGTTTCAAAGATATAAAGTAGAATTTTAAAAGAAATATTATGAGCTATATTTTGAATGAAAAAATTATATAGTATTTTGATAAATCAGATAGAGTATTTTGAGAAAAATGTTTATTATTTGGAAAAAATATTATTTGGAAAGATATTCGGTAAATATTTTGAGATGAGAAACTATTAATTATTTTTATATAGTAATGAGTTGTTTTGAAACGATAAAGTTGTTATATAATTATATATACTTTAAGCGATGATTGCCACCAATTGATATTTATGCTCAATAGAAATAAATGGTGGGGCAGTGTCATTATGTTTAATGGTATTTGTGTGTGTGTAGACACACACACAGATATATTTATGTATGTATGTATGGTGTATGTTGAAACAAATAATGTGCGAATTTTTTTGGACGTTTGTATGTGACTTGATATAGTTTTCATGGATGTTAAGAATTGATTTTTAATAACGTACAGCGAGGAACATATGTGTGTTTTTGATTAAAAAGAAAGCTAAAATAAATAATTCAATTGCAATTAGAATAGATTATTGATTTTGAATACTTTGATTTTGTGTACAAGAAATATTCCAGTAAAGTATAATTTCATGAATTGAATGCTTTGGGATTTTAATTAAAAAACAAAGGAATTGTATATTATTACATTGACAAGTGTTTGTAAATATTTTCATCAAGGCAATTTAAAGATGTGATTTGTTAGAATGAATTTTACAAAATGATTATTTTGATATAAACAGATATTATGAATTTAAAATGATGTTTGGATTGGTGAAATGTTTATAATGAAGAGTAGAGAATCTATTTGCGCAGAAAAGAAAATCTTTATGAAATAATTTTGTGAAGTGTTAATGAATGAATTCGCTAACTCCAAAAGTGATTAATAGAGCTAATCGATGAAAGGCCTTGTTAAGGCTTGTTGAAGTCATCGATTCGAAAGGAGTTTCCATAGTATTCCTTGATGTCGTAGTCGTGGTCGACGTCATATAAGCTTAGGTAAGTTTGAAGTCAAAGACAAATGTCAAATGTGTTGTCAAGGTTAAAATCCGAAGTCCAATATGCTATGCAAAAACTAATTCGAAGTCACATATGCTTGTGTAGGTATTAGTTTGATGTAATTCGAACAATTAATATGTGAAGTCAATTGATCATTCAAGTCTCAAGTTCAAGGCAATTCAATATGATATTCTATGCACTTATTTAATTTCCAAATCCTTTTGTGTACAAGGTTCAAATATTACAATGGACTCTTTTCCAAATTAATTTAGGGTTTACAAATTTGAAAAGGTAAGAAATGAGACATGAGAATTTTTCCAACAAAATGATATCTCTAGGGTCGTATTTATAGAGGTGAGCAGACCCTACTCTGCCTCTTATACCTTCAGGTGGGTCAACATCGATAATTGCCCGACTATAACCTCTTCGTTGAATAGACTTAATGTAATGCAGCATCAAATATTGGTAAGGGGCAGTATCATCACTAGGTAGTGCTATGTTGGAGTGTCTTCGACATGATCGAGCATCGGCTTTGGCATGCTTTATGATTGGCTTCGGCAATGGGGTCAACAATGACTTCGATGATCTTGATGAAGCTATGTGCTAGGTCTTCGCTCTACTCTTCTAGTGAGGATATGCAGCAACTTCAAGTTGCGGCTTTCATCATGATGGATAGTGTCCTTTAAGAGTGGGTGATAACTTTGAAGTTGGTATTTGTAAAGTAATATCATTGCCTTTATGGACATAGATGATGTTCAACATCGACACCGCTTGTGTGGATTATGAAGCATCTTCGTTGTGCTACATATGGATGATGTGCGGAGTGATTACTAATGAACTAGGGCACAACTTTGTGTTCCTTTAACATCATCGCAGAACAACCCTTGGCGTCACTGTGGAACATCCACTTTGAAGTGCTTGCAAGGTGTAGTTCTGATAGGGCTTCATACTAATGAAATATGCCATGATCACTTCGCCATTCTTTGGTTGCTTACGAAGTGAGTTGTACTTGGCCTCATCGCTTATTTAGTCACGTGCGACACTATGATACTCTATTATGGCTTAAGTGTGGTATCCTACTTCTTATACATTGATCCATAAGTGTTCCACTGGCTAAATGTCTCGGATGCTTGGTGCAAAGTCATGGCACATCGAACTCCTTCGACAAAAATTATAGTAGTAATATAAAGTATTTTGAAGATTACGAAATTTATAATATTTAATGAAGATATTTATTAGAGGGATTGTTTTGGTAAGAAATTTAGTTTCTAATTTTTAAGTGGTAAATATTGTAAATATGTTTAAAATCTTCTGTAGTAATTATATTTGAAATTTTTCGATAGATAGTTAAATATTTAAACACATTGAAATTTTAGTATTTTGAACTTTTGAAGGTGTTTATTTGAAAAAGGAATGTAAGTATTTGTGTATATTAGTTTTCAAATGATAAATATAAGATATTTAAAGTAAGAGTAAAAGGTAGTATTATGAATTTGAAGAACAATTTATAGTATTAATGTATATTAACAATGTTTATTTGAAAAGTGCAGAATATACAAAAGTTTGTAAAATGAATTTTTAAAAGAAACGGTTGGATACATGTTGATCCTTACTCAATTTTAAGATTTCAAAATAAGATGTTGATTTTGAGGAGTAAATTATAAGTTGATATTTTGACATTTTGAAAATAAATGAAGTGCTTGATATTGTAAATACAAAAGAATTTGTTTAACAATCAATATGGTGATTTTATGGTATTTTGCGTGTTGTGGTGTTTGGGAATACTTCGTGATATAGAGTTTACTCCGAAGTTTCTTGGTAATTTTGTCATATGAAAATATTCAGATTGTCTTTTTAAGTATTGTAATCTTCCAATTGAGTTTGTTCAAACTCATAGTCCATGATAATAGGCACTGGGTAAGTAAGATAAATTTGAATCTTGTGGTAGGCCACCGATAAAAGGGTCTAAACATTGATTCGAGTTGCTCTATGTAATGGGACAAGGCAGATCACAATACGTGCTAACCTGAAATAGTAAAGATAGAGCATTACGTAATTTGTTGTAATGATTGGTTGTTTGTCATTTGAGTATAAATTGTAATTAGTGCAGTTAAGCTATAATTTATAAGCTTAGTTATAGATTCCCCTAAGGAGAAATTGTGAGGACGCAATTTTCTTAAGGGGGGCCTATGTGACAACGTGGTTTTGTGAAGTAGTCAATTAAATTAATCACAGTGATTTAATTAATTAAAATATATTTTTGGAGATTACAACGTAGATAATTTTGGAATTGTTTAAAATATTGGAATTTGATGATAAAATGTTTATTGTTGAAATTTAATTTTTTGGTGAAGAATTATTTAAAAGGATCATGGAATAAATTATTTAAGAAATTAAATGTTTTAAAGTGTGAATTTTTAATAAAAGGAATTTAATAATTTAATTTACTATTGATAATACTTTTGAGTTTAGAATCATTTTAAATTAATTAAAGGAGATCGAATAATTTTTATGAAGTTTGATCATAATACTAAATGAGATTGGAAATACATTTCAAAAATTATTTAAATAAGGAGTTTGGGAATTTATTTAAAAAATGGGTTAAAAACATAATTAAGGAATATTCAAATTAAAATAAGACAAAATATAGAAATAATATTTTATAAAATCATATAATGGATGAATAATAGGTATTTGAGTGAGTAATAATTTTTAAGTGGAAAAGTAAAGTTATTGAGATAATAAATAAATTTTTACTATAAAAGGCCAAATATGGTAATTTTGGAATAATTAATTAGAATAAAAGAATTTATGGAAAATAAATTCTATAAAATTTCGTAATGATGTGCAATCACTTGAGTAATAAAAATATGATTTTTATTTTGAAGTTTGACATTGGTTGTTATTAAGTAAAATTAGTAGAATGGAAAATAAGAGAAGGGAAGAAAATGAAAATGAGTTAAATAATTATGTAAGGCCCAATTTACTAGGCCAAAATTCTTTACTTCATGGATTCTAAATCAAAACTATAAACAGTCTAGAAAACACTCTATTTCATTCACAAATAATTCACATATGCCTCCCTTTCATCATTCTCACTTCTTACTTCATAAAACAAATATTATGAAAACTCTCCCTCCTTCAAAAATCAAAATAAATTCATATAAATTCTTAAATTAATATATATGCGTCCCAGCATTATACTACACCATTAGTAATGAAGAAGTTAGTATTTTGGCCAGGTTGCTTTATGGAAATTTTCAAGTTACCGGAAAAGTGGAAGAAAAAGGCAAATTTGGCAAGCTATGTCCAAGGTGATTAATAACACTCACAACTTTATGTCTAAATCAATATGCAAGTTTTGAACTAATGATTGTTGAATTTGTATTATTTTCTATTCTAGAATATATTTGTCATGATTATGCTTTGATTGAAATTGATGGAGTTGTTTTGGATAATTGAAGTGTTGTGATGAAGCTAGAGAAGAATTTGGCTTGGGTAGAGGAGGAATTGTAACAACCCGTATTTTACATATCAGATGATCATTAAAATAATTTCCATATGAGGTCTTATGACTCTAAAACATTGGAAAATGACTACTAGGGACGTTTTCCTCCTTTAGAATTTTATCAAACATTTCAGACCTAGAATTTTTATAAGGACCATAACTTTTGATAGGGATTTAATTAAGATTTGAAACCACTTCCATTAGATTAGTGTTATGGTTTCTTATTTCATAAAGTGGTCATAATACGAAAAAAGACTCGCCGTTTAGGAGGTATAACCATTTAAAAATCTATTTAATGTTAGACAGATTAGTGGGCAATTAAACTAAGCCCATACTAAGTCCTACTAATGAATTTCAAGAGTTGTTCCCAATTGGTGGGATGGGATAGAATTAGATCATTTCCCACTTTTCCAAAATAATTCCAAACGATCATTAAACTTAATTCATCGAAAAGCTCATATTTTCCTTACTAATCTTAGCCAAATCAATCATTACAAGGATATTTAGCAAAGAAGATCATAGAGTCATCATCTTGGTGCTAGAAAGTTCTTGATCATGGCTGTTTATATTAGATTTGGGGATCTAAAGTGTTGTTTTAGGTATAGGTTAGTGATTCTTGATCTCTCGTTATTCTATGCTGGTCTAAATCATTAAAAATGATGTTTTTGATATGATTTTAATGTTAAAACAATTTTAAACTAAAATTAAACATTTAATGATGTTAATGGCCGAAATTAACATGAATGGATTTGAATTTAAATGACTTTCGAATGGTCATGCAACTCCTTTTGATCATATTATCATGCCACTATAAAGATTAGATCTAAACTAAGATTTATATGTTAATTGTGTTTGGATTACTTGTATATGTTTGATGATTTCTTATAAATGTTATGTATGCTTGAATGAATTATTTTGATATGGTTTACTAGCCTTTTAGTGAAGTTTGGAAAGTGATTGTAGATTTTGGGAAAAACGAGGGAAAAAGTGAATGAAATTGTATGAAACTTGGAGGATGGGCTTTGGAGGAGGTGAGGAGCCCAAAGTTTTGATCATAGGTCATTTGTAGTTAGTTTGGGATGTCGGTGACGAGATGAATTTCAGTTCGGTGGAGTAAGTACCAGGTTTTGTCGGTGATTGGAGAATTCTTCAGGCAATGGCTATGGAACTTCGGGGCAAACATTGTGACATAGTTAGGAAGGAACTCCAGAAGCTAAAGTTAGAAAATCGGTCAGGTATGTAATTCGATACCGACCACTTCTAGTTGGTTCTGAGCCCTTTTAGGGCATATGGATGGATCTTGGAGCTTAGGAGCTTTGAAATGAAGCAAGAGGGCTCTAAGCATGCCAAGAAAGAAGGTTTAAGGAGGAAAATACTTAGCCACATCTTGGCTATGTATTTTTCAGAGAATTCATATTGGTACAAACCTCTAGTGGTAGGTGCCAACATGAATTTAAGGAGGCATGGTTCGTGGAATGTCCAAAGGGGAATGCAGGGACTCTACATGTCATGCTGAAGGTGTTTGTTTGTTCACTTGGAGTTTGATGGCAATGTAGTAGCACGATGATTGCTTCAGGACTTCCACGATGGTAACTTGACTGTGAATGGAGTTAGATTCCAATGATGACATCTCGATGGTTGAAAGGATCGTGAGAATAGTTATCGATAATGGGTAGGTTTTAAGAAGGGTGACCCGTAGATAAATTGTTGAATGGTTCTATCATGGAATGAAAATATTAAATGGTTCCTTGAGGATAACGGAGACTAGATGGTGCATGGAAAGGGCTTGGACACACATGCTAAGGGATCGTCGATACTCGAAGTGTTATCTGTTATACTCGAAAGCAGGGGTATAATGCGGATGCCCATTGGGTAATTGGAATGGCTACCTGGGTCGGTGGAATGGATCTATATGCCCTTGACTGATGGGATGGGCCAAGTGTCAGATTCGAGTGGCCAGCAAGTACACTGAAAACCGAGATTTTCCATTAATCCCTAGCAGAATAATGTTCATTCGAGTCATCATGTATCCAAGGCACATTGAGTGATTGTAAGGATTGTTTGATGGATGCTATGTTGTTTTGGTTCTTTTCTCCTACAGTATACCACTCTAAGGATGTCACTTAAGATTGATATTGTGGATAGAGATACCTAGACACTCTTCATTGTACTTATGTTGCAGTGCGCCTTTATAACATCATAGAGTACCATAGTATGTCCATTATGTTCTAACCCTTTGGTTGTAGGGACATGACATGTATGGTTCATATACCCTTGTTCCTTACTATATCGACTTGTATAGTATTTTGAAATTTCTTATCACTTATACAAGTACTGTTGTCTGATTCGAGGTTTAATACTTTGTGTCTTATTATCTTGAGTACTCTTAAATGAGTAGACTAGATAAGAGGTCTAGGTGATATACGGTGGCTGTGCAAAGGATGAGATGTATGGATACCCTATTTCATATTTCGCTGTGCAACACTATTGAGCCAACAAGTGTTTGCTTTACTATTGAGACATTTTTATCTGTGTTTATTGCCACTTGTACAAACTATATTACGATGTTGTATAACTCTGTGGATCCATGCTTTGATATTTGGTTCACTTAGTCATTACTTTCTCACTTGTTTTATGTCTATGATGTATATTATATTTTATTCGATGCGCTGTGAGATGTACAATAGGTTCTATGATGTTTTATTTCTTTTCAACCCTTGAAAATTATCCTACATCGCCCAGGTGTCGCAGCACTATTTAGTTATTGGGTGAAGGAGTTATAGGGCGGTAATCACATTTGGTATCAAAGCTTAGGGTACGTGGTTAAATTAAGTTAATACAATGGTGTAGTAAAGATAGGAAAGGATTTATCACTCTAGACTGGATTGAGAGTGTGTATATATACGAGGGAGAGCTTACTTGTTATATATTTTGGTTTTCAAAACTATATAGTAGTATATAGTATATAAATTGCATTCACACATGAGTACCGTTGATGCACTTTTCTTTATAAGAGACAGATCATTCTTGTTAAAGATCAAGAATGGGCCGAGATACAAGAAACACAGTGAAGAACTCCTTCTCTAAAGTTGAGGAAGGAGCGGGTTCGAGGGCCGCTAACCCTGACTTGCAAGGGTTGTTGAACACGATGATGGCGAACATGCTACAAAATGCCCAAGCGTCTTCTTCGAATATTGTTGTAGGTGGTGGTTCTTAAGTGCAGGCGTCCATAGTCAATTTCACTAAGTTGAATAAGGATTTTTCCAATTTTGATGGCAAACCATTCCAAAGAACGAAATCGGCTGTAATAGTTCAGGATTGGTTGAACATTTGCAAGTGGATTTTAGATGAACTTGAATTGGATAATGTATTGTAGAGGAGATTGGTCTCCCGGCAGCTTCAAGTAAGTACTATGAACTAGTGGAACACTATTACAGTTCCTACTCTCGAGGATCGGTTTACTTGGGACCAATTGAAAATCCTATTTGCAAAGTTCACTTCGGCAGCACAAAAGTCGCTACTATTCAAGAAATTTGTTGATTTGAAGTAGGGAGACATTTTTGTCGCTGAGTATGCTACTGAGTTTTATGCCTTGTCAAAATATTAGAATGTCTTTCATTTACAATACTCGACTAAGGAAGAATGAGAATTTCCTTATGGGCTTGGAGGACTATTTGAGGGAGAAGCTAGTGAGTCACATAGATGAACCATTTGAGAGACTAGTCGAAAAATACCTTCGTCAGGAGAGTTTGTACCCCAAGTCCAAATCAGCTGTTATGGTAAGAAGAAATCGAATGGTAAGAGGAAGCAGTTTTAAGGAAAAAATGCTCAGAAAAAGCGAACTAGGATCCTGTCTATTATGGCCGTAAAGATAAGGGCCACCTGATTAGTATAGCGACCCGTAATTTCTCTACTTCGAAAATAAAAGATTTTCTTTGTTTTAAATTTAAAAAGGTTTAAAACTTAAATAAATAATTTATGTATAATAGATAATAATATAGAAATTATTTTTTCTTATAGTTGATTATTTAAAAGTATAAATTTAGATTTTAGAACAAGTCAATAAAAGTTAAGTTTTGTTTAAAATAAATAAAAGTTTAAATAAATAGGATTAAATATTTATTTAAAAAGATAAATCTTATTGAAATCATTTAATAAAGATAATAAAAGTATATTACATAATTAAAAGTATGTTAATAATCGTTTTACAAAAATAACCAAAATTTGTGGCATTTTGTCAGTTTACATACAGTGCAAAATTAGAGACTTTGATTTATTTAAATATGATTTTAAAATATAAAGAGACATGTTTTAATTTATTTAAAGAAGTAAAAATTAAAATTTTAAATTTGGTTTACATAAATAAATAGTTTAACCAAAATGTCAAAATGTGACTATAAAATATTTTGTCGAAAATCAACGTTTTGTCGATTAAAAGTTGTCGCAACGTCATTGCACCTTTATTTTCTCATATAGGAACGTATATTAAAATAGTATAAGTATTAATTAATTCACTAATCAAGTTTACTTTTACTAAACATATAAAAAATTCTAGAATATAATTAAGAAAAAGTAAGCATAAAAAGACAAACATGTCATTTCAAAGCAAAAAGTAAACATCAAATCAAACCAAACATAATTATTATATTTTTTACTTAATACTTAAGTGAAAATGAGATAAAATAATGATTTGAAATGTGATGTTAAGTGTTGAAAAAATAAGATTGCTTAAAAAGGTAAATAAAGGGTATTTTGGTCATTTTACAAAATATTATTTTAATTCAAAACTTTTTCTATAAATAAGCATCCACCTTTTCACTTCTTCTTCCTCCTTTTTCAAGCTTTTCTTCCACTCTCTAACGGCTTCTTCTCTTCCATTTCCTTACCAACTTTTTCAAAACCATATCAAACGAAGTCAAAACTCCACCAAACTTTGCCAAAGACCTTATAATACCATCAAAACATAGTTTAACATCTAAGAAGTGAAGAAATGATGGAGGAGAGGTTAGAACCATTGAGGCCGAACCTATGTAAAAGAAGGAAGCAAGTTGGAAAGCTTCGGAGCCAAAAAAAGAGAAGTAGCTGTCATCGATTTCATTTCAAGGAGCTAGGAGTAAATTCAAGGTGCTACGGAAACTCTGCCGATTTTTTCGAAGTTGGTTAAAGTTGAATACAATAGTGAAGTGTTGGATCAAATGAATGTTGGAAGGAAGTGAACAATTTTATTAAAGGCGAGTACTTGTATTTTAAGTTACTAATTCCTAAAAGTTTGTTAACATGAAAAGTTTGTTATATGTTGGATGATTAAATGTTGATAACTTGGTTGGTATTATGGTCAATTATATGTTTGTGATATGAATGATAACTTGGTTTGATTAATAATAAGAGAAATGGTTACTAAGTATAGTTAATTCAATGGAAATTATATCCATACAAATATGTATATCGAAATTATTTAGCCTCTTAATGATTTCAAAATATCTAAAAAGATTGAAAATGATGTTATAATAATATAATATTATAATATGAAGTGAAATGAAAAAAGAGTTTGAAATGATGAGAATATTGTTTTAAATGAGTTAAAATAGTTTAAATACGATTTAAAACAAATTTGAAGTGTTTCGAAAAAGTTTCGAAGCAATTCACAAAATTGGTCAAAATCGAGCTCGACGCGCAGCGGTAGTTCGTAAATTTCGACCCGTAACTTCAAACTAATGTAGAGAATGATTTATAAGTCGGATTTATTTGAAATTAAAATTCTTTGGTCCACAATGATAATTGATTTCCGAAGAAGAAAGAAAATCAAGATTTCATTAAGTATATTTGAATTATGTCCAAATCAATTTTCTGGAAAAATACGCCAGTGCAATTAAGTAACCATAATAGAAAATCTATTTAAATAAACGTTTTTAATTATGGAAAAACATGGAATAAATATGATAAATTTATTAAAATGGTTTAGAAGATATTTGGAATGGGTTCAAATATTAAAAAGCTGTTTAAATCAAATAAGCTTATATAGCACTTTACGTAGCACTTTTATGCTACGAATTCTATAGCCTTTTGAATATAGTTTTAAACTTAACAATTATTTTCTATATATTTTGTAAATAATTTAAAAGAACAATTAAGTAATTTAAAGATGATTTGGAAGTTTTAAGAAGAGTTTGAATAAATGGTTAAGAGGAATTGTTTATACCACTTAAACAAAAAGTGAAGAATATTGAATGTAATAACAAATTGACTGTACGGAAATGACTAGTATATTTGTCCTACCTATGAGATCTGGAAAGATAAAACAAAGTGTTTGACTAATGTTAGGGATGGAGTAACCAGTGCCCTGAACTTATCTGGTCTATGTTTTCTCTTTTTAGGCGAGGGGTGGAATAGATCGAAAGGAAAGCCCGGATACTCTAAAAGATCATGTTTAAGTTTTTCCAAGATAAAAGAATAGAAAAAAATTCTTTGAATTCTAATTAACCACTTAATATCTTTTATCGATGATTGGTACGAAGGAACCGGATCAGATTTAGGTGATCCTATTTGAAAAACCGAGATCGGATTTAAGTAATTCCCATCTGAAAACCCCTTCAAACTAATTTTCGAAATGAAACATATTGATGACAATGATCATTATTGACGAAGATTTCATAATGTAGGATTACTTGCTATTAGTCCGTGGAGGTGAAATTTACCATATCTAAGGTGGTGGTAGTATTCTGTTATGAAAATCTTCAATTTGCAAGGATACGATTTAAAGTTAAGAAAGAAATCTTTGATTAAGATTTAATGAATGATTTGGGAATATTTTACCTAAGTTAAAAGTATAGCTTGAATATAAAAATCTTGGATTAATTTTTAATGAATGATTTTGAAATACTTGCCCTAAGTTAAAAGTTATAGCTTGAATATAAGAAATCTTTGATTAACATTTAAAGAATGATTTGGCAAAGTTTTCCCAAGTAAATGAGAAAATGATTTGAAGTTCTTCCAGGATTTGAGAAAGGTTTAAATAAACCAAATAATTTGATAAATGAGGATTAATGATTTCATTTACACTGAAAAGAAAATGGAATAAGTTGAAAAGAATATATCAAAGAAACATATTTGATTGAAATAAAAGATGAAGTAATTGATTGATGATTGATATCTACATATGAACTTAACATCTTATTATCGACAAATGGCTTCAAAGGAATCGAATTCAGATTTAGGTGATTCCTATCCGAAAATCACTTCAAACGAATGTATACGTTTGAAAGCGAAGACATATTGAAGATGATGATTGTTGAAGATCATGGATTTTCATAGCATGAGGACTGCTTGTTGACCTGCTTCGGATCGCTTCAATTATAGAGTTAATTATAGCAGTGGTCTCCACATCGTGGAGATTTTTCAAATTGTAAGGACTACTCGCTATTAGCGGTAGTAGGGGAGTTCCTTCAGTTTCGTTCAGTCCCAGAATGAACATGTATGGACGAATGTCAGACATTGCATTTCTAAGACACAATGTTTGACTTTTATAAATGTACATCTGCTTGGTGGCGGAGAAGGCAACTTCACTTAGCTTAACACCCTTCTTTGAGACATACGAGCTCGGAGATTATTTGCTCGTGGGAGTCAAATAGTGATCAAAGGAATATCAGTGTTGCATTCAAAGTGGAACCTATTATGATCAAAGCGTGGTTTTGTATGAAAAGCGTGGCTTTGAAGAAATTGAGCATAGCTTCGCGAGCCTCATACCCCGGTTATGTCGGAATTATATGTGGTCAGATGTATGCTCGCATTTCGGATAGTAGTGATTTGGGTTATCAGGTTTTCTGAGCCCTAGGTACCAGATACGTCTGGGCCTCATGACAGGGATGCACGAAGTTCAAGTCCTTAGATGTTATTCGTAGATTGTATCCAATTTTGCCATTCTTGTTGTTGTATAATGGCGTTTAGTCTTGTGTAGGATCGATTTCACCCTAGAGGGGGGGGGGGTGAATATGGTGATACTAATAATTATAAAAATTTATCACGTAAGTATATAAAATAATTTCAGTACAGATAATAGTCATGTAACAGCAGCACAGATAATAGCAGAATAATAAAAAATGCAGAAAATAGAACACATAGATTTACCCAGCTTCGGCAAAACCCTGCCTGCGTGCTGCCCAAGGTTTCTGCTAGAAATTAAGTAGTCAAACGCTTACACACGTAAACTCATGACACCCACTATCGACTAACCTAACTCTATGCTCAAAACCCTGCCACAACTCAACCACTGAGGTGCGAATTCTCGAACCGCACCACCATAGTTCGTACCCTAGTCACACGACTAGAAAATTACAAATGTTTAAAAGAAATACAAAATAAAAGCAATTTAAATAACTCAAAACCCTAATTTTTAAATCATAAGCCCAATAGAAATGTCAGCCCAAAATAAAGGATAATTCCTTTTTTCCTGTTATATTATATCGGTCTGTATCTTCTTTTGTCTGTGATAATTCTTTGCTCTCTTCGTTCCTCTTTTCCTTTGCTCGACAATTAGGGCTTTGGGATAATTGAAGTCGCCGATTGATTGTAAGTCGATTACAATGGTTTTTTCTCTAATTTGCATCAGCAATCGACCGTCTCTTCACTTTGCTCATGGCTCCTTCAATTTGAGTCGAGTTTATCTGTTGCGAAAATTGATACGTTCGTTCCTTCTTCGATTTATACTATACTCGACTTGATTCAAGTTCCTAATTGATGTTGTGATCTGTTACACTCCTGAACTTGAATGCTTTTTTCAACGTTGATGATGATTGGGTTTTATAGGATTTAATTCCTATATTTTCTTTCAAATATACTGATTTGAATTCATTAATTAATTTAGCTTTAGCCGTTGATCTTCATTTAGATGCTTGAGATTATTACTGACTTGTTCCAATTCGTATATTTTATTTTCTTTTTTCTCATAGCTTGGGTTTCTTGACAACCGTAGCTTGATGATTTTTGTCTCTATGACTTTGTCCATTGCTTACAGCTTCATGTGATTTTTCGAATTTGATTTTTTGATAAATTTGATTCTGCCTTGATTATTTTAAAACTGCTACGGTTAAAAATATTCGACCTTGACTTCGGCCTCACTTGATATTTGTTGTTGTCTGATCATCTCAGTAGCATACTTGAATTACATCTTATTTTGTTTGTTGTTGCATGACTTTGGCATTTATCTTGACTTGGACACCACGGCTTTGTATTTGACTTCGGCTATTGACTTCGACTTGATTTGAACCTGCTTCCAGATGTTGTATTACTCCATGTGTGTGTGCAGTGTTGTTTTGATATTGATTCCGGTTGTCTGCACTGTGCACTGCTTCCATATTGCCTCGAGTACATGTATATACATATGATTGCTTTAGATTTCACTGTGTTTGCTCTGGTCCTTATGTATGTGATGCATGTTTGGGTTTGTGTGAATTTCTGATGACTTTGTGGCTTTGGCTTCACTCGAGAATTATTTGTTCATGTTTGAGATTGCTTATTTGATGTTGTGGCCATTTCCACTTGTATACATACTTTTATGTATGTATATATGTGGTTTCATTTTGTACATCTCTATCTGATCTTAGCAATATCATTACACTGATGCATTTGTGTACTTCAGTATGATTTATGAGCTGATTCATTTAGCTAGCTCGAGTTGCTTTGAGTCTGGTCTCTGGACATCTGATTCTTCATTTGAACTCATGTACACTGACTATATATATTTGAATTTTGTATTCTGATCATATCTAAACTTGTCTGGTTGTATTTGAATTGAGTCAGTGTGGTTCATGTATGTATGCATATGTACTCGAAGTCATAGCCTTGTCTCTTTGTAGTCTGGTGTATATGCACACATCTCTGTTGTTCATTAGCTTGGTCTGGTGCAGTTTCATTATGCATCGAGCAATTTTTAAGTGTAATGCATTGAATTTTGGTCGAGCTTATTTTAGTTGTCTTGACCATTTTCTTAAACTTGTACATTTTGTTTGCACCTGTGTTGAATCCAACTTATAGCTTGGGTTTGACCTTTTGTTCATATCGTGACTTGATATTTATTTCACTTGAGTTCAACCCAGCTTTCGATTTGGGTTTGACCTTGTGCTCACCTGTCTCTGGATTTTTATCAAGTGTATATCTGTGTGCACGGCCTTATGGCATGTAAGTGATACACTATGCATGTCACACGCTGTTCGTGTATGATGAATTCAAAATTAAATGATGATGAACTATCCAAATAAGTGAGGCAAATAATATTTTCAAAATACATTTTATTTTACACTGCAAAATATTTTCTTTTCAATTTTACCGCATTAGTATTTATTTTGCAGATAGCTTAGATGCTGGATTCAATCTGGAATAGAGTTGAAGATAATTACAAGTGAACACGTGATATGTAGTGAGGTGCAAATGTATAGTGAAAAATGTGATTGAAATTGTAATTGAAAATTATATATATAGTGAGAGATTAAACTTGTACTATTCAAAATTATAGTCGATATTTGTTTGAATAAAATATCTATTTGAATTTAAATACAGTGTTATTTATTTTATTCAGCAAATATTAATTTAATTATGTGAAAAATAAAATCGTACATTAACAAATACATTTAAATGAATATATATATATATGTCTGAATATATATATATGTGTTTATTATTATCAAAAAAAAATCATATACTTGCATATACAACAATCTCCCCCTTTTGATGATAACAAACATATATTTAAGATTCTGAATATATTAAATGTATTTGATCATTCAATTTGCTCCCCCTATTTGAATGATCCCTCTCTACAATAAAGCTCCCCCTTCATATATGCATGAATAAAAATATGCAAATGAGGCTAGATGTATATAGAAAATTGTAACATTCCTGAAATTTATCAAGTTTAAATTGGCAATTAAATTAATTTTTGAAGATAAATTGCTAATTTATTTATGAATTAATTGGATAATTTCTAGAATAAAAAAATTTAGCTTATAAAGTAGGATTGGTTTAAGATTTATGAATAAGTATTTTATAAACAAATATTGAATTTAAAAATAAGATGTATAAAATATATTTATATTAATATGTGAGCTAAATTAAAAGATTTAAAAATAGAATCTATAAAATAATTTAAACTAAGGAGTTGAATATGATTTGTATATTAAACATTAAAAATAGAATTCATGAATTAATAAAAAAAAATATGATTGGTACAATGACTTGAGTTTAAAAATTTAAAAACAAGAATGAATATGAAATACTTACCTTTTGGAATTTAATAAATGTATTGTAATAAAAATTGATGTAATAAAATAAGTTTACAAAAGCACCATGAACTAAGAAATGTATATTTATGTGTGATGTATTTGTTGAGTGTACAAATTGTTATAAATTCATTTCTTTTTAAAATTTTGTAAAAGTAAAATAAATACAAATGTTGTATTTCAAGTTAAGATTGAAATTTAAATTTAAAATGAGTGTTTTAAAAATGAGTAGCATTAAAAAAAAAAAATTATTAAGATATAATATATGTATATATATATATATAAATGTTGACTAAATTCTTTTAGCATTGAACATGTACATACATATACAAATGAATAAACAAATACATTTATTTATAAAGTATATATGATAAAAAAAAAAATAATGATAAATAAAGTTTATAAATTTATTTTGTCTTGTAAAAAAAAATCACCCATGTGAACATACATACACATGTGAGATGGAGTAGAGTAAGACAATCAACAAAATCCAAAGTTTATGATGATTTTTAACAAATGGCATTCATAATATTTATTTGAATATAAAAAATGAAATTTAAAATTATGAAAACTTTACATCTTCCCATATGTAATCATAGGTATCTTAGAAAATCTGAAAACAGATTTGCCTCCACTAATCTCAAAATCATAAAGCTGTTCAAAACATAAGATAAGAAAAAAAAAAAAACAATTCAGTTTGAACTCAAAACAAAAGAAAAACCCAAAATCTTCATTCTCAGACCATACAAACTGCATTTTTCAAATCTGCATACATTTGCATTCATGTTAAAATCTGAAACCCAAACAAACCTTCAACTCCTCTTTCCAAAAATTGCAAATCTGCATCAAACAATCCAACTCCTCTTCTTCAAAATACAAGCCTGCACATCAATTTAAAGCCTGCATGTATAAATCAAAAAGCCCTGCAATTTCAAAGGCCAGCATGCATTCATTTTTAAACCCTGGAACATGCATGTATGAATCAAGAAGCTCTGCATTTCTTTGCATCTGCAAATTGCAAGCAAGGCCTGCATGCATCAAGTAGAAGCTGCATGTTTTTAAAAAGCATTCAAGCCTGCATTTCATAAATCTGGAACAAGAAGCTAGAAGCCTGCATGTTGTAAACTGAAGCATTATGAAGCAAGCATCATTTTTTAAAGGCAGGGGTCTGCATTTTTAAGAGCATTCAAGCCTGCATTTTCATAATTTGGAACCTGCATTTGAATGGGCATTCAAGCTTCTGCATGATCAATCTGGACAGTGTATGCTCTGCACTTTGAATTAAGGTGAGTAAACTACCACTTAAAAAGGTTTAAGTGATAATTAATCTGTTGCTTGATAAATTTCTGAAATGATGAATGCTTGCATGTTTATAAGTTGGTGATTTACCTGTGTATATGAATGAGTTAGTTTGCATGCTAGTTAGACTGTTCCTCTCTGATATTTTTAGATACAGAGATTTTAAATGAATTAAGTCCAAACCTTCTTATCAAATCACTTAGTGAATTATGATCCTAAACAAGCTAATTTGGGTAAACAACATCTAGTTTTAAATGACAAGTTCAAGTATAAACTGAGAAAAAAAGAAAGAAGATCAAAGTCACTGGATTTTGAAATTTGTCTGGAAACAAATAACACAGTAGCAAATTTTTATCAATGTTTGAAAACAAATGTTAATTTATATTGATTCAATCTTATATCTTGAATCATCACTGAAAGTTAGGAATTTCAAAATCAAAATTTCAATTTTTAGTAGAGTATAATATGTGTAATTGGGGTTTTAGTGAAATTTGGGTTTTTGCCAAATCCTGTTGATCTATGTAATTGGGTTGCTTGAAATTGTTGATGGAGTTAGGTGATGCATCAGAAAGTATGGTAAAAATGGTGGATGAATTTATAAATCACTGTGATGTTTGAATTTACTGGAAATTGATTTTAACCCTAGTTTGGGTTCTTACTGTAATTGGTCTACTACCACTTCATCTCTGCATCGGGTTTGAAGGAGTTTTGGGAGAAGAAAGAGCGATGGGTCAGCAATCCATGGCCGAAGTTGTGGGGTATATCATCAGTCGGAGGCGTGTGGGTGATGGGTTTTCTGACAGTGGCTAATTCCAGTTTCTACTGGAACAGTTCAGTTTGAAGTGCTAGATTTTGATTCGAGGCATGAGTGGTTGATCTGTGGGTCGTAGGTGGATGTATGGTGCTTGGGTGACTCGGCGGTGAGTTCGAAGTTGGCCAGTGGTGGCTCTGGCAATGGTGCAGGTGCACAGGATGATGGTGTTGTGCAGGGTTTGATGTTTCAGGGTTGCAGGAATTTTTGCTCGGGATGGCCTCGGGATTTTTGAGAAGAAACTCGAAGCGGGGTAGATTTTGTCTCAAAGTAAATTTTATGGTGACTCGAGTATACCTTTTGTTACAGGTTTGAATATTGGAAACAGAATTGTTTCCAGGTTTTTAAAAGAATTAAGTTGAAGTAATAATAGGAATATAAACTTAAAATTTGAAATCAGTTGGAACCTGAATTTAGTTATAGATTTAAATAATTCAAAATCTGAAATTTGAAAACATTTTAAATTAAAGAATGTAAGAGGTTCAAAATTCAACAGAAACTGTTCTGTTCTGTTTTTAGAATTTTAAAAATAAAGTTTTAGTTTAAGTCTGGAAATTAAACTTAGGATTTAGCTTGAATATAAGGATGAATTCAAATTGTTTGGATTCTTATTTTGTAATAATTTAAATGCAGAAATTTTAAATTGGTTTTTCTAAAAAAAAAATAATAATAATAAAGAAACAGGAAAACTGTTTGCAGTTTTTAAAATTGAAAGTGAAAGTTTAAAATGTAAACTTAATTTGGACTTAGGCTTTAAGAACCTGAATTTGAATATGAATTCAAATAAGTATGAATTCTGTTGAAATAATTTCAGGAAAATTCAAAGTTTGTTTTTTTTTAAAATAATCAGAAAACTGTTTTCTGTTTTAAATATTAAGGTAAAATTAAATTTTGCAGGTATAGGTTTAAAACTGAGTTTAAGTTGAATTTGAATATGAATTCAAATTTGATTTATCTGGAATTTGAAATCATTGATGGTTTTTAAAATTTAAATTTGATTTTCAAACTCTTTGTGGAAATGCATATGTGATTTGCATTTGGAATGGAAGGTTAAGTATTTAATTTAAAAAATTCAAAATGAATTCAATCTGAGTTTTTAAAATCTGGATTTAAAATTTAAACTTCAGTTTTAAATAAAGGTTTAAATTGAATTGTTTTTAATGATCAAATGATTTGCATTTGAATTGTAGGTGTAAATTATAGAAAGAGTTTTAAAGAATTTAAAACTAAAATGAAATGGAAGTTGTATTTCAATTTGGAAATTTTTAAGTAATTTTTAAATTGATTTGAATTGAAATTTAAATTCTTTTTAAAACTCATTTATAAAGTATATGTTCCTTTTAAACATATAAGATTAAGTTGTGTATTGTTTTAAACTCTTATTTAAGACAAATTTGAGTCTTTAAGTTTAAAAGAAATGTTAAATGGAATTTAATGTAAATTTAAAAACATTTTGTTTTTAAATGCATAATTTAAATAAGGAATGTTTATTTAAAGATAAAGAAAAGTATAATGATTTGTAATTCATTTAATTATTAAGGTAGTACAAATGGATAATTAATATAATTAATTAATTAATGAAATGGATAATTAATTAAAGTAATTAAGGGTTTTAATTTGATTAATTAAAGTTTAAGATTAATTTTTCTTAGAATAATTAATTTGTAATTAAGAAATCATTAATTGAATGATATTAGATTTCAAATTAATTGAAGATTTATTAATTGAATAAATATGGATAGCTAATTAATTAGGAATAATAAATGAAAGTAATCATGTAGGTAATAAATTTAAAACCACCCAGTTTATTCATCTTAATTGTAGATGCTGATTGTTATTGAATGTTGTGTGATGGATTGATATATTTGATATGTGATGTGATGCTATGTGATATTTTGTGCTGATCTGCTATATTTGTGATGAACATACTGTTGTATGAATATGAAACCCTTTGACCCGTAAAACGACATTTGAATTTCGATGCGACAGGGAGTCGGATTCCAGCTGGTTATCCGAAACCCACATCGAATCATATTAGTGAATTTTTGTGATTGATAATTTACTTTATCTATGAATCTGTGAATATAAATAAGCGCTATGGGTTATACCGCTTATCTTTATGATTGGATCTGTGATGATGTTGTGCACTATTGTGTTGAACCCCTGGACCACACTTATACACACACAAATATGGATTGCACGTGGAAATGGGTTGAGTCACAGATTTTGAAATTGTTTTAAAATTTGAATTTTTGAATCCAAAATAGTTTTGGAATTAGAATTGAAGTTTTTGAAAAAAATGAATTTCAAAAAATAAAAGTTATGTGAATAACTTAATTGAGTTTTGAAATTTAAATAGTTTGAGTTAAATTTGAATTCAATAATTGAATTGAATTCTATGATTTGGAAACTAGGGTTTTAAAAAAGTTATCCAACTTATAAATGGATTTATATGGGGTTTTAAACCATTTTAAAAAGTGATGTTTGAAATTTAAAATTAACCCAAGATTCCAACTTGTATAAATCGAACTTTTCTGAAACGAAAACTGTCGTTTTCCAATAATAGAAGCTTTCATATAAGAAATGGATTTCCAATGTATGTTAAAAGGAATTCAAGTTTTGAAATGAAAATGGTATTCCAAGTTATAAATAAATCTTTGGAACGGGTTTTTGAAAGCTATAAATTAAATCTTTAATTTAAAGATTTATTGAGTTAATCCAATTGGAATGGAAGTTGTTTTGAATCTATGAATAGATCTTTGTGAAACTAGGTGAAACTTTGTGAAATAAATCTTTTTGTTTAAAGATTTAAAATGGTAATTTGTTTAACCATTTGAAAGAAAAGTTTTGGATTTTATAAGTTGTGACTTAACTAAAATCCCATATCCATATGTTTTAAAATATGGCGCTCATTATTCGGTTTAGCCGGGAGAGGACCTAGTGTCATATAGCCCATTCCGAATAGTGATACGACGTTATGGATAGCAATTGAAGACCGGTGGTGAAGACCGGATATTTCCAAAAACAAAAGGATAACTCATCGATTGTCTCTGCACTGGCTGATCCCCGGTATAGAGATCTCCATATGTGATGGGAAGTCCGGACGTGATTAGGGATTATCCGAATTTGCAAGGGCTTCTTCGGAAGTGCCTTCGGTTCTGTTCGAACCCGGAACAGACTTGTATGGTTGTATGTCCGACATTACACTTTGAGATGTTATCTGATCTCTATCAAATACATTTCTGCTTGGTGGCGGAGAATTTATTCTCTTAGCTTAACACCCTTCTCTGAGACGTACGAGCTCAGAGGTTATGTAGTTGATATTTATCAGTGATATTCCCAATTTGGTAATGTGGCATGCTGAGTGCTGCTGTTGATGATCATTGGTTGATCATTTGTGATATGATCATTTGTTTGATCATTTATCTTTGTGATCATTGCTTTGGTCATCTGTTGACCCAAAGCATGGCTTTGTTGCACAAAGCGTAGCTTTGTGGACGAGACTGCATCAGGACCTCACACCCCGGAAATGGTCGAAACAGGAAAGATGCGGCAAGGTTATGAGGGTCGCTCCCTTTAGGGTATGTCATTCCCTTCTGGTAAAGGGTGGTATCATGGTATGGAGCCCAGATACTTACTCATGTGGTTACTGCAGATCTATTACTTTGTGATACTTTGTGGTTGTTGTTGCGAGCGCTCGGATAAAGGTCCCAAAGGACCGGGGGATGACATATTCGTGTAGTAGTTACCTAGTTACAGAGGTAACCCGGCCTTGTGTTGGCAGAGATCTAACCGTAACGTTAGTTCTCGGGACGTCCCGCCAGAGGCGATCCTATGTGGCAGTAGGAAGTTCCTTAGCCTGACCATTTGTTGGAAATTCATTCATCCAATACGTGCCTTGTACGGTTTTAGTTGTAGAACCTGCCATTTAACATGGCAGCTATAGTAGGCATAGTATCATGGTACCTATGCTGGCTAGGATTTATATTATACTTTCGAAAGATTTTCCACTATGCACTAGTAATAATATCAAAGGATTTTTCTCGTAGTAAGCATGTTTGACTATCATAAGGAGAAATCTCCCCCATGTGTGCGTTTGCATTGTGTGTGTGCCGGGAGGCCTTATGGTAGTTTCATTTTTCAAAAAGCATTGCGGATTTCAAATTTAAATTCTGTTGTTTGTTTTAAAAGACCAAATGCTTTTGTTTGCTCATACCAGTCCCATGACTGACCTGGAGTTTATTGTTCTTTTCCTAAACTCTGGGTGCCCACTATTTCCCACACGGGCAGTCTAGAGTTGGGGTTTTCAGATAATCAGTAGTAGGTGTAGATTCGATAGCTTTCAGCCTTAGGATTTGGCAATGACAATTGGATCGAGTTGCTTCTCTTCATCTTGATTTGGGAGTTCTCGCTATTTCTGGATTGATGCCTTGGAGATGGAGTTACACTGGAGTTCTTTCTTGAAGACTATATTGAAGATATTGTTCCGCTGCTGGTGTTATCTTTTATTTCCGCTGCTATTCTTTGTATCTCTGATAATGTTGATATCTATTGTACCATCCTGTTGTATCATTCATGTTGTATCAGTTATTGTATCAAATGCTGTATATGAAATATATTATTCATTTCTTCCGCTGTGTTATTTACTTAATGTGTTATAAGCTCCGGCGACTCGAATTTGAACGGTCGAATCTGCGGCATTCGAGTACAATGTAAAGTATGGATGTCGATTTTCGAACGCGAAAAATTCGAATCGTTACATTTGGTATCAGAGCTGATGGTTAAAACCTTAGCTCAGGAGTATAACACATTAAGTGACTCATTAGAGATAGGGCGAAGTAAACCCTAGAATGAGTATCCTTAAGATATCCATTCGAATGCCTCAGTAAATTCTCTTACTATCCACTGATAGTGAGTATGAGTGCGAGAAGAGAACGAGATAGGGGACGGGGGAGTACCACTACAAATGGTCAATACCCTGCAACAGTGGGAATATCTTCTCTCTATCAATCTCCTTTGATTCAATTTCGAATTCTTTTGATTGCTTCGTGACTGCTCCAGAAAGAAGTTTCGGTGTGATGATGGCCATACGTATTGTTGTAGGAAATTCTTACTTCGTATCTTCATCGGTTTCTTATCAGCTTTTCGATCTAAATTCTAATGAATTTGAAGTTGAAAATATTAAATAAATTGGAAATTTTAAATTAGTAAATTGGTTAACTAATATGAAGATTTGATCCATCTATCTATTCTCTGGGATCCGATATATTCTACGAACGATTAGTATCTCTTCGAACTAGTCAATGCCCTTGCATATTCGTAGACCGATGGACCCAAATATCTTGTGTAATATTATATGAGATTTTTCTCATATCTATTGTTGATATTCTTATTTGGTAAGCCAAATGCAGAATAGTTAATCGGCCTGATTTATGAGTCGATTATCTATCCTTGTGTATCTATCCATCATTGGTTGTCTTCCTACTTTCAAATTTCGAGGACGAAATTTTCTTAAGGGGGGAAGTCTGTAACATTCCTGAAATTTATCAAGTTTAAATTGGCAATTAAATTAATTTTTGAAGATAAATTGCTAATTTATTTATGAATTAATTGGATAATTTCTAGAATAAAAAAATTTAGCTTATAAAGTAGGATTGGTTTAAGATTTATGAATAAGTATTTTATAAACAAATATTGAATTTAAAAATAAGATGTATAAAATATATTTATATTAATATGTGAGCTAAATTAAAAGATTTAAAAATAGAATCTATAAAATAATTTAAACTAAGGAGTTGAATATGATTTGTATATTAAACATTAAAAATAGAATTCATGAATTAATAAAAAAAAATATGATTGGTACAATGACTTGAGTTTAAAAATTTAAAAACAAGAATGAATATGAAATACTTACCTTTTGGAATTTAATAAATGTATTGTAATAAAAATTGATGTAATAAAATAAGTTTACAAAAGCACCATGAACTAAGAAATGTATATTTATGTGTGATGTATTTGTTGAGTGTACAAATTGTTATAAATTCATTTCTTTTTAAAATTTTGTAAAAGTAAAATAAATACAAATGTTGTATTTCAAGTTAAGATTGAAATTTAAATTTAAAATGAGTGTTTTAAAAATGAGTAGCATTAAAAAAAAAAATTATTAAGATATAATATATGTATATATATATATATAAATGTTGACTAAATTCTTTTAGCATTGAACATGTACATACATATACAAATGAATAAACAAATACATTTATTTATAAAGTATATATGATAAAAAAAAAATAATGATAAATAAAGTTTATAAATTTATTTTGTCTTGTAAAAAAAAATCACCCATGTGAACATACATACACATGTGAGATGGAGTAGAGTAAGACAATCAACAAAATCCAAAGTTTATGATGATTTTTAACAAATGGCATTCATAATATTTATTTGAATATAAAAAATGAAATTTAAAATTATGAAAACTTTACATCTTCCCATATGTAATCATGGGTATCTTAGAAAATCTGAAAACAGATTTGCCTCCACTAATCTCAAAATCATAAAGCTGTTCAAAACATAAGATAAGAAAAAAAAAAAAAAACAATTCAGTTTGAACTCAAAACAAAAGAAAAACCCAAAATCTTCATTCTCAGACCATACAAACTGCATTTTTCAAATCTGCATACATTTGCATTCATGTTAAAATCTGAAACCCAAACAAACCTTCAACTCCTCTTTCCAAAAATTGCAAATCTGCATCAAACAATCCAACTCCTCTTCTTCAAAATACAAGCCTGCACATCAATTTAAAGCCTGCATGTATAAATCAAAAAGCCCTGCAATTTCAAAGGCCAGCATGCATTCATTTTTAAACCCTGGAACATGCATGTATGAATCAAGAAGCTCTGCATTTCTTTGCATCTGCAAATTGCAAGCAAGGCCTGCATGCATCAAGTAGAAGCTGCATGTTTTTAAAAAGCATTCAAGCCTGCATTTCATAAATCTGGAACAAGAAGCTAGAAGCCTGCATGTTGTAAACTGAAGCATTATGAAGCAAGCATCATTTTTTAAAGGCAGGGGTCTGCATTTTTAAGAGCATTCAAGCCTGCATTTTCATAATTTGGAACCTGCATTTGAATGGGCACTCAAGCTTCTGCATGATCAATCTGGACAGTGTATGCTCTGCACTTTGAATTAAGGTGAGTAAACTACCACTTAAAAAGGTTTAAGTGATAATTAATCTGTTGCTTGATAAATTTCTGAAATGATGAATGCTTGCATGTTTATAAGTTGGTGATTTACCTGTGTATATGAATGAGTTAGTTTGCATGCTAGTTAGACTGTTCCTCTCTGATATTTTTAGATACAGAGATTTTAAATGAATTAAGTCCAAACCTTCTTATCAAATCACTTAGTGAATTATGATCCTAAACAAGCTAATTTGGGTAAACAACATCTAGTTTTAAATGACAAGTTCAAGTATAAACTGAGAAAAAAAGAAAGAAGATCAAAGTCACTGGATTTTGAAATTTGTCTGGAAACAAATAACACAGTAGCAAATTTTTATCAATGTTTGAAAACAAATGTTAATTTATATTGATTCAATCTTATATCTTGAATCATCACTGAAAGTTAGGAATTTCAAAATCAAAATTTCAATTTTTAGTAGAGTATAATATGTGTAATTGGGGTTTTAGTGAAATTTGGGTTTTTGCCAAATCCTGTTGATCTATGTAATTGGGTTGCTTGAAATTGTTGATGGAGTTAGGTGATGCATCAGAAAGTATGGTAAAAATGGTGGATGAATTTATAAATCACTGTGATGTTTGAATTTACTGGAAATTGATTTTAACCCTAGTTTGGGTTCTTACTGTAATTGGTCTACTACCACTTCATCTCTGCATCGGGTTTGAAGGAGTTTTGGGAGAAGAAAGAGCGATGGGTCAGCAATCCATGGCCGAAGTTGTGGGGTATATCATCAGTCGGAGGCGTGTGGGTGATGGGTTTTCTGACAGTGGCTAATTCCAGTTTCTACTGGAACAGTTCAGTTTGAAGTGCTAGATTTTGATTCGAGGCATGAGTGGTTGATCTGTGGGTCGTAGGTGGATGTATGGTGCTTGGGTGACTCGGCGGTGAGTTCGAAGTTGGCCAGTGGTGGCTCTGGCAATGGTGCAGGTGCACAGGATGATGGTGTTGTGCAGGGTTTGATGTTTCAGGGTTGCAGGAATTTTTGCTCGGGATGGCCTCGGGATTTTTGAGAAGAAACTCGAAGCGGGGTAGATTTTGTCTCAAAGTAAATTTTATGGTGACTCGAGTATACCTTTTGTTACAGGTTTGAATATTGGAAACAGAATTGTTTCCAGGTTTTTAAAAGAATTAAGTTGAAGTAATAATAGGAATATAAACTTAAAATTTGAAATCAGTTGGAACCTGAATTTAGTTATAGATTTAAATAATTCAAAATCTGAAATTTGAAAACATTTTAAATTAAAGAATGTAAGAGGTTCAAAATTCAACAGAAACTGTTCTGTTCTGTTTTTAGAATTTTAAAAATAAAGTTTTAGTTTAAGTCTGGAAATTAAACTTAGGATTTAGCTTGAATATAAGGATGAATTCAAATTGTTTGGATTCTTATTTTGTAATAATTTAAATGCAGAAATTTTAAATTGGTTTTTCTAAAAAAAAAAATAATAATAATAAAGAAACAGGAAAACTGTTTGCAGTTTTTAAAATTGAAAGTGAAAGTTTAAAATGTAAACTTAATTTGGACTTAGGCTTTAAGAACCTGAATTTGAATATGAATTCAAATAAGTATGAATTCTGTTGAAATAATTTCAGGAAAATTCAAAGTTTGTTTTTTTTTAAAATAATCAGAAAACTGTTTTCTGTTTTAAATATTAAGGTAAAATTAAATTTTGCAGGTATAGGTTTAAAACTGAGTTTAAGTTGAATTTGAATATGAATTCAAATTTGATTTATCTGGAATTTGAAATCATTGATGGTTTTTAAAATTTAAATTTGATTTTCAAACTCTTTGTGGAAATGCATATGTGATTTGCATTTGGAATGGAAGGTTAAGTATTTAATTTAAAAAATTCAAAATGAATTCAATCTGAGTTTTTAAAATCTGGATTTAAAATTTAAACTTCAGTTTTAAATAAAGGTTTAAATTGAATTGTTTTTAATGATCAAATGATTTGCATTTGAATTGTAGGTGTAAATTATAGAAAGAGTTTTAAAGAATTTAAAACTAAAATGAAATGGAAGTTGTATTTCAATTTGGAAATTTTTAAGTAATTTTTAAATTGATTTGAATTGAAATTTAAATTCTTTTTAAAACTCATTTATAAAGTATATGTTCCTTTTAAACATATAAGATTAAGTTGTGTATTGTTTTAAACTCTTATTTAAGACAAATTTGAGTCTTTAAGTTTAAAAGAAATGTTAAATGGAATTTAATGTAAATTTAAAAACATTTTGTTTTTAAATGCATAATTTAAATAAGGAATGTTTATTTAAAGATAAAGAAAAGTATAATGATTTGTAATTCATTTAATTATTAAGGTAGTACAAATGGATAATTAATATAATTAATTAATTAATGAAATGGATAATTAATTAAAGTAATTAAGGGTTTTAATTTGATTAATTAAAGTTTAAGATTAATTTTTCTTAGAATAATTAATTTGTAATTAAGAAATCATTAATTGAATGATATTAGATTTCAAATTAATTGAAGATTTATTAATTGAATAAATATGGATAGCTAATTAATTAGGAATAATAAATGAAAGTAATCATGTAGGTAATAAATTTAAAACCACCCAGTTTATTCATCTTAATTGTAGATGCTGATTGTTATTGAATGTTGTGTGATGGATTGATATATTTGATATGTGATGTGATGCTATGTGATATTTTGTGCTGATCTGCTATATTTGTGATGAACATACTGTTGTATGAATATGAAACCCTTTGACCCGTAAAACGACATTTGAATTTCGATGCGACAGGGAGTCGGATTCCAGCTGGTTATCCGAAACCCACATCGAATCATATTAGTGAATTTTTGTGATTGATAATTTACTTTATCTATGAATCTGTGAATATAAATAAGCGCTATGGGTTATACCGCTTATCTTTATGATTGGATCTGTGATGATGTTGTGCACTATTGTGTTGAACCCCTGGACCACACTTATACACACACAAATATGGATTGCACGTGGAAATGGGTTGAGTCACAGATTTTGAAATTGTTTTAAAATTTGAATTTTTGAATCCAAAATAGTTTTGGAATTAGAATTGAAGTTTTTGAAAAAAATGAATTTCAAAAAATAAAAGTTATGTGAATAACTTAATTGAGTTTTGAAATTTAAATAGTTTGAGTTAAATTTGAATTCAATAATTGAATTGAATTCTATGATTTGGAAACTAGGGTTTTAAAAAAGTTATCCAACTTATAAATGGATTTATATGGGGTTTTAAACCATTTTAAAAAGTGATGTTTGAAATTTAAAATTAACCCAAGATTCCAACTTGTATAAATCGAACTTTTCTGAAACGAAAACTGTCGTTTTCCAATAATAGAAGCTTTCATATAAGAAATGGATTTCCAATGTATGTTAAAAGGAATTCAAGTTTTGAAATGAAAATGGTATTCCAAGTTATAAATAAATCTTTGGAACGGGTTTTTGAAAGCTATAAATTAAATCTTTAATTTAAAGATTTATTGAGTTAATCCAATTGGAATGGAAGTTGTTTTGAATCTATGAATAGATCTTTGTGAAACTAGGTGAAACTTTGTGAAATAAATCTTTTTGTTTAAAGATTTAAAATGGTAATTTGTTTAACCATTTGAAAGAAAAGTTTTGGATTTTATAAGTTGTGACTTAACTAAAATCCCATATCCATATGTTTTAAAATATGGCGCTCATTATTCGGTTTAGCCGGGAGAGGACCTAGTGTCATATAGCCCATTCCGAATAGTGATACGACGTTATGGATAGCAATTGAAGACCGGTGGTGAAGACCGGATATTTCCAAAAACAAAAGGATAACTCATCGATTGTCTCTGCACTGGCTGATCCCCGGTATAGAGATCTCCATATGTGATGGGAAGTCCGGACGTGATTAGGGATTATCCGAATTTGCAAGGGCTTCTTCGGAAGTGCCTTCGGTTCTGTTCGAACCCGGAACAGACTTGTATGGTTGTATGTCCGACATTACACTTTGAGATGTTATCTGATCTCTATCAAATACATTTCTGCTTGGTGGCGGAGAATTTATTCTCTTAGCTTAACACCCTTCTCTGAGACGTACGAGCTCAGAGGTTATGTAGTTGATATTTATCAGTGATATTCCCAATTTGGTAATGTGGCATGCTGAGTGCTGCTGTTGATGATCATTGGTTGATCATTTGTGATATGATCATTTGTTTGATCATTTATCTTTGTGATCATTGCTTTGGTCATCTGTTGACCCAAAGCATGGCTTTGTTGCACAAAGCGTAGCTTTGTGGACGAGACTGCATCAGGACCTCACACCCCGGAAATGGTCGAAACAGGAAAGATGCGGCAAGGTTATGAGGGTCGCTCCCTTTAGGGTATGTCATTCCCTTCTGGTAAAGGGTGGTATCATGGTATGGAGCCCAGATACTTACTCATGTGGTTACTGCAGATCTATTACTTTGTGATACTTTGTGGTTGTTGTTGCGAGCGCTCGGATAAAGGTCCCAAAGGACCGGGGGATGACATATTCGTGTAGTAGTTACCTAGTTACAGAGGTAACCCGGCCTTGTGTTGGCAGAGATCTAACCGTAACGTTAGTTCTCGGGACGTCCCGCCAGAGGCGATCCTATGTGGCAGTAGGAAGTTCCTTAGCCTGACCATTTGTTGGAAATTCATTCATCCAATACGTGCCTTGTACGGTTTTAGTTGTAGAACCTGCCATTTAACATGGCAGCTATAGTAGGCATAGTATCATGGTACCTATGCTGGCTAGGATTTATATTATACTTTCGAAAGATTTTCCACTATGCACTAGTAATAATATCAAAGGATTTTTCTCGTAGTAAGCATGTTTGACTATCATAAGGAGAAATCTCCCCCATGTGTGCGTTTGCATTGTGTGTGTGCCGGGAGGCCTTATGGTAGTTTCATTTTTCAAAAAGCATTGCGGATTTCAAATTTAAATTCTGTTGTTTGTTTTAAAAGACCAAATGCTTTTGTTTGCTCATACCAGTCCCATGACTGACCTGGAGTTTATTGTTCTTTTCCTAAACTCTGGGTGCCCACTATTTCCCACACGGGCAGTCTAGAGTTGGGGTTTTCAGATAATCAGTAGTAGGTGTAGATTCGATAGCTTTCAGCCTTAGGATTTGGCAATGACAATTGGATCGAGTTGCTTCTCTTCATCTTGATTTGGGAGTTCTCGCTATTTCTGGATTGATGCCTTGGAGATGGAGTTACACTGGAGTTCTTTCTTGAAGACTATATTGAAGATATTGTTCCGCTGCTGGTGTTATCTTTTATTTCCGCTGCTATTCTTTGTATCTCTGATAATGTTGATATCTATTGTACCATCCTGTTGTATCATTCATGTTGTATCAGTTATTGTATCAAATGCTGTATATGAAATATATTATTCATTTCTTCCGCTGTGTTATTTACTTAATGTGTTATAAGCTCCGGCGACTCGAATTTGAACGGTCGAATCTGCGGCATTCGAGTACAATGTAAAGTATGGATGTCGATTTTCGAACGCGAAAAATTCGAATCGTTACAAAAATATTTGACCTTTATTCACCAAAATATTAAATTTTCTCCCCCCCATTATTATCAGCAAAAGAGTAATAGTGTTAGAAAAATAGAGATAAAGTGATAAACATTAATACTCAAACGATTATAAATATTAAATTTCAATAAAAAATCAAACAAAAATCATAAATATTCTGTTTGACGCATATTCCACTTTAGAATGATAGGGATGATGTCATCATATAAAACCATATAGTTGTGTCTATTTGTGGTATATTTATATTAGGAATTTGAATATCTACTAGCCATGCCTAACCGTTAGGACTTTTAAATAAGATTAGTAGTATTCACAATTTTTATTAAAAAATGAATTCAAGTATCTTCTAACCATGCATAACCGTGAGGACTTTTAAATGGGATTAGAATCAACTTGTCTATTTAGTCAATAAATTTTGATATGTGTTCCATACATGCATAACCGTGAGGTTATTTAAATGAGCATGGAAGCACATAATCAAAAATCCCAAGTAATTCACCCCTGCATAACCATGAGGACTATTAAATGAGGCTGAATACTTTGGATGTTTTTATTGCTAAAAATATAATAAAATGAAAAACGAATGATTTCCCATTTAAAATACCACATATTGACATATCATATTGGATATTGATGAGTGATGGTCGATAGAAATATGATAGAAATAGAAATGGTCATGGAATATTTACCAACAAAAAGTTTTTATATCTCTTGTTTAAATTTCTAAAGAAATTTACTAAATATACTGTCTCGAGTTATAATATAGGTTCAATATCAACACTCATCACTTTTTCAATCACTATTCATCTTTTTGATAACCAATAGGGAGCTATATTAGTTAATGTAGTCATTTTAAAATAAAATCCAAAAATAATTATAAAATCAAGTTTACCAAAAATGACTAATCTGAAACAAGGTCAACAAAAATGATTTTCTAGAAGGGGTTTTGTAAGAAAAATGTCTGCTAATTGAAAATTATTCGAAATGAAAAATATGCAGATATTTTCTTTGAAAATGATGCAGTTACTGAATATCTCAACATAAATCACGTTCCACTAGAAATTTTTCTATTAAATAGATTACCAGTGTAATCTGCATATGAATTTCTCATAAACTCAAGATTATTATATCATAGACCAGACCATGAAGTTGCAACAATTTCTTGAAATCCGCATTAAATGGAATTCTTTTCGATTTTAATTGAAGCCGTGCCAATGAACAAAAACTGTGAATATAGAGTCAGCCGTAAAATAACCAAATGTATTATCATCAACCAATAAAACACTATCATTAATCCAAACTAATCTGTATGAAGTAGTTCTAAAGACTCTAGAGCTTTTTATATTGTTCTTGGCATAAGAATATAATTGGCCAACAATTTTGAATAAGTCGGAATCAAAATCAACATTCAATTCTTTATCAATAACCGGTTGAATTAAATTAAATTATGGTACAAATTATCACATTTAATAGATCATTTAAGATGAACGTACCGATACCTGTTTTACCTTTACTGATAATATTACATTGCTGCTCATTGTGATTCTGCCACCTTTGTACTAGGCTACGGAACTTTGATTTGTCGCTCGTTGTGTGTCTGGAACAACCAGAATCCAGATAACACTGTTGTTATTCCTTAGTCTGCCACCACACCTACACAATAAAAGATTTTTGAGACCTATTTGTTTTTATAGGTCCATGGTTGTTAGTGGCAACAGATTTTGAGAAATAAGTTTGTGGAGACCCAAAACTATTTATATACGTTCCTTTCAGCACCCAAATTTGTTAAACTTCAAGAGATTTAACATTTGTGCCTTTTGGAAGCCAAATTGAAATAGTTTTCACGTGTTTGGGTCTATGCCAACAATTATTTTGATTGTGTCCAAATTTTCTACAAATTGTGCACATAGAATTTACTTGATTAATTTCGTTTCTAACATTTTCAGATTGATTATATCCAAGTCCTTATCTAACTGTATTAATAGTTTGTTTCCCTAATAGCATATTCAATGATTTTTCACTTTTGGAAAATTTTCCTAAAGTCGTTGACAGTTGTTGGACTTGTGTTTTTAGTAATTCATTTCCGTTCAATAATTATGTGTACCTTTTAATAGAATTCTCTCTCATAGTATTTTCACTCCTTTTCAAAATCAGAATTTCATTTTCAAGCATTTTAATTATAGTTTCTGATTTTTTAATCTCTTCTTCGAGTGATGGACACCTATCACACTTAGGGATCTTACTTTGATAGTTTTTAACTGATTGATTAAGCTATTTACTTGATTCTATCAAACTATCTCTTTGTGATTCAATTTTAGCATATTTCTCCCTAAGTCTTCAAAACACCAATTTACTTCGTGGAAATATTTAAGTAATTCTGAGTGAGTGAGCTTTGATATCTTGTTTGGCTCGTCGTCTTTGCTATCAGGTATATTATCTCGTGGGCGTAGATTTACTCTTTCACTCTTATTGCTAGTGCTTTTATTATCATCACTTTTATTCCATGGCTGCAAAACTTCTCCCTTTTGAATTATTTTCTTGGCCGTGTCGATTTCGAGGACAATTGGGCTTAATATGGTTGGGTTTGCTGCACTTGTGACAAATGATATCGTGTTATTTTGGGTTGTCTAATGCTTTGATTATTCTACTATTATCTGTGCTGCTGGTACACGACTATTGCCTGTGCTGAAATTATTTTATATACTTTCGCAACAAATTTTTAATAATTATTAGTATCGCCCTATTCAACCCACCTCTAGGGTGAAATCGATCATACAAGATTTACCCAGCTTCGGCAAAACCCTACCTACGTGCTGCCTCCAAGGTATCTAGTAGAAATAAAGTAGTCGGATGCTTACACACGTAAACTTGCGAAACACGCTATCGACTAACCTAACTCTACGCTCAAAACCCTGCCACAACTCAGCCACCGAGTTGCCGATTCTTGTACTACACCACCGTAGTTCATGCCCTAGTCACACGACTAAAAAATTACAAATGTTTAAAAGAAATACAGAATAAAAGCAATTTAAATAACTCAAAACCCTAATTTTAAATATTAAGCCCAATAGAAATGTCGGCCCAAAATAAAAGATAATTCCCTTTTTCCTTTTATATTATATCGGTCTGCATCTTCTATTATCTGTAATAATTTGTTGCTCTCTTCGTTCCTCTTTTCCTTTCTCGAAAATTAGGACTTTGGGATAATTGAAGTCGTCGATTGATTGTAAGTCGATTACAATGGCTTTTACTCTGATTTGCATCGGCAATCAACCGTCTCTTCACTTTGCTCATGGCTCCTTCAGTTTGAGTCGAGTTTATCTACTGCGAAAATTGGTACGTTCGTTCCTTCTTCGATTTATACTATACTGGACTTGATTTGAGTTCTTAATTGACGTTATGATATGTGATATGCTTGAACTCGAATGCTTTTTTCAACGCCGAGGATGATTGGGTTTTATAGGATTCTAATTCCTATATTTTCGTTCAAATATGCTGATTTTAATTCGTCAATTAATTTAGCTTTGGCCATCGATCTTCGTTTGGATGCTTGAGATTACTATTGACTTGTTCCAATTTGTATATTTTGTTTGCTTGTTTCTCATGGCTTGTGTTTCTTGACAACCACGACTTGATGATTTTGGTCTCTGTGGCTTCGTCCATTGCTTAGAACTTCATATGGTTTTTCAAATTTGATTTTTTGATAAATTTGATTCTGCCTTGATTATTTTGAAACTGCTACTGTTAAAAATATTCAACCTTGACTTCGGCCTGACTTGATATTCATAGTTGACTGGTCATCTCTGTAGCACACTTGACTTGCACCTTATTTTATTCGCTATTGCATGAATTTGGCATTTATCTTGACTTGGTCACCATGGCTTTGTATTTGACTTCGACTTGATTCGAACCTATTTTTAGATGTTGTATTACTCCATGTATGTGTGCAGTGTTGTTTTGATATTGATTCTGGTTGTTTGCACCATGCACTGCTTCCGTGTTGCCTTGAGTACATGTATATACATATGATTGCTTTGGATTTCACTGTATTTGCTCTGGCCTCATGTATGTGATGCACGTTTGGGTTTGTGTGAATTTCTGATGACTTTATGGCCTTGGCTTCACTCGAGAATTATTTGTTCATGTTTGAGATTGCTCATTTGTTGCTGTGGCCATTTCCACTTATATACATACTTTTATGTATGTATACATATGGTTTCATTTTGTACATCTCTGTGTGATCTTTGCAATATCATTACACTGATGCATTTATGTACTTCAATCTGATTTGTGAGCTGATTCATTTAGCTAGCTCGAGTTGCTTTGAATTTGGTCTCTGGACATCTGATTCTTCATTCGAACTCATGTGCACTAACTATGTATATTTGCATATTGTATTCTGATCATGTCTAAACTTGTCTGGTTGTATTTGAATTGGGTCAGTGTGGTTCATGTATGTATGCACATGTACTGGAAGTCATAGCCTTATCTCTTTTATAGTCTGGTGTATATCTATTGTTCATTAGCGTGGTCTAGTGCAGTTTCATTGTGCGTTGAGGAACTTTTAAGTGTACGAATTGAATTTTGGTCGAGCTTGTTTTAGTTGTCCTGACCATTTTCTTAAACTTGTGCATTTTGTTTGCACCTGTGTTGAATCCAGCTTATAGCTCAGGTTTGACCTTATGTTGATATCGTGACTTCATATTTATTTCACTTGAGTTGAACTCGGCTTTTGATTTGGGTTTAATCTTATGCTCACCTATCCCTGCATTTTTATCAAGTGTATATCGGTATGCACGGCCTTTTGGCATGTACAGTGATACACTGTGCATGTCACATGCTGTTCGTGTGTGATGAATTAAAATTAAATGACGATGAACAACCCAAATAACTGAGGCAAATAATATTTTCAAAATACATTTTATTTTACACTGCAAAATATTTTCTTTTCAATTTTACTACGTTAGTGTTTATTTTGCAGATTGCTCAAATGCTGGATTCAAACTGGAATAGAGTTGAAGATAATTACGAGTGAACAAGTGATATGTAGTGAGGTGCAAATGTATAGTGCAAAATGTGATTAAAGTTGTAATTGAAAATTGTATATATAGTGAGAGCTTAAACTTGTGTTATTCAAAATTATAATAAATATTTGTTTGAAAAAATATTTGTTTGAATTTAAATACCATGTTGTTTATTTTATTCAGCAAATATTTATTCAATTATGTGAAAAATAAAATAGTACATTAACAAATACATTTAAATGAGTATATATATGTTTGAATATATATATATATGTTTATTATCATCAAACAAAAATCATATACTTGCATATTCAACATCTTGGACGTAAGACGTGGATACATATTGAACTTTCCACTAGTTTTCTATCATATTGGAAATCTAATCCCAATACGAGATTTACAGTTTTGATTGTAGACCCTAAAAAAGATGTAATGACTTGCAAACATTTCAGCTACCCCTTTTGTTATCATATATTTCGTTCGGTATATTCCGTTGACCTAGTCCAGATATATTACCTTAGACATAGTCCAGATATTGATACCTTAATTGAATAAGTTTATTTGAAAGTGTTTTCAAAGGAATATCATTGAAAATAATATCAAGTGAATTTTGGTATAAAAGTGTTTTGGTTATCATAAGGTAAAAACCTGTCCGTATTTATGTGTAGGCGTGGTCTTATGAGATACCCTTCTTTTCAAAGGTTTTGATAATATAATCATTTTAAATTTCGAGTATCTCACGCTGCTTTATCAAGCTTGATCCGGGTATTTTTAGTACTCAGGTCAGATCCGAGTAGTTTCTGGTTTAGTCGAAGACGCTCGTAGTTTCTAGAGGAGAGCTGGAGATCTTCATCATCGTATGGACGTATTCTATTATCCTCTTTGCTTAGTAAGGTTCGCACATGATAGGGGGTTCTCGCTTCTTGTTAGGTCACGAACGGATTACTCTTACTCCTACATGTCTCTGAGATCGAGTATCAAGGTGTTGGTTTGCCAGTTTGGCTTATAGTTGAGAGGCAGGCCGTAAAAGCAAAGCGTGAGGCACTGGTGTAAGCTACAGTCGTTATACCCACTGTCGATGGTTGAAAAGCCTAGATCTTTACATTTGGTATCAGAGCTGAAGGTTAAGCGAGAACCTTGGCTTTGTTGGGGTAAGTCTCATCAGAGATAGGGTTAGTAATACCCTAGGATGAGTTACTCATTAGAGATAGGGTTAGTAGCATTCTAAATTAAGTTTGAGTGTATATATATGAGTACGTATTTTTTATTTGATATAAAAATGTTTTATGCTGATTTATCAGTTGGGCGGTTTATATATTCTGGTCGATATGGGAAGTGCGACTGTATCTATAGGCATTTCTAAACTCTTGACAAGGCATATCGATACACTAATTTTGAAAAAATTGGTAAACGAAATAATTTTACGTAGGATTATATTTTGAATATAAAGTATATATTTTGAAAAGTTGTATAGCTAGAAATCAGGATTAGTGAAATTCAAATATGAACATCTTGTGATTAGAATTTCACAGTTTGACAATTAAATGTTTCATAAAGATAATCGATAAATAAGAAATCTGATAAGGCAATTAAGATCTTTAATACTTATTCCAAAATAATAAATTAAGAAATGATTATGTCAAGTTACTATCATAAATTGATCAAATGTTTGATTTAAACGTTTAAGTACAAATACTATGTGAATTAAGTTTCACGATTTGACTACAGGGTGTTTGATTATTAGATTAGTTTAAGGAAGGAACATATAAGATAAAAATGTATTTAAATAATAGAAAATACTTATGTAAAAAAAACAAAATATAGAAGGAATGAGAATTCAAATTCTAGTAAAAGAGTTGTGCTAATTTAAATGAAGTTAATTAATATAAAATAAAATGAATTTACAAAATAGGTTTTATAAATTAATCTCTAAAGGATTTTGAAAATGGTATTATTCCAAATAAAAAGAGTTATTTTATGATAACTAATTCTATTGGCTCGATAATAAACTAAAAATGGGTAATGTGATGTGTTCGGATGGTATTCTCTTAAGTATTACTCTTCTTATTAGGAGGATATATGATACTATTGGTAGTACCCAGTTCCTTGAATTGTTTTGGAGTTACTCGATTTGTATAATTTTCTTAAGTTGAAGAAATAATGGGAATCGTTGATTAGTAATCCTTATAAAAGTGTTTAAACCAAAGATAAATTTAGAATTGCTAATTGATAAGATAAAGCGAGATTCTCATTTATTTTGGACAGTCGAAAATTTTCAAATCATACCTAATTCAGAGCTAAGAAATTTATGAAAACTTTTGGTAAAAAAATTGTGAAATACTTTGAGTATATGTAATAAGATAAGGATAATTCATAAATCTAATTGATAAAGGAGAAAAAGATTTAAGAGTTAAGAGTATGAGGATTTAAATACGAGTGATTTTGAAATTTTTTTTTCAAAGCTAAAAAGTTAATAATAATATCAAATAAGAAATAAGTTTTATAACTTATGAATTTGAGATAATAGTAAATTAAAACAAGATTAAATTTGTTAGACAGACAGATCTGAGTGAAAACAATTTGAAATTTGGGATTTGTATATACTTTTAGGATGCAAAGGTATATCATACAAATATAGACTTAAGTCATGAACTATTAAGCAAAATAATGACTCCTCAAAAAGGTAATTATAACCTGGAAAATGTTTTATTAATGAATTCCAACATTAATTAAGAATTTGGACTTAAGTCTTTAAAATATTATTGATTTACATAAGTTATAAGATGAAATAAAATTAAGTAATAGTTTTACAAAATGATTCATAAACAATATTAGTGTTAAAGGAAATGGACAAAGTTAAAGAATTCTGGGTATTATAATATAGATAAATCATCTTTTGGGTGAAAAATGTTTTCTTTAGAATATTTTCCCTTAATAAAATTATTTGGAAATAAATAATTAAATGGATTATATAACAAGCACATTTTTTAAGTGTTTGGGCTTAAGATAAATATTTTATGAAAGTTTTGAAAGTTAATAAATACAAATATCATATGTAGATCATTTCATCGTACAAATTTTGATCTAAGATTCAAGTATGGAACTTTGAGGTGTTTACACTAGTCCGAAAAAGGAATTATCACTCGATTCTTCACGACGAACATTGATGAGGGTTTATGGTTAGATACTTAAGTTTTCTATCATAGTTGAAAGCTATGCAAGGAAAGCAAAGGTTTCTAAGCAAAGAGCCTGATCAAGGTGCGCACTAGAGGATCGGGGGATCGATACTAGTTCGAAAATAAAGTTGTGGATTCGAATAGAAGATCGAATAAGATATTTCATATGGATGATCTGTATATATTATATGGAATTAAGTTTGAAGATAAATGTTTTAGGCATACTTTTGTTCGGGGTAATTTCGAGGACGAAATGGATTTAAGTGGGAGAGAATGCAACGACCCATAATTTCGCTACTACAAAAATGAGAGATTTCGTTTGTTTTAAATTTATAAAGGTTTAAAACTTATATAAATAAGTTATATAAAATAGATAATAATAGAGAAATTATTTTTTCTTATAGTTGATAATTTAAAAAGTATAAAATTAATTTTTAGAACAAATCAACAAAAGTTAAGTTTTGTTAAAAATAAATAACTTCTTAAATAAATAGGTTTAAATGTTTATTTAAAAAGATAAATTTTATTGAAAACATTTAATAAAGATAATAAAATTATATCAAAATAACTAAAAGTATGTTAATAATCGTTTTACAAATAACCAAATTTTGTCGCATTTTGTCAGTTTTACATATACTGTAAAATTAAAGATTTTGATTTATTTAAATATGATTTTAAAATATAAAGATACATGTTTTAGTTTATTTAAAGGAGTAAAAATTTCATTTTTAAATTTGGTTTACATAAACAAATAGTTTAACTAAAACGTCAAAATGTACCGTAAATTTTGTCGAAAATCAACGTTTTGTCAATTATAAGTTGTCGCAACGTCGTCGCACATTTATTTTCTTGTATAAGAATATATATTCAAATAGTATAAGTATTAATTAATTCACAAATCAAGCTTACTTTTACTAAACGTACTTAGAAAATTCTACAATATAATTAAGATAAAGTAAGCACAAAATGATAAACATGTCATTTCAAAGCAAAAGGTAAACTTTAAATCAAACCAAACATAATTATTATATTTTTCACTTAATACTTAAGGGAAAATGACATAAAGTAATGATTTAAAATGTGTTAAGTGCTGAAAAAATAAGATTTCTTAATAAGGTAAATAAAGGGTATTTTGGTCTTTTTACAAAAAAATATTTTAATTCAAAACTTTTTCTATAAATAAGTATCCACTTTCTCACTTTTTTCACTTCTTCTTCTTACTTTTTCAAGCTTTTCTTCCACTCTCTAATGCCTTTTTCTCATCCATTTCCCTACTAACTTTTTCAAAACCAAATCAAACAAAGTCAAAAATCCATCAAACTTTGCCAAAGACCTTAGAATACCATCAAAACATAGTTTATCATCTAAAAAGTGAAGAAACAATGGAGGAGAGGTTGGAACCATGCAGGCCAAACCTATGTAAGAGAAGGAAGCAAGTTGGAAAGCTTCAAAACTAGAAAAAGAGAAGGAAGTGCCACCGATTTCATTCCAAGGAGCTATGAGCAAATTCAAGGTGCTGCGGAAACGCTGTCAAATTTTTCGAAGTTAGTTGAAGTTGAATACAATAGTGAAGTGTTGGATTAAATGAATGTTGGTAGGAAGTGAACAATTTGGTTAAGGGTGAGTACTCATATTTTAAGTTACTAATTCCTAAAAACTATTTCAAGTTAATAACATAAAAATTTTGTTATATGTTGGATGATGAAATGTTTGATAACTTGGTTGATATTATGGTTGATTATATGTTTGTAATATGGATAATAACTTGGTTTGATAAATGATAAGAGAAATGGTTAGTAAGTATAGTTAATTCTATTTTAAAATATATAAAAAGATTGAAAATGATATTATAATAATATAATATTATAATATGAAGTGAAATGAAAAATGAGTTTGTGAAAATATTGTTTTAAATGAGTTAAAATAGTTTAAACATTATTTGAAACAAATTTGAAGTGTTCGGATGTTCCAAAGCAATTCACAAAATTGGTCAAAATCGAGCTCGTCACGTAGCGGTAGTTCGTAAATTTCGACCCGTAACTTCAAACTAATATAGAGAATGATTTATAAGTTGGATTTCTTCGAAATTAAAATTCTTTAGTTCACAATGGTAATAGTTTTCCAACTAAGAAAGAAAACCAAGATTTCATATAGTATATTTTGAATTATGTCCAAATCAATTTTCTGAAAAAATAGCGCCAGTGCAATTAAGTAACCATAATAGGAAATCTATTTAAATAAATGTTTTTTATTATGGGAAAATATGGAATAAATTTGATAAATTTATTAAAAGGGTTTAGGAGATATTTGGAATAGTTTCAAATATTAAAAATTATTTAAATCAAATAAGCTTATATAGCACTTTACATAGCACTTTTATGCTGCGAATTCTATAACCTTTTGAAGATAGTTTTAAACTTAAAAATTCTTCCTATATATTCTGTAAATAATTTTAAAAGAATAATTAAATAATTTAAAGATGATTTGTAAGTTTTAATAAGAGTTTGAATAAATGGTTAAGAGTAATTGTTTATACCACTTAAACAAAAAGTGAAAAATATTGAATGTAATAACGAATTGAGTATACGGAAGCGACTAGTACGTTTGTCCCAGCTGTAAGATCTGAAAAGATAAAATAAGGTGTTTAACTAAGGCTTGGGATGGGGCAACCAGTGCTCTGAACTTACCTGGCTTATGTTTTCTCATTTTAGGGGACGGGTGGAATAGATCGAAAGGAAAGCCCGGATGCTCTAAAAGATCATGTTTAAGTTTTTCCAGGATAAAAGAAAAGAAAAAAATTCTATGAATGTTGATTAACCACTTAATATCTTTTATCGATGGTTGGCACGAATGAACCGGGATCAGATTTGGGTGATTTATATTCAAAAAACCGGGATCGAATTTAGGTGATTCATATCCGAAAACCCCTTCAAACTAATTTTTGAAATAAAACATATTGAAGACGATGATCATTGATGACAAAGATCTTTATAATGTAGGATTACTTGCCATTAGTCCCTGGAGGTGAAATTTACCATATCTAAGGTGATATTAGTACTCTGTTTTGAAAATCTTCATTTGCAAGAATACGATTTAAAGTTAAGAAAGAAATCTTTGATTAAGATTTAATGCATGATTTGGGAATATTTTCCCTAAGTTAAAAGTATAACTTGAATATAAGATATCTTTGATTAAGATTTAACGAATGATTTGGGAATATTTTCCCAAAGTTAAAAGTTATAGCTTGAATATAAGAAATCTTTGACTAAGATTTAAAGAATGATTTTGAAAAGTTTTCCTAAGTAAAAGAGAAAATGATTTGAAGTTATTCCAGGATTTAAGGAAGATTTAAATAAACCAAATGATTTGATAAATGAGGCTTAATGATTTCATATACACTTGAAAAGAAAATAGAATAAATTGAAAAGAATATATCTAAGAAAGGTATTTGATTTAAACAAAAGATGTAGTAATTGATTGATTATTGATATCCACATGATGAAGTAATTGATTAATGATTGATATCCACATGATTAATATCTTTTTATCGATAATTGGCATCGAAGGAACCGGGGTTGGATTTGGATGATTCCTATCCGAAAACCACTTCGAACCGATGTATACGTTTGAAAGTGAAGACATGTTGAAGATGATGATTATTGAAGACCGTGGATCTTCATAGCGTTAGGACTGCTTGTTGACCTACTCTGGGTCACTCCCATTATAGAGTTAATTATAGCAGTGGTCTCCTCGTTGTGGAGATTTTTCTGATTGCAAGGACTACTCGCTACTAGTGGTAGTAGGAGAGTGCCTTCGATTTCGTTCAGTCCCAGAGAAAACTTGTATGGACGAATGTCTGACATTGCATTTTTAAGACACAACGTTTGACTTTTACAAAAGTATATCTTCTTGGTGGCGGAGAACAGCTTCTCTTAGCTTAAGACCCTTTTTTGAGACATACGAGCTCAGAGGTTGTATGCTTATGGGAATCAAATAGTAATCCAAAGAATATTAGTGTTGGATTCAAAGTGGAACTGTTATGATGAAAGCGCGATTTTGTATGAAAAGCGTGGCTTTGAAGAAATTGAGTGTAGCCTCGCGAGCCTCACACCCCGGTTATGATGGGATCCTATATGGTCAGATGTATTCTTGCATTTTGAATGGTAGTGATTTGGGTTATCAGATGTTTTAAGCCCTTGGTACTAGATGCGTATGTGCCTCATAGCAAGGATGCACGAAGTCCGAGTCCTTAGATGTTATTCGTAGATTGTATCCACTTTTAGCCATTTATGTTATTGTATGAGTCATGGACGTAAGCCGTGGATATAGATTGATCTTTCCACTAGTTTCCTATCATATTGGAAATCCAATCCCAATATGAGATTTACAATTTTGATTGGAGTCCCAAAAAAGCAGTAATTACTTGCAAACATTTTAGCTACCCCTTTTGGTATCATATATTTCGTTCAGTATATTCCATTGACCAAGTCCAGATATATTACTTAGACTTAATCTAGATATTGATACCTTATTTGAATAAGTTATTTGAAAGTGTTTTCAAAGGAATGTCATTAAAAATAATATCAAGTGAATTTTGACATAAAAGTATTTTGGTTATCATAAGGTAAGAACCTGTCTGTATTTATGTGTGGGCATGGTCTTATGAGATACCCTTCTTTTCAAAGGTTTTGATAATATAGTCATTTTAAATTTTGAGTATCTCACGTTGGTTTATCAAGCCTGGTCTAGGAATTTTTAATACTCGGGTCAGATCGGAGTAGTTTCAGGTTTAGTCGAAGGCGCTTGGAGTTTCCAAAGGAGAGCTGGAGATCTTCATCATCGTATGGACGTATCCTATTAACCGCTACATCTATTGCATTTTTTTTTGGTTTTCAACATTTGTATGGGTAGGTGTTATACCTATCCAGGCTAAATCTAGGTTAGACTCAGATATTGTATTTTAAAATTTTCCGCTGTAAAGATTATTATTGAAATAATATATGTTATTACATTCGTGTGAGATTCTGTTCCGTCTTTACTTTTTTCTACCCTTAATGATCCACTTATTCGTGCAATTTTAGTTGGACATGTGTGGTTTATTGTCGGTCCAAAGGATGTGGAAAAATGGGCCATTACAATTAGGGACTGTAAAGTTAATGGAAACAAGAAGTGCTATAACCATTGCAAGTTTAAACAAAAGTAGAAGAATTTCTAAGAGCCAGTGCGGCATAAGCAAGCAGTGAAGGAATATGTTTTGGATGTCGTCCCAACTTCATCGAGTGCTCCCTCGGCGAAGGAGAAGGGGAAGAGCATCGTTATTCAAGGTATGCTTTCCATTTATAATGTTCCCATACTTGTTTTGTTTGATATTAGGGCTTCATATTCCTTCATATCTAGTACCTGATAGATGGGTTGGCATTGAAACCCGAAATAGTTGACCGATCTTTGATTGTGACAAACCCTATTGAAGGCTCCACTAGACTGTGTGTGGTTTGTTCTTATCAATTTATGAATGCTCTTTGGTTTGTGATCGATTTATTTTGAATTTTGTTTGGTTCGGGGTTATCTTGGGGATGCACTAGCTAAGGAAGTATACAACAGTGGTGGATTGCGTGAAGTTGTCGGTGACGATTTGGGATGTGGTGGAGCGGATAGTTGTAATTGGCTACCTCTCGAAGGATGGGGTTAGATTTTTATATTGCTAGAGATCCAAAAGGATTAGTTGACATCTGTGCCTATTGTTAGAGAGTATTCAGACATGTTTGAGGATGTGATCGGACTGCTGCCACACTAAGAGATTTAGTTCTTTATAGACTTAGTGAAGGATGCTAGACTGATAGTCATGCCTTTAAGGCGTATGGCACCCAGAGACCAGAAGGAGTTGGAGGTGCAAGTGAATGGCATGTTGAGATGAGGGTTCATTTTTCAAAGCATATCAGAGAGAGGTGCACACATAGTATTGCCACTAAGGTGGATTGCCCTTTGAGTTTATGTGCGGATTACCATGAGCTGAATAAGGTATCGAGGAAGAACAACTATCCACTCCTACGTATTGATTACTTATTCGATCAGCTCTATGGCGTGTAGGTGTTCTCTCAGTTGGATCTTGTGATGGGATTTCACTAGTTGAAAGTAGCAAAGGTGAGTGCATCGATTACCATGTTTCATGCGTTGTTTGGTTTTTATAAGTGGTTAGTTATGCTATTCAGGCTAACCAGTGCTCCAACATGATTTGTTTATCTCATGAACCGCGTCTTCATGGATCAACTGAATTAGTTCGTGCATATATTCATGGATGATATTCTAATTTATTCTAGAATAGAGGAGGAATACAAGATGCACTCGAGGATTGTGCATGAAGTATTCAGTAAGTATAGGTTGAAAGCGGAGTTTTCGAAGTGTCATATTTGGAGGAGGGAAGCAAGATTTTTGGGTCATATCGTCTCTGAATAGGCCATCACAGTAGATCCGGCAAAGGTTGTAGTGGTTCAGGATTGTAGCAAACGCTACTGATGTGAGGAGTTTCCTAGGATTAGTGAGTTACTATAAATGTTTTATCAATTACTTCTCGAAGGAAGCAGTATTGTTGACTAATTTGACAAAGAAGAATGGGACTGTTGTTTGGGATGCGAAGTGTGAGCATGCATTCGTGAGACTGAAGGAGAGGATGGCGAGTGTGCTAGTATTAACTATTCTGAGCAGGAATGAGGAGATGATGGCATACATCGATGCATGTGGTACCGAATTAGGTGCGGTACTGACGTAGAGAGGTAAGATTTTCGTCTATGCTAGTCGGTAGCTGAAACCACATTAGAAGAAGTATCCGACTCGTGATTTAGAGTTAGTGGTGATAGTGTTTGCTCTAGGTTCAATCTATTTATGGATCACAGATCCTTGAAGTACCTTTTTTCATAGAAGGATCTCAACCTTTGCCAACAACGATGGTTGGAATTCTTATCCTCCCATGACTTTGACGTTTCCTATACGCCTGATACAGGAAATGAAGTTGGCGATACATTTAGAAGATGACATGCCAATTTAGGAGCGATGTTCCTAGAATGAAAGCAGTTGGGGTATACTGTTGGTTATGACTTCAGACCTGATTATGAGATAGAGCCAAAGATCTTGGCAAGGTGATGATTAGAAGTACTTTGATTGAGTGGATCGATTCTAGTCAGAGGTGAGACGCTAGACTAATAGATATCGTGGAAAAAATAGAAAGATACTTGTCTAATGAGATGAAGCGGTATGGACTTGACCGAGATGGTTGGCTCCGTGAAGATGTGAGATTATTTGTTCTAGATGTTGATGGGTTGCGAGATGAGGTGCTATCAGAGTGCCATCACTTTGGATTGACTATACATCCCAATCGTAAAAAGATGTACCATGATAAGGAGCTGATCTATTAATGGGAGGGGATGAAGAAGGATGTATAGATATTCATCTCGAAGTGTATGTAATGCCAATTGTGACAACAGAGCAAAAGAAGCCAAGTGGGTTGATGCAACCACTTAAAATTCTTGAGTTGAGATGGGAGCAAGTTTCGATGTATCTTATTGACAGATTGTCGAGAACCAGCGGAGAATATAATAACATTTGGGTCATAGCCGATAGATTGATGAAGAATGCCCAGTTTATACCCATTAAGATTCGTAGAATAACATCCAAGTCGGTCGACTTGTCTGTGAAATGGATGGTGCGATTCCATGGTGTGTCGAAGTGCATTATGATTAACCGAGATCCTTTATTCACTAGTAGGTTTTTGAAGAGCTTACAAGATTCTTTAAGGATGGAGTTGCATCTCGGTACATCATATCACCTGTAAACTGAAGGGCAGACCGAGAGAGTGAATCGTATATCATAGGATCTCTTGCGAGCTTGCATTCTCGATTTCGGAGGCTTATGGAATGATCACTTGCATTTGGTGGAGTTTTCATAAAACAATAGCTGTCAGTCTAGTATCGATATGGCACCATACAAAGCATTATATGGCCGACCGTATAATGCTCCTTTATGTTGGTGGGAAGCGGGTGAGAAATTAATACTTGGTTCAAATATGATTAGAGTGACCTCGGAGAAGATTGAGATCATTCGGCAAGAGATAAAAGCTACTTAGGATAGGTAGAAGAGCTACACGATATGAGAATTGAGATTTAGAGCTCTCTGTCAACAATATGGTGTTCACGAAGATTTCTCCATTGAAGAATGTTATTCGATTTGGTAGTAAGGGAAAATTGGCACCGAGATTTGTAGATCCTTTTCTGATAATAGAGAGGATTGAGAACCTAGCATATAGGATTGACTTGCCTCAAAAGATGGTGGGGGTGCAAAGTGTATTTAATGTCTCTCGTTTTCTGAAGCTTGTGCATGACTCAAGTGTGATAATTTCACCAGACCAACTTGATGATATTAAGATTGAACTAGAAGTATCCAAACCTCGTAGGCCGATTGACGTGATACGAAGCAATCTAGGAGCAAGACGGTGGAGTTAGTGAATGTTCAATGAGTTGAAAGCGAAGACAATTGCACATGGGAAATCTGGAGAGCATAAGGGTTGCATATATGGAACTCTTTGCATGGTAAAGCCTATTGTTTATCGTTTTTACTTTTACCTCTTATATTATATAGGGTATTCTAGTAACTTGCATGCTAGGATAAGTTTATTTATACTATTAATTCCATAGCTACCTGTTTAATATATTTGATGGTTGCATATGATCGTTAGGCATATGAGGTGACTATGGTTGACGATTCTTTGATTGTTTGGGGATTTCAAGGGCAAATTTCCTGAAGGATGAGATAGCGTAACGACCTATATTTTACGCATTGGGGTATTGTAAAATATTTTTTATTCATATAAGTTAATATGGCTTTAAAACTTTGGGAAATGACTACTTGGTTCATTTTCCACGTTTAGAATTTTTATCTAACATTTCAAACCTAGAAATTATTGTAAGTCTCCTCACTTATAATAGGGAATGAATTAGGGTCTAAAATACTTCCATTAGATCGAGCTTGTGGTTTCTCTTTTCGTAGAGTGATCAAAGTTGGAAAATGGACTTGCCGTTTAGGAGATATAGCCATTTTAAAATCTTTTTCTATTAGATAGATTAATGGGCAATTAAACAAAGCTCATACTTAGGTGCACTAATGAATTTTAGGAATTATGCCTAACTGGGGGAGATGGGACATAATTATATCATTTCTAACTTTCCTGAAACAATTTCAAACCTCCTTTAACTCTTAATTCATCAAAAATATTATCTTTTCCTTATAATCTTAGCCCAATCAATCAATTGAAGGGTAATTAGCACAGGAGATCACAGATTCATTATTTTGGTGCTTTGAAATTTGTGATATTAGTTGTTTATATCATGTTTGGGATCTAAAGTGGTATTTTCAGTATTAAGTAAGTGATTCTTGATCTCTTACTGTTCTAGGCTTGATAATATAGTTAAAAATGATGTTTTTGATATTTTCATGTTAAAACAATTTTAAACTTTAATTAATGATGTTTATGGCCTAAATTAACAAGAATGTATTTGATTTTAAATGGTTTTCAAATGGTTGTGCAACTCCTTTTGATCATATTATCATGATATTGTAAAGATTAGATTTAGACTAAGATTTGAATGTTAATAATGTTTGGATTTCTTGTATATATTTAATGATTTCTTATGAATGATATGTATGCTAGGATAAATTTTTTTGATAGGTTTACTAGTGTTAAGTGAATAGGAAAGAGGTTGTCGATCTGGGAAAAACGAAGGAAAAAGTGATCGAAATTGCATGAAACTTAGAGGATGGGCTCTAGAGGAGGTGAGTAGACCAAAATTTTAATCATTGGTCATTTAGAGTTAATTTGGGATGTCGGTGATGAATTCAATTTTAGCGGTGGAGTAAATTCCTAGTTTGGTCGGTGATGGGAGAACTCCTCAGACCAAAGGCTATGAAACTTCAAGGCAAGCTTTAGGACAAATTTAGAAAGGAACTTTAGAAACCTAAATCAGAAAAATGACTAAGTATGGATGTCAGTACCGACCACTTCTGTTTGGTATTGAGCACTTTTTAGGAATATAGAGGGATCTTGGAGCTTGGGAGCTTAGGGAGAGAAGCAAGGGGCTCTAGGCATGCTAAGAACAAAAAACTGGGAAGGAAAATACTTAGCCAAATTTTGGCTAAGTCTATGTTGGATAATTCATACGGTACCGACCTCTAGTGGTCGATACCACATGAATTTATGGAGGCAGGGTTCATGGAATTTCCAAAGGGTGGTGTAGCGACTCTACAAGTCATGCTGAAAGTTTTTGTTTGTTTGCTTGGAGTTTGATGGTGACATTGTAACATGATGATTGCTTCAGGAATTCGATGTTGGCAACTCGATGGTGAATGGAATTAGGTTCCGATAATTGTGGCTCAATGTTGAAAGGAGTTATGAGAATGGTTATCTACAAAGGGTGGGTTCTAGGAAGGGTGACCCGTGGCTATAATGTTGAATGGTTCAATCAAGGAAGGAAAGGAACGTTGAATGGCTCCTCATAGACAATGGAAACTAGATGGAGAAAGTACAAGGCTCGGATATTCATGCCATGGGAACATTGATACTTAAAGCGTTTTCTATTATACTCGAAACCAAGGGTATTATGAGGGTGCTCATTGGGTACTTGGAATGGCTACCCTAGGTCGGTCGAATGGATCCGTATACCCTGAACCGGTGGAATGGGTATATTGTCAACTTTGGCTTGCTAGTGAGTACACCGAAAATCGAGTTTTTCCATTAATTCCTGGCAGAGAATGGTCACACGAGTTATCATATATCCGAAGAGAATTGAGTGAAAGTGAGTATTGTTTGATGGATGTTATTTTTTCTTTGGTTGTTTTCTCCCGTAATCTATCACTCTAGGGATGCCATTTAAGATGGGTATACGGATAGGGATATCTGGACACCTATCATTGTACGTAGGTTGCAGTACACCTTTATGATGTTGCAGAGTAGCATAATATGTCTATTATGTGTTAACTCTTTGATTGTAGGGACATGAAGGATATGGTTCATATACCCTTGTTCCTTACTATATCAACTTGTGTAGTATTTTTGATATTTTTTATCACTCACATGAAACTGTTGTCTGACTTGAGTTTTTAATGCTTTACTTATTATTATCTCGGATACTCTTAAATGAGTAGACTAGAAAGCAGATCTATGTGATACATTGTGACTATTCAGAGGATGAGCTAGATGTAGCTTTCTCGTATTATATATGGATATACTATTTCTTTTTCCGCTGTGTAATGCTTTAGAGCCTAGGCGATGTTTCCTTTACTATTAAGACAATTTTATTTGAGTTATTGCCACTTGTATGAACTCTATTGCTATATAACATAACTCCTTAGATCTGTGCTTTGATATTTGGTTCATTTAGTTATTACTATCGCTCATGTTTTATATCTGCGATGTATATTATATTTTATTTAATGTATTGTAAGATATAAGATAGGTTCTGTGATGTTTTGTTTCTTTTTAGCCCTTAATACCTGCCCTACATCGGGCAGGCACTGCAACAACGCTCTATTTAGTGATATTTGGTAGAGAAGCTATAAGCGGCCGTCGTAGGAATCGAAGGCCGAAGCCATCGTAGATTGATCGCATGGCATGGAACATTGTTGTTCCAAGCCATGGATCGATACATCGATGGTGCACGAGTTGGAAGTTTCCAAGGCAGTGCACTGGCCTTTAGATTATGATATTGTTTTTAAAAAACAATAAAAAATTAAAAGAAAAATTGATTTCAAAAACTTATATTTGACGCAAATTCAAAATTAGTAGGAAGAAAAGTTTTTTTTAAAATATAGCATTAACATATAGATTAAAGTGATTAATTTACTAATGAAATTTATTTTGGTTTAAATAATTACTTAATTTTTTATATAATTTCTAAAAATATGAGATGTTTTCTCATTAATATTTTAAGTGTTTTAAAGTATATATATAATTTATTAGTTCAAAGCAAGAGTTTTAAAAATGTATTATATGTATTTTATTTAACGGAAATACATATTCAATATTTTAGAATTCATTTATTTATCTTATTTAATTATAGAAATACGTGAGATTATTCTTAAGTGTTATTAAGTGATTTTTTCTATGTTTATTAATTATTCCGCAAATAAAGTAAGGGTTTTGTGTTATATTTTATGGTTTGGAATAGAAAGAAATTGTTTCGAAGCTAATAAATTTATTCTAAAATACTATTTAAATATGGAAATTGTAGAAAGACTTTTATAAATTATATTTTGATTTATAAACTGATTTAGAAAGCTTTGAACATATACTAATTAATATTATGTATTAAATTAGAATTAATTACTCTTGTATATTAATTGTATATATAATTGTTTATGAAGTTTTATTTTATTATTATTACCTCTTTTACAAATCAAATCTGAGTGTTATGGATGATTTTATTTCTATGTTACGAGGGATCCGAATAAACGAAGTTATAATATCGCTTGGTATGGGACGTTTGGCAATATTTCTTCGCTTATTTTTATACTCGTTATATAGAATAGTTAAGGAGATTCTAGAATCAAAGGAATTTGAATAAACGATTTGTTATCCACCTTCATGACCAAGCCATATTTGGATAAATCAAATCGATTAAACAGGAAAATGACAAAGCAGAAATCCCGAACGATTACTTCAAAACTTATATATCAAGCGAGATTCATTAATAAAGCTATGAGCATGCCAAAGATCTTTGACAATTACCTACATGCCAAATCAATTCAGATACCAAAGATCTAAGACCATGCTTCGGTGTCGATCCATCAGAATTGCTCAACATAACCATTCACGTCATGGTACATGGAAAAAAGACGATTGTCAATCAAAGCATGAAATATGGGATGGTTCACTAGAAACCCATGACTCGAACATTCATAGATAAGTTCAAGCCTTATAACAACTAAACTATATACATCCAATTAATCACCGAACTAAGGATTTCTTCCAAATTCAAGCTTATATCCATGCAGCTGACTTCCCAAGGAAGACGAAAGGCATCCAAACATCTCAAAAGAAAAAAATAAAGACCAACGATTGATCATCATGGTTTGATACCGATCCACAGATCTTGGGTCGGTACCAATCCATAAATATTATCAATCTGACCACAATCTTTCTAAAGCACCTTCTTTAGGACATTGGGGATGTGGAGCGAATGTGGTAGGGATAAATCCGTCGATCTTCGTCTATAAACTAAGGATGATAGTTCACTATTTGGAGATCCTTTATACTACATTCTATATTTTTGTATGGATGTTGTAATTTGTTGGATCATCATGGATCCATAGGCCACTGATCCCTAAGATCACTTTTGTGAAAACTTTATAGAGTCGATAACAAAGTTCAAGTGGACGTAGCCCTTCCTGAAACACTATAATTATTGTGTATTGTTTCCTCTTGTTTTCCATTTAATTTCTCCATTTCGTTCTCTTTTATAAATCTTTAGGGTATTTTTGTGAACTTTTTGCATAAACATTTTTATGCTTTCATTGGGAGCATTTCAATCTCTCGCTATTCAGATCTATTTTCAATTTTTTGATTGCTTTAATCTATGAAGTAGATTTATTTATTCTATTCCTAAGATCCATGATTATTTTGAATCCATTAAGTCTATCATAGGATCAACCGATGTAATGGCCCCAAGAAATGCTAAGAAAAATTGACCGCTTACCGACCCACTAATGAAGTTGGAAATGCCGGTTTCCAACACGTTAAAGAAATCACTCAACCCTCAGCTGAAAATTCAGAGTGTTTCAGATATGATTACCCACGAAAGAACTAAATGAAAAGTTGCGTGATAGTCAAGATGAAATAAGAAATCGATGAAGGAAAATTTGGATTTGATCACCCAATTATCTTAGGGTTGTAGAAGGAATGAGAGGGAGTTATCACCTTTTGATTTAAAAGAAGATAGTTCCTCCTTGTTCAGTACGAATCATTGAGAAAGGAAGTATAAAATGAAGAGGATTGAGATTGGAACCTTAAGAAATAGATTGGACAAAACTCTGAATGCCCAAGCATAGATCGCTACTGATCCATCTCTTTAGATTAGACCGATCCCACTTATCGTGGTTTGGGTATTGTAGGGTGTCATTGATTTGGATGGCGTTGCTAGTGGTTGAGGTAGTCTAGTTTTCGATGACCAGAGTGTTAGAGTTTTTGTTTCTCACAGAGATCGTAGAAATAGATCATCAGGACGAACGGTTCCCCTAGGGACAGGAGAACCCAGATATCGTAGAACTAACCAAGGCCTTCTACAGAGGTAAACACTCATGACAGGCCATGAGTATCGTCGTTCTATAGATCTAATAGAACCAGAGTTTTTGGTGGATATGTTTAGGAAACTAATGAATGAAAGCTAGCATAGGCATAATGATGATTGGGCACTTCTCCCAGTAGGAATCAGTTCATGGAGGAGATATTGCACAGAAATACCCAAGAAGGTTTGTTATACCTATAGTGTCATCTTATAATAGGATCACAAACCCGAACATCATTTATTAAAATATGAATGGAATATGGACACGGTAAGGGCGACGGATGCTGTTGGGTGCAGATTTTTCCTAACATTTTTGGAGGTGTTGTTACAATGTGATTCACTCGACTCCCGCCGAGATCCGTATCCTCGTTCAATCAGCTAGCTAGGAGATTTGTAAAGAAGTTACAATTACATGGAAACCCATCCAAATGACATAATATCATCATTGAACCTCTTTTAGAATTCTGGAGAATCCTTGAAAAATCTTTTGAGTATATTCAACACAGTTGTGACTGAGGTAAGCAATGCCAAGGAGGACATTGTTTTGATGGCTTTGATCAGAGGAATGTATCCTGTAATCGATTTTGGCAGATGGTTGAAAATGAAACTACTATTACCAACGAAAGAGTTATATATAAAAGAAACTCAATATTTGCGCTTGGAGAAGGCATGTACAGCTGTTGAAAAAATTGGTGATAGAAAATCGGTTGAGGTGGTTCAGAGTAACGTGGCTCATGAAACAGGCCAATGAGAGTTTTGGGGATATTGCTGGAAACATGGAAATTAAAAACAATAAATAGAAGAGGAGCGACCAAGGCGATGGTGGTAGAAAGTCTAACTCTAAGAAGTTCCCATGGTTCCTAAAATTTAAGGATTATACACCATTTAACAATACGTTTGAAAATATTACCTTGCTACGTAGAATACTGAACGTTATAAGAAACCAGCTATAAGGGAATCAACCGAGGGAGAGAAGTTTCAGTAAATACTGCCTTTTCCACAAAACGGACGACTATAATACGAATGAGTTCATACATTTATGGAATGTGATTGAAGATTTAATCCAAGAGAAAAAGCTCAATCGGTAAACGAAAACTCGTAGGATAGCGGGCAAGGAAGTTCTCAACCCTAGAGACAATCACTCCAACAAGGCCAAGCTGAGCCTAGATTGCTTGGGAAAAGACTCTATCAATACGATAACTGGTGGACCTCATCCAGCTGAAAAGTGCTAAAATGAGATCGAGAGGTATTGAAACACTTTAAACATGTTGTGGAGGTAAATTGTTTTGCCATTGAATACGGAGCTCGAGCAATGTAATTAAAAGCTACGATGGTTGACATTGTATTCATAAACCATGATGTTAATGGGGTAGAAGCACCTACACTTAATCTCTTGGTAATAACGACCATGATCAAGCCAACAATTATGAAGAAAGTTCTTATTGATTATGGAAGTTTTGTTAATATCTTGTTCCAAAAAACTTACGATCAGATGATGATGGAAGGTTAGGACCTAAAGCCATGTAAATCCTAGAATTAGGGATTTAGCAAAGAGCTACGGAGCCTGTTGGGTGCATGTATTTACCGATGGTTTTAGGTATGGTGTACCAAAGAGAGTGCAGATCATGATTCTTGTGGTGATGGATATATTTTCTGCATGTAACGGCTTTTGGACCGACCTACCCTTGCTAGTTTCCAAGTGTCACTGGCCCTATGCTTAATGATGAAATTCATCAAAGAGAATGGGGTAGGGGTCATTTAGGGTGACCTGAATATGGGGCGTCAATGCTATATCATGGAGTTGAGGGAAGCAAAGCAACGTGAAAAGGAAAGGACATGGAAAATACTCCCTGCATCAAGTCAATTGACGCATAGCAACCACCGCCTAAGCCCTGGCTTGGTCAGCATAGCAGATTCCACAAATCTATAGATCCAATGAAAGAGCCAGGGGATGCAAAGGTGGCCCCAGCCGAGTTGACGATCAATATCCTGATCAATCCAAATGATCGTATGAATCTTGAAGATCAGATCTTAGCTCGACATGAAGTTGAAGTAGCAGCTTATAGGGTTCCTTCAGGCGAACCTAGATGTTTTTCTTGAACGCATTCCAACATGTGTGGAATATTATCGAAGATATCGTGCCATGCATTAAATGCGAACCCCAGCTATCTTCCTTAGAAGTAGAAATGACATAGCCTCGGTCCAGAGCAATTTGCTGCTCTAAAAGAAGTGGATAAGCTAAGATCCAATAGATTTATCTACGATGCCCTACATTCGAAATTGGTCTCCAACCAAGTGCTATCCATGAAGCCTATCGGGAAATGGCTTAGATGTATTAACTATTCAAGCTTGAATAAGGAATGCTTAAAAGATAGCATCCCATTACCAAAATTTGACCAGTTGGTGGACTCAACAGCCGGACATGAATTACTATCATTTATAGATGCCTATTCCGGCTATAGCCAAATTCCAATGCACATACCACATCAAGAACATACCGGCTTCATAACCGACCTAGGATTATATTGCTACCTTATTATATTGTTCAATATGAAGAATGGTGGAGCAACCTACCAAAGTCTAGTAAATTAGATTTTCAGAAATCAGATCGGATGTATGAGGGAGGTCTATGCGGGTGATAAGTTAGTGAAGTCATAACGATCAATAAACCATTTGGAAGAATTGTTAGAAATGTTTGGCATGCTCCAAAAATATGACATGAAAGTCAACCTATTGAATGATCATTCGGAGTCGCGTCAGAAAAATTCTTGGGTTTCATTATAAACTCAAGAATCTTACAGGCCAATCCAGAAATAATTGAGGCCATGAGGAATATTGAGGCCCCAAAGACAATAAAGGAAGTACAGAGCTTGAATGGGAAAGCAACCACGTTAAGATTTCAAAGGCTATAGATAAATGTATATCGTTCTTCGATGTCCTCCAAGTTGGAAAAAGAAATTTTGATTTGATGCAATAGTGTAAGGATGATTTTCAAGCATTAGTCGATAATCTAGAAAGATCACCCATCTTGTCAAAGCCTTTGGTAGAGGAATATTTGTTTGTTTATTTAGTAGTATATGTTCATGTCTTGAGTACTACGCATTTTTGCGAAGAATCCATAATCCAAAGGCAAGAATACTATATCACCAAACGATTAGCAGGAGTGGAAAAAATTATACATAGTTGGAACAGCTAGCCTACCGCTTGTTTATTGCATCAAGGAAACTCCATCACTACTTCTAAACCTATTAACTTAAGGTGCTGACTAGCTAACCTTTAAGACATGTTCTGTAATGACCTGAAACTTCAGGAAAGTTGGTTTGGAGTGGAACATTGAATTAAGTCAGTACGATATATCATATTATTGCAAAAGAGCAACCAAGGACAAGCCCTGGCCGATTTCGTTGTTAATTTCACCGCTCGGGATGATGAAAAAAGGTGGCATGGAGCAGAGTGCTCAATGGAAGTTACACATAAACGGGGCATCCAATGAATGTTACTTAGGGGCAGGAGTAGTTTTGGTAAACCCAAAAGAGCTATCAATTTACTACGCCCTGTAACTTGAGTTCCCTCCAACAAAAAATAAAGCCGAATATGAAGAACTTATCATAGGGCTTAAGATCGTGAAGGAATTGGGGTCAAAAGTTTACAAATATATAGCGACCCGCAATTCATGTCTACTGGGTAGGGAAAGAGTTCCAAGACAAGGGAGCAAGGTTATCCCCTTATTTGATGAAAGTCTAGAACTACTCAATGATATTGAGTATTACACGATAACCCACAGTCCTAGGGTGAAGAACACAAAGGCCGATTTACTAGCCAAGTTGGCCAGCTTCGAGGATGTACCGCTTATGGGTTTAGTTCCAATGGAGGTGTTAAGCTTTGAGCATAGAATAGATGGACGTTAATGGGATCTTGGAGGCTGAAGTTGAAAAGAAATCATAGATGACTCCAATCAAGGAGTACTTGCTGAAAGGAACCCTTCCAGATGGATGAAATGAACGGAGAAAATTACACTGCAAAACTTCACTATATTTTTTCAGGAGGGAGTATTATTCAAGAGAGGGATTTTAGCTCTCTTGCTACAATGTGTCACCAATGAAAAAGATAAAAGGATCCTGCAGATGTACATGAAGTAGCCTCTGGCGATCACATACAGGGTGGACGTTAATAAAAGAATTCATTGCTATGGATATTTTTAGCCAACCATCAACCAAGATGACGTTGATTACATCAGGAGGTGTGAAAGATGACATAGATTCATGAATATTCCTATGGCCCCATCAGATGAAATTACATAGATAGTCAGTCCCTGGCCATTTGTAGTATGGAGATTGATATCATCGGTGTGCTATCGATGTCGAAAGGCAGAGCAAAGTATGCCATTGTTGCAATTGACTATTCAATGAGAGAGGCCGAAGTGGACATGCTAGCCATGATCACCACTAAGAAGGTAATCAACTTCATAGATAGAAACATTATCTTTATACTTGTAATTTAATAAATCTTCATTTTCGATAATGAATCCAGTTCGACAACATCGAGTTCAAGAATTTCTACAGCAAATTTGAATAGAGAAAACATTTGCAGCTATAGCACATCTGCGGGAAGAGAGATGGGTTGAAGTGGTGAATAAAATCATCAAGTCCATCTTGAAAAAATGATTGACAAAAGCCTAGGGGCAAGTGTTTTGACGAATTACCTCAAACACTTTGGCTTATCGCACGACCCACAAGTGTGCAACTAGTCGCATTCCATTCCCTTTGACCTATGGATCAAATATCATAGTCCCTGTAACGATATAGAATTTGACCATTTTAAAATTTACTATTTGAAGTGGTTTTAAATATAAAATAGGTAAGGTTATATGAATCAAAGAATATTATATAGGATTTGGAAAGAGAAGTATACACAAAAATAGTAACATTTGCCTATATCGACAAAAGTGACAAAATGCTGATTTTCGAACAGTAAGTTTCGATTTAGATAAATTATTTTAATTTATTTATAAGTGTTTATATTTTTAAATAGCAATATAAAAATTTATTTTTAAATTTGGTTCAATAAATTATTATTTTAACTAAAACGTCAAAATGTGAGCGTAAAACATTTAGTCGAAAATCAACGTTTTGTCGATTAATAGTTGTCGCAACGTTGTCGCACCTTCATTTTTTTGTATAGGAACATATAATCAAATAGTATAAGTATTAATTAATTCACTAATCAAGTTTACATTTACTAAACATACTTAGAAAATTCTAGAATACAATTTAGAAAAAGTAAGCACAAAAAGACAAACATGTCATTTCAAAGCAAAATGTGAACATCAAATCAAACCAAATATAATTATTATGTTCATTACTTATATATTAAGTGAAAATGACATAAAGTAATGATTTGAAACATGATGTTAAGTGTTGAAAATATAAAATTTCTTAACAAGGGTATGTTGGTCATTTTACATAATAATATTTTATTTCAAACTTTTTTCTACATTTACCAGTCCACTTCTTCACTTTCTTTTACACTTCTTCTTCATTTTCTAAGCTCTCTTCATCTTCTTCCTTAGAGCTCTAATAGCTTCTTCTCTTCCATTTCCTTACTACCATTTTCAAAGCATCATCGAACAAGTTAAAACTCCAACAAATTTTGCCAATGACCTTAGAATATCATCAAAACATGGTTTAGCATTTAAGAAGCGAAGAAATGATGAAGGAAGGAAAGGATCAAGGGGATGCCAAGCCTTATTGATGTTGTTGGAAGGTTTGGCCAAGAGCGGAGAAGTGGGAAAGACTTGTGGTCGAAAGCAAGTGGAAGTAAAGTGACGGCCGAGCACTAAAATGTGAGATGGAGTTGTTTAGTTGATTGTTTGGTGAAGATAAGACAAATTAGTGAAGTTTTGGATTAAAAGAATGTTGGTAGTAAGTTAAACGATTTGGTTGAAGATGGGAAACTCTATTTAGTATCTATATATATACATGTTTGATGATGTGTTATGATTTCTATGGATGCTTATATATGCTTTTATAATCAAGTATTGATTGTTTTATATGATTGTTAAATTGTTTTAAAAAGTCACGCTTAAAATACGTTGATAAGCATAAAGGAAATCACTTTCCTTTTGAAAATGAAATGGTGTATATGGAATGCTTAAACCTTTTGGAAATAGTTTTAAAATAAGATAGAAATGTTTTATAAACATTTAAATATGTTTAAAGAAACAAAGAAAGAAAATCAAGATTTCATCTTGTATAAACAATTTTCTAGAAAAATTGCGCTTTTTTAGTAAAGTGACCAAAGTTTAAAAATGAGATTTTTAAATGTTTAAAAATATAAAATAAATTCCAAAAATCTTTTAAAATCTTCTAAAAGAGATTTAAGTTTTAAAGATGGATTTTTAAACGATTTAAAAGTCGATATGAAGAATATAGCTTTTAGAATACTATTTGCAACATTTTTTGCAACACGTTTCACGGAATTTTTAAATATCCTTTGAAGTGGAGTTTTAAACTTAACAATTCTTTTCCAAATTTTTTGTGAACTATTTTCAAAGAATAATTAAGTATTCTATGGATGGTTTGAAATTTTTAATAAGAGTTTGAATAAATGGTTAAGAGAAATTGTTTGTAACACTTATGTAAAAAGTGGCGAAGATTGAATATAATAAAAAACTAAGTATGTGGAAATGACTAGTATAGTTGTCCCACTTGTGAGAGCTAAACGGTAAAAGAAGGTGTGTAACTAAGGTTAGTAATGAAGCAATCAGTGCCCTGAACTTACATGACCTTTGCTTTATCTTTTAGACGAGGGGTGGAACATATCGAAAGGAAAGACCGGATGCACTAAAAGATGATATTTAAGTTTAACCAAGATAAAAGAAAAGAAAAAAATTCTTTGAATGTTAATTAACCACTTAGCACCTTTCAATCGACGCTTAGCACAATGGAACCAGGATCAGATTTGGGTGATTCCTATCCAAAAAATGTGGATCAGATTTTGGTGATTCCAATCCAAAAACCCCTTTCAACTAATTTTTGAAATAAAACATATTGAAGACAAAGATCATTGAAGACAATGATCTTTATGATGTAGGATTACTTGCCAATTGTCCCTGGAGGTGAAATTTACCATATCTAAGGTGACAGTATTGCTCTATTATGAAAATCTTCGATTTGCAGGAATATGATTTGAATTTAAGAAATAAATATTTGATTAAGGTTTAATAAATGATTTGGAAATATTTTCCCTAAGTTAAAAGTTATAACTTGAATATAAGAAATCTTTGATTAAGATTTAATGAAAGATTTGGAAATATTTTCCTTAAGCTAAAAGTTACAGCTTGAAGATAAGAAATCATTGATTAAGATTTAATGAATGATTTAAAAAGGTTTTCCTAAGTAAACGAGAAAATGATTTGAAATTATTCCAGGATTTACGAAAGGTTTAAATAAATCAAATGATTTGATAAATGAGGCTTAATGATTCCATATCTTTTGAAAAAAAAGGAATAAATTGAAAAGAGTATATATAAGAAAGATATTTGATTCAAATAAAAGTTGAAGTAACTGATTGATGATTGATATACACGTATAATCTTAACATATTTTTATCGACAATTGGCTATGAAGGAACCGGGGTCGGCTTTGGGTAATCCCTATCCGAAAACCACTTCGAACCAATGTATACGTTCGAAAGTGAAGGCACGTTGAAGATGATGATTATTCAAGACCGTGGATCTTCACAGCGTAAGGACTGCTTGTTGACATGCTTTGGGTTACTCCCATTATAGATTTATTTATAGCATTGGTCTCCTCGTTGTGAAAATTTTAGTGTATTGCAAGGGCTTATCGCCTAGTAATGGCCGAGGAAAGTCCCGTCGATTTCGTTTAGTAACAGAACGAACTTGTATGGGTGTTTGTCTGACACTTTATTCTAAATCACATTAGAGTGGTTTCTATAAATGTTTATCTATTGGTGCGGAGAAGGCAACTTCTCTTAGCTTAACAGCCTTTCCCGAGATATACGAGCTCAGGAAGTTATACTTTTTTAGAAATCAATCATGTGATGTGGAATGACCATGTGGCATTCAAAGGAACTTGTTATGATCCAAAGCATGGCTTTGTCAAAAATAAAGCGTGGATTTAAAGAAATTGAGTGTAGCCTCATATCTCGGAAGATGATATGGGATAATATGTGGTCTGACAGACACAAATTCGGAATAAGTGAGTATGTATGGTTGTGTCCAATACGTTGGGCCCTTTGGGGGAAAACGTCCTTCAAGGAATTTATTGCCTCATTTTGATAAAGTTGCTAGCTTAAGAAAAGTAGGGAACTATCGTTTATCAATGGTAGTATAGCAAGTACAGTTCGAAGTATATAGCTTGAGAAAGGTAACTAAGGCACCGCGAGAACTATGTTTGTTATGTGTATATTGGAGAAAAGACCACTAGTTCCCTATCTTATTGGAAATCCAATCCCAATACGATATTTACGGTTCTGATTATATTCCCAAAATAGCTGCAATGACTTGCAAACATTTCAGTTACCCCTTTTGGTATCATATATTTCGTTCAGTATATTCCATTGACACAGTCCATATATATTACCTTAGACATAGTTCGGGTATTGATACATTATTTGAATAAGTTTATTTGAAAAGTGTTTTCAAAAGAATGTCATTAAAAATAATATTAAGTGCATTTTGGTATAAAATGTTTTGGTTATCCTAAGATGAAAACCCGTCCGTGTTTATGTGTGGGCATGGTCTTACGAAATATTCTTTTCAAAGGTTTTGATAACATAGTCATTTTAAATTCGAGTATCTCACGTTGGTTTATCAAGCTTGATCCCAGTATTTTTAATACTCGGGTCAGATCCGAGTAGTTTCAGGTTTAGTTGAAGACGGTTGGAGTTTCTAGAGGAGAGTTGGAGATCCTCATCATCTTATGGACGTATTCTATTATCCGCTGCATCTATTGCATTTGTTTTGTTGTTTTTAGCATTTATAAGGACAAAAGTTTATAATTGTCCAGGATGAATCTAATTAGACTCTGATATTGTATTTTAAAATTTTCCAATGTAAAGAATATTATTGAAATAATATATATTATTCCATTCGTGTGAGATTTTTTTCTATCTTTATTTTACTTCTGCCCTTAATGATCCACTTTTTCGTGCAATTTGAGTTAGACATGTGTGGTTTATTGTGGATTCAAAAGTTACGGAAAAATGGACCATTACATTTGGTATCAGAGCTGAAGGTTAAGTGAGAACCTTGGGTTTGGTGGGGTAAAGACTCATCATAGATAGGGTTAGTAATACCCTAGGATAAGTGACTCATTAGACATAGGGTTAGTAATATCCTAGAATGAGTTTGAGTGTATTATATATGAGTGTGTATTTGTTAGTGACTAATAAATTATTTTGTGTTGATTTACCTGTTGAGTGATATATGGGTTATGATCGATACCCTTATCACTGTTATTGATGAGGGTTCCTAAACATTTAAACAAGGCGAACAGACACACTGTAAGTTGGTAAATAAAATAATTTTTCCTAGGATTATATTTTGAATATAAAGTATATATTTTGAAAAGTTGTATAGTTAGAAATCAGGATTATTGAAATTTAAATATGAACATCTGGTGATTAGAAATTCACAGTTTGAATATAAGATATTTCATAAAGATAATAGATACGTAAGAAATTTGATTAGGTAATTAAGATCTTTAATACTTATTCCAAACTAATAAATTAAGAAATGATAATGTTAAGTTACTATCATAAATTGATCGATTGTTTGATTTAAAAGTTTAAGTACAAATACCTTGTGAATTAAGTTTCACGATTTGACTATGAGGTGTTTGATAAAACGATTTGTTTGAGGAATGGACATATAAGATAAAAATGTAATAGAAATTATTGTGTAAAAAGATAGATATAAAAGAAATCAGAATTTAAATTCAAGTATAAGAATTGTGGTAATTTAAATAAAGTTAATTAATATAAGATAAAATGAATTTATAAAATAGGTTTTATAAAGCAATGTTTAAAGGGTTTTGAAAATAGAAAAGGTATTTTATAATAACTAGTTCAATTGGCTTGAAATAAACTAAAAATGGGCAAGAGATATGTCCGGATGATAAGCATTTCTCTTATATATCACTCTTCTTGTTAAGAGGATATATGATACTATTGGTAGTGCCCAGTTCCTTGAATTGTTTTGGAGTTACTCGATCTATATAAATTATAGAGATAATGTGAATCATTAACCGATAAATAGATTAGTAATATTTATAAAAGTGTTTAAACCAAAGATAAATTTGGAATCACTAATTGATAAGATAAAGCAGAATTTCCGACGATTTTGGATAGTCAAAAATTTCTGAAGCATACCTAACTCAGAGCTAAGAAATTTATGAAAACATTGGGTAAAAGATTGTGAAATACTTTAAGTAAATGAAATAAGATAAGGATAATTTATAAATCTGATTTATAAAGAAAAAAGAGATTTAAGAGTTTGAGGAATTAAATAGAGGTGGTTTTAAAAAAAATCAAAGCTAGAAAATTAATAATAGTATGAAATAAGAAATAATTTTAATAACTTATGAATTTCATATAATAGTATATTACAACAAAGTTCAAATTTGTTAGACAGAAAGATTTAAGTAAAACCAATTTAAAATTTAGGATTTGTATATACTCTTAGGATGTTAGGGTGTATCATACGAATATAGATTTAAGTCATGAACTATTATGTAAAATATTGACTCTTCAAAAAAGTAATTATAACTTGGAAAATGTTTTATGAATGAACTTCAGCATTAATTAAGGATTTGGACTTAAGTCTTTAAAATGCGATTGATTTACATAAGTTATAAGATGCAATAAACTTAAGTAATATTTTTACGAAATGATTCATAAATAATATCAGTGTTAAGGGAAATATACTAAGTTAAAGAATTGTGGGAAAAAAGTTATAATACAGGTAAATCGTCTTTTGAGTGAAAAATGGTTCCTTTGGAATATTATCCTTTAATAAAAATATTAAAAAATAAATAATTAAAGGGATTACATAAAGAAGCACCTTTATAAAGTGTTTAAACTTAAGATAAAAAAATTTATGAAAGTTTTTGAAAGTTAATAATTATATATTATATGTAGATCATTTCATCACACAAATTTGATTTAAGGTTCGAGTTTGGAACTTTGAAGTGTTTACACTGGTCCGAAATAGGAGTTATCACTCGATTCTTGACGATGAACATTGATGAGGGTTTGTGGTCAAGTATTTTAGTTTTCTATCATAGTTGAGAACTATGCAAGGAAAGCAAAGGTTCTAATCTAGAAGCCTGATCAGAGTCCGTATTAGAGGATCGGGGGATTGATACTGGTTTGGAAAATAAATTTATGTATTTGAATAGGTGATCGAATAAGATATTTCATACAGATGATATATGTATATTATATGGAGTTAAGTTTAAAAATAAATGTTTTGGGCAAACTTTTGTTTTGGGTAATTTCGAGGACGAAATTCTTTTAAGTATGGGAGAATGTAACTGACGCAGCGGGTTAAACACTTTTACGTGTTAATAATGTTTGATACAAATTGACGCAAGTTTCTTCCTCATGAAATGATTTCGTGTTAAGTAAAACAAGATAAATGCACAAATCCGTTGATCTCTCGAGATACCGGATTCTAGCTATGTTCAACACGTTGATCGCGCACGATTCCGCATTAGAAGATCTACTATTCTTCGACGTTGATCTCGCGCACGAGATTCCATGAATCGGCTTCAAGTTCGTTGATTCGAGCGCACTCGAATATCCGAAGATGGAAGAAGAAGGAGATCACACTCAACTTCAACAAAATTGGCAAAAAGCACACAGACAAATTTTATTCAAAAATCAACTCCATTTTACAAATGGCCAACACCCCTATTTATAGAAGTTACAACACCCAGCACTGGCGCACACAGGCGACCAACGACCTAAGCACAACAACACACGACCTATCATCAGGCGACTTATAACTCCATGCGACTTAACAACATAACAATGTACGTGTTACAACAATGCAAGTTACAGCAGTAACGACTTACGACATACAACCTAAGAGATTACAACATCATGTTACAACACATAATAACCAACGACATAAAGAAACTATAACATTACGTGACATAACAACTCACGACTTAAGAAGATACGGCCTAAGTAGCTTCAGCAACGACTTATACGACTTAACATCTGGAGCAATATAACACTGGAGCGACATAACAGTTGCGGCATTAGTTGAGCGACTTAAGCTTGAGCGACCTTAGATTAAGCGACATAAGAGCTTGTGACAAAAGTAAACAATGCGACATAAGAAGAAGCGGCATAAGAACTTGCAACTTAATGAGATAAGGTACCGAGCGACTTATAGAGAAAGCGACATACTGGAGCAACTTAACTCGCTAGGTCGCCGGCGACATAAGGAATGGCGCGACTCAAGGCATAACTCGTTATCCGGGTGCACTGCTGCATCCTCCCCTTGTATCTCGCTAGGTCGTAACCCGCTAGGTCGCTGGCGACTTAAGGCACGCGACCTACGACCTAAAGCATGATGCGCTGCAGGATCCTCCCCTGGTTGAAAAGAATTCGACCCTGAATTCACACTTTCCTCTTCTTCGACATGCTTATTCTCATGATACGGAATCAAGCGTTTGACGTTGAAAACGTCAGCAGTATGGATATGATCCGGCAATCTCAACTGATAAGCGTTTTCATTAATCTTCTGTACGACTTCCAAAGGACCAATCTTTCTAGCAGCTAGCTTGTTGTAAGTACCAATAGGAAATCGATCCTTAGTCAATACTGCATACAAAAAATCTCCTTTTTTGAATTCAACATGTCGTCGTTTGGTATCTGCGGATTGCTTATATTTCTCATTCGCCTTAAGCAATCGCTTTTGCACAAACTTGTGGCATTCTTGCAATTCATTCACAAAATCACTAGCTTGCTTGATCAATCCTATCTGCTGTGGAACTATAGATAAATCCAATGGTCCCTTCGGAATTGTTGAATAAACAACCTGGAATGGACTGAAACCAATGCTTCGACTAACTGCATGGTTGTGTGCAAACTCAGCTTGACACAGCTTGGAATCCCAACTCTTCAAATTATCATTCACGAGGCATCTCAATGGATTACCAAGGGATCTGTTCACAACTTCTGTCTGTCCATCCGTCTGTGGATGATAAGCACTACTAAATTTCAGCTTTGTCCCGACCATTCTCCATAGACTCATCCAAAATGACTCAGAAAACGAGTGTCTCTATCTGAAACAATAGATTCAGGCAACCCATGAAGACGATAGATCTCTCTGAAGTATAACTGCGCAACATTGACTGCATCTGCCGTTTTCTTGCATGCGATCAAATGTACCATTTTTGAAAAACGATGAACTACCACATATATAGAATCATTGCCACATTGCGTCCTTGGAAAACCCAATACAAAATCCATACTAACATCCACCCATGGCTTAGTAGGTATAGGGAACGGTAAATATAAATCTGCATTTTTCGCGGTCCCCTTTGAAACTTGACAAATATGGCACCTTTGGAAAAAAAATTCAACCTCTTTTCTCATTGACGGCCAAAAATAAGACTTTGAAATCAACTGCATAGTACGGTCGCGGCCTATGTGTCCTTCCTCATGCAATTCTTTGATGATCCTCATTCGTAAACTGCAATCTGGAATACCCAATTGATTTCCTTTAAATAGAAAACCATCAACCAACACATATCCATCCATGCTTTCCTGCTTGACTTTGTCTAGGATCCTGGAAAAATATGAATCTTAAGTAAGCAAATCTGGAAGTAAGTCAAAATCCATCACCTCTACTCGCATAGTTGTTAGCAAACTACTCCTTCGACTCAATGCATCGGCAACGCGATTAATTACTCCATATTTGTGCTTCACGACGAATGTAAATTGCTGCAAATAAGCTATCCACGATGCATGCCTGGCTACTATTTTATCCTGCCCTTGCAAATGTTTCAATGCTTCATGGTCCATATACAAAACAAATTCTTTATGGAACAAATAGTGTCTCCAATGCTTCACAGCTTGCACGATAGCATAAAACTCCACATCATAAGTATTGTATCTCATCTTTGCTCCAGAAAGTTTTTCACTGAAATAGGCAATTGGACGACCCTTCTGACTGAACACTCCTCCAATTCCAACTTTAGATGCATCTGTGCATAACTCAAATAGTAATTGAAAATCCGACAACACTAGAATCAGTGCTGAGGTTAAAAGTTTCTTGATTCACTCAAAAGCAAATCCTGCCTCATTCGTCCATGAAAACTTCTTTCCCTTCATACAATCAGTAACAGGAGCCATCACACTACTAAAGTACGGTATAAATCTTCGATAAAATGAAGCTAACCAATGAAAACTTCTGACTTCTGTGATAGTTTTGGGCTGTGGCCAGTTTCTGATTGCAGCAACTTTACTCTGATCCACCTATATCCCTTCCTCAAACACAACATAACCCAGAAATAAAACACTTGGCATCATGAACACGCACTTCTTCGTCGCTGCATTGAATTGTTCTTGACGAAGAATAGTTAACACCTTTCGCAAGTGTTGAATATGTTCCCATGTGCTTGCACTGTAGATCAAGATATCATTAAAGTAAACAACAACAAACTTCCCAATGTAAGGTTTGAAAATTTGATTCATCACCCTTATAAATGTACTTGGTGCATTAGATAGACCAAACGACATTACCAGCCATTCATATAATCCTTCCTGTGTCTTGAATGTTGTCTTCCATTCATCACCTGGTCTAATGCGAATCATATGATAGCCACTCTTAAGATCAATCTTCGAAAAGATTACAGATCCACTAAATTGATCTAATAAATCATCAAGTCTTGGCATAGGAAATCTGTATCTGACAGTTGTTTTGTTAAGTTCCCTGCTACCTGTACACATCCTCCACGAACCATCTTTCTTCGGCACTAACAAAGCTGGTACAGCACAAGGACTGAGACTTTCTCGAACACGCCCTTGCTCAAGCAACTCCTCAACTTGTCTCCTCAACTCTTATGCTCTTTCGGACTGATACGATAATGTGGCCTATGCGGTAAAACAGCACCTGGCACTAGATCAATCTGATGTTGTATGTCCCTCAATGGTGGTAACTCCTTAGGTAATTCCGCAGGAAAGACATCTTCAAATTCATTCAACACTGGTCTAACCTCCTCAGTAATTTCAACATCTGCACTTGTTTCATACCCAATCAACATAAACATTTCAGGACTATCCTTCACTTCTTCAACAAATTCTTTCAAAGATAATAGGCTAGTCGATTCTACCTTCTTCTCTGCTTTGCTTTCACTTTGCCCACGCTTCTTAGGAACCAAAGTAATTTGTGTACCTTCGAACATGAAACTGTAACTGTTGGTGCGACCATTATGTTGTACAGCTCGATCATACTGCCACGGTCTTCCCAATAGTAGATGACACACATCCATATCCACAACATCACACCAAATATCATCTTTGTACTTCTTCCCAATAGAAAATGTAACAAATGCTCTTCTTCCCACTGTAGCTTCTCCACCTTTCTTTAACCATGCCAGCTTATAAGATCTAGGATGTTTTTCAGTCTTCAACCCTAACTTCGTGACGGCTTCTTCAGAAATAATGTTATCACATCTTCCTGCATCAATAACAAACCGACAAACCTTTCCCAGGATAGTACATGTAGACTGAAAGATATTGCTTCATAGTCAACTAGAATCATTCTCATGCTTCGGCACTAAACAAGACCTTCTTATAATCAAATTACATCCTTCATCTCCTGACACAACTTCTTCATCTTCATCAAACTTCGATGGTTGAGTATAATCGATCTCAGCCTCCACATCCTCATATTCACATTCCTCTGCAACTAAGGTTCTTTTCTTTGGCTTCGTACATTCATTGCTTTTATGGCCAAACTCCTGACAATTATAGCACTTGATACTGTTGTCGACCTTTGCTTTAGCGGCTTCATTGACAATTAGTTTACTAACTGCCTTGGAAACATTAGCACTGCTACTAGCTCCCTTACTCTGGTTGTTAGCATTCACAAACACCCCCACCTCCTCGTCTCCCTTGCTTCTTCCAAGTTAGAGCTTTATGATGTGCTTCAGCAATAGACATTGGATTAAACATATTCACCATGTCTTGAATTTGCATTCGTAACCCTCTAATATATCTAGTTGTTAGCTGTTCCTCGGTCTCCATAATATCATTCCTTGCAATCAATTGATAGAATTCATCAGCATAATCATTCATTAACCTCGTCCCTTGTCTCAAATTCTGCAATCGTTGATACATAAGAGATTGATAATTGTATGGCAAGAAAGTTGCTTTCATCATCTTTCTCATCTTCTCCCAAGTGACAACTTTCGATTTTGCCATTCTCTACCGGGTTAGTTTAGTTTGCTGCCACCAAGCCATAGCCCTTCCCCTTGGTTTTGTAGCAACTAACTGAACTCTGCGATTCTCCGGCACTTCCTTGAATTCCAAAATTTCTTCAACATTAGACAACCAATCAAGAAATTCTTCTGCTTGCATACCACCCTTGAATTTTGGAATTTCCATCTGCATACCTGATTCCCATTTACGATCAGTCTCTGAATCAAGATATCGATTTCGCACTTGGCCTCGATCTCGATCATGAATAGTTCCTCTATCACCATATTCCTCAAAATCATATGTACTTCGATATCGATCTCGACCATCGATGTCTCTACGATCACGCATGTCCCTTCTATCATGTCTTTCAACATCACGATATGGATCATCTTCAGATCCACGATGAGTTCTTCTTTCTTCATTTCGATACTCATGGTGTTCTCTTCTCATTGAAACTGAGGATTCTCTCCTATCTCGATAAGATTGTGGTGACATTCTCCTTTCTCCAGACACCAATGGTGAAACCCTGTTTCCACTTTGGTGCGAAACTGGTGTAGTTCTCCTTTGACTTTGATTCATGTCTTTCATCAATTTTTCTAACTTTCCAATACCTTCATCAAACTTTTCATTGATACGTTCTTCCATCTGCTCAGCTTCTTGTTTTCTATATACATCTTCAACATTATGATAACGGTTAGCACGTCTCGGAGGCATGATCTTCAAACAATCTCTTTTCTTTGACTTAGCTCAAACTTGCTTTAACTCAGCTCTGATTTAGATCTGAACGGCACGGCTTTGAACTGATATGGATTGACTTGGCTCTCAGCTCGGCTCTATCTCCCTTGATCTTACTTAGCTCCGATAGCAAATAAGTGACGCAGCGGATTAAACACTTTGACGTGTTAATAATGTTTGATACAAATTGACGCAAGTTTCTTCCTCACGAAATGATTTTGTGTCAAGTAAAACAGGATAAATTCCCAAATCCGTTGATCTCTCGAGATACCGGATTCTAGAAATCTTCAACACGTTGATCGCGCACGATTCCGCGTTAGAAGATCTATGATTCTTCGACGTTGATCTCGCGCACGAGATTCTGTGAATCGGCTTCAAGTTCGTGGATTCGAGCGCACTCGAATATCCGAAGATGGAAGAAGAAGGAGATCACACTCAACTTCAACAAAAGTGGCAAAAAGCACACAAACAAATTTTATTCAAAAATCAACTTCTTTTTTCAAATGACCAACACCCCTATTTATAGAAGTTACAACACCCAGCACTGGCGCACACAGGCGACCAACGACCTAAGAACAACAACACACGACCTATCATCAGGCGACTTATGACTCCATGCGACTTAACAACATAACAATGTACGAGTTACAACAATGCAAGTTACAACAGTAACGACTTACGACATACGACCTAAGAGATTACAACATCATGTTACAACACATAACAACCAACGACATAAAGAAACTATAACATCATGCGACATAACAACCCACGACTTAAGAAGATACGGCCTAAGTAGCTTCAGCAACGACTTATGCGACTTAACATCTGGAGCGATATAACACTGGAGCGACATAACAGTTGCGGCATTAGTTGAGTGGCTTAAGCTTGAGCGACCTTAGATTGAGCGACATAAGAGCTTATGACAAAAGTAAACAATGTGGCATATGAAGAAGCGGCATAAGAACTTGCGACTTAATGAGATAAGGTACTGAGCGACTTATAGAGAAAGCGGCATACTAGAGCGACTTAACTCGCTAGGTCGCCGGCGACATAAGGAATGGCGTGACTCAAGGCATAACTCGTTATCCTGGTGCACTGCTTCATCCTCCCCTCGTATCTTACTATGCCGTAACCCGCTAGGTCGCTGGCAACTTAAGGCACGCGACCTACGACCTAAAGCATGATGCGCTGCATCAGTAACAAACCAGAATTTGACCAATTTAAAATATACTATTTAAAGTGATTTTAAATATAAAGTAGGTAAGGTTATATGGTTCAAACAATATTAGATGGGATTTAGAAAGAGAAGTATACACAAAAAATAGTAACACTTGCCTATGTCGACAAAAGTGACAAAATGCTGATTTTAGAAAAATAAGTTTCGATGGTTAAATAAATTATTTTAGTTTATTCATAAGTATTTATACTTTTAAATAGAAATATAAAATTTTATTTTTAAATTTGGTTTACATAAATTAATAGTTTAGCTAAAACATCAAAATGTGACCATAAAACATTTTGTTGAAAATCAATGTTTTGTTGTTAAAAAGTTGTCGCAACGTTGTCACACCTTTATTTTCTTGTATAGGAACATATATTCAAATAGTATAAGTATTAGTTAACTCATTAATCAAGTTTACTTTTCCTAACATAGTTAGAAAATTCTAGAATATAATTAAGAAAAAGTAAGCATAAAAAGACAAACATGTCATTTCAAAGCAAAAAGTAAACATCAAATCAAACCAAACATAATTATTATATTCCTTACTTACCTCTTACTTGAAAATGACATAAAATAGTGATCTGAAATATGCTGTTAAGTGTTGAAAAAATAAGGTTGCTTAAAAAGTAAGTAAAAGGTATTTTGGTCATTTTACATACTAATATTTTATTTTAAACTTTTTTCTGTAAATACCAACTCACTTCTTCACTTTCTTTTACACTTCTTCTTCTTCCTTTTCTAAGCTCTCTTCTTCTTCCTTAGAGCTTTAATGGCTTCTTCTCTTCTATTTCCTTACTGATTTTTTCAAAACATTATCAAACAAATTCAAAACTCAAACAAACTTTGCTAAAGATCTTAAAATATCATCAAAACATGGTTTAGCATCTTAGAAGTGAAGAAATGAAGGTGGAAAGGGAGGATCAAGGGGAGGCCGAGCCTTATTGATGTTGTTGGAAGGTTTGGCCAAGAGCAAAGAAGATGGAAAGACTTGCGATCGAGAGCAAGTGGAAATGAAGTGATGACGGAGTACTAAAAAGTGAGATGGAGTTGTTTAGGTAATTGTTTGGTGAAGATAAGATGAATTGGTGAAGTTTTGGATTAAATAAATGTTGGTAGGAAGTTAAACGATTTGGTTAAAGATGAGAAACTCTGTTTAGTATTTGTATTTATATATACATGTTTGATGATGTGCTATGATTTCTATGGATGCTTATATATGCTTTTATCATCAAGTATTGATTGTTTTATATGATTGTTAAATTGTTTTAAAAAGTCATGTTTAAAACACGTCGATAAGCACAACGGAAATCACTTTCCTTGCAAATGAAATGGTGTATATGAAAATGTTTAAACCTTTTGGAAATAATTTTAAAATAAGATAGAAATGTTTTATAAACATTTAAATATGTTTAAAGAAATAAAGAAAGAAAATAATGATTTCATTTTGTATATTCTAAATATGTCCAAACCTATTTTCCAGAAAAATTGCGCTTTTGTATTAAAGTGATCAATGCTTCAAAATGATATTTTTAAATGTTTAATAATATGAAATAAATTCTAAAAATATTTTAAAATGTTTTAAAAGAGATTTACGTTGTAAAGATGGATTTTTAAATGATACAAAAGTCGTTTTGAAGAATATAGCTTTTAAAACACTATTTGCAACATTTTTCATAACGCGTTTCGCGGCAATTTTAAATAACCTTTGAAGTGAAGTTTTAAACTTAACGGTTCTTTCCTAAAAAAATTTGTGATATGTTTTAAAAGAATAATTAAGTATTTTATGGATGGTTTGGAAGTTTTAATAGGAGTTTGAATAAATGATTAAGAGAAATTGTTTGTAACACTTGAGTAAAAAGTGAAGAAGATTGAATATAATAATAATCTGAGTATGCGGAAATGACTAGTACATTTGTCCTGCTTGTGAGAGCCAAACGGTAAAACAAGGTGTGTAACTAAGGTTAGGAGTGGAGCAACCAATGCCCTGAACTCACCTGGCCTTTGCTTTATCTTTTAGATGAAGGGTGGAACAGTTCAAAAGTAAAGCCCAGATGCTCTAAAAGATCATATTTAAGTTTTTCCAAGATAAAAGAAAAGAAAAAAATTCTTTGAATGCTAATTAAACACTTAACACCTTTTATTTGATGATTAGCACGAAGGAACCGGGATCAGATTTGGGTGATTCTTATCCCAAAAACCGAGATCGGATTTGGGTGATTCCTATCCGAAAACCTCTTCAAAATAATTTTCAAAATAAAACATATTGAAGATAAAGATCATTAAAGACAAAGATCTTCATGATGTAGGATTACATGCCACTTGTCCCTGGAGGTTAAATTTACCATATCTACGGTGGCAGTAGTGCTCTATTTTAAAATCTTCGATTTGCAGGAATATGATTTGAAGTTAAGAAAAAAAATCTATGATTATGATTTAATAAATGATTTGGGAATATTTTCTTTAAGTTAAAAGTTATAACATAATTATACGAAATCTTTGATTAAGATTTAATGAATGACTTGGGAATATTTTCCCTATGTTAAAGTTATAGCTTGAATATAAGAAATCTTTAATTAAGATTTAATGAATGATTTGGAAAGGTTTTCCTAAGTAAAAGAAAAAATGATTTGGAATTATTCCAGGATTTAAGAATAGTTTTAATAAATCAAGTGATTTGATAAATGAGGCTTAATGATTCCATATACTCTTGAAAAAAATGAATAAATTGAAAAGAGTATATCTAAGAAAGATATTTGATTTAAATAAAAGATGAAGTAATTGATTGATGATTGATATCCACGTATGAACTTAACATCTTTTTATCTATAATTGGCATCGAAGGAACCGAGGTTGGACTTTGGTAATCCCTATCCAAAAACCACTTCGAACCAATGTATATGTTTGTAAGGGAAGATATGTTGAAGATGATTATTATTGAAGACCGTGGATCTTTACTGCGTGAGGACTGCTTGTTGACATGCCCTGGGTCGCTCCCATTATAGAGTTATTTATAGCATTGATCTCCTTGTTATGGAGATTTTATTGGATTGCAAGGGCTTCTCGTCTAGTAATGACCGATGATACTGCCTTCGGTTTCGTTCAGTCCGAAAATGAACTTGTAAGGATGTTTGTCTGATATTGTATTCTAAATCATATTTGAGTGGTTTCTATAAACGTATATCAGTTGGTGGTGGAGAAGGCAACTTCTCTTAGCTTAACACCCTTTCCCGAGACATACGAGCTCAAGAAGTTATACTTTTCTAGAAATCAGTCATGTAACGTGGAATGACAATGTGGCATTCAAAGTGGAACTTGTTATGATCTAAAGCATGGCTTTGTGAAAAACAAAGCGTGGATTTGAAGAAATTGAGCGTAGCCTCACTAGTCTCACATCTTGGAAGATGATACGGGATACTATGTGGTTTGACAGATAGAAATTCGGAATAAGTAAGTATGTATGGTGGTGTCCAATAAGGTTGGGCCTTTGGGGGAAAACGTACCTCTAGGCATTTATTGCGTCATTTTGATAAAGTTGTTAGCTTTAGAATAGCAGGGAACTAGCGGTTATCAGTGGTAGTATAGCAAGTACAGTTCTAAGTGACTAGCTTGAGAAAGGTGATTAAGGCACCGTAGGAACTATGTTTGTTATGCATGGATCGGAGAAAAGGCCACCAGCACCCTATCATGTTGGAAATCCAATCCCAATATAAGATTTACGGTTTTGATTGTATTCCAAAATTGATGTGATTACTTGCAAACATTTCAGCAACCCCTTTTGGTATTATATATTCCTTTTGGTATATTCCGTTTACTCAGTCCTGATATATTGCCTTAGACTTTGTCTTGGTATTGATACCTTATTTGAATAAGTTTATTTGAAAAGTGTTTTCAAAAGAATGTCATTAAAAATAATATCAAGTGTATATTGGTATAAAGTGTTTTGGTTATCATAAGGCAAAAACTCATCCATTTTTATGTATGGGTGTGGTCTTATGAAATACCCTTCATTTCAAAGGTTTTGATAACATAGTCATTTTAAATTTCGAGTATCTCACGCTGGTTTATCAAGCCTGGTCCGAGTATTTTTAATACTCGGGTCAGATCTGAGTAGTTTCAGGTTTAGTTGAACACGGTTGGAGTTTGCAGAGGAGAGTTGGAGATCTTCACCATCATATGGACGTATTCTATTCTCCGCTGCATCTACTGCATTTTTTTGTTGTTTTCAGCATTTGTAAGGACATAAGTTTATAACTGTCCAGGCTGAATCTAGGTTAGACTCTGATATTGTATTTTAAAATTTTCCGTTGTAAAGATTATTATTGAAATAATATATGTTATTCCATTCATGTGAGATTCTTTTCTGTCTTTATTTTTTTCTACCCTTAATGATCCGCTTATTCGTGTAATTTGAGTTGGACATGTGTGTTATATTGTCGATTCAAAGGGTACGAAAATACCGACCATTGCAATCCCAGTCGAAGGTGCCTTCTCATTGGAAGATCCCTTACGATCCTAAAGCAAACGGGGAAATGTTGCTCGAGTCCTTCGATAGGGTGGATAAGAAGAACAATGAAGTCGATTTGAGGGATGCTGCTCATTGAAATTAAGTGTTCGATATTATAGTGCGAAATCAAAAATCGAATCTTCGAGATCGGCGATCTTGTCCTTAAAAGAATCTTCCTTCGTCCAGTGAATATGAGCCCAAGCTAGGAAAGTCTATACGCTATTGATGAAATTTCACTTCCGGGAGCATAGAATAGCAAATACTTATGATGCTATTTCGTTAAAAGCTATCTTTGTATATACGTTGTTAAGTTTTAATGTGACAAGGCAGGATTTACTATTCTTGTGGGTATTAAATGAATTAGTTTCGTGGATCAATGAATTTGTTCACATTAGCCTAACCATGCACTGTGAATAATAGAAAAATTGAACCTTCTACATTTATACAATACAAATACGTAGGTTCTCGAGGATAAGTACCAATCAAATTCTGCAGTCCGTGACTAGACTTAAGGATCGTAACCATTCCAGGCATCTAGAGATAAGTGCTGATTAACCCCATCAACCCATGATTCAGATGTTAGAGTATAAACATGTAAGGAACAAATAAGACGATGCATCCCAAGGCCTTGCTCGGCAAGGCATCAAACCATTGCACAAAGTCTAGCAAGACCAACGATCGATGCCTGGAGTTAGGCAAGATCTAACGCAAACGTGCGGAGATAGACGTTGAGACGCCCAAAGATAAGTATCTTGCTTACATAGCCTTGCAAATAGGGCATATATGATCAACACCCATAGCTAGGCGAGGTCAGATAAAAATGTCCAGAAATATATGTTCAAAAACCACCGCAAAAAGTGGATAATCTCGGTTAATGCCCGAAGATGGGTAGGATCAAACGCGGATGTATCGAGGCAGATATCCAAGAAACTACTCTTTGAAGGCAAATAGATTGATGTAAAGATCCAACCTTGTCATTTGTCAAATAAAACTCGACCATAGATAAGTGAGACAAATTATTATGTTAATTAGGTAATAATGAGGAAGTCATCATAGTATTACTCTAACCTAGATGCAGTCGCAATCAGCACAAAAAACTAAGTGCATGGATAGAAAAATGCAAAGTTTGAACATAAACTTATTTATTCTTTATTAATAAACTTTTTCAACAAAAAACAGAGGTGTACCCACACAAATCAACCTATGTGCATAGATTCAAAGCTAAAAAACAACAGAAAATAAAAATAAAATTGTAGCTAAGTCTTATTCCTCCTCCTCTTCTCCTTCATCGCCTCTCTGAAGTAGTGGGTACCAAGTTTGTTAGGTTTCCTTCTGCTTGTTTCCTTACCATTGACTCCTTTGGGAAAGTAACCTTTTTAGGTCGTTTTCCTAATCATACTCACTCCTTGGAGATACGGGAGCCTCATCTAAATATAAATATAAAAAGGGAAGAGGTAGGAATGACAATTGGTATCGGAGGCAAATGAAAATGATAGAGGAGGAATGTCATCAAAACTTTCCTTTTTGATGCTCTTGACCAGCATAACTTGCGATCATTTCATCTCCGACACCAATAGTCACTAGTACACAATCTATCTGCTGCGTCGTCTTATTTGTGATGGTTTAGGTAATAACGGTAGCAAATAGTATAATATGCGACGGTTCTTATTAAAAACCGTAGTAGTTGGCTTATGAGAAGCAGAAAATTTTTAATAAAAGCAATTTACGATGGTTTTTGTCTATAACCGTAGCAAATACGTTGTTATTTGCGACTGTTATTTTCATAACCATAGAAAATACCTATTGCAAATACAACTAAAAAATTAAAAATAATTTGCGACGTGTAGCAAATACATAAGCAAATTGCGATGCTTCCACCATAGCAAACGAATGTATATGTATTTATTTATTTAGCGATCAATAAAACTTATTTCCCGTTTTCTTTTTTAACATCCCACTTCACATTACCTCTTCATAATGGAAATAAAATCCCTAAATTCATAAGCCAGAAACCATTTGTCCCTAAATCATTGAAATCCATGCTCCCTCCATTCAACCAATTCTTCTTTTGTACCCCTTTCTCCGCAACCCTTCCTCATCTGATAGTTCATGTGCCGGTACAAGCTCGACAACGAGCTCCGCCGCTGTGAGTTTAGCATCACCCGATGTTGTGTGGACCTTGACATATACCTATGAGTAAAGCTATAGATACCTTTGCATGATGTAATAATACTTGGCCTGATAAACATAGCAATCCGAGTTTTACGGCTCCTGTTGCTAGTTTATGCATTGATATCCAAAAAACAAGGGGAGGGTTTCTACTTCAAACACCAGTGTGAGTAATTTTCTCATTACTTAGTTTCCCTCTTACAAATGCTGCGTAAGATTTCTATAAAATAAACGAAGAGTTATGATCTTTAGAAGTAGATAGGCATTTAGTTTTCATTTTGATTTTCGTAACTCCCGAAGATAGAAAAATAAGATTGTTGTCTTACATTAAATACTATTATCTATGTTTTGGAGTTGAAATTGATTAGAAAGCAATGGATTTTAGAAGCTACAAGGGAACCTGTTTCATACGCTTAAAGCTTATAAAATTGCGCATGTTTGGGTTGCTCGTGTATGAAGAAATGGAGTTTGTCTATGTATTGACAGTTATGTTTATAGGTACAAATATTAGTCTATACTGTATGCTCTTCATATGTGCTATTCATTTATAAGTCAATAATAATGGCAAAGTATTGCAATGAAAATTGAGGAATAAAAATGTTGTCTCTTTACTTGGTTTGCCATTTAGTTAGGTTTTGTATGTATATGTGTAGCTAAAAATAGTTTCCAACAAGAAATAAATTCTTTAGAGTTTTCAGTTTTGCATTCTTGAATTAGTCTTTCTTCATTTGGATTGTCAATAAGTTTAAGGAATAGTGCATTGTTGTGCTCCCTAATTTGGTCGCATTGCTATTTGATGCTAATTTATGCCTTATTCCATATTTTTAGGTGTTTCTTTATAATTTTGAACTTTACTGCAACTTGTATAGATGATTACCTTCTACTTCTACTTCCAGTCCTCTTTTAACTACCTCTTCGTACCCTGGTTGTCTACTCCATTCATTGTTATATCGAAGAGGTATATTTTCTATGACATCATTATGCTTTGTGAAATTTAGCCATATGAGACCACTCATTGAATGATTGAGCGTTTGAACGTTGATACCATTAAATTTCTCATAACACTCATAGTAGTAGAAGGCACTTTCTGGTTTCTCAATTTGTGTTTACTTTCATAAGTTCTGAATTTTGAATGCATCGTGCAATTTCATTTATAGAATTTAAAATTCACCACACTTGCTTAACAAGACATAGAGAAAACATCCACCAAAGAAAGGTACACGGGAGCTATCCTAGAAAAATGTTGCAAATAGATTGAATATTCTCTCCGAGTAAGTGTCGTATCTCTTGATTATACGTGTAAGCAAAAAAAATTCTAATAGTAAACTTTACAAGAATATTCATATATATTATATCTCTAAGTGACGGAAGGTTCAAAGATAATTTTACGTGGGGAAGTAATGTTGCAACATCATATGGTTAATGATTTGGAATTTCATTTGTTCATTTACCTTTCCTTTCAACAAACTTAATGTTTCTCAATGCATTTGATAATGATGTATGCTAATTGCTAAGACGTCTATGTCATTTCATTATGTTCATGAGTTATAAAATTTAAGATAAAGAGTACGAAACACTTCAATACAAATTAAATAATAAGGAAGGAATAAACATAAATTTAAATGTGTTGCTGCTTCTCCTAGCACAAAAATTTGTAGAGTATGGTCAGAATACTAAACTGTAGATATATAGATTTAATTCACTTTTTTAATCACAGGGCAATAGCAAATCATTTCTTCTATAAAAAATTTAATAATTACCAAATAAAAAGGTTTCACTTATTAAAAGAATTTTTTTCAAAAGAAGAATCTTATTATGAAAACTACACAACTGCTATTTAGATGTAAACAGCCAAAACAAAAAAGTCTTCTTCAACTTAGTAGCAAAATACACAAATACAGTTTCAAATTGCAACAGTTTATTCTGGGTAGAAACATTACTTCTTTTAATTAGACCCAAAGTGAGAAAGTTCTACTTATTTTCCATGTGATAATCGACAGAGATACAACAAAAAATTACCTCCTCTTTAGTAGTGAAACCAACATAGATAGATTTGTAGGTGACTCCACAGAACATCATAAGAGGCGTGACAGAGAATACAACAAGTGAGACTTTACTGAGTTGAGGAAACCAACTATATAGCCAGTTATGAAGGAATATACGCTGAATAAAATGTGCCATCTGCATGTAACTAATTGCATGTATAAGTTCGCTGTTAGTCCATAGTTATTTCATATATATTATTTTATCTACTTGTTGCCTTCTTCTGTGTTTAACTATTTTTTCTTCTACAATTTTCATACAACTTTTGTAGATGTATAGCTATATTTATTCATAAAAATGTGCCGATGAGAAACATTGTTGCTTTTCTTGGCCTAAATTTCATTAAAATTACCTTTATCTAAGCTGAAATGATTATACAAAAGGCATGATCGAATAAAAAAAGTCCAAACAACTTTTATGGGAAGTAGATTGTTAAGATAAGTGAAGTGACCCCATTTATCCGAACTAATATACCATTGAAAATTTTAAATTTTTATTTACATGTTTTTTCAAGAGGTAAGTAAGATGTAATTAACTTATGTTGCATCTTATAATGTATAAGATAATAGCAGGCAAACAAGTGGTTAACCAACATAAAACTTTTCAATTCCTCTTATCGCTGCAACCAAAAGTCACTAATGTAAGTAATAGGCGAAATTTTTTTTATCAAAATTTCAAATGTATCCATTTCTAAAAGTTTTATAATTATGATTTTGCCAGGGCCAGTTGTTTTCTTCTTTTTTTTATTCATAAAAATATACAAGTATTTAATTTGAACAAGTACAAAAACTAAATTCTAAAAATCTAGTAAAATGTTATGGAAACATGCGTTCAATGCATGGCCATTTCAATTGCATCACTTTGATAGAAAAAGCTTCAATGTTCAACAAACAAACAAAATTTGTGTGAAGAGATGTACATATTGATACCTTATTGTAACAACTCGATTTTTCGACGCCCGAAAATCGACATCAATACGTCCACTATATCAAATGTCGAACAATCGAATGCCGGAAAACCGAATCATTAGGGTTAAAGAAGAAGAAGGTAGAAGAAGAAATAGAAAACAATTTCAGAATCTCACCATCGCAGCGGAACAATATATAATAGATAAATGACTAATCCTTTGACAAAAGAACTATATCTGTTTATACATTACAAGAGTACAACGAAATTTATAGCACACAACTAGACTATTATCATAACCTATCCTTACAAAACCGGCTATACAATTAATCATACACAGCGGAATATTTATCAAATACGTGAGATACGTCTTGCCATCCAGCTCGTCTTCTGAGCTCCAAAGCAGTCCATCCAGAATCTGTATTCTATAAAACTAGGTCTGACCCCAGCATTATAGTTAAATAAACCCGAGCTAGTCTGGAAAACGAGAGTGAGAAAACACACTCAATTGGATTATTAAAGTTTTCAAAATTCTTTTTGAAATCAAAGGTATCTTGTGAGACTACGCCACAAATAAACATGCTAGGTTTTTACCTTACGATAACCAAAACATTTTTATCAAATCCGTCTGATATTATAACAGTGTTGATAAAAAGAAAAGTAAAATCTAGCTGAAATGCTTGCATCTCACGTTTCAGCATAGTTGGACACAATCAAAACCGTACAGGAGCTTATTGGAGATTGGATTCCATACAATGGCAGGGTTACTGGGGTACCGCCCGTCATAGTACGTGGTTTAGATCACCGTACCGAGGATCCACCCCGATCCCCTGCATCACAAGACCAGAGCTAACCCTTACCGGATAGTCCGAATAAGATTACCCCACGGTTGGGATCAGCAACCGCCCACACAGATGAAATTAAGGGACCTCTAGACAGGGATGAACTTACCCTAATTGGTTGCTAGCCACTTAGCCTCGTGTGCACCTCCCCTGTTTTAGCCATTCCTGGTTGATGTGGCTCAAGGATGTGCGTTACCTTTTTAGCACACATATACTGTGAATGCTCACCGTCCTCTTGACGATGTTCTGAAAGCATTCGCCCATATAAGTCCATTTCGGGTTCGAACAGAACTGAAGGCGCTACTCCTACTACATCCATTTTGGAATCACCCTCAGGATTAGTAACGATTGGCCCTTGCACTTCACTGCTCCATCTTCGACTCCAAACTCTTGTCTTCCTCACGAAACGTTCAAACCAGATCGAAGTGGTTTTCTAGAAATTAATCCCGATCCCGGTCTCTTCAAAATGATTAGCGCATTGGCCAATATCAATAGTCGGTTATTTTACTATCAAATAATATCCGCAAGCAACCATCAGCCTTAATAATTTCCCAAATTATTTAATTATTTCAAAATATCTTCACGATATATTCTCTACACTTTAATTCCTTTGAAAATATTTTTTTCAAATTACTTTTTATCTTGTGGAAATAAATTTCCACCAAATTGTTTTATTTTCACTGAAAGCCACCATGTCTTAATACTTTAAAATAATTTAAATCACTTTGCCCAAGAATATATGTACACTTTAAAACATTTAAAATAAAACTACTTAAAGTACTTGTTCAAAATAAAAGTTATGAAATTCTATACTAATTCCCAAATAAAAAATTTAAGCCAAAACTAATATAAAATAAAAGTTATTCTATACGGTATAAATTTTAAATAATTATCTTTCTAAACGTAATACTAGTTAAACAATAATTACTATTAAAATTAATTTAATAAATATTTACTTTTAAAAAATTTAAAACCATTAAATAATAATTTTCCTTCTAAAACACTCTTTTAAAACCATTTTAAATCCTCTAACTTATATTCAGAAAATCTTCCTTTGAAAATATACTTGGTTTTCCAAGGAAATACACTTTCGTTTCCATATCTTTTTAAAAATAAACCACTTATTTATTTTTTAAAAAAATTACCCATTCCTTTATAAATTCTCATCCTGAATTTATACTTCAAGTATCCACTGATATCTTATTTAACTTTATTTATAAACCCAGTTTATAAATTCCATAGTCTCATCTTCTCTTAAAAAACAGTTTCAAACACTTAATCAATTTTCAAATCGTTTTTCAAAATTAACTCCATTTTAAAATAAATTTCTTTACTTATCCAAATTTATTTAAAAACTCATTAATTTTAGATTTAACTTCTTTATTATGATTTAAAATCTTATTTAGACTGAAAATACCAATTTGATATTTTTTCTAAATTTCTTCTTTATCTTTTCCAAACAAATTTAAAACTTTGAAATTTAAAAATTTAATTCTTTATTCCTTTAAATAATAGCACTTAAGTTTAAAAAATTCATTTATTCCTATTTATTCAAAAATCTCCTTTCCCATGCTCGTAATTATTTATTTGAATACAAAAATCAAATTTATCTTTCTTTCCATTCATTCTTTAATTATCCAAATTCGTTATAATTATTTTACTTAAAATTTCTCTTTTTATTTACTTTAAAAATCCAAACTTTATATACATTTCTCAAAATACCATTATATATTTTACCGAGCCATAGCATTCAATAAATTTCAATTCCAATATAGTCAATATAATCCATCACAGATTTATCAGATAAAACATAGACTATGAAAATAAATTCCACTACTTTGAGGAATCCAGTTGGATCCCTCCAACCTATTCCCTGCATCCACAGATGTTAGCATAATTTTTAAATACCAATCTCACTTCACGACGGGATATCGCGGTATGAAGGGTCATCCGCTATTGTGCAAGGCGCATTGGGTCTAATCCGCTATATAACGCTGGAAATCAATCACTCCAATATAAATATATACTATATTATCTATAATATCACATCCACTCAATTCAATCATTCATCCAATCATTTGAATTTAACTATTAAAATTAAATGGTATCCAAATTAGTGAGATTAACTCACCTTTGACTTTTAATTTGCAATCCACTTCAATCTTGTCTTGGTTTCACGATTGACCGTGAATATATAATTTATATGATTTATTAATATTCGAAATAAAATCGAACCATTAAGTACCATTTAATAATTCAATTGGTTAATGATTTAAATTTGAACTTATTTTCCTTTAAATAATTTCTTAGTAACTAAAATAATTTAGATCTAATTAAACAAATACATCTTCATTATTTTAAAATCAACTAGTAAATGAAAATATGTATATATGTATATTTATTCACTTTCGAAACTGCATGTATATGTAAAAAATAACTTCTAGACTTTAAAATCTAATTTTATATAAATTTTCAATATTTTCAAATCCCTGTTATTTTTCAATCCTTATCTATATAAAATAATTTCCTGTTAACTTCCATATATTAAAATATGCATGAGGATATATATATTTATTAAATAAAAAATGAAATTATTTTTATACCATGTTAAAATAAAATTTCTGTTTGCATCACATTAAACCTTAATATAAATTCCCATATTTTTTTCAAAATCCTACATACGTATACAAAATTATTATTTAAACATTTCCTAATATATATATATATATATAAACAGAATTCTTTTTTAATTTCTGGAATTCTTGAAATTAATTTGAAACATCTATCGTTAACCTTAAATCGACATTTTAATTAAAATAGAAATTATACCCACAGAAAACAAACGAACCCAGGCTCCTAACCCTCGAATGCAAATCCAGCCCTCACCATCGCGGCCTCGACCACGAACTCGCCTCCAGTCCCCTCCCAAATCGTGACTTCGGCACCCATACTCGCGATCGAAACCTCTTGCTCCAGGTAAATTCGCTACCGCTGTCCCGCTGTTTGAAAGCCAATACCCAAAGCTCGATTCGTCGTCCCACCACGTGTCGCACTTCGTTGCCGCACTCCTCCAGACCCGGTCGAACGCGATACGATGCGTTCACCACTTTTTTTAATGAACAGATTTCGTTTATATTAGGGAAAAGGGAAATAGAAGTAGGGATTCGAATTGAAAGATAGGCATAATCAAATTTTGATTTGGCCATTTATTTTGAAGCTACTGGGTTGATTTTGAATGAAAATAAAAAGGTTTTTCGTTATGTAAATGAATTCGATTTTTTTCTTTTTGCTTCTTCCATTCTCACTTTTTTATTTATCAGGAAGAAAGGAAATAACACATTTCAAAAGGAGAAAGAAAAAAGGGGACACGTGCTCTCAGGGTGTGGACAAGTGTTGGATGAAGTCAATAGTAAATTGAAGGGAAAATGTATATGTTATATTTAAATTTAAATTCAAATTTAAATCGTCTCGATTCCGCAACTCCAAATCTTGGCATTCTATCGAGGCGTGCTGCTAGGCGTTCGTAATGTTAATCCCCTATTCCGAACGTAATGGAAGAGATTTTAAGTTCTAATTCGATCGTATGGAGAAGATAGCCTTTTGAACCAAGTTATTATATTAAATTTTCGATATAAATCTAACGCGTTTATCTACCGTACGATCACACGACAATTCCGAATGCTATGAAAATTAAAATCCAATAATAATGCACTATTACGGATCCATGGAACTGGTTTCGTCGAATTCCGAGATTGTGCCCTCGAAGGTTTTTTAAATATCGATTTAAACAATAAAATTTTAAATTGAACAAAACACATTCAAATTCAAATTTAAAACTTCTATTATCTCCAGTATTATAAATATAAATTTTCCAAACCTTTGAAATATTTTTAACTAGTTTAAAAACCAAGATTCACTATTTTAAAAAAAAATTATTAATCAATTCAATAATTTAATTGCCAAATAAACAGTGATATTTAAAATTTAAGTTAAACTAACTTTCAAATATTTAAAATCAATTAAATATCTCAATTTCAAATATCCAGAAATTCCGAGTCGTCACACTTACTGTGTTTTTTCTAATAGCAAAATCCCTCATTTTGGATAGGTCCCGACTCATAACCCCTACAAAAATAACCATTAAGGACTAAAATTAAATGTAAAAATTCAAAATCAGTTTAAGTTATATTATGTTTCCATCATTAAGGCTAGGAATACAGGATGCTAAAATTTTGTATATTCCTTCACTTTCTTTCCCTATATCCTGCCCACTACTCAGTCATAGATATTAATATTGCCGAATCATATGGAATATAGGCAAAGAGGTAAACGAAGTATGGTAATGATTAAAGAAGTTTTCAACTAAGCTTAAGATAAATGGGATACTATAGAAACTTTTATTTTTCTTGGTCATTGCACTTAGGATGTGTTTATTTTCATTGAGAAGTTTTGAATAAAAACCACAGAAACTTGGCATACTAGCTGAAAAGAAAATGTAATCCCTTGTATGTTTAATCGATAGTCAACATGAGGTTTGCAAATTCTTACGAGTCTCTAAACCAACAATATGATGTAGGTTGTATTATAAATAATTGAAACTCATAAAACATATTTTAGCCAAATGCTATTTTCAACTCTTGAGTTCTAAAAATTATTTGGTTTTTGACAATGAGAGGAGTATTAAACTTGGATTAGTCTAATGATTTTACGTGACTGTTCGCGATGATCCACGTCTTACAAATTTAGAATTATAGCCAAAGCAACCGACTCATCAGTTGTCATTTTTTACTATTAAAGCAAGTATTAAACTTTTTAACTTGTGATTACTGGAAAGAAAATTTCTTTTTGTAGCATATGTTCATAGCGTACTCAATATAATGCAGAGTATGTTATTCATTGAACTAATGTACAAATTTTTCCTTCCAGACTTATGCATTTGCTGGATTTATGGTGATGAGGTAAGTATGGACCAAATGGAAGGAGAGAAACAATGATGGAGATCAGGGCGAATATCCAACTTTGTAGATAAATGTTGTTTGCTCTGAATTTACTATTTATTTATGGTCAGTGCATGCACATTGCTTATTCAAGGCAGTGCACGGCATTGCCTTATTCAAGGCTACAACACTGCCTATATAAGGTAGTGCTACAGCACTGCCTTTTCCAGGAAGTATTGAAGCTAGTGTTTGTACTTATTTTAAAATTTCTTCAATACTTTTCCAATCAATGAGTTATGGTATCTATATTTTGTAGGGTAACCGAGTTTCTCAGATGATGGAGATGGTACATATTCAAGAGAACATCATCTCTTTGCTCATTGACCCATTATAGTACCAGCCACACGTAGAAAGATCTATCAAAATGTTTTTTAATTTTCTATAATTTATTGGTATATGTTATATATACTGGTGGAAAACTATAATAACCTTGGACAAGGTGCTTAAACTTATTTTGTTACTGATAATAAATTAGTTTGTTTTGTTTTATCAAGTACCCAATAGAATTTAGATTTGTTTATATGCATTTGGTCTTCTGGACTCTATTTCAGTGCTATACTAGTGATATACCATTACCGATGATTGCAATACTAATATTTGATTAGTGTTGATGTGAATGGTTTTTAATTCAATTGCAAAGAATAATATGTTGTGTGCTTTGATTAGTCTATTGCGACGGTTTTATAAAGAACCGTAGCAAAAAAAATCCGGTTTCGTCGGTTTTAATAAACAACCATAGCACATGCCAACTTTTGAAGCTATACGTTAGTCTGTGGTGATCGTTTTTATGAAGAACTGTAGCAAAAAATGGCCTATTGCGACGGTTGTTATAGATAACCATAGCAAAAGGTCGTTGCTTGCGATGGCGTAGAAACCGTCGCAATAGGTTTATACCTATGGCGACGTCTACATTTTCTACGGTTGTTAAACCATCGGAACATGGGGTAAAAAATCAACGCAAATGACCTGTTTTGTAGTAGTGAGTCTCGATGAGTGGTTGGTAACCCCATTAATAATGATTCTCTTCATTTCATAGGATCCTATGAAGATCATCGTGGCCTCCTCATCCATGGCTTGGATCATTTCAGCATCGGGAATCGGAGTGGTACCAGCTAGAGAGGTTGGATTCAGAGTGGAGGCAGACACATTGATTGATTCAATTAATGTTGCATATATTCCCAAAGGTGAACCTCCTTTAGGAAATGGGCCAATGGGAGGTTAACCTAAAACTTGAAAAATGAAAAAGTAGAGATTAATGACATTAATTGATGTCATATGATCCATCCCGAATACAGCCGATGTTAATGATATACCTCCAGGAAATACAAACTCCGTATGAGATGGAGTACCGATAGAGCCACCCCTAAGATAGGAGATAAAATCAGCAACTTTGCAAACGATCTTGTACCTACTAATCTAGATCTTCATGATTGTAATGAACATCCAATTAGAATGCCAAAGCGGTTGAATTGTCGTATGTCTCCCCGATGGTAGGAATAGCAATTGAACTAGGAGGGAGAATAACAGTCTTAGTGGCTAGCAGCCTTGATGTAAAAGGAGTAGTAGTATCTATTGTAGATCCTTAGGGGATAGAACCATAACTCTCACCCAAATCCTTTAAACCAAGCTCGGATTGGGCCTTAGTAGATACTTCAGAATGAAAGAGGAGCTTGCCAATCTTTAGCACTTCAATATCATCTTCCTCTAAAAGGTCGAGCTTTAGCTCCACCAAATCGATTCCACCCCTATCAAAGTGCTCTAACTCTTGTTTCAAAATCTCCTCCTAGGCCATGATGAAGCCTCGGGATACCTCTTTTCCAGCCATCTCAAGTTTCCAAACTTGATAACATTTTCGTAGAATTGCACAAGAAGGGGATCAAGTTTAGATCTAACTTTATGTTCTATGGCCTTGACCTGCTCATCAGCCGTCTTTGCTCGGTCTTATCATCATTACTAACCTTATGAGTGTTTAGTAACTGCTCGCAATAATCCTATGCCTAGGTGAGTGCACCGTCCTTTTCTTTCTTTTCGGCCTCCAGTGGCTCCTTCAAACTCATTATTTCTAAGGCTTGTTCCTCCACTGTCCTCTTGAGTTTTTCATTTTCTAATGAAAGAGTGTGGCTCCTATGATGAGCAGCCTCAACTTGCTTCAACTGGTTCTGGCAATCTTCTTCGAAGGACTTAGTCCGAACCTCAATTTTTTCTCTACTTTAGGCCAACAAGGCCTTAAGTCTTCAACCTCTTTATCAAGGTTTTTGATCATATGATTGTCGTCTTATTCAAGCTATTTCATCCCTTCAAGTTTTTTCTTTCTTTTGTAAGATACTATAGAATTTAGCCTGATAATACACGTCGCTTTCATAAGCCACAACTTCAGAGCTAACCTTCAGAGGGATATCCTTTAAATAAGGAACAAATAGAACATTAACGAAGTAGATCTTCGAAAAAGTGCATTTAATAGCAGCCACATCAGGGTTTGAAATAGTTTTGACCTTTGTGTTAGTAATGGCGGCATGAAGCTACTTTTTCCTTTATCTTTGTTAAGGACTATCAAAAGAAACTAATCTAGAGGACTATTCAGATCGTCACAACACATGGGAAGACATTACAGATTGTGTTGTGGGCGGAACTAAAACTGGAGCAATGGTACCTCGACCGATGAGATATGATTCGGTTTCGTTGAGAATATATCCATGTTGCACGGCCAAGGTGAACGAGATCTACGTCGGGAAGATGAAATTCTCTCAAATTACCCATAGCGCTTAAAGGGATCCATACCTTTGTCCAGCCTCATGTAATTCCACCTCTAACATCAACCGTAATCAAATTTGTAGGGCTAGCTCTGAGGGTGATCAGACGATCCAAGCTTCTTATACTTCCTCTACTGACTCTTGAGAGTATCATACAATGTTTGCATTTCATGGAGTCTGAGAGTGAAACACAAAACAAGTTAGCTCTAGTGGAATAGAAAAATAATTTTAGTATTTTAAAATGTGTTCTAGTGTCCTCCCATGAATTATGGACTTGGAATTTGCTAACAAGGATAGTTTTCCTACGCTAGTTGCAGGCACATTAGCTGGCAAACGAATTAGAGAATAAATTTTGCCAATACTGATGTTTCCTTTACCAAATGAACCAAATTCATCCAGTATACTTCCAAGGGACAAATATATGGTCCTAGAAGGAGGAATGGGAGTCTCTTCAACTATAGTAGTCATTGGCGGCTATGTAGATGCCTAAGATGAGATAATTTTTATTTCTGACCAAAGAGGAATGAGAGGCACATGGGCATCTCTGCCATCATCGCTAGAAGACTTGCTACCAAAATTAACATCCTCATCATTCCCTCCATCATAATTTGTTTCTCCTTCATGTTAATCCTTTTCTTCACTATGTACATCCCCTTGTTTTGTATCAGAACCTGCAACAAGATCTTGTACACGGGGCACTTCCTGATCCTCGCTAACATCAACTTCAATTTCGGGTTCTTGTAAAAGACGTACATCCTCTTAAAGCTTAAGCATGTAAACTATGCAAAGGTTTTCCACCAAAAAATTATAAGCCTTTAGATTCTCATCGATGAGAAGAAATTTCATGTCTCTCTCTTTAAGCGGGACCTTTTAAAGGGTTGTGAGGATTTTGACTTAGGCTGTATTACCATGTCTTCTCAGATCATCTGCAAATACAAAAGATAATGAATTTAACAACTGGAGTTATGATGCTAGTGTTAGTTAGACGAATGAGCAGAAGATTTCTGTCCAGATAACCATTTCTGTGAAAACCAGGTGGACGACACACAAAAAGAACTCGTCTTTAGAGTAACTCAGTTTATTCCATAGCCCTAACACTATTCGATAACCCCTTGAAGGTTTCAAAAAGGTGAGTGAAGGGGACCTATTTTGGCACTTGAAGCTATAGATGTAATGAATCTCCTCAACGGTAGGCACATGATTCAAATATCGAATGAATATTATATACATACTGTTCAAGAAAGCATAGCTATTTGGATGCAACTGGGCCACAACAAGCTTCATGAACTGCGGAACTATACGAATAGAATGATTGAATAGAGAAACACACCTAGCCATACATATATATCAATTACAGGTTGTATACCCCTCAAATGGGAGATGTGCCCATTGATAGCGTGCAGAAACAAACATTTCATCAAAGAGAATTCTGTATTTCTCACATATCCATCTAAGAGATGCATCTTCCACCTTAGAAGTCGGAGAACGTTAGAGGATCCATCAAAATAACTGTGTCGCCTATGTTTGTATCAGTGGCAACCACTACAGTAGGTTCTTTGGCCAACATGAAAGTAACTATTGCTAAAGGTTGGTCCATTTGACGACTACTTGATTGAGGCTGACAAGGAGTAGAAGTAGACTTTGTCATAGGCACTATTGTTGAACTAGATTTAGTATCAAACTCAACATATTTTGATGTTGACGGACTGCTACCATTGCAGAAAGACGGGAGGACCATCAATGATCCATAACCACTAAAAAGTTCGCACGTAAGGGATATCAGGCAAAATAAAAACTTTGAGTTTCATGATGGAAAGAAAATCCTAGTATAGCAGATGTATAAATTCAATGGATACCATCATGTGTTGATCAACCACATCTCATACATCGATCGGGCCAGTAATACACTAGTAAAACTATGCAGTGTTCATGTATGATGTCCAAGGCATATTATTTAAATCATTATTTAATATAAAATACTATAAATTAAATGGGATAATAAAATAGTCTTCTTGAATACCAGAATGCATTCAATGTGACCGTTATCAGGAACCATCCTAACAAATCGCAATTATCAACTACCATTCAACTTAGATTGCCTTAAAAAGCCTTTTGGCCTTCCTATTGACTTATGATTTTTTTTTATTTGGAAAACTTTAAAATTTTATTTTTTAATTGAAAACTTAAGCTAGGTTTTGGTTCGACTAGAAGCAGGCCGATGGAAATTTGTGTAGAAGTCTTTCTTTGGAAATCCCAAGGCATGCTTCGAGTTTTCTTAAAGTTTGTTAAGTCCACTATATTTTCAATATTTTAAAAAAAAATTCTATGTCTTAGATCGTCATTGATCCATATAAGGGAAAGATAATATTTTAATGCATGACCAAAGGTGAATGATAGTCGATTACTGGAAATTTAAGCGGAGTCGCGCCGTTGCCTACCTAAATAGATTTAAAAAGGTATCAAGTTCGAGATTTGGAACAAAGTTCAAGTCGATTGTGTGGTTCGATTCTTTTGATGATCTGAAGGCGATGAATCTAGTGACATTAATGGTGGTGATAGGTAATAGCGATAATTTAAGGCGGTGGTTTGAAATCAAAGATTGGGTTTGGGGAAAAATTTGGCAATGGCGATTTAGTGCTCGATTATCTCTAGAAGAAGAAACAAAAGCAAATGGAGAAAATTAGAAGTCTTTGTTCGTATATATAAGGCCTGAACTAAGAGAATAAGCATTAAAATCGCCTAAGTATAAGGTATCGATCTATGGCCTTCGGATCAGTACCGATCAATTATATATATATATATATATATATATATATATATATATATATATATACAACAATAATAAAACATAATAATCATAATGAAAATGAAAAATTAGATGATGATGTTAAGGAGCCTAACGCAAAGACAAAATGAAGTTTCATACAGCAGAAATCTACTAGAACAATTTAAGGAAAATGTCATTGAAAACTTCTCAACACCAAAATGAAAATCTCAAACAGCACGCTTCCGTTCTTTCACTACCCAAGAGTTGAAAGCCCAAGATTTTTCATAAAGAAATGATGATTAACAAAAGACATGTCACTCCGTGAAAATAGTTTATTGAATAAAAAGCACCTATTCATAATTGAACTTGAAATCGATGGCATGAAATCGATGATTTTCCTTGATCCAAAGCATATCTTGTTAACATGAAATATTTTATGGGGAAAATGTTATCTAGCTTTATTTCCAAGCCACACTTGGATGAATTTGATCTATTGAATAGGAAATCGCAATACAGAAATTCCGAACGATGACTTCTAAACTCAGATATCAGGAGAGATTCATAGCTAAATCTATTAGCATGCCAAGGACCTTTGAAAATTGCCTATATGACAAATCAGTTTAGAAGCCAAAGTCAAAAACCAACATCAAAGACAAAGTCTTGAATTTCCACCGATCTAAGACCCTGGTTCGATACCGATCCATGATCATGGTTTGGTATCGATCCACAGAATTTGCTTAATGTAACCATTTACATCATGCCACATGGAACTAAGATGGTTATTGATCAAAGCATGCAATATAGGACGACTTTCTGGCAACCCATGACTCGAACGTCCATCAATAATTTCATGTCTTATAACGACTAAATTACATATGTCCATTTAGTCAAGAACCAAGGATTTCTGCCATATTCAAGCTGACATTAAGGTAGTTGACATCCAAAGGAAGATAAGAGCCATCCAACAGTGTCAAAGGAAAAAAAAGACCAACGAATTATCATCATGGTTTGGTGTTGATCCATATCTCTCCAGTCGGCATCGATCCATATATATTATTAATTTGGCTATGATATTTCCCAAGCACCATCTTAGGATGTGGGGAACGTGGGGAGAACATGGTAGAGATAAATCCATCTATCTTCGTCTATAAATTAAGGATGATAAGAACTATTTGGCAATCCATTTTTTGCATTCTAAATTTCTGTATAGATATGGTAATTCCTTGGATCATCACCAATCCATTGATGATCGATCCATAAGGTCATTTTGGTAAAAAAAAATTGCAGAATCAATAACAAAATTCAAGTGGACTAGGCCCCTGATTTGTCGAACCACTATGATTGTTGTGTTGTTTCCTTTTGTTTTCCATTTTTATTCTCTTCTACAAATATTTCGAGTGTTGTGCCAACTTTGGTTATAAACAGGATTAGTCATACCATCTGGTATGTGACATTTGGATATAATTTTCTGGTTACTCCTACGACTCATGGTATGATTATTGTGGGGATTGAGTGAAGTTTATGTGCATTGAATAAATAGATGAGTAACATGTTGTGGTGTTGGACACCATTGTGTTATTTATTCAGTTATTCATTGTAAATAGATGACACTCACATGAAGGGAATAGTGATGTTAAGATTATATTTATGTGAGGTGATGCTCATAAATGTGAGCAAGGTTGGTGCTTATATTTGTTGATACTATGTGCTTGTCTATCATGAACTTTTTCTATTATTAGCATTGGAGAGAACTCGGTTGGCTAGCATCCATCCTAGTAGCCTAATCTAAGGGTCCACCCTAGGTTTGTGACACCTTTTGTGTATATGATAGGGTAGGTGCCTAAGCCTTTGTGTCAATTAGGCCAGCAGTCTGTTACCTGTAGAGGTAAAGCATAGTCGTGATTAAGGGTTCATATCGACAAGCAATTGATAGATATGTGTCGTGATAACTGTCATGGTAAACAAGACTGTAGAGTTGGGTTAGGTGACCCATGTAATGATTCTAGAATGGGTAGACAACCATCAGTCTCCCATCTAGTTCTATGCAGAATAATATATCGATATATACTGTCGATACACCTCACCTAAGTATCGAATCAGGTTAGGTGACTACTATTTTGAGATACGACTCTACTTGGGACCTTAGGTCTGTCATACAGTCAATCCCTATCACTTCTTATTATGAGTTACATTTATATACTGAGACATGATAATATTTGTGATAATCGTCCAGAATATAGTAAGCTCTCATGATTATTATTAAATGTGACTAATATGTAGGCGCCCTATCATTATTATTTTTGTAATTGTTATTATTATTAATTGATAGTTGACATTATTTATGTTATTATGAGTATGGAAAATTCGAGAATGTCTATTTTGTACTTCTCACGGGCATTGTTGTGTGCTAGCTCTATCTTATTATATGTGTTATATACTTTAATAATGACATATTTTGATGATGATTATATGTATGGATGATTAATCCATTTGATATTGTTTCCATACTTTATTTGCTGACATGATTTTATATGGATGATGAAATTTTATGCATAGTTTCGTGATGATTTCAATTTTATGATACATTTAGGCTATTTATAATATTCTTATCATACCATGAATATACCATGATATATATATATATGTGTGTGTGTGTGTGTGTATGTGTATGTATGTATATATGTATGTACCGACGTCTACATTTAGACACGGTCCGACCCCTATATTAATTACGTAATACTCAAGTCAGTCCGAGACATTTTAGGTTCAGGGATTAAGAGACCAGCTTGTGTTTTCTAGGCATAATGGAGATTAGTTATTCAATATAGTCATGTAACATTATATATTATGTTATCGTCTGTATGTATTTCACGTTATTGTATATCTAACATACTTTGTATACTATTTCGAGATAGAGGACATGAGATATATAGTATTCACACCATCTTTTGTATATTTTATATAGTATTTTATCGCTGTGTTAATGACTCTGTGATGGCTCCAACATTTATTGTATATTGTGTATTGTTCTAACCTGGAAACGTGCGTGTTTATTGCTTTGTGCCAATACCGAGTATGTGTAGATAAGTATGATTCGATTTTGGAATATGTACCACTGTTAACCCAATGGAATATTCACGTGTGGCGGGCCAATATCGCCTTGTTCTCCTTGTTGTTAAACAACATCATGTATTGATACTCTTTGGAAGTACGGGTATTGAGGTGAGATATTTCACTTACATTATCATGAAATCAAACTGCTAAATTGTTAAGTCCAACATACATTACTATAGAGACATAAAGGTGCCAAATATAGATAGACTATAGGTCCCATATATGTAAGTGTATCCCTCCTCTCATCTTTCATGGAAAAATATTCTAAGATGGAATAAAAATTGTATATAATCTACCTACTTTGTATAAGATCATACCATATCATTTTGTGAATCAATATGTGAACTCCATATGTGAAACTCCAAACCCATTTTGTGAATCAATATGTGAATCAATATGTGACTATATCATTTTGAAACTCCAAACCCATTTAAAAACGTGAATCAATATGTGAACAATATATATATGGATATTTCTCAACCATTAATGGGAATTTTTTTTTTGAAGAATTTTGAAGTTTCAAAATTACCCAACCTTTTATATAGATGATCTTGATATTATTAAATCTAAAAATCACATTTTATTCCATTTTTCCACAAACTAACAAGCAAGAGGCTATGTAGGGTTTCCGAAACCCATATATATACATATACCCACACACGCAGATAGGATCGAGATCCCTTTTCTTATTTTTTCCCCTCTCATACCTTTCATCTTTTCATGAAAAAATATCTTGGATTAAATTGACTTTTCATAGATATATGGTATTCGTTGGGAAGATCGTCTATGCAAAATTTTGGATCGTTTTGAAAAATGTAGCCCTTCAAATTACTTCTCAAATTGAAAGTTCAAATAAATGTTTTCTATCTGTGCATATTGGCTAGTGGTTGAAGGGATTAGATGTTCCAAAATGATTCAAAAAAATTTATATATGATTTTGCTAACAAATAGAACATATCTTAATAAACATTTTGATCTAAATTTGTTCGCACAAAAAGATGCACGAGGGATGCAAGGGCGTTAAATAATACGAGGGATCTTGATCCGTCCCTATATATAGTGAAATTGTATCTAGTTTTAATGGCACTTAACACTAGTTTTCATGTGGTGCCTACAGAAGTAATTGATAGAGATAAGGACGAGGAACATGGTAGGAGGTTAGGAGGAAAGAAAAAGCCGATTATAGATAAGAAGAAGCCATCTTAACCTGGAAATCTGATCAGAACCGTAACAGGAAAGAAAGCCTAAGTGGATGAAATTGATGGAAGTTACAAACTGAGAAAGACATCTCCTTTGTGACACCAAAGATTGACGAGACATAAGAATTCATTGTAATGGACGATGGTAACTATGAAGAAACAAAAGGTACATGGAACAACTCGATGTACATTTATTAACTAGGAAAAAGGCCATACCTTGTTCATTTCAATGCCTATATAAAAAGAGAATGGAAGCCTAAAGGGAAATGGGATATTTTCTTAAGAGAGAATGAGTTTTGCCTAGTAAAATTTGAGAAAGAGGAAGATTGCCAAAACGTGCTAACTCAAGGACCTTCATTCGTGGACAGTTGACTTCTATTTGTTAAATAATAGGAATCTAATTTCAGGTTAGAAAGGGATATGCCAGAGACTCATCCGATTTGGGTATGTTTTAATAACCTAGAGCCTCTCATGGAATGCTGAGTGTACCAGTAAGGTGGCTAGCATGGTAGGAAAGCCACTTTGAATGGATGAGCGTACAAGAAATGTTGCTAGAATCAAATTATCTAGGGTATTCATTGATGTTAGAGAAGATTTGAAATTTGTATAAATATAAGAATAAAAGACAGTGATGGAAATGCTTACCAATAGTCAATTGAATATGAATTTAAACCCCTAAGTGCCTAGAGTGTAAGTGCTTTAGCCAAGAAGATGCATAATGTAATGTTATAGTCAAAGAAATATAACATGCTTAGAGGGCAATGTCAAAAAACACCGACAACACAGAGTGAGTGTCAAAAACTATCGTGCAGCCTAAGTGTTCAGGCGCGATTAAGGTGAACTCGCAAGGTCAGTCAGTTGGTTTTGGTTTAGCTCACAAAATAAACATAAGATTAGCTGAACCAATTGTACAAGTAGTAACAGAAACTACTAGGAGAGAGGAAACAACCATGGAATCACAAAGGGGACTCCAACATGAGGATTAGGCAGAGAAGCAGACAATGAATCAATCTCTTACAACCGAGAATTGGGGACCAATTGTGCACGAAGAGCCATCTGATTTTGAAATGGAGGTGGATCGTTCGTTTGTGGAGGATGAGGAGGTGCTACATGAAATAGTAGAGGACATACAAAAGTTGGGCATCCAAATTGAATCTACGAAGGAAGAGATAGACAATCAAAACGAATTGGAAAAGAAAACTTATACCAAACCAAATCAAGCATACATGAATCAATTCAAAAGCAACAAAAAGAATTCTAAGGATGTGCAAGTAGAGCATTGCAACATCGTCCGCTTCAAGACTCAAAAATTCACCGATGATGTTGTATTCATCATCGAAATCATTTTTCAACGATGAAATGAGTTTAGTAATATTTTGCACAACATAAGTAAATGGAGCAACTAAATAGCTTTTTCTTTACAACGTTTCAAATTACATAATTCATTACATCATTTTAACCAAATCCATTGCCTATAAAGGGGTAAATATAAATAAAACATGGAAAAAGTAGCGTTATGTCCGACATATGAAGATATCAACACAACACATAACTAGTTACAGATCCTAGTTTTACATAACAAAATTTCATATAAATTTTATTATAAAAAGCAAGCCTCATGCTTTGTCTTTAAAGTCTTTATAATCCTTCAAAAGATACCGGTTTAATCCATAAAATCGGCCTATCGAATGAGTACTCGTCAATTTATGAAAAATAATAAAAAAAATACGAGTTTATAACAACCCGCACGTTCCGACACCGCGATCCAAAGTCTAGGGTTACTTTCAGACTCATGTTATGCCGATAATTATGATCTATTGGGTTTTTATAACATTTCAGAGCATAATTATAAGGGTAAATTCTAACACATTCTATACTTTCAAATATCACAGTGGAAGGAAATTAAAATACAGGTATTTAAAATAGACGACTCATAAAAATAGTCTCTAGAAAATTTAATTTTCATATACACTGTTTTAAAGTACAATATTAGATTTAGTAGAAATTTTGTACAATAAAGAGTTACATAAGAAATAATGAACAATATGAGAACTCCAACGTTTAGCTCCTTTCTGCTCATATTATGCCATATCAACTGCACAACTATCATCCTACGATGGGTCGGACAAAAGTTTCATGAATGAGTATAGGTTTAGTATGTGGTGGTCATGCGTAGTTGATTTTAATTCTACTCTATGTATCCTAGGATGTCCTATAAGTGCCCATGTATTCCCAGGGTCTTTTACTTGAGGATTTTAATCATCAAACACCTATACTACTGAAATGTGCATGCTACTATAACAGTCGAACTACAAATCAAACCTTAACAACTAACGATCGGTCACTGCTCATAGAGTTGCTCAATATAGAAACACCACCACTAGGCTGCTAAACGTGGAAACACCACCCCTAGGCTAATAACTATGAAAACACCACCACTAAGCTATATGGGAACAAATTTCCATAACTAGGACAAAGCCCAACTACACATCGAGGAGGAGCCTGTAATCCAACTCGCCGGGGTGTCTTTTTATCTACATCCATATCCACTTATCTACCATTGTATACGCGTCTTATTGCATGTGTTGGGCTTCATCTACCACATAGTATCACGCTACATCTGAAACATGCATACCAAAGAGTCCCATTGTGCCTGGCCCACAGATTTCATTAGGCATCAATCAGTATTGCGCATCCACTGATGAAACTCGTTGAGTGTCATTTGCGATAAAATTGCCCCCAATCGAATAATCGACCCTCATTGGGTAAATTGCATTTACCTAGTTTCACAACGTCCTAGCGCCATCTCATAAGAAACTAACTTCCATGCCGTCTCTAGCATACAGACATACGCATACAATATGCTTATGCAAACAATCAGTATTTTATTTTATTTTTAAATTGGTTGTCAGGCCGAGGTTTAGATTCTGCAATTCAGGCCTCCACCAGTCGACCCCTACACCTATCGATCGCAGGGTGAATGGTCGACCAGTCATGTAGTACAATTTAGGGTTTTCCCTTTTTTATAGTGATTCGATTTTTAGTTATTCGTTAATTTGATTTACATTCTGAACCCTAGGAAATTTACAATGACTAGTCTTCAAAGTTTTACCCTACTTTTTATTGGTTTTAAATTCACAGATTTCAATAGATTAACCGTACTAGTTCAATTCAGGGTTAACCAAACTTTAAGGTTTTCATTCAATAACAGAGGAGTTCAACTTGGGTTAGAATCGGATTTATCAATTTACACAAATTTCAAATTTTAGATTTTACAATTAGGATTTATAGTTTACAGTTTAATTTATAACATCATAGATTAGATAGAATAGGTTAAAATTAACTATAATAATCATCTTATTAAACTTGTTCCCACTCACCTTGAATCCAAGCTCTAACTACATGCTCAATGGAGAATCATCGCATGTTAGCTTGTATCCTCAATGATCTGATTACTAGAGTTCTCTTGCTTTCATTTTTAATTTGTTTTTGAAGAACGTTTATAGGTGGAGAAAATAAATTTTGGCAGAGTTTCGGAGGGCTGTAAAATTTCTAATAAGATTAGGGTTAGCATAGGTGTTAATATATAGGGGACTCTAGTTTAAATTATTGAATCCGCCCTAGAAAATTTTTGCTATCATCACTACGCACATTAAAAAATGGACACAAAGGAAAATATTTGTTTCGATCATAACCGTCCATGCTCGAGTCCGTTGATTTTCTACATGAATGGTCGACCACTCATAGCCACAGGTCGACCACTCTTGGCCATGGGTCGACCACCAACCCTAGGGGTCGGCCTGCCATAATGTAAATTTTAGTAAGTTTTGTCCTGTTTTTTCAAATTTAATTTATTTTTAAATTTTCAAACGTTTTTAACTTCTCCGTATTTACTTCGATTTTGAAGTATTATGTATGAAAATTGTCCTGAAAATTGCTACGAATGCAATGGTGCGGGTTTCGCCGCCAAATTCAAACGCCTGTGAAAATTTCATTTTATCCCATATTTTATTTATATTTAATATTCTTATAAAAAAATTCATTAAATTTTCAGGGTGTTACATTCTCTCCCCTTAAAAGGATGTCATCCCAAAAATCCCCGAGGATAGAAAAATGTAACTCGTACATACAACTAACAATAGCAACATTCGTATACTCATCTATCATCCATGGGCGACCATTGTCCTTTGTAATTTTTTTAATGTAGTGTGTGTGCATGTGTATGCAAGTGTGAAATGCATGCGAACCTATACAAAAAGAGTATGCTATTTCCTAATCTAGTCGACCTCCTATCATGCAAATGCTTTTGCCACGAGTCCAAAATGTATGCAACATCCAAAATAAATATGTTTGCAGTTCAACATATATACACAACCATTCAATTCATATGCAACATCCATTTCCATAACACTCAACAAGATAAACAATAACCAAGAATCTATATGCATAATATCCAATAAGATGAACAATAGACAAGAGATCATGTAAACGTGTGTGTGCTACCCAAAGGATACACTGTATGAAATGTGTAAAAGTAACAGCCCAAAGAATACATCCACTTGCATCCATCATTCATAACATGTCCTAATAACACATTCGCAACCATTCCTACCATCCAGTGGTCTATACCTAAGATGTAACCTAAATACGAAATTAATCTATACTTTTCTAACTAAATGGAAACGTGCTAGAAAAGAGTTCAGGATGGGTAGCTCGAACTTTCTTCTCAAGCTCCCATGTATTCTCAACTAGCTCATCTCGCTATTAAACTCTAAACAATTTAATTATTTCATTACAAAGTTGGTTTGTCCTATGTCCAAAAATATGGGTAGGTGCACAGTGAACAAGGGATTCGCCTATCCTTTTTAACTTTCCTTAACTGACATGGCTCGACCATGGTGACTGCATAGCATAACTACTTCCGTGAGTATGACACTATATAAACATCGTGAACTCCTACCCAAGAAGCTCCACCCATAAGCTAACTTCCCTACTCGATCCCAAATTGGAAAAAGTCCTTACACTCTCAGTGATAATTTTTTCGAATCACCAACCCAATATGTATCTAAGCGCCAAGGTTGAGACGACCCGACTTTCTAGGACCAGAAAATCGCATCATCTTTAGGAAAGAAAGTGATAGAAAAGAGGAAAGAAAGAAGAGAAAGAAGAACAACATCAGAATCTAAACAGCGGAACGAATAAACTATATTAATAACATAAGTATTACATAGTATACAGCAACTATCAGAGTTACACAGACATTACATCACATACTAAACAGTTATAAACACCTGTCTAGTTATTACAACTCAATACAACATTAACAAAGAAATCACTTAGAGATACAAACACATCGGAACATTATATATATATCTACACGTAGAAGCCTCTTGCTCCATTGCTCCTCCACAATTCGTCAAAGCTAACCTGGATCCCTTGGTTACTCGTAAAAATTTGAGTACCCAAGAGTTTAAGAAAAACAGAAATAACCTTCGAGTCAGGCATGGGTCTGGTGTGAGTAACAGGTTAAAGTTGCTTAACTTTGAAAACCTTTGAAAACAAAAGGTATCACGTTATACTTCCCACACATAAACGTGGAAAAGTTTTTACCTTACGCTAAACAAAACATTTGATAGGAAATCCGGTGACATTATAATAGGGTCTAGGGTTTTCAAGCATAAAATAGAAATAGCTGGAATGCTTACATCTCACGTTCCAACATAGTTGGGCATAACTAATACGTACGGCACTTATTGGATTTTGAATTCCATACAATGGCAGGGCTACCGGGGTACCGCCCGTCACAGTACGTGGCCTAGATCAACATACCGAGGATCACTCCCAATCCCCTGCAACACAAAGCCGGAACCATTCCTTACTGAACAGTCCCAAACAAGACCACCTCGCAGTTGTGATCAGCAACCGCACCACACAGCCGAAATAATGGGACATCTAGACAGGGGTTAATCTCGTCCTACTTGGGCATGACCCATTTAGCCTTGCTACAGCTCCCCTATTTTAGCCATTCCCGGTTGATGAGGCTTGAGGCAACGATTACCTTTATAGAACACACCACTTAGAATGCTCATCGTCCACCTGACGATGTTCTGAAAGCATTCAATCCATACAAGTTTGTTCTGGGTTCGAACGAAACCGAAGGCATTATCTCGTTACACTCATTTTGAAATCACCCTCAGAGTTAACGACGATAATCCTTTCACTCTAAATCTTCATCTTCACTTGAGATTCACGACCTATCGTTAATTTGGATCGATGTGGTTTTCGGATATCCAAATATGGAAACCCGATCCCGGTCTCACCGAATCCAAAACGTATCTTTTAAAGCCAAGTTGTTTTAGAAGTTTAAAACAATTTCAATTCATTATCAATATACACATAGATAGATAATTCACAACATCATAATAGATAATCAACATTATCATCACAACAGATAATCCATATCATCATTATAAACAGATAATCCATATTATCATTCCAATACAACCAAAGCATCCATATCATACAACATTACTTATCTCATAGCTGAGATTACAAACCATTCAAGGCAACCAATATCATCCATTGACACATAAGCAATGATTTAATGATCACACCATCTATAATTAATTTAAAATGAATTAAATTAAGTACTTCATCACTAATTAATTTAAAATAAATTAAATTAATTACTTCATCATTACAATCCTTCTTAACTTAACCATTAATTAATTTCAAATTAATCACCATCTTAGTATTCATTTCAATTAACCATTCCTGATTAACAATTTTCTAATTACAATAAGTAATTAGCCTTTAAATTAATTACACAAGTTAATTATACTTTACCCTTTACAATAATTTAACTTTTAATTACTTAATCAATTAGTTAACTAAAATTAATTACATTAATCCTTTATTAATTAATTACTTCATTTATTAATTATTCCTTTACATTATTAATTTTATTAATTAATGATTTCTAAATTACATTTTTAACTAATCTCTCTATTTAAATTAATTACATTTAGTAATTAACCTTCAATTTAACCACACATATTAATCACCCATGATTAATAACATCAGTAATTAACTATCCTTAATTACTTCATTCCATAAATTAATTACAATTAATTATCTCAATTAATCCCTTGATTAATTACAAAGTAATTTAATCCAAATCACTTTCATTATTATAACATCTTTAATTACATCCAGTAATTATCAATTTATTACTTCTCTAAGCAATTACAATCCCATTAATTACATTAAGTAATTATCTATCAAATTATTAAGTGTTTAAATTAATTAAACTTAATTAATTAATCTAAACTAATCACATTAAACTCAATTAATTACATTAAGTAATTAATTCATTAATTACTTCCATTAAGTAATCACACTTTAAACAATTCACAAATGATTATTATTAATTAATTAATCTAATTAATTATCAAAAATAATCACATTAATTAATTGTTAAATGATCTCAAGTTAATGACTTTCATTAACCATTCTTTAATTTCTTTCTTAAGAATTAACTCAGATTAATCATTATTAGTTACACATTAATTAATATTTAATTACAAATTAATTAATCTCTAATTATTTAATTAATTAAGTGTTAACTACAACTTAATTAACCCTTAATTACTTGATTAATTAATGTTTAATCCTTAATTAAAATCTAATTAATAATCCTTAATTACAAATTACTTAACCTTAATTAATTAATCTTAAATCTTAATAAATTAATTTAAAAATCTCTTAATTACTTAATTAATCATCCATATTGTTAATTAATTAAATAATTAATTATCATTTTAATTTTCAAAATAATTTAATGAATCCAATCATCAAATTCTAATTTAATTTAAGAAAAACATTTCTTTCTTAATCAAAGCATTTAAAAAAAACAAATTATTTTTGAAATTACTTTAAATTTCATTTTAAATTTCATTTTAAATTTAAGAGTTTAAAATGAATACAAATTTATCTAAACAAAGTTTAAAAACAATTTAAAAACTTTTTATCTCATATATTAAAGAAACATCCATTTTATAAAATAAGTTTAAAGGAATTTAAAACCCAATTCAATTTAAATTCAAATCAATTTAAAAAAATACACTTCAACTAACAAAATTGTTTAAATCATTTTAAATTTAAAAATTTCCATTTATTTCAAACTGGAATACAAATTAACTTTGTTTCTAGATTTCTTATTCAAAGCTTACTTGCATTTTAAACTTCATCTTAAATTTCTAATCTTTTAACCATTTTTTTAGAAAGAAGTTAAACATTTTAAATTTAAAAATTTATTTATTTTAAAAACTGAAGTTTAACCCAAATTCCAGATTTCAAAACCTCAGATTTAAACTGATTTTAAATCTTATATTTTACAATTTAAACTTTCAGTTTAAATTTAAAACTAAAATACTTTTACACTTAAAGTTTCTAAACCAAATTTAAATTTCAAAAAACTTAAATTATTTCAAAACTCAAATTCAAACAAATTTGAAATCAGATTCAAACTCAGGGTTTTAAACTTATCTTTAATTTCAGTTTACATTTTAAAATTTTACTTTTAATTTTTAAAACAGAAACAGGTTTCTGTTTTCTTAAAACCTGATACAAAACCCCAGACTCGAGCCAAAACCTAAGTGACTTCGAGTCTCAACCATATCTGCTTCGAGCTACACCCTCCACTAATTCGAGACAAACCCGAGTAAACAAAACCCCACACCAAAACTGCCACCTTCACCAGAAAATGATGCACAGTGCACATGCACCGGCCATCCACCTATCTCCGATCAACCCTGATGACTGGAACAAGTCATCGATCACCAATGCATCCTATATCCATCACCAGTACCATGTTTCCCCCTCGAAATCAAAATCGAGACTATAATCCCAACCTGGAACAAAACTGAAACAGGCAATACCCATTTCCACCCAAAACCTATCAGCGCCTCACCCAAACGCCTCCGACCATCGTTGCCTCTGAAACACCAGCTTAGACCTCGTCAACCCACCATCTTCCATACCCTAAAACCCCAGGCAACTTGATCAACTGAGGAAATCGAACCAAAGCAAAAATTGTAACCCAATAAAACTAGGGTTCCAAAGCTTCAAATCACAATCATCATCTCCAACAAGAAATACACAATAATCTGATAATTTTCTTGGCCTCTCTAATCACTCATCTACTTCCAGAATCAAACTCGACACTTCCAATCAATTGTGGCAACAGAAATGCCTCAAAATACAAAATGCAGAAAATAGGGAACTGCTCTCTGAATATAGCATTAAAAATTGTAATTTTGCTTTTAAAAAACATAATTTTATATGATGTTTCATATTATAACCCTAAAACATAAAATCATATAGTTTGAATTTTTTTCACTTATACTCATTTTTGCTCTGTTATTTCATTTCCAAGCAATACAAAATTATTTAACTTATATAAATTTTTAAAACTTTACTTTATCATGTAATAAACAAGTTTCATTCAATTTTTAAATCATAACAGCAACCAGATCAAAAGAAAAAGGATTTTGATCAACATGAGCTTGTACTATAAACAGACAGTAACTTGTGAAACAGATATGCACCTCATTCCAACATATAGTTATACACAACAAATTCATAATGTATAATCATTTCTAATTAAAAGCATGAAAACAACTTTTACCTACTTAAAATTTTAAAAGTGGAGTTACTCACCTATTTTGTGAAGGGAAACAGAGTTTCCAGATTTTGAAAAGACCCTTTGAAAACTTTAAAACTGAATTTGCCTCATGCTCTTTTAAAAACTTGAGTTGTTTGATGCTTTGAAACCTTTAAACTTGAATGTTGCTTGCTGAAAGATTGAGTTGCTAATGTCTTTAACTTGCTTTAGATTATTGCATGAAGGTAGCTTAACTTCCAGATTTTAAAAGAATGCAGGAAATAGTTCTCTGGTTGAAAAGAAACGATGAATGCAGTTTGCTTTTGTTTTGTATGCTTGAAAATGTTTTACAGGTTGAAGAAATTAAAATGCAGACTTGATTTTGCATTTTGAAAATGTGGATGGTTACAGATTTTTGAAGAGATGATGTTTGCTTTTGAAAATGATTTGCAAGATGGTTTGAAAAGGAGTTACAGGCATTTGAAAATGAAATACAGGAATTACATTTTTTTTTGAAAATGAACTATGGGTTTTGAAAATGATTGCCGATTTTTGGGTTTCAGATTTGTTTTTTGGATGGAATGTTTCATATTCTCAGTTGAAAATTTTCTTGGTTACGAACTGAAAATGAAAAAAGAATAGGAAAGGAAGAAGGCATGTGTTTATATATCTTATTTTATGATTTATTTAAAATCAAAGAAAAATAAAATTAAAACATGACACTTGTCCTAAGTGTTAACTCTTGTAAATTTCTTGTTTAATCACTTAACACATGTTATACTAGGTCCTAAGATGTTTACACATGTTCTTTTAATTAATTAATATTTTTAATTAAAGTTAATGAAAGTTTTAAACTTAGTTTGTTTACAAATACTTATTTATATGTATAGCTAATTTCAAAGAAATAAAACCAAGTATGATTATAAATAAAATAATACACATATCTATTATTTGAAAATAATATTTAGACTATTTAAATAAAACTTATAAAAGAGGTTATAAGTTACTTGTTATTTATATGAATAAATGTTTCTTTAATTAGTTGTATTTTAATTTTCATATTTAATTACAATCATATTTATTAATATAATTTTTTAAAAAGGAATAAAACAAATCTTTATTATTAATCTTATTTAAACTTTAAGCTAAAACCCTTTATAAATAATTAAACATTTATTTTATGTATTTTAAAATCATAGAGTTCTTTATTAAATAGTTTTGAAAGTCCTAACATAAAAAATAAATCATAATTTCTCAATTACCAAAATATTGGAATTAGAAAATATGCTATATTAATTAAATTTAAAATCAAACCCATCCATTTAAAATATATATACACATTAGAAATAGAAAACAGTTTATTAGCTTATTAAAAGATAAATTCACTAATTAAATATTTAATAAAATAAGATTATTAAATCAATTCAAATTTATTAACAAAAATTATCAAATAAATTTAATTTTAAATACAGATTATTAAATTGATATTGTCAAAAATTCCAGGATATCACAATCCTCCCCCCTTAAAAGAATTTCGTCCCCGAAATTTGAAACAAAGGTAATTTAGTAATCTCATTAAAGATTTAATTATAAAACACAACATATATTAATCATATGCCAACAACCAAAGCAACCAATTCATACAATCAAAACAAATCTAACTATCCAGAAAAATTCTGGATAGAATTTTCACGAGTTTCCCCGGTATAAATATCGGGATACTCGCTCTATAGAATCCAAACAATCAATACTACTAAGCTACAGAGCTCCTATCTCATCTAAATCTACAACTCTAAACAGGATATCAGACTACAGACGAGTCTGACTCAATAATCAAATCCATCTGAACTGCTGGTTCTACAACCAGGAATATATCAAACACGTACTCCCTCAGAGATACGTGAAACATATGGAATCCCAGTTATCCAAACTGGCAATTCAACTCTTGAAAACCAAAGCACTTATCTTACCAAAACATAGAAGAAGCCCAAACACCTCGGAGCTAGCTTCCCAGACTTACCAAAACTTATAGCTCCTTGGATTGGAGAAATCTTATCCCAAACCAAATCTCCGGCTCCGGAATCCAAATTCCTCCATCTCTTATCCATAAAATTCTTCGAACGATCCTGGGCTACTAACATCCTTCCTAATCAGCTCAACCCTTGCTGATTCCACCAAAAACAGACTAGACCGAAACAATCCATAATCATGATCTCCTCAAGATCAATCCAAAACCAAGAACACAAACTCTATTCTTCAAACATCAGAAGACAGAACAAACTTCTCCTTATCCGGAAAAGAAAACAGATGCACTCCCAAACTGCTTCCGTTGCACAACTCTGATCTGAAGTAGAAGAAAATGCAGATAAAGAATACGAGCACAGACAAGACAACACATCCCAGAAATATGGTTCAACGGATCCATAAAGAAAACTCAGAAATTCCTCCGAAACCTGAGTTGCTTCACCAACTTCTATCTCTAGGTACCATCCTTCTGCTAAACTAAACCATCGGAATCAATCCTGGAATACTAGCCGATAAGAAAACTCGATCACCAGATGCGGACAACCCTCTGACTTCCCTGAAGACATCCGGACAATCTCCAACAACCCAAGAGAACACTCAACTATCGCAAGTCACTTTTGCGATCAATCCAGCCTAATATCCAAAGAAACTGCTCTCTCTTTACCAAACAAAACAGCTTATGCTGGCCTAGCCAATTCACCGAAGAAATGGATCCACACTGCTGCTTCTGAACCCCACCTTCAGAAAAACTACTCAGCCAGAAAACTTCCTGCCAATACAGAGTACTCCGAGCTGCACTGCTAACACCAAAGCCAAAGAATTCCTAATCTAAAGCTCTATGAGAAACACGGACCTCAAAGCAAAAGGAAACACCTTGCTGGACCCAACCACAACACCGAAACAGACACATTTCCTTACTCTTATTCCAAAGAAACATCTTCAGACACATCCATAATCACTGCATCTCATCACGCAGCTACTACTTCCTGAGGAATTAAGATACCATCACTCACTTCTTCCAAACCGACAGATCTAAACACTACTCTCAAAGATAAACTCCGAACCTTTAGAAGGTTTCCTTCAGAGATCGATGAAATCCTTACTCCAAGCAAAACTCACTCGAGACGGTATTGGGTCTACAGTCTTGACAGATCCACTTCCAACCTCATTACTCAAACTCCAACCAATGGTAGTAGTCTTGTTACACACCCCACTACCTTATCTACGTTTATAACTTATATTGGAAAACCCGAACAGGTAACCCAAATAGGTAGAAATAAAATATAAATATATATAAAAATACAAATACGCTCTCTCAAGATAGACACCACTCCAGAGTCTAGGTATTCGCTCAACCTCGCTCTGATACCAAATGAGACGACCCGACTTTCTAGGACCAGAAAATCGCATCATCTTTAAGAAAGAAAGGGTTAGAAAAGAAGAAAGAAAGAAGAGAAAGAAGAAACAACATCGGAATCTAAACAGCGGAACGAATAAACTATATTAATAACATAAGTATTACATAGTATACAACAACTATGAGAGTTACACAGACAATACATCACATACTAGACAGTTATAAACACATGTTTAGTTATTACAACTCAATACAACATTAACAAAGAAACCACTCAGAGATACAAACACAGCGGAACACTATAAATACACACACACACACACACACACACGCAGAAGCCTCCTGCTCCATTGCTCCTCCATAATTCGTCAAAGCTAACCTGGATCCCTTAGCTACTCATAAAATTTGAGTACCCAAGAGTATAAGAAAAACAGAAATAAACTCTAAAAAAGTTTTTACCTTACGCTAACCAAAATATTTTTACCTTAAAGTTGCTTAACTGTGAAAACCTTTGAAAACAAAAGGTATCACATAAGACTTCCCACACATAAACATGGAAAAGTTTTTACCTTACGCTAACCAAAACATTTGATAGGAAATCCGGTGACATTATAATAGGGTCTAGGGTTTTCAAGTAAAATACAGAAATAGCTGGAATGCGTAAATCTCACGTTCCAACATAGTTGGGCACAACTAATACGTATGACACTTATTGGATTTTGGATTCCATACAATGGCAGGGGTACCGCCTGTCATAGTACGTGGCCTAGATCAAAGTACCGAGGATCACTCCTAATCCCTTGCAACACAAAGCCGGAACCATTCCTTACTGAACAGTCCCGAACAAGACCACCCTGCAGTTGTGATCAGCAACCGCACCACACAACCGAAATAAAGGGACATCTAGACACGGGTAAATCTAGTCCTACTTTGGCATGACCCACTTATCCTTGCTGCGCCTCCCCTGTTTTAGCCATTCTCGGTTGATGAGGGTTGAGGCTACGATTACCTTTATAGAACACATCACTTAGAATGCTCATCGTCCACCGAACGATGTTCTGAAAGCATTCAATCCGTACAAGTTCGTTCCGGGTTCGAACGAAACTGAAGGCATTATCTTGTTACACTCATTTTGGAATCACCCTCAGAGTTAACGACGATAACCCTTGCACTCTAAATCTTCATCTTCACTTGAGATTCACGACCTATCGTTAATTTAGATCGATGTGGTTTTCGGATATCCAAATATGGAAACCCGATCTCGGTCTCAATGAATCCAAAACGTATCTTTTAAGGCCAATTTGTTTTAGAAGTTTAAAACAATTTCAATTGATTATCTATATACACACAGATAGATAATTCACAACATCATAATAGATAATCAACATTATCATCACAACAGATAATCCATATCGTCATTATAAACAGATAATCCATATTATCATTCCAATGCAACCAAAGCATCCATATCATACAGCATTACTTATCTCATAGCTGAGATTACAAACCATTCAAGGCAACCAATATCATCCATTCACACATAAGCAATGATTTAATGATCACACCATCTATAATTAATTTAAAATGAATTAAATTAATTACTTCATCTCTAATTGATTTAAAATAAATTAAATTAGTTACCTCATCATTATAATCCTGCTTAACTTAACCATTAATTAATTTCAAATTAATCACCATCTTAGTATTCATTTTAATTAACCATTCCTGATTAACAATTTTCTAATTACAATAAGTAATTAGCCTTTAAATTAATTACACAATTTAATTATAATTAACCCTTTACAATAATTTAACTTTTAATTACTTAATCAATTAGTTAACTAAAATTAATTACATTAATCCTTTATTAATTAATTACTTCATTCATTAATTATTCCTTTACATCATTAATTTTATTAATTAATGATTTATAAATTACATTTTTAATTAATCTCTCTATTTAAATTAATTACATTTAGTAATTAACCTTCAATTTAACCACACAAATTAGTCACCCTTGATTAATAACATCAGTAATTAACTACCCTTAATTACTTCATTCCATAAATTAATTACACTTAATTAATTATCTCAATTAATCCCTTGATTAATTACAAAGTAATTTAATCCAAATCACTTTCATTATTAAAACATCTTAAATTACATCCAGTAATTATCAATTTATTACTTCTCTAAGTAATTACAATCCCATTAATTACATTAAGTAATTATCTATCAAATCATCAAGTGTTTAAATTAATTAAACTTAATTAATTAAACTAAACTAATCGCATTAAACTCAATTAATTACATTAAGTAATTAATTCATTAATTACTTCCGTTAAGTAATTACACTTTAAACAATTCACAAACGATTATTATTAATTAATTAATCTAATTAATTATCAAAATTAATCACATTAATTAATTGTTAAATGATCTCAAGTTAATGACCTTCATTAACCATTCTTTAATTTCTTTCTTAAGAAATTAACTCAAATTAATCATTATTAATTATAAATTAATTAATATTTAATTACAAATTAATTAATCACTAATTATTTAATTAATTAAGTGTTAACTGTAACTTAATTAACCCTTAATTACTTGATTAATTAATGTTTAATCATTAATTAAAATCTAATTAATAATCCTTAATTACAAATTAATTAACCTTAATTTATTAATCTTAAATCTTAATAAATTAATCTAAAAATCTCTTAATTACTTAATTAATCATCCATATTATTAATTAATTAAATAATTAATTATCATTTTAATTATCTTAATAATTTAATGAATCCAAATCATTAGATTCTAATTTAATTTAAGAAAAACATTTCTTACTTAGTCAAAGCATTTAAAAAAACAATTGTTTTTCAAATTACTTTAAATTTCATTTTAAATTTCATTTTAAATTTAAGATTTTAAAATGGATACAAATTTATCTAAACAAAGTTTGAAAACAATTTGAAACCTTTTTATCTCATATGTTAAAGAAACATCCATTTTATAAAATAAGTTTAAAGGAATTTAAAATCCAATTCAATTTAAATTCAAATCAATTTCAAAAAATACACTTCAACTAAAAAAATTGTTTAAATCATTTTAAATTTAAAAATTTCCATTTATTTCAAACTGGAATACAAATTAAGTTTGATTCCAGATTTCTTATTCAAAGCTTACTTGCATTTTAAACTTCATCTTAAATTTGTAATCTTTTAACCATTTTTTTAGAAAGAAGTTAAACATTTGAAATTTAAAACTTTATTTATTTTAAAAACAGAAGTTTAACCCAAATTCTAGATATCAAAATCTCAGATTTAAACTGATTTTAAATCTTATATTTCATAATTTAAACTTTCAGTTTAAATTTAAAACTAAAATACTTTTACACTTAAAAGTTTCTAAACCAAATTTAAATTTCAAAAAACTTAAATTATTTCAAAACTCAGATTCAAACAACTTCAAAATTAGATTCAAACTCAGGGTTTTAAACTTATCTTAAATTTTAGTTTACATTTTAAAATTTTACTCTTACTTTTAATTTTTAAAACAGAAACAGGTTTCTGTTTTCTTAAAACCTGATACAAAACCCCAGACTCGAGCCAAAACCTAAGTGACTTCGAGTCTCAACCATATCTGGTTCGAGCTACACCCTCCACTAACTCGAGACAAACCCGAGTAAACAAGGCCCCACACCAAAACTACCATCTTCACCAGAAAATGATGCACAGTGCACATGCACCGGCCATCCATACATCTCCGATCAACCCTGGTGACTGGAACAAGTCATCGATCACTAATGCATCCCATATCCATCACCAGTACCCTGTTTCCCCCTCGAAATCAAAATCGAGACTATAATCCCAACCTGGAACAAAATAGAAACAGGCAATACCCATTTCCACCCAAAACCTGTCAATGCCTCACCCAAACGCCTCCGACCACCGTTGCCTCTGAAATTCCGGCGCAGACCTCGTCAACCCACCATCTTCCATACCCTAAAACCCCAAGCAATTCGATCGACTGAGGAAATCGAACCAAAGCATAAACTGTAACCCAATAAAACTAGGGTTCCAAAGCTTCAAATCACAATCATCATCTCCAACAAGAAATACACAATAATCTGATAATTTTCTTGGCCTCTCTGATCACTCATCTACCTCCAAAATCAAACTCGCACCTCCAATCAATTGTGGCAAAAGAAATGCCTCAAAATACAAAATGCAGAAAATAGGGAACTGCTCTCTGAATATAGCATTAAAAATTGTAATTTTGCTTTTAAAAAACATAATTTCGTATGATGTTTCAGATTATAACCCTGAAATATAAAATCATATAGTTTGAATTTTTTTCACTTATACTCATTTTTGCTCTGTGATTTCACTTCCAAGCAATACAAAAATTATTTAACTTATATAAATTTTTAAAACTTTACTTTATCATGTAATAAACAAGTTTCATTCAATTTTTAAATCATAACAGCAACCAGATCAAAAGAAAAAGGATTTTGATCAACATGAGCTTGTACTGTAAACAGACAGTAACTTTTGAAATAGACATGCACCTCATTCCAACATATAGGTATACACAACAAATTCATAATGTATAATCATTTCTAATTAAAAGCATGAAAACAACTTTTACCTACTTAAAATTTTAAAAGTGGAGTTACTCACCTATTTTGTGAAGGGAAACAGAGTTTCCAGATTTTGAAAAAGACCATTTGAAAACTTTAAAACCGAATTTGCCTCATGCTCATTTAAAAACGTGAGTTGTTTGATGCTTTGAAACCTTTAAACTTGAGTGTTGCTTGCTGAAAGATTGAGTTGCTATTGTCTTTAACTTGCTTTAGATTGTTGCATGCAGGTAGCTTAACTTCCAGATTTTAGAAGAATGCAGGAAATAATTCTCAGGTTGAAGAGAAATGATGAATGCAGTTTGCTTTTGTTTTGCATGCTGGAAAATGTTTTACAGGTTGAAGAAATTAAAATGCAGACTTGCTTTTGCATTTTGAAAATTTGTATGGTTACAGATTTTTGAAGAGATGAAGTTTGATTTTGAAAATGATTTGCAAGATGGTTTGAAAAGGAGTTACAGGCTTTTGAAAATGAAATACAGGATTTACATTTTTGTTTGAAAATGAATTATGGGTTTTGAAAATGATTTCTGATTTTTGGGTTTCAGATTTGTTTTTAGAGTGGAATGTTTCTCATTCTCAGCTGAAAATTTTCTTGTTATGAATTGAAAATGAGAAAAGAATAGGAAAGGAAGAAGGCATGTGTTTATATATCTTATTTTATGATTTATTTAAAATTAAAGAAAAATAAAATTAAAACATGACACTTGTCTTAAGTGTTAACACTTGTAAATTTCTTGTTTAATCACTTAACACATATTATACTAGGTCCTAAGATGTTTACACATGTTCTTTTAATTAATTAGTGTTTTTAATTAAATTTAATGAAAGTTTTAAACTTAATTTATTTACAAATACTTATTTATATGTATAGCTAATTTCAAAGAAATAAAACCAAGTATGATTATAAATAAAATAATACACATATCTATTATTTGAAAATAATATTTTAGATGATTTAAATAAAACTTATAAAAGAGGTTATAAATTACTTGTTATTTATATGAATAAATGTTTCTTTAATTAATTGTATTTTAACTTTCATATGTAATTACAATCATATTTATTAATCAATATTTAAAAAGAAATAAAACAAATCTTTATTATTAATCTTATTTAAACTTTAAGCTAAAACCCTTTATAAATAATTAAACATTTATTTTATGTATTTTAAAATCATAGAGTTCTTTATTAAATAGTTTTGAAAGTCTTAACATCAAAAATAAATCATAATTTCCCAATTACCAAATATTGGAATTAGAAAATATGCTATATTAATTAAATTTAAAATCAAACTCATCCATTTAAAATATATATACACATTATAAATAGAAAACGATTTATTAGCTTATTAAAAGATAAATTCACTAATTATATATTTAATAAAAGAAGATTATTAAATCAATTCAAATTTATTAACAAAAATTATCAAATAAATTTAATTTTAAATACAGATTATTAAATTAATATTGTCGAAAATTCCGGGATATCACAATCCTTCCCCTTAAAAGAACTTCGTCCCCGAAATTTAAAACAAAGGTAATTTAGTAATCTCATTAAAGATTTAATTATAAAACATAGCATATATTAATCATATGTTATCAACCAAAGCAACCAATTCATACAATCAAAACAAATCTAACAATCCAGAAAAATTCTAGATAGTATTTTCATGAGTTTCCCCGGTATAAATATCGGGATACTCGCTCTATAGATTACAAACAATCAATACTACTATGCTACAGAGCTCCTATCTCATCTAAATCTACAACTCTAAACAGGATATCAGACTACAGACGAGTCTGACTCTACAATCAAATCCTTCTGAACTGCTGGTTCTACAACCAGGAATATATCAAACACGTACTCCCTTAGAGATACGTGAAACATACTGAATCCCAGTTATCCAAACTGGCAATTCAACTCTTGAAAACCAAAGCACTTATCTTACCAAAACACAGAAGAAGCCCAAACACCTCGGTGCTAGCTTCCCAGACTTACCAAAACTTATAGCTCCTTGGATTGGAGAAATCTTATCCCAAACCAAATCTCCGGCTCCGGAATCCAAATTCCTCCGCCTCTTATCCACAAAATTCTTCAGACGATCCTGGGCTACCAACATCCTTCCTGATCAGCTCAACCATTTCTGATTCCATTAGAAACAGACTTGACCAAAACAATCCATCACCATGATCTCTTCAAGATCAATCCAAAACCAAGAACACAAACTCTATTCTTCAAACATCAAAAGACAGAACAAACTTCTCCTTATCCGGAAATGAAATAGATGCACTCCTAAACTGCTTCCGCTGCACAACTCTGATCTGAAGTAGAAGAAAATGAAGATAAAGAACACGAGCACAAACTAGACAACACATCCCAGAAATATGGTTCAACGGATCCATAAAGAAAACTTAGAAATCCCTCTGAAACCTGAGTTGCTTCACCAACTTCTATATCTAGGTACCATCCTTCTACTAAACTGAACCACCGGAATCAATCCTGGAATACTAGCCGATAAGAAAACTTGATCACCAGATGCGGAAAAACCTCTGACATCCCTGAAGACATTCGGACAATCTCCAACAACACAAGAGAACACTCAACTATCTCAAGTCACTTTTGCGATCAACCCAGCCTAATATCCAAAGAAACTGCTCTCTCTTTACCAAACAGGACAGCTTATGCTGGCCTAGCCAATTCATCGAAGAAATGGATCCACACTGCTGCTTCTGAAATCCACCTTTGGAAAAACTACTCAGCCAGAAAACTTCCTGCCAACACAGAGCACTCCGAGCTGCACTTCTAACACCAAAGACAAAGTATTCCTTATCCAAAGCTCTACGAGAAACACGGACCTCAAAGCAAACAGAAACACCCTACAGGACCCAACCACAACACCGAAACAGACACACTTCCTTACTCTTGTTCGAAAGAAACATCTTCAGACACATCCATAATCACTGCATCTCATCATGCAGCTACTACTTCCTGAGGTATCAAGATACCATCACTCACTTCTACCAAACCGACAGATCCAAACACTACTCATCCAACTCTGCACCTCAAAGATAAACTCCGAACCTTTAGAAGGTTTCCTTCAGAGATCGATGAAATCCTTACTCCGAGAAAAACTCACTCGAGATGGTATTAGGTCTACAGTCTCGACAGATCCACTTCCAACCTCATTACTCAAACTCCAACCAATGGTAGTAGTCGTGTTACACACCCCACTACCTTATCTACGTTTATAACTTATATTGAAAACCCGAACAGGTAACCCAAATAGGTAGAAATAAAATATAAATATATATAAAAATACAAATACGCTCTCTCAAGATAGACACCACTCCAGAGTCTAGGTATTCGCTCAACCTCGCTCTGATACCAATGAGACGACCCGACTTTCTAGGACTAGAAAATCGCATCATCTTTAAGAAAGAAAGGGGTAGAAAAGAGGAAAGAAAGAAGAGAAAGAAGAAACAACATCAGAATCAAAACAGCGGAACAAATAAACTATATTAAAAACATAGGTATTACATAGTATACAACAACTATCAGAGTTACACAGAAAATACATCACATACTAGACAGTTATAAACACCTGTCTAGTTATTACAACTCAATACAACATTTTCAAAGAAACCACTCAGAGATACAAACACAGCGGAACACTATATACATATACATATACATATACATATACACATATATATATACACACACGCAGAAGCCTCCTGCTCCATTTCTCCTCTACAATTCGTCAAAGCTAACCTGGATCCCTTGGCTACTTGAAAAAATTTGAGTACCCAAGAGTTTAAGAAAAACAGAAATAAACTCCGGGTCAGACATGGGTCTGGTGTGAGTAACATGTTAAAGTTGCTTAACTTTGAAAACCTTTGAAAACAAAAGGTATCACGTAAGAATTCTCACACATAAACATGGAAAAGTTTTTACCTAACGCTAACCAAAACATTTGATAGGAAATCAGGTAATATTATAATAGGGTCTAGGGTTTTCAAGTAAAATACAGAAATAGCTGGAATGCTTACATCTCACGTTCCAACATAGTTGGGCACAACTAATCGTACGACACTTATTAGATTTTGGATTCCATACAATGGCAGGGCTACTGGGGTACCGTCCGTCACAATACGTGTCCGAGATCAACGTACCGAGGATCACTCCCAATCCTCTGCAACAAAAAGCCGGAACCATTCCTTACTGAACAGTCCTGAACCAGACCACCTCGCAGTTGTGATCAGCAACTGCACCACACAGCCGAAATAAAGGGACATCTAGACAAGGGTAAATCTCGTGCTACTTGGGCATGACCCACTTAGCCTTACTGCACCTCCCATGTTTTAGCCATTCCCGGTTGATGAGGCTTGAGTCTACAATTACCTTTATAGAACACATCACTTAGAATGCTCATTGTCCACCTGACGATGTTCTGAAAGCATTCAATCCATACAAGTTCGTTCCGGGTTCGAACGAAACCGAAGGCATTATCTCGTTACACTCATTTTGGAATCACCCTCAGAGTTAACGACGATAACCCTTGCACTCTAAATCTTCATCTTCACTTGAGATTCACGATTTATCGTTAATTTGGATCGATGTGGTTTTCGGATATCCAAATATGGAAACCCGATCCCGGTCTTACCGAATCCAAAACGTATCTTTTAAGGCCAAGTTTTTTAGAAGTTTAAAACAATTTCAATTCATTATCTATATACACACAGATAGATAATTCACAACATCATAATAGACAATTAACATTTTCATCACAACAAATAATCCATATCGTCATTATAAACAGATAATCCATATTATCATACCAATGCAACCAAAGCATTCATATCATACAGCATTACTTATCTCATAGCTGAGATTACAAACCATTCAAGGCAACCAATATCATCCATTCACACATAAGCAATGATTTAATGATCACACCATCTATAATTAATTTAAAATGAATTAATTTAATTACTTCATCTCTAATTAATTTAAAATAAAATAAATTAATTACTTCATCATTATAATCCTGCTTAACTTAACCATTAATTAATTTCAAATTAATCACCATCTTAGTATTCATTTCAATTAACCATTCCTGATTAACAATTTTCTAATTACAATAAGTAATTAGCCTTTAAATTAATTACACAAGTCAATTATACTTTACCTTATACAATAATTTAACTTTTAATTACTTAATCAATTAGTTAACTAAAATCAATTACATTAATCCTTTATTAATTAATTACTTCATTTATTAATTATTCCTTTGCATCATTAATTTTATTAATTAATGATTTCTAAATTACATTTTTAATTAATCTCACTATTTAAATTAATTACATTTAGTAATTAACCTTCAATTTAACCACATATATTAATCACCCTTGATTAATAACATCCAGTAATTAACTACCCTTAATTACTTCATTTCATAAATTAATTACACTTAATTAATTATCTCAATTAATCCCTTGATTAATTACACAGTAATTTAATCCAAATCACTTTCATTATTAAAGCATCTTAAATTACATCCAGTAATTATCAATTTATTACTTCTCTAAGTAATTACAATCCCATTAATTACATTAAGTAATTATCTATCAAATCATCAAGTGTTTAAATTAATTAAACTTAATTAATTAAACTAAACTAATCGCATTAAACTTAATTAATTACATTAAGTAATTAATTCATTAATTACTTCCGTTAAGTAATTACACTTTAAACAATTCACAAATGATTATTATTAATTAAATAATCTAATTAATTATCAAAATTAATCACATTAATTAATTGTTAAATGATCTCAAGTTAATGACCTTCATTAACCATTCTTTAATTTCTTTCTTAAGAAATTAACTCAGATTAATCATTATTAATTACAAATTAATTAATATTTAATTACAAATTAATTAGTCTCTAATTATTTAATTAATTAAGTGTTAACTGCAACTTAATTAACCCTTAATTACTTGATTAATTAATGTTTAATCATTAATCAAAATCTAATTAATAATCCTTAATTACAAATTAATTAACCTTCCTTAATTAATCTTAAATATTAATAAATTAATTTAAAAATCTCTTAATTACTAAATTAATCATCCATGTTATTAATTAACTAAATAATTAATTATCATTTTAATTATCTTAATAATTTAATGAATCCAAATCATTAAATTCTAATTTAATTTAAGAAAAACATTTCTTACTTAATCAAAGCATTTTAAAAAACAAATTGTTTTTCAAATTACTTTAAATTTCACTTTAAATTTAAGATTTTAAAATGAATACAAATTTATCTAAACAAAGTTTAAAAACAATTTAAAACCTTTTTATCTCATATGTTAAAGAAACATTCATTTTATAAAATAAGTTTAAAGGAATTTAAAACCCAATTCAATTTAAATTCAAATCAATTTTAAAAAATTACACTTCAACTAACAAAATTGTTTGAATCGTTTTAAATTTAAAAGCTTCCATTTATTTCAAACTGGAATGCAAATTAAGTTTGATTCCAGATTTCTTATTCAAAGCTTACTTGCACTTTAAACTTCATCTTAAATTTCTAATCTTTTAACCATTTTTTAAGAAAGAAGTTAAACATTTGAAATTTAGAACTTTATTTATTTTAAAAACTGAAGTTTAACCCAAATTCCAGATTTCAAAATCTCATATTTAAACTGATTTTAAATCTCATATTTTACAATTTAAACTTTCAGTTTAAATTTAAAACTAAAATACTTTTACACTTAAAAGTTTCTAAACCAAATTTAAATTTCAAAAGCCTTAAATTATTTCAAAAACTCAGATTCAAACAACTTTGAAATCAGATTCAAACTCAGGGTTTTAAACTTATCTTAAATTTTAGTTTACATTTTAAAATTTTACTTTTACTTTTAAATTTTAAAACAGAAACAGGTTTTTGTTTTCTTAAAACCTGATACAAAACCCCAGACTTGAGCCAAAACCTAAGTGACTTCGAGTCTCAACCATATCTTCTTCGAGCTACACCCTCTACTAACTCGAGACAAACCCGAGTAAACAAAACCCCACACTAAAACTACCATTTTCACCATAAAATGATGCACAGTGCACATGCACCGGCCATCCACCTATCTCCGATCAACCCTGATGACTGGAACAAGTCATCGATCACCAAAGCATCCCATATCCATCACCAGTACCCTGTTTCCCCCTCGAAATCAAAATCGAGCCTATAATCCCAACCTGGAACAAAACTGAAACAGGCAATACCCATTTCCACCCAAAACCTGTCAACGCCTCACCCAAACGCCTCCGACCACCGTTGCCTCTGAAACTCCGGCGCAGACCTCGTCAACCCACCATCTTCCATACCCTAAAACCCCAAGCAACTCGATCAACTGAGGAAATCGAACCAAAGCAAAAATTGTAACCCAATAAAACTAGGGTTCCAAAGCTTCAAATCACAATCATCATCTCCAACAAGAAATACACAATAATTTGATAATATTCTTGGCCTCTTTGATCACTCATCTACCTCCAGAATCAAACTCGAAACCTCCAATCAATTATGGCAACAGAAATGCCTCAAAATACAAAATGCAGAAAATATGGAACTGCCCTCTGAATATAGCATTAAAAATTGAAATTTTGCTTTTAAAAAACATAATTTTGTATGATGTTTCAGGTTATAACCCTGAAACATAAAATCATATAGTTTGAATTTTTTTCACTCATACTAATTTTTTCTCTGTTATTTTATTTCCAAGAAATACAAAAATTATTTAACTTATATAAATTTTTATAACTTTACTTTATCATGTAATAAACAAGTTTCATTCAATTTTTAAATCATAACAGCAACCAGATCAAAAGAAAAAGGATTTTAATCAACATGAGCTTGTACTGTAAACAGACAGTAACTTTTGAAACAGACATGCACCTCATTCCAACATATAGGTATACATAACAAATTCATAATGTATAATCATTTCTAATTAAAAGCATGAAAACAATTTTTACCTACTTAAAATTTTAAAAGTGGAGTTACTCACCTTTTTTGTGAAGGGAAACATAGTTTCCAGATTTTGAAAAAGACCATTTGAAAACTTTAAAACTGAATTTGCCTCATGCTCTTTTAAAAACTTGAGTTGTTTGATGCTTTGAAACCTTTAAACTTGAATGTTGCTTACTGAAAGATTGAGTTACTAATGTCTTTAACTTGCTTTAGATTGTTGCATGCAGATAGCTTAACTCCCAGATTTTAGAAGAATGCGGGAAATAATTCTCAGGTTGAAGAGAAATGATGAATGCAGTTTGCTTTTGTTTTGCATGCTGGAAAATGTTTTACAGGTTGAAGAAATTAAAATGCAGACTTGCTTTTGCATTTTGAAAATGTGGATGGTTACAGATTTTTGAAGAGATGAAGTTTGCTTTTGAAAATGATTTGCAAGATGGTTTGAAAAGGAGTTACAGGCTTTTGAAAATGAAATGCAGGAATTACATTTTTGTTTGAAAATGAACTATGGGTTTTGAAAATGATTACTGATTTTTGGGTTTTAGATTTGTTTTTAGAGTGGAATGTTTCTCATTCTCAGCTGAAAATTTTCTTGGTTACGAATTGAAAATGAGAAATGAATAGGAAAGGAAGAAGGCATGTGTTTATATATCTTATTTTATGATTTATTTAAAATCAAAGAAAAATAAAACTAAAACATGACACTTATCTTAAGTGTTAACACTTGCAATTTTCTTGTTTAATCACTTAACACATGTTATACTAGGTCCTAAGATGTTTACACATGTTCTTTTAATTAATTAGTGTATTTAATTAATGTTAATGAAAGTTTTAAAATTAATTTGTTTACAAATACTTACTTATATATATAGCTGATTTCAAAGAAATAAAACCAAGTATGATTATAAATAAAATAATACACATATCTATTATTTGAAAATAATATTTTAGATAATTTAAATAAAACTTATAAAAGAGGTTATAAATTACTTGTTATTTATATGAATAAATGTTTCATTAATTAGTTGTATTTTAACTTTCATATTTAATTACAATCATATTTATTAATCAATATTTTAAAAAGAAATAAAACAAATCTTTAGTATTAATCTTATTTAAACTTTAAGCTAAAACCCTTTATAAATAATTACACATTTATTTTATGTATTTTAAAATCATAGAGTTCTTTATTAAATAGTTTTAAAGTCTTAACATCAAAACTAAATCATAATTTCCCAATTACCAAAATATTGGAATTAGAAAATATGCTATATTAATTAAATTTAAAACCAAACTCTTCCATTTAAAATATATATACACATTATAAATAGAAAACAATTTATTAGCTTATTAAAAGATAAATTCACTAATTAAATATTTAATAAAAGAAGATTATTAAATCAATTCAAATTTATTAACAAAAATTATCAAATAAATTTAATTTTAAATACAGATTATTAAATTGATATTGTCAAAAATTCCGGGATATCACAAAGGTGTTCACACGGACCATGTCATCGTCACGGACTACAAATCCATGTGTCTCCTGTAAATATATACTTTCTACTTATCTTGTGTAATACTTATCCTTTTATGAATTGAATCTTCCTTTTTATTTTCTTCCAACTGGATCGTCTTTTTGACTATCAACTTACTGCTGTCATATATCTTTACAGCAATTGTACATGCATCGACAACCCTCTGTAATCCTTGCTACCAACTTAAATGATGTCAACTTACACCAAGCTAAATAAGTTAAGTATAAGTATGCTCCCATGAAACTGTAGCCCTATTCAATCCTCAATGCACATTCGTATTGCATTAAATCATCCAGTGGTACACCTAATCACCTCATCTTCTAGACGGTAAGGCAAGACATCGTGAAATTGCACGATGTCCTCTCTACAGTAATTTCTACTTAGGCCGTTTTGCTACTTCTCCATTTTCACCTAAGGATATCCAAACTTGTGACTCCTTAACTATCAAAAATAGCATAACTCATTTTCCAATTTGATTCAGCTTGAATTATCTCGTTTTACAACAAAGTACTCAAATGTCCTATTAGCGAAAATTTGGTCCAATCTTTCCATTCAACCCTAATAATAAAAGTCCTATAATTAATTGAAGTTATAACCTAAAATCATTCTAGCATTGGTGATGATCACTTACGTGGGACTTCATTCACGTGCGATTGTTATGCAACACAAGTTAGGTATTCTAAGTTAGTCTTTCATGAATTTCCTAAGGTAAATAGTCTTCTTCCAATGCGAGGCATGATTGAAAATAATCCCTTTTTCCCTTCCTTCAAATCTTACCAAAAATTTTCCGATCTTATTTTCTATGAAAATTACCTTCCCATTCTCAATGCGTTCAAAAAAATAATATCTTTTTATTGATGGAGACTCAAATCCTTGAATTAACTATCACTTGCCGAATCTTGACTACAATTTATCTAGGATACCTTTTATGGTTTGAACTTCCAAATTTTTTAATAAATGAGACTTTTTTTACCAAACATAACATCTTATCACTTTATTTCAATCATTCCATGGTTGGGACAACCCAATATGGAATGGAGCCTTGACATTTTTATCTACTAGAAATAATGACCAATGTTTTGGTTTATACTTAGAGATTTCTGTAATTTAATGCATTGGAATAATATTTCTGCCAAAGGGAAGTTTGACGGTGTAAATTTCTATGTTTTATCCAAAAAGGGAATTTGTGTTATGTTTGGAATTACAAGGATTATCTAAAGTAGACAACATGAAATACGGTAAACATTCCAATTTATACATCTCTTTCTTTTTGGCGAATTCCTTATCATTTCAAACGGTACATTTTTATTTATAAATCTATACTTGATCATCTATAGGAATTTACATTGCAATCCTCTACATTCTAATGAATTAAAATATTACCTAAATCCTAACAATTTACTTTGATAACTTAATTTACATTATACTTGCATCCGTCATTTAAATCTACAAATCTAGAACTATCACTTGATCTATAAGTTTCAGGGACTACTACAACCCAATGCAAATTTAGGGACTACCACCACCTAATATTTTCCAGATTCACATACGTACAATACATAACCCAACCATCCCATGTTTCACATAGGCATATGTGAGACACGTCTACTATGCTATAAATCAAATAACATAAATTAGATATATAGTTTCCCACTCATGTCCACCTGGTCCGCCCGTCGCCTTTAAGGAAACAACACAATTACTGGATCGGTCGTAGCTTACATATATCTTATTCTCACCTATATGGTACCGACCTTGCTGACATTACACTAAGCCTGCACTACCGTTCCATTTAGATTGCCTAACATAATCAAGGAATTGCTCCTTTGTCACTTAACACACTATAAAAGGATTAAAGTAGACCCTACTTGGCCTTTTTATAGTTTAAACTGGAAAAAAATTTGCATCCGCAGCATTCTTTGATATAATAAGCATCTTGGCTTACTCTTTCCTTATTCAAAAATATGTTTACCTAAATCATACTTTCCAAACTTCCTCGCATAGTGATTCTACAGTACAAGCCATACTTGGGTAGAAAGAGATAGGGTAGCACTCACTTTTTACTATTGTAGAAAATTCGACCTAATACTATATCTTTCCAACTCAATCGTTGATTGGTAAGATTACTAAATTCTCAAGTTACTTTTTATCTCTGTCTCAACTGTTTTAGTGCTTCCAAATTTCGCTGTAAATTTTTTCCTAGTAGGCTATTTAACTCTATTCATCTACCTCCAGTCTATTTCCTTCCTTTTTAGTTTAAGTGATAGCCATAATATTTTCATTTTACTTCTTTAATCAAAATCATTGATTTTAACATCATTTCCGTAAAACCAGTAAAGTTTTGAAACTGTAAAATCCTTTATTTTTTTTTTAAAACATATCCATCTTTATAAAATAATGACATTTTAATTAAATTATCAAAAATGGTTAATCTTAACTTAGCAAAATGCACATAAACACGCCTTTCCTAAAAATCTTTTACAAATAAGGAATTTTCACAAAAATGTATTTTTAAAGAAAATATGGTATTTTAACTTAAAAGCATCGATAAAAGACATTTTCATATGCTAACCATTTCTTATTTATAAAAGGAGTTCAAAAGTTGGATCTTACATACTTCTAAGTATTTATTTTTCAAAAGTTTGTTATTAAGAGCAAAGTGCACATTGAAGGTTAGTGTAATAATGTGCCTGAAAGATAAAATAAAAGCTTTGAAATAGTTATTGAGAAATTGTTTTTTTAATCAAATTCTTTAGTTTCTCCTTTTTAGGAAAATTCCATAAAGTTTATCCGATTATATCGTAAATCCGCATTTTTCCTATTTAAAATATCATACATCTAACGTTTCTAACTTTTAGAAAACATTTTTTATTGGTTTATCACTTAAATTGCTATAGACAATAGCAACCTAAACCCTTAAGCCCTCTTATACCTAACCATGCTTTAATTGCATAAGGTTTCTATCCTTCTTTCCAAAGATGGTCAACTCAAGTTTATTTTCCAATACAGTGTCAAACTTCAGTATAGAAATACTTTATCCATACCTTTAAGTGGATAAGAGTCCTTGCAACCACTGTTAATATGATATTAGGGTTTCTAATTTAACTGGGGAATTTTGCCTTAAGTTTATGAAGTCTTCCTTCATGTTCCCCTTATGCTACCAACATCATATTCTTATTATATGGGTCTCATGGTACTAATCTTCTTCACTCATCCTTAAGTCCATAATTTACTTGCTACTGCTAGTTGATATATAAAACCTCTACTAGCCTTTCCTTATGGGGTAAACCCCAATAAATGTGAAAAGTTTATTTTTCACCTCAACTGTAATATCTTAACATTTGTTTTAACCCACAGTTGTTTTCTTATATAAAAGAGAGGCCAACAACTACCTTATGAGTCAAAATGTATAGGGTGTTGTGTATTATTACACATATCAAAAATTATAATTACATTTCCTTAGTCGAGTTAGGCCCATCTTGTCTCCTCGCTTATTGATACCTATGGAACTATATAGGGATGTTCATGTCTAGAACCTTAGCTGCTTACCAAATCCATTCTTCTAAAAATTACTCATTCTCTGTTATTAAGAATAGTTCTCAACTTTCCCATAGATAATATTAACAGGGATAATTGATTATGATTGTAATAAATCTTTGAAAAACTACACATACGCATATGTATATATTCTCTTTGCAAACACTTGAAAAACTTTCTTAAGAACCTTTTGGAAAAAAAATTAAGTACGTCGCTTAGTACTTGCTTAAGTCCTAGGGATTCTTAAACCTTGCTTTGATACTAAATGTAGCAGCCTGCACTTCTTGACACCCTAATCCAAAGTCTACGCGACTTTAGGACTCGTGTCATGTTATTGCGAGCTGTTGGGTTTTATAACATTTCAAAGCATGATTATATGGGTAAATTCTAACACATTCTACACTTTTAGATATCAAAGCGGAAGGAAATTAAAATACAAGTACTGAAAATAGACAATTAGAAAAACACTCTCCAAAATATTTAATTGTCATAAACATTGTTTCCAAAGAATAATATAAGCTTTAATAGGCATTTTGTACAATAAGAGCTACATGAGGAATATTGAAGAATATGAGAGCTTCGACGTTTAGCTCCTTTCTCCTCATACTATGCCCAAACAACTGCAAACCTATCATCCTATGGTGGGGGAAGTTAAAAGAAAAGGGATGGATCAGACACAAGTCGGTTGACTTTAATTCTACTCTAAGTGTCCCAGGATATCCTATGAGTGTCCATATATTCCTAGGGTCTTTTACTTAAGGGTTTTAATCATCACACACTGCTGATCGGTAACCGCTCTAAAGCTACTCAATATAGAAACACCGTCACTAGGCTACTAAATGTGGAAACATCGTCTCCTAGGCTACTAAATATGAAAACACCACCATTAAGCCATATGGGAACAAATTTCCCATAGCTACGACTACACTTAACCAACGTACACATCGAGGGGGATCCTATAATGCTAATTCATCAAGATTTCGCATCATCAGCATCCATGCACACCTCTCGACCGCAATTTACGCCTCTGATTGCATGGGCCTAGCTCTATCTACCATACATTTCATCAGGCATCGGTCAGTGCTACGCATCCACCATAGACTATTATTAGTGCCGTTTACGATAAAATCGCCTCCAGTCGAATAATCCACCCTCATAAGGTAAAGTGCATTTACCTAATTCCGCAATGATCTAGCTTCATCTTATAGGGAACTAGCTTCCCTACCACCTCTGACATATACAATATTCATGTAATATGCTTATACAAACAATCAATAATTTATTTAATTTTATTTTTAAATTGGGTCATAGGCAAAGATTCTGATTCTGTAATTCAAGCTTCCATCGATCGATTGTTACGTCCTATCGGTCGATCGATCACGTAGTAAAATTTAGGGTTTTCCATTTTTTAGCGGGTTCTATTTTTAATTATTTGTTAATTTTATTACACAGTGAACCTTAAGCAATTTACAGTGACCAGTCTTCAAAGTTTTACCCTACTTTTTATTGGTTTCAAATTCACATATTTTAGCAGATTAACTATACTTGTTTAATTCTAGGTTAACCAAACTTTAGGGTTTTCATTCAATAATAGAGTGGTTCAACTTAGGTTAGAATCGAATCTACCAATTTTAATTTCTAATTCAAATTTCATATTTGACAATTAGGGTTTATAGTATACAATTTAAATGTAACATTCAAGATCATATAGAATATGTTAAAATTAACTATACTAATCATCTTATTAAACTTATTCCCGCTCACCTCGAATCCAAGCTCTAACAACATGCATCGTCGGAGAATCATCATCCGTAAGCTTGCCTCCTCTTAGATCTGATTATTAGAGTGCTCTTGCTTCGATTTTTCATTTGTTTTAAATAAAGTTTATAGGTGAGAGAAGAAGTTTTGGCCAAGTTTCGATAGGCTGTAAATTTTCTAATGAAATTAGGGTTAGCATAGGTGTTAATTTATAGGGGCAAGAGACTAATTTGGGGCATTGGACGTGCCTTGGAAATTTTTTGTTATCATTATGTACACACATCAAAACTTGGGCACGAAAGAAAATATTGGGTTCAATCGCAACTGTCCATGCACAGGCTTGAGTCCATTGATTTTCTACATGAATAATCGACCACTCATGGCCATGGGTCGACCATTCTTGGCCATGGGTCAAACCTTACTGGTCCATCGCCTAACCCTAGGGTTCGACCTAATTTTGGTAAGTTCTGTTTTGGTTTTTTTAATTTAATTTATTTTCAAATTTTCAAACGTCCATAACTTCTCCATACTAACTCCAATTTCGAAGTGTTGTATATGAAAACTGTCTAGAAAATCGCTATAAATACAATGGTGCAAGTTTATAGCAAAATTCGAACGTCTGTGAAAATTTTAATTAGCCCTTTTTTATTTAAATTCTATTTTCTTATTGAACTTTCCACTAAATTTTTGGGGTGTTACAAGGTCGGACATAAAGCCTAGTCTGAGTAAAACCTTTACCTTAGTCATCCCTAATAAGACCATGCCGCTAACACATAATGGGCTTCCCCCTCACTTTATCATCGTAGCATGGTGTATCGCATCATGTTAACCAATATTACATAAAAAAGAAGCCATGTACATATCCAATCGGGAAGTGTACCCAACACTTATCATCCAGCTATAAACCATGTCAAATGTCAATTCAACTTATGTATACCCTATACTTATCATCAATTATGAACCATGTCCTAGGTCCTTCAGCATCCATTCAAACATCACCTAATCTCTTGTTTTAGGCTTTCACTGTTAAGTTATCATTAAATTATTTACTGAGTACTTGCCTAGGCCTATCCATCACTAATTCATCTTTTCTCGAACAATGTCACTTGGTGAAATATCGACTCATTTCCCATAGGAGCCACCTTGACTATAGTCCTCTGAACTCTCTTATAAGGTTGAATGTATGCATCTGAATACATCCTAGTAAGCATTCTTACTAAGCGTCAATAACACCTCTCAGTCTCTGAACCGCTTTCATTCACGTTGTCTAAAACATTTATTTAGAACGCCACCCTAATGTTTTAGCACCCTACCATGGCATCCTACCTTAACTCCCCATTAGAGTTTATAAATTCTTTTAGGATTGGACCCTATCTTGGTACATTGTTATATACCATTCGACTTTAGACTAATAGTCAAGACACCCTAACATCCAATACTCCATGAGTTGGTATATCTTTGTAATCATTGTTCAACCCATTTCATTCATTAATTAATTGTGTACCTATACATTTTAGTTAAACATCTTTATCTTTCATTTAAATGATACCCTATCATTTATTAGCTTCTCTAAGCTTTCTTCTATTTCCAAAAAAGTTAACATAATTTTAACTTATAAAAATCTACCCTTCATTCCATCCTTAGGAAATAGTTCAATAACAATTGGAAACTATCTTCCACATTGCCCTAAGTTTTATTCATTTTACTTAGAAAAATATAATATCCACGCTTCCATGAATTATCATTAATCATCATGAATTAACTATGTAACAACCCAAAATTTAAGCTACAGTAATTAATTAACAAACTAATTAAATAATAAGAAAAACTTTGTAAAATTATCATAATTGAGCCATAAGAGTTGCACCATTGTGTCCGTGGTAAATTTTTAGTCAATTTCCATATATAGATTGTCAAAATCTGAGCTAAGACAAAGAAGTTACGGAATAAACAAGAAACGAGAAAACAAAAGAAAAAGATATAACAGGGCAGGTCGACCCTCCCCTAGGCTAGATCGACCTACCATGTGCATGGGCCGACATGGTGGTCGACCCGCCTTTGTACTCGGACAAAGTTTTGTCCTGCTTCGAATATGACGTGTTTTTCTATTTTAAATCGATCCAGTGCATTCGTGCTTCCATCCGACGGTTCCCATCAAATCTATGACGTGGTTGCGCCAGATTTAATCTTCAAATACAATGGTCTAAGATCCATAAAGTGACAGTGTAAATAAGACCCTAGACCTAGCTATTTTTCCCATTTAAAATTTATCCATCTGGGTTCACTGCCTGAGACTGGACCCAAAAGGAATATTTTTTCAAGAAGAAGATCTTTTTAATTAAAATAATTTATACCCTAGAAGTGGATCCGGGAAGGCCAAGGAAAAGTGCTAAGGATCACAAGAAAGTGTATAGTAGTTATTTTAGATTTTTAAATAATTTTTAATAATAGGGTTCTCAATACTTGTAGTTTTTCTGCAATTTTGAGACTGCTTTTATTTAAGTTGTTTACAGTTAATTTTTAAAGTTCTTTTCAGTCTATTTTATTTAGCTATTTTGTTCATTTATTTACAGTTATTGACTATTATTTTCATTACTTGAATTTTATTTACATCCATTTTACGTTAGAATTTGGCCTGTAAATGTTAGTTTCTTTTTAGTGGAAATTAGTGGTAAGGGCCTGTAAGTCACGCCCATTTATTTTCTAGGACACGGTTCTGAATGAATTATTTTGCAGGATAAAGACATACGTCTGACCATTTTTTCAAATTAAATTGTCTCAACTACAAAAGACGATTTTTCTAATCTCCAAATCTACGATTTCTCCTAATATACGTCCGACCATTTTTTCAAATTAAATCGTCTCAACTGTAAAAGGCGATTTTCCTAATCTCCAAATCTATGATTTTCTCCTAATCAAAAAATCGGCAAAAGACAATTTCTCCTGATCTCCAAATCTGCAAAAGGTGATTTTTCTCTGAATCTAATGTAAATTTCTCCTAATTCGATTTTAGTTTAAATTAAACTTTGGTCTATATTGGGAATGAAATCATGTTTGAGACGTTTATGTTTTTAAACGTTGCAAGAATGAAAGGAAAACTGGATTCTTTAGTTCTTCAGCTCTGTTGCCGGCATTTTCTGCTTCTTTAGTTTATTTTCTTCTCTGCTTTCACCAGGTTCAAAGATTTTTATTCCCAGCTTTAATTTACTATGATCCCTATTTATTACATCTTTATTAATTGTTCTAGTATGAAATTTTTATGAAAGTAAATAGGTAAATGGGATTATTGGTTATGAATCTTTGCTAACCAATTTCTCCATATCGTCTAATTTGATCAGGAGATCTTTCCACATTGATCAGGCGACTTGCGAATTTCTTAAATCAATCAGGCGATCTTTGTAATTTGATAATGGGCTCTAAAAATCAATATTCAAGAGATCATTTAATGGATTGTGGTGATGAAAGGTATTGTTTTTTTGTTTTTTTAAGTATCTATTTTGTTTGGTTGTGATAATAATTCCTCAACTTGTTATCTTTTTAGTCCACTCTTCTTACTTCCTCATCAAATTGTTTGATAAATGAATTTGTATTTTTGTTAAAAACAGTATACACATAAGGTTGATTATTTTGTTTTGTTATTAGTTGTTGCTTTGTTGTTTAGTTTTGACATTCTTGTTGATAGTACTTCTTCTTTAGTTATTGGTGAATGTGTTAAATGGATGACATTGTAATTTTGAGTTTTGGAAAAGATAAATGGTTTTATCTTTTTCTAAAAAGTGGGTTAAAAAAGTTTTTGTTATGTAATTAGTTGTTAATTAAGATTAGATGTTTTCAAACATTTTTGTACACATATTTATTTGTTTATATCTTTAATTGCAGGTGTTATTCATCTGTTATGGTTGTGTTTGATTTCAAAAAGAATTCGTTTAGTGCTTGTTTTGGATTGGATGCTTCTATTTCTTGTGTTAGGAATAAGATTTGTGAGGAGTGGAATAATTTTACTTCATTATGCTTCAATATTTTTTATATTCGAGAATCAAAGACTAGCTTTCTTGAAACAAATAGTGATCTTCAAGCTGTATTATGCTTATCTTAGTGTAAAAAGGAAGAATATTTGTTTTTTTCTAAGGTTGAAGAATAATTCCATGGATACTGCTGTTGGTGAAAGTATCAAATCGTTTTCACTTGTTGTTGGAGAATCAAGTAGTAATATGTTAGAGTATGCTGATGATTTATAGTCTGATCTTACACAAGAAAGAGATTTACATGAGGTGACGAAATCCCTTAAGAAGGGGAGAATGTAACGACTTGAAATTTAAGCTATAGTAATTAATTAAATAACAAAATAACTTTGTGAATCAGAAATGAGCCATGGGAGTTGCACCATTGCGTCCATGGTAATTTTCCAGTCAATTTTCATATATCGATTGTCAAAATCCGAGCTAAGAAGATGAAGTTATGGAATAAACAAGAAACGAGAAAACAAAAGAAGAAAAAAATAAAAATAGGGCAGGTCGACCCTCCTCTTGGCTAGGTCGACCTATTGGTCAACCTACCATGTGCATGGGTCGACCTGGCGGTCGACCTGCCTGTGTACTTGGACGAAGTTTCATTCTGCTTCGAATATAACGTGTTTTTCTATTTTAAATCGATCATGTGCATCCATGCTTCCATCCGACAGTTCCCATCGAACATATGACATGGTTGCACCAGATTTAATATTAAAATCCAATGGTCTGAGATTCGTAAGTGACACTATAAATAAGATCATAGACCTAGCTATTTTTCTCATTCAGATTTTCTCCATTTGGGTTTACTGCCTAAGGTTTGACCCTAAAAGGAATAATTTTCCAAGAAGAAGATCATTTTAATTAAAATACTTTATACCCTAGAAGTGGACCCGATAAGGCCAAGGGAAAGAGCTAAGGATCATAGGTGAGCGTTTAGGGATTATTTTAGATTTTTAATTAATTTAAAATAATAGGGTTCTCAATAGTTATAGTTTTTCTGCAATTTTGAGACCGCTTTTATATAAGCTGTTTACAGTTAATTTTTAAAGTTCTTTTCAGTCTATTTTATTCAGCTATTTCAGTTATTTACTATTATTTACAGCTACTTTTATTTTATTTACATCTGTTTTACATTAAAATTCAACCTGTAAATGTTAGTTTCCTTTTATTCCTTTTTACGCCAATAAAATAATAAAAAGAGAATAATTCGCTATATGGACTAAATTATAGGAATTTTAATTTTACAGAAAATTTGATGTAAATAAGAAGAACCGTAATAAAAAGAATATAGACTAAAATAGACAAATTTGACATTTGCAAGCAAGTTTATAACTAGTTGTTATAACTAAAAAGACAAGATAAAAGAGAAAATATAACGTAGGTTATAATTAAATAGAAAGAACAGAAAAGGCTGATTTAAGACTTCGTGTTAAGTTAATAAGCAAATAAAGCAGAGATAACAAAAGAGGCTTATTTAAAGACTTAAAATAAGTTAATAAGCAAATATAGCAGACCTAGCAGAAGAGGCTTATTTTAAAACTTATACTAAGATAATAAGGAAAGATAGAAGCAGGACTCGTACCGGTAGGATTCCCCTTTAGTTAGGAACTGATGATCTCACAATAGATTATGTGGGGCTGGGGCACGCTTATGTTGAAGTAATGGTAAATAAGAGGTCAATAGATTGAAGCTCAAATCAAGGGATTTGGGCAAGGGGTGTAAATAAATTTTATTTGTTAGGACTCGTACCAGTAGCATTTCTCTTATCAGACTAGGACTGAAGGTCTCATAACAGATCAGGTAAGGCTGGACATGCTTATGCTGAAGTAATAGTAAATAAAAGGTCAAAAGGTGGAGCAACAGATAGTGCAAGCCGACGGTGGCCGAGCATGCGGTCACGGTGCATGGATATAAGTCGTTAATGAGTTCCAACAGGAGGTAAAAAGGTGAAGCAACAGATAGTGCGGGCCGACGGTGGCCAAGCGTGCGGCCTCGGTGCAAGGATATAAGCTGCTATTGAGTTCCAAAGAGCTAAAACATGTGTCTTTTACCATGGGACCCACGGGATGGGACTAACTTACAGTGGCATAACAGAGATGGAAGGCCGATCAAATAGTAGAATTAGGATTTCAGTCTAATTAAACTAGGATTGGGAATTCAGCCTAATCAAAGTAGTTTTAGAAAAGTGCAAACAATCGAAAATGATCAAAACTATTTAAGCAAAGCAAACAGTTAAACAGTATTCTATTCCACCTTTATCTTTTCCTTTATTTTTTTTATACTTGAACTGTTAATAAGTCTATTATCTTTATCTTGCTTAAAAATATTAGTAATTACTTCCACTCATCATTTTTTAGTCTGGCCCACTCTTTTATTTTCCCTTACCCCCCCCCCCAATATGCCAGCAGAGACAAGGATAGTAGATTTCGGATTTTCTTGGAGATTCCGGTGCCGAGTTTTTCCTTCATGTATTCTTCTTCTTTTCAATTTTTGTTTCATTTGGATTTGATGTACTTGTGCTTTTGAGAGGGTTGGTTATTTTCATGTACTCTGATGATATGATCGAGATGATGTTTTTCACTAGACATATGTATTTGGTTTTAAAAACATATTATGTTTTGATGATTTATTTTCTAGAATAATAAAGTTTAATTTCAAATGTTTCCACTGTTTTATTTAACTGTCTTGTGAATCTTACTCTCTGTGAAAGTGCTATATATGGGTATGAAATTGAGGAAACATAGATTTCTCCTTGCGGGCTGAGCGTGTGCACGCTCACGCACGTGCGCGTGCACACACACACATATACATACATATGCATATGTATACATATATATATGTATATGCATATGTACACATATATATGTATATGCATATGTATAAATATATATGTATATGTATATATGTATATATGTATGTATGTATATGTATATATGTATATATCCCTTTTATTTAGCCCCAACCTTAATCCTATATTTTTAACCACATAGGTATATTTGATTAATAGAATGAGTGATTACAGAGGGAAACAACAAATATTTATATATAAACATGTGGTTGAAAATATGAGGCTATGGATCTGTCTTGTTTGAAAACCAGCTATGTATTTTGGATTTATATATTTCAATATGCACAAAGGGAGAATGAAGTGGAAAATGATCAATTTGAGAAATAGTTTTATCTATGGATGTTATTATGACGAAAATTGTTACGAATATGAGAAAACCATTACCATATCAATATTATTGATTTATCAAATAGCGGCTACTAATAATTTACCATTATCGTTGGTCAAATGATCATTGGCATAACGATTGACTGGTAAACCATTGATCGGTAATGGTAAATTTATTAATACATAATAACATTAAATCTTTATGGACTAAGATTTTGATAATAATAAAAAAGTAAATAGGTTGTTAGTATTTTTTTTTTTTTTGAAACTGGGTACTTATATTTACAAAGTAGGCAGCACACAAGTCTGCAAGAATCATCATGGCGCACAGTTTAATATGCCAGAGGCAGGGATCGAACTGCCGACCTTGTCGTCAACAGCCTGGCGTTTTACCACTGCACCAAGGCCTCGGACAATAGGTTGTTAGTATTGTCACTTCATTCATTGTTATATCAACCTTTCAACTTATTTTAGTTTATATAGAAAATTTTCTTGATTCGTCCCAAATAATTTACAACATAATAAAATAATAACCTTGCTAATCTTAGAATTTGAAGTTAGAAAAATTAGAAAATAAATATCATCATAAATATATAATACTACAAACATCCTATTAAAATTTGTTTTATCTTCAAAAGCGTGCATGGTTAGGATTAATGAAATAATATAAAAAAAATTAATGCGGTTATCAAAATTACATCTACCACTAGCTTTAGCTTTTCTTTGTCGTTAAATAAGGAAGTTATTGATCCTAGCTCTAATACATATAGATCATAAGTTTGTATTTAAATTGACATTACTTAAATACAAACTAATGATTGACATTAGGGGATTAAAGGTAAAGGTTAAAAAAGGAAGTTGGAAAATTATGGAAAAAGAACCTATCTAAAAAGGTTAAGCTACTTCAAACATCCATGATACAATTGTGTTTCTTCACAGTAGGAATTTTGCTCATTAGAAGGTGAAACATTAATTATTATTTTTCAAAAAACATGTATGATCTTCTTGGATCTCTACTTGATCAAAGAAAATCCTACGTGCCGGAAATAGTAGAATATTTCTATGTTTCCCGTTGTTATGTGTGTCGCAGATATTAAGTACATACAGCCGTTTCCATGTATATCCTGCCATCTCAAATGCACAGACTTGTATATTCTTCTTCTTTCTGTAATCATGAGAAGTTGGAGATTCTCTTTGCATGTGCACCAGATCCAATGAAGATTATTATCACCACTTGCTCTCTTTGAACAGCTTTTTATAATATAAATTTAACACTAATCAAATGTTTTAGATTCGTATCACTCACTTACTCCCTTTGATTAAGTTGTATTTATTAGCTAGAATGACTACTTAAGCTACCTCTTTCAATTGATTATTTCAGTAAACAAAGTCGTTTCTGTTGCTTCATCTTGATTCTTTTCATTGTATATGCATTTCAACTACACGATCTGAATCTAAATGAGTTATAGACATGATCCACTGTCCACCTTTTGGGCATCATATAGAAAAACGATTTATTTATCCAAAATAAAACCAAAAATAAATGTTATGGCCACCACAGTTTCTATTGAATTGATAATAACTAATTAAAAGTTCAAGTAATTAAAGACATGACTCAAGAAATGGCCTTGACCAAAATTGGAAAATGGTTTATCGCATAAATTTTGTATGAATTTAAAACTCAAAAGCCACAAAAGTGAGCATCCTTGCGTAATTCTTTTATACAAAAATCATAGCATTTCCATGTTTTCATTCTCTTTTATTTAAAATGGAATTGAAAAGAAAAGAAAGGAACATGCATTAATGAAAGTCATGTTACTCTTCAAGCACAAAACCGTGTTAAATGATTCAGTATTCATAACAGGATTAAGAATCAAGTAACTTAGATTTAAAGCTGTAAGAAACAACAGATACATTATCTAATACCAAGCTAGAAGAGTAGTTGACTCAGCTTCTTCACATTAATAAAAGCTGATCAAAATTTAACGGTATTAACAATGCTAAACAAATGCAGATATAGTAGAAATTTCACACAAAAGGTAAATGTTGAGGATACAATTGCAGCTGAAATAGAATTTACAAACAAACTTCTATAATTGTAAAGGTTCTGAGAAGATGTTATGTCAGAAAGGTACGTACATATAAAAGAAGCATCAGTTGTATACCACTTTAACTAATTCCAATTAACAATTTAAATTACAAAAAGAAAAAATCAAATGAGATATTTCGATAATTTCTTTTCTTCTGCTTCTGTAATTAGATTTCTAGATCTGTACCCATTTGTATCGCCCTTGTAATGGTTTGTCTTTCAATACATCAAAATTATACCTGCAAATTTGCAACAAAAATTCAATTTTAGCCAACAATTTTACAGCAAAAGAATTTTGATAAAGTGAAACAAACAATTACTTGTTAGCAAATTTTTGGGCTTCTCTTTTCTCAGCATCAACAAAAAATTCATCAATTTCTGCATCCATCGAAGTTTTTGGTGATGGTGAGACCTCAGCCGTTGATTCAGTATCATGGTGTTCTTCTTTGCAATTGCTGGATGGAAATGATTCGATAATTCTACAAAAATCAACAAAACATTCAAAATGGAAACAAATTTGATTGAATTAAGCATCAACTTGACTACCTTTGTTTCCCAAACGAAGATAAATGCATCGCGCTTCCTGAATTTCCACTAACCTAAAAATAATGGAAACCAGTATCCAGTTAACAAAAATACATAAACCATTATTTTGCAATATGCGACTAAAACTAACCTCTGGGTGATCAGACCGCCATGATTGAGCACCAAAATCACAAGAAGCATTGCTCTCACATACAGAATTCGATCTCACGTGGCGGTTTAGTACTGAATTAGCGTAACGATTAACCCTAGATCTAGAGATCCGAACGAGGCTCCGACTTCTGAGCTGGAGGTACGCGATCTGGTACTCTGCCGCAGGAATTCTCACCACTGCCTTTCTCTTCTTCGTCGGCTTCTGTACTGCCGCCAGCGCCGACGTCATGGCCCGCGTTCTTACTCCGACTTCTTGAGATACTTCTTCCATCTCTTTCGTATACTTATCCATAATTTATAATTGAACGCAATTTAGTTGATTTGCTCGGTTTCTCTGTCCGACATTAAAATTAGAAAGAGAATAAAAATGGAGGTCAGGATCGACGGCGGAGTTTGTTATAAAGCGAGTTCTTACACTTTCCCGTTACGGTAACGGGAAGCTGAAACGGCGCCGTTAGTCAGATCTCATCTTTTGGGGATTAGGAAATGCGAGAACTATCGAAACAATGATTGACACGTTATCCTCTTGAAATTAATTAACACGGACGGTTGTGATCTCTCCTATCAAATTTGTATGAGTTTTAGCCCTTGGATTTTGCAGATCAAAGGTCTCTCCTCTCCCATCCATTGAAATTGCAATTCGCAAATCAATACCAAACATAACATTTACCGGAATAACATTTTTGGTATTATAATTTATAACTTAGGTGACCTTTTCAAAGTTGCACCATTTGATATCCATTTTTGTCATGAGTTCAAAGCTCATTATTGATAAAAATATGCCTGTATTTTAAATTATTTATTTTTAAGATTACCAAATACTTTTTCTAGCAACGAATTTTAGGGTATGTGCAACGTACGTGCATGTGAAAATAACAAAAAAAAAGTTTATGAAACAGAAAATTAAATATGTTCAACTACATTTTGGTAAATGTATTATTTATTCGTAACAATTGTTGTAAATAATTATTATTTTTGTAATTATTAAATGTTTCGTCTTGCTCAATAAAACTAATGTACGTGGTACTTTTCACACAAATATCAAAAACCATTTGTATAATTAATTTTAACATTTCTATTAATTTTCATTAGAATTTTGCTACATAAAATAGTATAGAAAGAGAATTCTAGGCCATCAATTCAATAAGGTCTTAGAAAAAAAATTAGAGCAGAAAAGTGAGAGATGATAATAAAATAGAAAAGTAAGTGGGTAGACACTAGATTTTTATAGAGGTTGGTCCTAACGTTGAACCATTCGCTCTTCTTCTTTTTCATTCGCATATTTGTTCTTCTTCTTTTATAATGCTTACCCTTTCGTGTATATACGAATATGGTGGTGGTTTGTAATAGAACAGTTAAACATTAGGTTGAGGAGCGGTAGAGTTCCGGCTTGTTTTTCTTCTTGTTTGTGAAGGAATGACATTTTCAATCCTTGTATTCAGACTTTTATCTATAGCTATAGACGGATGAGTTTCTAGAAGCTTTTTTTGACTAGCTGAAGTGTTTTTCTTCGACCCGAACTCACTTTCTTGAGCGAAACCTTCTTTATCGGCCGAAGCGCTCCATTTCTGGAGTGCTTCTTTTGTTGGAGCGTTCATGCACCTATAATGCTACCCTAGAGCATGCTCTGGATTTGGCCCGAGCCGACCCAAAGCTTGCTTGGGGTTGCACTCGAGCTTGGAACCGAGCGTTTACTATAAAATGAAACTTCTCATAGCGGATAATAATCTATATAGGTAGATCCCTACATAGTTAGATCTGCCTCTCACATGTCTCAAGAAGCTTTGTTCATCAAACCTAAATGACCTGTATGCCCTACTCTCAAACTACTCAAGTACCCGAGAGTTAAAGGGGAAAAACAAAAACTTTTAGTTAAAAAAAAGTCTGGCGTGAATAATAATATGTCATCTCGGTTAATAGATATCTACTGAGACCAAACCGCTGAGCAGAACTAGTTTTCCCCTTACTAGTATCCTCTACAATACGTCTTTTAGAAATCTAGCACATGCAGTCACAATGATTAAACTAGACAGTATAAATAATCATATGCATGCATGTAACCTAGGTAATCATGACTAATCTGTCTAAATTAATGAACTATCTATCCCAACGTTATAGTTTTCTCAAGGCGACTACAAACTTATATGGTTGACTCGGGTCTACCAAATATACAAAATTTTCAAACTTACCACTAGAAGAAAACTGGACGGGCTGTCTTAAACTTATTATTCCTAGGGTCACTCCGACTCTAATAGTCTTGCGGGCTAACCAATAACCTACCTTAATTTTGTGTATTCATTTCCATGCATAAACCTACTTTTAGTCTTACCCTTGAAAAAGCCCTACACATTGGAATTTTGGACTAATATCAATTAGGGGCTAATAGCTAAAGTGTTGAATATACGCTTATATGATTTTTGTTTGATGATAATAAACATATATACATTCGTTTAAATGTATTTGTTAATGTACTATTTTATTTTTCATAGATTAAATAAATATTTGTTGAATAAAATAAATTACACAGAATTTGAATTCAAACAGAAATTTTATTCAAACAAATATTTATTATAATTTTTGAATAGTACAAATTCAAGCTCTCACTATACATATACAATTTTGATTACAAATACATCACAAATTCATATTTACATTTAACCTCACTACACATCACTCATTCACTCAATTCGTATTTTATCTTCAACTTCATTCCAGTTAGAATCCAGCATCTGAGCAATCTGCAAAAATATTCACTAACGCAGTAAAATTGAAAAAGAAATATTTTTGCAATATAAAATAAAATATGGATTTTGAAAATATTATTTGCCTCAGTTATTTGGATTGTTCGTCATCATTTAAATTTGAATTTATCATACACGAACAGCTTGTGACATACACAGTGTACCACTGTATATGCCACAAGGCCGTGCACATCGAAATATACACTTGATAATGTTACAGGGATAAGTGAGCACAGGTCAAACCCAAATGAAAAGCCGGGTTCAACTCACGTGCAATAAAATAAATGTCACAACTCTCAGCATAAGGTCAAACCTAAGTTTTTAAAACTGGATTCAACTCAGGTGCAATAAAAGTGTACAAGCTCAACAAATTGATCAGAGGTAGCAAATTTGAGCTACAGACCGAGCAAGTACATATATACAAGCAACTGAAGGCAACATGGCCCAAACCAGTTGCAACATCACTAATACTAGTGAAACAGAAGCTCAAACCAGAACAAATGTCACTGCAACATGAATACAAGTGCAGGACAAAGCATCCAATTTTTCAAAATGATGTATAAAGTCTCAAAGTAACAATAAAGGATGCATCAATGACAACAAGAGCAGCAAAACAATACTGCTACTCCAACAGATCAAAGCCAAAGTAGATAACCAAATCTGAAGTCAGTAATGCAACAGTGACATGCAAAACTACCAAACCAACACACATGCACATCAATCAAACAAGAACTCAAGTCTAGACCAAATGCCATCATATGTTCATGAGCAAACAAGTGAATCAAGATACCAGGCTCAAACAAGTGAACAAGATCTCAAAGCTCAGACTCAATAAAACAAAACTACAGACAAACACAATATACGACTCAAAGCGAACAGAGCTAAGAAACTCGAGCTCCAAAAGCTACAACATAATGCACCAGTGAACAACTAAATGAAACAGTGGACATGACAAGTACAATGCAACTCAATGCTACAAAAGACCACCAGTATGCAATGAAGACTTCAAGAAATACAACAGAGAACTAAATTCAACCATGAACAATGCCGAAGTCATGGAACAATTCAAAATCAATACCGCGGCTATAGCATGATCAGAACCAGGTAAAGTCGAAGCAGTGACAGTACTGCAGACGTAGAAGTCAAAATCAATAACCAAGACAAAAATCGAACAAGTTCATATTTTCACAAAATCAAAGTCAAGCCCGAAGTCACAAAGGACGAAATCAACATCGTCAAATCAAGTCAAGCCGTGGTGACCACGAAATCGATCAATGCCGTGAATGTCAAGCAGTCAAAATATATACGAATTGAAGAAGTCAGAATCAATCTCAAACATCCAAACGAAATCGAATGGCCGAATCTAAATATTGAAAGAATCAGACAAACAAAAATTTAGGAGTTCGACTCCTATAAATTACAACAATCATCATCGTCATATGATCATCGAGTTCAAGTACGAAAACACTAAAGCACAAAAAGCTTAAATTACATACCGGAATCAAGGAAAGAACTCGATCAACGAAGCAGCCGAAGTGAGCAACAAGGGGAACGATCGATCAAGACTAAACGCGAATAATCACCGAATCGATCAACATAAAGTCGGCTCTTCGAAAGCCCTAATTTGGATCAAGGACGAAAGCCCTAATTGTAATCGAATAAAAAAGAAGCCCCCATTATATCAAAAGGAACCGGAGCAAATAAAAAAAGGGATCGGGTCGAATTACAAAAGGGGCCGACTGATTTTTTTAAGAGCTTTCATTTTATAAAATAAAGGGCTTTTATTTTAAATTAGGGTTATTTTAATTTTAAATTGTTTTTAATTTGTATTTTCTTTTTAAACCGTTTAAATTTCTAGTCGTGTGACTAGGGGACAAACTACGTGGCGTAGTTTGAGAATTCGCAGCTCAGTGGCTGAGTTGTGGTAGGGTTTTGAGCGTAGAGTTAGGTTTAGTCGATAGCGGGTGTCGCGAGTTTACGTGTGTAAGCGGCTGACTATCTAATTTCTAGTAGAAACCTTGGGGGCAGCACATAGGCAGGGTTTTGCCGAAGCTGGGTAAATTCTGTGCCGTTCTATTTCTGCATTTATTATTCTGCTATTATCTGTGCTGCTATTGTTCTGTGATCTGTGTTGAAATTATTTTATAAGCTTCCACAACTAATTTTATAATTTATACCATCACCCTATTCACCCCCCTTCTAGGGTGAAATCGATCCTACATAAAGTATAGGGTACGACCCTACACCAGTCTCATTTGACTTTCTAACCTTAGAGTTAATTCCTTATATTACAATTTATCTAATGGTGATAAGAATAATATTCTCTTTAGTAAGATTCTGGGCTAAATACCCTTCTTAATACTTCCTCGAAAATAAAAATTGATTTATCTTTAAAATCATACCGTAAACAAGAAAAATATAGCCCTTTACTTTATCCAAAATTTCATGCCAAGATATATGTTTTTATAAAATATCATTGATGAATTTCGAAGACACTTAGATGCTATCGCACTTAAAACCATACCTATAAAGCCAAACCATTATCTTTGTACATTAATAAAACGTGGCATTAAAATTGCTTTAACAAAATCATTCAAAAGCCTTTGGTCTATAAAGTATAAGGCCATAAAGCCAAAACTGTTTACATCGCATATATAGGTTGCCGACTATAAGAGGCGTCGGGATTGGTTCACATAGTATAAGGCTTTTGAATCTTGGATTTATGGGAATGACGACATTGGTGACTGGCGTCATCAATGTGTTAAAGAAAAAAGCGATGTCATTATAGCCGTTATTAAACAAGCGGTATCATTGCCTTAAAATAGTCGATATCGTAAATAAATATAATAGCATCATTAGAAAATAGCTGCATCGTTGCCTTAACATAGTCCATATCGAAAAAACATATAATAGTGGCACTAGAAAATAGTGGCATCATTGCCGTGTATCATCAACGTCAAAAGTAATAGCATCAGCGTCACCGCCTAAATGAATTATATTGGAAATAGATGTACGCATGGCAATGTGCCTTTTTATATAAAAAGGCGGCATATAGGCACGTGGCATAGGGATATGCAGAATAGCCAATGTCACCAACATTAATGTCGGCATCGATGTATACGCCCTAACCTTAATGGAATCATCGCATACCAAAGGAGTTAGTATCATATGCTTCCCTACAGGTTGATGACTACATGAGGTGTAGATGAATTGCGGCATCAATGGCAATGACATTGACAATCTTGTAATTATTATAAAAATGGTTTTATTTCTTTAAAAAGTAATATCTTGTTACTTACTCCAAATTCTTATTGGATAATAACCTTCTTTTCCAAATCTTTTCAGAAAATTGCTATAGAGCAGATTTATCATTCGCTAACTAATTTTGCAAACTATATATTTACATTAATATTTTAATATAATTATTAAGCCTTTTTAGCCTAAATAATTTCATAATAAATCATAAAAATATAGGAAAAATCCCCCAAAAATACCATAAATTAGATTAATCATATTCTTTAATATATAAAAAATTTAGAGGCTAAAAACATTGGTTAATTAATTTTAATAATTAAAACACGAAATAAATCGATTTCTCCATTTAAAAAATTTACGAAATATCTATACTTGCTTGGAAAATAATGAAGTTAAAAATCCACTTCTAAAATAATGTTTCTATCATCTCAAAATTTCAAGTAATTTAGGTATTAAATGATAGTTTTTCATACTTAAGCCTAAGTAATCTCGTAATTAAATTCACTAATTCATCATTAAGCAAATAACCATTCAAACATTCGAACCATGGCATTATATCAATCCTTAAATTTCAGGCTTAATCCTGAACTGAAATTAAACAAGCATTTTAGAGATGGATATAATTATTCATCTTTATTTGATGAAGGAACTTGATGTTAAGTTTGATTTCTCTTAAGCTTTAATCTTATTTCCTAGCTTTTCTTATTCTTGAAGCTTTAGGTAATGACTGGCCTGGTTTATTTTAGTTTGTAGGAATGTAAAACAAATGAGGGTCAAGGAATGTACAGGTATATGTTTAGGAATTATGGTATATTTCTACTTTGCCTTTAGCATATATTCCTCATTCTTATCTAAGTTATAGTCCATTCTTAATAACTCATTTATTAAGGAATGACTTATTTGAATTATCAAATCTCATTTTCCTTATCACCCTACATTGTTTTATTTAGTTCTTCTAATTAAATATCTTAAATAATGTTAATCAAAATTAAGAGTGTTGCGTATGGAAGTTCAATAAGGACGTTGCTAAAATCTCTGTCCCTTTGATCTGCCTTACCAAGAAGAATTAGACTTTCTCATGGGACTCAAAGTGTGAGGATACTTTTATCAAGTTGAAGGAGTCATTGACGAAAGCACTTGTTCTAATATTACCCCATGGGACAAATTCATTCACGGTATACACCGAAGCTTGCAGTATGGATTAGGTGCATTTTGATGCGGAAAGGGAGAGCGGTGAACTATGCTAATCGACAATTGAAAGTTCACGAGAGAAATTATCCTATCGATGCTTTTGATTTATCGGCTATTGTTTTTGCACTCAAGTCATAGAGATGTTTTCTATTAGGAGACCGGTTTGAGCTATATACAGACCATAAGTCTTTAAAGTATTTATTCTTCTAAAAGGATTTTAATTTAAGACGGAATGGGGTTCTTGGCGTCGTATGATTTTGACATCTCCTATACTCCATACAAGGGAAATGGTGTAGTCAATGCCTTGAGTAAAAATCATGTGATGTTGAGTCATATGTTCTTGAAGTAGAAGCACTTGGAGTTAATCTCTACGTTCGATTTTCGACCATCTTCAGAAATCTCTTTGGGATTGTTAATAGCTTTGGATGTGCAGCCTACACTTAAGGACCACATTAGATCAAGCCATAAGCACAATAAGGAGTTACTAGATATTCTTAAGAAGCTTGATAGAGGAGAGTAGTCGATTCAATTGAGGCGCTATACCATTGACTCGAATGGGTGGTTATGGAGAGATGGTAGATTGTGCATTCCTCTTATTATGGATTTGATTGACATAGTATTTGTCGAATCCCATTGTTTTAAGATGACCATTCAACTCGATGAATCAAAAACATATCGTGATATGAAGAGAGTCTTTTATTGGTCGGGTATTAAGAAGCATGTGGCAGAGCATGTGTCAAGGTGTATGACTTTCCAAAGCGTAAAGGCAAAGTAAAAGAAGCTAGATGTATTATTACAACCATTAGATATACCATAATGGAAGTGGGAGAGAGTTTCTATGGATTTCATTGATGGAATACCTAGGAGTAGGAGGGGAATAAGAGTATTCGAGTCATAGTTGACCAACTGACAAAATGCGCTCACTTTATTCTCATTAGGAGTATGAGGACTGCTTCATCTTTAGCAACACTATACGTGAGAGAGATAGTTAGTTTACATGGAGTTCCTTCTAGCATTGTTAGTGACAGAGATAAGCTTTTCACCAGTAAGTTTTGGAGGAGTCTTTGAGGCTTTTGGTACCGAGTTGAGTTTGAATATCGTTTATCACCCACATACAAATGGAATGAAGAAGAGAGTGAATCGAATATTGGAAGATTTGCTTCAGATGTGTATCTAAGATATCAAAGGCTCTTGGAAGGATCACTTGCCACTAGTGGAGTTCACTTATAATAATAACTATCTGGCAAGTATTAGGACAACACTTGTTCGAGCCATTTTACTAGAGGCCTTATAGATCATCGTCTTGTTGATGGGATACTACAGATAGGATCATTCTTGGACCATATATGGTGAAGGAGACATCAGACAAGGTAGACTTCGACCGTAAAAGGATGAAAATCATGCAAGATAGGCGGAAGTCTTATACTAACAAGAGATGCACAAAGTTGGAGTTCGTAGTGGCCGATATGATTTTTCTGAAGGTCTCGGTGCTTTGGCTTGTCGTGAGGTTTGGAATTTGGGAAAGTTAGCGCAATGGTTTGTAGGGCCTTTTTCGATCACAGTTAGAGTAGAGAAGTTGGCTTATACGGTGATGCTTCTTGAAAAGTTAGTGAGAATACACGACGTTTTCCATGTGCTACGCTTGTAGAAGTGTCTACACTATACCACAACTGTGGTCAAGCCGATTGAGTTAGAAGAGGCAATAGTAGAAAGGGAGTCACTTTTTCATTAGGCACACACCCGTATCATTGAGCATGACACAAAGCGACTTTGCATAATGTTATTAAGCTTGTTAAGGTCCAGTGGGGAGACGAACCAGCGGAAAGCATATGGGAGCCTGAAGAGAAGATCTGAGCTACCCATTCAGAACTCTTTTCTGGTTCATTTCCATTTAGTTAATAAGTATAAGTGGCTTATGCATTCAAGATTTAGCTTAGTGTACTCCATAAGTAGAGACGTATGGATGCTTGGAATGGTTGCGACACGTCATTAGGACATGTTTTGGATGATGGCTGCTAATGGATGTACTTATTAGATTGATATTTGCGCATTTCGATAAATATTTTTTAGGTTAGCATGCACTCACATCATCACTTGTTTAATTTACTAAGTGATATGCATATGGTTGTTGCATATTGATTGTTGCACAAACATATAGAACTGATAGTATATTTACCTAGGATGTTGCATACATTTGGATATATGACATAAGACTTGTATTTTAGGAGTTCGACTAGACCAGAAGGTCGCCTAGTTTTTGCATTAGTATAGGTTCATATGCATTCCATGCCCATATATACAATTTACTTTAGAAATTTGAACTAAGGGCAATAGTTGTTAGTGGCTGATGGCTGAGTAGACGGTTGTAAATATTAATTTCCATAAGCATGAGTTGCATTATTTCCACCCTTGGAGATTTCGGGGACGAAATCCTTCTTAAGGGGGAAGAATGTAATTATAATAAGGGTAAAAGTGGAATATGAACAAATATTCGAATTTGGCTACGAAACTTGAACCATTGCATTCGTAGCAATTTTTTGGATAATTTTCACATATAAAGTTGTGACAATCTGCCTTTCATTCCAAAGAAAGACGTATCATTATTAAGAAAGAAATAAGTGGAAAGAGAATAGATAGAAAGAAGAAAGAAACAATATCAGAATCTCACAGTGGAAACGGAAAAAATATATTATATCACATAGATATTACACAGTCATTACATATCAGAGTTATACAATTACAAACATCACCTTAGATAGTCGTGAAGATCTGTCTATCCATTATATTCCAAATACAAACAGAAAAATGATACCAACATAGCGGAAATAGATATATATATATAGATATGCCAAGTCTCCTGCTCCAACCTTTTTCGAAATTCATCAAGCCAACTTGATCACTTGGCTACTCATAAAAATTGGAGTACCAAAGAGTTTAAGAAAATAGAAATAAACTCCGAACCAGACATGGGTCTGGTGTGAGTAAACGATTGAGTTGTTTAACTTGAAAAACCTTTGAAATAAAGGGTATCTCGTAAGAATTTCTGCAAATAAACACGGATAAATTTTTCCCTTACAATAACAAAAACATTTGATAGGCAATCCAATTATATTATAATAGTGTCTAGGGTTTTTAATATAAAGTAGAAAATAGCTGGAATGCTTACATCTTACGTTCCAACATAGTTGGGCACAATCAAAACAGTACAAGCACTTATTGGAGATTGGATTCCATACAATGGCAGGGCTACTGGGGTACTGCCCGTCACAGTACGTAGTCCAGTCCACTATACTGAGGATCCATCCTGATCCCCTACAACATAATACCGGAGCTACCCCTTATAGGATAGTCCGAATAAGACAATCCCGCGGTTGTGGCCAACAACTGCCCACACAGCCGAATAAAGGGACCTCTAGACAGAGGAAAATCTTATCCTACTTAGGTGCTACCCACTTAGCCTTGCGTGCACCTCCCATGTTTTAGCCATTCCCGGTTGATGAGGCTTGAGGGTACGATTACCTTTTTAAGAACACTTATCTTGGAATGCTTATCGTCCTCCATTGACGATGGTCTGCTAGCATTCATTCGTACAAGTTCGTTCCAGGTTCGAACGAAACCGAAGGCACTATCTCTGTTACACTCATTTTGGAATCACCATCAGAGTTAACGACAAATAGCCCTTGCACTCTAAAACTTCATCTTGATCTTCACTTGAGATTTCACGACCTATCATTTAACTTGGATCGATGTGGTTTTCGAATAACAAATTTGACATCCGATCCCGGTCTCATCGAAATCCAAACATTTCTTTTAAGGCCAAGTTGTTTAAGTAAAACAATATAATTCAATTCAGAATATTGTATTCATACAGCAACTTCATCACATATAAATAACTTATATTTATTACAACTATAACCAAAGTATTGCACATCATAGAACATCACAGATTAACGTACTATAAATATTAATCAATCCAAAAATTCTATACAATTAATCATCCATAAGCAAGATTAATTAATCATATAATTTAATTAATTAAATCACTCATATAAATTAATTACATATGAATTAATTACCTAATCCTGCTTAATTACAATTAAGTAATTACAAACCATTTTAATTAATTATTGAATTAATTAATCATTCTTTAATTACTTTAATTAATTAATTAATCTTTAATTACTGATTAATTATCCTTTAATTAACCTTTAATTAATCCTTTAATTATTAATTAATTAATCCTTAATTATTTTAATTAATTAATAATAAATCTTTTAATTGCCCAAGTTCTTAATTAATTAAAAGATAAACCATTTATCTTAATTAATTACCTAATTATTATTTAAATTTTATTTAATAAACCTTGTAATTAATTATCATTAACATATAAATTAACTTAAGACCCTAAAGTTAAATAATAATTAAAAACATTTTACCTTTTTAATTAACTACTTAATTACACCATTTAATTTAAGTTTAAATAAACTTAAGAATTAACTTAATTAATTTAAGTAAAATATAGTATACAACTTTCTCTAACCAAAATATTTAAAAACATTTATTATATAAAATAAATTAATTTAAGAAATAGTTTAAAACTTGATTTATTTTAATCTTAAAAACTTGCTTTTGTTTAAATTTTAAAACTGTAATAACAGTTACCTGAGTCAAACTCGGTACCAAACCCGAGCTTAACCCGAGAAACTCTCTTCTTCTTTTTTAAACAGATTTACCTTTAAGTTTTAAAATGGTACACTTTAAAAAACACTTGCGAATCTCCCCGAAAACGAACCCGAGCCAAAACAAAACCTTCTCGAGTCAAAACCCGAGACTACTCCATCTTCTCCAATCCCATAGCATCACCCTATCCACTGATACCTCTAACGCTTGTACACGTGCACAGATGAACACCATTACTTCAATCATCGCCGCCACCTCCAACATGCCGACGACAACCTCCTCCAACCGTCCGACCACCCAAATCATCAAATCTAACCGGAAATTAAAATCGAGCAAATGTGAACCAACTGGAATAGAATTGGACACCCAAGAATCACCTCGATCCGCCGCCTCAGGTCACCAGAGACCTCTAAACTCTGACCAAACCTTAGCTGATCAACCACACATCGATTTCTCCCACTTCGGTCGAGTCCGGTGCTTCGACGACGATGTCGTAGCCTTTGGAACAACATCAACCAAAACCTAGGCTTAAACCCTACTCCAATGTCGTGCCGCCGCCATAGTGGTCAGATAATCCACTGACCACTTTTTCCCGAGATCGTCAACCTCCCCGCTACCTACAACAGCGATCCTGACCACCCAGCTCGCTTCGATCACCAAAAAATGGCCAAAACAACATTCTCGTTCAACTCGCAAGTTCTCTCGAACTACAAACTTAAAATCATGATTTTTCTTTTAAAAATCATAGTTTTCAAAAACAAACCAGATTATATACATGAAACAATAAATCATTGAAATTGAATTTTGACATACTTTGGGTTTTTACTGTATTTTCTAATCCAGGAAATACTCAAACTACTTTTACTTAAAAATATTTTTAAAACTCGGATCATGTTAATTAAAACATAACTTGTTTAAATATTAAAGCCTATAAGAGAATAAATGAAGAGATTTTGATTTTTGACTTTGTTTTAAAACCTGTAAACTAAGAATAGGGTAAGCACAGATATGCACACCAATATCACATACATATATACATGAATTCATATTTACACAACCATGCAAAGCATATTTCATATCATACATTCAAGGATATTCACATGCATCAGCTTATCGACAACTTTAGCTTTTTCTTAAAAAAATGTTTACTCACTGTAATTTGAGCAGATAAGTCTGGAATGCTTGATTCTTTTGAATACTTTGTATACTAGAAATGATAATCTTGCTTGATCTTGTTGAATCTGCTTGATGTTTCAGGTTTTTAGGTTTATAAAGAGTTGTTGCTTAAATTTTTAAATCTTTGGTTTATTTAATTTTTTCATGTTGGGTTTTGAAAATGTATGATAGAAGAAATGAAAGAGTAGGTAAGAGATGTGTATACATAATCTTGTTTTAATTTTTTGAAAAGAAAAATAATAATGCGACTCTTGTAAAATTGCATTTTACAAATCTTACGCTTGTTAATTTGCATGTAATTAATATTTTTAACATGTTTTTATATACTTTTATATGTTATTTCCTATTTAGTTTAATATTAATATGTGTTTTATGTTATATATTTAAACTTTTCCTTTGTTTATATTTATAAAATCCTTAAAGAAAATGATTTAAAACTAATTATACTAATAAATAATCATACACACACACTATTTTTTAAATTCAATTTGTTTTTAAGATATTTATCTTTTTGAATTTCAAATTCAAATTCAAATTCTATTTAAAATCTACTTATAGATATATACATAAACACACATATTTTATTTGGTTGAAAAAGAACAATTTTGCACATTTTAAATAATTTATAAAAAGAAGATTTTCACATTATTATTTGCCTAAAATTCTGGGATATCTCCTCCCCCCTTAAAAAAATTTCGTCCCTGAAGTTTAGAAGCAAAAGATAATCCAAAAGCTTTTATTTCAAACAATTAAAGCATATATATCAGCCATACATTAACAACCAAACAAACAATTCATTCAAACAACATTCCTAACTATCCTGTAAAAAATCCGGATAGGTTTTCCTAAAACTATCTAGAGTTTCCCAGGTACAGTCTCTGGGATCCTCGCTCCACTGAATCTTGACCAGCTTCACCACTTTGTTTCTGAGCTGCTTCTCATCTTGATCAACTATTTGGACAGGATGTCTGGCCATAGTTAAGTCTGGTTCGACCTCTAAATCTTCCTGCACTGCCGGTTCCACAACTAGAGACAGGTCGTACACGTACTTCCTCAGATGGGATATGTGAAAAACATTGTGAATTCCAGCCATCCGATCTGGCAATTCAATCATGTAGGCCAAAGCACCAATTTTCTCGAGCACATGGAACGGTCCAATATATCTTGGGGCAAGCTTTCCCGTCTTTCCAAATTTGATCGCTCCTTTTATGGGGGAAATTTTAACGAAAACCAAATCGCCGACTTCGAATTCCAATTGCCTTCGTCTCTTGTCTGCATAACTCTTCTGATGATCCTGGGCTGCTTTCATTCTCTTCTTGATCAGCTCCACCTTCGCAGATGCCTTTCGAATCAAATCTGGACCAAGAACAAGACAATCTCTCGATTCTACCCAACGGGATGGTGATCTACAAGGTCTCTCGTACAAAGCTTCATAGGGTGCCATCTTAATACTCGCCTGATAACTAATATTGTACGAGAATTTCCACTAAATGTAGATGGTCCTCCCAAGATCCATCGATTTCCAAAACACAAGCCCTCAACATATCCTCTAGAATACGAATCAGCCTTTCTGTTTGTCTATCGATTTGGGAATGATAGGCTGTACTTAAACTCAATCTTTTACCCAGAGCTGTCTGTAGAGCTTCTCAAAATTTGCTGGTAAAGATTTGGTCACGGTCACTTACTATGCTGACGGGAACTCCGTGCAACCTGACGATCTCCTTCAGGAAAATCTCTGCTAAAGACGCTGCAGTTCTGGTTGCCTTAGCTGGGATAAAGTGGGCGCGCTTGATCAGCCGGTCTACTATTCCTCACGCTCCCTCATTTCCTTTTCTAGTCCTTGGCAACCCGTCGACGAAATCCACGGATATCATTTCCCATTTTCATTTTGGGACTTCCAGAGGCTGCAACAATCCCGTAGACTTTTGTTGATCACCTTTTACTTGTTGACAAATCGCACATCCATTATGAAGGTAACAAATCCTTCTTTATGCCCGACCACCAGAGAACTCTTTACAAATTCTTGTACATCTTTGAGATCCCTGGATGGATACTCAACCTTGATTTGTGGCCTTCCCGCAATACTTCCTGCCACAATCCATCCACATCTGGCACATATAAACGTCTGTTGATTCTCAAAGCTCCTTGATCGTCAACCTTGAAATCCGAATATCAACCATCCTTATCCCTAAGAATTAATTCCTCAAAAGTTCTATCCTTCATCTGATTGCTTACAATCCTTTCCTATAGAGACAGAGTAACTTCCAAAATAGTCGTAACTGCATTCCTACTCAAAGCGTTCACCACTACATTCGCTTTCCTTGGAGTATAGAGAATATCCAGATCATATGATGCCAAAAATTCCACCCATCGTTGCTGCCTTAAATTTAGATCCTTTTAGGAGAAAAGGTAATTTAAGGTTTATGATCAGTGAAAAGCTCGAACTTCTCTCCTAATAGACAATGCCTCCAAATCTTCAGAGCAAAGACGATGGCCAGCAATTCCAAATCATGCGTAGCGTAATTCTTTTTATGTGGCTTCAACTGTCTACTTGCATACGCAATCACTTTCCCATTCCGCATCAGCACAACACCCAGCCCTACTCTACAAGCATCCATATAGACTTCGAACTTACTCTTACCATCAGGAATAGCTAGAACAGGTGCACTAGTCAGCCTTGCCTTCAAATCCAGCAATGCCTCTTCACACTTAGGAGTCCATTTAAACTTTGCTCCCTTCCTAGTCAATTTGGTCAAGTGCGAAGAAATCTTAGAGTAGTCTTTGATAAATTTCCCGTAGTTCTCTACCAAACTAAGAAAACTGTGCACTTCTATAGGAGTCTGCGGTTTCTTCCACTCTTGAATAGCTACTACCTTAGCTGGATCTACAGAAATACCTTCTCCAGATACGACATGCAGCAAAAATCTAACTTCCGACTTCCTGAAATGGCACTTCGAAAACTTAGCTTTCAGGACATGCCTCCTTAAAATCACCAACATTATCTCCAAATGACGCTTATGATCCTCTTCATACTTGGAGTAGATGAGAATGTCGTCGATGAACACGAGCATAAACTTGTTCAACACCTCCCGGGAAACACAATTCATCAGATCCACAAAATCGGCTGGAGTGTTGGTTAGCCCAAAAGGCATAACCAGCCACTCATAAAAATAATTTGGTCCTCTGAATGCAGTCAAGGGTATACTGTCTACAGCTACCCTTGGCTGGTGCAAACCCGAATGTAGATCTAATTGAGAGAAAACAAAAGCTCCATGGAGTTGATCAAAAAGATCGTCTATACGGGGCAAGGGATACTTATTCCTAATAGTCACCTTATTCAACTTCTGATAATCTACGTAGAATCTTAATGACCCATCCGACTTGGTCACAGAGACTATAGCAGAACCCCAACTAGAATAACTAGGCCGGATCAAGCCTCTCTCTAAGAAATCTTGATTCTACTTCGCCAACTCTTCTCTCTCTCTCTCGGTGCCATCCTTCTACTGGGTTGAACAACTGGTATCGCTCCAGGAACTAAGTCAATCCGAAACTCTATCTCTCGATGCGATGGCAATCCTTTAACTTCTTTGAAGACATCAGGATAATCTTTGACCACTTTGATGGATCCTACATCTTCTGGAAATGCCTCAATTCCATGAAAAAGACTACTCAAATGAGCTCTAGAGTCATCGCAAGTCACTTTTGCAATCCTTCCCAACTCAGTTTCCAAAGTCACAATTCTCTCTTCACAAATCAAAACAGCCTTATGCTTGTCCAACCAATCCATTCCCAGAATAAGGTCAAACCCCTTAAAATCTAATGCAAATAGGTCGCTAAGAGAAACTATGGGATAGATAAGAAATTCTTAGGCCTCTACAAATCTTATCTAACTTGGTCACTCCCCCTATAGGATTAGATACAAAAATAGGACAGTCCACAATACTAGGGGTAAGATGAAATTTCTCTACCGTTTTCAAAGAAATAAAACTAAGGGAAGCACCAGAATCAAACAAAACTTTAACAAAAATGTCATCAAAAAGCAAAGTACCTTCCAGAATGCCTTTTCCTTTCTTATCCGAAGAAGATGATGGTCCACCTTGAATAGCAAACACTTTAGTTGGCTGAGCTCTTTGAAGAAGTGAGCAAGCCTTCAACAAGTGCCCTGGCTGTTGACAGTTGAAACACAAAGACTTCTGAACCATTGCGGAACCGGATCCATTCTGATGCTGCTGCTGCTAAGCTCTACCTCTGGGACACTGCTTAGCCAAATGACGTTCTTACGGGCACACATAACACTTTCAAGCTCTGTTGTTGCCTCCCTGCTTCCCTTTGCCTTGCTTCTTTCAATTTGGGTTGAATTTCCTTATGTTCGGATTGGAAGAAGTTCCACCCGGTGCTATTACAGATGCTAGGGGTTTCCTATTCATAAGCTCCTCATAACTCAATGCCATGTCTATCAATTCCACGAATGATCCCTTAAGATGTGCTATCATCTCTCGTGAAACTCGGGCGTCATTCCCAACACAAACATCTCATTCTTCTTGAGGGGCGTATCTATAAGACCAGGTCCGTAGCGGGATAATTTGTTGAACTTAGTCTCATATTCTAAAACTGACATACTTCCTTGCTTCAGATCTAGAAAAACTCTATATAGACGAGTCTTCCCAACTGTAGGCATAAATCGTCCCTCAAACAGCTCCTTAAACTTGCTCCAAGAAATATCATCCTCTGAAATAGTCATGGTAACTGCATCCCACCATGCAGCTGCTCCATCACTCTCTTTTGCTCATCTGACATATCCAAACTCTTAAAAATTCGCTCATATGAGCATAACCAAGCCTGAACTTCAATGATGGACTCCGTTCCTTTAAGTGGTTTTCCTCCTAGATTGGTGAAATCCTTGCACAATGCAGCAAAGCTTACTTGAGGCAGTATTGGATTTACAGTATCGCTAGATACCCTTCCCTCAGCATTCAGACCTCTTCCGTTAATGTCGTCGTGCTGCCCATATCTCTGTCTCTTCTTCTTCTTCTAGAACTCATGTTGGCAACCTGGACAGGTAACCCAACAATTGGATAGGTATATAGATGTATAAAAATTACAAATACGCTCTCTCAATATAGATATTATTCCAAAGCCTAGGTATTATCTCAACCTAGCGCTCTAATACCAACTGTGACGACTCGCCTTTCATTCCAAAGAAAGACGTATCATCATTAAGAAATAAATAAGTGGAAAGAGAATAAATCGAAAGAAGAAAGAAACAACATCAGAATCTCACAGCAGAAACGGAAAAAATATATTATATCACACAGATATTACATATCATTACACATCAGAGTTATACAATTACACAACATCACATTAGATAGTCGTGAAGACCTGTCTATCCATTATATTACAAATACAAACAGGCAAATGATACCAACACAGCGGAAAAATATATATATATATATATATATATATATATGCCAAGTTTCCTGCTCCAAGCTTTTTCAAAATTCGTCAAGCCAAACTGATCACTTGGCTACTCATAAAAATTTGAGTAGCCAAGAGTTTAAGAAAATAGAAATAAACTCCGATTCAGACATGGGTCTGATATGAATAAACGATTAAGTTGTTTAACATGAAAAACCTTCGAAATAAAGGGTATCTCGTAAGACTTTCTGCAAATAAACACTTAAAAGTTCCCCCTTACGCTAACCAAAATATTTGATAGGAAATCCAGTTATATTATAATAGTGTCTAGGGTTTTAAATATAAAGTAGTAAATAGCTGGAATGCTTATATCTCATGTTCTAATATAGTTGGGCACAATCAAAACCGTACGGGCACTTATTAGAGATTGAATTCCATACAATGGCAGGGCTACTGGGGTACCGCCCGTCATAGTACATGGTCTAGATCACTTTATCGAGGATCGACCCTGATCCCTGCAACACAAGACCAAAGCTACCCCTTACTGGATAGTCCGAATAAGACAATCCCACAGTTATGGCCAACAACTGCCCACATAGTTGAATAAAGGGACCTCTAGACAGGGGAAAATCTTATCCTACTTGGGTGCTATCCACTTAGCCTTGCGTGCATCTCCCCTATTTTAGCCATTCCCGGTTGATGAGGCTTGAGGATACGATTACCTTTTTTAGAAAAATTATCTTGGAATGCTCATCGTCCTTCATTGACGATGTTCTGATAGCAGTCATCCATACAAGTTCGTTCCAGGTTTGAACGAAACCGAAGGCACTATCTCCATTACACTCGTTCTGGAATCACCCTCAGAGTCAACGACAAACATCCCTTGCACTCTTGAAACTTCATCTTGATCTTTACTTGACATTTCACGAACTATCATTTAAATTGGATCGATGTGGTTTTCGGATAACAAATTTGATATCCGATCCCGGTCTCATCGAAATCCAAACGTTTCTTTTAAGGCCAAGTTGTTTAAGTAAAACAATATAATTTAGTTCAAAACATTGTATTCACACAACAACTTCATCACATATGAATAACTTACATTTATTACAATTATAACCAAAGTATTGCACATCATAGAACATCACAGATTAACATACTATAAATATTAATCAATCCAAACATTCTATACAATTAATCATCTATGAGCAAGATTAATTAATCATATAATTTAATTAATTAAATTACTCAAATAAATTAGTTACTTATGAATTAATTACCTAATCCTTCTTAATTAACATTAAGTAATTACAAACCATTTTAATTAATTATTAAATTAATTAATCATTCTTTAATTACGTTCATTAATTAATTAATTAATCTTTAATTACTGATTAATTATTCTTTAATTAATCTTTAATTAATCCTTTAATCATTAATTAATTAACCTTGATTATTAATCAATTAACCTTAATTATTAATTAATTAATCCTTAAATATTTTAATTAATTAATAATAAATCTTTTAGTTACCCAAGTTCTTAATTAATTAAAAGATAAACCATTTATCTTAATTAATTACCTAATTATTATTTAAATCTTATTTAATAAACCTTGTAATTAATTATCATTAACATATAAATTAAATTAAGACCCTAAAGTTAAATAATAATTAAAAACATTTTACCTTTTTAATTAACTACTTAATTACACCATTTAATTTAAGTTTAAATAAACTTAAGAATTAACTTAATTAATTTAAGTGAAATAAATTATACAACTTTCTCTAACCAAAATATTTAAAAACATTTATTATATAAAAGACATTTATTTAAGAAATAGTTTAAAACTTGATTATTTTAATCTTAAAAACTTGCTTTATTTAAATTTTAAGACTATAACAACAGCTACCCGAGTCAAACCCGGTACCAAACCCGAGCTCAACCCAAGAACCTCTCTTCTTTTGTTTTAAATAGATTTACCTTTAAGGTTTTAAAACGATATACTGTGAAAAAACACTCGCGAATCTCCCTAAAAATGAACCCAAGCCAAAACAAAACCTTCTCGAGTCAAAACCCGAGACTACTCCATCTTCTCCAATCCCACAGCATCACCCTACCCACAGATACCTCTGACACCTGTACACATGCATAGATGAACGTCGTTACTCCGGTCATCGCCGCCACCTCCTACATGTCGACAACAACCTCCTCTAACCGTCCTACCACCCAAATCATCAAATCTTACCAAATCATCAAATCACCTCGACCCGCCGCCTCAGGTTGTCAGAGACCTCAAAACTCTGACCAAACCTTTGTCGATCAACCACGCATCGATTCCCCCTACTCCGATCGAGTCCGGTGCTTTGAGATCATGTAGTAACCTTCGAAACAACGTCAACCAAAACCTAGGCTTAAACCATACTCCGACGTCGTGCCGCCGCCACGGTGGTCAGAAAATCCGCCGACCATTTTTTCCCAAGATCGTCGACCTCCCTGCTACCTCCAGCAGCGATCCCAACCACCCAGCTTGCTCCGATCACCAGAAAATGCCCAAATCAACATTCTCGTTCAACTCGCAAGTTATCTCGAATTACAAACTTAAAAATCATGATTTTTCTTTTAAAAATCATAGTTTTCAAAAACAAACCAGATTATATACATGAAGCAATAAATCATTGAAATCGAATTTTGATATACTTTGGGTCTTTAGTGTATTTTCTAATTTCCAGGAAATACACAAACTAATTTTACTTAAAAATATTTTTAAAACTCAGATTATGTTAATTCAAACATAACTTGTTTAAATATCAAAGCCTGTAAGAGAATAAATGAAGAGATTTTGATTTTTGACTTTGTTTTAAAACCTGTAAACTAAGAACAGGGCAAGCACAGACATGCACACCAATATCACATACATATATACATGAATTCATACTTACACAACCATGCAAAGCATATTTCGTATCATACACTCAAGGATATTCACATGCATCAGATTATCGACAACTTTAGCTTTTTCTAAAAAAATGTTTACTCACTATAATTTGAGCTGATAAGTCTGGAATGCATGATTCTTTTGAATACTTTGTAAACTGGAAATGATAATCTTGCTTGATCTTGTTGAATCTGCTTGATGTTTTAGGTTTTTAGGTTTGTAAAGAGTTATTGCTTAAATTTTTAAATCTTTGGTTTATTTATTTTTTCTCAGGTTATGTTTTGAAAATGTATGATAGAAGAAATGAAAGAGTAGGGAAGAGATGTGTATATATAATTTTGTTTTAATTTTTTGAAAAGAAAACAAATAATGCGACACTTGTAAAATTGCATGATACAAATCTTACGCTTGTTAATTTGCATGTCATGAATATTTTTAATATGTTTTTATATACTTTTATATGTTATTTCCTATTTATTTTAATATTAATATGTGTTTTATGTTTTATATTTAAACTTTTCCTTTATTTATATTTATAAAATCTTTAAAGAAAATTATTTAAAACTAATTGTACTGATAAATAGTCATATATACACACACACATACACACACATTAGTTTTTAAATCCAATTTATTTTTAAGATATTTATCATTTGAATTTAGAATTCAAATTCAAATTCGATTTAAAATCTACTTATAGATATATACATAAACAACACATATTTTATTTGTTTGAAAAAGAAAAAATTTGCACATTTTAAATAATTCATAAAAAGAAGATTATCACATTATTATTTTCCCAAAATTATGGGATATCGCAAAATTTTTGCAATCGGAGCTCGTTTGAAAAAAATTATTAAGGTTTGAAGATTCAAAATCGAAAATAATTAAAATATAAATATATAGCAAGAAATTATGAAAGAGAAATATTAATCGATCGACACCTTGGTTAGGATCATTCGATCCCTAGCGGTCAACTAACCCAAGCCAATTGGTCGGTCGATCAAGTATTAGCGGCTAGGGTTAGGTTAAGCCGAACGACCCATATTTTATATAATTAAATCTGACGGCCGACGTCGATTTCTGCACCTATAAATAGAACATTAACTTGACATCAAGAACCCTAATCTAATCATATATGTTCCATAATTCTATCTCTCCTAAAACTCTCTACTTCTTTCCAAACCAACCTGTTCTTCATAAATAAAAATTAAAAAAAAAAACTAAAATCAAAGATCAAGGAAGGAAAAGGTAATCAAATTAAGGAAGGAGAGAGATCGCTGAATCAAGCGGACGTGGATTTAATGCAAATAAAAAGGGAAATAGCTTACTAGAGGTGAGTAGGTTCATTATTAACTATGATGATTATATGTAATTCAATTTATAAATACCTACTTGATCTAGAATTTGTATAATTTAATCTTAGTTATTATTTATCTAGAAATTGTAACTAATTGGAAATTTGATAGAAATCTAAACCATATGAGTAAGATCCCTATTTAATGACTAAAGTAAATTAGAGATATAAGTTGGTTTAGTTTGATTATAATATGAACGTTATTTTTTGTTGACCTTAAATATTGATTCTGCAATTTAGTATGTATATAAATATACCCTATTGATGTTGATTTTACCCTAAATTAATAAAAGAGATAAATAAACTAAAATAATTGCGAAATTTATAAAAATGAGGTAGTAAAAATGAAATAGGGTTCACTGTTGACATTATAGAGTAGAAAGTGCGATTAATTATCAAAAAAACAATTTAAAACAAAAATCAATGTTTTATAGCAACAAACATTGTCCAAGCTTATTATAGCCAATAGACTACTATAGTAGCCTATAGTACAATAATCATCGAATTCCGGTGCAGGTTGAACCTTGTTCTAAGGCCCAGGTTTATATATATATATATATACATACATATATATATATATATATTAGTATGTTAGTAGGGAAATTAGTTCACTAATTCTCGACTTTTGGATGTTACGGGACTAGATAAATGTGTGCATGGGAAATTAAACCTAGACACTATCCGTGCAGCAATCTCGACATTCAATACAAGGCGGTTCGATCGTGAGGGTGTGCTAAGTATGCGACACTAATTAAAGGTTTCTCGATGTAAGTGCGACACTGTTGGTAGATGTCTAATGCATTGCATAGTTTCGCAATAATGGGAGGTTCCTTGGTGGATGCGTAAAACTATTGGTGGATACTCGACACGATGCGATAAGTAGTGTTACCATTGAGCTTGGACACGGATGCAATGATAGTTAAGGCATCTTTGGTACGAGTTAACATTGCAGGCTCCTCTCAATGCATAAGTATGATACGTCGTAGTCGTAGTTGGGGGAATGTAGTCCCAATGGTGATATTGTATGTAATCATATGTTAGGAAATCTCATAGTTTATTAGTCTGATCCGTTGTTGTTTTGAGGTTAGAATAGTTGTTCGACCCAAAGTGTATATCTTCATAAGATTAATGGTGTAGGTGTATTTAGAGCTATATTCCTTAGGTTGATGAAACAAACCTTAGGACCTAGTACCCAAACAGTAGTAGAATACATTAGGTCACTTATATTATAAATAAAATCAATTGTATGTGATCATCGTATATTAACAATGTAACTCATTCATCAGACTTTTGTCAGACCCATTCCTTTTCTTTCTCCACCACCATAGGAGGACATGGCAGCAGATGTCTGGCCCAGACTTAGTACATGGCAAAGCGAGATTGGCATTGGCACCACATATTATTCTTCATCACTCTCCATGTAACTATTTGTCATATTTAGCTCCTATCAGACTATATACTATTATTTTGTAAACTTTGGATTTTGAATGTGTATATTTTTGAGAATGTGTTTTATGGAATATTTTCTGAGATGATTATTTTTTATATTTATATTTTACCATCTTCCGCTGTTAGATCCGAAAGCGTAGAATGTCTTCAATTTTACCCTTATAGTTTTAGTCTCTATAATGTTTTAATACCCCGATTGCTCTAATTACTTCGCATGACACAAGTCCGAAAGTCACCCTAAGCTTTGTATTAGCATGTTCGGAGGTGCGGGTTGTCACACATGCTTTGAGTAGGGTGCTTTCTTGAGCATTAATTTGATCTTTATATTGGAAACGTTTTGGTTGACTCTTATTCACTTTTTAAGATCTCTTTTGTGCATTTATCATTTTTTAAATATAATCCAATTTTTCTCTCTTATTCAAAAAATAACTTGTGTGCGACTAGTCTTTACCTTGAAACTTAGCTTTTGTTTGTTTTCCCTTGCTCTATCTCATTTTTGATGTTGCTTTAATTTATATATCCTCAACCATAGAATTTATGTAATATTTAGGTCATTCTTTGTTAAATGTTGGGTAATCTTTTAAATTATTCTTGGATATTTATTCAAGTATTTCTTCTTAGTTTCGAGTAATACTTGTTTCTTTATTTTGTTTATTGTTATATAGTTTGGGTTTTCGAGGATCCCTTAAAATATGAATTTATACTTGCCCCCTAAAGTTCATTTATGCTTTAGTGGACTTTAATAGTGTTACACTCTAAATATATTAGCCATCACAGATCATCAAAGAAGAAGTATTACAAAGAAAGAAGCTATCGTTGGTTGATTTCCCATGAACCATCGAGTGATAGCAACAAAAGCCTTCGTGAATTAACTTACAAGAGCAAAGGGGCTATCGTGTAATGATTTCATTAGTCATTGTGGGTTAAGTGGTCGAGATTTAATTAAGCAACCAAATAATAGGATGAATAAGCCATCATGAAATAAGAAATGGACGTCTTCGTAAAGAGACTCCTAAAATAATCAAAGGAAGATGGAATATAGTTATCGTGTAATGATAAAGTGCCATTACGTGGTAACCCTAAAGCCATCATAGGACGATAAGCCAAACTATAATACCCTATAGAATTATACGTTAATTTAGCACTAGAAGCAAAATAGTATTTTACAAACATTGGAACTAGATGATGAGACTTATATCATTGCATAGAGCTCATTTTGCTAGTCAAAATGATATATTGATTTGTTTAGATCGAAGTCCATATGAAGGAGTTACACAGGTCTTTAGATGTGGGTTTTGAACTGTTTAAACGAGCCTAAGCCCCTTAGGTTGGAGGCGATAGTTCAAACACTTAAAGGTGCAAAATACTAAAGAATTTGAATTCATTCCTCAATCAAGTACATTTTTTGTTCTAATTTCTCATTTTTTTCTCAATTTCTTTGATTCTCTATTCCTCTCTAAAATCAAAGCGAAATCGTAAGCACTTATATATTAAATTAAAAAGTGCGACGAGGACTACAAATAGATATCCATAGTTCGTGATATTAAGGAGTTTCAGCAGACACCATTTTTGGACGGCGAAGGGTTAGAGGCAAACTAGACAAATTCTAGTGCTTTTCAACACAATTTAGTCAGTGAGAATAATTACCGAAGATATATTGTTGCACAAAAGTAATTTATGTTGTGTAATTACTTTCTAGGCTAATTAAGTAGCGAATTTGGGAAAATATACGTTAGGAAATTAATATTGGAATAATCTCAGGGATTCATAATGCTAATAATAATTGAATTGGGTTTAGACTTCATTTATATATTGTCTATTTAATTGGAACAGAATATAACGTTTAGAATATGATAATTAAGGAATTAAAATAAATATATCGATGGTATATAATATATAAAAGTTTAGGATGGCGGAGTATGATGTTTAGTGTGAAATACAGAGTGTAATATAGTAATAATGGAGTAGAAATCGAACTAGGAAAGAAAAGAATGAAATCTTAAATCATTTTCTAAAAAATCAATACGGTGACCTGTGGACTGATGCATGTAGACCGATGCACCTTTTTCACTAGCCAGGTTGAACTTGGACCAAGGCTGGAGCAATTTTACTCCACCGAGTCTATACGAAATAGTTATACAATAACATGTGGTTTCTTTAGTAATGTTTGGTAGCGTTCAGCATATGGATATATACTATGGTGATTGTGCTTTGCGACAAGTGGTTAAATCGAGTATAAAGGAGTTTACTTAACCTTTACATTTACATGGGTTAGACTACGTTTTTCCTAACTTATAATCTTGGTCACGTTTGTGGGAATAGTCTACATCTAAATATATCATGGAATTAGTCCCTGCTTAACTACCTCTTACGTATATCACTAGGTTAGTCTTTGTTTAACCAACTCTCTCTTTTATCGTCGGGTTAGTCTACATTTAACAAATTCTATTCATTTTCTCCACTATGTGTTGGCAAGTTAGTATATGTTTAACTAACTCTAGATATGTTAAATGTTAATAAGTATATTAGTAGTAGCCATCATATTATGTTTATTATAATGGACTAGATCTGTGAATGCAAGTGAGGTTGGTTTAGGTAAGTAAGTATTGGTATTCATATGATGTTTATGAAATCACGTACCTGTCTATACTTCTTAATATTTTTACTCACCGACATGTGTATTTGACCCCCTACTCATATGTTATAGGCGAGGGAAGTAATCGTGATGATATGATATTCAAAGACGAAGACTATGGATATGTTTATATATGATGTCTGTTTGCTTTATATATTTTGTATATGTTTGATGTGACTATTTATGTATAAGACTACGTTTACCTTATGATGTATATAGATAAGATATGTATATTTAATTTATATGTTATAATTTGGTCCATTCCACTGTGAGATTATAAAATTTTTAGTTAGTTTATATATTTTTCTATATACTATTTTGTTTATAACGGTTCATATTTTCATTTTACGGCAATTTTATTGGCTGTGAAAAGTCGGATTGTTACACAAACTATCGAGGGAAGATGGAATATAGCTATCATGTAATGATAAAGAGCCATAGTAGGGTTATCCTAAAGCCATCGTGGAATGATAAGCTAAACCATCGAGGGAGGATGGAGTATAGCAATCATGTGATGATAAAGAGCAATCATATGGTAACCCTAAAGCCATTATGGGATGATAAGGCAAACTATCAAGGAAGATGGAATATAGCTATTGTGTGAAGATAAGGAGACACCGTGTGGTGACCCTAAAGCTATCGTGGAATTATCAATGAAGTTATCAAAGAATGATGAAGTAAAGGCATCATGTGATGTTATAGGGCCATCATTTGATGATTCTAAAGCCATCATTAGAAGAGTAACAAAGCTTTCAAGAAAGGATGAAATAGAGCCATCGTGTGATCATTAATCAAGCCATAAAATTACAAGAGATAAGCCACATGTCCTTTCGAACATGTGTCACCATAGCAAATCATAACCGTCCATTCTAAGCAAGGCGCCATGTGTCAAGTATCCAATGATATGAGTTCTCCATAAGTAAGCATGTCCCCCACCAAAAAGGACGAATTTCAAAATCTTCTTCTCCCCCATATTTTATTTCTTTTCAACAGTGTAAAGTAAGCTCTAAATTAGGTATTCATGGCCCCTAAGTCAAATTGAATCGAGAACTTTGTAATTGAGGACTTATACATGCATAATTTGCATAATTGACTATTTTAAAGTCTTCACTTGTACATGTGACTATTCCCTTACCTTGAGCATGTGACTCTCAATTTTGAACAAGCATATAGGACTTTGGATTTTACAATGACTACTCCCCATCAACTTTACTTGGCTTAATAGCTTAGAGCATATAAGGTTTAATTCTTCCCCCAACTTTAAGTGTTGTATTCATCGAGAACTGAACTCAAGGACTCTCTCCCCTTCTCTCTTTTGATAGCCTGGCTATCTACTCGAGGCATAAAGTTAAACTTGTCCCACTTGAATTTTTTCTATGATAATTCGATATAAGTAAGGAACCACTAAGCCGCATTCGATTCCCTTGTCTTATCCATAAATTGACCAAAAATTTAGCCAGGAATAAGAGTTAAACTTGAGTAAACTAGCTCTTCAAACTTTAAAGGAAAATAAATAGGCAATTAAATATAGTCCAACCAAGTGGAATCTAAACCTCTTTCATATGAAAAGAGAACCAATCTATGCCTTGGCTAATAAGCTAAGATCATAAAGGCTAAACTAAAGACATACGAGTATCTCAAGACTTGGAAAAGACCCATTTTAACAAGTTGGGTAAAGCATCCAACTTCAAGCATGTGGAACTATTTTTGAAACCCAACTGAACCGTGATTTTGGAGAATTTTCTCAAAAATGGAAATATATTATTAATTTGAGCTTCAAAAGAGGGGACTTTCAATTAAGGAAACAGAAACCAAAAAAGAATTTAGAAGTTTAAAATGCCTAAAAAAGGTTTAGAGATGAGCAATGGTATCCTATTGTGAAAGGGCCAAAAGGCAAAATTGTCGTTGCTCTTCTCGTTTCTCAAGAAGAAGTGTGCCTTCATACCTAGAAGATGTTAAACTATTGGATCTATAAGAAAATCCCAAGAAGAAAAGAGATACATGAGGAAGGAGCATATTTCCATTATCATAAGGTGAATAGGCATTGTACTAATGATAATTGAGCTCTATCGGGAATTATTGAATACTATGTAAGAAGAGGGGAGTTTGTCGTATCTGAGTGTTGAAGGGGTTAAACGAGAGATGGATAAATCCATGTATAAAAGGATTAGAATAATTAAAATTCTATCTTCAGATAGAAGAGGGCTTTAATGGACTAATAAAAAGCCTTTGATCCCACTACAAGGTCTTGCCAGAGCACTCATCCAAAGGGCGATGGTCAATTAAGTCTTTGGTCCTACCATCGGGCCTGGCCAAGGCACTCATCCAAGGAATATGGACGAAAAGCCTTCGATCTTACCACAAGGCCTGGCCAGAGTACCCATCCAAAGAGTGGTGGTCAATTAAGACTTTAGCCCCACCTTTGTGCCAGGCCAAAGCACCCATCCAAGGAAGATAGACGAAAAGCCTTTAGTCCAACCGTTGGACCTGGCCAAAGCACTCACTAAGGGATGGATGAAAAGCCTTTGATCTTGCCGCAAGGCTGGCTGGAGCACCCGTCCAAAGAGTGAAGGTCAATTAAGCCTTTGGTCCCACCATCGGGCTTAGTGAATGCACCCATCCAAGTAAGATGGAGAAATCTCTTCTGTCCTACTACAAGCCTGGTCGAAGCACCCATCCAAAGTATGTTTGTTTATTAAGCCTTTGGTCATGTCATCAGGCATATCCAAAGCATGCATCCAAGGAAGATGGAAGAAAAGCCTTCGATTGTATCGCAAGGCTTGGCTGGAGCACTAATCCAAGGAAAATGGACGAGAAGCCTCTAGATTAAAGCACCCTCATAAAGGTGATTGCCAAAGCAAGCTTTCAGAACAATCAAAAGGGAGACAACTTCAACAATCAATCATATAAGGTCAGATAAAGAATTTATAAAACACAAGAACATTAAAAAATTAAAAGAAGCAATTCAACATAATACACCATGAAAATCAGGTATGCAAAATTGTATTAACAAACAATGATACTATGCATTACCATACAATGACATCGCACAATTTTATCCAACAATACCAAATACTATACAATATTCCACAACGTCCCACACTACATAATGATATTATAAATAACTTCTATTCACAATTAGAGGTTTTATCCTAAACTCATTGCCCTAAAGGATGAGGAAGATGATGATATTGGTAAAAAAGCTCCTTTCCTTTTCTTCTAACATCTAAGTTGCAAAGATGCTTCTCACTAGTCGAACCTGTATCCCGATATAAAATTGGAGTCCCGTCAGTTTCCTTTAAGACATCATAACATCCATACTGGAAGAAGTGTTGATACTATTGATAGCTAAAGGCAATCGTCTTCCTCAATCTGCTAATTCTTTCCGTGCCTAAAAATGTGAAGTCATTTTGTAAGTCAAAATCCACCACGACTTCAATTAAATAATCAATAATTGGGAAACCCTAATAGAATAATAATGTATTGATTCGAATTGATCTTCAAAACTTTTACCACATTCATCAACGTTTCCAATGCAGCAGGAAAGTCGACGATATGCTAAATAGCAACAAGATGGTATTTATTATATCTCTTCTCCTTGTGGCAAATTATATTGAAGGAATTAATGGAGTCGATCTGAACTAATTGTGCTTTCTCATTCTTTTGACACTCCGAAGTCTTGACGTCCAATTTGAGTTCTGAGAAAGTATCAATAAACTTCTTGTTCTAATAGTGCTTTACGTTTTGGGTACACTCTAAATCGAAGGACCTAGTTAATCCTGATGATTTTCCCAGAGACAAGTCGGATAAGTCACTTCCATGCATCGAATGCCCCCGAGGCGAAGAAGAAGAACTACACAAAGATGCCTTCCTAAGAGATTCAATTAAAGAAGGAGTAGGAAGCCCTTTTTCACCCTCGGTCAATATGAGTTCATGCGAATGGGATTCATTCTTGTATTTCATCACATTAATTTGCAAATCAATAATGCACTGATTCAACTGAGCATATTTTGCATCGTAATCTAATTTTCTGTTGGGAATTGAAGTATGAGTTGAGCCCTTTAATCAATCCCATGATCTCGTTGTCCTTTAATGAGACTTTACTTTTAAGATCCTCAATCATCTCCTAGAAATACTTTAGGATGGATCTCGTATAAATATACTTTTCATATATTTATTAGCTTCTATATCATCAATAGATTTTGAGTCAATAAGAGAACCGGAAGGTTGATCTTCCAAGATTATCGTTAGCCTAGCTTGAATGTTCTTAAGACATTGATTAGGTTTAGGATCATTAAAAGATAGTGGCCGTTCTTCACCCTAACTAGAAAAAAATAGTAACGAACTTTTAGTGAAAGTAAAAGGAGAAATATGAAAATTGTAAACTTTTCATTAGTAACCAAGAAACAACAAAAACATTACTTTCATAATAGCAATAGTCATAAAAATTACAACATAACTAATTCTTAGGATAAGAAAGGACATCTTGAATCTTCTAAAAGGAAGAGGGAGAAATGAAAAATGTAGCACTTAAAGGTACCTCAATACTTAGAAGGGTGTTAACTGGAGGAAACCTACGGTGGTCCCATTATTTAGGAAGAGGGCTGAGTTCACCACAAAATAACTTGGCATAATTAGTTCAAATGTCATGCATGAATTGTTCTTTATGGTCTCCCGAGAATGTGAAGCCTAAATTCGGGAACAGAGATGTGATGGAGATCACAAAGCAAGCGGTATTTCGATAGGCAGGACTTGTTAATCAAGGAGTAACTTTCTTTAAAAGTAACTTTGATCTGTCCAATTTACTTAAATTATCTCTTGACACGAGAGATGAGGAATAAACAGGAACAGATTTAGAAGCCTGCACGTTAATGATGATTATACTAAAATATAAACTCCATAAGATCAATACAATTAATTTACACTATTACAAGGGTTCATAAAAAATAGACTCTTTATAATACTTGGTACCAAATCTATCCTATTAAACTTTAACAAGAAGTAAGGTGCCAATAGTCGACAGGAACCTTGGGAAAATTCGTACATTCATTTAGGTGAGGATCAGACCCATGAAAATCCAAATATCCTTATGAAGGCATGTGATCAATCCCAAGCAACTATCACCAAGAAAATTGAAGTCTATTATGGGAAATTAGGCATACGAGACACCATAAGTTTGGTTTTATCCTCAATCAACATCAAAAAGACCATGGTCAATTCTTCATTTTCCTCATGAAAGTTGGCCGGGTGGAAACGTGAGCTTCCAAAGGAAAGGCATGAACGCTTTATTCTTGAAATCCTCAAAATACTTAAGATATTTTATAATTGTCATGTATCTCTGATTTGATTCGTTTAAGTCCTTACATAACCTATCTCCTTTTCAGCTAATCTTAAAATTTCCTCTTTTATTTTTTCTAATAAAATCTCTTCTAGGCTAATAATTATGTTACATTAAAAAAATACCAATTATATATATATATATATATATGAGAAATGAGCGATAATAAATAAATATAAATTACTTGTGGGGGAATCACTATAACATTTGGCCCGAAGGATCGAACATGAGGATCATTAGAAGGAGACTGGACCAATTTGCTTGATTCAACGTTTAGTGACTTGCCAAGAGAAGGTCCAAAAGAAGGATTTTTTTGTTAGATTCTTTATTAGCAGCAAAAGTAGGGGAATCTAGAGTATGACTTGGACCTTGGGGATTTTCGAATCTGCCTTGGTTAGGGTCATCATTTCCATCCCTTCTTAGCAAGTTACCTCGGGTATAGCCACCAATGCCACTATCTCCATTGTTGTTATCATCAACGTCATTGTCTTTATCACTTTCATTGCTTCATCACTCTCTGACTCATCATCATCATTTGATGGGATATCGTCAAGAGCTAAATGCATAGAAAATTCAATAATAGCTTCATCCTCAGGCTAGAATAATCTCTAAGAATGAGGTCTAAAAGAACGTCGAACTGCCTTTGGTAATCCATTTCTGCATTGCTAAACGAAGGAAAGTCCTAATTTGGGCATTGGTGAACGTTGTCCTTATAAATGGTAAATAAAACTATTTCATCATAGTGCCTCTTCCATCATGGAAGAGTATATAGAAAGGAAGAAATATTAGACTTTATAGCATGCAAGGATGACTTTAGTTTTCCAGTGGTAAGATCTTTCTTGTCCAAGTTCTTTTCTGAGATAGGAACTTGAGCTGAAGTTGTTTGGAGCTCATAAACCTCCAACTGAACTTGGGAAAGTTTATCCTTCAAGGCTTTTATCAGCTCTTCCAGATCATGGGATCTTTTCTTTTCAGACTCCAAAAGAGTCATAGCCATAGCCTTTTCAAAAGAAAGCAACTTATTGTTAGACTAGAGATCACAAAGTCGGGTTTCTACAGTCGACAATTTTGTGAACAGTAAGGATTTAACTCCTATAGCAAAGACGTGCCTTGATAAGGAAGCAAGGACGATGATTGAAAAATTGATAATGTTGCCATATCTAAAAGGTATAGTGGCATGAGATTAATGAAAAGAGAGGGAAATTTAGGTATATAAATTAAAAAATAAATAGAAGGGAGAAGAATCCATCCCTAAATGAGATGTTGTAAGAGGCAAACCCAAGTTTCCTTAGAAAGAGGGAAGAAGCAGCTTTTGAAGAGCTCGATGAAGCAAAGAGAGGAGAGAGAGGAGGATGTTTATTAGCTATTCAACAAAATCCATGTGAAAATGAGATCTTGCCTAGGAATGAGGTAGAGGAGGAACATTCTCAAAAGAAGGAGAACGGAGTCCCAACGTTTGTTGTGAAGAGGCCATAGACTTATAGGGAGGAGGACAAGAAATATCAATGATGCGATCTTGAGTTAGAAGAGTAGTCATAGTGGTGGCAATTATGCAAGTAGAAACTAAGGCCGAAGATGCTGTAAGTTCGGCTTCTTTAGGGTTTTTGAAGGGAGCCTCGGTGGAAACAAGCTCGACGTTAGAACCCTTTCATTTCTTTGTTCTAGCTAGTTCCAAATCATCATGTACAGTAGAAACGATAGATAGTGAAGAGGCTTTTGATAGCTCTGACTTATCAACATCTTTAGAAGAAGTAGGCAAATCAGAAGAACCTTTCCTAGATGATAAAGCACCACACCAATCGAATGTACCTCAGAAAGATATTTCCATAAAATAAAATTATTAGGAAAATTTGTTTTATATAAAGAAATAAAATTCGAAATACGAAACCATGAGAATATCCGAGACTATCAACAGCTGGGCGCTATATTGGAGAATTTACAAAGAAAGCACCAAGTTTGGCTGCAATAAGGATTGGTGAGCAATTTATCTTTTTCTTCCTCATAGGAGGTTCATCCAAAACATGATGAGATGGTTGAATCAAAAATTACTTCCTTAGCTTTTCTTTAGTGAGAAGCCTTAGTTGACTCCTTGAGAATTATGAGGCGTCACCAAAGCGATTAACCTTAACCATGATCATAGGATCTACATTTTTCGAATCAACAGCTGATAATTACCTTAAAATTAATTTAATGAAAATAATAAGACTAATATAAGTGACAACCGACTGAAAATAATTAAAGCAAGATAATTTACCAGGAGCATAAAATTTTCAAATTTTGGAGAGCTACATCTGACAAATAAGAATTGGCAACTCTATTCTCCAGGCCTATTAATAAAATTGAAAACTACTTTGCCGCCTACATAACTAAGATGGTAAATCAAACCCTTAGGTTAGTGCTTAATTTTCTAAAGGGTGACCGGAGAGCATATGGTAGAGGGAGACAAATCATCCAACTTAGGCTCTTTAAATAATATATACAGAGTGTTAATAGACCTGCAGGAGTTAGGATTCAATTGGATATGAGAAATCTTGAGATAAGATAAGACACTTGATATAATTAGATTGAAAGGTAAATAGTAAGAACTATAGATATGGAGAGGAGTAAAGGCAAAAAACCTTTCTGAAAGAGAGTTCATTTTATCATCTGGGCTTGGAGCCCTAGCTTTAATCCCTGATATTCCAAAGAAATGAAAAATGATGACATCTTCTTGTTTTAAAAAGTATCATTGGTGAGATGTGTAGATTTTTTATATTAAGGAACCTTTAAACTTAGGAGATTAGGGAAATTTAGACGTTCCTTTAGAAGCTTCCTTCTTACCTTCGGCCATGGTACCTATAATGGTTAGATTTCAATTATGAATACTATGCTTCCCTTACAAAGATGGAACATTGGAAACCCTTATTTCTACGGAAGATAAAGATTTCAAGAAAATAAGAACACTCAATAAATTAATAAGAAATGAAAAAATAGAAAATAAAATATTATGTATACGAGTATATATGCACGCCCAGATGGGCATGCATTTAATCACAATGCGCATGCATTTATAGTTGCGCCCCCTGAAGTAGATTTGACAGTATCATTACCAGCATAAACCAAACCTAAATCACCGTTCAAGAAGACCAAAACAATTGAAGAACGATCATAGAACCAATTTTTTTGTAATGCTAAAGTTTTATCATTCGTTTCTTTTGTTTAGTTCATTTTATACTACTGGAAATAGAAATAATACTTGTACTTATACTGCATATGCACTTTTAGCTAATGTGGGCTGTAAGCAAAAATGTATCTAAACACATCATCACTTCACAACATGGCTTCACCTCCTTTATTTATTAATAGCGGGAATTCAACGAATAGGATTTACAGCGTGGTTTTTGAAATTTCAAAGTTGAAAGGTAATCCTGATATACAACCATGTTCATATTTTTAAATTTGAAAGGTAGCTTCCAAGTAGTTATTATTATGCTCAGTTTGAGATGCATCACTTTTGAAACAATGAATCTGTTCGTGACTTAATCTGACATTGTTTCCATAAGTATCTATCAATGTATTTTTAGGCTTGTAAACGGTCGGACATAGATTCAGATAGTGTCATATCTGTATATTCAAAAACATTTTCGGATATTAGATATTTGTATCCATGGATGTGGATGGATATCAGATATTTATCGGATATTTTTCGACTAATTCACAACTCATAAAGCTAAACAAAATAAATAGAAAATTTGACTCGTTATAAATTCGTTTCAGTACTACAAATATAAATAATAATAAATATACTAAGAAATATTAGTTTTAAGCAACAGATATCGATTTTTATATACTTATTAACTTTTTTTTACCTGGATAAAATGGTAAATGACGATCATTTTATATACTAAAATATGCAAAAAAATTACTATAGTGTTGATAAACACCGGACGAATAATTATCGGATATGAATATGGTCTGTATCTATTTTCAGATATATGCATATGTCGCATACAGATACAGACGGATTTCGAATTTTCGGGGTATTCATTGACAACCCTCTTTAACCAAGCAAATCAATGGTACTGCTTTTATTTTGTTCTAAGTTATTAATCATCGATAGAATCATATCGTTCGTCTTTTTTTTTTTAAGGTTTTGGGTTTATTGTCTTGCACTTTATATGATAGATGATTGATAGCACTATAGGAGCAAGTAGATGAGTAAGGGATGCATAACCATTAATCTGCTAACCATTAAAATTCATGTAGTATAATGATAAATTTATCAGGTTGTTTGCATGCGTACACACACCGATACATGTATTATGCCTTGCCCAAAAAAATTTAAACAAACAGTATCATAAACACTCAATATTTATCCTACACAATTTGATGCCCAATCATATAGTAATTTGCATTAAAACTAAAAAGCAAGTTAACTCGGAAAACAACGTAAGTTTGACGAAACAAACAACAATGACAAAACTAAAAGACACATAATAAGTGATGCATTACTTTTAACTCAAGAACACAGTTCAAAAGATGAAGCAATTATTGAAAGCAGTCATCTCTGTTAAGTCCATCTCCTACTTTTCATTTTCAGACATAATGAAGGACTAAAACATTGCTCCGGACCAATCGATTCCCATGCCAATTGCACAGTTGCTTTAATTACTGCTGTTGCTATCTCCTTGATCACCATAGCTTATTTGCTGCACAGTATCGTGCATGTTCTCACCTTCATCGGTGGCAGGAAACTGTGCTAAGCTCTAAGATATGTATTGCTAACTTCCCATATCTAATAGATGATGTTATATGCAGTGGTCTAATAATTGTGTAGGAAGCTCCAGGGTAGGAGTTGTGTTTTGGCGAGCTAAGGCCATGGCCCTAGTTGAACAAAATCAAAAACTCATACAGTAAATTAGATTTGTGATTGTAGGCCCAAGCAAAAATATAATTTGGGCCATAGCAAGAAAATAATTTAGAGAAGGAAGCCCATGTTCGTAATTAATTTCTCTCCCTGTACTTCTTGTATCACGTTTGTCCTACATCAAAATCTAGAATTTATATTCCCACTGCATATATTCACATTCATTTATATTTTCTTTTCTCTTATTGCATCGCTACTTCTTGTTCATCATTATTTAGTGATCATATAGTAGAATATAGGTGAACCATAAAAACATGTCATACAATATATTTAAAAGGGTAAAAGTTTTTGATCGGTTATCCTAGTATGAGTTTACATTAGAATCCAAGTGTGTAACTACATAATAAAACGAAACCATTTCAATTAGCAAACCACAGTTATCAGCTAAGCAACATCAAGCACATGCATTAATAATTAGTGGATATTACTTTATAAAATGGTTGAACATATCATTTTTTATAAAATATAATTAGTACAGAAACACACAAATATTAACAAACGAATCGCAACATTTGCTTCTAAAAAGCATCTGTACATAACTCAAAACGGTTATTTATATAAAAAATCATAAATATTTTATCCTTTTTTTTCTATAAGTCATCTCATTAGATGAACATCTTCAAACTCGCCATTACACCAGTACCAAAAAGAGCCAAGCCATCACCATAAATGTCCACATACCCAAATACATCGGACTCAGAAGGGCACTCAGCAGTAGCCTCAAGAACCCGATGATGAACCCCATGAGAATCGATCGAATATCCACCCTTATGAGCATGGCCAGAAATGCACACTTTCATACACTTATACCCATGTACCATCTCCATCACCTCTTCATAGTTCTACTGCAGCACCTTCCTGGAAGAAGCTACAAGATCCAAAGGCACGTGGCTGCACACAGCCACTTTCTCCATCTTCTTCTTACAATCCTTTAGTGCATATCATCTAGCCACTATAGCTGCTCTTCCCCCACCACTCAACTGTGCATCAAAAACCTGGTGTCAATACCCTCCATCTCTTCAGGACTATTCTTGTTTTCGTTCGGGTTCCTCTCTTTGACCAGCCTTTCAACTTTGGCTCTCTTTGGATGATCTTCCAGCCATGCTAGGGCGCTGATATCGTACATGTCAAGGATTATGAAACTGTACTTAGGAACAGGTGATGAGTCTTTGTAAGCGTTTGTACCATTGTTGGTATTTTTAGTGATGAGATGACTTTATCGCCAGGTAGGTTGTAGAAACAGTGGTTGTCGATGTACAGGGCTATTGAATTTGTCAAATTCTGTGATTATGGTGTGTGATGCTTTCAATGATTGATCTTCAAAGCAGATTCCGTTAATAATGTCGCTGAAGTTGATGGAGAAAGCGAGATTGTTGCGAACGTTCCAGTTAGAGATAGCTCTTTGTAGGTCTTTAGGCACATCTTTATTATTATGAATGTTTCCACCAACAACATAACCTAAACCATATCCCCTTCACCAATATAAATGCCCTGTTAAAATTCTTAAATACTATATGAAAAAAGAGAGAATAAACATTTAGTTAAATAATGCCATACCTGATGTCCATTTGTCTGTAAGTCTATCTCCATAGCAACTTCAAGTGTACTTCGTTCCATGACTATTTCCAAAACTGATGTTTCTGCACTAAAAAAAAAAGCCAATTATCTTGGATTTTCAATATTTGAATCATTGTGTAATATATAAACTTAACATTACCAAAAGCTTCCAAACAAAAGGTGAATTCATACTTGTGCATTTCACCCATATTATCCTTACAGTAAAAAGTTTACCATCATGAGAACCATATTTTAGTCATAAAACTAAATCATTGTCACAAAGTAGTTTTAAATTAACCAAATACTTGTGGAATATTGTCATAGCAGCATAAAAAAAGTTGGTGACAAACTCTTTCTTGTAGGACTCAAAATAAATGATAATAAGAATAGTAAAGAATATACCTATATCAATGGTTGACCAGCTTGAACTTATGTTACAGTCCTAGTAAATCTCCACATTTATCTCACCAGGAACACCTTTTGTTTATAATCTAGTAATGTTTGAAGAGGATTATGCATTACATGTCGATGTGTCACTTGAAGATCCAAACAAAGAAGGAAGCATGAGGATTGTTATGTTAAATCAATGAATACAAATTGGTAGCTTCGATTTGCTTGGTTGTAGAACCGTTTTATTGGCAGTTAAAACTTCAAGTTTATTTTAGTTTTCTGTAAAAGGTGTTATACGTGCTGGTCTTTTTTCTTTTCTTTTTTCTTCACTTGGATATGATAGAACTATCATCCATACTTGTATTCTTGAGTATAGTCAAAAAATATAGTTATATTAATAATAGAATAAAAAATTATGCAATGTGGACATGAAAGACTTGTAGAAGAAATTTTAAAATGGAATGATAATCATATGAGCAATTAGAGACATGTAGAATTAATTTTAATACACAAACGCATATAAAATCATTATGTTGCATAACATCGCATTTGGCTGCCTTGTCTTGTACTCTTACCTCCATTATATTTGGAGGCGGCCAAAGAGGCATAGTTTTAGTAATGGTATCAAAAATTACAATGGAATTATAAAGTGAACCCCTTGGACTGGTTTAGTTTACAATGCAATGTTAGTTAACTGGTACAACTAAATTGGCACCACAGTTGATTAATTTAGAAATTCATGGTGTAAAAATGAATATCATAAAATAGTTGATTAAAGTAGTAATAACTACAAATATCTTACTGTAATACATTATGCAATATATTTGTACTACTAAGTATAAATTAGTTCAGGTATCATTTATAGTATATCTTAAGAAAAAGGTTTTACATGACTTTGTTGATTGTTCTTCAAACATCCAAACAACTGTTTGCAGACATAAAATAACTGAGATATTTATGAATTAGCGCCTTGCTTCTATATTAACATATATATGAACAAACAAATATACATTTCAACAATATGAAATGACACTGTATATTCTTTCTGATTTGGTCTCAATATATTGGTAGTTTCCATAACAAATGATTGGATACTTTGATCAAAATTTATTGGCAGCATAGTCAAATTTTGTAAAATATAGTTTTAAGTAGTCATACTTTTTGACAGAAACTTTCAACGGTAAAATATAAACAACCTTTACAATGTATAAAGCTAAGGTTATAATATACTACAACATAGTCATAAAAGGACAACCAAAAGAGTTTGTGTGTTGATATGCTACAGCAATGGCAATCATTCTATTTGGACAATTGAGTAGAAATGACTTTAATAAAATCAAAATTAGATGTAATTGGAAAAGAAGTTATTTCAAAGGTAGATGTAATTGGAAAAGAGGTAGTTACAGTAATAAGCAATGGGTAAAAGACTGTTTTTATAGTCAAAATAAAACATGTAAACAAATAAAATAGAATAGTACATTAGTTAAGATAAATACAAATCGACAATGTAAATAATTTTTTTAAAATCTCAAGCCAAATACCATTTTTATTTCTGTTTATTTATTTTGTACTTCACAATTATAGATCTTCAACGATGGAAGTAAACGTTTAGTTTACAAATAATAGAATATTGGCACATAATAAAATTTCACAGTGAATATGCACATGATAAGTAATGAGCAATCGGCTAATCACAAAATATAATTATATACTATTTGAAATTTCAGGTCAAAACCACTTTTATTGCTTTATATATATATATATATATATATATATATATATATATTCCTTACTTTAAGATAAAGGTGTTATGCATGTATTATCCACGATAATATAGCTGTATTTGAACAGGAATACTATTATACTAAAAATAAAGGTCAAATACCACTTAAAGCCCGATTTCTTACAAAATGTTCATTTTGTAAGACTAACAGTACTTGTGAATATATATGTATTATCCAAGTATTGTACTTGAGAATTTGTAAGATTTATTTAATGATTTAGAGCCTAATTTCTTACGAAACATTCATTTTGCACCGCTCTTTAATTAAAACATGACAACTAAACTAAAGTGAACAACAATCCACAGCACAAAATACAAATGGTATTTATAATCAAGTGATAGTGGCAGCCTACTTTATACCTTCTCAGAGCCCCCTTATGCATCACTTATTGTCTGAAACATTCTTCTTTGACCAGTCTCACTAATTTTAGTCATCTACCTCCTTCCAGATCAATGAAACTCCATCTATTTCCTAAAACTTCCCTTAAACACTCCCAAACTTATTCTTCATTAAACTTTTGGACGCTATTTTCATACGATAATGTAGATTTTATCATTCTATCTCCATTTGCTGGGAGTTTTTTGTTATCAGTTAAAAACTCTTTATCTCCACTTTGTTAATCAACAAAAGAATAAACGACTCACATATTTTGTAATTCTTATAAGTTTGAAGGGAGCTCTTAAATCAACGCACACAACAAACATAGTACTTGCGTCGGGTTACAGAGTTGAACATCGATTGGTAATAGGGAAATTGCTAATGAAATCAAGGCTAAGTACACCATACCTAAAGGCGATAAAGGCGATGTGGTATGACGGCATTCAGTTGATGGCAGCAGCGTCAATCAACAACATCATTCAGTTTTTTGATTTACTGACGTTGACAACAATGGCGTCAGGTGATTCGGTAAAAAGATTGTTGATCGATTTGAGGATTGTAGCCGAGGTGATGAGAGGCAACGACAAATTTGGTGATTGTGGTCGATTGTTAGTCAATTAGCGATGAATAGGTTCGGTGGAGATGGTGATTGCGTATTTAGTATTTTGGCGTTGAATCACATGGCAATTAGGGTTAGTAATGAGAATGATGAAGCAAAGAGACTGAAAAGAAAACACTAACGGAAGGAAAAAAGAAAAGGGCATTTCCGGTAGTTCAAAAACACACGGTTGAATTCATGTAGGTTGAATTCGCATTATTAGTAGTAAAGATATACAATGCTTTAAAATATTTCTAAAAACAAGGTTAGTTCATTCGTATGTATAACTAACAATGAAAATTTGACCATCCTTTCTGAATATGCCAATAAGTCAACATACAATTATGTGTCTACTTTTCTTGTCTATGAAAACTATATCCATGTATTCAAATACAGACAAAAAAGCCATATGCATATGCCAATATAAATAAACATATGCCAATATTAGGTTGTCACAAAGTGAATGTTGAACTATAAAGTGCCAACTTGATTTATATTTAACTTTCGTATGTCAAAGTTAACCATAGAACTAGCTTCTAAAATAATGGACCATATGCGGGAAATTACTGAGTGGTTAATGAATGGCTAGTGCTCATGTGATAAAGTATCATGTGCTAATAATAGTAAAGGAAGTTGAGTTTCAAAATGAGATCATTGCTTGAAAAATAACTTAAATGGATATAAATAGCTTTCAAACTTTAACCCATCGTAAGTTGAGGTATCATGTAATGATGATATCACACGAACGTATATGACATCTAGTTAAAATCAAGTCATCACATGCAAACATGAAGTCATTGTTTCATGAATCATCATAAATCAACAAGATTAGGTTTTGAGCCTTAAGTCAAAAATGATAGGTTACCATGAGAATTAAGCTTAAATATAACTTTCATAAATAAGGTTTAATATAAAGCTACCGTGTATTGAACCTAAACGTTGCTTTCGTGAATGAATTTTAAGACATGTGAATGAATTTTAAAATGAAGATTTTGTATATCAAGTCTGAACATAGATTTCGTGAATGAATTTTAAAATGAAGCTTTCATGCATCAAACCTAATTGTAGCTTTCGTGAATGAGGTTCAAAATGAGCTTTTATGTACCAAGCATGAATATGGCTTTCATATATAAGGAATAAAACAAGGCTATGATATCGAATTTAAAAGAAGCCTTCGTATGTAAATAATAAACAAAGTCTTCGTTTGTAAAGTTTAAAACGTAACTATCGTATATTGAGCTCTCGATTGACAACTTAATGCATACTGATAAGTCAAATGTGTTGGAAGCTGATATTTAAACAGTAAGATCCAAAGTCAATAGAAAATGATATAAGCTAATAAATTTGGATTAAAATAGCGATTTTGGAAAGAAATACGAAGAAAATCGTTAACGCCAAAATGAACAACTAAACCCTAATTAATTTTAAATCAAAAGTAGCTAAATCAGATCTAGTAGCAGCGGAAAAACAAATGATGGATAAATTAACAATGAATAAATTTCTTATTAATTAAAATCTATAAGAAATTGAGCTTTAGGTGATGAGAGCAGAATCGATTCTTCTTAACCAAGACTAGTAAAAAGGAAAAAGGGTGGAGGAAGCATATTATTTGTAATAGAATAAAATAATGATTATGCATGAAAAGAATAGACGACTAAGATGAAAAAACCAAGGGATGAGAAGATTTATTTTATGCAAAAGTATAAAGAATATTGTAAAATGGAGGAGGCAATGTTACACTCCAATATATTTGTCAATGTAGGTCAACAAAGAAGAAGTATTACAAAAAAGGAAGCTATCGTGGGTTGATTTCCCAAGAGCCATCCACTAATAGCAACAAAAGTATTTGTGAAATAACTTATTAAAGAAAAGAGCTATCATATGATGATTCCATTAGTAATCGTAGGTCGATTAGTCATGGGTTAATAAAGGTACCAAAAAATAGGACGACCAAGCCATCATGAAATAAGAATGGATGTCTTAGCAAAGAGACTCCCAAAACTATCAAAGGAAGATGGAATATAGCTATCATTTGATGATAAAGAGCAATTATGTGGTAACCCTAAGGCCATTGTGGGATGATAAGCTAAACTATCGAGGAAAGATGGAATATAGTTATCATGTGATGATAAAGAGCCATCGTGTGGTAACCTTAAAGCCATCGTGGATTAATAAGCTAAACTATCAAGGGCGGATGGAATATAGCTATTGTGTGATGATAAATAGCTATAGTATGGTAACCCCAAAGCCATCATGGTATGATAAGCCAAACTATCAAAGGAAGATGGAATATAGCTATCATGTGAAGATAAGGTGCCATCGTGTGGTAATCCTAAAGCCATCAAAGGATAATCAATAGATCTATCAAAGAAGGATAAAGTAGTGCCATTTTGTGATGTTATAAAGCCATCATGTGATGATTCTAAAGTCATTATGAGAAGATTAACTAAGCTGTCAAAAAAGATGAAGTAGAGTCATCGTGTGATTTTATGTAGCCTTCATGGGATGATTAATCGAGCTATAAAATTACACATGATAAGCCATATATCCTCTTGAACATGTGCTACGTTGGCAAATCATAATCCTCCATTCTAATCAAGGAACCACGTATTAAAGATCCAATGTTCCGGTTCTCTATAAATAAGCATGTACCCCCACCTAAAAGGGACGAATGTCTAGATATTCTTCTCCTCTATTTTCCATTTCTTTTCAATATTATAATCTGAGCTCTAGATTGGGGATTCATACTATTAGGTCAAATTGAAGTGGGATGTAATCGAGGACTAGTATAAGCATACTGACTATTTTGAAGTCTTGACTTGTACAAGTTACTATCCTCTTACCTTGAGCACGTGACTATCAATTTTGAACTAGCATTTAGGACTACGGATTGCATAATGATTGCTCCCCCTTAACTTTACTTGACTTAATAGCTTAGAACATGTAAGGTCCAACTTTTCCCCTAACAAATAACATTGCCTTGTCTTTTGATTCCATTTAGTCATTTAGCCTTTTCTCTTTGTAGTCACTTTTCTCCTTTCGAACTCGGGGATTTTGCTTGCGGTTAAGCTTTAGGCTTTGAATATTTTTTTTAAGCGTCTCCCACTATTTGAGTTAGTTTTGTTATCTAAGCATCTAAAAGAAAAATTGACGTCCATCTTTCTTTATGTTAAGTTCGCAAACTTTATGGAGCTCTATGTTGATTGTTTGTCGATTAACGTCTTAAATTCCAATTCTCTAGCATCTTTTGCTTTCAAGTTTGGATCTTTTGTTGGTACCTTGGAACGTCGGCTATGTCTATCATCTTTGCATATAAACTTGTATTTTGTGCCTACATTCTTAAAAAGGTTATGCCACTCTAATTTCATACAACTGCTACATGCTTTGATATCCCTTAAATATTAATGTAGTTACACTTTGACAGCTTTCAAAAAATGTGTATATATGCATGCTAAAATATTCATATACTAAAAACAATGATAATGAATTCAAGTCTAAATAAGAAGAATTATTAACATCATTTTTTCATCTCTTGCCCCCGACTTGCAACTTCCTAAAAACATATTTAGATAGCGTACCTTTTGCACCTTTTGTCCCCTTTTTACATTCACTATGAATATATTGGAGAGAGAGTGTGTGCATGCTTTATTTATAGTAATAGAATAATTAGGATTTTAGTTTTCATTTGAGGATGATATGGTTTAGTTATCCACCCTACTTTTAAAAGCTAATAGGCTATTATATAACACCTTACCTTTAAAGGGTACTAGACCTTAAAATTAGTTGTTATCCAACACCATACTTCAAAAGGGCACTCGATCTTCAAATTAGTTATTCTCTGATGCCTAATTTTAAAGGGTACTTAGTCTTCAAAGTAGCTATTATGTCATCAAATATATTCTTACCAAACAGATGAATCTTTGTATGTGTTCTATTATGCAGTTCAATTTGAAATGGAAATAAGGAAAGGTTCTTCATTTAGCATAATCAAAGGGTAGAATTATAAATCTCAAATTTTAAGGGTCATGACTCCTTAAAGCTTGGTATTCACAATTCTTTCCACTTCCAGCTGTTAAGAAAATAGGGAGTTGTTCTTTCTTCACCATTCTACCCTTAAAGTAGAAGCAACAAGAATATTTCTCGTACTAATTTGGATAGAAAATGGAGTTAATTTTTTCCTTTGTTCTAACGTTTCCAAATAGAAGTGAGAAGAGCGATTATTTCTTGTCAATTATGGAGTAGAAATGAAATTTGTTTCATCCTCCATTCTATTCACTGATAATAGAAGTAATAAGATAAATTCCCTACCTAGTGCATTAGGGGGTAAAAATTCATAGCTAAGTCTTAGAAGGTCATGACTCCTCAAGCTTAAGGTTTAAAAATTACTTTCCCTTACCTAATGCTTTCGGATAGCCAAGAGTGAGTCATATCCTTCGGTTTAATAAGAGGTCATCTTCCTTTTGTAGGATTGCGAAAGCATCTTTAAGTACGTACTTAAATGTTGGGGATTTAAATTTTACTTGCTATAGAGCCGGGCATTCTAATTTACATTATGAGTGGTGGCTAACTAGTTCACAATTGGATTTTTCACTTTTACCTGAACCAATAAATAGTTTCTTATCCTTAATCAATTTTTCCATCTCGGTCATAATTAATTTTACCTTCATGAGAAATCGATCTTCAATTGATCATCCGTTAGTTTATATTTAATGATGAATCAATTACTTAGAACTGTAGACATGGGTTGGGCGCACGGAGAGACATAACTTTGTTGAATCATCTCCCTATTGGGAGTATCCTCACCTAACATGGAGATTCCAAAATGCCGCTTGAGAGTTAACTCTCTCAACAGTGCTGGATAGAAGAGATTTTGTACTCAAAACAGTAAGCTTACGAACTATATAGTTAATGTTGGATAATATCGTAGATATATCACTGATATATCTCATATCGCTTCCATGTCGATACTTTTCGAAATATAACTTATAATATCGTTACTGATATATCGTCCGATATTTCTCGATATATCACTCCGATATTTAAGGTAAAATACCAATTCTTTTTAAGAATATAGTTCATTATTGTATATGTTAGAGAAAATGTATTCACAAATATATATATATATATATATATATATATATGGTGAATGAAAATTTCTAGATCATATTAGAAACCAAATGCACTAACTTTGGTTTCTAACCATATAGTTTAGTCTTCTTCATTTATCATTTAGAAAAGAAATTTCTACTTATTCCATTATTTAAGTATTTTATTTTCCGTGAAGACTTTACCATCGTAAGTCGGATCATGAAAGAGCTACTTATCTTTTTAGTTATTTTTTGTTCACCATTTCTAATTGTAAGTTTGCTTATGAAAATTCATTATATTAGTTATTATCATGCACCATGAACTAAAAGTTAAAGAGCAGTAAGTTTATGTATTTGACATATCGATAAGTGATGAGCTAAAGTGCTAATTGATATCAAATTAGCATTGCTTATTCGATATATTAAGTAAAAATGAAAATGACAAAACTATAAATATGAAACTTTTTGGAAAGTGATATAGATGATTGAATGACTGAAGAAACAAGGAATATAGTATGAAAATGAAGAAAATAAGAAAGATTTACAATATACAATTTTTTTGGTTTCTTTGAGCCTGTGTTACGATTTGTATTAAATAGAATATCTTTGTAGATGGATTCCAATCTGTAAACTATATGCAATCAGTTTTTGATTGTAATTTGGCATTATTTATCTAAATAGTTGAGAACCTAACATCATTATAACATTATAACGTAGTACAATATCGTTTATAACATGTTCCACACATATCCGGTATTTTACCAATATTACCCGATATTATCACGATATTTTAAAATCTCATATTGGTACTTGACCAGTATGTACTTGATACCGATACTAAATACTCAGCTTAAGAATATGGATATTTTCTTAAGGTTGGTACCCAGACATCAACTCAAGGGAAGCAATTGCGATAGGGCAATTTAAACTAGTTTTAGTTTACGAGATATTGAGCCGGTAACCTTATTGGTGTTTGTACACTAACCTTTTGACCGATTAGTGTTAGTACAATATACAATGGTGTCAAGTTTGATATAATCTTCTCACAAATTCTCGCTCAATCCTCAAGGTCAAACTTCCTACTATCAACTTAGGTAGGGTAGGGGGTGGGGGAAGCATCTCTTTTAGCACTGTTTTTATTTTTCAAAAGCCAAGAATAGTAACATCACAAATTATTGCTCATCACTCGAATTTGGTACTCTGGCATCAACTCGAGTGGGTAGAGGGAGGATGGGAACCATCATCTTATGAATTACATTACCAACCAAACCTTTTTTAGTTGTATTCCGACGATCTTTGCTTGGAACCTTAAGTTAACATGATAACACTTATTTAGGTTGTTTCTTATTGTGATATAGCTTCATTTGAAAGCCCTGGCTCAACTAGGCTTCTTACGAATATAGTTTCCCATTTCAGATTTTATTAAGGCGATAATTAACACATTCCAACAACTCTTCTTATGTTGGGTATTGATTTCCATATTGTAATTAGTTATTAATCAATAATTATTTACGCCAAGTAGCAAACATCATAGTATGCACATTAGTAGTTATAGTCTTTACACTTTCTTTCGTTCCATTTGTTACCCTTAATTTGTTCTATTTTAATTGTTTGCCTTAGATGGGTCATTATTAAGCGTCTTTAATTGTTCTAAATTATTGATAGAAGCATGTATTACATACACATAATTTTGTTCTAAATTAAAAAGACTTTATTTCATTAAGATACAATGGAAAAAGAAAAAACATGTTCTAAAGTGATCAAAAATGAAGTGCAAAAATAGAAAATGTTGAAAATAAATTGTCTTATTATGCCTGGCTAAGGGAGATCTCCCTGTAGGACCTATGTCTCATCTTGACCGTCTAGCTTGACATTTCTTTTATCGAAAATATCGGTGAAAGTGCTCTGAATTCCATGATCGAGGTAGCATCTCTCCATTCATTATGGTTAGCTTGTAATTTTCTCCCTGGATTCTTTTTCTATGGCACAAGGACCTTCCTAACTGGGTCCTAAAGATCTAAGAGTGGGAATATTTCGTAAACACCAAGTTGTCTTCCTATATTTGACTCAAATGTTGCATTATCATAAAACTTGTTGCTCATGAGAGGTAACTCTTAAACTCTCCCTCTCACACGTATCACTCCCTTTTCAACCCACTGTTTTAACGTCCGAATCGATATTCAAACTGCAAAACAACCAAACAATGGATCATTGGGTTTATGGTAAAGATAAACAAAGTATAGTACTCTAACTATATGATTCTGACCTCATAGTGCAAGGAATAATATATAATACCAAATATCCATATATTCAAACCAAATCACAATCATATATCCATAGTCTATCTTTGTCACGAGCCGAAATCCAATGTTCAAAAATTGACACTAAATACCTCACTTGTATTCGACTGCCAAAGATTCAAACATCGAACTCCAGTCGGATGGAGCTTATAACAACATTAGATGAATATAAACAGTGGAAACAAAATGAATATCATATATCAACACAGATACAACATGATACAGTATCAATTACAACATCTATCCCAAATACTAGAGTGATACAAATGTGATACAACAATAATACGACAACAGAAACTTCAAATAGTTTCCAACATACTTCAACTTTGACAAGGTCTTCAAAAACTCCAATGCTTCAAAAGATTTCCAAACACAAAGCTTCCAGAATCCGACAAATTTTCCAAAAGACTTCAAATCAAGCTAGCTCCAAAACACGAATAACCTGCTTCTAGGCTGCCCGTGTGGAAATTTATGGGCACCCAGAGTTTAGGAAAGGAACAATAAACCCCGGCTCAGTCATGGGACTGGTTTGAGTAAACAAAAACAGTTGTTGAAATAAAACAGTTCATTTTTATCAAAGCAAAACAAAAGAATTTGAAGGAAATCCGCAATGCCTTTTTTGAAAATGAAACTACCATAAGACCTCCCACCACACACACAATGCAAACGCAGACTTGGAGCAGATTTCTCCTTATGATAGTCAAATATGCTTAATACGAGGAAACTCTTTTGATACTATTATTAGTGCATAGTGTATAAAACAATTTCAAAAGTATAATTTTAATCTTAGCCAGCATAGGTACCATTATACTACGCTTACTATAGCTACCACCTGAGGTGGCAGGTTATACAATTTAAAACCGTATTGGGCTCGTATTGTTTTATTTGGATTTCCAACAAATGGTCGGGTAAAGGAACTTCCCACATAAAAATGGAATGCCTTTGGAGGGACGTCCACGAGAACCTAACCGGATCTCTGTTACACAAAGCCGGGTTACCTCTCTGACTAGGTAACAACTGACACGAGTATGCCACCTCCCGGTCGTTACCAACCTTTATCCGAAGCGCTTCTCAACCGACAACCACAAAGAAATAGGTTTGCAGCAACCACAAAGTAAGTATCTGGACTCCATACATGATACCACTTATAATCCAGAAGGAAATGGACATACCATCAGGGGGAGCTACCCTTAAATAACCTTGCTGCCACGATTCCTGTTTTGACCATAACTGGGTTGTAAGGTTCGATGAAGTCTCGTCCACAAAGCTACGCTTTTTCACAAAGCCATGCTTCGATCAACCAATGATCAGCAGCACTCAACATGCCACATGACCAAATTGGGAGTATATCACTAATAATCTTCAACTACATAACCTCTGAGCTCGTACGTCTCAGAGAAGGGTGTTAAGCTAAGAGAATAAATTCTCCGCTACCAACAGATATGTATTTGAAAGAAATCAGCTTTATATCTCAAGGTGTAGTGTCAGACATACAACCATAGAAGTCTGTTCCGGGTTCGAACAGAGCCGAAGGCACTTCCGAAGATGTCCTTGCAATCCGGGCATCCATAATCCCGATCGGACTCCCCATCACATATGGAGATCTATATACCGGAGAAAATCGGTGCAGAGTCATTCGACAGGTTATCCTATCGTTCTTGAAGACGCCCGGTCTTCACCACCTCTCCAATTGCCATCCATTTCGTCGTATCACATATTCGGAATGGGTTATACGACACAAAGGTCCTTTCCCGACTAAACCGAATAGTGAGTGTCAATTTAAAACATGTGGATATGTCATTCACAAAGATTCACAGGTTCGATGTGGGTTTCGGATAACCAACTGAAATCCGACTCCCTGTCGCATCGAAATTCAATTTTCGTTTTTTCGGGTCAATGGGTTTTCACAATCACACAGCAGTATATTCAATACAAATATCCCAGCTCGGCACAAAGCATTTCATATTACATAGCATCACATCACATAACAGAAATATCAATTCAACACACAGCATTCAAGAATAGTAAAACATCTTCAATTAAGATGAATAAATCATGTGGTTTTAAATTTATTAATCAAATAATTAGTTTCATTTGAAATATTTAATCAATGATTAATTATCATTAATTACAATTGATTAGATCTTAAACACCTTCATTTATTAATCATTTCTTACTTAATTATCTTAATTTAATCAACCCTTAATTATTAATTAATTAACTCTTAATTATTTTTATTAATCAATTACTCCTCAATTTATTTATTTAACCTTAATTACTTAATTAATTACCCTTAATCATTAATTAATAACCTTAATTGTTAATTAATAAAACTTAATTACCCATTTATTAACCACTAATTACTTAATTAATCAATTATTAATTCGTAATTATATTACTTAACTAGTTAACTACTAATCATACATTAATTAACTTTAAGTAGTTAATTACAATTAATTAATCACATAATCATTAGTTAACCAATCTCCAATTACAATTATAAATTAAATATTCTTAATTGCTTTCTAAAATAATTAATTGATATTAATTCTTCATCTTAATTAACATCTTAAAAATCTTCTTTAACTTTGAAAATCAAATTATTACTAACTACAAAACTTTAATGTTAATTAAATTTCACACTTAACTTAAATTAATTACTTAATTAAAATATTAATTAGGAGTTAAAAGCATTGTAAGGCATTAACTAAAATAATTAAAACTTGTATTAAAGTTTTAACTTAAATTGTTAAACATTTATTAAATTTACAATGCTTAAATCCCATTGAAACACAAATTGCTTAACTTCTTTTTTATTTTAATACTGCAGTTTGAAAAAAAACCACCCGAGAATCTCCTGTATTTACTCGAGTATCGCTACGAGTGCCTCACCCATTTTCCCGAGACACTCACCCATTCTTTACGCAACCCATCTTCTTCTCTTTTTTTTCCAGTTAGTTTAAGATTTAAACTTAAGTATAGATTCAAACATCAGAAATCCCTCTCACGCACCCGATCTAAAACTCAAAGCAATCGATCTTCTCCCTCGAGTAACGACTCGAGTAACTCCCTAACGATCACACTGACACAACCCCACTGCGCTGTACACGTGCACGGCGACACACCGTAGCTCCGGTGAACCCCACGACCATCGGAAAGTCACAAATCCCCCAAAAACTCGAAAACTAAACCCGATTCGCCTCCAAACATTGAAATCGAAAAAAAGACAGTTCGATCGAAAAACGGCAAACACCACCCACTAACTAAAACACCTCGCCACCGCCGCACAGACCACCGGAGACGCTCAGAATTCATCTACACCATGACAACACATTAAGCAACCATCCTCCAGAGTTCCATGCAACTCGATCACGTAAAGAAGACGAACACACCTTGTTACAAACATGCCCAAAAGCTTGAAACCAAACCCTAAAATGATCTCGTTTCTTTAATTTATGCAATGGAAAAATTATCTGATAATTTTCTCAAAATCAATGATGTTTACACTTGCTTCAATCCAAATTTTAACATTTAAAATTGATTCGATCACTAGAAATTGGAAGAAATGCAAATTTTGTTCAAATACAAACTTCTCTTGGAATTCTAAACTAAAAATCTTCATTTTTATATTAAAAAATATAAATTGCAGTAAGAATTCAAGTTATGATCTTGAATTAGCTTTTTATAACAATCAAATTTATCAATTTTTTACTTGATTACCTGTAAACAAGGTTACAGTGGTATATTCTTACAAAGATGGTTTAATCAACTTAAAAAAATCTTAGTTTAAGTTTAAACATCTTGTTTTCAGTTGAAAACTTAAAGCTAATCAATGATTTGATGTGAATCATTTGAGTTTTTTGAACAAAATATGCAATATGTAAAAATTTACAGAGAAGTACAGAGCAACACAGAATTATATTCAAGATCAAAGAATATACAACCATATTATCAATGAATCTCCTGAACTGTTTTTAAATTAAACTTGAAGCTTTAAAATTGATGTTTACTCACCTGGAAACTGAACAAAGAATAACTTTTGGGTTTTGAATAGAGACTTGTTTTGAAACTGCAGTATTGATTTCTTTTTCTGTTTTGATCTTGGGTGATATTTGAGTTTTGTAAGATAATGATGTTTGTTTTTTTTCTTCAGACTTGCTAATTTTTTTGTTTGAACGAATAAGAATAAGAGGATGTAGATATAGAAATAGTTTTTACAGAGTGGGCTTGCAGTGCAAGATTTTTCTTTGATGGTCACAGATTTTTTTTCATGCATATTGAATTGATACTTATTTTGCTGAAATGATGCTATTTAATGCATATGCTCCCTTACAAGTTTACATACTTATGCACTTGATTTTTTTTCTTTGTACATAGATATCTATTTACATATGGTACATACTTATTTTGTTTTTTTACCTTCTTATCTTATTACAAACATAAATCTTGAATTTTATTTCTATTCATATATTTTTCTTTCTTATACTTAATATTAATAATATTTTATTTTGTTTTGAAGCTTTTCAAATTAAATTACAAAAGTTTAAATAAGTTACCAAAATTTAATTTAAAAATTTTGGGATGTTACAAATATCCCCCCTTAAGAAAATTTCATCCTCGAAATTTGGAAGAGAGAAAAGCAAACAAAGAATATACGAAATCAGAAAAGAATAGAGAAACGGCTTACCAGATTAAGCTGAGATATCCACTCTGCAATTAGGATATGATTTCCGCATGCTATTTTTAGTTTCCGAAGTGCAGTCCTTTGGATCACCAATCCACTGTACTTTGACCAGTTTTACAATTTTGTTCCTCAATCGCTTTTCATCACAATCCACAATCTTTATTGCCAAGTTGGGAGTGATCTCAAGATCCAACTGAGCTGCCTCCTCAATAATACTATCTGGGTCGTGCATAAATTTTCGAAGGTTAGAAATATGAAACACATTGTGCAAGCCAGATAACCAGCTGGGTAGCTGCACTCGATATGCTAGAGGACCGATCCTCTCCAGAATAGGAAAAGGACCAATATAACGCGATGCTAGCTTTCCAGTTTTCCCGAACCTCAATACACCCCGCATCGGAGACACTTTCAGAAATACATAATCTCCAACTTGAAATTCCAAAATCTCTTCTTCGGCGGTCATAATATCTCTTCTGACGACATTGATCAGTTATTAATTTCTTTCGAATAAAATCTACCTTCTTCGTGGCTTCTTTAATCATATCAGGTCCAAGGACGAGTCTATCACCTGATTTGATCCAGCATGCAGGTGATCGACACGGACGGCCATATAAAGCCTCATAAGGAGGCATTTCAATACTGGCTTGATAGCTATTATTATAAGAGAACTCGACCAGGTGCAAATGATCCTCCCAGGAACCACCAAAATCAAGTATACAAGCACACAATAGGTCTTCTAAAATTCGATTAATCCTTTCAGTCAGCCCATCAGACTTTGGGTGATAAGCAGTGCTGAAATTCAGTTTTGTTCCCAATGCGGCTTGGAATGCCTCCCAAAATCTACTAGTGAAGATCGGATCACGATCACTCACTATGCTGCTAGGAATACCGTGGAGACGAACAATCTCTTTTATATATAGCTCTGCTAAGCTTGCTGCAGTCCGGTGGATTTCACCGGAATGAAGTGAGCAGTTTTGGTTAGACGGTCCACTATAACCCAAATTGCTTCATTTCCCTTCTTTGTTCGTGGCAATCCATCGATGAAATCCATCGATACCTAATCCCATTTCCACTTCGGTACTTCCAAAGGCTGAAGTAAACCCGCCACTTTCTTTTGATCGCTTTTAATTTGTTGACAAGTAGCACAGCGACTCACATATATAGATATGTCCCTTTTCATTGTCTTCCACCAAAACGTTCTTTTGATTTCACGATACATTTTATTGACCCCTGGATGGAAGCAAAGTTTGGACTAGTGGCCTTCGTCCAAAACTTCACGTTTCAGCTTCGGAATGTTTGGGACACAAATTCTTCCTTTCAATCTTATAGTTTTATCGTCGTCGATTTCAAAACTAGTATTTCCACCACGATGCATTTTCTCATAAATTTGATGAAGAAACTCATCTTCTTTTTGTTGGCTGGCGACTTTCTTAAGAAGAGTAAGAGCAACAACAAGATGAGCGAGAATGACATGCTTTCTACTCAAAGCATCGACAACTACATTGGCCTTTCCAGGTGTATACAGAATATCTAGGTCATAGGATGCCCAAAATTCCAACCAACATTGTTGTCGTAGATTTAAATCTTTCTGGGTGAAGAGATACTTTAAAGATTTATGGTCGGTGAATAATTCAAAATTTTCACCTAAACAGGAAAGATTTATTTAGTATATATTAAGTTAAGTTGAACTTTAAAATTTTCTTTTAGAAAAGCTGAAGGAGATTCTTACCTAGAAGATAATGTCGCCAAATTTTTAAGGCGAAAATAACAGCCAAAAGCTTCAAATCATGTGTTGGGTAGTTTCTTTCATGCGGACGTAATTGTCTACTTGCGTAGGCAATTACTTTCCTATTCAGCATTAATACTGCACCTACCCCATCACCACAAGCGTCAGTAAAGACGGATAATCCTTGGTTCCCGTTAATGACAGCGAGAACAGAAGCAGTAGTTAATCTCTTTTTCAATTTCTGAAAAGCTTCATCACATTTTAGAGTCCAATTGAACTTGGCATTCTTCATTGTTTGCTTAGTCAATGGGCTACCAATCTTAGAAAAGTTCTGAACAAACTTTCGGAAGTAGCCTGCTAAATACAGAAAACTTCGAACTTCTTTCGGAGTCGTGGGTCGCATCCAGTCAAGAATAGCGGAAATTTTGCTCGGATCAACAGAAATCCCTTCTTCATTAACAATATGGCCAAGAAATCTGAATTCTTTGACCTAAAAATGACATTTAGAAAATTTGGCGAATAAGATGTTCCTTCTCAAAATCTCCAAAACAATTCTAAGATGTTCAGCATGCTCCTCTTCGGTTTTGGAGTAGATTAGGATATCATCGATAAATACAAGAACAAATTTATTCAGCACCTCCCGAAACACACGGGTCATCAAATATATGAAGTACGCGGGAGCGTTGGTTAGTCCAAAAGGCATGACTAACCACTCGTAGAACACATCCGGACCCCTAAAAGCAGTTAGGTGAACACAACCTTCGGTAATTCGCAACTGATGGAATCCCCAGGCTAGATCCATCTTAGAAAAGAATCGTGCACCATGAAGTTGATCGAATAAGTCGTCGATCCTGGGTAAAGGAAACTTGTTCTTGAGAGTTTGCTTATTGAGATCGCGATAGTCGACACACAATCTCAAAGACCCATTAGATTTAGCCACAAATACTACCGGTGAACCCCATTTAGAAACACTAGGACGAATCAATCCCTTTTTTAGCAAATCATCGGTTTGCTTGACTAGTTCAATTCTTTTCCGCGGTGCCATCCTACGATTAGCATGAACGACAGGATGAGCATTCGGAATTAAATCGATTCTGAATTCAATCTCTTTATGTAGGGGTAAAGTTTCTACTTCTTTGAATACATTGGGAAAATGCTGGACAATAGGAATGGACTCCAAACTAGGTTCTGGATATCCCAAAGTATACATCAATTTATCTCTCTTTAGACTAGGGTCTTCACAAGAAATTTCAACGAAATCTCCAAGTCTAGTTTTGACTAGAATCGTTCGATTGCTGCTATCTAATTTGGCTTCATATCTCGATAACCAATTCATCCCGAGTAGGATGTCAAATTCGTTGAAGTTGAGAACATAAAGGTTAATAGGAAATCGATGGTAGAATAAGAGATAGGCACCCTCCTACAATATAAACAAAGATTTACAGGACCACCCACTGGATTCTTCACACAAATAGGTTCATCGACAAACTTGAGTTTAAGTTTTAATTCATCCACGATCTGTTGGGAGATAAAGCTATGTGAAGCTCCCGTGTTAAATAAAACTCTAACAACTCTTTCACCAACAATAAGGTTACCCTCCAAAACTCCCTTTCCTTCATTCGCCTTTGAAGTTGAGGGGTTATCTTTAATTACACACACTTTCGCTATTTGTGCTTGTTTCTTTTTCGGGCAATTCTTAACTCCATGACCTGGCTGGTGATAATAATAACATTCCTTGGATCTTCGACTTATCTTTACAAGTTGATCTTTCTTAATTTGTTTCTTTGGCTTCTCGCAATCATTTACTAAATAGCATTTCTCCTGATAGTTATAACAAGTAACATTTCGGGCTGAATTCTCTTGATTACTCCTCTTCTTCTCCTTGCCTTGAATCGGCCTCTTTCCTTTGAATTTTCTTTTCTTCCAATTCGAACTACTTGAACTCCCCTTCTTTTCTGAAACTTTCTGCATATCTGGAGTAGCATATCGATAACCCGTCTTAATCAAGTCCAAAAAGATTCTTTAATGTGGGTTGTCATTCTCTTGTGATACTCCTTATTCATTCCCCGAATGAATCATTCAATTTTCTTCAAGGGTGTACTCACTAGCTCCGGATCAAATCGAGACAATTCATTGAATTTATTCAAGTACTCCTCAAATGATAGACTTCCTTGCTTCAAATCTAGGAACTCCTGGTACATTCGAAAGATACCAGCAGATGGAACGTATCACTGCTCAAACACTTCTTTAAATCGTCTCCAAGTAAACTTATCTTCCGACTCATCCATAGTAACTGTTTCCCACCAAGCTAATGCTTCTTCTTGGAGTTGCCAAGAAGCTATTAGTCACTTTTTATCGTCTTCCAACTTCAATCCCTTGAAAATTCTTTCACAGTACCGGATCCAGGCTTGGGCTTCTACAACAAATTCCTTGCTAGTAAACATTATTCCACCATGTCTCGAGAAGCTTTTAGATCAGCCAGATTCAGCTGAGATTGAGTAGGCACAGTTGCAGTTGCAGGGACTTGACCAGTTGCAGTGTTATTTCCCCATCCCTTACCTTATCCTTTTCTTCCGCTCATTCTTACTATCTGTAAATAGCAAGAAAACTTGGTTTAGGCATACGGACAAGATATCTTAAAAAACATCAACAGTTTAAAAGGAATAGACCAAGAAATTTTAGGGTTTCGGTCTTTCGGTTTATACTCATTCTAGGGTATACTTCACCCTATCTCTAATGAGCCATCTAATGTGTTATACTCCATAGCTAAAGTTCTTACTCAACCTTTAGCTCTGATACCACTTTGTCACGAGCTGAAATCCAATGTTCAAAAATTGATACTAAATACCTCACTTGTATTCGACTGCCAAAGATTCAAACATCAAACTCCATTCGGATGGAGCTTATAACAATATTAGATGAATATAAACAGCGGAAACAAAATGAATATCATATATCAATACAGATACAACATGATACAATATCCAATACAACATCTATCCCAGATATCAGAGTGATACTAATGTGATACAACAATAATACAACAACAGAAACTTCAAATAGTTTCCAACATACTTCAACTTTGACAAGGTCTTCAAAAACTCCAACGCTTCAAAAGATTTCCAAATCCAAAGCTTCCGGAATCCGATAAAGTTTCCAAAAGACTTCAAATCCAAGCTAGCTCCAAAACATGGATAACTTGCTTCTAGGCTGCCCGTGTGGAAATTTATGGGCACCTAGAGTTTAGGAAAGGAACTACGGGTCAGTCATGGGACTGGTATGAGTAAACAAAAATAGTTGTTGAAATAAAACAGTTCATTTTTATTAAAGCAAAACAAAAGAATTTGAAGGATATCCGCAATGCCTTTTTTGAAAATGAAACTACCATAAGACCTCCCACCACACACACAATGCAAACGCAGACTTGGAGGAGATTTCTTCTTATGATAGTTAAATATGCTTAATACGAGGAAACTCTTTTGATACTATTATTAGTGCATAGTGTAGAAAATAATTTCGAAAGTATAATATTAATCTTGGCCAGCATAGGTACCATTATACTATGCTTACTATAGCTACCACCTGAGGTGGCAGGTTATACAATTTAAAACCGTATTGGGCTCGTATTGATTTATTTGGATTTCCAACAAATGGTCGGGGAAAGGAATTTCCCACATAAAAATGAAACGCCTTTGGAGGGACGTCCCCGAGAACCTAACCGGATCTCTGCTACACAAGGCAGGATTACCTCAATGACTAGGTAACAACTGAAACAAGTATGCCACCTCCCGATCGTTACCAACCTTTATCCGAAGCGCTTCTCAACCGACAACCACAAAGCAATAAGTTTGCAGCCACCAAAAACTAAGTATTTGGGCTCCATACCATGATACCACTTATAATCCAAAAGGAAATGGACATACCCTCAGGGGGAGCTACCCCCAAATAACCTTGCTGCCACGATTCCTATTTTGACCATAACCGAGTTGTGAGGTTCGACGAAGTCTCGTCCACAAAGCTATGCTTTTTCACAAAGCCATGCTTCGATCAACAAATGATCAGCATCACTCAGCATGCCACACTACCAAATTGGGAGTATGTCAGTAATAATCTTCAACTACATAACCTCTGAGCTGGTACGTCTCAGAGAAGGGTATTAAGCTAAGAGAATAAATTCTCCGCCACCAACAGGTATGTATTTGAAAGAAATCAGCTTTATATCTCAAGGTGTAGTGTCAGACATACAACCATACAAGTCTGTTCCGGGTTCGAACAGAGCCGATGGCACTTCCGAAGAAGTCCTTGCAATCCGGGCATCCACAATCCCGATCGGACTCCCCATCACATATGTAGATCTCTATACCAAAGCAACTCGGTGCAGAGTCATTCGATAGGTTATCCTATCATTCTTGAAGACACCCGGTCTTCACCACCGTCTCCAATTGCCATCCATTTCTTCGTATCACATATTCGGAATGGGTTATATGACACAAAGGTCCTTTCCCGCTAAACCGAATAGTGAGCGTCAATTTAAAACATGTGGATATGTCATTCACAAAGATTCACAGGTTCAATGTGGGTTTCGGATAACCAACCGGAATCCGACTCCTTGTCGCATCGAAATTCAATTTCCGTTTTTTCGGATCGATGGGTTTTCACAATCACACAACAGTATATTCAATACAAATATCCCAGCTCAGCACAAAGCATTTCATATTACATAGCATCACATCACATAACAGAAATATCAATTCAACACACAGCATTCAAGAACAATAAAACATCTTCAATTAAGACGAATAAATCATGTGGTTTTAAATTTATTAATCACATAATTACTTTCATTTGAAATCCTTAATCAATGATTAATTATCATTAATTACAATTGATTAGATCTTAAAGACCTTCATTTATTAATCATTTCTTACTTAATTATCTTAATTTAATTAACCCTTAATTATTAATTAATTAACTCTTAATTATTTTTATTAATCAGTTACTCCTCAATTTATTTATTTAACCTTAATTACTTAATTAATTACCCTTAATCATTAATTAATAACCTTGATTGTTAATTAATAAAACTTAATTACCCATTTATTAACCACTAATTACTTAATTAATCAATTATTAATTCGTAATTATATTACTTAATTAGTTAACTACTAATCATACATTAATTAACTTTAAGTAGTTAATTACAATTTATTAATCACATAATCATTAGTTAACCAATCTCTAATTACAATTATAAAATAATTATTCTTAATTGCTTTCTAAAATAATTAATTGATATTAATTCTTCATCTTAATTAACATTTTAAAAATCTTCTTTAAACTTTGAAAATCAAATTATTACTAACTACAAAACTTTAATGTTAATTAAATTTTATACTTAACTTAAATTAATTACTTAATCAAAATATTAATTAAAAGTTAAAAACATTGTAAGGCATTAACTAAAATAATCAAAACTTGTATTAAAATTTTAACTTAAATTGTTAAACATTTATTAAATTTACAATGCTTAAATCCCGTTGAAACATAAATTGCTTAACTTCTTTTTTTTATTTTGATACTGCAGTTTGAAATAAAACCACCCGAAAATCTCCTGTGTTTACTCGAATATCGCTTCGAGTTCCTCACCCATTTTCCCGAGACACTCACCCATTCTTCACGCAACCCTTCTTCTTCTCTTTTTTTCAGTTAGCTTAAGATTTAAACTTAAGTATAGATTTAAACATGAGAAAACCCTCTCCCACACCCGATCTAAAAATCGAAGCAATCGATCTCCTCCTTCGAGTAACGACTCGAGTAACTCCCCAACAATCACACTGACACAACCCCACTGCGCCGTACACGTACTCGACGACGCGCCGTAGCTCCGGCGAACCCCACGACCAACGGCAAGTCACAAATCCCCCAAAAACTCGAAAACCAAACACGATTCGCCTCTAAACATTGAAATTGAAAAAAAGACAGTTCGATCGAAAAACTGCAAACACCACCCACTAACTAAAACACCTCGCCACCGTCGCACAGACCATCGAAGACGCTCTGAATTCATCCACACCACGACAACACATTAAGCAACCATCCTCCAGAGTTCCATGCAACTCGATCACTTAAAGAAGACGAACACACCTTGTTATAGACATGCCTAAAAGCTTGAAACCAAACCCTAAAATAATCTCGTTTCTTTAATTTATGCAATCAAAAAATTATCTGATAATTTTCTCAAAATCAATGATGTTTGCCCTTGCTTCAATTCAAATTTTGACATTTAAAATTGATTCAATCACTAGAAATTGGATGAAATGCAAATTTTGTTATACAAACTGCTCTTGGAATACTAAACTAGAAATCTTCATTTTTGTTTTAAAAATCATAAATTGCAGTAAGAATTCAAGTTATGATCTTGAATTAGCTTTTTATACCAATCGAATTTATCAACTTTTTACTTGATTACCTGTAAACAAGGTTACAGTGGTATATTCTTACAAAGATGGTTTAATCAGCTTAAAACAATCTTAGTTTAAGTTTAAACATCTTGTTTTCAGTTGAAAACTTAAAGCTAATCAATGATCTGATGAGAATCATTTGAGTTTTTTTAAACAAAATATGCAACCTGTAACAATTTACAAAGAAGTATAGAGCAACATAGAATCATATTCAAGATCAAAGAATATACAACCATATTATCAATGAATCTCGCGAACTATTTTTAAATTAAACTTGAAGGTCTAAAATTGATGTTTACTCACCTAGAAACTGAACAAAGAATAACTTTTGGGTTTTGAACAGAGACTTGTTTTGAAACTGCAATATTGATTTCTTTTTCTGTTTTGATCTTGAGTGATATTTGAGTTTTGTAAGATAATGATGTTTTTTTTTTCTTCAGACTTGCTAAATTTTTTGTTTGAACGAATAAGAATAAGAGGATGTAGATATAGAAATAGTTTTTACAAAGTGGGCTTGCAGTGCAAGATTTTTCTTTGATGGTCAGAGATTTTTTTCTCCTGCATATTGAATTGATACTTGTTGCACTGAAATGATGCTATTTAATGCATATGCTCCCTTACAAGTTTACACACTTACGCACTTGATTTTTTTTTCTTTTCTTTGTACATAGATATCTATTTACATATGGTACGTACTTATTTTGTTTTTTTTACCTTTTTATCTTATTACAAACATAAATCTTGAATTTTATTTCTATTTGTATATTTTTCTTTCTTATACTTAATATTAATAATATTTTATTTTGTTTTGAAGCTTTTCAAATTAAATTACAAAGTTTAAATAAGTTACCAAAATTTAATTTAAAATTTTTGGGATGTTACAATATTTATACAAAAATAGTCCTACAATCCATATACTACCACACTTATTGTTAGATGTCAATGTATATAACACACACACATATGTATCACTCTATCATCCGCACCTTCAATTTCACATACATAGGCACAACTCCACACTCTATGGACCTATCAATGACGAATATAAAGAAAATATGGAGAGGGTCAGATATACGTCCATTGTCCAAAAGAGTGGCACAAATCTACTTCACATATATTATAAAAATACTTGTATAACATCCTTATTATCTAATACATATGTACACATACTTTAACCTATGTTATCTATCAGACAAACATAATATACATATGGTTGACTACTCAGTTAAGTTAATGTCACATTCAACTATATGATATATAACCATGACATGGTGAACAGTGCACTACACTCACTATTCGTTAAACCTACGGACATAGTCCTAGGTACATCCATAGTTTGTTATATAAGCCTTAATATGACATCTCCATTCTCTCACAATCCACATACTAGATACGCATAACTCGTGATGCCACAACAAGTTATTGGAATAACGAACGTCGAGGAATACTCCGATATGACCTAAATACATACACAAATTTTATCTTATAATAGTAATAAGCTTCCAAAATATCAACTTAAAATGGATTTTTCTTTATTATTTATAATTTTTCCTAGAAATTCAAAAATAGTAACCTTATTAAATTCCTTAGTTTAATTCCAATTTAATTCGTAAAAGCACCGCTGTTTACAAATTTCATTCAATATATATGTAAATAACCTTATTTGTCATTTACCTATCCAATTTTCCTATTATTACTCAATTTCATCCATTTTATTTCAACTAATTATTTTCCAATACAAATCAAAAACTAGTTATAATTAAACATAAAAAAATACTACAATCAAAACTAAATTATCTAATCAAGGCACAACACATCCAAAATATCACAGTAACCAACCAGCCATCGATATAACATAACACATATTGATAAAAATAAATTTTCATTAGTGGATATGCATTTAATATTTTTAAACCTTAATTAATTAATATAAATAAATAAAACACACCAATTCTCCTTTGCAAATAGCCTCAAAACTCATCAAACCCTATTCCAATTAGTTTGGAATTTTGCCATGAGTCAAAAAGAATAAACCGCGCAAGAATTGAAATTTGTATGAAAAAGTTATTGAGGTTATAAGGTCTCAATGACACTGTCGTAAATAAATACATTGTACACATTTAAATATTAATTTGATTAATTTCATTACATTTGCGCACACAAAATCCTTGCATGTCGCCACTAGTCAGCACCCTCACCATTAATTTTAACCACCATTTTCCACCTCCTCCATGCTCTGATTGATAATTAATGACCAATGTTGGACTTCATCGCCGTCGCCTTCGATGTTAACCTCACTTGAGATGTGCAGACGTTGCTGGTCAGCCCCTAACATCATTATTCTCCATAACATTGAATTTTCTAGGCCAATATTGGTTGATCTGAGAGATTAGTCACTATAGTTCCATTTATCGTCCTTGTCAAAATGTCACCTTCCAATCATCGATTGTCTCACCATTGAATCAAAACATACTCTATGGATGATCGAGACCGTTTCACTAATTTTTGATCAACTAGAGTGTCAAATTAAAAAACAATTTCAAATGTCACTTCACCTCATTGAAAGATTCGAATTCATATATTATATGCTAGGGTTGAGCATATTTGATTTTAAATGATTTTCAATCTGTTTGTTAATCTGCTATTAGAGGGTAATTAAGGGGATTTTGAGGATAGAAGAGAAGAATTGAGGTTGCAATTGCTCTCTAGGATTTCTATGTATCATATATATAGTCAACATGGTGGGTTTAGTTATGCGTAACCGTTTGGTCCAAAAATAGTTGTGTTCCCTATTTAATCACCATAACACCTCTATTTCATAAATCTTAATCCTAAGTCTAATAAAATAATATAGCAAACTGATCAACCGGGAAATAACTAAAAAATGGTTGTAAATACGATACCCAATTCATCTATGAACTAAAAATTATATTAACAGTGTCAAATTCCTGGATTGTCAGGTATATGCGCTGTCCAAACATAATTGTACATTTTTTTCTCAATAATGCATATGTACTTCTGGAGTTGTACGTAAGAGCAAAGGTCCGGGGATGGTATGTTACCTAGATATTTTCCCCCTTGCATTATGGGTAGATTTTCTTTTTGTTTGATGACGAACAATTTGTTGGAAAGAACATATATGATTTGATGCATTGGATACTATAAGATTTTTATATTGTGGGATATGCATAATCCACAGTCCGTATTTTCTAAAGTATGAGATTAGTGCGCAAGCGTTTTTCGATGGCATTATTGATTTTAGACGTCAGAGCGTCTCCAATAGGAGATTACAAATAAAAAATTGTAATATCCAACCCTAAGTAGCCTTCTAATAGGGTTTACAAAATGTACTTGGTTACAAATCATGGTCAAACATCCGAGAAGCTGGAATATACTAGGACGCTTATTTAAAAAGCCCTAGTCATCAAGCGCTTGTTAAACAAGTGCCCAACCTTAAGGATTTTGTTGAACAAGTGCCTGAAATCGTATATATAATTTCAAATTTCAAATTTTGAAGCTTGGGCGCTTATTGAACAAGCACTTGGTGTTTATATGCTTTTTCAATAAGTATCTGAACACTAGGCGATTGTTCAATAAACATCTGGCTATATTTTTGTAAGAGAAGTCGACGTGCTTACATTTTTGTAACAACCCTAATTTTATTACCATTTTCTAGGATATTTAATTAGATAAACTAAATAAAATATTACAGAATGTTAAGGTGATTGAGATTTGTTAATCAAAATGGATCGAGCCTTAATTAATGAATTAATGGAATTAATTAGAACATTAATAAGAAGGAGGATATGCTAAGGGCAAAATAAGTATAAGTTATAAATCCTTATACATATCCTTACACTCCTTCTCCCTTATTCATTTCATTCACATAAACAAAACTAAAAGAGCAAGCCAGCCATCACCAAGCTGATTCGAGAGAAGAAAAGTTAAGAAAGCAAGATTGAAGCTTAGGGGAATCAAATACAAATCTCAACTTTCTTAAACCATTCAAAGTAAATAATTGTTATGCATGTCAAATTCAATTGTTATTTTTAGTTTTAGTGAAAACCTGGACCTTTTGATATTATTATGTTATATTTTAAATGACTGAATGAATATATGCTCTTCGATGAATTTATATGATTTGTCATGGAATTTACTGATATATTTAAGTTGGAAAAACCTATCGTATAACATCCAAATGACTTAAAATTTTGATACGTTGTTTGAAAAATTATTTTAGAAATGGGTTTTAATTTCATAATTTTACAAGCAAGTGAGAGTTTATTATGAATTTTCTAAGTGGAGAAAATGAATTGTTTTGAATTTTAATTATTAAAAACAATCAATTAAAGTTTTTGGCCTCGAAATTGTTATACGTTGAAAAACATAATAAATTTTATTTATTATGATTTTTGGGGATTTTTTCCAGTTGTTTACAATTTATTAATTATTTGAGCTAGAAAAGCTTAATTATTATATTAAAATATTAATATAAAATGTTAGATTTTCAAATGATTTTGGAATTGCTAAACCTGCTCTAGTGTAGATTTCTAGAAAAGAAAACTGATAAAGTTTTTGTTAACCAATAAGAATTTGACAAACATTTAGAGTTGGTGAAAAAAATTACTTTCATCGGCAATAAAACAATTTTCATATCATTTACGGATTTCCCATGCCGAGGTAGATGATGCCATACTTCATCATTCTGCCTCCAAGGTTTTCAATTCTAATCAAATGCAATACATAGGATATTAACAATGGTTGATATGGAATGGATCGGCTTGGTTAAAGTAGGAACCATGGCATCAAAGTTGACGTCATCGACATCGATGAGGGCGATGCCACATGTTTTCATATATTGGCGTTGACCTTTATGCCTTATTTTATATAAAATGGGGCATGGTTCCCAATTATATAACGTTGTAGACCCTATTGTTTTTGAAGTAACTTATAGGAGCGATAATGAAGCCGCATATTATTATAACGACTCCAAAAGCCAATGATGCCGTGTTTTATCACTTCGACTGTGAATGTTTGCTGCTTTTAATCTTTGTAACCTATTTTCGAAGAAGAATAGGTTGCCATCTGTTATCATTTCGGCCCTAATGGTGCATGCTATTTTCTTTAAGGCATTAATGTTGAAACTCATCAATGTCGTCGAGTATCTTCTAAGATTTTATAATGTGCTATATGAAGTAGTTACCTTCGACTCTATAACCTTATATTTTTTAAATCAAAGACTTTAACATATTTCTGTATTGAAGAGGGGCGATGACCCTACTGGCGAGATTGATGCCGACCTTAACCATTTAATAGTTTTATAAATTTGGCTCTGTATCCTATGGCTTCGAAGTGAGATACCTACAATGTGGTTTCAAGATTCATCAGTATAATTTTATAAAAGCATATGTCATGGTATAACTAGATTAAAGCATCGAGCTAAAATTTTCCTTGTATTACATATGATTTCAACAAATAAATCATTCATAAAGAAAGTATATTTTCAAGGAAATAAAAGATGGTACTTAGCCTAGGATTTTACTGAAGAAATGATTACTCTTATCACTTTTGGATAAATTGTGATAAGATAAATTTGATTCAAAGATTAGAAAACTAGATGGGACTAGTGTAGGGTAGCACCTTATACTTTAACTATTAGCCTTTAACTGATATAAGTTCAAAATTTCAGTGCGTTTGGCTTTGTCAAGGGTTGGACTAAAAGTAAGTTTGCGCACAGAAAGGAATACATAAAGATAAGATATGTTATGGGTTGACCTTAAAATCCATTAGGTTCATCGTAGGCTTAGTAAAACTACGAGACTGACTTATAGTTAGGTAAACACTAGAATAAGTATATTTGGACATACTGCCCAATTTTCTTCTAACATTTAGTTAGGAAATTTGGTATATCTGTTAGGCCCAAGTCAGCCATGTAGATTGGTAGTTACCCTATGAAAATTAAACATTAGGACTGATAGTCCACTGATTTGACAAATAGTCATGATTACCCATGTAGCATGCATGCACATGATCATTTATATTGACTATTTTAATCACTGTGGTTGCAGGATTTTTTTTTCAAAAGATATATTTTAAAAGATATATTAGTGAGAGGAAAACCCGTTTCGCTCAGCAGCATGGTCTCACTGAATATCTATAATCCAAGATGGCATAATATTATTCATACCAGGATTTTTTTTGACTCGAACTTTATGTTTTCCCCTTAAACTCTCGTCTGCTTAAAATTTGACTTGAGTAGGTCGGGAGCAAGGGTTCACGGGTTAAGTAGGTTTTGACGAATAAAGCTTTCGAAGACGTGCAGGAGGCAAAGCTAGTGATTTAGGAGTCTATCTTTATATATTATTAATCCGCTATGTTGAAGCTATTTTGTTGAAGTGTATATAAGGACAAATGATATAACTATCTATTAATAACCCTGATCAACCAAGTGGGCATCTTTGTATGTCGCACTTTGAGTATTTTGTAATAATCATATTTTATCTGAACCTAGGCGACGTTCAGGATTCTATAAGAAATTCTATCTTTGTAATGAAATGTGAAAATTTGCTTTGAAATTGTGTTTAAAATTATTTCTTATTCTTGTGCTTCTGATATTATAGATACCATTAACATGACCGCATGTATTCGCTAAATATTAATATTGTAGATGATTGTAGCATCTGTAAAGGTTAATTTCGGGCCTCAAAATTGGGGATGTAATAAATTGATATCAAAGCAAATGTTTATGTAATAAACTAAAAGAATTTTTGAACTTAAAAATGATTTAAAAACATAATACAAATGAATCAGAGAATAAATAGTAACGTACTTGTATTTGCTATACATTAGTATATGCTTTATCTCTATTCTCCCTCTCTCTTGGACTGTTCTTCCACATCTTACTAAGGTTCAAATGAAAATTTTCGGATAGTAAGACATGAAGGCAGGGGATGGAAGAGTGATTCTCGGAGGAGGAAGCACCACTACTAATGGAATTGTTTGGACAAATCCCAGAAGAAATCCGAGTCTGCTAATGTAGGTGCTGGAACACCACTAGCTGATATTGGAGCAATGTATCTGTTCTTTGTCAACATGATGCAAGAAGGAGCTGCTGTTGGATAAGTTGATGGAAATGCTAGAGGAGCTAATCAAGAAGTTCAAGTTTTCAACAATTATGCTATTCTGAGTAGAGACTATGCAAGGCTTGGAAGGAAGCCAATTATTGGAACGAAGGATGCATTGAAATGGAGAATTGTTTGCTTCACTGTGAGAGAATATTCACTAATCTTGGTTTGAATGATGAACAAAAAAGGAGATTATTGTCTAGGCAATTGCAAGGAGCTACATTATACTGGTGGAATAGTGTGACTGTTGGAGTAGCAAAGGAAACTTTGACTTGAGCTAAATTCAGAAGGAGGTTTGAAGGGAGGTTTATGTCTGAGATCAATAAGTCAACTCTGTTAAGGAAGTTTACTATGTTGGTGCAAAGTGATATGACGATGCTTGAGTATGCAACCAGATTTGAGGAGCTGTCTCGATATGGGTATGCTACCATGGATAAAATGATCAAAACAAATGAGAAGTTCATCCAAGGACTGAGACCTGAGCTTGCGAGGGCAACTGTACCATATCTCAGAGATCCATGTGATGCAGTCATGGAGATGGCTTTGAGAAATGAAGAGATGCTTGTTTTGTTTAATAATGACAGGCTAATAGAGAATCGGGGTGCATAGAATTAAAAGAGAAAGTTTTAACATAAGAAGGGGACTCAAAAGGGTGGAGCTGCCAAGAAATTAAAGTTTGAGGTTGTGTGTTACAAGTGTGAAAAGAAGTGGCATTATGCTCGCGAGTGCTAAACTGGCAAAGGAAATCATTGTAAAGAAGAACATCAAATGCTTCAATGGTGACCAGATTGACATTACAAGAACAAATGTGAGGAAGTGGCCAAGGCAGAAAAATGAAAAATATTTTCTCTAGAACTGGCTACCTTGAGACCAACAACTGAGGAGAAAGGAAAAGCTGTGGTGGCAGATACACTTTTGATTCATAGGTTACCTATTAGAGTACTGTTTGATATTGATGCATCATATTCTTTTATATCTCTTTTATTGGTAGATAAGCTTAACTTAGAACCCTTATACCTAGTTACTTCCTAAAGGGTTGCAATCCAATAAAAGGATATGCAACTGTATGAATAAGATCGCAACCACTTACAGTTTGAATTATTAGGTCATATATTTTCTTGTAATTTCCATGTGTTTAATTTTGTAGACATTGGGATTATTTTGGGTATAGACTGGTCAAGTAAGTATGATGCTAGGATATTTTGCCATGATAGAAAAATATCACCAGGATACCCTAATAGTTGTGACCGAATTGTACACATAGTATGGAATCCAAGTTTTGGCATTTGTGCTTTGTTGGGTGCGATGGAGGAGCAAAACAAGTTGAATCAGGCTCACCTATTTAGAGAATTTGCATATGTCTTTAAGCCTATTACCAAATTACCACTGAGACGAGCAATTAATTTTCAAATAGATCTTGTACCTAGAGTTAAACCATAAGTAGATCGCCTCGCAGAATGAAACTTACTGAGATGGAGGAGTTAAAAGTATAGTTGATGGACTTAAGGAAAGAATTTTTGTAACATTCCTGAAAATTAACTACGATTAATATGGCAATTACTTTAATTTTGAAAATAAATTGAGAATTTATTCATGTATTAATTAGGAAATTTCTTGAATGAATTTAAAATTTTAGATTTTAAGTAGAGTTTGGTTTAAATTTAGGAATAAGTAATTTTATAAATAAAAAAAAATTTTGATTTAAAAATAAATATGGATTTAAAGATAAATAGCAAATTTATTTGGAATATAAGAATAAGTAATTTATCAACAAATATTGGTTTTCAAAATAAAATGTATTAAAAAAATAAAATAGAATTAAAAGCTTTAAATTAGTAAAATGGTTGTTTCTAGAATATTGAATAGATTTGGAAGTTGAAACTAATAAAAAATTAATGCACTCGTTTTCAAAATATTATTTGTATGTGAAATTCACTTATATAAATAAAAGTAATTACTTGTTAATATGTAATTAAAATATTTAAACCACTCTTTCCTTTTTGAAAAGTTGAAAAAATATATTATTTTGCATGAGTATAAAATGTATAAGATAGTTGTACATAAAATAGTGAGCAAAGACTTAAGTTTGAATGTGAAACAATAGAGATTTCATTTGTAAGGATATAAACAAATAAAAATATAAACATAAACAATTTTTAAAATTAAGACATGCATACATAAAAATACAATTACATGGAGGATTAAACAAATTGAGTCAAGGGATTCAAACATAAATTTCCCTACAAACTACAAGTGTAATACATGCAAGAGGAAAAGGGACAAATGGCATTAACTTTTGAATTAAAAATTTAAAAACTATTGCAGGCCATTTAGCTTCCCAAAAATCTGAAATGAGAAGTCAGTAATAAAAAAAAAAGGAGAATCATCTTCAAGCTCAAAATTCTTAAATCCCTCTCTACAAAAATCTGAAATAAAAGTAAGTTTTAAATCAAAGAAGCAAAACCTGAGGATAGTTGATTAAGCAAACAATTTCAAGTCAGGAAAGTAGCAAATTCAAATTTAAATCGTGGAAGTTGAAGTTCATCTCAACCTGCAGTTCAAAGCTTGAGTTTGTAAGGAGAAGATTTCAAGGATTCAAGAGCAATTCAGTAATCAAATAAAAGGGAAATTCAAAGATTCATCATCACATAATCAATTCAAAGAACCAGAATCAAAAATTTCAAGGCTTAGAATTTCAAGTAGCAGACCAAAAGCTTTCCCTGTTTCATTTAAAACAAAATCTGTAAGTAAGTTAAATTTTAGTTTGTTTAATCAATTAAAAAAAAAAAAAAAACTAAGCAAAAACTTATATTAATTAGCTGCAGATAAAATAAAGTACAAATCTACAAACTTGGAAATGAGAATCTGAAAACAGTAAATATCAAAGCAAGAATCAAGCTTGAAAACCAAAGCTTCAAACTGGAAAAAAATCAAACCTGGAAGAATCAAGCAGATTCAGGAAGAAAATCAAAAAGGGAAGCAAAGAAGAAACTGGAAAAAATTCAAAGCAAACAAATCTAAAAGCAAGCAACAAACAATCAAGTTTAAAAGTTGATCTGCAGTTGCAAATATCAGGTTCTCTGTCCTTCATTGATGAGGTGAGCAAACTTACCTATACCCTTGGATAATCTGATTAATGCTTAAAGTAAAAGGGAAATGATTGGTAGGTTTGATTGCATGCCTGTGTGAATGTATGTATGATGATATATATTTGTGTACAGAGCTTTACTTTGTTATGTTGCAGGTTTGAAAAAAATTAGTTCAAAACAAAACAAAAACAAAAAAAATTTCGAACCACCCTACCCAAACTAATTCAGATTATAATCACTGAATGAAAGATGTTTATACAAGTATAACATCATTTTAAAAATAAAAATAAATACAAGTTGAAATATTGATTTATATCTCGATATTATAATGAAATTAGATTCAAGTCAGGAAATTTATTTTTTGGAATACTTGTTCTTCTCTGCCTTGACACAGGGATTGAAAACACAAGTCAAAAAAAAAAATTCCAAATCTTGTATTTGATCATGGATTAACCTTGCATTCAAATACAGTTGTTAAGCCTATACTTAAGATTTAAATTTCATTCAAGTGGAAAAATTTGTAAACCTTCCTGGAAACCAGCACAACTAAGCAAAGCTCTTAACAAGTTAAAATTCAAGATTTTTAATTGATGAATTCAGATGTAAAGATTGAATCCTCATACTGTAATATGAATTTTAAGGCAAGCATCATGATTTTAGGTGCTAGGGTGAAGGAGCAGTTCATAGATGAACAGGGTGTGGGTTTTAATGAAATTCAGGCGGTCGGAGGAGTATTGGGGAATGGGCTCTCGCGTGGAGGAAGAAGGAAGATCGGCGCTGCTGGGAAAAATATTGGAATGATGGTCAGGCCACGGTGGTGGCAACGACGAGTCGATTTGCATTTCTAAACCTAATTTTGGTCACACTGTTAATTTAGGCAAATGCGAAATCTTCGGTTGATCGAGTCGCACCGCGTTCTGGTGGTGGCTTCGTGGAAGGGTTATGGTGGTGCGGCGGTGGTTTCAAGGGGTACGACGGTCGGGACTGGCGACGTGGGAACTTTTTCTGGTGACTGGTGGTTCCAGGAAGATGCAATAATGTTTGATTTTGAACCACGATGGTATCGTGGGTTCTGGGTATTCAGGCGAGTTGATGGGACTACGGGGGACTCATGGGTGATGGCGAGGCTGACCGGAGCTTCGGCGATTAGCGGTGCATGTATACGTGCACCTCTGTGTATCAGCGTGTTTGAGTTGGTGGGGAAGAAGGATGGCGACTCGAAGCCAAGCACGGGGAGTTGATTAGTTTACTCGAAGCAGAATGTTTAGGGTACGGGTTAAAAAAAACTTGGATTTTTTTTTTTAAGTTAAGTTGGGGCGTTCGGGTAAATTTTGGTAAAACCCGAAGCAGGGCTCGAGTACATTGGGGTTTGGCTCGGGGAACATTCGTGTTTGCCTGGGAATTGTTATATTTCCAGTTTTAAACTTTACTGTACTAGTTAAAAGGAGTTTCTGAAATTTTTTTTTTTTGTCTTTCTTTTTATAAATGATGATTTATTTACTAATTATAAATTAAAAGTTGAAATAAAGGATTTAAAAAAAAAAAAAAACAATTAAGTTTTAAATTTACATTTGTAACAAGTTATTTTAAATGAAACATTCTAAATGATTTAGAGAAAAAAATCAAATGTTTTAAAACTTTAACTTAAAAGTAAGTAAATTTATATCGTTAATGATAATCAAGTAAGTAATAATTTGTAATTAAGATTAATTCATGAATAATTAAGAAAATCAATTAAAGGATAATTAGTTATAATTAAATTAATTAATAATTGAGGATTTATTAATTAGATTATATTAATTTGTAATTTAAGTTAATTAATAAAGTAATTAATGAATGATTAAATTAAAATAGTGATTACTTGGTGAAAGTAGTTAAGGGAAGATAATTAAAGATTTATGATTAATAAATTAATGAATAGGGGTTTGTTAATCAAAGTAATTAATTAAGGAATAAATTAATTGATATAATTAATTAAGATTTAATTAGTCACAATAAAAGGTTAATTAATTAAGTTAATTAATTTAGAAATGACTAATTAATGAAAGTAATTAAGACTAAATTAATTGTAGTTAATGATAATTAATCATTGATTAAAGATTACAAATGAAAGCAATTATGTGGTTGATAAATTTAAAAACCACCCCATTTGTTCATCTTAATTGTAGATGTTCGATTGTTATTGAATGCTATATGGTGGATTGACATATTTGAGATGTGATTGTGATGCTATGTGATGCTTTATGCTAAGCTGTTTTATCTGTGATGAATATATTGTTATATGAATATGCAAACCCTTTGACCCATAAATGACATTTGAATTTCGATGCGACAGGGAGTCGGATTCTAGCTGGTTATCCGAAACCCACATCGAATCATATTAGTAAATCTTTGTGATCGATTAATTTACTTTATCTATGAATCTGTGAATGAAGATAAGCGTTATAGCTTATACCGCTTATCGATATATCTGTGATGATAGATGTGTGCACTATTGTGTAAAACCCCTTGGACTACACTATACACACACAAATATGGATTGCACGTGGAAATTGGTTAAGTCACAGATTTTTGAAATAGATTTTTAAATTGAATTTTTTAAATCTAAATGATTTTGAAAATGAATCGGGTTTTAAAATGAAAAGCTTTTGGAAAAGAATTTCTAAAATAAAGGTTATTTTGAATAACTTAATAAAGTTTTGAAACTTAATAATTCAATTTAAAATTGAATTCAAATTTTGAAATTAAATTCTATTATGAGAATTTATGAAGTAAAAGGTCATACAAGTTTATGTGGGTTTTTAAACCAATTTTAAAGGTGTTGTTTTGAGAATTAAATTTAACCTAAGTTTGAGAAACTTGTATAATTTAAATGTTTGGTTTTCCAAGATGAAAACTGTTTGTTTTCAAATGATAAAAGCTTTCATATAAGAAATGAATTTCCAAATTGGTATTATAGGAATTTCAAGTTTAAATTGAAATACAGTTTTCCAAGTTATGAATGAACTTTTGGAAATGGTTTTGAAAGCTATGAGCTAAATCTTTTATTTAAAAGATTTAGTGGGTTAATCCAAATAAAAATGGAAATTGTTTTGAAATAAGTGAATGGATCTTTGTGAATTTGGGTAAATTTTGTGAACTAAATCTTTGTGTTTAAAGATTTAAATGGTAATTGGTTTAAACCATTAAAAAGGGAATTTTGAAATTTAAGTTGTGACTTAACTGAAATCCCATATCCATATGTTTTAAATATTACGCTCATTATTCGGTTTAGCCGGAAGAGGACCTGGTGTCATATAGCCCATTCCGAATAATGATACGTCGTTATGGATAGCATTTGAAGACCGGTGGTGAAGACCGGGTATTTGCGAGAACGATAGGATGACCTATCGATTGTCTCTGCACTGAGTAGCTACGGTATAGAGATTCCCTAAGTGATGGAAAGTCCGATCGGGATTGTGGATACCCGGATTTGCAAGGGCTTCTTTGGAAGTGCCTTCGGTTCTGTTCGAGCCCGGAACAGACTTGTATGGTCGTGTGTCCGACACTACACTTTGAGATTTAAAGCCGATTCCTTTCAAATACATATATGTTGGTGGCGGAGAATTTATTCTCTTAGCTTAACACCCTTCTCCGAGACGTACGAGCTCAGAGGTTATGTAGTTGAAGTTATCAGCGATATACTCCCAATTTGGTAGTGTGGCATGCTAAGTGCTGTTGTGTGATTGATGATCATTTGTGATCGAAGCATGGCTTTGTGAAAAAGCGTAGCTTTGTGGACGAAACCTCATCGAGCCTCACAAACCGGTAATGGTCGAAACAGGAAAGATGCGGCAAGGTTTCAGGGGTAGCTCCCCTAGGGTATGACCATTCCTTCTGGAAAAGGGTAGTATCATGGTATGGAGCCCAGATACTTACTCATGTGGGCACTGTAGTATATATCTATTACTGTGTGATGTTATTGGTGTAGAGGATCCTCGGTTAAAGGTCCCAAAGGACCGGGGGTGGCATATCTGAGGTTTTATTCCCCGGGAAGGGGGTAGCCGGCCTTGTTTAGCAGAGAGCCAGGGTGGTTCTCGGGGCGTCCCGCCAGAGGCGTTCCCATGTGGCAATAGGAAGTTCCTTAGCCTGACCATTTGTTGGAAACCCATTCATCCAATACGTGCCTTGTACGATTTTAGTTGTAGAACCTGCCATTTAACATGGCAGCTATAGTAGGCATAGCATCATGGTACCTATGCTGGCTAGGATTTATATTATACTTCCGAAAGATTTTCCACTATGCACTAGTAATAATATCAAAGAATTTTTCTCGTAGTAAGCATGTTTGACTATCATAAGGAGAAATCTCCCCCATGTGTGCGTTTGCATTGTGTGTGTGCCGGGAGGCCTTATGGTAGTTTCATTTTCCAAAAAGCATTGCGGATTTCAACAAAAAACTTAAAATCTTTTGTTTGTTTTAAAGAACAAATGTTTTTGTTTGCTCATACCAGTCCCATGACTGACCTGGAGTTTATTGTTCCGTTTCTAAACTCTGGGTGCCCACCATTTTCCACACGGGCAGTCTAGAGTTTGGTTTTTCAGATAGTCAGGTAGTAGATATCGTTTTGGTAGCCTTCAGCTTTCTATTTGATCATTTTGGAGTCTTTTGAGTCCACGGACGGACTTGCTTATCTTGGTGCAACCTTTATGGAGGATCGAGCTTGGAGTTTGGGAGCTTTGTCTTTGGAGCTTTTGGATCAGAGTTGCAGTATTGGATTCTGTGAAGACTTATCATATTGTATCGTGTTCCGCTGTATTTTTGTATTCTCTGATGTTGATGATTATCATTGTATCAAATTGATGTATCGGATATTGTATTCATGTTGTATCAGTGATATCATCTTTTATTTTTCCGCTGTGTTATTTATCATCTAATGTTGTTGCAAGCTCCGGCGATACGAATTTGATGTGGTTTGTCGGACATCGAGTTCGGGTCGTCACAGTTTGGTATCAGAGCTAAAGGTTGAGTAAGAACTTTAGCTACGGAGTGTAACACATTAGATGGCTCATTAGAGATAGGGTGAAGTATACCCTAGAATGAGTATAACCAGTGAAACCAAAATCCAAATTTCTCAATCTATTCCCTTTATCTGTTGTTATTCTCTAAGATATTTCGTCCGAATGCCTAAATCGGTTTTCTTACTATTCACAGATAGTGAGAATGAGTGGAAGAAGAGGACGAGATTGGGGACGGGGAAGTACCACTTCAACTGGTCAAGGCCTTGCAACGACAGATATTCCCATTCAATCTCAATCAAATCTAGCTGATTTATATCGAAGTTTTTCTAGACTTGGTGGAAAGCCATTCACTGGCAAAGAATCAGTTATCGAAGCACAAGCCTGGATTCGATCGTGCGAAAGGATTTTCAAAGGACTAAAGTTGGAAGATGAGCAGATGCGATTGATAGCTTCTTGGCAACTCCAGGAAGAGGCTTTAGCTTGGTGGGAAACTATTACATTAGATGAACCGGCGGATGAATTTACTTGGAGTCGTTTCAAGGAAGTGTTCGGGCAGCGATATATGCCGTCTGCTGGTATCTCTAGAATGTACCAAGAGTTTATAGATTTGAAGCAAGGAAGCTTATCATTTGAGGAATACTTGAACAAATTCAATGAATTATCTTGATTTGGTCCAGAATTGGTGAATACAGCATTAAAGAAGAATGAAAAGTTTATTCGAGGAATGAGCGAGAAATATCAGGAGAGAATGACTATTCACGTTAAGGAATCGTTTTCTGAATTAATTGATATGGGTTATAGATATGATACTCTGGATAAACAGGAAGTTCCAGAGGAGGATGGAGATACAAGCAATCTGAATTGGAGGAAAAAGAAGTTTGGTGGAAAGAAATCAAGGAAAGATAAAGAAAAGAAGAATTCTCGAAAGAAAAAGCTGAAAGAAGTCACTTGTCTCAACTGCTTGGAAAGAGGTCACTACTCGGATAAATGCAAGAATCCTTGGAAGCCAGGATTGAGAGAGCCATTTATGAGGCCAGATCAGGAATCTACGGGATGCTATCATTGCCGCAAGCCAGGACATAGGATCAATGACTGTCCAGCAAAGAAGCAAGCTCTAGTAGCAAAGAGGTATGCAGTCAAGGGTGATTCTTCAACCTCAAAGGGCTGATAAAGGAAATTTTATAAGGTAACCTTCTCGTTTATGATTAAATTTTCGAGTTTTGATTCGTTATAGGAGCTACACCTAGTTTTATTTCTTAGCAAATCATAAATGAGTTAAATCTTGAATCTGAAATCGTAGTCGAATCTATTTTTGTCTGTTCATTGGGTTTCGATATATTCTATGAACGGTTATTTATTCCTTCGAATTAACCAATACCCCTGTATATTTCGTAGATCTAATAACCCAATTATTTCATAATTGAATGAGTTGATTCTCATGTTTGTTGATATTCTGCTTTGGTAAGCCAAACGCAGAATAAATATTTCGATCCGATTTGATCAATCGTTCTTTATCTATCGTCTATTCTTTCTCGTCTCCCTAGCAAATTTCGGGGACGAAATTTCTTTAAGGGGGGGAATCTGTAACATTCCTTAAAATTAACTACGATTAATATGGCAATTAATTTAATTTTGAAAATAAATTGTGAATTTATTCATGTATTAATTAGGAAATTTCTTGAATGAATTTAAAATTTTAGATTTTAAGTAGAGTTTGGTTTAAATTTAGGAATAAGTAATTTTATAAATAAATAAAAAAATTTTGATTTAAAAATAAATATGGATTTAAAGATAAATAGCAAATTTATTTGGAATATAAGAATAAGTAATTTATCAACAAATATTGGTTTTCAAAATAAAATGTATTAAAAAAATAAAATAGAATTAAAAGCTTTAAATTAGTAAAATGGTTGTTTCTAGAATATTGAATAGATTTGGAAGTTGAAACTAATAAAAAATTAATGCACTCATTTTCAAAATATTATTTGTATGTGAAATTCACTTATATAAATAAAAGTAATTACTTGTTAATATGTAATTAAAATATTTAAACCACTCTTTCCTTTTTGAAAAGTTGAAAAAATATATTATTTTGCATGAGTATAAAATGTATAAGATAGTTGTACATAAAATAGTGAGCAAAGACTTAAGTTTGAATGTGAAACAATAGAGATTTCATTTGTAAGGATATAAACAAATAAAAATATAAACATAAACAATTTTTAAAATTAAGACATGCATACATAAAAATACAATTACATGGAGGATTAAACAAATTGAGTCAAGGGATTCAAACATAAATTTCCCTACAAACTACAAGTGTAATACATGCAAGAGGAAAAGGGACAAATGGCATTAACTTTTGAATTAAAAATTTAAAAACTATTGCAGGCCATTTAGCTTCCCAAAAATCTGAAATGAGAAGTCAGTAATAAAAAAAAAGGAGAATCATCTTCAAGCTCAAAATTCTTAAATCCCTCTCTACAAAAATCTGAAATAAAAGTAAGTTTTAAATCAAAGAAGCAAAACCTGAGGATAGTTGATTAAGCAAACAATTTCAAGTCAGGAAAGTAGCAAATTCAAATTTAAATCATGGAAGTTGAAGTTCATCTCAACCTGCAGTTCAAAGCTTGAGTTTGTAAGGAGAAGATTTCAAGGATTCAAGAGCAATTCAGTAATCAAATAAAAGGGAAATTCAAAGATTCATCATCACATAATCAATTCAAAGAACCAGAATCAAAAATTTCAAGGCTTAGAATTTCAAGTAGCAGACCAAAAGCTTTCCCTGTTTCATTTAAAACAAAATATGTAAGTAAGTTAAATTTTAGTTTGTTTAATCAATTAAAAAAAAAAAAAACTAAGCAAAAACTTATATTAATTAGCTGCAGATAAAATAAAGTACAAATCTACAAACTTGGAAATGAGAATCTGAAAACAGTAAATATCAAAGCAAGAATCAAGCTTGAAAACCAAAGCTTCAAACTGGAAAAAAATCAAACCTGGAAGAATCAAGCAGATTCAGGAAGAAAATCAAAAAGGGAAGCAAAGAAGAAACTGGAAAAAATTCAAAGCAAACAAATCTAAAAGCAAGCAACAAACAATCAAGTTTAAAAGTTGATCTGCAGTTGCAAATATCAGGTTCTCTGTCCTTCATTGATGAGGTGAGCAAACTTACCTATACCCTTGGATAATCTGATTAATGCTTAAAGTAAAAGGGAAATGATTGGTAGGTTTGATTGCATGCCTGTGTGAATGTATGTATGATGATATATATTTGTGTACAGAGCTTTACTTTGTTATGTTGCAGGTTTGAAAAAAATTAGTTCAAAACAAAACAAAAACAAAAAAAATTTCAAACCACCCTACCCAAACTAATTCAGATTATAATCACTGAATGAAAGATGTTTATACAAGTATAACATCATTTTAAAAATAAAAATAAATACAAGTTGAAATATTGATTTATATCTCGATATTATAATGAAATTAGATTCAAGTCAGGAAATTTATTTTTTGGAATACTTGTTCTTCTCTGCCTTGACACAGGGATTGAAAACACAAGTCAAAAAAAAAAAATTCCAAATCTTGTATTTGATCATGGATTAACCTTGCATTCAAATACAGTTGTTAAGCCTATACTTAAGATTTAAATTTCATTCAAGTGGAAAAATTTGTAAACCTTCCTGGAAACCAGCACAACTAAGCAAAGCTCTTAACAAGTTAAAATTCAAGATTTTTAATTGATGAATTCAGATGTAAAGATTGAATCCTCATACTGTAATATGAATTTTAAGGCAAGCATCATGATTTTAGGTGCGAGGGTGAAGGAGCAGTTCATAGATGAACAGGGTGTGGGTTTTAATGAAATTCAGGCGGTCGGAGGAGTATTGGGGAATGGGCTCTCGCGTGGAGGAAGAAGGAAGATCGGCGCTGCTGGGAAAAATATTGGAATGATGGTCAGGCCACGGTGGTGGCAACGACGAGTCGATTTGCGTTTCTAAACCTAATTTTGGTCACACTGTTAATTTAGGCAAATGCGAAATCTTCGGTTGATCGAGTCGCACCGCGTTCTGGTGGTGGCTTCGTGGAAGGGTTATGGTGGTGCGGCGGTGGTTTCAAGGGGTACGACGGTCGGGACTGGCGACGTGGGAACTTTTTCTGGTGACTGGTGGTTCCAGGAAGATGCAATAATGTTCGATTTTGAACCACGATGGTATCGTGGGTTCTGGGTATTCAGGCGAGTTGATGGGACTACGGGGGACTCATGGGTGATGGCGAGGCTGACCGGAGCTTCGGCGATTAGCGGTGCATGTATACGTGCACCTCTGTGTATCAGCGTGTTTGAGTTGGTGGGGAAGAAGGATGGCGACTCGAAGCCAAGCACGGGGAGTTGATTAGTTTACTCGAAGCAGAATGTTTAGGGTACGGGTTAAAAAAAACTTGGATTTTTTTTTTTTTAAGTTAAGTTGGGGCGTTCGGGTAAATTTTGGTAAAACCCGAAGCAGGGCTCGAGTACATTGGGGTTTGGCTCGTGGAACATTCGTGTTTGCCTGGGAATTGTTATATTTCCAGTTTTAAACTTTACTGTACTAGTTAAAAGGAGTTTCTGAATTTTTTTTTTCTCTTTCTTTTTATAAATGATGATTTATTTACTAAGTATAAATTAAAAGTTGAAATAAAGGATTTAAAAAAAAAAAAACAATTAAGTTTTAAATTTACATTTGTAACAAGTTATTTTAAATGAAACATTCTAAATGATTTAGAGAAAAAAATCAAATGTTTTAAAACTTTAACTTAAAAGTAAGTAAATTTATATCATTAATGATAATCAAGTAAGTAATAATTTGTAATTAAGATTAATTCATGAATAATTAAGAAAATCAATTAAAGGATAATTAGTTATAATTAAATTAATTAATAATTGAGGATTTATTAATTAGATTATATTAATTTGTAATTTAAGTTAATTAATAAAGTAATTAATGAATGATTAAATTAAAATAGTGATTACTTGGTGAAAGTAGTTAAGGGAAGATAATTAAAGATTTATGATTAATAAATTAATGATTAGGGGTTTGTTAATCAAAGTAATTAATTAAGGAATAAATTAATTGATATAATTAATTAAGATTTAATTAGTCACAATAAAAGGTTAATTAATTAAGTTAATTAATTTAGAAATGACTAATTAATGAAAGTAATTAAGACTAAATTAATTGTAGTTAATGATAATTAATCATTGATTAAAGATTACAAATGAAAGCAATTATGTGGTTGATAAATTTAAAAACCACCCCATTTGTTCATCTTAATTGTAGATGTTCGATTGTTATTGAATGCTATATGGTGGATTGACATATTTGAGATGTGATTGTGATGCTATGTGATGCTTTATGCTAAGCTGTTTTATCTGTGATGAATATATTGTTATATGAATATGCAAACCCTTTGACCCATAAATGACATTTGAATTTCGATGCGACAGGGAGTCGGATTCTAGCTGGTTATCCGAAACCCACATCGAATCATATTAGTAAATCTTTGTGATCGATTAATTTACTTTATCTATGAATCTGTGAATGAAGATAAGCGTTATAGCTTATACTGCTTATCGATATATCTGTGATGATAGATGTGTGCACTATTGTGTAAAACCCCTTGGACTACACTATACACACACAAATATGGATTGCACGTGGAAATTGGTTAAGTCACAGATTTTTGAAATAGATTTTTAAATTGAATTTTTTAAATCTAAATGATTTTGAAAATGAATCGGGTTTTAAAATGAAAAGCTTTTGGAAAAGAATTTCTAAAATAAAGGTTATTTTGAATAACTTAATAAAGTTTTGAAACTTAATAATTCAATTTAAAATTGAATTCAAATTTTGAAATTAAATTCTATTATGAGAATTTATGAAGTAAAAGTCATACAAGTTTATGTGGGTTTTTAAACCAATTTTAAAGGTGTTGTTTTGAGAATTAAATTTAACCTAAGTTTGAGAAACTTGTATAATTTAAATGTTTGGTTTTCCAAGATGAAAACTGTTTGTTTTCAAATGATAAAAGCTTTCATATAAGAAATGAATTTCCAAATTGGTATTATAGGAATTTCAAGTTTAAATTGAAATACAGTTTTCCAAGTTATGAATGAACTTTTGGAAATGGTTTTGAAAGCTATGAGCTAAATCTTTTATTTAAAAGATTTAGTGGGTTAATCCAAATAAAAATGGAAATTGTTTTGAAATAAGTGAATGGATCTTTGTGAATTTGGGTAAATTTTGTGAACTAAATCTTTGTGTTTAAAGATTTAAATGGTAATTGGTTTAAACCATTAAAAAGGGAATTTTGAAATTTAAGTTGTGACTTAACTGAAATCCCATATCCATATGTTTTAAATATTACGCTCATTATTCGGTTTAGCCGGAAGAGGACCTGGTGTCATATAGCCCATTCCGAATAATGATACGTCGTTATGGATAGCATTTGAAGACCGGTGGTGAAGACCGGGTATTTGCGAGAACGATAGGATGACCTATCGATTGTCTCTGCACTGAGTAGCTACGGTATAGAGATTCCCTAAGTGATGGAAAGTCCGATCGGGATTGTGGATACCCGGATTTGCAAGGGCTTCTTTGGAAGTGCCTTCGGTTCTGTTCGAGCCCGGAACAGACTTGTATGGTCGTGTGTCCGACACTACACTTTGAGATTTAAAGCCGATTCCTTTCAAATACATATATGTTGGTGGCGGAGAATTTATTCTCTTAGCTTAACACCCTTCTCCGAGACGTACGAGCTCAGAGGTTATGTAGTTGAAGTTATCAGCGATATACTCCCAATTTGGTAGTGTGGCATGCTAAATGCTGTTGTGTGATTGATGATCATTTGTTGATCATTTGTGATCGAAGCATGGCTTTGTGAAAAAGCGTAGCTTTGTGGACGAAACCTCATCGAGCCTCACAAACCGGTAATGGTCGAAACAGGAAAGATGCGGCAAGGTTTCAGGGGTAGCTCCCCTAGGGTATGACCATTCCTTCTGGAAAAGGGTAGTATCATGGTATGGAGCCCAGATACTTACTCATGTGGGCACTGTAGTATATATCTATTACTGTGTGATGTTGTTGGTGTAGAGGATCCTCGGTTAAAGGTCCCAAAGGACCGGGGGTGGCATATCTGAGGTTTTATTCCCCGGGAAGGGGGTAGCCGGCCTTGTTTAGCAGAGAGCCAGGGTGGTTCTCGGGGCGTCCCGCCAGAGGCGTTCCCATGTGGCAATAGGAAGTTCCTTAGCCTGACCATTTGTTGGAAACCCATTCATCCAATACGTGCCTTGTACGATTTCAGTTGTAGAACCTGCCATTTAACATGGCAGCTATAGTAGGCATAGCATCATGGTACCTATGCTGGCTAGGATTTATATTATACTTCCGAAAGATTTTCCACTATGCACTAGTAATAATATCAAAGAATTTTTCTCGTAGTAAGCATGTTTGACTATCATAAGGAGAAATCTCCCCCATGTGTGCGTTTGCATTGTGTGTGTGCCGGGAGGCCTTATGGTAGTTTCATTTTCCAAAAAGCATTGCGGATTTCAACAAAAAACTTAAAATCTTTTGTTTGTTTTAAAGAACAAATGTTTTTGTTTGCTCATACCAGTCCCATGACTGACCTGGAGTTTATTGTTCCGTTTCTAAACTCTGGGTGCCCACCATTTTCCACACGGGCAGTCTAGAGTTTGGTTTTTCAGATAGTCAGGTAGTAGATATCGTTTTGGTAGCCTTCAGCTTTCTATTTGATCATTTTGGAGTCTTTTGAGTCCACGGACGGACTTGCTTATCTTGGTGCAACCTTTATGGTGGATCGAGCTTGGAGTTTGGGAGCTTTGTCTTTGGAGCTTTTGGATCAGAGTTGCAGTATTGGATTCTGTGAAGACTTATCATATTGTATCGTGTTCCGCTGTATTTTTGTATTCTCTGATGTTGATGATTATCATTGTATCAAATTGATGTATCGGATATTGTATTCATGTTGTATCAGTGATATCATCTTTTATTTTTCCGCTGTGTTATTTATCATCTAATGTTGTTGCAAGCTCCGGCGATACGAATTTGATGTGGTTTGTCGGACATCGAGTTCGGGTCGTCACAATTTTATTAGACTATGCAGTTCCCCTTCAGGAGCGGCTGCGACGTTCATGAGGAAACCGGATGTGCCGTTAAGATTGTGTATCTATTATCGCAAGTTGAATGAAAATATGATAAAGAATCGATATCCTTTGGAAAGAATTGATGACTTATTTGATCATTTGGGTAGAGCTAAAGTATTTTCCTAATCGGATTTGGCGATAGGGTTCGATCAATAAAGAATGGTGGAAGATAGTGTTCCACTGATGGTGTTTTGAACAAGATATGATTCATACGAGTTGTCAGTAATGTAATTCGGATTAACTAATTTGCCTGCTTTCTTCGTAGATTTAATGAACTTAATCTTCTAAAAGCATTTAGATAGATTCGTGTTGGTATTCATAGAAGAAATTTTGATATATTCCAAGGATGAAAGAGATCATGAAATTCATTTTAGGACAGTGCTTGAGACACTAAGAAAACATTAGTTAAAAGCAAAGTTTTAAAAGTGTCATTTTTGGAAGAGGGAAGAAAATTTCCTTGGTTATGTAGTCTCGAAAATAGAGTTGTCTGTGGATCCAGCTAATATCAAAGCGGTTAATAATTGGAAGAGACCCAAGATAGTGACCGAGATAAAGAGTTTTCTTAGATTAGTTGGATATCATAGAAGATTCATCAAGGATTTCTCTCGTATAGCAGCACCAATGACTAAACTAATAAGGAATAACGTGATGTACGTTTGGACTAATAAATGTGAGGAGGCTTTCTAGAAGCTGAAACTTTTACTAACCAACATGCCCGTGTTAGTTGTTTTAGATGGAAATCAAAATTTGGTGGTGTATACAAATGTGTGTGGAACAGGTTTAGATGCTGTGTTAATGCAGAGAGGTAAAATGATTGCCTATGCTTCATGATAGTTCAGACCACACAAAGCTAGATATTCGACTCATGACTTAGAGTTGGCTCCATAATATTTGCTCCAAAGTTATGGAGACATTGTCTTTTAGAAGAACTAATTCGAGTTGTATACAGATCACAAATCTTTAAGGTACTCATTCTATCAGAAAAAATTGAATATGAGATAGTGAAGATTGTCGGAGTTTTTAGCTGCTTATTAATTTGGAATTTAGTACAAACGAGGAAAAGAAAATAAAGTTCAGATGTAGTTAGCGAAAAACACCATAATGCAGTGTTAACAATGATATTGGAGTGGAAAGATTTAGAAGCATTAACTTGCAGTGTGTGGCTAAGTTTGATTGCCAGTTCTAGTCAGAGTACCACAATATTATCTTGTTTGTAAGTTCGACCAGTATTGTCGACAAAATTGTGTCTAAGCAAAGAGATGATCCATTGCTAGTTGAAAGAATTAGAAGATTGGAAGATGGAACCGAGACCGATGATTTCAAAAACTTTTATCTTGATCACAACGGATGGTTAAGGAAGAAAGGACATTTATGTATTCCAAATGCAAGAGACCTAAGGAAAGAAGTTCTTAGGGAGAGTTATTGATCGAATTTTACTATTCATCCTGGAGGGACTAAGATTTATGGGATATGAAAAGGAGTTTCTTCTAGGAAGGTATGAAAAGAGATATAGGTAAACAGTGTTTGAATATCCAGCAAGTAAAAATCGAACATCAGAAGCCTAATGTACTACTTCAACTTTTGATATATAAGTATGGAAATAGGATTCTATATCTATGGATTTCATTGATTGGTTGCCAAGGTCAAATAGGGGAAATGAATTTATTTGGATCATGGTAGATTGACTGACTAAGAATGCACACTTTATTCCCGTTAAGTCGACAAGAATGACACCGATTTTGGCTAAATTATTTGTAAAGAATATATTTAGACCGTATGAGATTCCTAGTAGTATAGTCACTGAAGAGATTCTTTATTTACAAGCACATTCTGAAAGAGTCTACAAGAAGTTTTAGGTGCAAAACTTAAAATGAGTACCGCTTATCTTCCATAGACCGATGGGTAGGAAAGAGTTAACAAAGTCTTGAAGGATTTGTTAAGAGTTTATGTGCTAAATTTTGGAGGATCATGGGAAAACCACCAACTCTTAGTTGAATTCTCGTATAGCAATAGTTAACAGACTAGTATAGGGATACCACCTTTTGAAGCTTTGTATGAAAAACCATGCAAACTTCCCACATGTTGGTTGAAGACCGAAGATAAATTGGTTCTTGGTCCGGTTGTGGTTAGAGAAACCGTACAAAAGATCGAGTTAATTCGGGATAGAATGAAGGAGGCCGTGTCTAGGCAAAATAGTTATGCAGATAAAAGACGGAAAGACATGGAGTTCTCAATTGGAGATCATGTTTTTGTCAAAGTAGCACCGATAAAGGGTGTGGTAAGATTTTGGAAGTCAAGGAATTAATGCCTAGGTTTGTTGGATCATTTCCTATTACCGAAAGGATCGGGAAACTTGCTTACATAATAGAGTTATCGAGCAGTTTGGTAGGAGTCTACAATGTTTTCCATGTTTCTCATTTGAGGAAATGTTTTCAAGATCTAGATATGATTATAAGTCCACCTGCATTGGAAGACTTGGTTGTGGAACCGAACATGACAACTAGTAGATAACCAGTTCGTATTGTGGATAAGGATGAGAAAAAGCTAAGAAACGAGATAGTCAGATTAGTAAAAGTCCAATGAAGTATCAATGAGAGAGACAGTACTTAGGATATAGAGGATAGGATTATGGACACTTACTCTGAATTGTCTGATGGTATATTTTATATCTATGCTTATATGTTTAATATGTGAACCTTATCGTAATTTCGAGTGTGAAATTCTTTACGAAGCGGAGTCTGTAACAATCCTAATTTTAATTAGCATCGTCTAGGATATTTAGTTAGATAAACTAAATAAAACATTATGGAATGTTAAGGAGATTGAGATTTGATAACTAAAATGGGTCGGACCTTAGTTAATGAACTAATGGAATTAATTAGGACATTAATAAGAAGGAGAATATGCCAAGAAAAAATTAAAAATAAGTTATAATTCCTTATACATATCCCTACACTCCTTCTCGCTTATTCATTTCATTCACACAAACAAAACTAATAGAGCAAAGGCTGACCATCACCAAGGTGATTCAAGAGAAGAAAATTAGAAAAGCAAGCTTGAAGTTTAGGGGAATCAAATCAAATACAAATCTCAAACTTTTTAAACCATTCAAGGTGAATAATAGTAATGCATCTCAAGTTTAATTTTTATTTTACGTTTTAAGTGAAAAACCGAAACTTTTGATGTTATTATGCCATGTTTTAAATGATTAAATAAATATATGCGCTTTGATGACTTTGAATGTTTTGTTATGGAATTTAATGATAGTTTAAGTTGGAAAACCTATCATGTGATAGCCAAATTACTTGAAATTTTTATATGATTTTAGAAATATTATTTTAGAAGTGGGTTTTAAATTTCATAATTTTCTAAGCAAGTGAGAACTTATTATGAATTTTATAGGCAAAGAAAATGGATTATTTCAGGTTTTAATTATTAAAATTAAATAATTAAAGCTTTTGGCTTCGAAATTTTTATATGTTAAATAATATAATAAATCAGATTTATTATGATTATTGGGAATTTTTCCCATGTGTTCATGATTTATTATGAATTATTTGAGCTAGATTTGCTTTATTATTATAATAAAATATTAACATAAAACATATGGTTCGCAAATGATTTTGGAATTGCTAAACTTGCTCTAGTGCATATTTCTGAAAAAAAATTGATAAAGTTTTTTTTAACCAATAATAATTTGACAAACATTTGGAGTTTGTGAAAAGAAATTACTTTTATTAGCAATAAAACAATTTTCCTATTATTTATGGCTTTGGCTCGCTTAGGCAGATAATGTCGCACTTCGTCGTACCGCATCCATAATCTTCAACATTGATCAAGTATGATACATAGGATATCAAATATGGTTGATATGGAATGGATCGGCTTGTTTGAAGTGGGAACCACAACATCGAAGTCGACATCATGGACTTCGACGAGGGCGATGCCCTATGTTTCAAATATAGGCATTGACCTTGACACCATAATTTATATAAAAGGGTGCACGGTGCCACATGTGTATAACACCGCTGACCCTATTATTTTCGAAGTAACTTATAGTAGCGATAATAATGACTCCAAAAGCCATTGATGTTGTGTTGTATCACTTCCACTGCAATTGGTTGTTGCTAATAATCTTTCTAACATGTTTCGAAGATGGCTAGGTTGCCACCCATTATCACTTTGGCCCTAATGATGCCTCTATTTTCTTTAAGGAAACGATATTGAAACTCATCAATGTCATCTTGTAGCTTCTAAGATTTTATAATATGTAATATGAAGAAGTTACCTTCGACTATACAGCCTTGTATTTTATCAATCAAAGACTTTAACATATTTTCATATTAAAGAGGGGCGAGACCCTATTGGTGAGATTGATGCTGACCTTAATCATCTAATAATTTAATTAAATTTGGCTCCATAGCCTACAGTTTCGAAGTGAGATAACTTCCAACTGGTTTCAAGTTTCATCAATATAATTTTATAAAAGCATATGTTATATGGTATAAGTATTTTAGATAGATTAAAGGACTAAAATTTTCCCTGTATTAAATATGATTTCAAGGGTTAAATCATTCATAAAGAAAGTATGTTTTCAAGGAAATAAAAGTGCATATTTAGCCAAGTATTTTATTAAAGAAATGATTACTCTCATCACTTCTGGATAAATTGTGATAAGATAAATTTGACTTGAAGATTAGAGAGCCAGATGGGACTAGTGTAGGGTAGCATCCTATACTTCAGCTATTAGCCATTAGCTGATATAAGTCCAAAATTTCGATGCATAGGGCTTTGTCAAGGGTAAGACTAAAAGTAGGTTTACGTACAGAAAGGAATACATAAAGATAAGATAGGTTATATGTTGACCTGCAAAACTTTTAGGTTCATAGTAAGCCCAGTAAAACTATAAGATTGATAGATAGTCAGGTAAACACTAGGATAAGTGTATTTGGACAGACCATCCAATTTTCTTCCAGCAGTAAATTAGGAAATATGGTATATCTGGTAGGCCCGAGTCAGCCATGCAGGTTGGTAGTTAACCTATGAAAAGTAAACATCAGGAATGATAGCCTACTATTTGATTGACAGTCATGATTACCCATGTAGCATGAATGCACATGATCATATATATTATATATTTTAACCGTTATGGTTGCAGGATTCCATTTTGCAAAAGGTATATTTTAAAAGATATATTAGTAAGGGGAAAAATCTTCTGCTCAGTGGTGTGGTCTCATTGAATATCTATAAACTGAGATGACATATTTATTCACACCATCATTTTTGTCTAACTCGAAGTTTATGTTTTCTCTTAAACTCTCGGGTGCTCAAAATTTGATCTGTATAGGTTAAAAGTAAGGGTTTACACGTTAAGTAGGTTTTGGCGAATAAAGCTTCTGGAGACGTGCAGGACGCAAAGCTAGCTATTTATGTGTCTATCTTTATATATTCTTAATCCACTATGTTGATGTTATTTTGTTGAAGTGTATGTAAGGACAAATGATATAACGGTCTATTAGTAACTCTGATCAACCAAGAGGGCATCTTTATATGTCGCTCTTGGAGTATTTTTTAATAACCATATTTTATCTGAACCTGGACAATGTTTTGGATTACATAACGAATATGAAATATTATCTTTGTAATGAAATGTGAAAGTTTGCTCAGAAATTGTGTTTAAAATTATTTCATATTCTTATGTTTGTGATGTTATAAATACCATTAACATGACCGTATTTTGTTCCCAAAAATTAATACTATAAATGATCATAGTTTCTGTAGAGGTTAGTTTCAGGCCTCAAAACGGGGGATGTTACAATTTTCTAGCCTACCAAAATGTAACTTTTGATCAAAATTTGTTGAAGATTCTCTTAAGAATGTTGGGTTGTTACATTCACCTTTTCAATCCCTCTATCAGTGCACTTGATCCAACAATTGTAGCACAACCATATTGTGCTTATGAAAATAATTAACCAACACGACATGCTATATTTTGTAAAGTACAATGTAGATGGGTGTAAGAAAAAGAGGCTTAGACAAAGTAGAATGTTACTCTAATTAAGGAATGTTCTATGAACAAAAAACCTCTCGATATCCTAGCCTTTGCTTAGCTCATCGGAATGGTCTATTTATAGGGTATGCCCTTGAGGAAAACTTAGAAGTTTTTGGAGTCGTAGATTAATCCAAATAAGCGTATTTGAATATTATAAAGTTTAAAATAGCGACATAGACAATACATGGAACATTTTTGATTCGAGGAAATCATGTTGCATTTTTAGTTTAAAGGTCAAACTTCTTGTGAATATGCATCAAACATTATAATTATCTCGGCCCAAATAAAATGAAGATGGCTTAGCAAGAGACGGGGCAATAGATGAGGTTTAAGAGGCGATGAGATGGCTGCAACTTGGTGTAGCAATGGAAATTGGTTGGAGTGATTGGGGCTCATTTCGTCAAATGAATTTTTTCAATGTGGTGTCCAAGAAGGCAATGAAGGAGATATAAGTTAGAGGTGCAGCAGCAAAGAATGGTGGAGCCAGCAAAGAATGGTGGAGCCATGGCATTGATGATAGTGGAGGTGAAGATAGTGGTTGTTGGTGGCGATCGGTTTTTTATGAACAATTAACTTTTGAAAATGCTATATATAATTAACATTGTTTGTAAGTAAAAATCGATATAACATTACTTGTATGATGCTAATTTTATTTAAATTTTTTTATAAATTGTAAAAATTAATGATAGTGCTATTTTGATATAGCAATTTTTGATCTATAAAAAATAAACATAACATTATATATGTTGATTTTATGTTAGTTTATTTAGCATTTTTTACTATGAAATATGAATATAGCATTATATGTGCATGAGACTAGTTTATCATAGCGTTTTTTTAAATTGTAAAATGAATGATAGTGCTAGTTTGATTTAACATGTTCCGAACTACTAAAATTGAATATAGCACTATGTGTTTTTTTACTAATTAATTTAGCTTTTTTTAACCATAAAAAGTTGAATATAGCATTATGCTGATTTAATGAAAATTTAATTCGCATTTTTAGTTTGCTGTTGGTTTTTTTACTTCAAATCTACAGCGATGCGTCGAGTCTAGTGATGTAGCATGTTATGGTTGTGCGACATCTAGCGATGGTTGTGATTTTGGGTTTGAGGTTGAGCATCTCGATGTGGTAGGCGAAGATGGGGTCGACGGAGTTTTCAGGGACAAGGTGGATAAGATGTGGGTGGCTAAGTTGTGTAGCCCTGAAATGGTATAGTAGGGGAACGCTATAGCATTGAGGTCGTATGGTGTTTGTATGAAGCGACAACGATGATTTAGGAGCGAATTTAGAATTATAGATGAAAATTTTCCTTCTCCCTAAATTTTGAAACTTATTTCGTATGTCTAACTTTGTTATGTTTGTCATTTTCACTAATTTCCTACATTATAAATTAATTTGAAATTGTTTTAAATTAAAATAAATAATTACACTGTTTTATAAAGGGATATAAAAAGTAAAATTTTAAATTGTTATAAATTTATATTTTTTATTTATAATTAATTAAATTGTTTTATTTATAAAAGAACGAGTACATATGCATGTCCATGTGGTCCTACATTTATTCACAACGAGCATGCATTTTTAGTTGTTCCTATGCAAGTAGATTTGATAGAAGAAAACCCATATTTGAACTCCGTCTAAGCAGAAGCTGCTATTTTTTCTTCAGACTGCAATAACTTCTTCATACTAACTCGAAATCAGGTAAGACTTCGACTGATGAACTCCCATTTAAATTACAGACGATAAGGAACACTCGGATACTTCATCTTGAGAACGTATATCATACTTCTCCGTGGTGATTAACATTTGTGCTTGGAAAATAACAAGATACATCCCTGTATTTGAACTCCACCTAGGCAGAAGCCGCTATTTTTTTGGTTCATACTGCAATAACTTCTTCATAATAACTCATAATCGGATGAAACATTAATTGATAAAGTCTTACCTAAATTACGGACAATACGATACACTCGGATACTTCTACTTGTGAACGCATACTATCTTTCTCCATGGTGACTAACAATTGTACATAGAAAATAACCGACTATATCCCTACTTCAACTACTCACTGTTGTTCTCCATGGTGACTAATAGTTGTACTTAGAAAATAATGGACTACATTCTCATATTTGAACTTCGTCTAGGCGAAAGCCGCTATTTATTTTCTTTATACTACAATAAATTCTTCATACTAATTCGAAATCTGACGAGATTTCGACCGATTGACTCTTTCCTAAATTACTTACAATATGGAATGCTCGGATACTTCAACTTTTGAATGAACACTGTAGTTCTCCATGGTCACTAAAAGTTGTACTTAGAAAATAACAGCCTATACCCCACTTCAACGCTCACTGTAGTTCTCCACGGTGACTAATAGCTGTACATAGAAAATAACAAGCTACATCCTCATATTTGAACTCCGCCTAGGCAGAAGGTGCTATTTTTTCTTCAGACTGCAATAACTTCTTCATACTAACTTGGAATTAGGCAAAACTTCGACCGATCAACTCCCGCCTAAATTACGGACAATAAGGTACACTCAAATTCTTCATCTTATGAATGCACACTGTAATTCTCCATGGGGACTAACGTTTTACTTAGAAAATAACATGCAATCACATCCCCATATTTGAACTCTGCCTAGTGCAGAAGCCACTATTTCTTTTGTTTAGACTGTATTAACATCTTCATGCTAACTCGAAATTTGGCGAAACTTCGACCGATTAACTCCCACATAGGTTACAGTCAATATGAAAAAATCAGATACTTCATCTTGTGAATGAACACTGTAGTTCTCCATGGGGACCGACTGTTGTACATAGAAAATAACAGGATACCACATCCCCGTATTTATACTCCACCTAGTGCAAAAGGTGCTATTTTTTATGTTCAGACTCTAATAACTTCTTCATCCTAACTAAGAATTAGGAAATATCAATGAAATCCACCATAATTACGGAGAATATGGTACCCTCGGATACCTTGCGAACGCACACTATAGTTCTCCATGGTGATTAGCTGTTGTAATTATAAAATAACAGGCTATATCCCCACATCGACACACACTGTAGTTCTCCATAGGGAATGACAGTTGTACTTGGAAATTTATAGACAACCACATCCCCATATTTGAACTCCACATAAAGTAGAAGCCGCTTTCTTTAGACTTCAACAACTTCTTCATATTAACTTGGAATCAGGAAAAATTTCGACTGATGAACTCCCACCTAAATTACGGACAATATGGTACACTCGGATACTTCATCTTGTGAACACACATTTTAATTCTCCATGGGGACTGATGGTTTACATAGAAAATAACATGCAACCACATCCTTATATTTGAACTCCGCCTAGTGCAGAAGCCGCTATTGTTTTAGTTCGGACTGCAATAACTTCTTCTTACTAATTCGGAATCCGGCTAGACTTCGACCGATGAACTCCCACCTAAATTACGGACAATATGGTACACTCGGGTACTTCATCTTATGAACGCACACTAGTGTTCTCCATGGTGATTAAAAGTGGTACTTAGAAAATAGCTGGCTACATCTCTGTATTTGAACTCCGCCTTGGCAGAAACCGCTATTTTTTTGTTTGTACTGCAATGTTCGCACCAACTCGGAATCGGACGAAACTTCGACCGATGAACTTCCACCTAAATTACGGACAATATGGTACACTCAGATACTTCATCTTGTGAACGCAAACTATAGTTCTCCATGGTGATTAATAGTTGTATTTAAAATAATAGGCCATATCTCTACTTCAACACTCACCGTAGTTCTCTATGATGACTAATAGTTGTACTTAGAAAATAACTGACTACATCCTGATATTTGAACTTCGCTTCGGCAGAAGCCACTATTTTTTTCTTTGGACTGCAATAACTTCTTCATATTAACTCAAAATTAGGCAAACTTCGACCTAATAAAACCTACCTAAATTACGAACAATGTGGTATATTTGGATACATCATCTTGTGCACGCACACAATAGTTCTTCATGGGGACTGACAATTTATTTAGAAAATAACATGCTGCCACATCCCCGTATTTGAACTCCGCCTTGTGCAGAAAATGCTATTTCTTTTGTTCAGAATGCAATAACTTCCTCATACTAACTCGAAATCTAACGAGACTTTGACCGATTGACTTCCACCTAAATTATGGACAATATGGAACAATCAGATACTTAATCTTGTGAATGCACACTATGGTTCTCCATGGTAACTAACAGTTGTACATAGAAAATGTTAGGCTATATCCCAACTTCAACGCTTACTATAGTTCTCTATGGCGACTAACAGTTGTATATAGAAAATAACAGGCTACATCCTCATATTTGAACTCCGGCTAGATAGAGGATGCTATTTTTTTCTTTAGACTGCAATAATTTATTTATACTAACTCGAAATCGGGTAAAACTTCGACCGATGAACTTTCACCTAAATTACAAATAATATGGTACACGCGGATACTTCATCTTCTAAATGCATACTGTAGTTCTCCATGAGGACGGACAGTTTACTTAGAATATAACATGCTACCACATTCTTGTAGTTGAACTCCGCTTGGTTAGAAGCCATTGTTTTTTTTGTTTAGTCTGCAATAACTTTTTCATACTAACTCGGAATTAGGCGATACTTCGACCAATAAACTCCCACCCAAATTAGGGACAATATGATATGCTCAGATACTTCACCTTGTGAACGCACACTGTAGATCTCCATGGGGATGGATAGTTTACTTAGAAAATAACATGCAACCACATGCTCATATTTGAACTCCTCCTAGTGCAGCAGCCGCTATTTTTTTCGTTCAGATTGTAATAACTTCTTCATCCTAACTCGAAATCAGGCAAAACTTTGATCGATGAACACCCACCTAAATTAGGGACAGTATGGTACACTCGGCTACTTCTTCTTCTTATTGCATATTGCAGTTCTTGATGGTGACTTACAATTGTACTTTGAGAATAACATGCTATATCTCTACTTCAGCGCTCATTGTAGTTCTCCATGGCAACTACTAGATGTATTTAGAAAATAACATGCTACATCCTCATATTTGAACTCGGCCTATGCAGAAGCCACTATTTTTTTCTTTAGACAGCAATAACTTCTTCAGAATAACTCGAAATAAAGTAAAAATTCGGCTGATGAACTGCCACCTAAATTACGGACAATGTTGTACACTCGGATACTTTACCTTGTGAACGCTCACTATGGTTCTCCATGGGGATTAACAATTTACTTAGAAAATAACACGCAACCTTATCCCCATATTTGAACTTCGCCTATGCAGAAGCCACTATTTTTTTTCTAACTGCAATAGCTACTTCATACTAATTTGGAATCCAACGAGACTTCGATCGATTTACTCCAACCTAAATTATGGACAATATGGAACACTCGGACACGTCATCCTGTGAACGCATGCTGTTGCCCTCCATGGTGACTGACAGTTGTACTTGGAAAATAATAGGCTACAATATCAACATATTTGAGCTCTACCTAGTGAAGAAGCCGATATTTTTTTGTTCAAACTGTAATAATTTCTTTGTACAAACTCGGCATCAGGAAAAACTTCGACCGATGAACTTCCACAAAAATTACGGACAATATGGTGCACATGGATACTTCATCTTGTGAACGCACATTATAGTTCTCCATGGGGGCTTCCGGTTTACTTAGAAAGTAACATGCCACCACATCACCAAATTTTAACTCCGCCTAGTGCAGAAGTCGCTATTTTTTTAATTCAGACTGCAATAACTTCTTCATACTAATTCAGAATCCAGTAAGACTTCGGCCGATTAACTCCAACCTAATTTACGGACAATATGGAACACTTAGATACTTCATCTTGTTAACTCACATTGTAGTTCTCCATGGAGACTGACAATTATTCTTAGAAAATAACAGCCTTCCACATCCCCATATTTGAACTCCACTTAGTGCAGAAGCCGCTATTTTTTGTTCAGATTGCAATAACTTCTTCATACTAACTCGGAACTAGGCGACACTTCGACCGATCAACTCCCACCAAAATTACAGACAATGTGGTACACTCGGATACTTCATCTTGTGAACGCACACCATAGTTCTCTATGTTGACTAACAGTTTTACTTAGAAAATAACAGGCTATATCTCCACTTCAAGGCTCACTGTAGTTCTCTTTGGTGACTGATAGTTGTACTTAGAAAATAACAAGCTACAATCTCATATTTGAACCCCGCCTTGGCAGATGCCGCTATGTTTTTCTTCAGACTTCAATAACTTCTTTATACTAACTACAAATCAGGCAAAACTTCGACCGATGAACTCCTAGCTAAATTACAGACAATATGGTACACTTGGACACTTCATCTTGTGAATGTACACTGTAGTTTTCCATGGGGACAGGCAGTTTACTTAGAAAATAACATGCTATCACATTTTGGGATTTGAAATTCGCCTAGTGAAGAAGCCGTAATTTTTTTTATTCAGATTGTAATAACTTCTTCATACTAATTCGAAATCCGGGGAGACTTCAACCTATTAACTCCAACCGAAATTACAAACAATATGAACACTTAGATACTTTACCTTGTGAATGCACACTGTAATTCTCCATGGGAAATGATAGTTGTACTTGGAAAATAACAGGCTAACACATCCTCATATTTGAACTCAAACTAGTGCAGAAGCCGCTATTTTTTTCAGACTGTAATAACTTTTTTATACATACTTGGAATCAGGAAAAACTTCAACCGATGAACTCCTGCCTAAATTACGGACAATATGGTACACTCAGATACTTTATCTTGTGAACGCGTACTGTAATTCTCCATGGTGACCGACAGTTTACTTAGAAAATAACATGCAATTACATCCTCATATTTGAATTTCGGCTAGTGCAAAAGCCACTATTTTTTTTGTTAAGACTGCAATAACCTATTCAAACTAATTCAAAATCCGGCTAGACTTCGGCCGATGTACTCTCACCTAAATTACGGGCAATATGGTAACCTCGGATACTTCATCTTGTGAAAGCACACTATAGTTCTCCATGGTGATTAATAGTTGTACTTAGTAAATAATAGGCTGCATGCCCTTATTTGAACTCCGTCTAAACAGAAACCACTATTTTTTTGTTTATACTGTAATAACTTTGTACTAACTCGGAATCGGACGCAACTTTGATAGATGATTTCCCACCTAAATTACGGACAATATGGTGCACTCGGATACTTAATCTTGTGAAAGCACAGTGTAGTTCTTCACGGTGACTAACAATTGTACTTAGAAAAGAATATGCAATATATATATTTCAACACTCACAGTAGTTATCCACGGTGACTAATAACTGTACTTAGAAAAGTAACATGCTACATCCTCGTATTTTAACTTCGTCTAGGCAGAAGCCACTATTTTTTTCTTCAGACTGCATTATCTTCTTCATATTAAATCGGAATCAGGAAAAACTTCGACCGATTAACTCCCACCTAATTTACGGACAATGTGGTACACTCGGATACTTCATCTTATGCATGCACATTGTAGTTCTTTATGGGGAGTGACAGTTTACTTAGAAAATAATATGCTACCACATCTCCATATTTGAACTCCACCTAGTGTAGAAACCATTATTTCTTTTGTGAAGACTGCGATAACTTCTTCATACTAACTCGGAGTCTGGCGAGACTACGACCAATTGACTTCCACCTAAATTATGGACAATATGGAACAATCAAATACTTCATTTTGTGAACGCACATTGTGATTCTCCATGGTGACTAACAGTTGTATTTATAAAATAACAGGCTACCACATCCCCATATTTGAACTCCACCTAGTGCAGAAGCCGCTATTTTTTTCCTTTAGACTGCAATAACTTCTTCATACAAACTCAGAATCAGGAAAAACTTCGACCGATGAACTCCCACCTAAATTACGGAAAATATGGTACACTCAGATACTTCATCTTATGAATGCGCACTGTAATTTTCCATGGGGACCAACAGTTTACTTAGAAAATAACATGCAACTACATCCCCATAATTGAACTCCGCATAGTGTAGAAGCCGCTATTTTTTTGTTAAGACTGCAATAACTTCTTCATTCTAATTCGAAATCTGGCTGGACTTCGACCGATGAAATGCTACCTAAATTACGGACAATATGGTACACTCGAATACTTTATCTTTTGAACGCACAGTTTAGTTCTCCATGGTGATTAATAGTTGTACTTAGAAAATAATAGGCTACATCCCCGTATTTGGACTCCATCTACGCAGAAGTTGCTAATATTTTTGTTCATACTGCAATAACTTCTTCATACTACCTCAGAATCGAATGAAGCTCTGACCGATGAACTTCCACGAAAATTACGCGCAATATGGTACACTCAGATACTTCATCCTTGTAAAGGCCCGCAAATCCGTACCCCTTTGAACTAACAAAATTCCACCACAGTTCTATCCAAAGTGGCACAAATGTACGAGTCATCGGGTAAAAGAAGAAAGAGGTAGAAGAAGAAGAAAAGAAACAACATCAGAATCTCACATCGCAGCGGAATAAAATATAATATATAGAATACAGTTTTAAATACAAAAAATCTGTACTGTTATACATATATATACATACCATCATCAGAGTACAAAAACGATCCATACAGAGACAACTTAATACATATCCATACACAGTGGAAATAATAGTCAAATACGGAAGTACGCTCTGTCATCCAGCTCGTCTCCTGAGCTCCTTAGCATTTAACTTGATCCTGTTTAACTCGGTCTGACCCGAGCATCATATAAAACAACACCCGAGTCAGTCTGGAAAACCAGCGTAAGAGATCACGCTCAATTGGACTATTATATTTTCAAAAATCCTTTGAAAAACAAAAGCATCTCATAAGACCACGCCACAAATAAACATGTCGGGTTTTTACCATACGATAACCAAAACATTTTTATTAAATTCGTCTGATATTATAATAATGTCTATAAAAAGTAAAATAGAATCTAGCTTAAATGCTTGCATCTCACGTTTCAGCAATAGTTGGGCACAATAAAAACCGTACATGTGCTTATTGGAGATTGGATTTCATACAATGGCAGGGCTACCGGGGTACCGCCCATCACAGTACCTGGAATATATATCAGAGTACCGAGGAGCCACCCTAACTCCCCTGCAACACAAGACCGGAACCATCCCTTACTGGACAGTCTCAAGCCAGATCACCTCGTGGTTGGCGCGACCAACCACCCACTAAGCCGAAATAAAAAGGGACATCTAGACAGGGGAAACATCACTCTCCAGTGGGGGCTACCTACGAAGCCTTGCTGCACCTCCCCTGTTTTAGCCATTCCCGGTCGATGAGGCTTGAGGCTAAACGTTACCTTTTCAAGAACGAGTCCCACTTAGAATGCTCATCATCCACCTGACGATGTTCTGAAAGCATTCAATCCATACAAGTTGCCCTGGGTCTGGACAAACCGAATCACCGTCTTCAACTCTTCACGGTCTTCATTCGTAATCGTTCAAACTGGATCGAAGTGGTTTTCAGATAATTAAATCTGATCCCGGACCCTTCGAAACGATCAGCGCATTGTCCAATATTGATAGTCTTTGATTTAACTATCAATTAATCATTCACAAGCAACCATCAAATAATTTCCTCAAATTATTTATTTCAAATATCATTCAGATATTATATCTATTCAACCCATTTAAATAAATTTTCAAAGCCCTTTTATTTCCATGAAATCATTTAAATGATTTCTTATACCTTCTCACATTTTGATTTTCCCTTTGAAAATATTCTTTATTTTTCCATTCCTTCCTCAAAAATCAATTTACACTTTCCTTATAAATTCTCAAACTCACTTTCTCCACTTAATAAGATTTCTCCTAAATCTTATCTCATTTAAATAAACTTGCTTACCATCACAAGAGGATTTTAATTGGATTTTAAAAACTATTCGAAATCATCTATATTTATAAAATAAGAAGTATGGTTTTATACAAATTATGGTTCGAAAGTAATATTAAAGTTCATGTCCAGTTAATGATAAAATTCAAAACTGGTGTTAGAAAATTGGAGTTTATTAATAAATGTTTTCCAAGTCTTCAAATTAACTAATTCGAAAAAAATTTACAATCAAATAATAGTTTATAAAAAAAAATTATACAGCATAGTAATTTAAAAATATTCCCTTTTAAAATAAATTTATAATTTTGGAAAAGCCAATATCCATCTATAAATGCCTCTTGTCCAAATTCACACTTCTTACTTTCGGAAATATTCTACAATTTCCGTTTCAAACAAATTTATAACTCAATATAAGATTTCTCCTTGACTTATCTCTTCCCATATTTACTGGTTTCTTCCTTTCCATTTATAAACCCCGTTTATAAATTTGATAAACTCTCCTGAGTTTCCATTTATTTATAAAATAATTTTATTCAAAAATTTCATCTTTTATAATTTTATTCCTCAATAGAATTTCATATCATTCCTTAGTAATTCATTCCTTAATAAAATTCCTCTTTATTCCATAATCGAATTCCCTTTTTTTCTCTTAATAAATTTTCATCTTTATTTCCTTAATTAGAATTTCACTTTTATACCTTAGTTATTAATATATAAGTTAAATTTTCCAAAACTTAACTTTAACCAATTAAGTATCAATAAACTTTTATCTTCCCTATATTCTTTTTTTCTAAATAGAAGTAAATCCAAATCCTTAATAATTATTTCTATTCAAGTTCCATTTCACTTCCTTTAATAAAATTATTGATGGAATTTAAGAACTCCAGATTTCACTTACATGTTATTAAAAGGTTAATAATTCAATTTATATAAATCCATATCAATTCATCACCCTGTAACCAAATCAGCTTATATATATATGATAAGTAAATATTTGAGGAATCCTGTTGGATCCCTCCAACCTGTTTTCCCTGCATCCACAAATATTAGCACAAAATAAAATATCAATTCCACTTCCGGTGGAGATTACAGTATATGGGTTTATAATATCATTCAGTGAATAAACTATTTTAAATCATCCAAACACATCCAATGATTTAAATTTAACATTTAAATTTTTAACCATGGTATCCAAATGAGTGAGAAAGTCTCACCTTTGCTTTTAAGTTGCAATCCTTCCCAATCTTAACTCGTTTCCATACTTTTGACCTTGAATAACAATTGTATGAATTTTATTAATATGTGGACAAATTGAATAATTATTTGTCGTTTAATAAATTTATTCTTTAACTATAATAATTTAGTTTTTAACTAATGATTTATTTTAACAATTAATTATATTTAAACTAATTCTCCTTTTTTTTTAAATCTTTTAGTAACTAAAATAATTTAAATAAGTTAACTAAACGAATTATTCACCAATTTCATATCCTTTTAAAATGAACTGGTAATATTTAAAATGTTGAGATGTATATTTATTTTATTTCTATTTTTATATTTTTCTCTTTGAAACTACTTATCCCAAATTGACATATATTGATTTTATTTTGAAACTACATATATATACTCATAAAAATAAGTAAATAGATTTTAAAAATCAAATTTTTATATAGACTTCAAATAGTTTAAATTCATATTTACTCCTAAAAATCCTATATATATACACATATTTTTAAATTAAACTAGAATAAATTTTTAAGATCTAAAACTATTTAACAGTAAAAATATTCTTTTTTTTTCAGAATCAAAACCCTAACTTACTGTAAATTTTAAATCTAAACCTCAAATTTAAAACTTAAATTAACTAACTAAATATATAACAATATATAATTATACCACACTGAACCACGCGCAAAACCCTCTTAAGCTTCGCCTCCGAGATGCCGTTCGAAACCACTTCGTCGCGAGCTTCCAGAGTCGCACACGTCTCCACCATGCCCCACGCAAAGTCGCGCCTCCAATCATATGCCTCGGCCACTCGTGCGACCTTCCTTCAGCAACATTGTAACAACCCGCATATTTATCGATTTTATATTTAAATATTTTATTTAAATATTTTATCGTTTGTCGGATTTTGGTCCGAAAAGCTACTTTTTGCATACGGTCGAATTTGGACTCGGGACTACTCCCATTGAGTTTAAAATGCCGTTTGCGACCTTTTTGAGTATAAGCTTCGATATGTTTGGAGAAAGTTGATTTTTGCTACTTTTCACTTTGGGTTTGGTTTGGGCTCAGCCCTATGTTAACTTATGCTCAAATCTGAGCCACTCTTCCCCACTCACCCTCATTCTCTTCTCATTTCAGTTTTTAGTGTATTAATGGTGGGAGAGATTGGAAATTGAAAACTCCAAAACCCTAGTTCCTCTTGCAAATCAAATTCCTAGCTCCAAACTCAAGAAGAACCCATTGGTAAGCTTCTCTTCTTCTTCTCCAACTTATTCTCTTACCAATTTGAGAAAATTCCTAAACCTAATTTAGGAAATGTTTCTCTTTTAGCTTAGATTCAAGCTTCTAGTGTTGAGATTGAAGAGAGGTTGATTCTCCATTTGCTTTCAAGCTTCTTCATTGATTTGGGTTCAAAGGTGAGATTTTTATCTCACATCTATGCTTATATTTATCTTCGATTGTTAGGTATGAATTCCTAACACTTATTCGTGTGCATTTGCTTTTGGTTTGGATTGAATTGGTGTATATTCCAATTTTTAGTGTTTTGAGTTCAATTCGTTAAAAATCCTAACTTCTATGTTTGAACATGTTTTTGGTGATGCATCGAGGAGCATATAGGGCCGGGTAGTCGATTGACATAAACCCTTAGCGCCGTTACTCGTGCGAATGCAATTTTGGTCAAGATTGAACCTCATTTGTAATAGGCATGGATGAAGCTGGAAACAGGCTCGGCCGACTGACCCCTCTGGTCCTGTCGACCGACCTGCTTCCAAGTGCTTAAGCACTTTCTGTTTTAAGGTTCGGTCGACCGAGTACAGGGTTTGGTCGATCGACCTGCTGTCCCGAGAGGTTTCCAGCCTTTGGTTCGATCGACCGACTCAGGGAGTCCGGTCGACCGACCTGATGATTTTTGCCTACTTCACCTTGTTGCTTGAAATTCCAACTTAAATCGATTCGTGTGGTTTCCTATTTATTGTTATCAATTAATATGACTTTGATGACTCTTTTTTTTAGGGATTTTTGAATATCCATTTTGATGGATTCTTTATCGGTTTCGTTGGATTTTTATTCACATCTCCGTATGTGAATTTTAGTGATTGATTGTTCCTACAATCTTCTTTGTGTTTTGTCACTTTAAAAATATAAAGGTTTTCTATACTAGTAGTAAATATCAAAACTCTCTCCTCAAATGATTTCAATACTATTTTAATACCAAATGCGTTTATAAAACCGTTTTCCAATCTATGAGTATATATAAACCTTTACCTCACTCGTATGAGAAATCTAATTAAATGACTTAGTAAAACGAGTGGTATGAAACGCTTGCGTTTACTTCGTCGGTTAATTCTTGGACTTGTTCGATTGAATCTCTTGTGACAATTTTCTAGTGGAGATCTACAATTTGTTCGTAAATATTTAAGTTAAGCTAGTGGTTATGGGACATGAAGCTAAGCTCATATATTTACTAGCTTATTGTAATTGACACTTCTCGTTGATCATGACGATCATCTTTGTGATTTAGACTAGCAATGTGCAATGTCTCTTTGTCTGCAAGGGAGACTAAACCCCGTTTTGTGGAGTTTCGACTCAAATTGATGGGGTAGCAACCCACGGTCTTCGGACCATTCGTGTGTCAGGTCTTCGGACCATTCGTGTGTCAAATTAATGGCTAGCTACCATGAGATAGCTTCTCGTTCGTGTGTTACAGCTGTTGGTGAGTTTTTATGCTCCTGTTCGTGTGATAGGCCTCCCCCCTATTTTGTGTGATTTCTGGTTTTCGTGTGTCGAATTCTGGAATTTTCTTCTTCACCTATTTTTGTGATTTCTATTGATATGATTTATCAATATTTGTGCATAGGTGAATTTGTGTGTCATTGACTTTTGTGATTTCTGGATTTCTTGAGATGATTTCTAGAATTTGTGCTTCACCAATTTTCGTGACTTCTATTGATAAGCCTTATCAATTTTTGTGCATAGGTGAATTTGTGTGTCACTAACTTTTGTGATTTCTGGATTTCTTGTGTAGTCTTCTGGAATTTGTGTTTCATTGACTTTTATGATTGACGTTGATATTATCGTCAATAATTATGGTTTGATGAACGAAATAAGGAGTATGACGTTTCTTTGATTCTTGTGTAGATTTGGTGACATTGATAAATCTCTTGATGATTATCAACTAAGTATATATATATATCACAGCTTGGCATTGTGATTATTATGTGTTTAGTCGTATCTCTTATTCTATATCGTTTCATCTGATATTTATAGTTAGACTGTTCCGTTTATTATTTTCTTATTAAATAATACTCGGGTCAGACCGAGATGTTACAGGTGCTTCTGCTTGACTTCTCATCCAGGATCATTACTCTGACTTTTGGCTAACTACTTAGATTAGTAGTTTATTTTGTAGTATACATTTGAGATATAGACTCCATAATGTATACTTATTCTTTTGTGTAGTTCGTGAAACTATTCTTTTGTGATATTGTGGATCTTTTTAGACCACTACTCTGATGTACACTTTTATGTGTAATATTCATATCTTATTCCGCCTTTGTGATATGAATTGTCTGTGACTGATTTATGTTATGTTTATTTCTATATTTGTTTCCGAAGGATTTATATAGCCACCGTGTAGTAGATTTGAGTTTGTGTCGGTATGTCGGATTTCCTCTTGAAATAGAATGCATGTTATATTATCTGACATATCGGTGCTCGCGTAAAGAAATTACACGGATGGTCGCTCCTCAACAGCCTTATTCTCCGTGCTAGTTGATAGCATTACACCGTAGTGTTCTTGGCTAGCGTGGGTATAGAGGTGGGGCGTCACCGCTTGGTATCATAGCCAAACTTCGGAAGAATATGGAATATTATAACAAGGATCATTGTCCTAAGTCTTTCTTAGGAGTCGTGCTTTAGGATTTTATTCGGGTCTACGTACCGTTCTATCCTATTTTCTTTTATGATTCCTTGTTTTGTCTATCAAGATTGCTTGATATTCAATTTGGTGAATAACCTTTTTCTTCTTCTTCATTCTTTCTAAAGGAAGAGAAATGTCTAGACCAGGCCGCCCCAGAGCCGTGCCATCTAGCACTCCACCCCAAGATGGAGTTTTTATGACTGCTCAACAGCTTCTTGATTTAGTGACGAATGCTCAAGCAGCTGGAGCTAACCTGGAACCTACTCACCCAAAGTCGGGATTTGCACGCTTGTGTAGCGATTACACTAATTTGGGTGGGGAGCCATTCAGAGGTTTCGAAACTGTTATTGAAGTACATGCTTGGCTAAGGTCATGCGATCGAATCTTTTCTCGCATGAATCTTATTGACCTTCACCGAGTTCAGGTGGCCTCAAGCATGCTTCGAGAAAGAGCATTGGACTGGTACGAGCTTCTTATTTCTGAAACTAATGAAGCAGATCTCACTTGGGAGAAATTCTGAGAACGCTTCGAGTTGAAATTTGTACCAGAACCTGAGAAAGTGACATTGGCTCGACGATTTATAGACCTTGTTCAAGGTGAGTCCTCCGTGACTGATTACGTCGCCTCCTTCGAGTCGCTTTCCAAATATGGGGTTGAATACATCAACACCCCTCTGAAGAAGAATCAGAGATTCGTCTATGGCTTAAGCAAAAGTCTCAAGAAGCCATTACTTCTAAAATTAGAAGTTTCTTTCGACCAACTCGTTGATATCGCTCTTCGTCTTGAAGAGGCGGATAAGGAGAATGATGTTGAAGTGGTGGGTTCCAAACCAAGCTTCAACAATAACAAGAAGAGGCCAAACAAATTCAAAGGCCCTTATCCCAATAAGAAAGGGAGGCAAGTAACTCCTGCTGAAAAGTCCTTTTCCTCTAATCAAGGGAAATGCTATAATTGTGGTTCGAAGGACCATTTTGCGAACAAGTGTTCAAAGCCTCGTACTTGTCGCTATTGTAAAAGCCCGAATCATTTTATGCATGCGTGTCCCAAACTCCAAACTAGGAAGGAGGGAAAGCTTAATGTTGCTCAAGCCCCTGGCAACACATCTCGTGGCGAAGGTATTTCTCATTCTATTCTGGATGGAATTATTTTATTTCGTGATCATCCTATTCGAGTTCTTTTTGATACGGGTGCGTCCCATTCTTTTATATCAAAAGAACTTGTTGATACTTTTTCCTTGGATGTTTTGTGTTTAATGACTTCTTTGAGAATTGCGAATCCGGTTGGTGGATCCGCAACAATTAGCTTATTGTGTAAAGATGTCGAGATTATTTTGTGTGATTTTTCTTTCCGAGCCGATTTGCATGTCATGCGTTATTTAGGCTTTGGAATGATTTTGGGAATGGATTGGCTTAACCGTTATGAAGGTCATATCCTATGACTTGAGCGGACTATTCATCTCCGACATCCTCAATCTGTTAATCAGGTTTCTGTTATTCTTAAAGATTCGGATTCTGCTTTGGTTGCATCTTTATATTCTTTAAACCCTCGTGATGACGATGATGATGATGAGGGTGATATTATTTCTCTTATTCACGTCATTTGTGAATTTTCCGACATATTCAAGCCCGTTTTAGGGTTACCACCTAAGCGAGCAATTGAGTTCAGAATTAATCTTATTCCTGGAGCTCAACCTATCACTCGTCCTCCTTATCGTATGTCAAATAAAGAAAACGAGGAGATGCGTAAACAATTATCCGAATTGGAGACGAAGAAATTTATTCGCTCTAGTTCCTCGCCTTGGGGAGCTTCGGCTATTTTTGTGAAGAAATCCGATGGTACACGTAGGCTTTGCGTTGACTACCGCAAGCTTAATGATCTTACTATCAAAAATAAATATCCTTTACCTCGGATTGATGATCTATTCGATCAGCTTAGTGGTGCTAAGGTCTTTTCACAATTAGACTTAGCTACTGGATTTCATCAGCTTCGTATTGCAGAGGGTAGTATTCCTTTGACTTCGTTCCGTACTCGGTATGGATCTTATGAATGGCTTGTTATGCCATTTGGTTTGACGAATGCTCCGGCGTATTTCGTTGACCTTATGAATCGGGTTTTCAAAGACTTCCTCGATCGATTTGTTCTCATCTTTATCGATGATATTCTTGTGTATTCTAAAACCGAGGAGGAGCATGAAAAACATCTTCGGATTGTGTTGGAAACTCTTAGGAGTAATCAATTAAGGGCAAAATTTTCTAAATGCCACTTTTGGCAATCTCGTGTGAAGTTTCTCGGTCATATTATTTCCGAATCCGGAATTTCCGTGGATCCTTCAAAGATTGAAGCGATTCAAGATTGGAAGAGACCGGAGAGTGTGACAGAGATTCGTAGTTTTCTCGGATTGGCGGGCTATTACCGTCGTTTTATCAAAGACTTTTCTAAGATTGCCGTGCCTCTCACTAGCTTGACCAAGAAAGGCATTAAATACATTTGGTCGGACAAATGTGAAACTTCTTTTCAGAAATTAAAAGAACTCCTTTCTGATGCTCCTATTCTTGTTATTCCCGAGGGGAATCAAGATTTCGTTGTTTATACCGATGCTAGTCGCGTTGGTTTGGGTGCCGTTCTTATGCAAAGAGAACGAGTTATTGCTTATGCTTCTAGGCAATTAAAGCCTGCTGAGACTAGATATGCCACTCATGATTTAGAGCTCGCGGCTATTGTTTGCGCCCTTCATATTTGGCGTCATTATCTTTTAGGAGAGAAATTTGTTCTTTATACTGATCATAAATCCTTGAAGTATTTATTCTCTCAAAAGGAACTTAATTTGCGTCAACAGCGTTGGCTCGAATTTCTTGCGCCTTATGATCTTGATATTCTTTATACACCCGGTAAGGGTAATCGTGTCGCCGATGCTCTTAGCCGTAAACAACAAGCTGTTGTTTCTATGATGATATCCGAATGGAACGATCTCGATATCTTATCCACTTGTGAGATTCGAGACCGCGTATCCGATTTATGCTCATCATTTGTTTTATGTAGCCTTGAGGCTCATCCTTCTCTTTTTAACCGCATTCTTGAAGCTCAAAGGCTAGATCCCGAAATGGCTCTTCTTGGCCAAAATATTAGGGATAAAATTGATATTGAAGGTTTGAAAGACTTTGATATCGATTCTCGTGGCGGCATTCGGAGATTTGGTAGACTTATCGTACCAAATATTAGTGATCTTCATAAAGATATTTTAGAAGATTCTCATCGTTCTAAATTTACCATTCATCACGGAAGTAGTAAAATGTACGCGGATATGAAGCGACCATATTATTGGGAGGGAATGAAATTCGATATTGCTAACTTTGTTAAGTGTTGCATGACTTGCCAACTCGTTAAGGCCGAACATCAAAGGCTCGGTGGGCTATTGCAACCTTTAGAAATTCCAATTTGGAAGTGGGACCAAATTTCCATGGATTTTATAGATGGCCTTCCCCGTTCTCGTTCGGGTCATGATAGCTTATGGGTGATTGTTGATAGACTTACTAAATCTGCCCATTTTATTCTCGTTCGGTCTAACCGAACCGTTCCTCTTTTGGCCAAACTCTTTATCAAAGAGATTGTTAAATTACATGGAGTTCCTACTTCTATAGTTAGTGATCATGATCCATTGTTTACTAGTGGATTTTGGAAGAGTCTTCAAAAAGCTTTGGGAACGAAACTTAATTTTAGCACCGCTTATCACCCCCAGTCCGATGGACAAACGGAGCGTGTGAATCAAACTCTTGAAGATCTTCTCCGTGCATGTGTTCTTGATTTTGGTGGAAGTTGGGAAGATCATATTTCTCTTGTCGAATTTTCCTATAATAGTAGCTTCCAATCTTGTATTGGTATGGCACCTTTTGAGGAACTCTATGGTAGGCCATGCCGATCTCCTTCTTGTTGGCTTGAGGCCGGTGAGAAGCTGGTTTTAGGTCCAGATTTATTCGGGATTCAACAGAGAAAATTGACCTTATTCGACATAGAATGAAAGAAGCCCAGAGTAGACAAAAATCCTATGCCGATAACTAAAGAAGGAAATTATAATTTTCTGTTGGAGATCTTGTTTTTATTCGTGTTTCACCAATGAAGGGTGTTGTACGTTTCAGTCAATCGGGAAAGTTAGCGCCTCGATATATTGGACCATTTCCTATTGCTGAACGTATTGGTTCCATGACTTATCGCCTTTTATTACCGGCTCAATTTTCTGCTATTCATGATGTGTTTCACGTTTCTCAATTACGGAAGTGCCTTCGAGATTCCGATTCTGCTCTTGAGCCCGATGTTGTGGAAGAGATTGAAGTTTCGCCTAATTTAACTTATGAGCAACAACCTATTTGTATCATTGCTTCGGAGGTCAAACGACTTCGAAATAAAGATGTTCCGCTTGTTAAAGTTCAATGGTCTTCAAATCCTAAGGATTGTTCTTGGGAATCTAGAGAGTTCATTGAGCGAACACATCCGGACCTACTTTCCCGTGCTCTTTAAGGTGAACTTCTTATTTCAAATTTCTTTTGTGTTGAATATGCTTTTATGGTTGTTACTTTATGTTCTCTTCTTAAAATATTGCGAGGACGCAATTTCTTTAAGGAGGGGAGTCTGTAACAACCCGCATATTTATCGATTTTATATTTAAATATTTTATTTAAATATTTTATCGTTAGTCGGATTTTGGTCCGAAAAGCTACTTTTTGCATACGGTCGAATTAGGACTCGGGACCACTCCCATTGAGTTTAAAATTCCGTTTGTGACCTTTTTGAGTATAAGCTTCGATATGTTTGGAGAAAGTTGATTTTTGCTACTTTTCACTTTGGGTTTGGTTTGGGCTCAGCCCTATGTTAACTTATGCTCAAATCTGAGCCACTCTTCCCCACTCACCCTCATTCTCTTCTCATTTCAGTTTTTAGTGTATTAATGGTGGGAGAGATTGGAAATTGAAAACTCCAAAACCCTAGTTCCTCTTGCAAATCAAATTCCTAGCTCCAAACTCAAGAAGAACCCATTGGTAAGCTTTTCTTCTTCTTCTCCAACTTATTCTCTTACCAATTTGAGAAAATTCCTAAACCTAATTTAGGAAATGTTTCTCTTTTAGCGTAGATTCAAGCTTCTAGTGTTGAGATTGAAGAGAGGTTGATTCTCCATTTGCTTTCAAGCTTCTTCATTGATTTGGGTTCAAAGGTGAGATTTTTATCTCACATCTATGCTTATATTTATCTTCGATTGTTAGGTATGAATTCCTAACACTTATTCGTGTGCATTTGCTTTTGGTTTGGATTAAATTGGTGTATATTCCAATTTTTAGTGTTTTGAGTTCAATTCGTTAAAAATCCTAACTTCTATGTTTGAACATGTTTTTGGTGATGCATCGAGGAGCATATAGGGCCGGGTAGTCGATTGACATAAACCCTTAGCGTCGTTGCTCGTGCGAATGCAATTTTGGTCAAGATTGAACCTCATTTGTAATAGGCATGGATGAAGCTGGAAACAGGCTCGGCCGACCGACCCCTCTGGTCCGGTCGACCGACCTGCTTCCAAGTGCATAAGCACTTTCTGTTTTAAGGTTCGGTCGACCGAGTACAGGGTTTGGTCGACCGACCTGCTGTCCCGAGAGGTTTCCAGCCTTTGGTTCGGTCGACCGACTCAGGGAGTCCGGTCGACCGACCTGATGAATTTTGCCTACTTCACCTTGTTGCTTGAAATTCCAACTTAAATCGATTCGTGTGGTTTCCTATTTATTGTTATCAATTAATATGACTTTGATGACTCTTTTTTTTAGGGATTTTTGAATATCCATTTTGATGGATTCTTTATCGGTTTCGTTGGATTTTTATTCACATCTCCGTATGTGAATTTTAGTGATTGATTATTCCTACAATCTTCTTTGTGTTTTGTCACTTTAAAAATATAAAGGTTTTCTATACTAGTAGTAAATATCAAAACTCTTTCCTCAAACGATTTCAATACTATTTTAATACCAAATGTGTTTATAAAACCGTTTTCCAATCTATTAGTATATGTAAACCTTTACCTCACTCGTATGAGAAATCTAATTAAACGACTTAGTAAAAAGAGTGGTATGAAACGCTTGCGTTTACTTCGTCGGTTAATTCTTGGACTTGTTCGATTGAATCTCTTGTGACAATTTTCTAGTGGAGATCTACAATTTGTTCGTAAATATTTAAGTTAAGATAGTGGTTATGGGACATGAAGCTAAGCTCATATATTTACTAGCTTATTGTAATTGACACTTCTCGTTGATCATGACGATCATCTTTGTGATTTAGACTAGCAATGTGCGATGTCTCTTTGTCTGCAAGGGAGACTAAACCCCGTTTTGTGGAGTTTCGACTCAAATTGGTGGGGTAGCAACCCACGGTCTTCGGACCATTCGTGTGTCAGGTCTTCGGACCATTCGTGTGTCAAATTAATGGCTAGCTACCATGAGATAGCTTCTCTTTCGTGTGTTACAGCTGTTGGTGAGTTTTTATGCTCCCGTTCGTGTGATAGGCCTCCCCCCTATTTTGTGTGATTTCTGGTTTTCGTGTGTCGAATTCTGGAATTTCCTTCTTCACCTATTTTTGTGATTTCTGTTGATATGATTTATCAATATTTGTGCATAGGTGAATTTGTGTGCCATTGACTTTTGTGATTTCTGGATTTCTTGAGATGATTTCTAGAATTTGTGCTTCACCAATTTTCGTGATTTCTATTGATAAGCCTTATCAATTTTTGTGCATAGGTGAATTTGTGTGTCATTGAATTTTGTGATTTCTGGATTTCTTGTGTAGTCTTCTCGAATTTGTGTGTCATTGACTTTTGTGATTGACGTTGATATTATCGTCAATAATTATGGTTTGATGAACGAAATAAGGAGTATGACGTTTCTTTGATTCTTGTGTAGATTTGGTGACATTGATAAATCTCTTGATGATTATCAACTAAGTATATATATATATATATATATATATATATATATATATATCACATCTTGGCATTGTGATTATTAGGTGTTTAGTCATATCTCTTATTCTATATCGTTTCATCTGATATTTATAGTTAGACTGATCCATTTATTATTTTCTTATTAAATAATACTCGGGTCAGACCGAGATGTTACAGGTGCTTCTGCTTGACTTCTCATCCAGGATCATTACTCTGACTTTTGGCTAACTACTTAGATTAGTAGTTTATTTTGTAGTATACATTTGAGATATAGACTCCATAATGTATACTTATTCTTTTGTGTAGTTCGTGAAACTATTCTTTTGTGATATTGTGGATCTTTTTAGACCACTACTCTTATGTACACTTTTATGTGTAATATTCATATCTTATTCAGCCTTTGTGATATGAATTGTCTGTGACTGATTTATGTTATGTTTATTTCTATATTTGTTTCCGAAGGATTTATATAACCACCGTGTAGTAGCTTTGAGTTTGTGTCGGTATGTCGGATTTCCTCTTGAAATAGAATGCATGTTATATTATCGGACATATCGGTGCTCGCGCAAAGAAATTACACGGATGGTCGCTCCTCAACAGCCTTATTCTCCGTGCTAGTTGACAGCATTACACCGTAGTGTTCTTGGCTAGCGTGGGTATAGAGGTGGGGCGTCACAAACATCACCAGCCCTAACTCGCCTACAATCCCCACGCGAGCATCCCCGACTCAAGATCCATCTACAAAAAATTCACGGCACGACCTACTCATACGAACGCGAAACCCAAATCGAGACCACCACATCAGCCCTTGCCAACACGCCGTGCGACACGCGGCGCTCGAGAGTCCGCCCTCCTTTCCTGCTTCGATCAATCGCACTGAACGAGAAGGTTCCGCCTTTTCTCAAGAAACTGAACGACTTTGACTGTTGAGGAGAGGAATAGGAGGTTGCGACCATTATTCTTTTCCCCCTTTATTTTGACGACGAAAGAAAGGAAGTAGCACGATAAAAAGGAGAACGAGGGCGGCTATCGATTTGATTTAAGCTTCGTATGGGAGACAAAGGGTACGAGATTAATCAGAGTAGGTCGGCTTGCAGGTTTCAGGGAACGAGATGATATTTTATACACTGATGGCAGATGAATTTGACCAGTCGAATTATTGTATTTAAATTCTAAATCAGTTATTATCAATTAAATTTTCAACACGTTTATCTATCGTATGCTCACACAACAACTCCAATCGCTAAGAAATTTGAAATCCAATAATAAATCAATATCACGGATCTAATGGAACTGGTTTCGTCGAATTCCAAGACTGTGCCTCGGGTGGCTATTTTTAAATATTAATTTAAGCGATATATTTTTAAAATTGAACAAATCATTGTTAAGTCCAAATTTTAACTCATCTATTATTTTCAGTATTATTAATATAAATTCTATAAGCCTTTAAAATATTTTAAACAAGCTTACTACCCCAGATTTAACATTTTACCCGATGTTCAATTACTATTTTAATAATTAATTAATTCAACAGGTCGTTATATTTAAATTCAGAATCCTTTCTATCATATAAAACCAAACTATTCATATTAAAAATCAAATTAAAGTTCTAATTAAATATTTAAATCCAATTTAAATATTGCAAATTAGCCGTTCAAAAATCCGGGTCGTTACATTCCTCTCCCTTTAAAGAATTTCGTCCCCAAAATTGCTAGTTTGGAAGAATGGTCCAATACCCGTTACTATTTCTCCACAACCAACAATTCAACATCCTACCAACTATCTTTTTAATAAAAGACTCATTACCCTTCTTATTAACTTTCCAAACTTTTCCCTAGTTTCAAACTATACTATTTGTTTAACCATTCAAGTTTCAATTAAAAACCAAATTTTGAATTATCAAAATTTTCTCAAAATTTTTCTAACTCTCTAAATTCCTGAATTTTTTGGCAGAGTCCCCATTGTACGGAGGAGCTTTTGCAATTTGACAATAGATATAAATATATATACATCGACCCACACGGTCGGAAAAACCAAAAACAGTTCATATTTCCTAGTTTGTAGTACCTTATTTAGCATTTTTAGCAAGCGGCGTATTTATTTAAGCATTTGCGCGTCCAAAATCTCGCTAAACGCTCTTCCGGTACCTGTACTTACTCAATTTAAACACATAAGTAACATATTTATGAAATTTATAACATTTCATTCATTTAAACAGCTATAACAATCAATAACATAAGCAATGCATTATAAATACTTCCATAAACCAATTTATATAGTTTCCAAACTACTTCCGTTTGTTTTCAACCGATTCATATACTATTTGCATTCTACTTAAGTAATTAACAACTCATTTGCTTATCTTCAATTCATAATTATGTCCAAACAATTCATTTCAAAGTTAATTGATTTCAAAATCAATCCATGCTACTTCTATCAGTTAATAATCACAAGTTTATTTTTTTTATAAACAATATACACAACCAGTTTCCATAAGCAATTAATATAGTCTCAATATTAACCCAATCGCTTTACTTGATTTCTATATTATACTATCCAATTCGGAATCATTTTCTTATATTCTATTCATTTTTAGTCTAGCCTACACATATTCATTGCATTTGATTCACAAGTCAAATTTTTATTTACTTTATCATTCCAAATAATTTTTTATTTAATTCCGTTTACGTCGAACGATTAATTTAAGCAATTCGACGATATTCATTCAAACAAACAATTCCTTTAGTTTCATAACCATTTTAAAATTGATTTCAACTCAATTATTTCTAATTTCATTCCATTTTATTTACATCACCAATTTACTCATATTATTATTTTCCATCATTAGTTAAACTTCAAAAGTTAAATTTTCAACTTAATCTAAGTTAAATTCTTATATTTGACTTCATTTTAATTTTAACTCAAAAATTCAATCTCATATTTTCCTTGGTTATATAAGCCATTTAAATCCTTATAATCTTATTTGTCTATCATACTATCATCCAAACACTTTAATTATATATAATAATTTGCAGAAAATTATTTCTTTTTATATCAAAATATATTTTGGGTAAAATTATTTCATTTACCCGCTTTCGAAAACGTTATTATGTCGAATTGTTTATTCAAGTGTTTAGAAACCCCTTCGGCCCAGTTGTGCAGACTGCGCTGACGAAGGCTCATATGCCACTTAATAAATCAATCAACACAATATAAAATAATTTTATATTCACTAACAAATACGCTCGCATATCTATTAATACACTCAAGCTCATTCTAGAGTACTAATGACTCTATCTTAATGAGTAATTTCCACCAAAGCCAAGGTTCTCGCTTAACCTTTCAGCTCTGATACCAAGTGTAAAGGCCCGCAAATCCGTACCCCTTTGAACTAACAAAATTCCACCACAGTTCTGTCCAAAGTGACACAAATGTACGAGTCTTCGGGTAAAAGAAGAAAGAGGTAGAAGAAGAAGAAAAGAAACAACATCAGAATCTCACATCGCACTGGAATAAAATATAATATATAGAATACAATTTTAAATACAAGAAATCTGTACTGTTATACATATATATACATACCATCATCAAAGTACAACAACCACCCATACAGAGACAACTTAATTCATATCCATACACCGCGGAAATAATAGTCAAATACGAAAGTACACTCTGTCATCCAGCTCGTCTCCTGCGCTCCTTAGCTTTTAACCTGATCCTGTTTAACTCGGTCTGACCCGAGCATCATATAAAACAACACCCGAGTCAAACTGGAAAACTAGCGTGAGAGATCACACTCGATTAGATTATTATATTTTCAAAAATCTTTTGAAAAACAAAAGCATCTCGTAAGACCATGCCACCAATAAACATGTTGGGTTTTTACCTTACGATAGCCAAAACATTTTTATTAAATACGTCTGATATTATAATAGTGTCTATAGAAAGTAAAATAGAATCTAGCTGAAATGCTTGCATCTCACGTTTCAGCAATAGTTGGGCACAATCAAAACCGTACAGGTGCTTATTGGAGATTGGATTCCATCCAATGGCAGGGCTACCGGGGTACCGCCCGTGACAGTACTTGGGCTAGATCAGAGTACCGAGGAGCCACCCTAACTCCCCTGCAACACAAGACCGGAACCATCCCTTACTGGACAGTCCCAAGCAAGATCACCCCGTGGTTGGCGCGACCAACCACCCACTAAGCCGAAATAAAAAGGGACATCTAAACATGGGAAACCTCACTCTCCAGTGGGGGCTACCCACGAAGCCTTGCTGCACCTCCCCTGTTTTAGCCATTCCCGGTTGATGAGGCTTGAGGCTAAACGTTACCTTTTCAAGAACGAGTCCCACATTGAATGCTCATCGTCCACCTGACGATGTTATGAAAGCATTCAATCCATACAAGTTGCCCTAGGTCTGGACAAACTGAATCACTGTCTTCAACTCTTCACGGTCATCATTCGTAATCGTTCAAACCGGATCGAAGTGATTTTTGGATAATTAAATCTGATCCCGGACTCTTCGAAACGATCAACGCATTGTCCTATATTAATAGTCGGTGATTTAACTATCAATTAATCATTCACAAGCAACCATCAAATAATTTCCTAAAATTATTTATTTCAAATATCATTCAGATATTATTTCTATTCAACACATTTAAATAAATTTTCAAAGCCCTTTTATTTCCATGAAATCATTTAAATGATTTCTTATACCTTCTCACATTTTGATTTTACCTTTGAAAATATTCTTTATTTTTCCATTCCTTCCTAAAAAATCAATTTACACTTTCCTTATAAATTCTCAAACTCACTTTCTCCACTTAATAAGATTTCTCCTAAATCTTATCTCATTTAAATAAACTTGCTTACCATCACAAGAGGATTTTAATTGGATTTTAAAAACAATTCGAAAACATCTATATTTATAAAATAAGAAGTATGGTTTTATACAAATTATGGTTCGAAAGTAATATTAAAGTTCATATCTAGTTAATGATAAATTCAAAACTGGTGTTAGAAACTTAGAGTTTATTAATAAATATTTGCCAAGCCTTCAAAGTAAATAATTCGAAAAAAATTTACATTCAAATAATAGTTTATAAAAAAATTTATATAGTATAGTAATTTAAAAATATTCCCTTTTAAAATAAATTTATAATTTTTGTAAACCCAATATCCATCTATAAATGCCTCTTGTCCAAATTCACATTTCTTACTTTCGGAAATATTCTACTATTTTCGTTTCAAACAAATTTAGAACTCAATATAAGATTTCTCCTTGACTTATCTCTTCCCATATTTGCTGGTTTCTTCCTTTCCATTTATAAACCCCGTTTATAAATTTGATAAACTCTCCTGAGTTTCCATTTATTTATAAAAAAATTATTCAAAAATTTCATCTTTTATAATTTTATTCCTCAATAGAATTTCATATCATTCCTTAGTAATTCATTCCTTAATAAAATTCCTCTTTATTCCATAATAGAATTCCCTTTTTATCTCTTAATAAATTTTCATCTTTATTTCTTTAATTAGAATTTCACTTTTATACCTTAGTTATTAATATATAAGTTAAATTGTTCAAAACTTAACTATAACCAATTAAGTATCAATAAACTTTTATCTTCCCTATATTTTTTTTTTCAAAATAGAAGTAAATCCAAATCCTTAATAATTATTTCTATTCAAGTTCCATTTCACTTCCTTTAATAAAATTATTGATGGAATTTAAGAACTTCAGATTTCACTTACATGTTATTAAAAGGTTAATAATTCAATTTATATAAATCCATATCAATTCATCACCCTGTAACATATCAGCATATATATATATATATATATATATAGGATAAGTAAATATTTGAGGAATCCTGTTGGATCCCTTCAACCTGTTTTCCCTGCATCCACAAATATTAGCAAAAAATAAAATATCAATTCCACTTCCGGTGGATATTACAGTATATGGGTTTATAATATCATTCAGTGAATAAACTATTATAAATCTTCCAAACACATCCAATGATTTAAATTTAACATTGAAATTTTTAACTATGGTATCCAAATGAGTGAGAAAGTCTCACCTTTGTTTTTAAGTTGCAATCCTTCCCAATCTCAACTTGTTTCCATACTTTTGACCTTGAATAACAATTGTATGAATTTTATTAATATGTGGACAAATTGAATAATTATTTGTCGTTTAATAAATTTATTCTTTAACTATAATAATTTAGTTTTTAACTAATCATTTATTTTAACAATTAATTATATTTAAACTAATTCTTCTTTTTTAAAAAAAAATCTTTTAGTAACTAAAATAATTTAAATAAGTTAACTAAACAAATTATTCACCAATTTCATATCCTTTTAAAATGAACTTGTAATATTTAGAATGTAGAGATGTATATTTATTTTATTTTTATTTTTATATTTTTCTCTTTGAAACTACTTATCCCAAATTGACATATATTGATTTTATTTTGAAACTACATATATATACTCATAAAATAAGTAAATAGATTTCAAAAATCAATTTTTTATATAGACTTCAAATAGTTTAAATTCATATTTACTCCTAAAAATCCTATATATACACACATATTTTTAAATTAAACTAGAATAAAATTTTAAGATCCAAAACTATTTAACAGTAAAAATATTTTTTTTTTTTCAGAATCAAAACCCTAACTTATTGTAAATTTTAAATCTAAACCTCAAATTTAATACTTAAATTAACTAACTAAATGTATAACAATATATAATTATACCTCACCGAACCACGCGCAAAACCCTCATCAGCTTCGCCTCCGAGATGCCGTTCGAAACCACTTCGTCGTGAGCTTCCTGAGTCGCGCACGTCTCCACCAAGCCCCACGCGAAGCCGCGCCTCCAATCATATGCCGCGGCCACTCGCGCAACCTTCCATCAGCAACATCACCAGCCCTAATTCACCTACAATCCCCACGCGAACATCCACGACTCGAGATCCATCTACAAAAAAATCACGGCACGGCCTACTCATACGAACGCGAAACCCAAATCGAGACCACCGCTTCAGCCCTTGCCAACACGCCGTGTGACTCGCGGCGCTCGAGAGTCCCCCTTCTTTCCTGCTTCGATCAATCGCGCTGAACGAGAAGGTTTCGCCTTTGCTCGAGAAACTGAACGGCTTTGACTGTTGAGGAGAGGAATAGGAGGCCGCGGCCATTATTCTTTTCCCTTTTTTTGACGACGAAAGAAAGGAAGTAGCACGATAAAAAGGAGAACGAGGGCGGCTATCGATTTGATTTAAGCTTCGTATGGGAGACAAAGGGTACGAGATTAATCAGAATAGGTCGGCTTGTGTGTTTCAGGGAACGAGATGATATTTTATACGCTGGTGGCAGATGAATTTGACCAGTTGAATTATTGTATTTAAATTCTAAATCAGTTATTATTAATTAAATTATCAACACGTTTATCTATCGTATGCGCACACAACAACTCCAATCGCTACGAAATTTGAAATCCGACAATAAATCAATATCACGTATCCAATGGAACTGGTTTCGTCGAATTCCGAAACTGTGCCTCGGATGGCTATTTTAAAATATTAATTTAAGCGATATATTTCTAAAATTGAACAAATCATTGTTAAGTCCAAATTTTAACCCATCTATTATTTTCAGTATTATTAATATAAATTCTATAAGCCTTTAAAGTATTTTAAACAAGCTTACTACCCCAGATTTAACATTTTACCCGATGTTCAATTACTATTTTAATAATTAATTAATTCAACAGGTCGTTATATTTAAATTCAGAATCCTTTCTATCATATAAAACCAAACTGTTCATATTAAAAATCAAATTAAAGTTCTAATTAAATATTTAAATCCAATTTAAATATTGCAAATTAACCGTTCAAAAATCCGGGTCGTTACAATCCTTGTGAAAGCACACTATAGTTTTCCATGGTGACTATAGCTGTACTTAGAAAATAATATGCTATGTCCTCACTTCAACGCTCACTTAGTTCTGTATGGTGACTAATAGTTGTACTTAGAATATAACATGCTACATCCTCATATTTGAACTGTGCCTAGGCAAAAGCCATTATTTTTTTCTTCAGACTGCAATAATTTCTTCATACAAACTCGAAATCAGGCGAAAATTTGACCGGTGTACTCCCACCTAAATTACGTACACTATGTTACACTCGAATACTTCATCTTGTGGGCACACTCTGTAGTCCTCTATGAGGAATGACAGTTTGCTTATTAAACAACATGCTACCGCATCCCCAAATTTAAACTCCATTTAGTGCAGAAGCCACTTTTTTTTCAGATTGCATTAACTTCTGCATACTAATACAGAATTCGGTGAGAATTTGAACGATTAACTCCCACCTAAATTATGGACAATATGGAACACTCAGATACTTCGTCTTGTGAACGCACAACGTAATTCTCCATGGGGACTTACCGTTGTATGTGGAAAATAACAGACTACCACATCCCCATGTTTGAACTCCACCTTGTGCAGAAGCCACTTTTTGTTTTGTCCAGACTGCAATAACTTCTTCATACAAATTCAGAATCCAGCTAGACTTCGACCGATTAACTGCCACCCAAATTACGGACAATATGGAACACTCGGATACTTCATCTTGTGAACGCACACTTTACCTCTCCATGGTGACTGACAGTTGTACTTAGAAAATAACAGACTATATCCACACTTCAACACTCACTGTAGTTCTCCATGGTGACTAATAGTTGTACTTAAAAAATAACAAGCTACATCCTATATTTGAACTCAGCCAAGGCAGAAGCTGCTTATTTTTTCTTCTTTAGACTGCAATAACTTCTTCATACTAATTCGGAATCGAAGAAAACTTCGACCGATGAACTCCCACTTAAATTACGGACAATATGGTACACTAAGATACTTCATTTTGTGACAACACTGTATTTCTCCATGAGGACTGACAGTTTACTTAGAAACTAACTTGCAACCACATAACCATATTTGAACTCCGCCTAGTACACAAGCCGCTACTTTTTTTGTTCAGATTGTAATAACTGCAACATACTAAATCGAAATCCGGCGAGACATCGACTAGTTAACTCCCAATTAAATTATTGACAATATGAAACACTTGGATACTTCATCTTGTGAATGCACATTGTAGATCTCCATGGTTAATGACAGTTGCACTTGGAAAATAACCGGCTACCACATCCCCGTATTTGAACTTCGCCTAGTGCAGAAGCCGCTATTTTTTTGTTCAGACTGTAATAACTTCTTCATACTAACTCAAAATCAGGAAAAACTTCGATCGATGAACTCCCATCTAAATTACGGACAACATGGTACACTCGTATACTTCATCTTGTGAACACACACTATAATTTTCCTTTTGGACTGATAGTTTATTTAAAAAATAACATGCTACCATATCTTCAAATTTTAACCCCGTCTGTTGTATAAGAAACTATTTATTTGTTCAGACTGCGATAACTTCTTCATACTAATTCAGAATCCTATAAGACTTTGACATATTAACTACCACCTAAATTACTGGCAATATGAAACACTTAGGTACTTCATCCTGTGAACTCACACTGTATTTCTCCATAGGGACTAAAATTTTTTTCTAGGACATAACAGGCTATCACATCCCATATTTGGACTCCGCCTAGTGCAGAAGCCCCTTTTTTGTTCAGACTGCAATAACTTCTTCATACTAACCTTGAATTATGTGATGCTTTGATCGATGAACTCCGATCTAAATTACGGTCAGTATGGTACGCTTGGATACTGCATCTTGTGAAGGCATATTATAGGTATACATTGTGACTAACAGGTGTACTTAGAAAATAACTAGTTATATCTCCACTACAACGCTTACTGTAGTTCTCCATGGTGACTAATAGCTGTACTTAGAAAATAACAAGCTACATCCTCACATTTGAATTCCTCCTAGGCAAAAGCCACTATTTTTTTCTTCAGACTGCAATAACTTATTCATACAAACTCGAAATCAGGCAAAACTTCGACCGATATACTCCCACCTAAATTACAGATAATATGGTACACTCTAATACTTCATCTTATGAGCGTACACTGTAGTTTTCCATGGGGACTGAAAGTTTACTTAGAAAATAACATGCTACCACGTTCTTGTATTTGAACCTCACCTAGTGTAGAAGCCATTATTTTTTTGTTCAGACTGCAATAACTTCTTCATACTAATTCAAAATCTGGCGTAACTTCGTCCAATTAACTCCCACTTAAATTAAGGACAATATGAACACTCGGATACTCCATCTTGTGAACGCACACTTTAGTTCTCTATAGGGACTGATAGTTGTACTTTGAAAATAACGGGCTACCGCACCCCCATATTTGAACTCCGCCTAGTGTAGAAGCCGCTATTATTTGTTCAGACTGTAATAGCTTCTTCATACTAACTCGAATTCAGGCAAAACATCGATTGATGAACTCCCACCTAAATTACAGACAATATGGTACACTTGGATAATTAATCTCGTTGAACGCACACTGTAGTTCTCCATGGTGACTAATAGTTGTACTTTGAAAATAACAAGCTATGTCACCGTATTTGAACTTCGCCTAGGCAGAAGCCGCTATTTTTTTGTTCCTACTGCAATAACTTCTTCATACTAACTCGGAATTGGATGAAACTTCATCTGATGAACTCCTACCTAAATTACAGACAATATGGTACACTTGGATACTTTATCTTGTTAACACACACTGTAGTTCTACATGGTGACTAGCAGTTGTATTAAGAAAATAACAGGCTATATCTCCGCTTCAACGCTCACTGTAGTTCTCCATGGTGACTAACCATTGTACTTAGAAAATAACAGGCTGCATCCTCATATTTGAACTCCGCCTAGGCAGAATCCCCTTTTTGTCTTCAGACCATTATAAAATTTTCATACTAACTCGGAATCTGGCAAAACTTCGACCGATGAACTCCTATCTAAATTATGGCACTCGGATACTTCGTCTTATGAACGTGCATTGTAGTTCTTCATAGGGACTGACAATTTGTTTAGAAAATAACATGCCACCACATCCTCATATTTGAACTCCGCCTGGTGCATAAGCCGCTATTTCATTTTTTCAGACTGGAATAACTTCTTCATACCAACTCGGAATCAGGCAAGACTTCGATCAATTAACTTCCACTTAAATTACGGATTAATATGGAACAATCGGATACTTCATCTTAGGAACGCACACTATAGTTTTCCATAGGGACTGATAGTAGTACTTAGAAAATAATAGGCTACCATATCCCGTTATTTGAAATCGGCCTAGTGCAGAAGCCACCACTTTTTTAGTTCAGACTGTGCTAACCTCTTCATACTAACTCGGAATCAGGCATAATTTCAAGCGATGAACTCCCACCTAAATTATGGACAATATGGTACACTCAGATACTTCATCTTGTGAACGCACGCTGTAGTTCTTCATGGGGACTAATAGTTGTACTTAGAAAATAACGCTTACTTCCCCGTATTTGAAATCCTCCTTGGCTGAAGCCGCTATTTATTTGTTTCATAGTGCATTCATATAAACTCGAAATCAGACGAAACTTTGATCGATGAACTCCCACCTAAATTACGGACAATATGGTACACTTAGATACTTCATCTTGTGAACGCGCACTATAGTTCTCCATGGTGACTAACAGTTGTACTTTGAAAATAGCATGCTATATCCCCACTTCAACGCTCACTACACTTTTCCATTGCGACTAATAATTGTACTTAGAAAATAACAAGCTACATCCTCATATTTGAACTCCACGTAGGCTGAAGCCACTATTTTTTTTCAGATTGCAATAACTTCTTCATAGTAACTCGGAATCTGAAAAAACTTTGATCTACTATCTCCTACCTAAATTACGAACAAAATGGTACACTCGAATACTTCTTCTTGTGAACACACAATGTAGTTCTCCATGAGGACAGAAAGTTTACTAAGAAAACAACATGCTGCCTTGTCCCTATATTTTAACTCCGCATAGTGCAAAAGCCGCTATTTATTTTGTTCAAACTGCAATAAATTCGTCATACTGACTCGGAATTCGACGAGACTTCGACCGATTAACTCTTACCTAAATTATGGACAATATGGAAAACTCGGATACTTCATCGTGTGAAAGAACACTATAGTCCTCCATGGTGACTAACAGTTGTACTTAAAAACTAACAGGCTATATTCCCACTTCAACGCCCAATGTAGTTCTCGATGTTGACTAATAGTTGTACTTAGTAAATAACAAGCTACATCCTTATATTTGAAATTCGCCTAGGTAGAAGCCGCTATTTTTCTTCTTCAGTCTACAATAAATTCTTCCTACTAACTCTAAATCAGGCAAAACTTTGATCGATGTACTCACACCTAAATTACGCACAATATGGTAACTCAGATACTTCATCTTGTGAGCGCACACTGTAGTTCTCCATGGGGACTGACAATTTACTTATCAAATAACATGCTACGACATCCCCAAATTTAAACTCCACCTAGTGCAGAAGCCGCTTTTTTTTTCAGACTGCAATAACTTCTGCATACTAATTCCAAATCCAGTGAGACTTTGAAAGATTAACTCCCACCTAAATTACGGACAATATGGAACACTTGGATATTTTATCTTATGAACGCATACTGTAGTTCTCCATCGGGGCTGACAGTCGTACTTAAAAAATAACAGGCTACCACATCCCCATATTTGAACCCCAACTAATGCAGATATCGCTATTTTTTTTGTTCAGACTGCAATAACTTCTTCATAATTACTCGGAATTAAGAGATACTTTGATAGATGAACTTTCACCTAAATTACGGGCAATATGGTATACTCGGATACTTCATCTTGTGAATGCACACTGTAGTTCTCAATGGTGCCAAAAAATTGTACTTAGAATATAACATGCTATATCCGCACTTCAACGCTCACTATAGTTCTCCATGATGACTAATACCTATACTTAGAAAATAACATACTACATCCTCATATTTGAACTCTGCCTAGGTAGAAGCCACTATTTTTTTCTTCTTCAGACTGCAACAACTTCTTCATACTATTCGGAATCAGGCAAAATTTCGACCCATGAAACCCCACCTAAATTACGGACAATATGTTACACTCGGATACTTCATCTTGTGAATGCAAACAGTATTTCTCCATGGAGACTGGTAGTTTACTTAGAAAATAACCACATCCCCATATTTGAACTCTGCCTAGTGCGCGAGCCACTATTTTTTATTCAAACTGCAATAACTACTTCATGCTAATTCAAAATCCGGCGAGACATCGACCAATTAACTCCTAATTAAATTACGGACAATATGAAACACGTGGATACTTCATCTTGTGAACGCACACTGTAGCTCTCCATGGTGACTAATAGTTGCACTTGGAATATAACCAGCTACCACATCACCGTATTTGAACTTCGCCTAATGCAGAAGCCGCTATTTTTTGGTTAAAACTATAATAACTTTCTCATACTATCACAGAATTAGGAAAAACTTCGACTGAAAAACTCCCACCTAAATTACGAAAAATATGGTACACTTGAAAACTTAACCTTGTGAATGCATACTGTAATTCTCCATTGGGACTAACAGTTTATTTAGGAAATAAAACGCAACCGCATCCCCAAATTTTAACACCATATAGTGCACAAGATGATTTTTTTTGTTCAGGCTTCAATAACTTCTTCATACTAATACAGAATCCGAGGAGACTTCGACCGATTAACTGCCACTTAAATTACGGGAAATATGGAACACTCGAGCACTTCATCTTGTGAACGCACACAACAGTTCTCCATGGGGGCTAAATTTATTCCTAGAAAATAACAGGCTACCACATCCCCATATTTGAACTCCGACTAGTGTAGAAGCCTCTATTTTTTTGTTAAACTGCAATACCATCTTCACGCTAACTCGAAATCAGGCGATACTTCGACCGATAAACTCCTACCTAAATTACGGTCAATACGGGACACTCGGATGCTTCATCTTGTGAATGCACACTGTAGTTCTCCATTGTGATTAATAGTGATATTAAGAAAATAACAGGCTATATTTCCACTTCAACGCACTGTAGTTCTCAATGGTGACTAATAGTTGTACTTAGAAAATAACAGACTACATCCTCATATTTGAACCTGCCTAGGCAGAAGCCGCTATTTTTTCTTAGATTGCGATAACTTTTTCGTACAAACTCAGAATTAGGCAAAACATCGACCGACGGACTTCCCCCTAAATTACGGACAATATGGTACACTTTAGTTCTTCATCTTGTGAATGCACACTATAGTTCTCCATGGGGACTGAAAGGTTACTTTGAAAATTACATGCTACCATATTCCTGATTTGAACTTCGCCTGTGTAGAAGTCGTTATTTTTTGTTTAGACTGCAATAGCTTCTTTATTTTAATTTATAATCCGGCGAAACTTCGACCGATTAACACCCACGTAAATTACGGACAATATGAACACTGGGATATTTTAACCCGTGAGCGCGTACTACAGTTCTCTATAGGAATTGATAGTTGTACTTAGAAAATAACAGGCTTCCACATCCTCATATTTTAATTACGTCCAGTGGAGAAGCCGCTATTTTTTTGTTTATATTGTTATAACTTCTTCATACTAACTCGAAATCGGGCAAAACATCGACCGATGAACTCCCACCTAAATTACAGACAATATGGTACACTCGGATTCTTAATCTCACTAAAAGAAAACTGTTCTTTTGTAGCACTACATATCAGCGTTTTAATGCAAAGGCTGCCCTTGATCCAGTCTTAATTTACAAAATAAAAAATTAGTATACAAAACCACCTCATAATGGTAAAAATTAGGAGAGTGCTCTCAATTATTTTAGAGCCCGCCTTTCCTAAATTGTCCTTCACCCCCAAGTACCTCTTTCAACTCATAATATTCCTTCTACCAACTACATTGAATTTGCTTCAACTGTTGTAAATCCCCCTTTCATTTTTTCATCTTTCATCATGTTGCTCCTAGAAGGTCCCATGACTCAAACTCACCACTATCTCGCTATCATAGTCTTGCATTAGTATTCCTCTTCACACTGTCGTCCCACAACTAACCATCATTGCCATTACTGTTATCCATTCCCTTTCCATCGCGACAACTTAGCTCCACTCCTCAGCCGTCGGTCGGCCCTCGTCTTTGCCGTGTAAAATGGGATAATTTGAATACGTGTTCTATTTGAAGGTGCTAATTTGTTTTTATAAGGAGAAAGAGTTTGCGATTAAGTTGATTACTCCAGCGGAGGAGATGCAGTTTTAGCTGGGTTGCTTGAACAGTTGTTCAATTCTGAGGTTGCGCTTATGTTGAGATTGCGACATCCTAATATCATTTAGGTGAAATTCCTAGCTTTCAATTTTGGTTTTGCATGTGATATGTTTGAATATATTTTTTATGTACTAAAGTTGGATATTAACTAGTTGTTGTTTTATGTGTTCTGATTTGATGCATTTAGGTTAGTAATGTAAGGTCATGAAATATTAATTAGGGAATTTGTGCAGTAATCATCAAGTTAAATGTATAATTAACAATTATGCATGTATTATTTTTTTATAGTAGTTTTTTTATAAATATAGAAGCTCAAAAATATACTATCTAATGAAACACTAACTTTTGGATATGTATTCCTAGTCATATGTTTAATTTATTCATTACGGCAATTTCATAATAGCAATGTGGAGAAAAGGCTTGAATTAATAGAAATAGCCGTAATTATTTGATCTTTGGTAAATTGACCTTGTGTTAAGGTGTTGTGATAATAGCTAATATTGCACTGTTACTATCATATAATGTGAATTCATCATGCCAAGTTTACTGCAACTAATCCTCTATCTGGGAGGATTGACTATTTTTCCATTCATTTCATCATATTTTTATATTCTTTTCCCTGATGAAGTAGTTTCTTTGAATAAAAGCTAATGGTCTTGCTGTTGCTCAAATTGTTACTTCCTATATCATTCTTAGCCTAATAATGAGCTAATACATATGGTTTGCAAAAGAGAATTATAATATGACAGTTTGCTTAGAGGCCTAAAACAATAAAATGGAATATAGATAGAATAGCTCAATACATGTCCAGATCTTAATGTTGTTGATACATTCTTGAAAAGAAAACCACTCTTTCTTACTTTAATGCTCAAAGTGACATTTTAATTCCAATCTTTCGAAATATGATATTGATATTGACATGTATCTGTCTTCTATTTCTCCCTTCTGGAATCAGTTCTAGTTAATACATTAGAGATTTTTGTTACATTGCATTTATCTACATGATGTGGTTAATAAATTCATAGAAATGCATATCTTTTTGGCAAGTGTTTGTCTAAAATATATTTATGACGGGCTTATATTATGTGTATACGATGAGAAAATAAGGAAGAAGTACAATGTAGAACATGAAGAAATAAAAAAGATAGTCATTTCTGGTAAGGTAAGCACCTCTGCTTGCATCGCTACTGCCGGGATTCATGGTTTTAAGGTTTGATCCTAATAAGCATATTGATTTTTAGCATTTTACATTTCACTTTTTTTGTATAGTTAAAGATATAGATATAATGTACATGATATGATTATTGAATTTAAATTACTTTAATTTTTCTCTGCCTCTGTGAGCAAGTGAACTGTAACTAGTGACCTGTCGGTTTAAAACAAAATATCTGCCGCGATGTGAAAATTGAATTTACTTTTTGTAAATGATACATTTCCCTTGAGGCCTTGATGAGGAAATTTTTATCTTCAATGGCATTATTGCCTTTTTAGAACGAGGTTATGGATAGTGATATACATTATTGCTTTTTTAAACCTTAACATAAGGTTATAAACGATGAACATTATTCGATTGCTTCTACCCGCATAGTCTAAAGATATAGATAGTGATGTGGAAAAATTTTACATGCTCTTCTAGTAAATTTGGATTAAATTTTCCTTAGATGTTGATTAACACAAAAGGCTTTAGTTAGAGTAACATATTATATTGGACAATACTATTATATTCAATGAAGTAATGCATAATGTGTAAATCATGATTATAAAACTAATACAATGTTAAATAGATACACAATAGCATCGATCTATATCGTTTTGTTATTATCCGCTGCGTCAGTTTTGCTACTTTCATCGATCTATATCGTTTTGTTATTATCCGTTTGCTACTTTCATTAATCTATATCGTTTTGTTATTATCCGCTGCGTCAGTTTTGGTATCAGATGATAATAACAAAACGATATAGATCAATGAAAGTAGCAAACGGTGGATTGAAGATACTGAAACGCCCAAATTCGTTGATCACAAAGATACCGAATTCTAGCTATCTTCGACACGTTGATCGCGCATGGTACCTGAAAGAAGATCTACAATTCTTCAAACGTTGATCAAGCGCACTTGATACCGTGAATTGGCTTCAACAATCGTTGAATCGAGCACACTCGATTAGCCGAAAGTGGAGATAGGAGATTACACTCAACTACCAATTTTGATGAAAGCACATAGGAATCAAAACGAAATTTTATTCCACAATCAACCACCTTCAATTGTACAACACACTCCCTATTTATAGTGTTTTCGGCCCAGACCTTAAGTTGTTGCCGACTTAACTCCCTTAAGTCGTTGCCGACCTAACTCCTCTAAGTTGTTGCCGACTCAACAGACACCCCGCATCCCGAACAGTATGCGACTTAAACCATGGTGACCTAAAACGCTACGACTCACGACTCATGGTACAACACAACCTATCAACATACACGGGACGCGACTTACTATTTACAACCCAAAGTACACGACTCAACAAATTACATCACTTAGGTCGTAGACGACTCAACATCACGCGACTCAAGATACCACACCCATCTTACAACACAACATATGGGTCGGTGACGACCTAAGATACATCACGATACCTGACTTAAACACGACTTCTTCGACGACTTAGTTAAGTCGTAACCCGGTCACCTCCTTAGATCGTAGCTCGCATACACCCTAAGACTTCAGCTGCCACTGCTTCATCCAAGGATTCAGGTCGTAACTCTTTACTCCTTGCTCTATTAGGTCGTGGACGACTTAAAATCGCTTCATTAACTCGTAGCTCCTCTTCATGTAGCTCCTTAGGTCGTGTACGACTTATCGCCTCCAACTTAAGTCGTGGACGACTTAACCTTTTCTTGAGTCGTATACGACTTATCACTTGAAGAATTTTTTGTTGCTTATTTTCTTCTCTGGCCTGAGCTGCATCACATTTACATGATTAGGTTGATCCATATACGAATAAAAAATAGGTTAGTGTTTGAGTTAAATTAATTGGATCATTGGATGTTCCTCCCAGGGTCATTGGAGTTAAGTTAGTTAAGTTGATATCCGAGGTAGACATAAGCGTTAGTCATTTCCTTGAAGTAATTTCTCTTTAGCTATTATCCTCTATCAATTATCATGGTCAGTGTGGGTGATGGACTATGGTATGCGATGTAGCAGTTTGATGACTGCATACCTCAATGTGAATTGATAATATTCAAGTAAATCAACTTTTATAATAATAATTTTAAAATGTATACTTTGAAATCAAATATATGTACCCATGTACATGAATGTTAGTTCATACAATTGATGGCATAAATAATGTATATTGGTATGGTTGTGTCCTTCGTGTTTGTATTCCAAATTTTATCCGCTGAAGATCAAGCCATACACAAATGATATTTTGATTACTAATCACAATTCAAATTATCTTACGGTTTGTGAAATTCAGAAAGATTATGTCTGCAAACACATAAGTAAACAAAAAGGAGGCTGCTTTCGCACTAGCAGCTCTCATGGAAATACAATTTTAATACCGAGCAATCCAAATTCTTTGACCTATACAGTACACAAAACCATACTAATATATTGTTCAATTCGTAGTTTAACGTACTACGTGCATTTTATAATTACAAGAACATTCCTCATGTATGAATTGTTCATCATTCTATTTTATCTATCTGCTACTAAATCTCATTGACCTTGAATTTGATAGGTTAGAGCTCAATTTAGTTTCAGGCCTTTGTCTGTCTTTTTACCTATTAACTACTTGGATAGGTTCCTTTTCCACTATGTGCTCTCGGTACATTAATCTGAATTGAGTTTGTACAAAATTTGAATAGCAATAGCTAATTAAATGCCTTTAATCCAATCTCTGCCTTTTATAATCAGAAAGGCAAATAATGGATGATGCAACTACTATCTATAGCTTGCTTATATTTTGCTGCCAAAATGGAGGAGACTGATGTTCCTCTTCTTATAGATTTACAAGTAATGACCACACACAAAACCTAATTAGTGATACTTTTTATACTTATTTCTCGACTTTTTATTCTTATTTCTATATGACATTCTTTGTTGAATGGTTATTTGAATTTGATGAAACAGTTGGGTGAAGCAAAATATGTATTCGAATTTAAAACTATGTAAAGAATGGAAATTCTAGTCCTTAGAACTCTCGAAATGGAGAATGCAAGCAGTGACTCCATTATCTTTTTTGGACTACCTTATCAACAAATTCAACAATGGAAAATTTGAGATCATGTCAATGACATCCAGTGCTGCCGAGCTTGCTCTGATTTCAATTCCAGGTCTTTTGTTTCTTTCTTTCTTTGTTCTTTTTTTCCTGCAATGTAGAACATTCTTATTTTTTTCCCACAGTTATCGAGTATCACCCAGTATGGCCATAATATTGCATTTTATAAATTTACACTTGTAAGAGCATCCAAATATAACAAGTTAATAAATAACTAGTTAACTATGTTTTATAAATGAGTCTATAATAATAATAAATCAACCAAGTTTATAAAAATTAGCTAAATTTTGTAAAAATTCAATAATTTTATAAAATCAACTAAGTATTACAAAAATATGACAAGATAATAATAATAAATTTTATGAAAAATTAACTAGGTACAATAATAATAATTAAACGAGTTTATAATAACAACGATATAATAATAATGATGAATTAACTAAGTTTATAAAAATTAACTAAGTTCTATGAAAATTCAATAAGTTATAAAATTAATCAGGTATTATGAAAATATAATTATACAACAAGAATTATAAATGTTATGAAAAGTTAACGAAGTATAATAATAATAATAATAATAATAATAATAATAACAAAAACAAGAATAATAATAATTAAATGAGTCTACAATAATAATAATAATAATAAATTAACCAAGTTTATAAAAATTGATATGTTTTATAAAAATTCAATAAGTTTATGAAATTAACTAAGTATTACAAATATATAACTAAATAATAATATTAATAAATTTTATGAAAAATTAACTAAGCAAAATAATAGATAATAATAATAATAATAATAATAATTAAACGAGTCTATAATAATAACAATATAAAAATAATAATAAATTAACTAAGTTTATAAAAATTTACTAAGTTTTATAAAAATTCAATAAGTTATGAAATTAACTAAGTATTATAAAAATATAATTATATAACAGGAATAATAAATTTTATGAAAAATTAACTAAGTATAACAATAATAATAAATAATTATGTAAAAATTAACTAAGATTTATAATAATAAATGTTAACTAAGATTTATAATAATAATAATAATAATAATAATAATAATAATTAAACGAGTCTACAACAACAACAATAATAATTAATTTACCAAGTTTATAAAAATTAACTAAGTTTTATAAAAATTTAATAAGTTTATAAAATTAACTAAGTATTACAAAAATATAACTAAATACTAATAATAATAATTATTTTAATAAAATTAACTAAATATTACAAAAATATAACTAAATAATAATAATAAATTTTATGAAAAATTAACTAGGTATGATAATAATTATCATTATTATTGAACAAGTCTATAATAATGAAAATATAATAATAATAAATTTTATGAAAAATTAACTAGGTATAATAACAATACTTAAACGAGTCTATAATAATAGCAATATAATAAGAATAATAAATTAACTAAATTTATAAGAATTAACTAAGTTTTATAAAATGTCAATAAGTTATAAAACTAACAAGTGTTATAAAAATATAATTTTACAACAAGAATAATAAATTTTATGAAAAATTAACTAAGTATAATAAAAATAAGAAACAATTTTATAAAAAAAAACTAAGATTTATAAAAACAATAATATGTTAACTAAGATTTATAATACACTAATACTAATAATAATAATAATAATTAAACGAGTCTACAATAATAATAATAAAATAACCAAGTTTATAAAAATTAACTAAGTTTTATAATCATCATCAATGTGCACAAAATTGATAAATATTTCACTGATCAACGTACATGTATATGTTTCAATATAGCTATACACATTTACATATCATCTTCATATGCTTTATCATAATAGAAAACCGAATTGAAGTTTTAATACATTCGTCTTATTTCAGTTAAGTAATTATTCTTCGATGGAAGGTGTCCTATACTGCAAGCCACATTTTGACCAGCTTTTTAAGGAATTTGGAAATTTTAACAAGAATTTCCAGTCGCGTAAGAATTTTATCAATCATAGTCTAGCATACTCTATTCTTTGCCTAAGCCCTAACATTTCCTCATCCTGCATCTGCAAAATCAGCTGAGAAACTAACTCCTAAACCGGTGACTTCAACTTGCTTATAAATATGTTTTTTTGTTCCTATTTTAATTATTCTTCTTAGATTCGATAGTCTAACGCATTACTTGTATTTCATTTTGATAAAAATACTTGACTGTCAATGCTTGTTTGAAATACATATAATGAGAATTACCTACTAAAAACGATAAGTAGTTCTATATTTGACTGCCAACAATAAGAGTTTTAGTTCCTTCTAAATTTTTTATAAGAAACATCAAAAAATAATGAGATGAAATAGAATAGTATTGCATTTATGTCAAATTAACTTGAACTTTATATATTTGATGCTAAATAAATCCATATTTGCTCTCTTCTACTGCTTTCTAATTGCACTTTTTCCTTAAAGACATATTAGACTCTTGAAGAAGACGGGCTCGGACTTTCCATGTTTACTAGCTCTTTTAGCAAGCTCTTTTTATTAGATTATGTTGCTACTATTTTTGCTTAAAACATTTCTCATGAAATATTGTATATGACTAAAAAAAAATTGTGTATGAAATTAATGTAGCTTTGATTATGTTTAATCTTTATAACTGCTTATATTACCAGATTATATCTATTAAACTTTTCTGAATTAACTATTTTGTTTTTGAATACATTTTTCATGGCTATTATAACTATTTTAAAACTGCTGCAGTAGTTGTTAAATGTAGGAAAACATTTATATAACGCAACATTATGGAAGTGGTGCAAAATATTGAAGAGAAACAAGCCGTAGGAAAATGGAAAGGCTGCAACTATTAAAACTATTATCTAATAACTACAACGCCTTTTGCAGCGTTTCAAAAATGCCGTTAGAGAACTGGTCCTATGAAGCTTGGCGTTAGTCTACATTCTATAAAACACTACTAAATGGCTTGGCAACGTTTCAGAATGCTGCATAAATTATTTACAGCAGCGTTGTTTCAGTATCCCCTTTTTTAGCAACATTTTTGAAAACGTTGTGGTATCTCTAGACTCTATTGCAGATATTAGGCAGCCTTCTTCGAAACGCTGCGAATAAGTACAACTGCACTTTTAAAACGCTGCAAAAGGTCTTTTTTGCTGTAGTGTCTTGTGAACCCACACTGTAGTTCTCTATGGTGACTAATAGTTGTAATTAGAAAATAGCAGGCTACATCCCCATATTTGAACTCCGCTTAGGAAAAAGCCGTTGTTTTTTTATTCATACTGCAATAACTTCTTCATATTAATTCGGAATCGGGCTAAACTTCATCCGATGAACTCCCACCTAAATTTTGGACAATATGGTACACTCGGATACTTCATCTTGTGAACACATATTGTAGTTCTGCATGGTGACTAACAGTTGTACTTAGAAAATAACAGGTTATATCCCCACATCATCTCTCACTGTAGTTCTTCATCTTATGAACGTAATAACTTCTTCATACAAACTCAGAATTCGATGAGACTTCGACTGATTAACTCCCACCTAAATTACGGATTAATATGGAACAATTGGATACTTCATCTTGTAAATGCATATTATAATTCTCCATGGGGACTGACAGTTGTACTTAGAAAATAACTGGCTACCACATTCCCTTATTTGAACTCCGCCTAGTGCAGAAGCCACTACTTTTTCGTTCAGACTGTACTAACGTCTTGATACTAACTCGAAATTAGGCAAAACTTCGACGATGAACTACCACCTAAATTACGGACACTATGGTATAGTCGTATACTTCTCCTGCGAACACACACTGTTGTTCTCCATGGCGACTAATAGTTTTATTTAGAAAATAATAGGCTACATCCCCGTATTTGAAATCCGCTAGGTAGAAGCTCCTATTTTTTGTTTCATGCTACAGTATCTTCTTCGTACTAACTCGCAATCAGACGAAATTTCGAACGACAAACTACCACCTAAATTACGGACAATATAGTACGTTCAGACACTTCATCTTGTAAGCGCACACTGTAGTTCTCCATTGTGACAAACAGTTGTACTTTGAAAATAATAGGCTATATCCCATCTTCAACGCTCACTGTAATTTTCCACTGTGACTAATAGTTGTACATAGAATATAACAAGCTACATCCTCATATTTACACTCCGCTTGTGCAGAAGCCACTATTTTTTTCTTTAGACTGAATTAACTACTTCATACTAACTTGGAATCAAGAAAAATTTCGACCGAATAACTCCCACCTAAATTACAAACAGAATGGTACACTCGGATACTTCTTCTTGTAAATGCTTAATGTACATCTCCATGGGGACTAAAAGTTTACTAAGAAAATAACATGCTACAAATCCCCATATTTGAACTCCGCCTAGTGCAGAAGCCGCTATTTATTTTGTTCCGACTGCAATAACTTCGTCATACTAACTCGGAATCCGGCGAGACTTCGACCGGTTAACTCTTACCTAAATTACAGGCAATATGGAACAATCGGATATTTCATCTTATGAATGCACACTATAGTTCTCCATGGTGACTAACAGTTGTATTTAAAATAACAGGCTATATCCCCACTTCAACGCTCAATATACTTCTCCATGGTGACTAATAGTTCTTCTTAGAAATTAACATGCTATAACCTCATATTTGAACTTCGCTTATGCAGAAGCCGCTATTTTTTTTTCCTTCAGACTGCAATAACTTCTTCATATTAACACGGAATTAGGCAAAAGTTCAACCGATAAACTCCCACCTAAATTACAGAAAATTTGGTACACTTAGATACTTCATCTTGTGAACGCACACTGTAGTTCTCCAAGGGGACTGACAGTTTACAAAGAAAAAACATGCAACCACTTCCCCATATTTGAACTCCGCCTAGTACAGACGCCGCTATTCTTTTGTTCAAACAACAATAACTACTTCTTACTAATTCGAAATGCAGCTAGACTTCGACCGATTGACTCCCACCTAAATTACAAACAATATGGAACAATTGGTTGCTTCATCTTATGAATGAACACTGTAGCTCCCTGTGGTGATTGATAGTAGTACTTGGAAAATAACAATTTACCACACCCTTATATTTGAACTCCGTGCGGAAGCCGCTATTCTTTTCGTTCAGCCTGTAATAACTTCTTCATACTAACTCGAACATATAAAACTTCGACCGATGAATTACACCTAAATTGCGTACAATATGGTACACTCGGATAGTTATTGTGAATGCACACTATAGTTCTCCATAGTAACTAACAGTTGTACTTAGAAAATAACAGCTATATCCCCACTTCAACGCTAACCGTAGTTCTCTATGGTGACTAAGAGTTGTACTTAGAAAATAACTGGCTACGTCCTTATATGTCAACTCTGCTAGGCAGAAGCCGTAATTTTTTTCTTCAGACCGCAATGACTTCTTCATACTAACTCGAAATCAGGAAAAACTTTGAACGATGAATTCCCACCTAAATACGAACAATATGGCACATTCATATACAACATCTTGTGAACGCACACTGTAGTTCTCCTAAAGGACTGACACTTTACTAAGAAAATTACATGCTACCATATCCTCATATTTGAACTCCGCCTAGTGTAGAAGCCGCTATTTTTTTTGTTTGGACTGCAATAACTTCTTCATACAAATTCGAAATATGGAGAGACTTTGATCGATTAACTACCACCTTGTTACAAACAGTATGGAACATTCAGATACTTCATCTTCTGAACGCGCATTGTAGTTCTCAATGTTGATTAACAGTTATATTTATAAAATAACATGCCACCACATCCTTATATTTGAACTCTGCCAAGTGCGGAAGCCGCTATTTTTTTGTTCAGACTACAATAACTTCTTCATTCTAATTTGGAATCTGGCTAGACTTCGACTGATGAATCCCACCTAAATTACGGACAAATGGTACACTCAGATACAACATCTTATGAACGCATACGATATCTCTCCATGGAGACTGACAGTTTGCTAAGAAACTAACTTGCTACCACATGCCGATATTTGAACTGTGCCTAGTGCAGAAGCTGCTATTATTTGTTCAGACTACAATAACTTCTTCATAATAATTCGAAATCCGACGAGACTTCAAACGATTAACTACCACCTAAATTACGGACAATATGGAACAATCATATACTTCATCTTGTGAATGCATACCGTAGTTCTCCATGGGGACTGACAATTGCACTTAAAAAATAATAGGCTATCACATCCTCATATTTGAACTTCGCCCAGCGCAAAAGCCACTATGTTTTTTTATTCAGACTTCAATAACTTCTTCATTCTAACTTGGAATTATGCGATACATCGATAGATGAATTCCCACCAAAATTACAGACAATATGGTAAACTCGGATACTTCATCTTGCGAATGCATACTGTAGTTTTCATGGTGACTAACAATTTTACTTAGAAAATAACTGGCTATATCCTCACTTCCATGCTTATTGCACTTTTCCATGGTGACTAATAGTTGTACTTAGAAAATAACATGCTACATCCTTATATTTAAACTCCGCCTAGGCAGAAGCCACTATTTTTTTTCTTCATATTCCAATAACTTCTTCATACTAACTCGGAATCCGGCAAAATTTCGGCCGATGAACTCCTACCTAAACTACGGATAATATGGTACACTCGGTTACTTCATTTTGTGAATGCAGACTGTATTCCTCCAAAGGGACCGATAGTTTACTTTGAAAAAACATGCATCCACATCCCCATATTTGAACTCCGCCTAGTATAGAAGCCGCTATTTTTTTGTTCAACTTGCAATAACTTCTTCATACTAATTCCGAATCCGGCTAGACTTCGACCGCTTAACTCCTACCTAAATTACGGACAATATGGAACACTCTGATACTTTATGTCGTGAACGCACATTGTAGCTCTTCACGGTGAGTAACATTTGTACTTGGAAAATTACAGGTTACCACATCCCATATTTGAACTCCACGTACTGCATATGCCGATATTTTTTTTTGTTCAGACTGGTATAACTTCTTCATACCAACTCGAAATCAGGAAAAATTTCAACCGATGAACTCCCACCTAAATTGCGAACAATATGTTACACTCGTATAGTTCATCTTATGAATGCACACTGTAGTTCTTCATGATGACTAAGATCGTACTTAGAAAATAACATATTATATTTCTAACTGGAGTTCTCCATCGTGACTAATATTTGTACTTAGAAAATAATAGGCTACATCCTCATATTTGAACTCCATCTAGGCAGAAGCCACAAATTTTTTTAGACTGTAACAACTTCTTCATACCACCTCGAAATTAGGAAAAACTTTGACCGATGAACTCCTACCTAAATTACGAACAATGTGGTAAACTCAGATACTACATCTTATGAATGCACACCGTATTTCTCCATGGGGACTGACAGTTTACTAAGAAAATAACAAGCTAACACATCCCCATATTTGAACTCCGCCTAGTACAGAAGCCATAATTTTTTTGTTAGACAACAATAACTTCTTCATAATAGTTCGATATCCGGTGTGACTTCGACAGATTAACAACCACCTAAATTATGGGCAATGTGGAGTACTCGGATACTTCATCGCATGAACAAACACTGTAGTTCTCCACGATGACTGACGGTTGTACTTAGAAAATAACAGGCGACCACATCCCCATATTGGAACTCTGCCTAGTGCAGAAGCTGCTATGTTTTTGATTCAGACTGCAATTACATCTTTATACTAGCACGGAATTAGGCGATACTTTGACCGATGAACTCCTTCCTAAATTACGGACAATATGATACACACGGATACTTCATCTTGTGAACGCACATTGTAGTTCTCCATAGTGATTAATAATTTTACTAAGAAAATAATAGGCTATATCCCCACTTCAACGCTTACTGTAGTTCTCTATGGTGACTAACAGTTGTACATAGAAAATAATAGGCTATAATCCCACTAACAATCACTGTAGTTTTCCATGGTAACTAATAGTTGTTCATAGAAAAAACATGCTACATCCTCATATTTTAACTCCGCATGGGCAAAACCCACTATATTTTTCTTCAAACCACAATAACTCCCACCTAAATTATGGACAATATGGTACACTCAGATGCTTCATATTATGAGTGCACACTGTAGTTCTCTATGGTGATCGACAGATTACATTGCAAATAACATGGAACCTCATCCCCATATTTGAACTCCATCTAGTGCAGAAGCCGCTATTTTTTTGTTCAGACTGCAATAACTTCTTCATACTAATTTGGAATCCAGCTGGACTTCGACCTTTAACTCCCTCCTAAATTACCTGTTATATCCCCACTTCAAAGATCACTGTAGTTCTCTATAGTGATTAACAGTTGTTCATATAAAATAACATGCTACCTCCTCATATTTGAACTCCGCTTAGGCAGAAGCCGCTATTTTTTTCTTCAGACTGTAATAACTTCTTCATACTAACCCGGAATCAGGCAAAACTTCAACCGATGAACTCCCACCTAAATTATAGACAATATGATACACTCGGATGCTTCATCTTGTGAATGCACACTGTAGTTCTCCCTAGGGACCGTTTGTTCACTTAGAAAATAACATGCAACCTCATCCCTATATTTGAACTGCACATAGTGCAAATGCCTCTATTTTTTTCTTCAAATTGCAATAACTTCTTTGTACTAATTCAAAATCCGGCTAGATCTAGTCCGCTTAACTCCCACCTAAATTATGGGCAATATGGAACACTCGAATACTTCATCTTGTGAATACACATTGTAGCTCTACATGGTGACTAGCAGTTGTACTTAGAAAATAATATGCTATTTCCCCACTTCTGCGCTCACTATAGTTCTTCACGGTGACTAATAGTTGTACTTAGAATATGACACGCTATGTCCTCATATTTGAACTCCGTCTATGCAGAAGCCATAATTATTTTACTTCAGACTGCAATAACCTCTTCATACTAGCTTGGAATTAGGAAAAACTTTAACCAATAAACTCCAATCTAAATTACGGACAATATGATACGCTCGGATAATATATCTTGTGAACGCATATTGTAGTTCTCCATGGGGACTAACAGTTTACTAAGAAAATAACATGCTATCACATTCCCATTTTTGAACTCCGCCTAGTGTAGAAACCGCTATTTTTTTTGTTCAGTCTACAGTAACTTCTATACTAATTCGAAATCCATTGAGATTCTGACCGACTGACTACCACCTAAATTATAGACAATATGGAACGCTCGTACACTTCTTCTTATGAACGCACACTCTAGTTCTCCTTGGAGACTGACAGTTGTACTTAGAAAATAACAAGCTACCACATCCCTATATTTGAACTCTGGCTAGTGCAGAAGCCGCTAATTTATTTTGTTCAGACGGTAATAACTTCTTCATATTAACTCAAAATTAGGTGATACTTCAATCGATAAACTCCCACCTAAGTTAGGGACAATATGTTACGCTCGAATACTTTATATTATGAACGGACACTGTAGTTCCCCATGGTGATGAACAGTTGTACCTAGAAAATAATAGGCTATATCCGCACTTCAACGCTGACTGTACTTCTCCATGGTGAAAAATAGTTGTTCTTATAAAATAACATGCCACATCCTCATACTACAATAACTTATTCATACTAATTCGGAATCAGACGAAACTTCAACCAGTGAACTCCCACGTAAATTACGGACGATATGGTGCACTCGGATAGTTTATCTTATGTATGCACATTGTAGTTCTCCATGGTGACAAACAGTTGCACTAAAAATAGCATGCTATTTCCCCACTTTAACTCTCACTGTAGTTCACCATGGTGACTAATAGTTGCGCTTAGAAAATAATATGTTACATCCTGATATTTGAACTCCGCCTAGGCAGATGCTGCTATTTTTTTCTTTAGACTGCAATAACTTCTTCATACTAACTCGGATCAGGGAAAATTGCGACCGATGAACTCCTACCTAAATTACGGACAATATGGTACACTTGGATACTTCATCTTATGAACGCACACTGTAGTTCTTCATGGAGACTGACAGTTTACTTAGAAAATAACATGTACCACACTCCCATATTTGAACTCCACCTAGTGCAGAAGCCGTTATTTTTTTGTTCAGACTCAATAGCTTCTTCATACTAACTCAGAATCTGGCGAGACTTCGATCGATTAACTCCCACCTAAATCACGGATAATATGGAACACTTAGATACTTCATCTTGTGAACGCACACTGTAGTTCTCTATGGTGACTAACTGTTGCACTTAGGAAATAACAGGCTATGTCCCTATATCAACGCTCACTTTAGTTCTTCATAGTGATTAATAGTTGTACTTTGAAAATAATAGGCTGCGTCTTCATATTTGAACTCCGCCTAGGCAGAAGTCGTAATTTTTTTTCTTCAGACTGCAATAACTACTTCGAAATAACTCGAAATCAAGAAAAACTTGGACAGATGAACTCCCACCTAAATTACGGACAATAAGGTACACTTGGATACTTTATATTGTGAATGCACACTATAGTTCTCTATGGTGATAGTTTACTTAGAAAATAACATGCTGCCACAATCCATATTTAAACTCCGCCTTGGGTAGAAGACGCTATTGTTTAGACTGTAATAACTACTTCGTACTAATTCAGAATCTAGCAAGACTTCGGCCAATTAGTTGTACTTAGAAAATAACAGACTACCACATCCTTATTTTTAAACTCCGCCTAGTTTAGGAGCTTCTATTTATTTTGTTCAGACTGCAATAACTTCTTTATACTCACTTGGAATTAGGTGATACTTCGATCGATAAATTCCCACCAAGATTACGAACTATATGGTACACTCAAATACTTCATTTTATGAATGCACACTATAGTTCTACATGGTGAGTAACAGTTGTACTTAGAAAATAATAGGCTATAACCCCACTTCAACGCTCACTGTAGTTCTCCATGATACCTAATAGTTGTACTTAGAAATAACAGGCTACATCCTTATATTTGAATTCCGCCTAGGCAGAAGCTGGTATTTTTTCCTCAGACTGCAATAACTTTTTAAATAACTTTTTAACACTAACTCAAAATCAGGCAAAACTTCGACCGTACTCCTACCTAAATTACAACAATATGGTACACTAGGATACTTCGTCTTGTGAATGCACCCTTTATTTCTTAATAGGGACTGACAGTTTACTTAAAAAATAACATGCCACCATATCCCTATATTTGAACTCCACCTAATGAAGATGCCTCGTTTTTTATTTATTTAGGCTGTAATAACTTCTTCGTACTAATTCAGAATCTGTTAAGACTTCGACCGATTAACTCTCACCTAAATTACGAACAATATGGATAGCTAGGATACTTCATCTTGTGAAAGAACACTTTAGTTCTCCATGGGGACTGGCAGTTGTACTTGGAAAATAACAGCCTACCACATCTGCATATTTGAGCTCCACTAGTGCAGAAGCTGCTATATTTTTGTTCAGACCAAAATAACTTCTTCATACTAACTCGGAACCAGGAAAAACTTAGACCGATGATCTCCCACCTAAATTATGGAAAATATAATACACCGGATACTTCATCTTATGAATGCATACTGTAGGTCTCCATGGTGACAAACAGTCGTACGTGGAAAATAACAGGCTATATTCCCATATTTGAATACTATTTCTCTATAAGATGTAAAAGGGTACATTTGAAATTTCAAAAGGGCAACAAGTAAATCTACTCAATTAATTCTGTTTATTAGTAGTAAAGAGGCATATGACTATATATGTAACTTAACAAATTCTAAATTTATAATAGTTAAATGTATATGTATATTGTATATGAAAGAAAATAGGAGTTTAAATTATTAAAACCCATGAGACTTCTTGGATTACACATTAGACATACATAAAAGTTACATGGTATCACGAGTTATACCAATCTCCATTAAATAGTCGATAGTACACTACAAAATTTATCTTAAAGTATGAATTTGAATTAGTAACACTCTCTAAAACATAAATATAGTAACTTACATACCTATTATTGTTTCCTACGCTCGGGCTATAGAATATATAAGGCGATTTTTATATTGTCAATATATAACTAGGAATGTTTATGTAACTTTGTTGAGCACCCTAAAGGGTTACATAACTCCCCTTAGGATATCATAATATGAAGATTTTAGGGTATCTAATATACTTCATGATTTGTTGAGCACCCTTAAGGTTATGAAGATAACCAAAAGTGTAGCCTAAAATATTTTAGGAGTTATATATGAGATATAATTAGTAAAATATTACTTAACATTCAAGGGAACTACAATTATTGAGCAACCCCAAGATTATAGTAATATGATAAATGGATCCTAACACCCACTGAAGGAATAAAATTCCTTTATCATTTTATGGTTTTCGAGAGATGTAGAATTCAGCTGGAGCTTTATTACATAAATATAATAAACGAATCTGATAAGTATACATATATAATGTTATCTGATTTACTTCAATGAATTTGTATAGATCAAATGGCAACCATGAAGTTATTTTTTGAAAAGTATAGGCTAGTAATGTAACGACCCAGATTTTTTTTGAACGGTTAATTTAAGATATCTAAATAGATTTAATTATTTGATTTGGATTATGAATTGATTTTGAATATTGAAAGTATGGTTTTCATTTATAAAGTAAATTCAGGATCTAAGATATAATGATTTATTGGAAAATTCGACTTTTGAATTATATAACTGGTAGTTGGGTAAAATATAAAATTTGGAGTTATAAGCTTGTCAAAAATATTTCAAAGGCTTATAAAATTTATACTGATAATACTGAAAGTAATAGATGGGGTAAAATTGGATTTAACAGTAGTTTGTTCAATTTTAAAAATACATCGTTTAAATTGGTGTTCAAAAATAGCCTTCCGAGGCACAGTCTCGGATTTCGATGAAACCAGTTCCATTGGATCCGTAATGTTGCATTCTTATCAGAATTCAATTTTCGAAGCATTTGGAGTTGTTGTGTGAGCGTACGATATTAAAACACGCTGAAATTTATATCGAAATTTAATATAATTACTAAGTCCAAAAGCTATCTTCTCCATACGATCGAATTAGGGCCCGAAACCTTTTCCATTGCATTCGAAATAGGGGTATAACATTATAAGCACCTATCGGCACGTCTCAATATGTTGTCAAGATTTTAAGATGTGAATTCAAGACAATTTGAGTTTAAATTCGAATTTAAATTAATATATTGCTTGACTAATCAAATATTCCCATCAGCTGCATTTCTTTCAAATAAAAACTTTATCCCTTCACTTCAGAAACACCACAACCAACCTCCTCTGTAGCTTCCTCCAAATCATGTTACCCATTCCCATCTTAAACACGCAATTTTCCTCTGCAATTTTCTAACGCAAGCAATTTAAACAAGAATAAAAACCTAGCCTCTTTCTTCATTTGAACCGGAGTTAGTTCGAACGTCTTCCTCCCTCGTTTTCTTTTCTCAAATCAAAATAAACTTAGAAAGAATGGCGATAATACGAAAACAAATCGAGGTCTAACCGATTTTCCCCAAATCTCAGAGCACTGCCTTCACGAACAACAAGCCAGCACCGAGCTTCTTAATCGCGAGTCAGAGGCAACATCACCGTCGATGTTGCTAGCTGTTACGATGGGATCGGGGTTGCTGCTGCCGAAAGAAACATCGATCATGGCGAATTATTGTGGACATAGGTCAAGCTCGACGCCGGACCAAGGTGGGTCGCAATCGAAGTAGTCGCATGGTAATGGCGTAGGCGTGGGATGGCGAAGACGAGGCTGCGACTCTTGCGAGGGCTTTGAATCCGAGGTCTGTTTGGATTTTGGGTAAGGCTTCCACTTTCTTTACCATTCGGATTTGTTTATATAAAAAAATTAATTTCTGTAATTTGATGTGTGTAGTAAAGATATTGAAATAATTTACAGTAAACCATAAAACCTATTTTAGTTAATTCTATATATATATATATATATATATATATATATATATATTACATATATCTATGTTGATTAAGAAGAGAACATGAATTATATTTGGATGAGAATTTAATTTGCAGAAAGATTTTTAGTAGTTCTATCTTTTAAAAATTCAGTATATATATACCTATATCTATTTTTGTTCACTAGTTTATTTTTCAAAATAATTTATTAAGATGATTAATTTATTAATTAACTCATTTAATTATTTTTTGATTTATAGAAAGAAAATTAGTTTAAAAATTTAAATTTTTTTGGTTAAATTAAATCATTAGTTAAAAGTTAAACTATTAAGTAGTGGTTAATTGTTTGATTAAATCGAATATTAATAAATTGTATAAATATTTATACGAGGTCTAAAGTCATGGAGAAACAAGCCAGGTTGGATCGGAGTGCAATTATAATCAAAGGTGAGTTAATCTCACTCATCTGGTTTTATTTAAATTTAAATAATTGGTTGAATGATTAAATTGATTTGATGTGCTATATATATATTGCAGTATATAGTATATATCTGAGTGATTGATTTCTCGCATTATATAGCGGATGAGACCTTATGTGCCGCATAATAGCGGATGATATTATATAACCCATATACCGCGATATTCCACCTCGAAGTGGAATTGGTATTGTGCTAACATATGTGGATGCAAGGAAATAGGTTGGAGGGATCCAACTGGATTCTTCAAAATTATTTAGATTGTTCTAATAATTCTGTGTTATTATTATTAGATATTCTGTGATGGAATATATTGATAATTGGAATATTAGATGCTATAGTTTGATTGAATACATTAGGATATTCTAAGTTATCAAAAATGTATAGATTTGAATTTTGAAAAAATTAAAAGAGAGAATTTTAAGTAAATAATTATAAAAAATTGGATAAATTAAAGAATGAATTATGAAAGAACAAAAGTGATTTTTAAATCCTGATAAATTCCGGGTATGAAGAATGGATTTTGAGCAAACAGAGAAATAATGAATTTTAAGCTTAAGTGATGTTATATCAAGAAATAAAGAATTTATTTTAAAATTCAAGGTTTGAATTTATTTGCAAGGATAAAGAAGAAATTTGGAAAATACGAAATTGGTATTTTCAGTTAAAAAGATTTTAAATCATAATTAAGGAACAAAATCTGAAATTAATGGGTTTTGAAATAAATAAGTAAGTAAAGAAATTTATTTCAAAAATGGAGTAAATTGGGAATCAATTGGGAAATTGATCTAAGTGTTTGGAATCAGAATTTTAAAGGGAAGTTGAGCCTATGAAACAAATAAAGGTGGATTTATAAAAGTAAAGCAATATATCAATGGATATTTAGATGAATAAATTCTCGGTGGGAGTTTATTAAAAAGGAATGAGTAAATCTGTTTAAAAATAAATAGTGATTTATTTTTAAAGATGTGAAAGAGAAGCATATTTCCCTGAATAGCCAAGTACATTTTCAAAATAATTTTTAAGTATAAGTAAAGTTTAAGTTGTTTGAAAGTATGTTTTAGAAAACTTATTATTTCTAAATGTTTAAATTCTAAAGTAAGTATTTGTTATATCTTTTATAGCAGTAATTATTTAAAGGTGGCTTCGTATTATGTTTTAAAAGTTAGAAATTTAGTTTTATATTGTACAAATAGTTTTATTTTAAATATTCTTAAAATATATAATTTGAATAAGTATTAAAGAAATTTTTGATTTAAAAGTTTTAAAGGTTATTTTATAATAAAGTGTTTTAAATTATTTTAAAAATCTAAAGTATTGTACTTGGTGTTTTCAGTGGAAATAAATATTTGGGAATCCATTCCATGAGAAGAGAGTAGTTTGAAACCTGTTTTCAAGGGTTGAAAAGTGGGAATATATCTTGTGAAGATATTTTGAGATTAATAAATAATTTGGTGAAATTATTTGTGTTTGATGGTTTTTTGTGAATGTTATTTGATAGTTAAATAACAGACTATCAATATTGGCTAATGCGTTGATCGTTTCGAAGAGACCAGGATTGGGATTTATTTCTTGAAAACCACTTCGATCCGGTTTGTACGTTTTCGTGAGGAAGACGAGTTTGGATTCGAAGGTGGGGCAGTGAAGTGCAAGGGCTAGTCGCTACTAATCCTGAGGTGATTCCAAAATGGATGTAGTAGGAGTAGTGCCTTCGGTTCCGTTCACACCCGGAACAGACTTGTATGGATGAATGCTTTCAGAACATCGTCAGGAGGACGGTGAGCATTCTAAGAGATGTGTTCTAAAAAGGTAACGCTTAGCCTCGAGCCTCATTAACCGGGAATGACTGAAAATCATAGGTTATGAAGCAAGGCTAAGTGGGTAGCACCCATCAGGGTGAGGTCATCCATGTCTAGATGTACCTTTTATTCAGCTTAGTGGTGCGGTTGTTGATCCCAACCACTGGGTGATCTTACTCGGGATTATCCATAACGGGTAGTCCCGGTCTTCTGTTCCAAGTGATTGGGAGTAATCCTTGGTATGGTGATCTAGGCCACGTACTGTGACAGGTAGTACCCTAGTGCCTATTCATTAGTTGGAAATCCATTCTCCCTACGCGCCTTTACGGTTGTGATTGTGCCCAACTATTGCTGAAATGTGAGATGCAAGCATTTCAGCTAGATTCTATTTTACTTTCTATAGACACTTTTATAATATCAGACGGATTTAATAAAATGTGTTTTGGCTATCGTAAGGTGAAAACCCGACATGTTTATTTGTGGCATGGTCTTACGAGATGCTTTTGATTTCAAAGGATTTTTGAAAACTTTAATAATGAAATTGAGTGTGATTTTCTCACGCTGGTGTTCACTAACTCGGGTGTTATTTCACTATAATGCTCGGGTCACATTGAGTATTATAGATTATAGGAAAGGATGTCGTGGAGCTCAGGAGACGAGCTGGATGGCGATACGTACTTCCATACTTGTTTTTTTAAATATTCCGCTGTGTGACTAGCTGTGTATTCAGTTTTGAGAGGACATGTTATGATTACTATCCAGTTGGGTGTTATGTGTACTCTGATGATGTAATGTATAAACAGATTTGCTTTTGTGTAAAGATCAGTTATTATCTATTATATTTCATTCCGCTGCGATGGTTAGATTCTGATGTTGTTTTATTTTCTCTTCTTCTATCTCCTTCTTCTTTAGCCCTAACGGTTCGTATTTCCGTTCACCTTGAGTTGATGTGTTGGAAAATAGTGTTGGCTTAAGGGTTACGGGTTTGCGGGCTGTTACAGTGGTATCAGATCTGAAGGTTAAGCGAGAACCTTGGCTCTGGTGGGGATTACTCATTAAATAGAGTCTGTAGTACTCTAGAATGAGTTTGAGTGTATTAATAGATATGAGCGCATATTTGTTAGTGAGTATAAAATTGTTTTTATATTGTGTTGATTTATCGATTGGGTGTTTATGGGTTTTGGTCGACGTATGGGATGCCATGTCATCGATAGGGGTTTCTAAACTCTTAAACAAGATAAACCGACAAAGTATTGTTTTAAATAGGGTAAATGAAATAATTTGATCCAAATTATTTTTGTATATAATGGAAATAATTTTTTGTAAATTATTATAGTTATATATGAATGCTTGGTAGTTAGAAAATGATAATATTAAATTATTATCATTGTTGTGTATAATTTACATTGAGAAATTGAAATCATAGCCAAAAGCTAAGAAATAAATTCATATACAAATGGGATTTGTAAATGTGATTTATAATTTGAAATAAAATTCCAAAGAAACATTCGAAAATAAACTGAGAAGAAAATTCCAGAGTAATGTTTGAATAATTGGATGGATTTGGAATTTGGAATTTTTGGGAAAAGTTTAAATTTGTTTGGGTTGAAAATGGTTTTCAAAGGTTTTGATAAATGATAGTGATATTAATTCGTAAATATTTTTGAATTGGGAATGAAATCTAGTGAGATTTGGAATCTAAGAATATTTGAAAATGTTTTTAAAGAGATAAAAGCATTGAACTCTTTCGGTCGCTAGAAAATAACATCGGTGATGACTGCAGCATCATCGATGTTCATTTTCGAGTTTCCAAAGGAGGAATTGCTGCTTGAATGTTTTCAAATGGGAGATGTTTGCGAAAACTGGGTTTGGTTTTGAGATTCAAAGAGATGATTGAATTTACCAAAGAGTTTTGGATATAATAATTTCAAATGATTTTTAAAATACTTAAGTGATTATTGAAGACTCTGGAATTGGTTTAAAATGTTTCGAGTGTCTAGGTAATAGTTTAAACTCTGGAGGTTTAACTAAAAATGTTATGGATTATAAGCAGGTTTGGAAATTTATAAAGCTTGAAAATTTCCTAGAATGAAATTAACTTGTAAAAAGTTAATAAGTTAGAAGAGTAAGTCAAATTAAATGAACTTAAGCTAAGTTTAATAATAGATTGTGGCTGGATTTGAATTAAAATTGAAATATAATTGAAATGGAATTGTATCATGTGGTGGATACATTAAATGAAATTAAGTTCTTACTTAATAAAATTTGAATGAATGGGGTGAAGTCAAAAGAATAATATGAAGTTAGATTTAATTGGAGTTAAGTTAAATAAGATGGAATTGGAATAAATAGGTTGCGATGACTTATAAATAAAAAATTAAAGACCCATTGAATAAAAATATGTATACTTGGCTAAATTAAATGTATAATCCCGAGTTAAAAAGTAAAATGTGAACGGGATTGAGTGTAAATGGAGGAAAGTGGATATAAATAAGTTATGACTTATAAAACTTAGAAGTAGAATAAATAAGCCAAAATAAAATTGTTTTGAATTTTGGAATTTTGGGAAATGAATAAAAATCCAAAACTTGAATTATAAAATAGATTGAACTCAAGAAAATTAAGTGAAGTGATTTCCGGAGGAAAAAAAATCAAATATTGAATTAAAAGTGGGGAATGAACTAATTTGAATAAATTAGTTAAGTGAGTATGTTAATGGAAATCTGGTTGGTTGAATAAAATTTGAATTATGAGTTAAAAATGGATTTTGAGAAGTTAAACTTGAGCTATAAATTAAATTCCACTTCGAAGTGCTAAGTGAATTGAATATGATTGAAATATGGTGAAATGAAATGAAGTTGGATTAAAACAGAAATGGTTTGAATTGCAAATAAAATTCAAAGGAGTAGAAATAAAATTGAAATAGTCTTGTAATTAATAAAATAAGTTCGGAAGTGAAATGAAAATGTGAAATAAAGTTTAAAATGGATTGAATGAATATACTAATTGAATTAAATAGAATGGAATATAATTGGAAATGGAGATGAATTTAAGTTGTTAACTTAAGCAAACTGTTAAATGGTTGTTAGTGAGCTTTATGAAATGGTTTTGAATAGAACCTGTTTGATGATGAAATGGAATGTAAGTAAATAGATAAAATTAAAAATGAAGTGAAAATGGGAATGAATGGATTGTGAATAAATTTAAAATGGAATGAAATTTATATAAATTGAGTTGAGATCAATCTAAAATGGTTAAAGCTTAAGTACTTACTTATTCACATGAATATCGTCGAAGTACATAAAAATATTGGTCGTTCGACGAAAACGGAAGTAAATAAAATTCTATGAATTAATGGAATTAAATAAATTTGATTTTTGAATCAATTGAAATAAATATGAGTTGTTTTGCTTAGAATGAATTGAATGGACGAAGGTGAGTGTAAATCACTTAAAATTGAAAATGATAATTTAAGAATTGGTTGTAAGCAATTGAAATTGGTGTCGGAATCTTATAAATTGCATATGGGTATTGTTTAGTGTACATTGCTTATGAAGTGCATGTGTCTAGCTATTGGAAGTAAATAAATGTTAGTGAGTTGCATATATTTTATACTTACATGTTTGAATTAAGCAAGTACAGGTACAGAGAAGACGTATGGCTGGATTTGGACACGCAAAATGATAAATAAATAAGCCGCTTACTTAAAAATGCTAAATAGAGGTACACCTACGCAATAAAAGTTAGGAAATATGAACTATTGTTTGTTTTTTGTTTTTCCGACCGTGTGGGTCGATGTATATATATTTATACCCCTTGTCAAATTGCAAAAGCTCCTTCGTACAAAGGAGACTCTGCCAAAATTTTCCGAAAATTTTGGCAGTTAGAAAAATTTTGAAATTTTTTTTGTTAGCGATAAAACATTTCAAATTGGAATTGAATAAGGAATTTTGGAAATGGAAATTGGAACTAACTGTTTAGTTGGAACTAAAGGATTAGAAAAGTGAATATGGGATTTTCACTAAGTATGTTTTAGTATGTTGGGGGTTTGGGATATTCTTCTGCCTTAGTAATATCGGGGACAAAATACTTTTAAGGGGCGAGGAATGTAACGACCTGGATTTTTTTTGAACGGTTAATTTGAGATATTTAAATAGATTTAAATATTTGATTTGGATTATGAATTGATTTCGAATATGGAAAGTATGGTTTTCATTTATAAAATAAATTCAGGATCTAAGATATAATGATTTATTGGAACATTCGACTTTTGAATTATATAATTGGTAATTGGGTAAAATATAAAATCTGGAGCTATAAGCTTGTCAAAAATATTTCAAAGGCTTATGAAATTTATGATGATGATGCTGAAAGTAATAGATGGCGTAAAATTGGATTTAACAGTAATTTGTTCAATTTAAAAAATACATCGTTTAAATTGATGTTCAAAAATAGCCTTCCGAGGTACAATTTCAGATTTTGACAAAACCAGTTCCATTGGATCCGTAATATTGTATTATTATCGGATTTTAATTTTTGTAGGATTTAGAGTTGTTGTGTGAACATATGGTATTAAAACACGCTGAATTTTATATCGAAATTTAATATAATAACTGAGTCCAAAAGTTATCTTCTCCATATGATCGAATTAGGGCCCGAAACCTTTTCCATTGCGTTCGAAATAGGGGTATAACATTATGAGAGTCTAGCGGCACATGTCAATACGTTGTCAAAATTTTAAGTTGCGATTTCAAGACAATTTAAATTTAAATTCGAATTTAAATTGATATATTGTTTGACTAGTCAAATATTCCCATCAGCTGCCTTTCTTTCAACTCAGAACTTTATCCCTTCACTTCAGAAACACCACACCCGACGTCCTCTGTAGCTTCCCTCAAATCTTGTTCCCCATTCCCATCTTAAACATGCAATCTTCCTCTGCAATTTTCTAACGCAGGCAGTTTAAACAAGAAAAAAAACCTAGCCTCTTTCTTCATTCGAACCGGAGTCTGTTCGAACGCCGTCCTCCCTCGTTTTATTTTCTCAAATCGAATTAAACTTAGAAAGAATGGCGACAGTACGAAAACAAATCTAGGTCTAACTGATCTTCCCCAAATCTCAAAGCACTGCCTCCACTAACAACAAGCCATCACCGAGCCTTTTAATCGCGAGTCAGAGGCAACATCACCGTCGACGTTGCTAGCAGTTACGATGGAGTCGGGGTTGCTGCTGCCGAAAGAAACGTCGATCGCGGCGAACTATTATGGGATGGATCGAGCTCGACGCCGAACCAAGGTGGGTCGCAATCGAAGCAGTCGCATGGTGATGGCGTAGGCGTGGGATGGCGGAGACGAGGCTGCGACTCTTGCGAGGGCTTGGAATCCGAGGTCTGTTTGGATTTTGGGTAAGGCTTCCTCTTTCTTTACCATTTGGATTTGTTTATATAAAAAATTAATTACTGTAATTTGATGTGTGTAGTAAAGATAGTGCAATAATTTACAGTAAAGCATAAAACCTATTTTATTTAATTCTATATATATATATTACATATATCTATGTAGATTAAGAAGAGAACATGAATTATATTTGGATGAGATTTTAATTTGTAGAAAGATTTTTAATAGTTCTATTTTTTTAAAAATTAGTATATATATATATATATACCTATATCTATTTTTGTTTACTAGTTTATTTTTAAAAATAATTTATTAAGATGATTAATTTATTAATTAACTCATTTAATTATTTTTAGATTTATAGAAAGGAAAATTAGTTTAAAAATTAAAATTTATTTGGTTAAATTAAATCATTAGTTAAACTTTAAACTAATAAATAGTGGTTAATTGTTTGATTAAATCGAATATTAATAAATTTTATAAATATTTATACGAGGTCTAAAATCATGGAGAAACAAGCCAGGTTGGATCGGAGTGCAATTATAATCAAAGGTGAGTTAATCTCACTCATCTGGGTTTTATTTAAATTTAAATGGTTAAATTTAAATAATTGGCTGAATGATTAAATTGATTTGATGTGCTATATTATATATAGTAGTATATAGTACATATTGGAGTGATTGATTTCCCACATTATATAGCGGATGAGACCCTATGCGCCGCATAATAGCGGATGATATTATGTAAACCCAAATACCGCGATATTCCACCTCGAAGTGGAATTGGTATTGTGCTGACATCTCTGGATGTAGGGAAAAAGGTTGGAGGGATCCAACTGGATTCCTTAAAATTATTTAGATTGTTCTAATAATTCTGTGTTATGATTATTTGATATTTTGTAATGGATTATATTGATAATTGGAATATTGGATGCTATGGTTTGATTGAATATATTCGGATATTCTAAGTTATCAAAAATGTATAGATTTGAATTCTGAAAAAAAATTAAAAGAGAGAGTTTTAAGTAAATAATTATAGAAATTTGAATAAGTTAAAGGATAAAGTGGGAAAGAATAAAAGTGATTTTCAAATCTTGATAAATTCCGGGTATGAAGAAGGGATTTTGAATAAACAGAGAAATAATGAATTTTAAACTTAAGTGATGTTATATCAAGAAATAAAGGATTTATTTTAAAATTTAAGGTTTGAATTTATTTGCAAGGATAAAGAAGAAATTTGGAAAATACGAAATTGGTATTTTCAGTTAAAAAGATTTTAAATCATAATTAAGGGATAAAATCTAAAATTAATGGGTTTTGAAATAAATTGAGTAAGTAAAAAAATTTATTTCAAAATGATGTAAATTGGGAATCAATTTGGAAATTGATCTAAGTGTATGGAATCGAAATTTTAAAGGGAAGTTGAGCCTATGAAACTTATAAGCCGGGTTTATAAAAGTAAAGCAATATATCAGTGGATATTTGGAAGAATAAATTCTCGGTGGGAGTTTATTAAAGGAATGGGTAAATTTGTTTAAAAATAAATAGTGATTTATTTTTAAAAATGTGAAAGAGAACCATATTTCCCTGAATAGCCAAGTACATTTTCAAAACAATTTTTAAGTATAAGTAAAAAGTTTATGTTGTTTGAAAGTATGTTTTAGAAGACTTATTATTTCTAAATGTTTAAATTCTAAAGTAAGTATTTGTTTTATCTTTTATAGCAGTAATTATTTAAAGGTGGCTTAGTATTATGTTTTAAAAGTTAGAAATTTAGTTTTATATTGTACAAGTAGTTTTATTTTAAATATTCTTAAAATATATAATTTGAATAAGTATTAAAGAAATTTTAAATTTAAAAGTTTTAAAGGATATTTTATAATAAAATGTTTTAAATTATTTTAAAAATCTAAACTATTGTACTTGATGTTTTCAGTGGAAATAAATATTTAGGAATCCATTCCATGAGAAGAGTATGCTTTGAAAACTGTTTTCAAGGGTTGAAAAGTGGAAATATATCTTGTGAAGATATTTTGAGATTGATAAATAATTTGGTGAAATTATTCATGTTTGATGGTTGTTTGTGAATGTTATTTGATAGTTAAATAACCGACAATCAATATTGGCCAACGCGCTGATCATTTCGAAGAGACCGGGATCGAGATTTATTTCCTGAAAACCACTTCGATCCGGATTGTACGTTTTTTTGAGGAAGACGAGTTTGGATTTGATGGTGGAGCAGTGACGTGCAAGGGCTAGTCGCTACTAATCCTGAGGTGATTACAAAATGGATGTAGTAGGAGTAGTGCCTTCGGTTCTGTTCGAACCCAGAACGGACTTGTATGGATGAATGCTTTCAGAACATCATCAGGAAGACGGCAAGCAATCTAAGAGATGTGTTCTAAAAAGGTAACGCTTAGCCTCGAGCCTCATCAACCGGGAATGACTTAAAATAAGGGTTTATGCAGCAAGGCTCAGTGGGTAGCTCCCATTAGGGTGAGGTCATCCCTGTCTAGATGTCCCTTTTATTCGGCTTAGTGGTGCGGTTGCTGATCCTAACCGCGGGGTGATCTTACTCGGGATTATCCAGTAAGGAGTAGTCCCAGTCTTGTGTTGCAGGGGATTGGGAGTAATTCTCGGTACGGTGATCTAGGCCACGTACTGTGACAGGTGGTACCACAGTGCCTAGTCATTAATTGGAAATCCATTCTCCCTACGTGCCTTTACGGTTTTGATTGTGCCCAACTATTGCTGAAACGTGAGAAGCAAGCATTTCAGCTAGATTCTATTTTACTTTCTATAGACACTATTATAATATCAAACAGATTTAATAAAAAGTGTTTTGGCTATCGTAAGGTAAAAACTCGATATGTTTATTTGTGGTGTGGTCTTACGAGATGCTTTTGATTTCAAAGGATTTTTGTAAACTTTAATAATCAAATTGAGTGTGATTTTCTCATGCTGGTAGTCCAGACTGACTCGGGTGTTATTTCACTATAATGATCGGGTCATACTGAGTATTATAGATTGCCGGAAAGGACGCTGTGGAGCTCAGGAGACGAGATGGATGGCGATATGTACTTCCGTACTTGTTTTTTTAAAATATTCCATTGTGTGACAAGCTGTGTATTCAGTTTTGAGAGGACATGTTATGATTAATGTCCAGTTGGGTGTTATGTGTACTCTGATGATGTAATGTATAAACAGATTTTCTTTTGCGTAAAGATCAGTTATTATCTATTATATTTTATTCCGCTGCGATGGTTAGATTCTGATATTGTTTTGTTTTCTCTTCTTCTGTCTCCTTCTTCTTTAACCCTAATGGTTCGCATTTCCGTTTACCTTGAGTTGATGTGTTGGAAAATAGTGTTGACTTAAGGGGTATGAGTTTGCGGGCTGTTACAAGTAGGCATAAATTATAAAGACGGGCTAATAAATGTTAAGACAACACTTACCTATGCAAAACTCCGGTATATAGTTGCAACTAAACCATATAAGGATGCCACATCCAATAAAATTTAAGGCATACAAGGATTGATCAATGGCTGTGAACTTGCAAACTGCTATGTGCTATCGACAAGGGCACCCAGCTCTAAAGACAACACGAGAACATGAATACTCAAGAAGTATTCATGATTTACAAAAGTAGTACGGTGAGTAGTCATGTATCGCAAGGTATGAAATCTCATGGAAAATATTCAATGCGAAATGTGTAAGAGCGCCTTGAGCCAAGCTTATGTACTCAATATGATTGTGTACATTGAAAGGTTGGCCAAACTAGGAACTACATTTGACACTAAGCTTAAGGATGATCTGATTCTTAGATTGCTTACTCCATAGTTTGAGCCTTTTGTATTAATTTAAATATGAAATCATTGAAGTGTACTATCATTGACCTCCTTAATATGTTAAAGACAGCCGAGCATGAAGGAACCAAATGCAGTGCTTACTGTTAGTGATACCTCTTCTTTGAATAGTTTGAAGAAAAAAAAGTGTAAGTACAAGGGAGGGCAAGGGTGCAACAAAGATGTAAGACAAAGGTAAATGTCACATTTTCACAAAGAGGGGCCAAAGAAGATGAAATTTCTAAACTATTTAAAGGTGCTCAAGGGAAGAAATCAGATTCCACTGGTAAAGGTATTTTTCATATAGAAAATAGTTTATCTATATGTGCTTTTAGTTGAGTTTTAGGTACCAGATCTATAATTCAAATCTGCAATTCATTGTAGAGACTTATAAGCAAGCAGCCCACGGCAAGAGTGAGCATGGAATTTCAAGTTATAAATGTAGTTGTCAACGCGATGGGAGAATACCGTATGAAGCTTGCTAATAGACACAATTTAGTTTTGAATAATTTCTATTATGTATCATACTTTATTAGTGAAATAAATTTTGTTTCTCATTTGACTAAAAACAAATATGATTTTACTTGTAATGATAGTATTATTAATATTTGTTATGGAGATAAAACTGTTGGTATTAATGCTTTACATAATGGCATATATGTTCTTAATATGAATCATACATTTGTTATAGAAAATAATTTTGCGACTAATGTAAATGATAGTTACCCTTGGCACTGTAGACAATGCCATATTAGTACGAAACGACTGATCAAGTTAAGAAACAATGGATTCTACCATCCTTCGAGTATTAATCGTTTGATACGTGTACATCGTTTCTTAAAGAAATACTATCTATGAACTCATATAGTGACTGTTACGCCCTAGCTCCAATGGCTAAATTGTCAAAGGGATTTTATCACCCAATAGCTCAGATCAAAGGACATGGAAGGAGAAATCTCTCATACATGCTACTTTTAGCCAATGTATGATGCTTGAACACATCCAAAGCAATATGTACCACATCTCGACATAAAGTGTGATGCCCCATCCCGAGACCCGCGCTAACAAAGAGTATTACTATGTAATACTGTCTGCTAGTGCAGAGAATACGGCTAGTTAAAAGCGACCATCCGCGACTTTTGCCTTAAGCGAGTATCGAATACATTGAATAGGTGTTTGGCTTTTTTTTCTTTCTTCGAGGATCGACTTACTCAATTCAGGCTAAGTAAAAAATTACGGTGGCTAAAGATCGATTCAGAACAATATATAATAACATAACGGTTCACAGATCATAGAACTTGTACATATATGTATACAGACAGCGGAAACATGTCAAGCATTACATAAGTTTGTAGCTCTTATGAACCACATATACAAAACATAGCCACAGAAAGAATATGAAAGTGATTCTGCTATGGGAACGAGTAATATGGAATATAATAAATAACTAGTGCGAAAAATAATAGTAGTAAAGTAAAATGACAACATGAATATTTATACTGGTTCGAACTCTCATTCTACGTCCAGTCCTAGACTCCTTCTGGAAATTAAAGCTGGCAACCCTCACTTAACCCGAAGGAATACGTATTACAGTGTCTGAGAAACCGAACAGGACTTGACCGCCTGAGCAAAAGAACATGACTTGACCGCTTGAGCAACCGAACAAGACTTTCTTACACACTGGATTAACTTGACTTTGTGTATTCTGAATAACACAGATTTGTCACTTATAATACACCCTTTCTATAATCTTTTCCTTAAGAATGATGTATATAATTGTGTGTGAATGAAGAATATGAAGATTAGAATTGCTTATAGAATTTGGAAGTGGAATCGTAAGCAATGATTATATAGAATTTTGTAAGCAATAGAATCAAGAAAGCTATGCACTATAGATCAAGAAAGATAAGAAAATTCGATGAACTGATCATTGAAACATGAGTGCTTTTACAATGTATTGATGAGTTACAACTTCTGGCAAAAGCTGTCTGTGAAAAGCTAATGGATGTAATACTTTAGAAAGAAGATAACCTTTGGGATGGAGAAGTGTCTATTCATGTTTTTGACTGTTGCAGTATTCAGTCGACTGAATGTGCATGGTTAGTCGACTGAGTTCAAAAGGTGTACAAGTTATATGCACAGACATAGTCGACTGATCAAGTGTGTTCAGTCGACTGGTCCATGTTATATATTAAAGTTTATATACTGACTCAGCCGAATGACCAGGTGTGTTCAGTCAACTAAACAGTGTATTTCAGTGCAGTGATGAATTTTTGTGTGTGCTTATGAATTTGAAAAGTATATAATTTTGAATGTAGGCCTATATGAATATAGACGAATGTGAATAATGATTCTTGAGGAATGATTTTAGCAAAGCACTAGACTAGACTCTATATATACACTTAATGACTCTTGTTAAAATATATATAACTATACGAACCATATTTTGAGTCGTTGAGTGTGATGTTATCGTAGTCGTAGATTCGTGAATTGTTGTGTCATGTCAACAATTAAAACCTAAGATCCAACATTCTCTCCCTTTTTGTTGATGAAAACTCCATTTGCTACGAAGGAATCTTCGACAAGCTTTGTTGATTTATCTCTCCCCCTGAATATACTCCTACAACTGTGCTATAATTTTCTCCCCCTGAATCTATGATATATATTCCGGTAAATAACTAATCTTTTCTCCTTTTTTATCACCGACAAAAAGTAGAATTCTCAAAGCAGAAAATATCATATGAAAAATGACAAATACGCATAGCATACAACAAAGATAAAAATGATGATAACTCAGAAATTTAGCATACAAAACAAGAACACGTCATCAATGTTTAAATATTACATTGTTAGTCTAAAATAACCACCACAGAAACACATAACCACGTAGACATTGTTTGAAATAAAATAACATACAAGTTCATCAACATAACAAGGATTGAAAGAAAAATAACCTTACTCTTCACTATCGCTACCTTCATTGGAGCTTTCTCCTTCTTCATTACCTTCGGTCTCTTCATCACCAGATTCGCCACCAACTTCATCTACTCCTTCTTCTCTTCTTGTTCTTCATTTAATGTCGACCATGCGAACTGCCCAGCAGGTTGTTTTCCATGAGAAGTGGGCATGTGAATAGATGCGGAAGAAGGTTGAGAGAAAGTGATAGTTTCCCAAATATTGTTGAGAAATCCATTTATATGATTAAGTTTCTTGTTGACCTTTTAGAAAGATTTTTCAATGCAAGAAACATTTGACTCCAGTTGAGATAGATGTTGATTAAGAAGTCGTTGGTTTTGGGAAAGAATGGCCATGGCTTCTTGAAGCCAAGCTTGAGTATTGATTTCTTGAATCTTGGCGATTTCTCTTTGTGGTGAGGGAGGTTGAGATGAAGTGGAAGCTTGAACATGAGAAGTTTGTTGTCGAGAGGAAGGTTGTGCTTGATCGGAAGATTGATTTTCAAGCCAATAGTCATAGATAATGATAGTATGGTCTTGATATTGCATAGATAAGTTCATCAATCTAAGCGTCTTGGTATTCAAGGAACCAATGTATGGGTAGTTTGAGTCGGAAAAAGAAATGTCAAAGTGTTTAGAATATGCATAATATATGCGACATAGTGAATTGTTCTCATGCGACCTTGGTTAAATGTCTGAAATTCATCCAGGATTACTTTTTCCCAATTCACACGACGATCTCCCCAGATAGCATATAAAGACTGGAAATCCCTTCTATAAACTTTCTCATAGCTCTCGGTTCTTAGGTTAATGATATGGGTATGCGCATGATGCATGATTCGAGCCTTGGATCGTAGCGCAACTGCTTTTAGTTCAGTTAAGTCTTCTGAGAGAAACATATGACTAGTACGATCTTGAGTTTTGATATAAATGGATATTTGCCCAATTCTTCTCCTTCGTCTGGGCATATTGTAATTCTAGCAAGTCGTTGAAGGGGAAGAAAAATCTTGATGCCATATACCAAAGTCCAAATCGCAAAGTATAGGTTTGAAATGGTATGGTGGTCGAGATTTAGATTGGCGTAGAAAAGCTTCACAATTAGGTGATTGATTTTGATGTTATTTGCAGCAAAATCGACTAGATTCTAGGCCGCTACGACGAGCTAACTCTTGGATTGAATATGGAGCAAAATCAGGAAATTTGACAAACGAACCTTCGAAAAAACGAGAGTTTTTCATTTTGTCGAATCGTTGTGCTACTCGTTCATTGTGCAACCATCCTCGAATTTGAGAATCAAAAGGACCAACTATAGATTGAGATTGTCAAGCTCTTTTGGGTGCCATTGATGAGACTAGGGTTTGGATTTTGAAGAGTACGCATTAAATTTGAAAAAATTGAGATCTTTTTTGAATGAATTTGAAGTGAGAACAAGGAGTAATGGTAGAAATTCGAAAAAGAATGAAGCGAAAAGTGAAAAAAATAAGAGTTTGAATAAGTATTTCAAGTGCCGTTTGGCCGGAGGAAACCTCGATTACCAGTTTCAATCGACTGGATATTCAAGATCAGCCGACCGACTAGGTATTTTAAAAAAATTATACTGGCCTCAATCAACTGAATTTAGGGGTTCAATCGACTGAATCATCCCGAGAGTTTATAGTTCATATTTGGAAATTTCAGTTGACCGAACCAAGAAGCTTGTCGACTAACTTAAGGAAAAATATAGTGTTTAAAAATTGTCTCAGGCGACAGAATCTATATCGTCAGTCATCTGATTCTGGAAAAATGCTGGACTTTGAGAATATTGCATTTGTTTCTAGTGTTTGAGATGGAGAACATTTAAATATAAGTTATATTAATAGAAGGACATTCAAATACACAAATCATTCAAGTAGAAAATTAAAATATGATATATATACATATTTTTTTTTTTTAAAATTAGGTAGACTTGGATAAAGAGAAAGGAGTGTGGGATTCGTCTGGTTCTATTTTGATATTATCCTGAAGTGGTCCCAGTGTTGACCATCTATTTCCACATTCCCATGAGTTTTGAGAGACAAGGAGATGTTGAGGTGATGGTTGCCATGGGTTGCATTGTGAAGGAGAACTTGGTTGGTGAACCCTACGATGAGATGATGATCCACAGAATTTTAGAGCCACTTGTTCTAGGAAGCTTAGTCGCCTCGCGTTTCTCATAATATAGCTCTTGCTGTAATTCCAGCGTCTCCCGCTGATAATGGTAGATGTCATCTACCTTATCTTTGGTAGATTGCGGCCCGAAAAATAAAGATCGTTCGGCTCTTTTATCGGAAGGGGTGTAGCCAGTGTGAGTAGAAGGTGGTACAATTGGAATGGGCTCATAAATAGGGGTTAGTGTAGGTAGGTTGAAAGAATCTGAGCTTATCGAGGTAAAGGAAAAGGAAGAGGATTCAAAGTTGTGTTGTGAAGACATCATAAAAAAATTGAAGAGGTCGAAGCTTTGATTTGGAATTTAAAGAGATTGTGTGAAAAAACAATCTTGAATTTGTAATAAATAGAAGCCTTAAAATAGATGGGAATGGGTGATAACAATAACCAGAAAAATGAAAGCCAATAAATTAAAAGAAAAAATAACTAACAACCATAAGAAGGATGTTTGTAAAAATGTAAAATCAAAATGAGTGGTGATTAAAAAAATCAAAAATAATATGAGCTCAAAAATAAGCATAGATAAGAAACAAAATATAGTGAAGTGGTAGGAAACCATCTTGTGAAGTTAGAGGTCATATGTTAGAGTTTGGAAATCTTCAAATTTTTGGGAAAATTTTATTTTTTGAAATTTTTTTTACAAAAATAATTATAAATCTTTTGAAGACATAAATCCTAATTCTCTTCTAAGTTTAATAAAAATATTTTCATTCAAATGTTTTGTAAATATATCAACAGTTGATTTTCAGAGGATACAAATTATAGTCTGACTAAATTCTTTTCAATATTATCATGAAGAAAATGATGACATATGTTAATATTTTTAGTCCGTGAGTGATTGACAGGATTTTTAGATAGACTTATAGAACTTTTGTTATCACAGAAAATCTTGTGTTATCATTGATTTAGATAAATTTATACTAAAATCTTGAAGTGTTTGTTGCATGTAAATGACTTGAGCAAATGCTAAAGAAGCAGTGATGTATTATGCCTCACAAGTCAAAAGCGAAACACAATTTTGTTTCTTGTTAAAAAAAGAGACTAAGGATTGTCTAATGAAGTGACAAGTCCTGCTAGTACTTTTTAGATCCGTCCGACATCCTCCAAAGTCAGCGTCGCTATATGAAACTAACTCGAAAGGACATTCATTTGGATAGAAAAATCCAAAATCTTTTGTTTTGCTTAGACAATGCAATATTCATTTCACCGCTTGCATAAGTGATTCTTTAGGATTTGCTTGAAATCGAGTGCATAAAAATACTCATCATTATGTCAGGTCTACTACAAGTTAAATAAAGTGATGATCCAATTATACTTCAATATAATTTTTGGTCGACACTTATGCCATATTCATCTCTATTGAGACGTATTGTTGTACTCGTTGGAGTTGGCATTTAATTAGATTACTACAATATTTTTCTTGATTAGTAAAAATTCCATTTTCTAATTGTTTAATATGTAAACCAAGAAAAAAAATAATTCATCCGTACGTGACATTTCAATTTCTTTGGTCATTATTTTAGAAAATTACTGACATAACTTTTCATTTGTAGAATCAAAAATAATGTCATCTACATAAATTTGAATAACTAATTATTTTTTTAGTTTTTTAACAAAAAGAGTTTGATAAAGCTTCCCAATTTCAAAACCAGAATCCATTAGATAGCTCTTAAGACTTCCAAACCAAGCACGGCATGCTTTGTTTTAGACCGTATAAGGCTTTCTTAAGTTTATAGACATGGTCAGGAAATTTATCATGTGTGAATAAAGGAGGTTTCTCAAAAAACCATTTTCTTTTATATAACCATTTAAAAAAGCACTTCTAACATCCATTTGATAAAGTTTAAAATTATGAAAACATGCAAAGGCTAGTAAGATATGTATTGCTTCAAGTCATGCGACTGGAGCAAATGTTTTTTCGTAGTTAATTCTTTCTTCTTGATTATATCCTTGTGCAACTAATCTAGCTATCTTCCTTGTTATATTACCTTGTTCATTTGCTTTATTTTTGAAGACCCATATAGTACCAATGACCGTTTGATCACTCGGTCTAGAAACTAGTTCCCAAACTTCGTTTCGTTCGAATTGGTTTAGCTCTTCTTGCATAGCTAGAATCCAATAGTCATCAGTAGAGGCTTCTTTTGCATTTTTAGGTTCAATATTAGAAAAAAAGAAATGCTATATGGCCCATTTGATTAAGTTGATTTCTAGTTCTAACATGTGAATCAATTTCTCCTATTACATTTTCTAGGGTGATCTCGTAAAATCCTAAGAGGAGATCTTAATTCATTTTATTTATGAACCATGTTTTCATCTTCTTCAAAATTATCTTGAGTAAACGTATTCGTGGACGTCTTTGGTATTATTTCATCATCCTCAAAAATTTTATTAAATTTGGAATTTTTTTCGAATGAAACATGAAGCGTTTCTTCGACTGTTTTTGTCCTTTTATTGAAAATTCGATAAACTTTGTTTCGTTTTGAATACCCTACGAAGATTCCTTCAATGGATTTTGGATCGAATTTTCTAAGCTAATCTTTTGTGTTTAAAATAAAATCATTTTGAACCAAAAGTTTTAAAATATGAAATGTTTTGTTTTCTTTGATGAAAAAGTTCATATAGAGTGTGTTTCGTTAGTGGTCGGTTGGAAATACAGTTCAGAACATAGCAAGCAGTTGCTACAGCTTCTGTCCAAAAATATTTTGGTAAATTGCTTCCATTCAATAAAGTTTTTGCACATTCTCATAAAGTTTTATTTTTCCTTTCTACAACTCAATTTTGTTATGGTGTTCTAGTAAATTCCCTTTTGTTCTAAAGCTTCATTTTCAAATTCACCTCCATGATCACTTCTAACATATTCAGTTTTTAAATTTTTGAGATTTGAATTCCTTTTGCATAATTTTTGAAGTTTTCAAAAGTATCACTTTATTTTTCCGAAAAATAGTTCAAGTATATCTTAAGAAATCATCTACTATAACAAACACATATTTGCTACGATTTATAGATTGAACTTAAGTTGGACCAAAGAGATCCACATGCAATAGTTCTAGTGGTTGTACAGTAGAAATATTTTTCTTTGATTTGAAGGATGATTTTGATAATTTTCCTAATTGACAAGCATCGCATATATTGTTTACTTTAAAATTCTTCTTTGATAAATCTTTTACTAAACCAATTTTACATAATTTACTTATAGATTTGAAATTAATATGACAAAATGTTTTGTGCCATAACCAAGGATTATTTTCTTTGGCTATTATTGTAATTTACATTCATACTCAAAACATAAATATTTTTATCTCTAATACCTTCAAAAATAAGATTTTTATTTTGATAAAAAATGCTACATTTATTTTCAAAAAAAGAAATATTAAATCCTTTGTTACACAATTGGCTGATACTAAGTAAATTATGCTTCAAATTTTTAACTAATAAAACACCTGTAATAAGAGGTAAATTAGATATACTGTTATTGCTCACATCGCCTTTGCCAATGACATATCTTTTGGAATTATCTCCAAGTGTCACAGAACCTCCATCCGAGTACATAATGTTAGTTATCATCCATTTGTTTCCTATCATGTGTTTTGATCAACCACTTATAGTATCCGTTTTCCTCTCTTTTTCGGTAGTACCTATAAAATATAGAATTAACATTGGTACATACAATTTTATTTGGGTCCTAAGAGTTAGGTCTTAAGAAGCCAAACCCAAAAGGGTTCATAATTCCTTTTGAAAATAAAATCTTTTTTTGTGAACCTTTTTTATAAAAGATTTATAGAAGTGATTGGAGATAAGTATATAAAATCTTTTATAAAAATGTTCATAAAAACAAAGATTTTACTTTCAAAAGGAATTCTGAACCCTCTTGGGTTTGACTTCCTAAGACCTAACTCTTAGGACCCAAATAAAATGGTGGGTACCAATGTTAATTCTATATTTTACAGGTACCACTAAAAAAGAAAGGAAAATGGGTACTAGACAGTGGTTGCTCAAAACACATGACAGGAAATAAGGGGATGCTAACTAACATTATCTACTCAGATGGAGGTTGCCACATTTGGAGATAATTCCAAAGGATATGTCATCGGTAAAAGCGATGTGGGCAATAAAGGAGGAGAAAACTATAACACAGTTGCAGGAATATATTCGGGGGAAAAATTAATCTACAAAGCTTGTCGAAGATTCGTTCATATAAAATGGAGTTGTCACCATCAAAAAGGGGGGAATGTTGTACCTTAGGCATTGATTACTGACATGACACAACAATTCACAAATCCAGCACTACGATAATATCCGAACTCAACAACTCAAAATATGGTTCGTATAGTTAAATATATTTTAACCAGAGTCATCAATTGTATATATAGAGTCTAGTCTAGTGCTTTGTTAAAATCTTTCCTCAAGAATCATTATTCACATTCATCTATATTCACCTATATTCAAAATTATATACTTTTAGAATTCATAAGCACATACAAAATTCATCACCGTACTGTAATGCACTGTTCAATCGACTGAACACACATGGTCAGTTGACTGAGTCATTATGTATATTTTAATATATAACATGGATCATTCGAGTGAAGACACCTGGTCAGTGGACTGGGTCTGTGCATATAACCTGTGCATTTTTTGAATTCAACAGACTGGCCATGTACATTCCGTCAGCTGAATCTTACTACAGTTAAAAACATTAATAGACATTTCTCCATCCCAAAGGTTATGTTCTTTCTGAAGTGTTGCAACCTTTAGCTTTTCATGTAGAGCTTTTGCCAGAAGTTGTAACTCATCATACACTATAAAAGCACTCATGTTTCAATGATCAATTCATAGAATTTTCTTATATTTCTTGATCTACAGTGCAAAGCTTTCTTGATTATGTTTCTTACAAAATTCTATGCAATCATTGCTCACATTTCCAGCATATTCTATAAGCAATTCTAATCTTCTTATTCGTCATACACATACAATTATACACATAATTATTGAGGAAAAAATTATAGGAAGGGTGTACTACAGTGACAAATCCATGTTATTCAAAACACACAAAGTCAAGTTAATCCAATTTGCAAGAAAGTCCTGTTCGGTTGCTCAGGCAGTCAAATCCCATTCTATTGCTCAGGCGGTCAAGTCCTGTTCGATTGCTCAGGCGGTGTAATACATGTTCCTCTAGGTTAAGTGGAGGTTGATAGCTTTAATTCCAAAAGGAGCCTGGGACTGAATGTAGAACGGGAGTTCAAACTAGCATAAAATTTCCCAGTGTCATTTTACTTTATTACTGTTATTTTCCTCACCATTTATTTATTATATTCCATATTACTCCATCCTATAGCATAATAACTTTCAGAATATACATGAAGGAGTCCATCTCCGAAATGAAAGACTACCAATATACATGTACATTAAGTAGGCTCGATAGTAAACTTCCTAAAGCATAAGCAAAACCAGATGAGATCCATAGCATCCAAAAGCCTAACTTGAAATGACTTGGTCTGGCCCGAGGATTATTTAAAATATTACATGAGTCCGTCTTGAGTAGAGGGATCAGTGCATATATGAGGAGGTAAATCTCAAGTGTAATCAATAAGCCTATAGTGGTATGTAAAAGCATGGTATTCAATATCATACATGCAAGTGCTAAATGCATTGAGCCATAAAAACCCACAGCAAGGAAGTCCTCAAAAGAACTTGAATCATTGCATAAGAGTCATCACCAAACTTCAATTATAAAAGCATAAAGCTAACAATTAAAGCTTTATAAAACATTTTGGTGAAAACAATTCAGTGCAAACTCAAAAGCCCAAAATGGCGAAACTCTTAAAGGAGTCTTAAAATTCCATAAATATGTGATCATCAATATTCAACTTAGAGGTAGCTTCAAAGTTAATTACCTTAAAACATATTAAATAAGATTGGTGATAACATGAATTCATAAATTCCAGAAAGGATCAAAGAAACTCTAGAAAATCATCATAAAAAATGGCCCAAACTCGAATAGCTAGCTTATGCTAGGCCATACGTGCAAATAAACCAAAGGCTATAATTTAGCCAAATGGTATTCTGTCGATGGCGTGGTGACCATACTTTATAAATATAGTCATATGTGGACCAAGCTGTCATTCTAGCAATGGCATGGTGACCACGCTTATTATGACTAAGAAGTCATACAAAGGCCAAGCTGGTATTCTGGAGTGGCGTGGTGACCGTCCTTTATAAATATATTAGTATGTGGACTAAGCTGGCATACCGACGATGATGTGGTGACCATCCTTATTATGACAAAGAAGTCGTATAAAGGCCAAGCTGGTATTTTGGCAATGGCGTGCTGACCATCCTTTATTACGACTAAATAGCACTAAGGCTATATCATGACTCGAAATTCCTCAAAGGGTAAGTGTCATAAGCTTTCAGGTAATAAAGAAATAAGTGACAACAATGCGTCCCATGCCACAAGTTCTCTCTTAAATGTTTATTATAAGTTAGCTAACATCACTTGTGTATGGCCTCAATCGAACAAGTCAAGAATTAGCCAAAAAAAGTAAATGCATATGTCCTATACCACATGTTTTACTAAATTGTTTAAATCTCTTTCTTATTCGCTCGAAGAGTGCAAAAACGTGTGGTTATAAGAAATATTTACTTTAAGAAAACTAGTTATATAAGGATTTTTCAAAATATTATAGATATTCTTCTCTTTCAAAATCTCTTTATTACTGAGAAATATATATTTGTAGATACATAAAATATTCTTTGGAAAATATGATTATTGATAGAAATTTATATTGAAATGTACTAATTCAAAACTAGCTTTTAATCGAAAATTTCCTTGAAAAATAATTTTCAAAACACTTGCACGAAAACATCGAATTCAATAGCAAATATTTTAAAATGCTCATGGAAAACCATAAATTCATAACTTAAAATGTTAACAATTAGATTTTGAATTCATAAAGAATTGGTCACAAAACAGCAATTAAACTACACAAAACTTAGTAGTTGAACTCAGGACTGTGGCTTATTTAACCATTTCGACCCTTTAAAGCTAAAAATTTTGTGGGACTCAAACCTTAAAATTGAAGATGGTAAGCTTAGCTTGAAGTCTATAAAATCATCTGTTTCGGACTTATGGATCAAAAGATATGGTAATTTCATTTTCAGGCCTGGAAATTACGAAACTCTGAGCATTTTGAAAATTGACAGGGCAGCAGCTTAAAGAACCATTTCAACCCTATAAAGTGTTTAACTTGGCAAACTAAAAACATAAAAGTTAAATATGGTTACCTTAGATCAATGTCAGAAAAAGAATCACCTAATTTGGATATAAGGATCAAAAGGTATAGCCGCTTCATTTTTAGGACATGAAGTTACAAAACTCTTAGTAGTTTGATAATTGATAGGGTTGCAGCTTAAAGAGCCATTTCAATCCTATAAAACTCAAATATAGTAAAACACTAAAGTTAGAGATGGTTACCTCAGCTCGAATCAGAAAAAAAATCACCTAGTTCAGACATACGGATCAAAAGATTTGGCCGTTTCATTTTTGGACCATGAAATTACAAAATTCTGAGTATTTTGAAAATTGATAGGGCTGTAGCTTAAAGAGCCATTTTGACCCTTTAAAACTCAAAATGTTGCAAAACTCAAAATAGAAAAGTTAAAAAGGGTTACCTTAGCTCAAAGACAGAAAAATAATCACCAGATTCAGACATATGGATCAAAAGATATGGCCGTTTCATTTTTAGGCCATGAAATTACAAAACTCTGAGTATTTCAAAAATTGACAAGTTGCAGCTTAAAGAGCCATTTCGACCCTTTAAAACTCAAAATCTGGTAAAACTCAAAACATAAAAGTTAAATATTGTTAGCTTAGCTCGAAGTAAGAAAAAGAATCACCTAATTCGGACATACAAATCAAAGGATATGGTCGTTTCATTTTCGGGCCATGAAATTGCAAAACTTTGAGTATTTTGAAAATTGATAGGGCTACAGCTTAAAGAGCCAATTTGACTCTTTAAACTCAAAATCTGGTAAAACTCAAATCATAAAAGTTGAATATGGTTATCTTAGCTCGAAGTTATAAAAAGAATCACTTAATTCGGACATAACGATCGGAAGATATGACAGTTTCATTTTCAGGCCATGAAATTACCAAATTCAAAACGCTCAAGGAAAATCAACTCAAGACGGGAAATATTCTATAACCATTTCTCAAGAAAATTTGCAATATAGAAAGATATAGAACTTCACAAAAATGCATTACCTATTCAAGCAAGAATGTGAGTAAACTCACTTTGCAACGAAGATTGATGAAGGTTACAACGAAATTGGTAAGCTTTAGCTTCACTTTTGGCTTCTAGAACCCGGAATAGGAAGAAAACATACATGCAGTTCTTAAAAAAAGAAATTTAGGGTAAAAATAGATATTGATTTTGATTCATACATGCAATATCAAGATTCTTTAATTTTCTCTAAATTTTGATTTGAATTTGGGATTTGATTTTGCAATTTGAAGAGGTAAAGGGGAAATAGAGTTTCTGGAAAAGAAAACGAAGAGGATGAAGAAGAAAAATGTACGTATTGAAAGAAGTAAGTACATTCATTCCTCTATATTTGCACTAATGGGTAAGGGTTTAGTTTCTCAACCCTACCTAATTGGCTAAACACCCTTATTTAATTCTAATTACATCAATTAATATATGTTTTAGCCTAATTAGCCTATTTATTTACAACTTTTTAAATGTTTTAACTGATATAAGTTATTAAAAATCAAGAAACAATTGTTTCAACATGAAATATATATTAGTACAAAAGTATTAATATATTATTAATAAAAATTATCATTTTTAATTAAATGCTTTTAATTCTGTTTTATTTAATAAAATGACATAATTAATTCCAAAAATTACTTAAAATTGTTGTTTTGTCCATATTAACATAACAAAGGATTGTAAAAATAATTACACACCTTACAAATCGATTTTTTATAATATTACATGTTTACTTCCCATAATTAAAACAATTAAATTTAAACATGCCTTTGAAATAACAAAAATCACTATTTAGCAATAACTAACAAAATTATTGCTCTTTTCCAAATTAAAATCCTCTATTATTATTTTAACCCAAAACTAACATAGTATAGGCTTAAGACTTTTTTCTTTTTAATGTAAACATATTCCAAAATTACACTTTGTAAATATATTCTTTTATTTCTTTTTATTTAAAAGAAATTTATAATGATTAACTTTTTAATACAACCAAAAATAACATTATTTTTTCTATAACAATTTCAATATCTTGTTTATTCAAAGTAAAACAGTTTTGACAATATTTCACCCCCAGTTCTATTTTATTATCAAATTACTAAATTAAAATCGTCGTTTAAATTATTTACAGGTAATCACAAAAGCAGGGTTGTTACAGACCTCCTTCTTATAAAAATTGCATCTCCGCAATTTCTAGGGAAGAGTCGTTAACAACACAGTTATTCCAACTCAAAAATGAAATTAGATATAGGAAATAGATTAGCTTGAGTCAAGATAACTCACCCTCAAAAAATTATAGAGAGGAAACCAGGATATGTCAGTTTGATAAATTATTTGGTTTCCTAAGTACAATCCTTTGGGTTAGCAGACCATTGAATCATCAGAAGCGAAACATCTTTGTTTTGAAGGCGTTTAACTTCCAAAGCCAGGCACTCGAATGAGGGTTTGCATAATAGTCCATTCGGGTAAGATCTCGAGCTCTTCTAAAACAAGAGGGTCTAAGACTGAATCTGAATCGTGAAGACATTTCCAAAGCTGGGATACGTGAAATACGTCGTGAATGCCGGAAAACTGAGCTTGAAGTGATACACGATAAACAACTAGGCCAAGGCACTCAGTAATTGGGATTTCTGTCTGCTCCGAGCTTCTTTCATTCTCTGTCTAATAATATCTAACTTCTCAGAAGCTTCGTGAATAGAGTCGGGGCATAAAATCAGCTTCTTCTCGGACTATAACTAATAGGATGGTGATCGACATGGCCTTCCATATAAGGCTTCGAATGGAGCCATACCGATACTGGACTAATAGCCATTGTTGCAGGAGAACTCAACAAGAGGTAGATGGTCTTCCCAATTACCACCAAAATCAAGGATGCAAGCACGAAGGAGGACTTCCAAAATATGGTTCACCCGCTCAGTCTGAACATAAGACTATAAATGATAGACCGTGCTGAAGTTAAGCTTTATACCCAAAGCTTTCTTGAGACTCTGTCAAAATCCACTAGTGAAAAATGGATCTCTGTCACATAAAATAGAGCTTGTAACTCCATGAAGTCTTAAGACTTCCGTAATATAGAGCTTGGCTAGCTAAGAAGTAGTCTGATTTGACTTGATAGGAATAAAGTGATTTGGTTAAACAATCAACAATCACCCATACACTGCTATGGCCAAACCTCGAATGAGGTAGAAGATCAACGAAGTCCATCGAGATCTGATTCCATTTTCCACAACGGGACTCCAAGAGGTTGCAAGAGACCACTCGGATGCTGATGGTATATTTTAATGATTTGATAAGTCATGCAATTACTCACATAACTTGCCATAACTCGATTCATACCTTCCCAATATTATATGCGTTTTATATCAGCATACGTCTTACTACTACGGGGGTGTCTAGTATACTTAGAATGGTGACACTCTTTGAGAATGTCCCTTTTAAGATCGACACAATCAAGCATAATCAATCTTCCCTTCCTTTGAACATAACCATGAGCATCAACATTGAAATACCTCAACACATCATCATCTAATTTACAAAGCTGAACAAGATGAACAAGTTTTGGATCTTACCTCTAGGCAATAGAAATAAAATCCAAGAGACTAGGACGAGCTCTCATGCTGAGTAATAGAACATGAGAATCAGACTCTAAAGCACGATACAAATATCACAAGAAGATAAGACTTCTAACATCTCCCACTCAGCTAACATCATGGAAATGATGGCTTGCTGCTTGCGGCTCAATGAGTTTGCAACTCGGTTCCCCTTCCTAAGAATATATGAAATATCAAAGTCATAGGAAGCAAGGAACTCGAGCCAATGCTATTGCCACATATTAAGCTCTTTCTAAGTGAATGGATATTTCAAGGATTTATAGCTCGTGAAAAGAACAAACCGCTCACCTAACAAATAATTTTGCCAACTCTTTAGGGCGAAGACTACGGCAGCGAACTCCAAATCATAGGTATCATACCGAATCTCATTCGGCCTCAACTGCCCTGAAGCATAAGCAATTACCCGGTCAATCTGCATAAGGACAACACCGAGACCCAAACTAATAAGATAAGAGCGTGGGTAAGGAGTTCATTCAATTTCTGAAAAGAAGATAAGAGTGCGGGTAAGGAGTTCCTTCAATTTCTGCAAAGAAGATTCACACTTATTAGACCATATAAAGCGAACTCCCTTCCTTGTGAGGCTAGTGAGGGGTAAGACAATATGGGAAAATCTTTAATGAACCGATGATAATAACCTCCCAATCCATGAAAGTTACAAATTTTAGAGACACTCTTTGGCCACTTTCAATTCTGAATAGCTTCGATCTTTGAAGGATCTACAAAGATACCATTAGCAAAAACAACATGGTCGAGAAACTTCACCTTCTTCCACTAGGAGAATTTTTCCTTACACTAATTTTTCTGAAGAGTGCTTAAGACAGTTCTCAAGTGTTGGGAATGCTCTACTTTGTATTTGGAATAAACAAGGATGTCATCGATGAAAATCAAGACGAACTTATCAAGATATTATCAGAACGTTCGATTCATGAGATCGACAAAGTAAGCAGGAGCGTTCATTAAGCCGAAAGGCATCACGAGCCACTGTAAGATCCATAACGAGTGCAGAATGTGGTAAGAGGTATGCTATCCTTCGCCACTTGTAACTGATGAAAACTGATGGCGAGATTGAGCTAAGAGAAAACGTTAGCGCCGCATAATTGATCGAACATGTCATCAATCCTAGACAATGGATACTCATTCTTAGTTAACTCGTTAAGCTTGCGATGGTTGACGCAAAGCCTAAGAGTACCATCAGACTTCTTAACAAACACAACGACAACGCCCTAAAGAGATGAACTATATTAAATAAATTATTTAGCTTCTAGTTTCAATAACTGCTTCTTGAGTTTCTCGTTCTCCTTGGCAAACATCCTCGTGGGAGGACAACTGACAGGCTGAGTACCTGGAATAAGATCAATGCGAAACTCAATTGCCCGCTTGGGTGGCAAACCCTAAGCTGGCTCAAAGACATCAGGGAACTCGCATATGACTGGAATCGAGGAAATGTCGTCACTTTCCTAAGATTCGAGAGAAAATGGTGAAGCTTCCAAATCATAATCAACATCTTAGAGAATAATAGATAGTTGTGAGTCAAAATCGGGATGCTTAAGGTGTAAGATTCTTTAGGGTCATAGGATTCGAGTTTCATATCATAAGAGCTAATCCATCCCTAAAATCATACCAAAGCTAATATAATGGATGACGTGCAGATTTGCACGGAAGGAATAATCACAAAGAACAATCTCAACATCTTCATAAAGCATACTAAGGGTTGTAGGCCCTCCAATAGGATTCGCAATCCTTAAAGAAGTCATAAGGCAAATTACATCCAAGGAATAATATTAACTAGTTCCTTCAATATAAGAGAGTGTGATGCACCTGTATCGAAGAGAACTCGAATAGATCAACTATGAAATAAGATGGAACCTTCAATGATAGAAGAGAATGTACCTCTGGGCTGAGAAAATCCACCAGAAGCATTAATAACATTAAGCTTTCCTGTAGCAAGGCCATTGGTAGCTTTGTGGCACGAAGATACCCAATGGCCTTCCTTCTTGCAATAACTACAAACAAGAGGTTTCGAATGGCTTTTTATGAAATGATCACTAAAACCACAATAGCAATAGGACTTTTAGTTGGAAGGTGTCAATTAGGACGAGAACTGGAACCATCTTGCTTCTTGAACTTCTTATTGCGCTTAAAGGATTTGGACTTTTGGAAAGGAAACTTCTCGTTATTAAGATTCTTTCACCCTCAATCTCATCACTACTATCTTGGTCTTTTTCGATGGCTTCGAGACGAAGCGCCAAGTCAACAAGCTCTCCAAATGTGACCTTAAGCTGAAGTATTAAGACCTTTCTTAGATATTTCTTCAAACCATAAACAAATTTCTGATTCTTTGTGAATGATGTGTTGATGTGCTCAACATCATATTAAGATAAAGCTTTAAAAGAAGATATAAAGTTGGAAACGAAAGACTTTACTTGCTTCAACTCAAAGAAATAACAGGCAAGGAGGGCTTTCTCTAATTCAGGAACAAACTTAAGCGCGAAACAATCCTTGAATTGATCCCAAGAAAGGGCGGGCTTATCAACTTTCGCAATCAAAAGCTTATACCAATCCAGGGCTCATTCTTGCAACATACTAGATGCTACGAGAATGCGATGGTGGTTAGATAAATTCATGCAGGAAAATATGCGCTCACAAGTGCGCAACCATGCCTAAACTTCCACTATGGAATAACTTCATAAAATTATCGACGGACATATAAACCCGTCCAGACGAGGGATACTGGACTGCCGTACGTCGGCACGACTTCCTATGCCTCTTCGAGCCATTACAATGCTGGAAGAATAAGATAAGATAAAGATTCTTAACAGAGGTATAAAAATTGATAATAACATTCAATGCATGGAATACTACGGAATTTAAAAGACAAATTCCTAGATGTATTCCCAAAACCTATTGTCTACCCCTAAAAGACTCACAAGATTGATGAGAAAGGGTTTAAGGAAAACATATACATTATCCCTAAGATGTGGGGTAACATATGTATTATTCTATTTAGTTCTGTATTTATCATATTTTGTTCTGAACCCAGCTCTAATTCCAAGTTGTTAGGCCTCACTCCAAGACCCACACTAACAAAGAGTATTATTATGTAATATTGTTTGCTAATGCAGAGAATAGGGTTGGTTAGGTGCGACCATCCATGAATTTTGTCTTAAGCGAGTATCGAATATGTCGATTAGGTTTTTGGATTTTTTCTTTCTTCGAGGATCGACGTACTTAATTTGAGCTTAACACAAAATTATGGTGGCTAAAGATCGATTCAGAATAATATATAATAACATAACAGTTCACAGATCACAGAACATATGCATATACGTATACAGACAATGGAAACATGTGAAGTGTTACCTAAGTTTATGGCTCTTATGAACTACATATACAAAACATAGCCATAACAAAAGAATATACATGAAGGAGTCTAGCATGGAAATGAAAGACTACTAATATACATGTATGCTAAGTAGACTCGATAGTAAACTTCCGAAATCATAAGCTAAACCAAATGAGATCCACAGCATCCAAAAGCCTAACTTGAAATGACTTGGTCTGACCTGAGTATTATTTCAAATAATAAATGGGCCAGTTTGGCTTGAATAGAGGGGTTAGTGCATATATGAGGAGGTAAAACTCAAGTGTAATAAATAAGCCTATAGTGGCATGTAAAAGCGCGATAGTGGTAAATGAATCAAGCCATAAAAACCTGTAGTGAGGAAGTCCTCAAAAGAACTTTAATCATTGCGTAAGAGTGTTCACCAAACTCCAATTATCAAAGCATAAAGATAACGATTAAAAATTTCTTGAACATTTTGGTGAAAGCAATTCAATGCAAACTCAAAAGCCCAAAATGGCGAAACTCTTAAAGGACTCCAAACTCGAATGGCTAGCTTATGCTACGCCGTCCGTGCAAATAGACCATAGGCCATAATTTAGCCAAATGGCAATCTATCGATGGCGTGGTGACCATCCTTTATAAATATAGTCATATGTGGACCAAGCTTGTAATGGTTCGCCTTTTTGTACGTTTTAAATCGACGATAAACCACACGCGTCAGACTTAAACCATACAAAAGGGTGAATTGTTATTGGGGTGAATAAGAAATAAAAAAAGGAAGAAAGAAATAAAACAAAACAGAATCCCACAGTGGAACAACAAAATATAATAATCAAATAACAGTTCATGAAGCTGTTTTACAAAACATTTGATTATACTTATACAACACAGAATCAGAGTTACACATACCCAAGATTAATAAATAAAATGCAGCGGAACATTATGAATGTAGCATAATAATATATATAATAAATAATAATAATAATAATACAATCTTCGTCTTCGTCCTTCCGAAATAAAATCTTCAAATCCTGAAATGCTTAGGTTGACCCGAGCGAATGGAAAAGACAAAATACTCGAGTCAGAACTAAAAGATTTCGTGTAAGTTAAATCAATGGTAACATATGAGTGGAACGACGTCAGAGATGTTTATGGGGTTTGACATCTCCTATCCAGTGTCTAACGCGAGTGAAGTAACCTAAGAGATGTTCGGGATTTACATCTCCTAAGGATCCGATAAACTATTTACTATGTAGTAATATACGTTATTATGATAATGTCTAATAGTAAAATAAACTTACTTAAAAATAGCGTTCAGGCTTTACATTTTCCACCTTAACACATAAATAGTGCCAATAGTCTATACGACACCTGCGTACCTCCTGATCGGGAGGCTATGAGAAGATGCTCCATAGGTACGACACAAATCAAACTCGTACAAGGCTCACTAGGGCATGTGACATGGCACAACTAGGCAATGCCAGGGTAGATATACCAACTATGCTTTCGGACCGGTGGTAACGCGTAGCAGCTACTACCGTCTACCACTAGCCACACCCCTAAAATCAAAAGGGCCCTAATCAATCACAAAGTAATAGGATGGTATCGAAGGAGTGTGTCAGATAAAAGGTGCTACCTTCTTAGCCCGTCAATCGCTCTTGTTTTAGCCACCTTATGCCAACTCACGGGAGTTGGGTCCATGTATATACCTTAAAGGAAACGCCGCCACCATCCTACTTCATTCTGGAATCTCCACCGCATACACAGTTGTTAAAGTGGTTTTCGGAGTTGGCAGAGAGTACGACAACTTCCAATCCCGGTCTCTTTAACAACCAAACGTTACTATGATACCGCGGTCATTTCAAAATAATTATACTTCATAACCAGAATATAACATCCATTTCAAACCACTCAAATACGATATCATTTCCATTTTAAAACCAAATCAATATGATATCATTTTTATAAAACCCAAATCAATATAATATTATTTTTATTTCAAATATATCCTTTTTCCAAACTCATAGCACTTTCAAAGTTATACACTTCGAACCCAAACACTTGAAATTATAACACTTTCAAATCATAATACTTTGAAACTCGCAAATTTGAAACATAATTTCCATCGCTTAAATGGTTTAAATATTAAAATACTTTACATAATAAATAGCTTCTTCAATTTCGCAAATTAATTCAAAAACAACTCGAATTCCAAAATTTTATATTTAACCAAATCCCAAATCATAAATTTCAATACGATTCAGTTTCCAAATAAACTAATTCAAGTTTTATCGATTTCAAAACAGATTTGATCCACATAATAAACCATTTCGAATTCAATATATTTCAACTTTAAGTATTCAATAATTTCAAAACTAAGTTGGTAACTATGATTCAACAATTAAATTTTCAAGTATTTAGTTTTGAAATATTTTACATAATAAACCTATTAACATTTGAATAAAACTCAAATTTCAAATAACTAAATATTTCCTTCAATTTATCTATACTTGAAATATTCATTTAATTCACCTTAAACCAAAATCAAGTTATAAAATCATACCTTCTAAAATTTCAAATTTAATAAATTTCACATCAAGCTTATATGTGTTTAATTCTTAAATAAAATCCATTTGAAATAAATCTCAAATTTACCTTCCAACCTTATTTCATTAAATCATTATAAACTATATATTGAAATAAAATTTAAATACTTAACCATATCATCTTCAATAAAATCAAACTTATTATTAAGCTTATTCTATATTAAAACAAATTTATACATAGCTTAAAATTAAGAATAAAACAACATATATAACATAAAAAATCAATATTTATATAAAACCATATATTTCTTCACAAAACCATAGAAATCATTTCAAAATATTTTTATACATAGACCACGGTATCTGTATACAATTTTTTGTCCTATGGTCAAGTGATACACATATTTATCATTTCAATCCGTAATTTAAAATATAAACGCGGTTATATATCATTTCAAAGAGCAATCCTGAATGAAATAAAATCCATAACAACTTGCTAAACAATATGAAATACAACATCCATTCATCCAATATCAATCATCAAACATTTATCACAATCATCATCCAATTCAATCAATAACATCAATATAGAACAGATAATAAATAGTAGGTATTTATTGGCAGTTTATATTCAGTAATAAATTAAATAACCATTTTATCCCAATAAATTCAAATAAAATGAGATGATGATTCAAAATATGCCAAACAGTCATAAATAAATTTCTAGTCACATCATAAATCAATTTAACAAACATGAGAAATTTTAAAAGTTTTGAGTGGGTTAAAACACTCACCTTTCTAATTTAAATTGAATCCAAATCCAATTTAAACCCAAAATTCAAACAATCTCCGAATTCACCTAAACCAAAGTCAAAATGTCTGGAATTTTGATACGATCCTAGCGAAAGAATCCGCGTGTGAAACGGACCTCGTATACAGAAGTTATGATTATTAGAACGAATTAAAATTGAAATTAAATAAAAATAAAATATAAAATGGTCACCCACTAAGAAGCGGCCACAGAGAGAGTCGCATGCGAAAGCGCCAATTCGAATCCAATACCTCACCGTTGTCCGAAGCTCGTCGCTGCCCTAAGCCATCGATTACTCCACCTCACCCACCATCGGACTCGATTGAATGAGACGCGCCTGCACGTGGCCTCAGGCCGGCTCCGTCGCACCCTAACAAACGCTGCCGCCGGACCCGTGTAGCGTTTCGAAACCCTATACCCAAAATTACAACGATTTGACCGTCGATGGACTCCGCAAAACCCCCTCCATGTCACGGTACCATTTATTTGATCATTCGACAAAGTGGATCAAGAAGAAACAAACGGCCGTGACTTATTCCTTGAATTTTAGCCTCACAGAAAACCAAATCGAAAAACAGACAGTAGATTCAACTTGCGCTCTTCGAGAGCTTTAAAATGATATAAAATTCGATATAGATTGAGGAGATTTAATTTTTGATTTGATTTTGAATTGCAATTGGATTTGGAATTACGAATTTGTTTGTCTGCCATTGAGGAGGAGAGACATCTGAATTATACGCACAAAAATGAGAAATATAAAGGCTTCTAGGGTTCATAACTGGATATATATAGGTAGGGCTGAGAAATCGAGGAACGGATACAATTGGTTTAGATTGTTGAACAATAAATGGCCCGAAAAGTCCGTTCTGACTCCGGAACGAAATTGGGTCAACCTATATATCAAATTAGAGGTTTTTAAATATTTTAAACACAATGAAACAGGTTTCAAGTCCAAATTCCATCGTATGAAGAAGTTATGTAAAATCAAGTTATTTCAAATTGATTTCAATTAAGTTGATTTCTAGGCGTTTCGAGTCCGTACGATCAAACGACAAGCCCGATCGCTACGAAACTTGAAATCCTATAATAATCCACCGTTATGGAACCGATGAAATTGGTTTCGTCGAAATCCAAGTCAGTGGCCAAAATGTCTATTTTTCACATTAATTAAATAAATTAATAATTAAATAATTAAATCAAAATTTCAATTTCAATTCTATAATTGACAATTTTTATCATTTTTAAATTTCTTAATCATTTGCACTAATTTAAAAAAATTTAGATGTCAATTTAGAGTTGATAAATTTATCGATTTCACTGTTAACTTTCAATTTCATTAAATTCAGAAATTATAAATTAAATTTTCAATAATTCCATTAAATTTGACCTTTCATCCTATTATTTAATCTATCATTTTCAAATGGATGAAATTAACATTGGTTCATGATTTATTACATAATATTCTTAATGTTCAACTTAATTTCCATTAACGTAATATTCAGATATTAAATTTCATTTTATTTCAATTAATCTAATTTATTGAATATTAATAAATCTTGATTCCTGTTCTTTTTATTTAGTCAATCGTTATCTTATGGGTAATTTAACATTACTATACATCCAATTTCCCTATTGTTTTCCAGTCATAAACTAAATTCATATTAACGTAGTATTTAATTACGTTTAATTGCAATTGATTTAGATCTAATTCAATGGATTAAATGAATGGATAACCAAATAATAATTATCACTATTTGCCTAATTTAATCCCATTTATACTTTATTATCAACCAACAATTATTACAATTAATTATCTCAAAAAGATTTTGTAAATTACAGCTTATTACGTATTATGTCGTCAATTAGTATAATTTTGAGTTTTATTTGACGATTTGCTATTTACAATCAATTATGACCTTACAATTATTTCAATTAATTGGGATTGCACTAAATTAGTTATTTATTTACTTGCATTAACATTCTTACATTTCGTTCCCAATATTAATTCATTAACAAATTTCAAATTTTTATTTATTTCAAATTTAATTACCAAAATCTTATTAAATAACAAATCTTAAACATCGAAAATTACGAGTCGTTACACTCTCCCCCACTCAAAACTTTTCGTCTCCGAAAAGGAAAAGAAGGGAAAAGGAAGAATTAAGTAAACAATACATCTTATTTAAAATATTAACGTTATAAACAAATAAATTTAAAAATTAATTAATTTAAATAAAAATTACCAATTTATAACCATTGAATCTTTTTATACTCAAATTAATAAAGTTTGGAAACATTTTTCAAAAATTTTCTAAGTCCAAAATTTATGGAAAATTTCGATAGAGCTTTCTTTGTACGGAGAGGCTCGGGAGAAAATATAATATCAGATATAACAATATATATCAGAATATCTCAAAATAATATATCCCAACAACGGGAAAAATAATATAATAACGCTATAAAACGTAAACCGAAAACGTACATATTTGTCGAGCAATTTGCGCTTATATTATGAAACCAAATGCAATAGTAATTGCTTCCATAACCTGCATTTATATAATCTAAAAAGTGTTAATAATTATATAGAATGAAATATTAATTTTGTTTCATCCACTAGAAACAAATCAATGTCAAACAACAACAATCACTTGCAACCATAACTACAATCATCACATAGAATCAACACAATTCAATTATACATCCATATCAAACAAAACAAATAGTTCAGGCTCAAAAACTTTAAATTGTACATAATGGACAATAAACTATTAATTGAACCATTTACTCAGCAGTCTTAGATGAAACTAAATAGATTATTTATACATCCAAACAAATTTAAAGTATCCTTGCCCAAATAACCATAAACCAAACGAACAACAATTCCAAACAATATATCAAGTTCATTCTTAATAATTTCATTTCATAATATTTGTTGCTTGATTTCCTTTTCATTCATATGATATTTATCCTTTTTATTTACATTTATTTCTTGCAAATTTTCTTATTTCCATTCATTCGTTCAGTGTTCATTTCATTTATTTATAATACTTACCTTTCTATTATATTTAATTAGTAGCCTTTCATCTACACATCAAATTCTTATTTATTAAAGAATTTCATTGAATACTTTCATTACTTCGAGTTTACTTGTATAATATCCATTATGTTTTCTTATTAACATTTCAACTTTTTACATCTTTTGGTAAGTTATATATATGCCATTAAGAATGTAATTCAAAGATATACAAGTTTTTCTCATTTCTTTTAACTAAATTAATGTTCAATAATCCTATCCTTTGTTTTATAGGTTACAATTTCATCTTTCTTGAAATTTCATTTATAACCAAGCATTTAATCTCTTATTTTAATTGGAGGTTCCAATTATTAATTAGTTAAATTCCATTTCACTACCATAATTGAAACATTAATTAATGGAAACTTAAAAACTAAACACCGGGTTAAATTTCAAATCATTTAAAAGAAGAATAGATAAATATATATACTCACAACTTATATATATCCAATTATATTTAAAACAACTTAAAATTTATACTTGCTTATCAATATGAATCTGCAGTAAACTACTACAGTGGCCTTGCCGCTTAGAAACTCGAAAATGAATGTCGACGATGTGTGCACTCATCACCAAAATTATTTTCCAACGACAGAGAGGGGAGTACATAACTAATTTCCTTTCAAAATTTCTTTAAAACAACTTTTTTTTCAAATTATATTGAAATATTTATATCAGAATATATTTATAAATAATATTATTATATTTCAAAATCCTTTGAAAGAAATTTCCAAAAACCCCGGGACTTGGGTTGTAAATTTTCAATTTTATTAATTTTCTTTGTGAATTTTATTTCTCAGTCAATATTTATAAAATTCACTACCTAACAACCAATATATTACAACCAAATATAACCTTTATAAAAAAATTATTTTATATATAGAAAATATAATAGCAAAATTATTTCATTCACCTATGGTGAAAACAAATATTATGTCGGTCTGTCCTATTAAGTGTTTAGAAATCCCTATTGATGCCATAGCGTCTTATGCACCAACCAGAATTTATAAATACAAAACGGAACAAATTAGTACAATGTCAGAGCCTTTTATAACACTAAAAAATACACTCTCTTATATATACTCTCAACGACTCATCATAGGGTATTACTACCCTACTAGCAGAGAGTCAGACCCCACAAAGCTAAGGTTTATCGCTAAACCAAAGCTCTAATACCAAATGTAACAGTCCGCCTTATTGTACGTTTTAAATCGATGATAAACCACATATGCCAAACTTAAACCATACAAAAGGGTGAATTTTTATTGGGGTGAATAAGAAATAAAAAGGAATAAAGAAATAAAAAAAAATAGAATCTCACAGTGGAACGACAAAATATAATAACCAAATAACAGTTCATGAAGCTGTTTTACAAAACATTTTATTATACTTATACAACACAGAATCAGAGTTACACATACCAAAGAATAATAAATAAAATGCTGCGTAATAGTATGAATGTAGTGGAATAATATAATAAATAATAGTAATACAATCTTCGTCTTCGTACTCCAGAAATAAAGTCTTCAAATCCTGAAATGCTCAGGCCGACCCGAGCGAATTGAAAAGACAAAACACTCGAGTCAGAACTAAAAGATCTCATGTAAGTTAAACCAACGGTAAAATATGAGTGGAATGGCGTCAGACATGTTTACGGGGTTTGACATCTCCTATCTAGTGTCTAACACGAGTGCAGTAACTTAAGAGATGTTCGAGATTTACATCTCCTAAGGATCCGATAAACTATATACTATGTAGTAATATACACTATTATAATAATGTCTAGTAGTAAAATAAACTTACTTTAAAATAGCATTAAGGCTTTACATTTTTCGCCTTAACACATAAATAGTGCCAATAGTCTATGAAATACCTGCGTATCTCCTGATCGGGAGGCTACGAGAAGATGCTCCATAGATACGATAAAAATAAAACTCGTACAAGGCTCCCTAGGGTAGGTGACACGGCACAACTAGGCAATGCCAGTGTAGATATACCAATTACTCTTCCGGACCGGTGGTAACGCGTAGCAGCTACTACGGCCCACCTCGAGCCACACCCCCAAAATCAAAAGGTCCCCAATCAATCACAAAGTAATAGAATGGCATCGAAAGAGTGTGTCCGATAAAAGGTGCTACCTTCTTAGCCCGTCAATCGCTGCTGTTTTAGCCACCTTATGCCAAATCACGGGAGTTGGGTGCACATATATGCCTTAAAGGAAACGCCGCCACCATCTTACTTCATTCTGAAATCTCCACCACCTATACGGTTTTTAAAGTGGTTTTCGGAGTTAGCAGAGAGTATGACAACTTCCGATCCCGGTGTCTTTAACAACCAAACATTATTATAACACCGCGGTCATTTCAAAATAATTATACTTCAAAACCAAAATATAATATCCATTTCAAAACCCTATAAATACGATATCATTTCCATTTCAAAACCAAATAATATGATATAATTTTTATAAAACCCATATCAATATAATATCATTTTTATTTCATATATACCTTTATCTAAAATCATATTACTTTCAAAGTTATACACTTCGAACCCAAAAATTTGAAATTATAACTCTTTCAAATCATAATACTTTGAAACTCGTAACTTTGAAACATAACTTCCATTACTTAAATGGTTCAAATATTAAAATACTTTATATAATAAATAGCCTCTTCAATTTCGCAAACTAACTCCAAAACAACTCGAATTCCAAAATTGTATGTTTAACCAAATCCAAAATTAGAAATTTCAATACGATTCAGTTTTCAAATAAACTATTCCAAACTTTATCTATTTCAAAACAGATTTGATCCACAAAATAAACCATTTCGAATTCAATATATTTCAACTTTAAGTATTCAATAATTTCAAAACTAAGTTGGTAATTATGATTCAATAATTAAATTTTCTACTATTTAGTTTCGAAATATTTTACATAATAAATCCATTATCATTTAAATAAAACTCAAATTTCAAATAACTAAATATTTCCTTCAATTTATTTATACTTTAAATATTCATTGAATTCACCTTAAACCCAAATCAAGTTATAAAATATGCCAAACAGTCATAAACAAATTTCTAATCACGTCATAAATCAATTTAACAAACATAAGAAATTTTAAAAGTTATGAGTGGGTTAAAACACTCACTTTTCGAATTTAAATTGAATTCAAATCCAATTTGAACCCAAAATTCAAACAGTTTTCGAATTTGCCTAAACAAGCATCAAAATGTCTGGAATTTTGATATGATCCTAGGGCAAAAAACCACGTGTGAAACGGACCTCGTATTCAGAAGTTAGATTATTAGAACGAATCGAAATTGAAATTAAATAAAAATAAAATATAAAATGGTCACCCGCTAAGAAGTAGCCACGTCACTAGAGTGAATCGCATGCGAAAGCACCAGTTCGTACCCAAAATGCTCACCGTTGACCCAAGCTCGCCGTTGCCCTAAGCCACCAATTACTGCACCTCACCCACCATCGGACTCGGCTGAACGAGACGCTCCTGCACATGGCCTCAGAACGGCTCCGTCGCCCCCTATACAAGCGCCGCCGCCGGACCCGTATATAGTTTTGGAACCTTATACCAAAAATTACAATGATCTGACCTTCAATTTGTCGAACAACCACCGCCGATGAACTCCGCAAAACCCCCTCCATGCCACGGTACCATTTATTTGATGATCCGACAAAGTCGATCAAGAAGAAACGAATGGCCGTGACTTATTCCTCCAATTCCGGCCTCATAGAAAATCAATTCGAAAAAAAGAGAGTGGATTCAACTTGCGCTCATCGAGTGCTTCAAATTGATATAAAATTCGATATAGGTTAAGGAGATTTAATTTTTGATTTGATTTTGAATTGCAATTGGATTTGTAATTGCGAATTTGTTTGTCTGCCACTGAGGAGGAGAGACAGCTGAATTGTACGTACAGAAATGAGAAATAAAAAGGCTGCTAGGGTTTATAACTAGATATATGTAGGTAGGGCTGAGAAATAGAGGAAGGAATACGATTGGTTTGGACCGTTGAACGATAAATGGCCCGAAAAGCCCGTTCTGACTCCGGAACGAAATCGGGTCAACCCATATATTAAAATAGATGTTTTTAAATATTTTAAATGCAATGGAACAGGTTTCAAGTCCATATTTCATTGTATGAAGAAGTTATGCTAAAATCAAGTTATTTCAAATTGATTTCAATTAAGTTGATTTCTAGGCGTTTCGAGTCCGTACGATCAAACGACTGGCGCGATCGCTACGAAACTTGAAATCCTATAATAATTCACCGTTACAGATCCGATGAAACCGGTTTCATCGAAATCCGAATCAGTGGACAAAATTGCTATTTTTCACATTAATTAAATAAATTAATAATAAGGTAATTAAATCAAAATTTCAATTTCAATCCTATAATTGACAATTTTTATCATTTTTAAATTTCTTAATCATTTACGCTAATTTAAAAAATTTAGTTGTCAATGTAGAGTTGATAAATTTATCGATTTACGTGTTAACTTTCAATTTTATTAAATTCAGAAATTAGAAATTAAATTTTCAATAATTCCATTAAATTTGGCCTTTCATCCTATTATTTAATCTATTATTATCAAATGGATGAAATTAACATTTGTTCATGATTGGTTACATTATATTCTCAATGTTCAACTTAATTTCCATAAATGTAATATTTAAATATTAAATTTCATTTAATTTCAGTTAATCCAATTTATTAAATATTAATAAATATTTTTTCCCATTCATTTTATTCAGTCAATCATTATCTTATGGGTAAATTTAACATTACTATACATCTTCTTAATGTTTTCCAGTCATCAACTAAATTCATATTAACGTAGTATTTAATTACGTTTAATTACAATGGATTTAGATATAATTCAATGGATTAAATAAATGGGTAACCAATTAGTAATTATCACTATTTGCCTAATTTAATCCCATTTATACTTTATTATCAACCAATAATTATTACAATTAATTATCCAATATTTATTTTTTCAAATTACAGCTTATTACGTATTATTTCGTCAATTAATATAATTTTAAATTTTTTTTTCGATTTACTATTTACAATCAATTATGACCTTACAATTGTATCAATTGATTGGGATTGCACTAAATTTATTTTTTTATTAACTGGCATTAACATTCATACATTTCGTTCCCGTTATTAATTCATTAGCAAATTTTAAATTTTTATTTATTTCAGATTTAATTACCAAAATCTTATTAAATTAACAAATCTTAAACATCGAAAATTATAGGTCGTTACAAAGCTGGCATTCTAGCAATGGCGTGGTGACCATCCTTATTATGTCTAAGAATTCGTACAAAGGCCAAGCTAGTATTCTGGCGATGGCATGGTGACCATCTGTTATAAATGTATTCATATGTGGACTAAGCTTGCATTTTGGCGATGACGTGGTGACCATCCTTATTATGACTAAGAAGTTGTATAAAGGCCAAGCTGATATTCTGGCGATGACGTGGTGACCATCCTTCATTATGACTAAATAGCACTAAGGCTATATCATGACTTGAAAATCCTTGAAGGTTAAGTGTCATAAGCTACTAATCTCGAGGGCTAGATAAGCATGAGTTACCCAAAAACCACTTTGAACCAGCATAAGTGTTCGAATTGGAGACATCTTGAAGACAATAGAATCCAAGAAAGAGTTTTTTGAAGTGCAAGGTATACATGCTACTAATCCCAAGAATGATTCCAAAATGGATGTAGTAGAAGTAGCGTCTTTAGTTTATTCATATGTTGAACAACTTGAATGGATGAATGCTGGCATTACATTGTTACCTAAAGGGTAGTGTTAGTATTCCAAGTGTGATTTGCTAAAAACTTAAAGTGTTGCCTCAAGCCTCACACTCAGTAATGACTAAACATGGGATATGATTCAGGGCTATGTGGTTTTCTACCATTAGGTTATGGGTCATCATCCGATCTTGATCGATATATACGGGGTTACGTATGCTTGTTTCTTGGTACAATTGTTGGTTGCAACCAAGGTGATGAAATATTCATTACCATATAGGAAAGGATAGGCTGGTCATGAGTCATAAGGAGTCAGATAAGGCTCTGGATACATTTTTCTAGAGGTGTAATGCGATAGGTGATACCCCAATTGCGTTGTTATTGATGGAATCCATTTTCCAATACTTGCCTCACGAACTTAGTTCTATATCAAATATGTTGGAACATGCAATGCAAGCATTTCAACTATACTATTTATTTATTTTAAACACTAAACACTATTATAATATCAAAAGATTTTCTAATAAAAATGGTTTAGTCATCGTAAGGTTAAAACCTGTAAGTGTTTATGTGCGGCATGGTCTTACGAGATACCTTTATTTTTGAAAGGTTTCATAACATTAAAAATCCTTATGATTTGAGTTTCTCGCGCTGGTTTACCAGACTGATCTAGGCTTTATTTTATTAAAATACTTGGGTCAGCTCGAGCACGTTTCCAGATTTAGTTGTGATGCTTTGGAGTTTCAGGAGATTAGCTAGATGCCTACAAGATTTATTTATGTATCTTTTATTTCCACTGCATTTCCTGTTTTGTATTGATCAACATTTGTGTGGACGGGTTGTTATAACTATCTACGCTGATGATATGTTAGTTTACTTTGACTGATGTATATTTATCATAGTTTTCTTTTATAAAGATCTTGTGTGTATTATATATTACTCATCATGATGTGAGTTTCTATTCTGCCTTTTCTTTTCTTTAACTCTAACAATATGTCTTTCTGGCAATTGAATGCTAAACACTTGAATACTATGTATGTATTTGTGTCGAATTTTGAGGTCGAAAAGGCTAGTCGTTACAAGTGGTACCAAAGCTTAGGTTGAGCGAACACCTCGTCTTTGGTGGGGTAAACTAATTAGAGATAGGGTTAGCAACACCATAGAATGAGTTTAAGTGTACATATATATGAGAGAGCGTATTTTTTAGTGCCATAAAAATATTTTACATTGGATTGATTGGTCTGCTAAGTGGTTTATAAATTCTGGTCGAGAAGTGGTATGCCATGGGATCGATAGGGGTTTCTAAACACTTGGACAAGGCAAACCAACATAGTAATATTTTTGAAAATTAGCAAATTACATAATTTTACCTAAAATTATACTTATATATATAAAGGAATAATTTTCATAAAATTCATATTGTTGTTTATGATGTGTATGTTTGTTAGGAAATGATAATAGTTGTCATCATTTATTGTTTGATTAGTTAGGCTCAGCCGACCTATGAGCATAGACTATTCTTTGTTGATTTTTGAACTGTGCTTGATCAGTTTATGAGTAGTTTACCTTTTTCAACATAGGTTGAATAAATAGTAACCCGTGGGGACATCAAAACGAACAACTTATGAATTAAGTTTCATATTTTGACCATAAGGCATTCGGTGATAATGTTGGGTTAAAATTTAATTTTAATAAAAATTGTTTACAAAAATTTCAAAGAAAGGTAAGATATTTTGAAGGTAAATACTTTTGGAATGATTTTATATAGGAAAATGAAATTATATAAGTATGATTTACCATATGGTCTATAAATAAAAAGGATTCGTGCTGAGGATTTGAGAACTTAAATCCTAGTGTTTTTGGAAATTGTTTTTCAAAGTTTTGGGAAAGATAATAATGGTATTACTTGAAATTATTTATGATAAAAATATTTTAAAAGGGAATTTAAAGGAGATAGAAAGTACTGAACTCACTTCTGTCACTGATAAATAATTCTGGTAATGATTGCAGTATCATCGGCGTTCATCTTATAGTTTCTAAGTAGGGGACGCCACTATTGTAGTTTTCTACTAGTTATTTTGTAAAAAAGGATTTTGATTTGATCCCAATAGTATGGGTTAATATACAGAAAGAGATATTTTATGGACGTATGTATGATTCAAAATAAAAGCTAGTGTTTAGTTCTTAAGTTTTCGGCTAAGTTTGTTTATGGACGTATGTATCATGTGCACCAAGGTAGTTTGGTTTGTGCATCTTATTATGATATGTTGTTTGGTAGTTTTCATTTATTGAAATGAAATGGAATTTTCAGTGACTTTGGACAATTGGAAACTTCCAAATTAGTTGACAACTTGAAGCTAAGTGTTTGTGAAAATATAAAAGTAGAGTTTTGTAACTCTAAAATGGAAAGATAGTAGGTTAAAACAAGTTTTAAATATGTTGAACATCCTGGTTAAGTAAAACACATCTGATATTGTGTATATGCCCTTAGGATGCAGGGAAATATTATAAGAATACGAACTTGTCTTGAAATGTTTTAATTGAAATTTTGTTTAGAAGAAATGTTTTATAAGTGAAGATAAGTCTTTATAAAGGCATATAAAAAAGATAGTGTTTCATAAAATGCTTCATAAATGAATTTCTAGTATTAAGTAAGACATAATCTTTGAGAAAACGAATGTGATTGAAAATATAAGAAATTGGTGTAGTTAAGAAACTAGTGGAATAAATACGTATGTTGTGCGTAGATCGTTTCATTCGCAAAATTATTCTTCATGCAAATTAGAGCACGTGACTTTTAGGTGATTCACACCGATCTAAACAAGGATTTTTCACTAGATTCTTGACGGTGAACACTTGATACAAATATTTGATATGATTCGAAGTTTTCTATCATAATAGATGGCTATGTAAGGAGAATGAATGTTTCTAACCAAGGGACCTGATCGTAATTCGCACTGGGAATTTGATTGAGTGATACTAGTTCGAAAGAGAAGTTTATGCGTTCGAGTAAGTGATCAAATTTGATATTGCGTACCAATGACATATGTATATCGCATGGGGTTTAATAAATTGCATGCTTCTTACATTATAGATGCAAGTTACATAGCTTGATATGACATGTTTATGTGAGGTGATTGCTATATATGATTTAACATGCTTAGATTCATGACATGATGGATGAGTTGTTGTATTATTTCATTTGTAATGTTTTAACTCTCTTTTGGGTTACGTTAGAGAGATACAGGTATATGGAAGAGAGAGCTTGCTAGTTGCTTTTGGTTTCATGAGTAGAGTTAGCTTGCTCAACAAATGGGACATGTTTTTGCTTAAGGGTGTGTTTGCTATGCGTCATACACACTCTATAAAGTATGTTATACATCTTATATAGATATTTGCATATATAGATATTTTGATTTTATTGGACTTAGTCGCACAAAGGAGGTGCTGCCAAATTTTTTTATAACGTAAAGACATTTATAAAGCTAAGGGGGTGAAGACATTTTTCTTCCTTTGGGAATTTTGGGTAGAAATTCCTTTAAGGGGAAAGAATGCAATGACCCGAAATTTTATCATTTTGATCGTGAATATTTAATTTAATTTTAGATATTTAACATAAATTATTTTAAAACTTTAATAACTTCTTTTAATTATTAAATAATAACGACGAACTTGTTATAGAAAAATATTTGCAAAAGTAAATAGTTTGAATCAATATCGATAGTGTTGCCGAAAATTGTTTATCGATAAATGGTCTCGAAATGCATGAAATTATCATTCCGTGGCACTATCTCGGATTTTGATGAAACTAATTACCTTGGGACAAGAATAATGAGGCGATGTACGATGATGAGTATTGTGACCATCAGACGTACTATGTGATCGTGCGAACTCGAAATTCTTATGGATTTAATAAGAAAGTTAAAATAATAATAATAACAATAATATATATATAATATAAACAACTTAAACTTTCCACCCATCCTTCTCTTTCACTTTTCCCTCTCTTCTCTTTCTATTTTTTTCTCGTAACCTCTAAACCTAGCCACCATCTTCCCTTAATTTTTCTCAGAGATTCGCTCAACAAAATCGAGCAGTGTCAAATCCCTTGAGTTCGTACGAGTCGAGGGCTTCAAATCTATATAACTAGTGTTGGGTGCAGTGATGTTTGGTGGAAAATGACCTAATGGCCTTGGCTAGGTTTTGACATGGAAGCGATTTAGGTGATATTAGTTGAATTAGAAGTTGAGGTCAGGTTTTTTATGGGAAGAAGCAAGGATTTGCGGTTGTTTGGGGGTATGTGATCATCAGAGCCAAATCGTGACTTTGCTATCATATATGGGAGAAGCAGGTCGCATTTCAATATCAGGGTGCATGCATGATTTGGTTAGATTGAAGGTGGAGATCTCACGAAGTGCAATTGTTAGAGCTGATGGTGTTCGATTTCATCGAGAAATGGAGGAGTAACCGTGGAAGGAAGGATTGACAGTATGCATTCTATAGTGCATGGCATGTGTAGGTGAAAGGTTGTTTGGAGAAGATGGATTAGAGGGTTAATTATTGTAATTAGTGATTTGGTTAGTAATTGAGTATTTTAATTAATCCAAAAAATTATAAAATCAATAATCTTTTGCATACAAGGTCAAATTTAGATGCAAATTTTAGCATTGCACTCGTAGGAGTGTTCTTTATGCACATAAGAGTTGGTTTCGTCAATTTTGGAGCAAGTAGAATTTCGAGCGAAAATCGGACGCCGTTCAATTTTAGGTCAAGCAGGAACACATAAGCATCAGCTGAAATTTTTATGAGTTAATTCACCATTGGTTCAACGCTATGTGATATATGTGTTGAGATAAATTGTTATATTTATGCTTGAATGTTCTATTGTTTAGTTTTAAGTGAGAGTTATTATTTATTTAGTTGTTTAATTATATTAGCTAAATGTGTTAACTTCAAAATGAGATATCTTGTTCATTTTAAATCCGATTGACCCATGGAATTTTGCATTAGATTCATATTGATATTTAGAAAATGATAATATAACTTGTTAAAAGTGAAGTATAAAATATTAATAAATTAATAGTGGTAAAATTTAATTACGTTGAATTAAATAATAATGTAGTTAAATTAATTATACTTCGTTTGTCATGTCTATTTGGCAGAACAAAATACTGTTCCACCATAATTAAATTAAATAGTTTATTTTGGATATCTATAGAGTAGAATAAATCCCCATTCTATGCTTAAAAGGTGAAAAGATGATTTTGTAGTTAATTGATATATGGATTAATTAATATTGGATAAGTGATATGTTAGCTATTGATTGTTAATTAATGATAATAATGTGATTTCTATTATTATTGTTTGGTTATTGGGTTTAGTTAAATTCCCGCTTTAGAAAACGGATGACATAAAATGAAATACAAGGAACTTAGGAAATTTTTGTAAAGAAATCCGAATTTTTAAGGACCCATTTCTTCGACTCTCGAAAATCGACACTGATACATTCTCGGTTTTCATGTGTTTACAAATGCGGAATACTATAGACAAGAGTGTGGTGGAAGTAGACCAAAATCTTCTGACTCCATGCTTCGAGCTCCATCTAAATTTCTTCTAAACTAAACCTGACTACTAGGCTACCTGGGAAAATTAGGGCACCCAGAGTATAAGGAAAAGGAAAAATAAACTTTAGGCCAGTCGTGAGACTGGTGTGAGAACTCCAAATACGCATTTTGAAAACAAAAAGGTATCTCATAAGACCACGCCGCACATAAACACGAAATGGATTTTTACCTTATGATAACCAAATCATTATTACATAAAATCACTTGATATTATTTTTAATGACATATCTTTGAAAACATTTGCAAGCAAACTTATTAATCTTAGCTGAAATGGTTACATACAAATGACCAGCTGAATGGGCTACCTTTCGATACAAATGAGCATACCTTTCGATAGTACATCTAAAATTGTACGGGCTCTTATTGGAGAATGAGTTTCCATACAAATGACCAGTTGAATTGGCTACCTTTCGATAGTACATCTCTAGAAAATATACCGAGGCACAGAAGAATGTACTGAGGCATAGAACATTTGCCCTTTACCAACACAAGACCTGCCTACCTTTCTCACTATATAATATCGAATATGTCACTACCCTGGTCGTTACTGACCTATTTGAGGGCCCTCACAACATACATCCACAATAATTTAAACCCAAATGTTATAGCGGGTAGAAATATATCTAGAAGGAGATGATCATATCCTAATGGTTGCGAACCATATAGCGTTGCCGCATCTACCATGTTTCTACCATTTCCAAGTGTGAGGTTTGAGGTGACTATTACCTTTTACTTTGAATAATTCACTTTGAGTGCTATCTTGCCATTCCATCGATTACTATTGACTTCTACAAACATATAACCTCCGAGCTCATATGTCTCAGAAAAGGGTGTTAAGCTAAGAGAAATTCCTTTCTTCGCCGCTAAACTGATGTATATTTATAAAAGTCAACAATGAAATCTCAAGTATGTGCTGTCAGACATCTGTCCATACAAGTTCATTTGTGATAAAACGAAGCCGAATGCATCCTCCTACCACATCCTATCGAGAATTATCTTTAGGATCAGTGGTGAGCAGTCCTTGTGATCCAAAGAGTTTCAGAAATGAAGGCACCACTTCTACTTTAGTATTTGGGAGCTAACCAGAATTATCAACAAGCAGTCCTTCTACCTCGAAAATCCTTGGTCTTCATCTCATTTTCTTTATCAAGTCTTCATTTTTCGGACGCATATATTGGTTCGAAGTGGTTTTCGGATAAGAATCACTCAAATCCGACCTAGGTTTCTCCGAATTGCTAAAAAGAGGCTCTATGGATAAAGAATGATTCTTTAATTGATTAAGTTCTTTTATTAAAACCTTTCTTGACGATATACATTTCCATAATGTTCTTTCTGGTATATACGGAATTTTTCACCTCTCTTATGAAATCTTTTGATTACTTAAAACCCTTTTTAAATCAGAATAATTTGAAATCATTTCATTTTTCACTTAGGAAAAAATTTTCAAAACATTTCATTTAAATCTTAATAAAGATTTCTTAATTCAAAACTCATAATTTTGATTAAGTTAAAATCATGTTATCTAGGATGCTAATCTAAAACCAATAAATATTAAGCGAGCGGAATCTTTAGAAATCATCTAATTCTACTCAATATCAATTCTCATATTCAACAAATACTATGGGCGGAATAACGACGAAATCACGTTTTAAATTCCACAAATAGTAAGACTTCCCTCTTTGGAATTTAACACCAAGTATAAGAAGATCATCTCTTTACAATCAAAGTTGTATTTAAACTCAAAAAATTTAAATCCTTTTATACTTAACCTGTTTCCAAAATTTCGACCGTATTTATCCCTCGCCAAGGGAAGAGACCAGGCGAGCCAGGGCACTGCTTGCTCCTGGACATCTCTTTAGTTTAATCAACTCATATCCTGATGTCATGAATAGAAAAATCCAGTCTACTTGTTGGCTTTTTGAGCCAACATTAAGCTAATTAATTTGTACTGGCTTTTCTTTATATTGTATATTTAAACTCTTTTAGATAATTACAAAACTTCCAAATCATTATTAAATCATTTAATTATCCGTTTGAAAAAATTTATAAAAGATTTGGGAAAGAATTGTTAACTTTAAGCTATATTTCAAAAGTTATAGAAAAAATGCTGCGGAAAAGTGTTGTGGAAAGTGCTCTTTTAAGCTATACCGATTAGAACAATTTTTTATTATTTGAAAATTCATTTTTATGACTCGCATCACTTTTAAAACATTTTACAACATTTATAATATTTATTCCATATTTTTAAACAATTTTAAAACATCATCTTCAAAGAAATCCAGTTTTGGATTCCGAACGACAAAACCACGATTTTTCCTAAACTTGTTTTACTCATATTTCAAAATCTACTTATCGAAATATCGATATCCTTTCTTCATTGGAAAACTATGGACATAATAGTTCAGAAAGTTCTTATCTCGGAGAATTCCAAATCATATTCCATCTTTTACACTTGTTTGACTTTTATTGCGTGAAATCGCTAACTAGCGTTATGTGAGTCGCCTATTTTTGACTAAATTTCAATTATTATTCAAACTTCGCCAAAATAATTTTAAACATTTCAAATGCATTTTAAACCATTTTTAAAGAGATCTAACCTTCCATATATATTAATTCATTAAATCAAAGAAAGTGATTTCGTTTATGCTTATCGACATGTATTTTCATGACTTGCACATATATACAACATTCATATTTAAACAACCTAACTTGATGATCAAAACATAATAAACATCCATTGTAAATATCATATCATCACCCAAAATATAATATAATAGTTTAGGAGTTCTCATATTCATTTTCCCTTCGAGCTAATATAAAATCGGCTATAGCTCCACCATCGTCACACCAGAGCATACAAAATTGATTCTAAGACCTTTAAAAAGGCCATAGCCTAAGCTAGAAGAGGTGGAAGAGCTCGGCCATGGCGGTGATAGGTAAGAGGGGTGGAAAGGAGGTGTTTTGGCTTGTTTTCAAAGTGTATTGACATTGCAAACTAGTGCGTATATATTTTTCTAATATTTTCCATAAATTTTGCTCATTATTTAAATTAGAGGAGTAGGCCATTAAAGCTTGAAAAAAGGAGAGGAACAAACTTAGGAATATGAAGAATAGTGTGAGAATTTTGAAGGATACTGCCTTGTATTTATAGCCTTGGAAGCCTTTTGGGCTAAGCAACTTCTAAAAAATATCTTTATTTCATTATCCATCACATCTCCACTTTTCTACCCATCATTCCACACGATAGTACCTCCCCCTTCATGTGCTCCATCACTTCGTGTGTGCATATGTTGACTTATGCAAGCTTAAGGAGGAAGTTTTCTTAAAATATCTTATATATTTTATATCATGTATGTATTTTAAGTGTATAAGCATACATGTACGTATACATAAGTTCAGGTGCATGTTAGTATATGCATTTGTATGTTATATATGTGTACATGACATATAAACAACGTTGCATTGATTTCAAACAATTTTCGTTCGATAAACCATCGCCAATCGGAGAACCGATTCCCGATCACATTTTCACTTATACTTTAACGTATATATATTTGTAAACAAAATTTTAAAAAAAATTGCAAATAATTATTAATAAATTAAAACGTTCACTTTTCATTTATAAAACCATATAAATTAATAATAAAAATTATTTACGATAATTGCTATTATGTCGATAAAGCGATATCAATTTTTCCTTATATTTTCAAATCAAATATATATCTTTATAAAACTATTATAATTGATTCATTATCACTTTATGACTATTCAAAATGAATTATCACCATTTAAAATATTTATTTGGATAATTTAAATAATTATTAAATCATTAAATCTTAATTTAAAATTAAATAAATCAATGATTCAATGTTATCTTATCAATATAAATTTGGAGGAAATTATTTTATTTAAATACTTATACAAAATAAGATTACCATTACTTATTATCACTTGAAATGATATTATCCTTTTATTTTCATAAATTTAGAATACGTCCAATTAATTAAAGTGATAAATTGGTGGTTTGTTACAGACTCCCCTTCTTAGAAGAATTTCATCCCCAAAATTGCCAAAATAAAAACCCAATGGTTTTGCCCAAAATATTCATTTTTAAAATTACACTCGTACGATGTATATAGATCATTCGTACGCAATATCTGATTTGATCTTCTACACAATTCACAACTTTATTTCCAAATTCCCCGATCCTTTAGTGTGGAATCCGATCAGGCTTTCTAATCCGAACTTTAGTTTTCGTTGCAAAACTATCAACTGCGATAGAAAACTCAAGCATTTAACCATAAACCCTCATCAATGTTCGCCATCAAGAATCGAGTGATAAATCCTCTTTCGGATCGGTGTAAACCCTTCCAAGTTCCATACTTAAATCTTAGATCAGATTATGCGATGAAATAACCCACATACTTCATATGAATTTAATAATCTTTCCAAAAATTTATGAAAACATTTAATAAAACTTTCGATTTTTAATTCAAATTTTATAAAGATACTTCTTTATACATAACCATTTTACATTTTTATTTCCAAATAGTTCTACTTAAAGAAAACATTTCTTTTCAAAAGATAATTATCTTTTTATTATATTACATTTCTAAACATATCTTAATGGTTTTCTGATAAAAGAAAATTCATTAAATTGGTAAATCACCATAAACTTCCTTTAACTAATATCAACCGTGAAAACATTCTGTATCTATTTAAAATTTTCTTTATTAATACTCTTTTATTAATCAAAACTTCCTTTATATACGTATTCTCTTTACTTATACCAATTTTTTTATACATAAAAAGTATTTGTATACTTATTCAAATGTTATAAGTATATTCATAACTTACATAACAATTTTTACTTACTATAAAATATAATCAAAGTGATTAAATCACTTATTACCAAAACATTGTTATGATGAACTTCTCTTTTCTTTTATAATTTGAACTCATAACATTTCTATCTTTATATAAAAGATTCCAATATTTATTATGATCTTTAAAATCCCATTATTAAAGGTTTAAATATATCTTTAAAATTTCTTCCAAAGTGTCATTCAAGGTTTAAAAAAAATCTTACTAAGACTTTATTTACTAAAAACCCAAAACCATTCATTAATAACTTTAAATATTTATTTTAAAGATAATGAAAAGTTAGGACAACATCACATTACAAATTCCCATACGCTTACATCATTTTAAATCTTTCGAAGCTTGGGTCCAAAAAGAAAAATTCCCCTCTTCTTTACTCTAATACAATTCAAATCACTAATCAAAAATAAACATCCTATCCATATTCATTATCCTCAATTTCCCAAATGCTATTCTTATTCTTCCGAGTCTGAAGATAATGGTGGACTCCAACATCCCAGATCAATCATCACTTCACCTTCTCCTTCTTCGTGGCTATCCAGTCATCGTAGGCCTCATTGTCGTCTTCTTCCGGTATCTCTCCTATTACCCAAGGTAACCATGGTTGGTTCCATGGGGCATGTCCCACGCCGACTGGTATTCTTGGAATGACTCCTCCTTCTTCTAACGCTTCCAAGCCTTACACATTTTCCACCCAAGGGTTCTCAAATTCTTTGACCCCCTCCTTTTCTTCTTCTTCTTCTTTTGTTGCTTCTTCATTGTTCCTTCCTTACTCGTTCCTTCCATACGACATGCTCCTCATCCATATCCCATATTACATTGCTACATTCGCTTGATATGATAGCATCAAGGTCTTCCATCGGCTTTGATTCTTCCTCCATATTCTCTATTTCCTCTTCCATGGGTTCTGATTCTTCTTTCATCTACTAATCTCTTCTATTGGTTCCAAAATGGAACTAGCGGGACTGCTATCCAATTCCCCGTAGAGGCATGCCTGGGTTCATCATCGCTAGAGATCATAATTACTTATGGAGTTGCAGGCCATAGCATTCCGACGATAGGATATCCATCTTCACATCTACGAGTGTATAGGGCATATTTTGGTTGCTCATTTTCATTGCTAGAAAGAAAAATGAGGCTATCCTTCTTGCTCCGATTTGCTCTAGAAGGCTAACCTCTTGCGTAACTTCCCTCATTTGGTTTCTACAAGGCAAACAATTATCCTTTTGGACACAAATGGTAGGTAATTACTAGCGTATTCTTAGTAAAAATGATTTCATATAAAACCAAATTCATTTATATAACAATTACGCGCTCCTACACACACATATACACATACTCAAACTCATTCTAGGGTGTTACTAACCTTACTTTTAAAGAGTTACCCATCCTAGGGCATTACAAACCTTATATCTGATGAGTCTTTTAGCCCTATCAGGCTCAGGTACTCACTCAACCTAAGCTCTGATACCACGATGTGAGGACCCTGGCTTGAGACCCGTTATCGGTGTGTAAAACCACCAAGGCACGCACCGGTACCTCAAAATTTTCTTTTACAACCAGCCTCGACTGTAAGCCAAACTGGCAAACCAACCCTTTATCACTAGAGACATGTATGAGTAAGCATCACTCGCTCGCCACCATACAAGAAGCGAGAAACCCACATCATTCTACATACTCCAGTTGATGGAGCATACCCCAACACAAGGAGTAAGTTTCAAATTAGATCCGATTTCGGTTTCTCCAAACTGATCTTCGCTAAAAAGAAGTTCTATGGATAGAGAATCATTTTTTACTTGATTAAATTCTTATTATCAAAATCTCTCTTGGAGAGATACATTTCCAAAATGTTCTCTCCAGTATATACGGGATTTTAAACCTCTCTTATCAAATCCTTTAATTATTTAAAACCCATTTTGAAATCGAAATAATTCGAAATCGTTTCATTTTTCACTTAGGAAAACATTTCTAAAATCATTTCATTTAAATTATAATAAAGATTTATTAATTCAAAAATCATAATTTTGATTGAGTTAAAACCATGTTATTTAGGATATTAATCCAAAACCATTAAATACTAAGTGAGCAGAATTTACAGAAATCATCTAATTCTACTCAATATCAATTCCCGTATTCTACAAGTACTATGGGTGGAATAATGATGTAATCACGTTTTAAATTCCATGAATAGTATGTGTTCCCTCTCGGGGATTTAGCACCAAGTATAAGAATATCATCTCTATAAAATCAAAGTTGCATTTAGATTTGAAAATTTTAAATCTTTTTATACTTAACTCATTCTCAACATTTCAACCTTATCTATCCCTCCTCCAGAGAAGAGGCTCAATGACCCAAGGCACTGGTTACTCATGAACATCTCTTTAGTTTAAGCATCTCACATCCGGATCTCACGGATAGAAAAATCCAGTCTACTGGTCGACTTTTAGAGCCAAGATAAATCACTTAATTTGTAATAGCTTTTCTTTATATTTCGTATTTGAACTCTTTTAACTTGCTACAAAACTTCCAAATCATTAGTAGAACACTTAAGTACCTATTTGAAAACATTTATAAAAGATTTTGAAAAGAATTGTTAAGTCAATCTATATTTCAAAAGTTATAGAAAAATTGCTTTGGAAAAGTGCTATGGAAGTGCTCTTTTAAGCTATATTGATCAAAACAACTTTTTGTTATTTGAAAAATTCATTTTTATTACTCAAATCACTTTTAAAATATTTTAAACATTAATAAAATGTATTCCACATTTTTAAATAATTTTAAAACATCATTTCCAAAGAAATCCAGTTTTTTATTCCGAATTACAAAATCATGATTTTTTTTCCAAAACTTGTTTTTACTCATATTTCAAAATCTACTAATCAAAATCTTGATTTTCTTTCTTCGTTGGAAAACTAGGGATATAATAGTTGGGAAAATTCTTATCTCGAAGAATTCCGAGCTATATTCCCTCTTTTACACTTGTTTGACTTTAAAGCATGAAATCGCGAACTACGGTTACGCGACGCGCCTATTTTGGCTAAATTTTCAATTATCATTCAAACTTCATCAAAATACTATAAACATTTATAAAACATTTCAAACTCATTTTAAACCCATTTTTGAAGAGATTTAACCTTCCATATACATTAATTCATTAAATCAAGGAAAGTGATTTCCTTTATGCTTATCGATGTGTATTTTCGTGACTTGCGTATATATTCAATATTCATAATTAGACAACCAAACTTGATGATCAAAGCATAATAATCATGCATTGCAAATATCATATCATCATCCAAAATATAATATAATAGTTTAGGAGTTTTCACCCTTATTTTGCTTTCGAGCTAATATAAAATCGGCTATACCTTAGCCACCGTCGCACCGAAGCTATTGGAATCGAGTCCAAGATGCTTATAAAGGCCACGGATAAGCAAGAAGAGGTAGAAGGGCTTGGCCATGGTGGTGATGGGTTGTGGCCGTGGGTTAGAGGGGTGGAAAGGAGGCGTTTTGACTTGTTTTCGAAGTGGATTGACATTGCAAACTAGTGTATATATTTTGCTTATTTTTTTCCATAACTTTTGCTCATTATTTTATTTAGAGGAGAAGGCCATTAAAGCTCGAAAAAGAAGATGAAGAAGCTTAGGAATATGAAGAATAGTGTGAGAATTTTGAAGGATGTGGCATTATATTTATAGCCTTAGAAGCCTTAAGGGTGAAGCAACTTCTAAAAAATATCTTTATTTTGTTAACCATCACATCTACACGTTTCTACCCTTCATTCAACAGATTATTACCTCCCCCTCCATATGCTCCATCACTTCATTCACTTAATGTATGCATATGTTGACTTATATAAGCTTAAGGAGGAAGCTTGCTTATAATATCCAATATATTTTGTATTGTGTACGTATTTTAAGTTTATAAGTATATATGTATGTGTATATATGGTCATGTGCACGTTAGTGGATGCATTTGTATGTTATATATGTATGCATGACATATGAACAATGTTGCGTGATTCCGAACTACTTTCGTTCGATGAACTGTTGCCAATCGGAGAACCGATTTCCGGTTACATTTTCACTTATACTTTAACATACATATATTTGTAAACAAAATTTAAAATAAATTTCCAATCATTATTAATAAATTAAAATGATCACATTTCATTTATAATACCATATAAATAAATATTAAAAATTATTTACGATAATTGCTATTATATCGATAAAGAGATTTCGATTTTTCCTTATATTTTCAAATCATATATTATCTTTATAAAACTACTATAAATAATTCATTATCGCTTTATAATGAATTATCTTCATTTAAAATAATTATTTGGATATAATTAGTAAACCATTAAATCTCAGTTTAAAATTAAACAAATCAGTGATTCAATGTTATCTTATCGTATAAATTTTGAGGAAAATATTTTATTTAAATATTTATTCAAAATAAGATTACTATAACTTATTATCACTTGAATCAATATTATCCTTTTATTTGCATAAATTTAAAAATAAATCTAATTTATAAAAGTGATAAATTGGTGGGTCATTATAGGAATCCTCACTGCTGTTGATTTTAATTTCATTTACATTCTTGTATAAATTGTTGAATGCTAAAAAAAGTTGGTAGCTTGGCCTTATTTGACGTGACGTTGATAAATGTTAAAAGTTTGAAATTATTTGGCGATAAAGCCAGTAGTAGCATTAGTTAAGTGCTGTGGTAGCTCCGGGCTTCGTTATAATATTTTGAAATGCTATGGTTTGCTGTTTTGATTTGAAAATGATTTTGATTCGGTTGATGGTTTTACATGTGATTTTTGGAATTTTCTATGATATTTTATAAAAAATGGTTTTTGAAATTCTTTATTTCACTCCAAACTTTTTAGAAATGTTTTAAAAGTAATTGTGGGAAGTATTTATTTCACATAAATTTTAATATAATAATGAATGTCTATTTTAAAGAAAAATAAAGGGGTTTATCTTTTATTATAACGTGATTCTATTTTAAAATAAAATAGAAATATTGACGAAATGTTTTATATAAAATGTAATATGACAGAATAGATTTATAGATGGTATATTATAAATGTGAAATAGTATCATTTTGATTAATTAAAATAATAAATCACATTTGTGAATTTATATTGATATATGGGATGATTGTTTTATCAAAAGTATTTAATCCTATCTTGAAACAGAAGTTTTATAAATATAAAGGAAATAAAAATAAAAGAGTTTTATAAATTTAATGAAGGTTTTAACAAGAGTTTTATCAATATAAAAAGATTTATAAAAAAGGAGTTTATATAAAAGGAATGAAATTTGATTTCCGTAAATGATTTTTCTAACTTATGGTGAAATGGAAAGTATTTTCTCCATCTTAACACCAAATTTCGATGTAGAAAAACTTGTCTCTATCTTGAGAATTAAGAATGTATGTTGAGGCAAGGATAGTACACTAACTTATCTGACTATATTGTTAATCGAGGGATAATACAAGTTTAAAATCAGAAAATGAGGGTAAGTATACTTGGTCTAATTTCCACATGATCCATTTACTTACGTTAAAATGAAAATAGTTTGGGTTTATAGTAAACAATGTTTTTAAATGATATTTTTTTATCATTTAATTATATTTGTGAAATATGAATTATTTCTTAAGATTTTGTAAATATACTTACACCGTTGAGATATGTATATGATTACATTTTCTAAGTGTTGAAAGTGTAGTGTCTTGTGAATATACTATACCATTGAGATAAGTATATAAAAAGGTTTTCTAAGTATTGAAAGTGAAATGGTTTGTGAATATACATATACCATGGATACATACATACATACATACATACATACATATATATATATATATATATGAATATTTTTCAAGTATTGGAAAGAGTAGAGAAGATTTGTGAATATATCTTTTGTACAAGGTATTTTAAAATTAATTTGCAATGTGGTTTTAATCAATGCAAGGATTAATTAAAGAGGCGTAGTGGTTGCTTATGTGCTTAACCCTGGTTGGTTTTCATATGGAATAAATCTTCGATTGGATTGTTCGTTTAATTGATAGTTAAGTAACCAACTATCAAATATTCATCAGTTTCTAAACTATCATTAGTTAGTTCGGAGAGACCAGAATCAGATAAGAACGAGTTATCAGAAAGCCACTTCAAATTGGCATAAGTGTTCGTATTGGATACATCTTGAAGATAATTGTAACGACTTGTGATTTTCGACCCTCGAAAATCGATACTAATGCATCCACCGTACTGCGTGCTAAACAAGTAAACGCCGGAAAACCCAATTGTTAGGGGAACAAAAAGAAGAAAGAAGGAAGAAGAAGGAAGAGAGAAAGAAAACAAACAACACAGAATCTCAAAGTAGAACAAATACTCTATAATATACAACAAATTTTTATACAAAACAAACGGTAATATATGTATATACAGACATCAATCAAAGTATACTTACATATTTTAGCCTGGACAGTTATAATAACATGCCCTCATAATTGCTGATAAATACAACTTGGAATGCAGGGGAAAAGCAACCATGTACTTAAATACGTCTCTGGGGTTCCAGCTCGTCTCCTAAAGCTGCAAAGCATCCAAACTAAATCTGTAATATGCTCGATATGAACCGAGCATTATAATAAAATAACACTCTGATCAGTCTGGAAAATCAGCGTGACGAAGCACACCTCAACTAAATTTTAATGTTTTAAAAATCCTTCGAAAATTAAAGTATATTGTAAAAGCATGTCACACATAAATATGGATGAGCTTTTACCTTATGATAACCAAAAGATTTTGTATAGAAAATCCATCGATATTACAGTAGTGTTTAGAAGTCAAAGTAAGTTACGAGTATAGCTGAAATGCTTGCATCTCACGTTTCAGCATAGGTTGACACAACTAAGTCTGTAAAGCTTGCATTAGAGAATGATTTTCATACCATGTCAAGATAAGGAACTACCTTTCGATGGTACATCTCTAGATAAAATGCACTGAGGTCTGACAAGAACATCTTATACCCCTGCCATAGTGGATTGTACTACCACTTGACTAGTAGTACCGAATATGATCAAACCTTTAGTTAACGGGCCCTAAAGCGTACATGCGTAGATAATAATCGATCTAGATTTTGGAATGACTATATCATGATGGAGACGACCCACTTAGCTTGCTGTATGCCCGATTTTTTTCATTTCCCGGTTGATGAGGTTTGAGGCTACATTTTACCTTTATATAGCACTTCCTACTTGGAATGCTAACATTTCCCTCCAAGCAATAATGCAATACCATCATTCGTCCACACAAGTTCATTCTACGACTGAATGAAATGCTTGAGAGCTCCATATTTAATTAAATCAACTTCAAGATATCTTCACTTCGAAACACTCGAGTTGGATCGAAATGGTTTACAGATAACATATCCAATCCTGGTCTCTCCAAAAAAACTTTCGTATTTTTTGGGTAAACAAAAACCCGGTTCTTTAGGAAATAAATAGTCAAAGATAAGAGCGGAGATCACCTCCTAGCTGTTAGTGGATGGATTTCCTTATCATTTGTCCTACGAGGGCAAAACTAGATTTATACGCGCAGTATAACATCATCGTAGATAATTGTGCCATATAAATCACGTGTTTCTACTAGACATTTCCAAAATAACATTTTGGGTCTATATTTGATAGTCGGTTATCTAATTATCAGCAAACACACATCCAAATCAAGCATTTATTTCAAAAGGAAAAACCAACATTGATTTAGCACGTAAGTAACCACTCGCCCTTTAATTAATCTTTTCATTAAATAAAATCACTTTGTAATACTTGTATATAAATATCTTTACAAAGATATATCCATAAATCCTTATATTTTCAATATATATAAACCTCCATATACTTATCTTAACGCTATTAGTATACTGAAAAAGATTTCCTTTCTGTATAGCTCAAAAACCATTAATAAATCCCTTATAAATCTCAAAACCATTTATAAAACATTTTTATAAATCTCTGAAATCATTTATAAACTCTGTATAAAAACACCATATAAAACCCAACCTTCATTTCCAATTCAAACTCTTTTATAAATTTCACAACATTTATAAACTAGTTATAAATCCATAAAACTATTTATAAAACTCTTCTTATAAATTCATAAACACATTTCTAAAATTCTTTTATAAATATCTAACATCATTTATAAACTTTTTTCATCCTATAAATAATACCCCTTTAAGTCTCCAAATCATTCTAAGAACCTTCCTTTCTAAAACCCAAATCTTGTTTATAAAACTCTAATTATAAATATCGAACATTTATAAATAAAAATAACCATTTACTTCCAACGCTATTATATAATAATAATTATAAATAATGGCCTTATAAATAAATAAATAAATATTTACTAACTTAAAACATCTTAAAATAATAATTAATAATTTCAAAGACATTATTAATAAAACACTAATAAATATTTTCAACCTTATTACAAATAATAAAAATTAATTTCCAAAACAGTTATAAATCATTATTATTAATTTCTAACCATATTAATTATCTAAATAATTAATCTTCAAATATTAACATTTTTATAAATAATCCTAAAACAATATTAATTATAAATAAGTAACTTTAAAACAATATTAAATATAAATAAAAAATAAAAAACATAAATAGATAACTTTCAAAACAATATTAAATAATTAAGTTTTGAAAACAACATTAGATAAATAAATAACTTCAAACAAGATGGATAAAAAGGTTGGAATAAAATAGAAATTAAATCATTTAGAACAAAATATTTTCGAAATACAATTTCAGATTTAAAATCCTATCTCAAAACAAATTCAAATTCAATGGTAGTTTATAGTATTTTTTAAATACTAATTTGGGGCTAATAGTTACCCAATTGCTCCACGGGTGGGAATAAATCCAAAACAACTAATAAAACAGGTAAATCATCCAAACATCGAATAAACAATTTTTATCAACTATATAATATAACTGGCTAGCCAAAAAGGTGAGTTTAACTCAACGAACTTCCAATTATTGCAAAGGCGTTCTGGTTTCATTTAAATCGAATGACTTTTGACTTAGCATGAAATTTACTAGCCACAATCGTCAACAAACAAATGCCAAAAAGCTAACCACACTCACCACAAAACCTAACTCCTCCTCCTTCGCAAGAAATCACGAGCCCTAGTTCACGACAATAGAAGTCGGTCACGTCTAAACAATGCCGCAACCCTCCAAAACATACCAGAATATAGAACCAGCTTCAACGAATTTAATGGATCAAGTTTGGGGATTTTTAGTGGAGGGCGCTTTGAGATATGAATTTTTGAAATCTCGGCCATAATAAATTTCCTTGATTTTGTTCACCAAAATGAATAGAGAGTAAGATAAATGAAAGGAAGAAACACTCGGTGAAAATAAGGGGTTCAAGTCTTCACTTGGATTTTTAAAGAGATGGCCACGGCTTTTTCATGCTTTTGATTTTTGATTTCAAAAAAATAGAGGAGAGGAAGCGGGTTTTATAGAGGAAATAGGGGTATGGCTCTGGTGCATGACTTGAGGACTAAGGTGATGGAGTATGGATCTAGTACAGGATGTAGCGTGTGTAGGGTGGCTGAAAAAATGGGTGTTTATATTATTTTATTCAAAATATCTAGTTTTATGTACCTGAAATTCTCGAACTCCAATCAAGACATGCCGCTAAGCGTTCTATATTTAATACCATGTTTCGAACATAGTATCAAGGCCTAATTCGATCATATAAAGAACATGGCTTTTTAAACCCAATTATATTATATTATATTAATTGCTATAAATAATTTATAAGCATTTCAAACTCGCATAACCATATGATACTTCTATCACCATGAAATTCAACGGCATACAATAATTCGTTATTACAGATTCAATGAAACTGGTTTCGTCGAAATCCGTAACGGTGCCCCGGAAGGGGATTTAAAAACCAAATTAATCGCTTTTAAATCTAAATCAAAGGTTTACTATCTCCATTCTTATTTAAATAGAATTTAAATCAACTTTCGAAATCATTTTTATTCACATTAAATTTAGGATTTAATTATTTAGACAATTCCAAATATTAAATTCAACAATTTAATTATTAAATAAATCGATATATTTGAAATTCAAGTTATTTTACTTCTAAAATTAACGTTTCAATATCTAAAATCAAATAAGTATTCCAAAGTTAGACGATTAAAATTTTGGGTCGTTACATTCTTCCCCCCTTAAAAGAACTTTATCCTCGAAATTAGCAAGCAAGAAAAATGGCACAAAACCCTTTAACTTTTTAAAACCAATTAATTGAAATAGATTGACCAATTCTTCTAAGCCCTTTTAACTTTCCAAAATCAATTTGTTGAAACATTGTTATCAAATTTTCTTAATCTTTAATTCACTCATAGTTACTAACTAATACCATCCTAAGTTATAATACAAATATCCAATTTTAGTTATAATTTCTTTTTAAAAAATTCTCAAAAAAATTCTAACTCTTAAATTTACGAAAATTTTTGTCAGCGTCCCCATTGCGCGACTCGATCGAAAGAAGTACAAACTGCCACTACAGGCTCAAACCAACAATAGAAAACAATAGCTAAGTGGCTTAATCATAACCATCAAACCAAACAATAATATAAACATGTACCTACTTTTCGGGCAACCAAATTCTACTCGTGAAAAAAAAGGCATCAAACTAGCTTCTATATAGCTACATCTTACTTACATAAAATGCAACCATATAATCTCTGACCATATTATGTTGCATTTTCAATTCCCAACATTTATGTTACTAAAGCCGGTATGATATACATATATCATTTGTATGCAATATCAAATCTGATTGCTTGCACGATCATACAATTCCACTTTCGAACTAGTATCGTTCACATGACCGCCTTAGTGCGGACCCAGATCTAGTTCCTTGATTAGAAACTGTCATTCTCCTTACCTAGCCATATACTATGATAGAGAATCTCATAATCAATCAAAAATCCATATTCAGTGTTCGCCATCGAGAATTGAGTGAAATTTTATAATTCGGACCGATGTAAATCATCTCCCATGTACTCCAATCTAGATCAAACAATTATACGAATAAAATAATATATGCACAACTTACATGTTTATTCTAATTGGTTTCTGATTATATCCCATTATATTATTAGACTATTTATTTACGTCCTTCATAATCATTATTCACATTCATTTTTTCTTAATATATCTCTTTCAATATCAATGTCATTTAAGAACCATTCCATTAAATTTAATGTTTAATAACATTTTACTCCATACTAAATTCATATATGAATCATTTCACAAAATTTTACTTTTCTTAACAATTTATTTCAATAAATCTAATTTTTTTTTAATATACTAATTCCAAAAGTTTATAAGTTATAAACTTACTTTCTCATATTTTCATAAAGCACTCAATAAAAAATTTCAAAGTTAAACATCGTATTCTTATTTCAAATAATTGTGAAATAATACTATTGATAATTTCTTTATATTTCAAATAATATCTTTGAATTTTAAAAAATCAAACTAGTTTTACCAAACAAAACTCCAATGGTAGTAATTCCTCTCTTGGAAACCCAAAAATGAGATGATGCTACAGTCATTATCAAAATTATCTTCCAACGACCGAAGTGGGTTTTGACGTTGCAGTCATCATCAAACTAGTGCTACCTATCTATTTTAAATTTCATTTAAAAATATTTCCATTCAAAAACATTTTTCCAAATAATATGTTATTTTCCAAAACTTTGAAAAACCCTTTTCAAAATTAATTGGATTTAAATTCTCAAATTCTCAGCTTTTAATCCTTTTTGTTTACAAATCATATTTATAAATTTCCTTATATATAATTTCACTTTGGTTATATAAACTCATTTCTAATTGTTTATCTTGTTTGCATTATAATTATAACAACCTTTATTAGAACACAAACAACAAATGATAATAATCGAATATTATCATTCACTAATAATCAAACACACCATATATATTATAATAATTTTTGAAAAATTATTCATTTATACATAAAATATAATCTAAAGTAAAATTATTTCATTTACCCAATCTTAGAACAAATATAATGTCAAACTACTATGTTCAAGTGTTTAAAGATCCCTATCAATAACGTTAATTACTTATATTGACCGAAATCGAAAGCCACTCAACATATCAATCAACATAATATAAAACATTTTTATATCACTAACAAATAAGCCCTCATGCACGCAAACATACACACACACGCTCAAAAACATAATAAGGCATATTACCTTATTTCTTAACGAGTTACACCATCAAAGCCAAGATTCTCGCTTAACCTTGCACTCTAATACCAAGTGTAACAACTCATGATTTTCAACCTTCGAAAATCGACACTTATACGTCCGCTATATTGCATGCCGAGTAATCGAGTGCCAGAAAACCCGATTGTTAGGTGAACAGAAAGAAAAAAGAAGTAAGAAGAAAGAAGAGATAAAGAAAACAAACAACACAGAATCTCATAGCGGAACGAATACCCTATAATATACAAAAAACTTTTCAAAAACAAACTGTAATATATGTATATACAGACATCAATCAAAGCATTCCAGCCCGAACAGTTATAACAACATGTCCTCACAATTGCTGATAAATACAACTAGAAATGCAGCGGAAAAATAACCATGTATGTGAATACATCGGTAACGACCCGGAATCTCCGTACCCGAAAATTCCAGATAGTTATGAAAAAGAAGAAAGAGATAGGAGAAGGAGAAGTAGAAGATCAGAAAACATCAACATCTCACATTCGCAGTGGATAAAATATAATAATAAATAATAACAGTGTACCAAAGAATACTGTATCTGTCAATGACATTTTAATACATCAGAGTTACAACATTTCACAAAACACTGGACATATATACGTATCAACATGTCCTAGATATTAGCAATATATCACAGCGGGAATACTCTGTACGTTCCTGCCATCCAGCTCGCCTTTTGAGCCCCAGAACGCCCTTACCTAAAAATCTGTAATACTCGGTCTGACCCGAGCATTACATCAAAGTAACACCCGGGTCAGGCTGGAAACAAGCGTGAGTAAACCTATCTAGCATGTAGTTTTAATACACCAAGCATAAATAAAAACCCGAGGTAAATTGTTATTTACTACAAGCTCACATCTTGCTATAGTCAACACATATTTCCACAAGCAATCCTTAAGTACCTTTAATTAGCTTTAAATAGTCCAGTCATTTAAATCATTCCATTACAGCCTGTTAATTTCACATATCAACTCATAAAGAATCATTTTAGGTTACCAATCGAAGTGGGTTCGGGTATTACTGTTACCCGATCCCGAACTCTTCGAATGCAATATTATCTTAACTCAAGTTATTCGATTGAAATACGGTTCAAACTTTAAATACAGGGTTTCACTGTTTAATCCAACATATCATATCACATAGCATCACCATCACATACCAGGAATATCAACTAATCTAAGGTACACAATACCATTTAATCATTCATAAGAAAGATTAATTAACCATACCATCTCTAATTTATTCAATTAACCGACATTGAATTCAATAAATTACTTAAATTTCTTTTAAATTCTGCTAATTAATTAATTGCAAACCAATTAATTAATTAATCATCCAATAATCATCCGTCTTAATTAATCCTCCTTGATTAATTATTCTTAAATTACATTAAGTAATTTATCTCTAAATTAATCATATAGATTAATTATTCTTAACTATTCACATTAATTAGTCTTTGATTAATTAATGACATTCATTAGTGATCCTAAACCACTTCTAGTAATTTCTCTTTATTGATCATCTTCAATTTAATTATCCTTCACTAATCACAACTTAAATAATTTAAAGATAAATTCTTTATCTTTATTTAATACTTAATTACATCATTATACTTCCATTTGAAAACATTTTGCAAATTTATTCTATAATTGAAAGATTTGGAAACATTCAGCAAATCAATTATACAATTAAAAGTTTATAATATTTTCTTTACAACAAAACAATTTAAAATAATAAATTTAATTATTTAAACTTTGTAACTTATTCAAACTTGTTTAATAAATTCTTATTCTTTTAAATTTTAATTAAACATTCTATTAACTTTCACTTTAAATATATTTAAAGTTTTGTTAAACATTCTTTATAAAACTTATTTATTCTAATATTCCATTAAACATGTTTAATTTTTTTTTTGAAAACACACTATTTAATAAGCTTAAAACTTTTAAAACTTTAAAACTTGTCTGCAAACATTTTGCTTTATACTTCACCTTGGTTTTCTTTACTTAAAATAAATCTGGTGCAAGTTCATTTTAAACTTGCATTTGATTTTACTCAAACTTTAAAACCTACATTTTTAAGAATTGGTACAGGTTCTTACCTAAAACCAAAAATCTCATCACATAAAAAAAACCCAAGCAAACCCTCCAAAATCCCGAGTAATACATGAGGACCCTCACCCCCATGTTTACTTCGAGTTCCATAAGGCCATACGCGAGAGAGAACCCGAGATTCCCCTCATCACTTTAAACTCAAACACTTCCAGACTCAGGTGGCACACTCGTGCACATGCACCGTTGACCGACGAGGCTCCGACGTCCACGATCGTCGTCGTCAAGTTGCTGATGATCTTCTCCTACAATTCCTAACACCCCGCCTTCAACACAAATCCAGAATCAAAATTTGAACAAACTCGAACCACCTGAAACAACACCCTCGCCTAAAACTCCTTCGAGACCACATCGCTGACCACCGGAATCCTGTGACTCCTACAACACATTCTCCGGCCGTCCACTCATCCATCCCCCTGGGTCCGACGCAACTTGAACAACCAAAGACGATGTCGCTTCCAGACTTGACCCATTAGGTTAAAATTCCCACTTCGACCAAATTTCGATGCAACGGTGAACTACCCACCCTTCTAACATTTTTTTCGAACTCGTCGAACTTCAACTTACCTCCAGTCGAAATCTCGGCCTTTCCAGTATCTCCAGCCACTAGAAAAACCCACATACCTACCTTCCTGCTATCATCGAATCCCACACTCAAAAAATACTACAAATTATGATTTTCTTTTTTTAAAAATCATAACTTTCAGAGTCGATTCAAGTTATATAGTTGAATCAGTGAAATTTAACATTTTATTTTTTCATGCTTTAAAATTGTTACTGTATTTCCTTGATTCCCAGAATATTTCCAACCCCATTATACTTGAACATATTTTAAAAACTAGATTATGTTTAAATAAACCTATCTTGTATGAAAATCAGAACCTATCAGAGGAAAGAAGGAAAGATTTGAATTTTTGATCAAAGTTTTAAACTCTGAATTATAACAGAGATATATCCACGTAATCAAACTTACACACTTAGACACATGCCTATATGTATAGAGATTAATTTATATATATATATATATATATATACATGAAATACATTATTCATTCTTAAATCAAAGGTTTACTAACAAGCATTTCTAAAAAAACAGAGGAGGCTGGGTTTGATTACTCACTGTTATAATATGTTTGACCAGAGCTTGAACTACTTTAAAGCTTGCTGTTTGATTTCAAATGAGTTGAAGTTATTGATGAGTTCATTCTTGTATGCATATATAAACATTTTTTTTTTAACTTTACTTTAATTAAAAGCATAACACAGAAAACACCCAAATCCAAACTTATTCAGGCAAGTCTGTATGTTTACTCTCATGATTAAAGAAACAGCGCTATATGTGTATACAGTCATGCATCCTGACACCTTCATATTTTAAAACTTGCAAACATTCTTTCATTCATACAAACTACTAACTCATCATTCTTTCCAAACATTATTAGCACGCACCAGATCTAAACAGTTTAGGCTTGATTTACTCACCTGAGAATTGAAAATAGAGACCGACCCCTTTATTTTGATTTATCTTTGAACTGAGATGTTGAAGAATGCATGTTACTGCATCTTGCTTACAAAACAGAATTGTAATTGCTGAGAATATTTTAGCTTGAAAATAGAGATGATGATGCTTGAAATCCGAAGCTTGTTACTGGAAATCTTTTATTGTTGAAAAGATTAAGATTTGATTAAGTTGTAAGCTTGATTCAGGCTACAGGTTGTTTTCTGGTTTGAAATAAGATGTTTACAAGCTTTTGATCTTGAGTTTGTAAAGTGTTGTACAGGTTTGATATTTTTTTTTGAGTTCCTTTGTTTTAGAAATGAGAATGGGAAAAGAAATGAAAAAGAGAAGATATATGTTTATATAAGTTAATTTAGATTTTATAAAAATCTAAAAGAAAATAAAATAAATGATGACACTTGTCTATTACATTACTTAATTACATAACACATTTTCTTTTAAGGGGTATAGATCTTAACACTTGTAATAATTCATATTTACACTATTTTTAAATGATTTAAAAAGCTTTTCTTATTAAATTCCAAATAAACAAATACATTTGTAAATTAAGAAATGCTTTTCAAATTTTAAAAAAATAATTTTTTTAAAAGAAAAAGAAAGAATAAAAATAAAATAAAAAATGAAAACCAATTATATATATAATTATTTAATCCATTTTAAGTGCCAATTAAAAGCTTTTGTATTTATTCCTATTAAATAAATATTTCCTTTCCAAATTTCTATAAATAATAATTTTTTTCTTAGAGAATAATATAAAACAAATATTATTTTAAATAAAAACTTTATACATATATTTTACATCCAAACCATATTATTATTTCTATTTTAAGATATATATATATACATTCCTTTAATTCAATTTTAAATTCAAATTCAAATTCTATTTAAAATCCAACTTAAAAATAAATTCAAATTATTGATTTAAACAAACATTTTATTAAATTTATGTTGAAGATAATAAGTTTTTCCCATTTTTTCAAAAAAAACATATTAGGAGATTATTAAATAATTATTTTCCCAGATATTTATATTAATTTTTAGATTTATTTGTTTCATTCTTAACAATCAGTATTTTAATAGTTAAAATTAATTTTTCTAATAACTTAGCCAGTTAATTATCAATTTACAGATACTCAAAATTCGGGTTATCACATTCCTCCTCCCATTGAATCTTTTCGTCCTCGAAAAGGAACGAAGCCAGAATTAGTAAAATACTTAAAATCAGATAAATTTCCTTCGATACTTTAAAAAAAATCTATATAATATTACTAAAATAGTTTTTATAAAAAAATAATTTTATAATTCGATGTTTCGACAAGTCCATTCTTATTCTCGTAGAAATTCGGTCATACGTTGATTAGGCGTCAGACTGAAAATCTATAAGTTCTTGGCAGACCCGTTTTTAACTTCCAATGAAAATAATTTTAAAAAATAATTTTATTGAAAATATAGAAAACAGTTTTTGAAATTAGAGGATATATCTTTTGTGAGAATGCTCTGCAAATCATCACCCCCATCCATGGTCCCAGTTACATCCTGGGTTACGTTGCCATCGCTGCAAAAGTCCATGTAACTGTAGGCACTCCACGCCCCTCGATTACGCCATGGAATCCACAACAGATCGCAGTTACATTCCAGGGTTACGTTGCCATCACAACAAAAGTCCATACAACTGTTGGCTCTCAGCGGCACACACGATTTTCGCTGTCAAAATGAAACTTCTCCACTCCTACATAGGCCGCAGTCTATCGATATAAAATCAAACGCAGACTATTGGCTCTCAGGGGTACACACAACTTTCGCTATGTTACCATAGGTCGCAGTCTACCGATATAAAATCAAACGCAGACTGTTGGCTCTCAGCGGCACACACGACTTTCGCTATGGTATACTCTACGCATAATCCTTAGGAATTAGTTTTGTCCGGACTCCTCACAGGATCAACTTTAGAACCCCCCTTGGGGCTCAAGGTAGCACCACCCGGTGGCACTCCTAAGAAGTTCATTTCAAGGGAGCGCCTTTTTCCCCAGAGCCATCATCAAAACACTTTATACTATACACATATAGTATCTTTCAAATCATACATCTAGTATGATCTCATACAAAGCTCCTTTACACAAAATCGATTATCCCAAAATCGATAATTCTCAAACTAGGTTTTCCAAATCAAAAGGTTCCCAAAACCCCTTTCCCAAAATCCTCATAAGATCCTTTACATATATATATAATATATATATATATATATAATATATATATATATAACTTTTAAAAATCTTTGGATCACTTCAAACTTGTATAAGTTCCCTTTTTATACTTCAAAAACTTTCAAAACCCTTTTCTTCTGGCCAAAAGATTCAACAAGGGGAGATTTATCTTATATATAACAAAGATGCATAACTTTGGTTATTCCAAATCAAATATTCAAATTTGATTACTTTTTTATAAAGTTTTTTCCAACTTTCACTTTTATTCATTGTATATTTCACAAAATATACTTTCATTTCAAAAATAATTTCACACTTATTATCCACAAATTCCCAGTATCAATTTTGTTCAAACCCGTATCCATATGCTATACCAATCTAAACGCTTACTCGATCACACAATTTCATTTCTGAACTAGTATCGTCCACCCGACTTCCTAGTGCGGACTTAGATCTGGTTCTTGATTAGAAACCGTCATTCTCCTTCCATAGACATAACTATAATAGAGAATATCCAGAACCAATCAACAATCCATATACAGGTACGCCGTCGAAAACCGAGTGAAAAATCCTAACTCGGATAGATATAGCCATCTCGAAATTCTGTGCTCGAACCTGGATCAAATCACCATGCGAATAAAATAATATACGTACATCCTACGTAATTATCTTCATTGATCATTAACTAAATCAGTTTCCTTTCTATGCATCCTCACATTTGAACTTTATTCACTTAATCACATTTTCCTTAATTCCCATTTGGATTATCACTTCAATTCTTATCTCAGTTCGGTATTTAATCAATAAAAGTTTGAACTCCGACTAGCTTATATTTAGAAAATAGCTTGAGTTTTTAAAAAATATAAGTAGTTAAAAATAATTAATAGTTTGTAAAATAGCTATAAAATAGTTAAATAATTATAAAATAGTTGGAAAATAGTTAAATGGTTATTGAAATTTTAGATAATTGCAAAATAGTTGTAAAATAGTAATTAATTTGTAAAATAGTTGAAAAATAGTAATTAGTTTATAGAACAGTTGATTTTTTTTAATTATTTCCAAAAATAATTGTAAAATAAGTATGAGATAGTTTGGCTTTAAAAAGAAAGGTTGTATATATATAATAAATAGCTTGGAAAAATAGATTTGTACTAAAATAATTTATTTTGAAAATGGCCCAGAGTCAAATTGTTCAATTTCTGACCTCCAATCCCATCAATTCAATTTAAATTTCCACTTGAAATTGAACTCATTTTCCATTTTTATTTCCAATTAATCCAAATCAAATTTTCCATTTGAATTCCATAATTATCCATCTTCGATTCTAATTAATTTAATCTAAATTCAATTTGAACTAATGAAATCTAAATCTCAACTTTAAACCATCTCGAATTATATGAATTCGAGTTAAATTTCCAAATGTTGATTTAACCCCTTAACTCAAATTAATCTTTATTTTAGATCAATAATGCAAATATTTAAACAATTTAATTCTGAGTCCAATTCTCAATAAAGAAAATTTATATTAGATTGTACTACCACAAAATATTCCATACATTAATTGACTACATGCTAGTAGTTCATACAATACATACATTATCCAAAATAAGAGTCTTACAGAAGTCATAAATCTAGAAGCCTTTCTATTACCTAGGGGTTTGGAAAGAACAGAGCCCTAATACTCCTACAAGAATCCTTCCTATGGACTTCCTTCCAAAGGGCAAAGCCCGAACATACACTTCTCAACAGGGTGTCCCAACTTATAACATTTGCCACAAAATGTTTCTACCCTGTCATCAAACTGGATAACCTTCATGCCTCCAACAGTACGTTCCACAGCCTTACTCCTCTTCTGCCTCTCGAAACAATTCCTAGCAATGTGTCCCCTCTTCTTGCAATGATAGCAAATAGTCGACTCGTTGACCGGTTCAACTGGTTTACGCTTTGCCTTCCTCACTTTAAGGCAATGATTTAGGAAATGTCCTTTCTTATGACACTTAAAGCACAAGATCTCAGAGTGAAACCGATGGAATATTCCCTTCAATTCCTCCCTTGTTTTACTGCACTTGGCTGCGTAATGACCCTTATTGAAACATCTGTTACAGGTGACATGATCATAAGGTCCTGGTTCAGCCCTTTCCTTAACATGTTTTTCATACTCTTGAATTTCTTCTTCTCGATCCTTACGTGCAGCTGCTCTTTGCTCTCCGTGCCTAACCTTCCATTCTTCACTCTTAGTCATCTCTCTCAAAGACTGAATTCTAGAGGGGCTTCCTAACCTATAAAATAGGGTTAATTAGAAGAATTCAACTTTTACTCTTATATTAATTTTCTTACAAAGTTATACCTTATGTTTTAACATCTTTGGTTTTTTTTCTTTTAATTTCAAACAAAGTTTCAAACAACTTCTTATTCCAAAATAAGATTACTTTCAGAACTATTCTGAATAATATTATTTATCATTCCCTTTAACAATTTAAAACCTAATTTAATTCTACTGTTCCTTTTATGAATGGTACATTCTATTCAATTCCTACTCGGATGCATATATTTACCACTTAAATTCTTATTTAATTTCGATAATTTAGCATCCCAATACATTAATATTTATTAGAAAGAAATATTGCCTTATATATCAAAAGATATTCTTATATAAAATCGTCTAAAATCTTTATATAAGAAAATAACAAGTACGCTTTCTTTTATATATATATATATATATATATATATATATATATACACACACACACACACAATCAACTCATTTTAAGGTACTACTTACCCTATCCTTAATGAGTACACCTACCAGAGCCAAGGTTCTCGCTTAACCTCGCTTTGATACCAAATGTAATGACCCGGAATTTCCGTACCCAAAAATTCCAGATAGTTATGAAAAATAAGAAATAGATAGGAGAAGGAGAAGTAGAATTTCAGAAAACATCAACATCTCACATTCGCAGTAGATAAAAAATAATAATAAATAATAACAGTTTACAAAAGAATACTGTATCTGTCAATTACATTTTAATACATCAGAGTTACAACATTTCACAAAACACTGGACATATATACATATCAACATGTCCTAGATATCAGCAATATATCACAGCGGAAATACTCTATACATTCCTGCCATCCAGCTCGCCTTTCGATCCCCAGAACGCCCTTACTTGAAAATCTGTAATACTCGGTCCGACCCGAGCATTACATCAAAGTAACACCCGGGTCAGGCTGGAAACCAGCGTGAGTAAACCTATCTAGCATGTAATTTTAATATACCAAGCATAAATAAAAACCCAGGGTAACTTATTATTTACTACAAGCTCACATCTTGCTATAATCAACACATATTTCCACAAGCAATCCCTAAGTACCTTCACTTAGCTTTAAATAGTCCAGTCATTTAAATCATTCCATTACAGCCTATTAATTTCACATATCAACTCATAAAGAATCAATTTAGGTTACCAATCGAAGTGGGTTCGGGTATTACTGTTACCCGATCCCGGTCTCTTCGAATGCAATATTATCTTAACTCAAGTTATTCGAATGAAATACGGTTCAAACTTTAAATACAGGGTGTCACTGTTTAATCCAACATATCATATCACATAGCATCACCATCACATACCAGGGATATCAACTAATCTAAGGTACACAATACCACTTAATCATTCATAAGAAAGATTAATTAACCATACCATCTCTAATTTATTCAGTTAACTGACATTGAATTCAATCAATTGCTTGAACTTCTTTTAAATCCTGTTAATTAATTAATTGCAAACCAATTAATTAATTAGTCATCCAATAATCATCCATCTTACTTAATCCTTCTTGATTAATTATTCTTAAATTACATTAAGTAATTTATCTCTAAATTAATCACATAGATTAATTATTCTTAACCATTCACATTAATTAGTCTTTGATTAATTAATGGCATTCATTAGTGATCCTAAACCACTTCTAGTAATTTCTCTTTACTGATCATCTTCAATTTAATTATCCTTCATTAATCACAACTTCAGTAATTTAAAGATAAATTCTTTATCTTTATTTAATACCTAATTACATCATTATACTTCCATTTGAAAACATTTTGCAAATTTATTCTATAATTGAAAGATTTGGAAACATTCAGCAAATCAATAATACAATTAAAAGTTTATAACATTTTCTTTACAACAAAACAATTTAAAACAATAAATTTTAATTATTTAAACTTTGTAACTTACTCAAACCTGTTTAATAAATTCTTATTCTTTTAAATCTTAATTAAACATTCTATTAACTTTCACTTTTAATATATTTAAAGTTTAGTTAAATATTCTTTATAAAACTTATTTATTCTAATATTCCTTTAAACATGTTTAATTTTTTTTTGCAAACACACTATTTAATAACCTTAAAACTTTTAAAACTTTAAAACTTGTCTACAAACATTTTGCTTTGTACTTCACCTTGATTTTCTTTGCTTAAAATAAATCTGGTGCAAGTCCATTTTAAACTTGCATTTGATTTTACTCAAACTTTAAAACCTGCATTTTTAAGAACTGGTACAGGTTCTTACCTAAAACCAAAAATCTCATCACGTAAAAAAAACCCAAGCAAACTCTCCAAAATCCCAAGTAATACATGAGGACCCTTTCCTCCCATGTTTACTTCGAGTTCCATAAGGCCATACACGAGAGAGAACCCGAGATTCCCCTCATCACTTTAAACTCAAACACTTCCAGACTCAGGTGGCACACTCGTGCACATGCACCGTTGACCGACGAGGCTCTGGCATCCACGATCGTCGTTGTCAAGTTGCTGATGATCTTCTCCTACAATTCCAAACACCCCGCCTTCAACACAAATCCAGAATCAAAATTTGTACAAACTCGAACCACCTGAAACAACACCCTCGCCTAAAACTCCTTCGAGACCACATCGCCGACCACCGGAAGTCCTCTGACTCCTACAACACATTCTTCGGTAGTCCACTCATCCATCCCCCTAGGTCCGACGCAACTTCAACAACCAAAGACGATGTCGCTTCCAGACTTGACCCATTAGGTTAAAATTCCCACTTTGACCAAATTTCGATGCAACGGTGAACTACCCACCCTTCTAACATTTTTGTCGAACTCGTCGAACTTCACCTTACCTCCAGTCGAAATCCCGGCCTTTCCAGTATCTCCAATCACTAGAAAAACCCACAAACCTACCTTCCTGTTATCATCGAATCCCACACTCAAAACAATACTAAAAATTATGATTTTCTTTTTTTAAAAATCATAACTTTCAGAGTCGATTCAAGTTATATAGTTGAATCAGCGAAATTTAACATTTTATTTTATCATGGTTTAAAATGTTACTGTATTTCCTTGATTCCTAGAATATTTCCAACCCCATTATATTTGAACATATTTTTAAAAACTAGATTATGTTTAAATAAACTTATCTTGTATGAAAATAAGAACCTATTAGAGGAAAGAAGGAAAGATTTGAATTTTTGATCAAAGTTTTAAACTCTGAATTATAACAAAGATATATCCAGGTATTCAAACTTACACACTTCAACACATGCATATATGTATAGAGATTACTTTATATATATACATGAAATCCATCATTCATTCTTAAATCAAAGGTTTACTAATAGGCATTTCTAAAACAAAAATAGAGGAGGCTGGGTTTGATTACTCATTGTTATAATATGTTTGACTAGAGCTTGAACTACTTTAAAGCTTGCTGTTTGATTTCGAATGAGTTGAAGTTAATAATGAGTTGATTCTTATATGTATATATAAACATATTTTTTTACTTTACTTTTATTAAAAACATAACACAGAAAACACCCACATCCAAACTTATTCAGGCAAGTCTGTGTGTTTACTCTCATGATTAAAGAAATAGCGTTATATGTGTATACAGTCATGCATCCTGACACCTTCATATTTTAAAACTTGCAAACATACTTTCATTCATGCAAACTACTAACTCATCATTCTTTCCAAACATTATTAGCATGCACCAGATCTACACAGTTTAGGCTTGATTTACTCACCTAAGAATTGAAAATAGAGACAGACCCTTTTATTTTGATTTAGCTTTGAACTGAGATGTTGAAGAATGCATGTTACTGCATCTTGCTTACAAAACAGAATTGTAATTGCTGAGAATATTTTAACTTGAAAACAGAGATGATGATACTTGAAATCCGAAGCTTATTACTGGAAATCTTTTATTGTTGAAAAGATTAAGATTTGATTAAGTCGTAAGCTTGATTCAGGCTATAAGTTGTTTTTTGGTTTGAAATAAGATGTTTACAAGCTTTTGATCTTGAGTTTGTAAAGTGTTTTACAGGTTTGACATTTTTTTTTGAGTTCCTTTGTTTTAGAAATGAGAATAGGAAAAGAAATGAAAAAGGGAAGATATATGTTTATATAAGTTAATTTAGATTTTATAAAAATTTAAAAGAAAATAAAATAAATGATGACACTTGTCGATTACATTAATTAATTACATAACACATGTTCTTTTATAGGGTTTAGATCTTAACACTTGTAGTAATTCATATTTACATTATTTTTAAATGATTTAAAAAGCTTTCTTGTTAAATTCCAAATAAACAAATATATTTGTAAATTAAGAAATGCTTTTCTAATTTTAAAAAAATAAACTTTTTAAAAGAAAAAGTAAGAATAAAAATAAAATAAAAAAATGAAAACCAATTATATATATATAATTATTTAATCCATTTTAAGTGCCAATTAAAAGCTTTTGTTTTATTCCTATTAAATTAATATTTCCTTTCCAAATTTCTATAAATAATAATTTTTTTCTTAGAGAATAATATAAAACAAATATTATTTTAAATAAAAACTTTATACATATATTTTACATCCAAACTATATTATTATTTCTATTTTAAGATATATATATACTTTCCTTTAAATTCAATTCTAAATTCAAATTCAAATTCAATTTAAAATCCAACTTAAAAATTAATTCAAGTTAATATATATATTGATTTAAACAAACATATTATTAAATTTATGTTGAAGATAATAAGTTTTGCCCATTTTAAAAAAAGCATATTAGGAGATTATTAAATAATTATTTTCCCAGATATTTATATTAATTTTAGATTTATTTGTTTCATTCTTAACAATCAGTATTTTAATAGTTAAAATTAGTATTTCTAATAACTAACCCAGTTAATTATCAATTTACAGATACTTAAAATTCGGGTTATCACAACATCTTTGAGGCTTCAGCTCGTCTCTTGAAGCTCTAAAGCATCCAAACTAAATCTATAATATGCTCGGTCTGACTCAAACATTATAATAAAATAACACCCGATTCGGTCTTGAAAACAAGCATGAGAAAACACATCATCATTAAATTTTAATGTTTGAAAAATCCTTTGAAAATAAAAGTATCTCGTAAGACCATGCTGTACATAAACATGGACGAGTTTTTACTTACTATAACAAAAACAATTTCTATAGAAAATCCATTGTACAATAGTGTCTACAGGTCAAAGTAAAATATAAATATAACTGAATTGCTTGCATCTCTCATTTCAGCATAGTTGGGCACAACCAAATCCGCGAAGCTCGTATTGGAGAAAGGGATCCATGCTATGACAAGGTAAGGAACAACCTTCTGATGCTACATCTTTTGATATAATGCATGGGGATTTGATAAGAACATCTTGTACCCTGCTATACAAACCTGGCCTACCACTTGACTAGTAGTACCGAATATGATCACCTCATTCGTTAATGGGCCCCAAAGTATACATGAGTAGATAGTAATCGATCTAGATTTGGAATGACCATACCTTGATGGGGGCGACCCACTTGGCTCTGCTGCATGCCCGATTTTTTATTTCCACGTTGATGAGGTTTGAAGCTATGTTTTATCTTTATATAGCACTTCCCACTAGGAATGCTAACATTGCCCTCTAGGCAACAATGTAATACAAGCATTCATTCATGTAAATTCATTCTGCGATTGAAAAAAAATACTTGAGAGCTCCATCTTCAATTCCATCATCTTCAAGATATCTTCAATTTGAAATGCTTGAGTTGGATCAAAGTGGTTTTCAGATAACATATCCGATCCCGGTCTCTTCGAAACAACTTTCGATAAGTTTTGGTAAACGCAACCCTGGTTCTTTAGAAATAAATAGTCAAAGATAAGAGATCATCTCCTAACTGCTAGTGGACGGATTTTCTTATCCTTTGTCCTAGAAGAATGAAATGAGATTTATACACACAGAATAGCACCATCGTTATTGAATGTGCCATATAACTCATGCGTTTCTCCTAGATATTTCCAAGTCACGTTTTAGGTCCATATTTGATAGTCGGTTATTAAACTATCAACAAACACTCATCCAAATCAAGGATTTATTTCAAAAGGGAAAACCAACTTGGTTAAGCACACAAGTAACCACTAGCCCTTTAATTAATCTTTTTGTTAATTAAAATCACTTTGTAATACTTGTATACAAATACCTTTGAAAAGATATACCCACAAATGCCTATGTTTTCAATACTTAGAAACGTCCATATATTTATCTTAACGCTATAAGTATACAGAAAAAAATTTCCTTTCTATACACTTCAAAAATCATTTATAAATCCCTTATAAAGGTTAAAAACCATTTATAAAATATTTTTATAAATCTGTGAAACCATTTATAAAATCTAAATAGGAACCCATATAAAACCCAACCTCCATTTCCAATTATAAACTCTTTTATAAATTTCACAATATTTATAAATTCTTTATAATTCCATAAAACTTTTTATTAAACTCTTATTATAAATTCATAAACTCATTTCTAAAAATCTTTTATAAATATCTAAAATCATTTATAAACTCTTTTCTTCTTGTAGATAATACCCCATTAAGTCTCCAAATCATTCTAAGAAACTTCCCTTTTAAAACCCAAATCTTGTTTGTAAAACTCTATTTATAAATCTCGAACATTTATAAATAATAATAATCATTTAATTCAAACACTACTATAAAATAGTAATTATATAAATAAATAAATATTTTGCTAACCTTAAAACATCTTAAAATAAAATTAATGATTTCAAAGACATTATCAATAATACACTAATAATTAATTTTCAACCTTATTATAAATAATAATAATTAATTTCCAAAACAGTATTAATAAATCATTATTATTAATTTCAAACCATATTAGTTATCTAAATAATTAATCTTCAAAATATTAACATTTTGATAAATAATCGTAAAACAATATTAATTATAAATAAGTAACTTTAAAACAATATTAGATATAAATAAAAAAATTACAAAAAATAAATATAAATAGATAACTTTTTAAAATCGTATTAAATAAATAACTTTTAAAAACAATAGTAAATAAATAAATAACTTAGAACAAAATAGATAAAAAGGTTGGATTAAAATAGAAATTAAATCCTTTTGAATAAAACATTTTCAAAATCCAATATCGGATTTAAAATCATTTCCTGTCCCAAAACAAATTCCCATGAATGACAGTTTATAAAAATTTTAAAATACTAATTTGAGGTCAACAACTACCCAACGTTTAACCAATATTGATTATTGATTTTCTTTTACTATCGGGTTTCAGTGTGAAACATAAACAATATCATAACCCATAGTGTCCATAAATTAGGTTTGATATTATATAATCATTCAACAAAAATATTATTGGAAACATTTCAACCAATGGCGAGGAATCCCGTTGGATTCCTTCAACCTGTTTCCACCTGCATCACAACTTATATATATGTAAATAAAATCAACAGTGATGAGGATTCCTATTAGATCCCTCCAACCTGTCCCCCTACATCACAAATAGTATATAATTATATAATATGGATCATCTGCTACTAGGCGGGTATATATAAAGGGTCATCCGCTCCAGCGGTGGGAATAAATCCAAACAAACCAATAAAAATAGTTAAATCACCCAAATATCCAATCAACAATTTTAATCAACTATATAATATTACAGGTTAGCAAAAAGGTGAGTTTAACTCACCGAAATCTTAGTTGTCGCTGAGGCATTCTTATTCGTCTAAATTGAATGACTTTTGATTTAGCATGAAAATCAACTAGGTCCAATCGTCACCAAACCAATGTCAAAACGTTGTTCACGTCAGTATGATCCTAATGTAACCGACGGCATTCAATTCCGGCCTAATATGGACTAGATATTGATATAATAAGATTTTACTAATTTAAAAATAATATTTACACTAACTAATTACATTCACTTATAAACTAGTTACCCAAATTAAGTCAATCTACTTTCTTCTCAGATTCTAATTGCCGCATCCAGTATTAATCCACCATAGCCGACTCTTCAACCCACCATCTTTCCCCATCACTCAACTGAAACCATCACCGACTTCACCAATGTTCTCCTCTCCGTCTCCTCAATGCCACTATCACCTCCACCTCTCGACCGACGCCTCATCCCTAAACACGACCCAAACAGCCGCAAGCAAACCCAAAATGTTGTGACTTCCGATTCACTGTCGCACATCACCAAAATGCAACTGCTGCAGCGCCTTATCACAACAAAGATAACCAGACTCACCAGAAAACCTAACTCCTCCTCCTTCGTAAGAAACCATTAGACCAGTTTACGACGGTAAAAGTCGGTCACATCTAAACAATGCTGCAACCCCCCAAAACATTGTAGAACATTGAACCAGCTTCAATGAGTTTAATGGATCAAGTATGGGGATATTTGGTGGAGTGTGCTTTGAGATATGAATTTTTGAATTCTAAGCCATTATAAATTTCCTTGATTTTGTTCACTAGAATGATGAGAGAGTAAAATAAATGGAAGGAAAAACGCTCAGCAAAAATAAAGGATTCAAGTCTTCACTTGGATCTTTAAAGAGATGGTCATGATTTGTTGTTGCTTTTGATTTTTGATTTCAGAAAAATAGAAAAGAGGAAGACAGGTAGCCGTTTTTATCGGGGAAATAGAGGTATGGCTTTGGTGCATGACCTGAGGACTGAGGTGATGGAATATGGGTCTGATATATGATGTAGCATGGGTAGGGTGGCTGAAATGATGGGTGTTTATACTATTTTATTTAAAACATCTAGTTTTATGTACCCGAAATTCTCAAACTTTAATCGAGACGTTCCGCCTAACGTTCTATATGTAATATCCTTATTCTGAACATATTGGAACTAGTCTCCAGGCCTAATTTGATCATATATAGAAGATAGCATTTTAATCCTAATTACATTATAATAATTCCTGGGATTAATTTATAAGCGTTTAAATTCGCACGACCAAACAATATGTTTAATCGACATAAGATTCGACGACATATAATAATTCATTATTATAGATCCAACAAAATAGGTTTCATCAAAATTCGAGGCAGTGCCCCGAAAGGCTATTTTCATATGTTAATTAAAACGATATTATTAAAAACCAAATTAATCGCTTTTAAATTAAAATTAAAAGTGTACTATCTTCACTCTTATTTAAACAGAATTTAAATCAACTTTCGAAATCATTTTGGTTCACACTAAATCCAAGATTTAATTATTTAAACAATTCCAAATATTACATTCAACAATTTAATTATCAAATAAATTATTATATTTGAAATTCAAGTTATTTAACTTATAAAATTAACTTTTCAATATTTAAAATCAATTAAATATTCCAAATTCAAATGAGTGAAATTATAGGCCGTTACAATAACAGAATCAAAGTAGGAGTTATTTGAAGTGCAAGAGCTACTTCCTACTAACCCTAAGGATGATTCCAAAATGAATGTAGTAGAAGTAGCATCTTTGATTTGTTCATATCCTATCAACCTATGTGGATGAATGCTGGCATTACATTGTTGCATGGGTAGTAGTGTTAGCATTCATAGTGTGATTTACTAAAAAGGTTAAAGATAGGCTCAAGCCTCCCACCCAATAATGACTAAAACATAGGATATACTTCAGGGCTATGTGGTTTGCTACCATTAAGCTATGGTCATCACACGATCTTGATTAATATTTATGGATTTATATATGCTTGGGACTCGGTATGATTGTTTGCTGCAACCGGGATGATGATATATTTGGTACTATTTAGAAAGGGGTAGGTAGGTCCTAATTTGTAGGGAGTCAGCTAAGGCTCTAAGTACATTTTTAGAGGTGTATTGAGACAAGTAGTACACAATTTCCTTATCATTGATGGAATCCATTTTCCAATACATGCCTTGTCATTGATGCAAGCATTTCAACTATGTTATTTATTTACTTTAAACCCTAGATATTATTATAATATCACAACATTTTCTAATAATATTTTGTTCGAATTTATGTGCAGTGTGGTCTTATGAGATAACTTTATTTTTAAAAGGTCTTATAACATTAAAAATCCTTTTGATTTAACTTTCTCACGCTGGTTTCTAGACCGATACGTGCATTATTTTCTTATAACGCTTGGCTCGTTACGAACATATTTCTAGGTTTAGTTATGGATGCTTTTGAGTTTCAGGAGACGAGCTGGATGCCTCCAAGATGTATTCACTTATTTTTTATTTCCGCTGCATTTCTTCTTTTGTATTTATCAGCATTTGTGAGGACACGTTGTTACACCTGTTCAGGCAAATCGCAGGTATGTTTAGTCTAATTGATGTGTGTATATTACAATTTTCTTTTGTAAAGATCTTGTATATTATATATTATTCTGAATAGACTTGATTCTGATCAAGAAAGGAAGTGGTATCTCGTCAACGATGCAATAGTTTTCTTGTTGAAACTCAGATTCGCATTAGAACATAGAAGATCGTTGCTAAAAATTTTCTTGTTTTTTCGCGATTTAATTTAGTTTAGAACTCGCCACCATTAAGTGCAAAAATGAAAGATATCTAGTTTCCTTAACGAAACGAGTTTGAGATGGTTCGACCTCAACTTTGTTTTTCAAAGCGTCGACTGTATTTAGCTTTTGATACTGGGTCGGGTTTTCTGTTTTTTTAGGCCATTTTGGGTTGTAAGAAACGTTTTAAGGTCAACCCTTAATGTACCAAAATTGATGTGTAAATTCAACCTTAACTTCATCCAATGTTACATTATTAATTCTTCATTCTTTCATAACCTATCAACTGTATTAGTTGAGCTTATAAATAAATGCAAAGCTAAGAAATGTACATCTCAATTGCAACAAACCATACTACAATACCCATGTGAGGGATCCCTTTTTTTCAAGAGGAAATTAGTTTAAAAGAAAAAAATTATGCTAATTTTTAAACATAGGACGGAACTTTTAAAATTTAGGTCCAAGGACAGTAGCGCATTCTATTCAACCAATTTCATCCGTTTCCTCCATCGTCTGAAGCCTGCCATAGCCGTCGTAACCTTAGCCCAAACCTGCCGTAGCCTCCACCATCCAAGCCGCCGCCCTCGTCAAAAATCCCACCGTCAATTCCAAAATTAAAAAAACCTAATTCGACACTCCAATCCAAACATAAATTAGAAATTTCATGAAAATTGAAGTCGAGTGCCACTAAATCTACAGGCAATAAGCAAATGGAGAAGCAGAACACAGACGAAGAAGAAAATCAAAAAGTTTTAATCACAAGTTGAATGATATTCAGATATAGCATTTCTACATTTGAAACACAATAGAGTGTGTTTAATATGCTAAATGATAGACTAATATAGTATTTATACTTCTAAAAATAATACCATTATCTGACTATGCAAAATGATATTTAGATATAACGTAACTATATTTCAATTGAAAAAGGATGAAAAAATACGCAAAATAAACTTGAATTTAGCATAGGTACATTTAAAGTGAAGTAGTATGAATAGAATATACAAAATGAAATAAGTATTTCTAAGAAGAACTACCAAATGAAAAATGATAAATGCATATAGCATATGTATTTTTAATGTAATATTTTAATCACAAAGTTCACCACTATGTTTATGATATGCGAAATGATAGTTTAACGTAGTATTATTGTTATGAAGTTCACTATCATATGTACATATGAATGCAAAAGATAACTAGGTACCAGACCAAATCGGATACTTATGGATGTAAAATCTAACTGAATGCCAACTGTAATCGAGTGTATATGGAAACGATCTATATCAGGATATATTGTTTAACTGAGTGTAACATCGAATGCAAAAGCAAGCCGAATACCAAGCCTAATCGGGTACGTATAGATGCAAAAGCTAACCGGATGCTAAGTCTGATCGGGTATGTACAAGTGTAAGGCTAATCGGATGCCAAGCCTACTCGGATACGTATTGATTCAAAGGATAACCGGATGTCAAGCCTAATTGGGTACATATTGATTCAAGGCTAACCGGATGTCAAGCCTAATAGGATACATATGAAACCAATTTATACCTGAGATACATTGTTTAACCAAGCATACATATGAATGCAAATGCTTACCGGATGCCAAGCCTAATCAGGTATATATGGAATCAATCTATACCCGAGATATATTTTTTAACCAAGCGTACCATCGAATGTAAAAGCTAACCGGATGCCAGGCCTTATTGGGTACGTTTGGATGTAAAAGCTAACCGGATGCTAAGCCTATTCGAGTATGTATGATGTAAAAGCTAACCAGATGTCATGCTTAATTGGGTACGTATGGATATAAAAGCTAACCGGATGTCGAGCCTAATCGAGTATGTATGAAACTAGTCTATACTCGAGATATATTGTTTAACTAAGTATACCATCGAGTGCAAAAATTAATCGAATGTCTAACCTAATATAGTACATATGGAAGCAAGAAATAACAGGATGTCAATCCTAATCGGGTATGTATGGATGCAAAAGTTAATCGGGTGCCAAACCTAATCGAGTACATATGGATGCAAAAGCTAACCGGATGCCAATCCTAATCGAATACATACAAAACCAATCTATCATTTGTATTTTTAAATTAGTGCATTACTATGTATCAAATTGAATGGAATGTGGCGAATGATAATTAAAAATATCATTGTATTTTTAAAGTGCATTACAGTATATTGAATGTGCCGAATGATAAGTAAAAATATCATTTCTATTTTTAGAGTGCATTAGAACGTATTGAATGCGGCGAATGATAGTTAAAATAGTTTGATGTGGCATTTTAGTAATGAAGTTCACTATTATATTTAAATATTCAAAATGATATTTTAATATAGCATATTAATTATCAAGTCCATTATCATGTTTATAATATACAAATCTATAGTTTAATGTAACACTTTAATTATGAAGTTCACTATCATATTTATGATATTAAAAAATAGTTTATTGTAGCATTTTAATTATAAAGTCCACTAATATGTTTAGAATATTTAAAATGATAGTTTAATACAGCAGTTTAGTTATGAAGTACACTAGCATTTTATTTGTGATATGTATAACATTCAAAATAAAGCAACTCAATAACGAGTAAACAAACAACTGATGCATTATGTTTTATGCATATTTTATCATCTTGTGAAACATATAAGTAATTTTATCTAATCAAAATATCATCTTTAATAGATTTTAAAAAGAAAACTTACTTTAGCTTCTTGAAAATTGGGAACATTCAGTCATGCTATTAGAAATGCATAAACTATAACAATAACAATACAGAATATAACGTTCAGTTATGCATTGTACACATAAAATTAGAATGATAAGTTCATAAAGAACTTTTTTTCTTATTTCATTTCAAAACATTTAATCGCCATTGTTATCTTTGGCACCACCAGCAACCTTTACCTCCACTCCATCGCCGCTCATCTGAAATCGGCCATAAAAGTCATGGCTCAAGTCACCGCAGACCTTAAAGTAGTCGCCACACCTACTATCCATCGCCTTAGCCTGACGAACAAGCTCCGCCTTCGTCTGCGGTTGCACTGCCGTCGCCTGTTCTTGTGATGCAGCGCCGCCTATTCTTGTGATATCGTCGTCTATACTAGCGATTTGAGAACGAGATTTGAGAACAGTATAATTTATTTTGGAGAATTTCCTTTAGGCGAAAGAATAAAACTTGCGTCCTTAAAATGTAAAATTAATTGTTGCGTCCTTCATTCCAAAAAGAATGCTAAGTTTTTCCTTCAGTCGATTTTCTTGCTCTTTTTTATCTTTTCTTTCATTTTGGGTTGCCAGCCCACATAGCTATAGTGAGATGAATCTAGCAAGCAGCAGTAGCCATGTTGTTGGTAAAAACAAGTGGCTGCGTTGCAGCTTCTTACCTTTTCTTTTTTTAATCTTGTGTTCACATGAGGTAACTTAGGGAACAGTGCAGTGCACTAGTATTTTGGTTTAAAAAAAATGTTTTCATAAATTTAAAGATATCAATGGATAAAGTAAAGTTGCACAATAATTATAAATCAAATATGTTTTCACAACGACATAAATGCAGCACAACAAGAAAACGACTAAGGTACCCTTTTTTTCCTCTAATGGACAATTAAAGTTGGCGTCGGACGCATTGGACGTGGGACCCACAACATTACCCAGCTGGGGTAAACCGTTGTTGGGGCGCCGTTCATGTCCGAGGCATCCGACGCGTCGAATGCGTCGGACGCCTCGGACGTGAATGGCTTACCCGAACTATCACTCCTAAATAGTCTCATCTTTCTTCAACTTCTTCATCATCTCATTCTATTCTCTTCTCTCCTGCTTTCTTCATATCTAATGGCAGATTCAAATGAAGAAAGTGATGATTTTGATTTTAAAGATTTGCAAGATATCCAGTTCCTTAGACTATATTATGCTACACGTCGACCTCAAATGAGCCGGATATACGATTCTGAAGTTACCAGTATTAATTGGGTTAATGAAATTCTTACAGGCCATATAGAACAGCATCAACGAAATTTCCGAATGAAGAGCCTTTATTTTATGTCGCTGTGTGAGCGGTTGAAAAGTTATGGGTTGCAGCCGGCGGCGCACATTACAGTTAGAGAAATGGTAGCCATCTTCTATATACAACCTCTTTGGTTGTTCCTTAACGATATGCTGCTAAAAGATTTCAACGATCACTTAACACGGTTCGCCGTTATTTTCGTAAAGTTCTGGTTTTTGTTTTATTAATGTCTGTGGATATTATTAGGCTGATAGATCCTCAATTTAGTAGAATTCTATAATAAATCAGTTCTTCATCACGATATTACCCATTCTTTAGAAATTATATTGGAGTTATTGATGGTACACATGTAATGGCTCATGTTCCTCAAGCGGATATGCAATTATTCGTAGGACATAAAGGTATTCCTACATAGAGTATAATGGCTGCATGCGCTTTTGACTTAACATTTATGTTCGTAAGGGCAAGGTGGGAAGGAACTGCCCACGATGCTAGAATCTTTCATGAAGTTGTACTCCCAGTTTGAATTTTGCGCATCAGCCAAGAGGAAAATATTATTTACTGGATTCAGGGTATGCACTAATGGAGGGATATATACCCCCTTATCACTGTTTAAAATACCATATGCCAGATTTCAATGATACACAGAATGAACCAAAGTCAGAAAATGAAGTTTTCAACTACTACCATTCATGTTTGCGTATGGCAGTCGAAAGAACTCCTGGAATTTGGAAGAAAAAAATTGTAATCTTATGTAACATGCCAATATAACTATATAATGTTCAGATACAAATTGTCACTGCTATAATAGCTATTCACAATTTCATACGAAGGTACAATGCCGAAGATCCTGATTTTATGGCATATGACGATAATTCAGATCTAGTGCTTGAAGAACATATGGAAGAGTATTATAGCATTCGGAATCGTGGAAATAATGATCGTGAACAAGTTCAAAGAACTGCAACGACAACTGGTATGAATTTAGTTTGAGATACCATACGAAATGAACTAGTTGCCGTTGAGTATTATTAAGAAATGTCTATATTTTTATCACGCATTCTTCATTCTATAGTTTGTATTCGCAGATCCTTCTTTGTATTATGCATTTTGAATTCTAAACTATGTATTCAATATAATGTATTCTATATTCTGTATCTGGTATATATCTATTTTATTTAAAAATAATTGACACGAATAAAATCTATATATAACAGGAATACCCTCAGATGAAGCTTTTGATATTACGCAATTAAACCTGTAACGTTCAGCTACAACAAAATGATATTTTGGTCAATCCATATACCTCTCACCCATGTTTCCGTATATTCTCTTAAATCTAACCCAAAACTCTCCGGACACCCAAACTTTTTGCAGTTTTTATCCTTTTTCCACGATTTTCAAACTCAAATCATCGGATTCGACTTCTAGGGTTCACGCTATGGGATATTTGTTGCCATCGATTGGTGAGGGAAGATGCGAGGATGTGAGTACAATGGGCAAAGTAAGGTTGAAGCACTTAACGGATCTGAAACTAATGAAAGGTTGGGAGATGTTTTTGAGGGTGTCGATAGTTGGAGCCCAAGGGAAGTCAATTTGTATGTAGGGTTCACAAAAGCAGCAGCAACTGGCCAATTACTCATCGGCATGGTCATATGATGTAACTAGGTAATATGGGTGAGGTTTTGACAGGTGCAGAAGGGATTATGAGGGCTAGGAGCAGCATGTGTTGATCAGAGAAAGCTTGGTTACTAGGTGAGAAAGAAAGAGGCAGTCCCTATTTTTTTATTTGCTCCTCCAGTAATTTTAAGTTTAATCTGATAGCATTGAATTTTGTTATGATTTTGCATTAGAATATTAAATTTGGATTTAGAATATTATATTTCTTATTTAAATAAACAATTTAACCTAAATAAATTTAAATATATTCTATCAATTTGAATAATTTATATAGTTGTAGTCTTAACACACACTAAATAAAGTATTTGAACCAACAAATAGTTAATATATTTCACCCAGCAAACAATTAATATATTTCAAAACATATAGTAAAGTTTATTTATGGTATGAATGAAAATTTACTAATAATGGGAACATTAATAATAGTGGAAAAGTTCATGTACAACTGATTAACTATTGCCAACATGTCAGGTTAGTACTAGGTTTTACCATATCCTTTCACAAATAATGAAAATTTCCTATCCATAATAGCATGATACTGTATCACAACAATGAGAATGCATTAGAGGCTGAAAACAAGAAAGGAAACGCAACATTTAGTAAATGGCAATGACATAAGCTTATCACCTTATAAACCAAAACTATCAAAATAAATAAATAAACAGTACACCTGCTATAGTAGATATTTAGAAAATGGAAAATAACCGAAGAATATATTTGGTTAGGTAGAGGAGAAGAAAATATTAGGCATCAATTTCAGTTGTGTAATAAACAGTAATAGTTTATTTTTATTTTTTAAAACTTGCGCATTTTAATTAGTTTCTAGGTACTCACTACCGTGGAGTTCACAAAAGCCGCAGCAACTGGCTACGTACTCTTCGGCATCGTCATATGGAGTAACTAGGCAATATGGGTGAGGTTTTAAGAGGTGCGGATGGGATTTGGAGGGCTAGGAGAAGCATGTGTTGATCAGAGAAAGCTTGGTTACTAGGTGAGAAAGAAAGAGGTAGTCCCTATTTTTTTATTTGCTCCTCTAGTAATTTTAAGTTTAATCTAATAGCATAGAATTTTGTTATGATTTTGAATTAGAATATTAAATTTGGATTTGGAATATTATATTTCTTATTTCAATCAATAATTTAACTCAAATAAATTTAATTATATTATATCAATTTGAATAATTTATATAGCTGTAGTCTTAACAAACAGTGAATAAAGTACTTTAACCAACAAATAGTTAATATATTTCACCCAGCAAACAACTAATATATTTCAAAACATATAGTAAAGTTTATTTATGGTATGAATGAAAATTTACTAATAATGGGAACATTAATAATAGTGGAAAAGTTCATGTACAACTGATTAACTATTGTCAACATGTCAGGTTAGTACCAGGTTTTACCATATCCTTTCACAAATAATGAAAATTTCCTATCCATAATATCATGATACTGTATCACAACAATGAGAATGCATTAGAGGCTGAAAACAAGAAAGGAAACGCAACATTTAGTAAATGACAATGACATAAGCTTATCACCTTATAAACCAAAACTATCAAAATAAATAAATAAACAGTACACCTGCTATAGTAGATATTTAGAAAATAGAAAATAACTGAAGAATATATTTGGTTAGGTAAGAGGAGAAGAAAATATTAGGCATCAATTTCAGTTGTGTAATAAACAGTAATAGTTTATTTTTATTTTTAAAAACTTGCGCATTTTAATTAGTTTCTAGGAGCAGCATGTGTTGATCAGAGAAAGCTTGGTTACTAGGTGAGAAAGAAAGAGGCAGTCCCTATTTTTTTATTTGCTCCTCTAGTAATTTTAAGTTTAATCTAATAGCATAGAATTTTGTTATGATTTTGAATTAGAATATTAAACTTGGATTTGGAATATTATATTTCTTATTTCAATCAATAATTTAACGCAAATAAATTTAAATATATTATATCAATTTGAATAATTTATATAGCTGTAGTCTTAACAAACACTGAATAAAGTACTTTAACCAACAAATAGTTAATATATTTCACCCAGCAAACAATTAATATATTTCAAAACATATAGTAAAGTTTATTTATGGTATGAATGAAAATTTACTAATAATGGGAACATTAATAATAGTGGAAAAGTTCATGTACAACTGATTAACTATTGCCAACATGTCAGGTTAGTACCAGGTTTTACCATATCCTTTCACAAATAATGAAAATTTCCTATCCATAATAGCATGATACTGTATCACAACAATGAGAATGCATTAGAGGCTGAAACGAGAAGGGAAATGCAACATTTAGTAAAAGGCAATGACATAAGCTTATCACCTTATAAACCAAAACTATCAAACAAAATAAATAAATAGTACACCTGCTATAGTAGATATTTAGAAGATAGAAAATAACAGAAGAATATATTTGGTTAGGTAAGAGGAGAAGAAAATATATTTGGTTTTCAACTGATTACAGCGACAATCATTTTATTTCTTTGTTTATAATTAACAACAGGAGTGGTGTGACATTAAATGAGGGCTTGCATGACATGGTGGTGTGGTTGTTGCATGGTGGCGAGCTGCAGCGCTTGGGAAAATCTAAACCCGATTATCATTGCTCATTTCGACATCATGAATGGATCCTTTTTCTAAGATTTGGGTAAACAACTTCTTCAATTTTCAGTTCCCTAATTTGTCAGGTATAAATCTTCAACTACAAATGAGCGCTTTATTATTTATTTAATTTCTCCTTGTTTTCAATTGATTACAGCGACAATCATTTTATTTCTTTGTTTTTGATTAACAGTAGGAGTGGTGTGACATTGAATGAGGGATTGCACGACATGGTGGTGTGGTTGTTGCATGGTGGCGAGCTGCAGCGCTGGAAGGGTTGACATTCTGGGTCGTGGTGGTGACGGAGCACGTTTGCGAGTTTCGGAGGCTGAAGAAGAAGAAGTTCTAATGTGTTGAATTTTGATGTTGTAATGGTGAGCGAGACGAAGGCTGAAGCTTCGCATTTGGTGGGGCTCTTGCGTGGCAGGTTGGAGGCGGGGCTTGGCAGTTCGGGTGAAGGTCTGGAACTGGCTCTTATAGGGTTTTTCACAGCAGGAAGGAGTTTAAGGCGAAGGAGGCTAGGGTGGTGAGTTTTTGGCTGAGGGTGAAGGTGATGTAGGCAGGCCAAGGGTGGTGATTGGTGCGCTTCGGCAAGGGAGGAGGTTGGTGGTTCTGGCGGGTTGGATGCAGGTCGAGGGTGGAGGAAGGCAAAGGAAAGCATTCAGGTAAGTTGTAAAATGCTAAATTTTCCTTTTAAGTGAGCTTTTTTTATTATGCATTCATTATGGAAAAAAAATTCTCAGCTGCTTTTTCCATGTAAGTTCAAATGCATGCTTTGATATGAAAAGCTACAACAAATCAACATGCAATTTACCTACTACCATTTTCCCCCATGTTTTCACTATCACCTGTATATGCATTGCTATTAAGAAGACTTTATAAACTATAACCAAACAATGTGTGTTTCTCATAGTTAAAGTATCTCAAAGAAACTATTTAACACACATGATTCCCATTATTTAGGTTTATTCATTCATAATTGAGTGTATTGATTCATGTGTTTTACAAATTGCCATATTTCATATTGTTCCTAACTTATATGGGCTTATGATGAGGTAATTTATGGATATAGTTTGTACTTAATTTGCTGAAAAGTTGAAGCATATATTAAAACTAGGTGAAGCTGTGAAGAGTTGTTAGCTCTGGCTGAAAAGAAGTGGAGAAAAAGATGAGTCTTTTTTTGACATGTAGGTTTGAATATCTATTGAGGTTACATTCATTCGATTCAAGGTAGTAATGCAAAATTGCCCATTAAATTTTCTGCTAAAGCATAAACAATACATTTACAAATTTGTCAGTGCCTTTACTGTTGGTTTTGCTACACAGGTTCATGTGAATCAGAGGCAAAGAGTGGTATTACCTAGAAAAATTGAAATGTATGCTGCTGGGTTAATGGATTTCTATGTTCAATGTATAAATATTTAGATGCATAATAGTTTAGCTGCAATGGTTGTCCGTTCAATTCTTTTGTGGGGATGCATATTAAGTTGTAAATATTTCAAAATGTTGGAATTGTAACTTACTCTATTTATTAACAAATTGCTGAATGTTTTTTCAATAGTTTGCTGCAACTATTATGTGTTACGGTTGACATATGCTATTTAAGCAAGTAATCTTTTAGTTGTCATTGCTAGGGGTTGCGTGGTAACGCATGGTTTTGGTACAACAGTAGGTCTACCATATGTTTTTCATTTATCAGGAAAAAAACAAAAAATTTAATGACCGAATACAGATAGCTAATAAACAGTACCCATCATTCCAGCTGTCAGACAACATAACCAGGTCCTTCTACGTACAGCACCCTTTTGTTTTTAAGCAATTCATAAAAATTGAATAACCCAGTACAGCACATACTAGCCATCATGCCGACTGTCAAACATAGCAGGTCCACAAGCTTCTACCTATTAGCCTACTATATATAGCATACTATATTTAAATGGGTCCACAAACTTCTATGTGCAGCAGCCTATCATATTCAAACGCAACAAAATGGACGTATTCAAAGTGTTCTACGATCTAGGCATGTAGGTAGGAAACCATTCATAAAATATATCAAATGACCCATTATTTTTGCTGATTTTACTGTCCACATTTATGTTACAAACTTCCACTTCCTATAATTTAATTACCTACGTCTATATAAAGTAACCAGTATCTCTTCTCCATTGTACACAAAATATTAAGTTAAATATTTTTCATTTGTTATCATGCCTAAGGTAATTGATAATTATTTTATTTTTGTTCGTTATAACGCTTTTCTCTCTTTTTAAATTTACTTATTACATGTTGTGCTATAAGGTAAATCTACATGTAACAAAACTGATAATTCAATATGCACTCAAAAGCAGCAGCTAAAGTGAGCAGGAAAGCAACACTGTGAAGAGTTGGTACAACATTCAAATGCCTTCTCGATTAAAATAGAACCATTCAGTCAGTCATCAGAAACTTCCTTGCCTACCTCAGTTAAAGTGGAAAACCAAGACAGAGCTTTTAGTGAAACTACTGTTGTGCAGGAATCAGAAGGAACCATGAATGTTCAAGAATCCAAAGTACTGATGGACCAACCATCCATTGTCGACGACAGGGATGAACCATTTGCAAATGTTGTGGTAAATAACAAACTCACATTTTAACTTAATTATCCATATAACATACATTTATTTCATGACTCTATCTTTTACAGATTGAATGTTGCAAGAAATATGACAAGTGAAGATCGATGTTTCAACGTAGATTTCAATGATTTATGCTGGATGTTGTTTTCAAGCATTTTTATTTACTTATGTATTCCAATCTCTTAGGCGTTTTTGCACAATAAAGTTAGTGCATGGTGACCTTAATTTCCTGAATGCTGATTTACTAGATGATGTTGGAGAGGATTACATAATACATAGTGTGTCTGAAGTGATACAAGATTAAGTCTTACTCAAGTTAAGCCCTATTTTAAGCAAAGAAATTAGTTAGCATTTTTGTAACAGATTGAAACGTGAACTAATCCTTGCTCAACTCCACATTAGGAAATTATAATAGCTATACGTTAAAAAATTAACTAAGCGTAGACATATAATTTTATATTTCTACGTTAGCAAGATCTTTATCAAAATAGTTGCTTAAAAGATTCAGTGCATGCTTACTGAGGCGGACATGTTTTTATCTAATGAAAAATGAAAGGCTAAACAAACAACTCAACTCATCATATACTAACATGGGCATACTTAATAATTCATCCTTATAGTTACATTCAGTAAAACCAAACAGCATAGTTTTTTCCTTATACTTACGCTAGATAATGCGTATCACAAATATCAACTATAATTTTGAGTATTTGGACACCCCAGACTTAATTATCTTGGATAAAAAATTCCGTAACCAAACTCATTCCACTTAATTTGCCAAGAGGATTTTACTGCTGTAGAAATAATATGTTGTAATACATGTAAAATCTGATGATATATCAAATATTGGTGAAGGAACATTTCTAATTCTTAGTTACAAATAGACTATCAAGTTCAAAATGACGGATTGTTTAATTAGCTACTTTTATAGTTGCATTATTCCAAACACTTTATATAGTCCAACAAAATAATTTTGTTAACAACATAACACACGCACCCCATATTTCCGCTTATAATGATACTAATTTATATTATGTTGTATAATACTATATATCATAATTAGTTACCTCTGCTCCTAGCTTTAGTTAAAACATGAAGTTTTATGGTGAAATTTTGGTACGCTGTCAACATAAAATTATCTTTCTGTTAAATTTATCAATAATAAACAAGTATAGCTCATAGTAAGGATCAAGGTTATAGTTTAGATTTGTAAAATTAACAATAGACACATATCCTACTAAATAACTACTCACCCAAACTATATTCTATCGAGCTTCAATAGTTACTGTATATTCGATTTTAATTCAAATTAAAATGTAGAATCAATATAAATGCGTTAATTAAAATGTAGATTCGGTACAACAAGAAATTTTGCCCGAAGTCAGTATGTATGTATGTCTCCACTAATTCAGAATATTTAAAAACTAAAGGAAAACAGATCCCTACTGCTCCTTCTAAAAGGCGTTTAAGGAGCAACTTTAAGTATAAATGAGTATATCTCTATGGAATGTTAGGGGCATGAACACACTGAATAGAATGAACGATGTGCTCAAGCACTTAATGAAATATAAGCCAACTATTGTTGGCTTAGTAGAAATTTACTGAAAATAATTTAGATACGTTCAGATTGAGAATTCCACCACAATGGGATGGAATAACTAACAATTTTGTGTAAAAACTTGCCTTTAAATTGAAATGTTTTGCTCTACCCGTTAGTTAACGGTACAAACCCCATTTTTGGACGGAGTCCACCAACACCTCCTGCAGTTTCTCAGCTCTTACTCATTCAAAGCATACGTTACTGTTACTCACACATTACCTTCCTATATATGAGTAAATTGTTCTATTTCTTGTCTTCACAATACAATTATATTTTTCTAAGCTAACCAAACAACTTCCTATTGAATTTTATTGAACTGCTTTTCTATTGTGCTGTTTATTATTATGGCTGACATCCAAAGATAGAGGCGACGTGAGAGCCAACGGTCTAGACGTGACCATGCAAGAGAGCAAACTATTTCAAATCAAAGGTCCCAATCAAATGAAACTCTCATTTGAGTCAACCAGGTATTTATTTCATAGTTACAATTTTACCTACAACCAATATTATAACTGTACATATGTTAGTTATAATATTAATTATGCATATGCACTCACACTACACAGCCCAGGCACACATACAAAAAGCTTACGTTCATTTCAGCATATTATACATTAAGAACACTCAATAAACCAAGAATTGATCAAATCAAGTAACTATGTAATCTTTGAGAAATCGCAGCATCTAATGCGATTTCTGTCTAGTGAACTACATTGCTACAACCTAAATCATAGAAGCAATTATTTGCATAAGGATTACTGGCAGTGTGAAACTTCAGTTGTAGAAAAAATTCTATGCGTGCACTCTACATCTCTGAAAAACAAATAAATTTTGACAACCACAAAAACCCTTTAAAATCATGGCTTTTCCAACTAAACACCTACCAAACTCACTCTTACACAAATACACACACCCTGCCTCCGGCCAATCCAACATCACATGTATTTAAATTTTGTACGTAACCATTATTGAAGTATTATTATTTTAAATTTTAGGCTGATCATTTTCCATACCATCACTTACCAACTGCTATCCAGTACCCATAAAAATGATCCCGTAAAATTAGTAACCAGTTTGAATTATATGGTTGGCTAATTCCATTAAAATATTCAGTACAATATTAATGACGAAAACCTTTTATAATGGCAATTACCATACCAAACCGCATACATTAACTAATTCCGATTCTTATATGTAATAATGTATTTTTTTTACTTGCGCAAGTTGAAAATGAGAAGTGTAATGATTTAATAAAAAATTCAATTATAAATTATTAACTTATTTGTTGACTATGATTTTTGACATGAACAAACTATGTGAATTTATATAATATTTTAATTTTTCCCAGAACAGTTTTGTGTATATTCGGCTACATAATCAAAGACAAAACGTACAGTCAGTTGAAAATATAACTGCACAGTTAACATAATTATATAATGTACCAATTATTACGTCTGCTACTATTTACAATAAAGAAAAGTAAAATGGATTACCATAGGGATTTGAAATGATGATTTTCAGGCTTGTGTTGCTTACTGCATTCTACGTATCAAGCGTGTAAAACGTACAATAACAGCTTGAAATTTCAAAAGATATAAGTATTATTTTAATGTACAATAAACATAAAATTAGACGTTTTAACAGTTCAAAATAAAGTTACATTATTTACAATAAATTAAAAATAAGACTGAAAATAAAAGCAAATGTTTAATTATGTTTTTTAACAAACTGTAAAGATTCCCAAAAACGTATAAAATGATAATACAAATTTCTCTTCTAATAATCAGTATGTATGGCACGTCCGTTGGATGTGTGCAAAGTCAACCGTGAGTTTGCTTCTTTTTAATGTAAAATAGTATAAACTAAGAGTTAGCAAAGTTGAAGTTTATTTTTCATTTACTGTTTCAACTACATATTATATGAAAAACATGATTCAAACTATATAGAATATTTATTATTTCTTTTAGGACAATCAATCTTCGAAGAAAGATGACAATCAACTCAAACACGTAGAAGGCCAAGGATTTTAACATCTTATGTTCCAGGTAATTTTCTTTACTTAAACCACTCACTTTCTCATTTCATTTGTAATTTTGTAATTCTAATCATTCCTATGTTGGTAATAATTTAGGATCATCTGAATATGAAGAACAAATGATACATCCATCCACTTTCATGACAAGCTATAATAGTGGCCGAAACTTTATTGCTACACAGTATTTTCACAAGCACATGCTACCTGCTCCTACGTACTGCCCTTTTTGCTTCAAAGATATTCTTTCATAAGACGCTAGAGATTTGTTGTAAGAATGGTAAAATTACCATTCAAAGACCAACAACACCTCAACAGATATTAGATTTGTATATTGATCAAACCGAAGTTGGTATGCATTTTAGAAGTAACATAAGATCATATAACAATGCTTTTGCTTTTACATCGATGGGTGCTAATATTGATCAGAGCTTAGCAAATGCAACAAATGGAGTTTATTCATATCGTGCACATGGCTCCGTATATCATAGCATCGGTAGTTCTTTACCTATGGATGGAATGAGACCAAGATATTTGCAATTATATATTTATAATACTGACCACGAGATTGAAAATAGACAACATGATAATGCAGCAATGAGGCCACACCTACTTTGGACACTAAAACATATTTTAGATATCCACAATCCTTTTGTACAAGTATTTCGACATTTGAGCTAGCGGGATGATATACAAAATTATAGAATAAGAATAAAAGAGCATGTAGTAAATAGACACATTCATGAGTGACCAACTGCATCATAAGTAGCACGTATCATTGTCGGAGATGAAGAAGATACCAATTTGAATAATAGGGATATTATAGTTCAAACAAGAAGTGGAAATTTACAAAGGGTTCAAGATACTGTAGGGTTTTATGATCCATTACAATATCCACTTTTACTACCATACGGTGAACATGGATGAGATCTACACATACATGACAATGGAGTCACAACAATAAGCTGTAGAGCTTATTATTCTCATCTTTTGCAGGTGAATAACATACCAATTACCTCCACTTACTTTTATTTTATAATCATTATTGATTTGTTTATGTGTTTAGATACGACCAATGGAGATGTCACTACTTTTGCATAGCGGTCGCCTACTGCAGCAGTATGTGGTCGACAATTACATTAAAATAGAAACTATGAGACTAAGGTACCCCCGAAACAATCAAGATACTATTAGAGCTGAATTATATCAAGGTTTACAGGATGCTTTTGCTTCTGGAGAGACGTCTAACGGTTAGTAATACTTCGTAAACAATTATTTATTATGTTTCCGTAACTTTACATTGAAAATTACATGTTGTAACTTTATTTCATTTTACTATAACCTTTAGGAAATGTTGGTGTTCAAATAATTCTTCCATCATCTCACACCGGTAGTCCTCGAGATATGCATAATCGATATCAAGATGCAATGGCAATAGTGCGAAGGTATGGAAAACTTGATTTATTTATTACTATCATATGTAATGTTAAGTGGTTAAAGATTACACAAGAACGACTACCCGGTCAACAAGCACAAGATAGACCCGATTTAACAACAAGGATATTTCATGCAAAAATAGAACAACTAAAACACGACTTATATGAAAAGGTGTATTAGGTAAAGTCATTGCGCAGGTCCATGTCATTGAGTTTCAAAAGAGAGGTCTATTTCATTCACATATATTAATTATTCTACATGAAAATGATAAGATTAACAACCCTGACGATTATGACGATTTAGTGAGGGCTTGTAACAACCCGAGATTTGCATTACCAATTAATAAATAAAAGTTAGGATTTTTATTTATTTTAATGAAGCGTAAAAGGATTTGGAATAACAAAAATTTATTTGAAAAAGGCTATTTTAATTAAATGGGAAATATGGGATTTTAAAATGAGGATAAAATATTATTTTTGGAAAGTTAAATATTTTAGGAGAGATTTTAAAATGGGTTTGGGTAAGAAAAATGAGTTTTATAAACATACATGAACACTTAGACTAATTTTTGGAAACATGTAAATAACCCTCTTCTTATTGGGTTACTAAACTTGTGATATCCCGGAATTTCGAACCAAATTTAAATATGATAATCTATATAATAAATTAATTCAAATTGATAAATTTGTTATTTTATTCAACAACAAATAAATGAAGTGTAAATATAAATTTATTTCAATTAAAAAACTAATATAAGGAAATGAATGTATTAAGATTTTATTCATAACAAATTTGATCTTAAATTGGCTTTTTAGAATTCAATTTGTGATTTAATTGATATATTAAAAGATTTAAAATATGTAAATTTCTATTCTAAATTTTATTTTGAGTGTAAAGTAATATTCTCATAATTTTAACTATGTTATAACATTTGTATATATTCATTTCTAAAAGGGAAATTGATTTCCTAAGGATTTAAAATATAAACATATAAAAGAAAATCAATAAAGTAAATATCTAAATTTTATTTTTGCATGAAATAAACATATGTTAACATCTAAGCCTATTTATAAAACATGTGTTAGGAATATAGGCCATTTTGTGACAAGTGTCATAATATGATTTTATTTTCTTTAAAATTTTATAAAACAAACAATGCATGCATATTGTCTCATTTTAGCAAAAAGAAGCTTTTACATCCTCCATTAACAAGAAAGAAAGGAAAAACTGAAACTCTTTAAAAATCCACACTACAACCGAAATGAAATACATGCTTTAATCTACAAACCAAATCCACCTCTTCAACCAATTTGAACAAAATATGCAAACCTTTTTCAAAATCAAAAATCTGCAAGCTTAACCCTGCATTTTCCACAAATCTCTGCAACAATCAAAGTAGCATCAGTTCATTCAAGATTTAAGCACCAAATTTTCTGTTTTCAAAAGACCTGTAATTTACAAATCTGTTCCTGCAAAATTTGGATCTTCATCAGAGAAAATACAGGGTGAGTAAATCTTAATTTAAACTTTAAAAATAAAAGCTGTTGTTGAATGTTAGTAATGAATGCTTGCATGTTAATTGGGTTGTGAAATATTGTTTACAGTTTTCAATTATGTGACTGTGAATATAAATGAGATTGTGAGCTCTGTTGCAAACAACATCAAGTGGTTCAGTTTTTTTTTTAAGGCCTGCAGTTCACATATTTTATTCCAACAGTTTGAATCTCAACAAGTAAACAGGTGAGTAAATTCTAAATTAAAAATTTAAGTATGAAACTATGCTGCATGTAAATGTCATTCTGGAAATTGCTTGCATGTTTATATTTGTAGGTTATTTGTTTACTTGTTTTAATTATACCTGTGCATGTCTTGAATGCATCTAATACTTCTCTGTTTGTTCAAAGATTCAAAGAAATCAAATTAAATTCTTTAAATTTATATGCAGTAATGTATTGTTGAGTAGGAATCCTCAATACAGAAGTTGATTTAATATAAATTAAGATAAAAAGAGAAAAGATGTTCAAATGAAACTGTAATAAAGAAAACTGCAGAAACAAAATATGCAGTAGAACCAAGGAAATTTAATCATGCAAATTTAGTTTGAAATTGAATGAAATACGATTCAATCTGGAATCTATAATGCATGCCATGAATTTTAAGATTGGAAACAGAAATTAAAACTTGATATTGAATTCGAATTTTTAAGAAAACTGTAATTGGGGCTTTTGTAAAATTCTTGAGTATGGATTGATTGTAGCTTCTGAAATTAAAAATGAAGCTTTGTATGATGATGATTATCTCTAGTAAAATGCAAATCGAATTTATAAATCATCAGAGAAAGAGGAATTTGGGATTGTAGGGTTTAAGAAGCTATGTACCTTCGAGTTTGAAAAAGTGATCGTGAGAATTATTGGAGTGACCGAGCTTCTCGTGGTTTGGGAAGGAGTTGCGTGGGGACGTCGCGTACTCGTGGCCGTAGTTTGGTGTCGGAGTTTGGTGAGATGATCGTGGACGAGGGATTCTTCCAGGCGACTGCAGTTCCGAGCTTTGGTTCGAACAACTAAATTTTGAGTTAGCTTATTAATTAAATTTCTGGGTTTAGATTTTGCATCGGTGATTGATTTAGGGCTTGCGCAGTTGATCGGCGGCGGTGGCGGTGATGCCGGAGTACGGTGCACGTGCACGAGGTAGGGGCGAGTATCAGTGATGATGGGTTCGGTGCTTAAGAATTTCTACTCGAAGTGAAGCTCGAGTCTGTACCGTGAATCTCGTGAGTTTGCTCGAGTTTGGACGCGTATCTCGTGGGTGTAAGCTCGGGTTTCTTTTTTATATGCAGTTGCTCATGTTTGGGTTGGTTCAGGGAGACAAGGGGAAGAAAAGGAATTGTGTATAGGGTGAGATATTTAGTAATGGTCGAGTTAACAGTACACGAAAATAGACTTGTTTTAAAACTAAATTTTTGTTTAAGTTTAAATTCTCAAACACTTTTTATTTTGCTACATGATAAAATATTTAAACATTTGATTCCAAAAGTAATTCAAATAATGTTAGTTGTAGTTTTGTAATGGGTTTGCATTTTCAAAAATTTAATTTACTTATTGAGTTGAGTGTTTAATATGCAAGAATTTTTAAGGATTAATGAAATTGATTTATTGGAAGATAATTAAATGTGTAATTAAAGTTACTTTAATTATTAGTAATTAAAGTTGGAAATAATTAATTAATTTAATTTAATTAATTTGTTAAGGTTTAATTAATTATGATTTGATTAATTTAAAGATTAATTAATAAGTGATTAGTAATTAATTAATTAAATGATTTGTGAATAATTAATTGGGGATTAAGAATAAATTAATTAAATGATTTGGGTTAATTAATTAATTAATAAAGCATTAATTAAATTATAATTAATAGTTAATTAAATAATGATTAAGGCTTAATTAATTAAATGATTAAGAATTAATTAATTGTAATTAATTTGATAATTAGAAATAATTAATTAATAATTAATTAAGTAATCAAGATTTATTAATTTTAATTAATCAAATAATTAAGGTTAATTAATGAATAATTAATTATGTAATTAAGATTGATAAATTTGTGATTAATTAAGAATTAATTAAGTTAATTAAGAATTAATTAAGGTTAATTAATTATAAATTAAGGGTTAATTAATAACCAATTAAGGAATGATTAATTTTTAATCAAAGTTTAATTAACAAATAATTATGGTAGTTAATTGATAATTAAATAAAGATTGATTAATTAATTAAGTAGTAATTAATTAATTATGAGATAAATAAGAGGTAATTAATTAATTAAAGGTTGTGATTAATTAATTAATATTTGGTTAAGCAAGATTAAGTGATAAATTCTTAAGTAATTAATTTAATTTAAATTAATTATGATGTGAATTAATGTAGTGCTTGCTTGTGAATGATTGATTGAATTGATATCTGAATATGGTTGATATCTATTGAATGGTAGTTGAAATATTCTGTGATGAGATGTTGTATAGCTGTGATAGATATTGATTATTACCTGTTAATAATGCTATGTGATGCTATGCTTAAACCTGAATTGAATTGTTTAAACTTTAAACAACTTGGCCCTTAAGACACGTTTGGATTTCGATGAGACCGGGATCGGGAATCAAGTTTGATTTTCCGAAAACCACATCGATCCAAGTTAAACGTTAGGTCGTGACATCTCAAGTGAGGATCGAGATGGAGTTTAGAGTGCAAGGGTTATTGTCGTTAACTCTGAGGGTGATTCCAAAACGAGTGTAACGAGATAATGCCTTCGGTTTCGTTCGAACCCGGAACGAACTTGTATGGATTGAATGCTTTCAGCACATCGTCAGGTGGACGATGAGCATTCTAAGTGATATGTCCTTTAAAGGTAATCGTAGCCTCAAGCCTCATCAACCGGGAATGGCTAAAACAGGGGAGATGCGCCAAGGCTTCGTGGGTAGCCCCCACTTGAGAGTGAGATTTACCCCTGTCTAGAAGTCCCTTATTATTTCGGCTGTGTGGGCAGTTGTTGGCCACAACTGCGGGGTTGTCTTGTTCGGAACTATTCAGTAAGGAATGGTTCCGGCCTTGTGTTGCAGGGGAGTTAGGGTGGCTCCTCGGTACGGTGATCTAGGCCCCGTACTGTGACGGGCGGTACCCCAGTAGCCCTGCCATTGATGGAATCCAAAATCCAATAAGTGCCTGTACGGTTTTGATTGTGCCCAAATATGTTGGAACGTGAGATGTAAGCATTCCAGCTATTTCTGTATTTTATTTTGAAAACCCTAGACCCTATTATAATATCACAGAATTTCCTATCAAAAGTTTTAGTTAGCGTAAGGTAAAAACTTACCCGTGTTTATTTGTGGGAAGTCTTACGTGATACTTTTGTTTTCAAAATGATTTTAAAAGTTAAGCAACTTTAATTGATTTACTCACACCAGACCCATGTCTGACCCGGAGTTTATTTTGTTTGTTTTTCATAAACTCTTGGGTACTCGAATTTTTATGAGTAGCCAAGTGATTAGGTTTGGATTAGCAAATGTTTTGGAGCTGGAGCTGGAGTCCAGACGTACTATCTATCTATATTCGCTATAGTAGCATTTTGATGTTGTATTTTGGGTTGTATGGGTTGGAGAACTCTTATGAATGGTCTAATGTAATGAAGTGGTATTATTTTGTGTACTCGGATATGTAAAACGATGTAATGGATATGTGTAATATTATATTTTGTTCTGTTCCGCTGTGAGATTCTGATGATTGTTGTTCTTTTCTTTCTATCTTTCTATTTCTATCTCTTTTCTTTTCTTATTGACGATACGTCTTTCTGTGGAACGAAAGACGGGTCGTCGCAGTTGGTATCAGAGCGTTGGTTGAGAAACACCTAGGCTCTGGAGTAGTATCTATCTTGAGAGTGCGTATTTGTAATTTTCTTATATAACTATATCCTTATCTAAATTGGTTGGGTTACCTGTCCAGGTAGCCAGAATGAGTTCAAGAGGCAGAAGGGGAAGGGTTGTTGGAAGTGCATCAACCGGTAATAGGAGAGAGCAGGCTGATAATGAGGCTGTTAATCCAGTTACGTCTCCAGTCAGTTTTGCTGCATTATGCAAGGACTTCGTTCATCTTGGAGGAAAACCGTTTCGAGGATCAGAAACTATTATAGAAGTCCAAGAATGGATTCGCTCGTGTGAGAAGATTTTTAAGAGCATGAAATTATCGGATGAGCAGAAAAGAATAATGGCTGCGTGGCAATTACAAGGTGGTGCTGCTCTATGGTGGAATTCAGTGATTGCTAATGTCTCGGAGGATGAGATGACTTGGGAAGAGTTTAAGGAGCTGTTTGAGGAGAAGTTTATACCATTGTCAGGGAGAACTCGTCTTTATCAAGATTTTCTGAATCTGAAACAAGGAAGCATGTCTGTAGCAGAATACGAGACTAAATTCAACGAGTTATCTTGCTATGGTCCAGGACTTATAGACACCTCTCTTAAGAAGAACGAGATGTTTGTTCAAGGTTTGAGGCCAGAGTTTCATGATAGGATGACAGCTCATCTGAAAGGGTCTTTTGTGGAGCTTATTGATATGGCGTTAAGGTATGAAGATTTGATGAAGAAGAGGTCAGTGGCACAAGTTGCTGCATCAGGTGGGAATTCTTCTAACCAGAATAAGAGAAAATTCAATCCTAATTGGAAGAAGCAAAACAAGAAGAAGACCGGGGACAACAATGGACCCAGAAAATGCTATAATTGTCATCAAGTGGGACATTTGGCAAATCATTGTCCTCAAGGAAAGAAGCAGCAGCAGCATTCTAGTGGACCAGGTTTAGCTATAGTTCAGAAGTCTCTTTGTTTCAACTGCCATCAACCTGGACATATGATTAAAGATTGCCCACTCCTCCATAAAGTTCAGCCGAACAAAGTATTTGCTTTAGAAGGTGCACCATCGAACTCGTCCAAGGGCAAAGGAGTTTTAGAAGGTACCTTACTTTTAAATGGAAAATATATTAAAGTCTTATTTGATTATGGTGCTTCTTTAAGTTTTATTTCTCTGGAGACCGTAGAGAGTTTCTTACTTACCCCTAGTACCGTTGACAATCCCATTTGTGTATCAAACCCTATAGGAGGAGTAACTAAATTAGATAAGATTTGTAAGGATTTGAAAATCTCCTATCTATCCCATAGTTTCTCATGTGATCCTTATGTATTGGATTTTAAAGGCTTTGACCTTATATTGGGTATGGATTGGCTTGATGAATATAAGGCCATTTTAAATTGTGAAGAGAGAACAGTTTCATTAGAAACTGACCTGGGTAGAATTGCCAGAGTAATGTGTGATAACTCTGGATTACACTTGAGTAGTCTTTTACATGGAGTTGAGACTTCTCAAGAGGGAGTTGATGATATTGTAGTAGTCCGGGATTTCTCTGATGTATTTGAAGAAGTTAAGTGTTTGCCTCCGCACCGTGAGATAGAGTTTCGCATAGATTTGGTTCCTGGAGCAGTACCCGTAATTCAACCTAGTAGGAGAATGGCTCCACGGGAGAGAGAGGAACTAGTAAAGCAAACTCAAGATTTATTGGAGAAGGGTTTGATTAGACCCAGTTTTTCTTGTTGGGGCTCGGCAACAGTTTTTGTCACTAAGTCGGATGGGTCGCTAAGGTTCTGTGTAGACTATCGTGAATTGAACAAAGTGACCATTCGTAATAAGTATCCTCTTCCTCGAATTGATGATCTCTTCGACCAGCTTCATGGAGCATCAGTCTTTTCTCAGTTAGATCTAGCATCGGGTTTTCATCAGTTAAGGGTAGCTGAAGACAGTATCCCCTTGACTGCGTTTAGAGGTCCTAATTGTTTCTATGAGTGGTTGGTTATGCCTTTCGGTTTAACCAACGCTCCTGCTTATTTTGTTGATCTGATGAACCGAGTCTTTAGAGATCTTTTGAATAAGTTTGTTTTGGTGTTCATCGATGATATCTTGGTTTATTCTAAGTCGGAAGAAGAGCATAAGCAGCACTTGAGAATAGTTTTGGAAACTCTGAGAAGGCATGTGCTGAAAGCGAAGTTCTCTAAGTGTCATTTTTGGAAATCTGAAGTAAAATTCTTGGGCCACATTGTTTCTGGTGAAGGAATATCTGTAGATCCAGCTAAAGTTGATACTATTCTGGAATGGAAGCAGCCTCGGACTCCTACAGAAGTTCGTAGTTTTCTTGGATTGGCCGGTTACTACAGGAAGTTTATTAAGGATTATTCTAAAATCTCTTCTCACCTAACAAAGCTGACAAGGAAGGGAGCCAAATTCAAGTGGACACCGAAATGTGAAGAAGCTTTTCAGAATCTGAAGGCAAAATTGACAAGTGCTCCTGTATTGGCGATTCCAGATGGGAAGAGCAAGTTTGAAGTATATACTGATGCCTGTATTGTTGGATTGGGAGCTGTGCTTATGCAGAATGGTAGAGTCATTGCATATGCGAGTCGGCAGTTGAAGCCACATGAGAGAAACTACGCTACGCATGATCTAGAGCTGTTGGCTATCATTTTTGCTTTAAAGATATGGAGACACTATCTTTTAGGAGAAAAGTTTGAGTTATTCACGGATCACAAACCGTTGAAATATCTTTTCTCTCAGAAAGATCTTAATCTAAGACAGCAGCGATGGGTTGAGTTCTTGGCATCGTATGATTTGGACATTCTGTATACTCCAGGGAAGGCGAACGTTGTGGCAGACGCACTTAGCAGGAATGCGGTTCTTTCTCTTTTGGAGGTGGTTCCATCTCTTATGGAAAGGATTATAAGCAAGCAAATGGAGGATAGATCTTTTGAAGAATTGATTCTTGGAACTAGGGATGGTCGGTATTCGGATTTTAAGATAGACGATCAAGGAGCATTGAGAATTAATGGTCGATTGTGTGTACCGGACATAGATGGATTGAGAGACGAAGTATTGTTTGAGAGTCATCGCTCCAGATTGAACATCCATCCAGGAATCTCAAAGATGTATAAAGATATGAAGAGAGTTTTTTGGTGGCCGAGTATGAAGAGAGATGTTGCTAGATTCGTCAATAGTTGTGCTATTTGTCAGCAAGTGAAAGGAGATCAGCAGAAGCAAGCCGGTTTGTTACAGCCTTTGGAGATCCCGACATGGAAATGGGAGATGATTTCTATGGACTTCATCGACGGTTTGCCTAGAACTAAGAAGGGTAATGAAGGGATATGGGTAATTGTTGATCGTCTTACCAAAAGCGCCCATTTTATACCAGTGAAGGCAACCCGTACTGCAGCTTCGCTAGCGGAAATCTTCTTGAAAGAGATAGTAAGATTGCATGGCGTTCCAGTCAGTATTGTAAGTGATCGAGATCCGATCTTCACCAGCAAGTTTTGGGAGGCATTGCAATCGGCTATGGGAACTAGTTTGAGATTAAGTACAGCATATCATCCCCAAACGGATGGGCAGACGGAGAGGCTTAATCGGATTCTGGAAGATATGCTGAGAGCCTGTGTATTAGATTTTGGTGGATCATGGGAGGACCATCTACATCTAGTGGAGTTCTCTTATAATAACAGTTATCAAGCAAGTATCAAGATGGCTCCTTATGAAGCACTATATGGAAGACCGTGTAGATCACCAGCTTGTTGGATAGAGTCGAAGGACCGTATTGTGCTTGGACCAGATCTGATTTGTGAAGCATCTGCTAAAGTCGAGCTGATTAAGAATAGGATGAGAGCTGCCCAGGATCGACAAAAGAAGTATGCTGATAAAAGACGAAGACAATTGGAGTTTGAGATTGGTGATTTAGTCTTTGTCAAGGTTTCCCCTATTAAAGGAGCTGTAAGATTTGGGAAGACAGGGAAACTCGCTCCGAGATATATTGGTCCGTTTCGAGTTCTCGAGAGGATTGGTGCTGTAGCATACAGGATTGAATTGCCAGTCCGGATGGCTGGAATTCATAATGTTTTCCACGTATCTCATCTACGGAAATATGTGCACGATCCATCTCTTATTGTGGAACCAGCTGTGCAGGAAGACTTGGAGGTTGAGCCGGATTTGTCAGTTGTCCGACATCCTGTTCGAATTGTCGATCGAGATGAGAGGCAACTCAGAAGCAAGATTGTGAAGCTTATAAAAGTCCAGTGGAGTGAGGATCCCAGAGATTGTACCTGGGAGACTTTAGATAGTTTTAGGAAGGCTTACCCGGATATGTGTCCGGATAGCTAGTAGTGTTTGTATTGGATGTATGGTTGTTTAAATGTTTTGTTTGATGGTTGCTTATGTATGGATGTTATGTATGTTTGAAGTGTTGAATGAAATGAAAATTTTTGGATTGTCTTTTGTTTAAATTTCGGGGACGAAATTCTTTTAAGGGGGGAGGAATGTGATATCCCGGAATTTCGAACCAAATTTAAATATGATAATCTATATAATAAATTAATTCAAATTGATAAATTTGTTATTTTATTCAACAACAAATAAATGAAGTGTAAATATAAATTTATTTCAATTAAAAAACTAATATAAGGAAATGAATGTATTAAGATTTTATTCATAACAAATTTGATCTTAAATTGGCTTTTTAGAATTCAATTTGTGATTTAATTGATATATTAAAAGATTTAAAATATGTAAATTTCTATTCTAAATTTTATTTTGAGTGTAAAGTAATATTCTCATAATTTTAACTATGTTATAACATTTGTATATATTCATTTCTAAAAGGGAAATTGATTTCCTAAGGATTTAAAATATAAACATATAAAAGAAAATCAATAAAGTAAATATCTAAATTTTATTTTTGCATGAAATAAACATATGTTAACATCTAAGCCTATTTATAAAACATGTGTTAGGAATATAGGCCATTTTGTGACAAGTGTCATAATATGATTTTATTTTCTTTAAAATTTTATAAAACAAACAATGCATGCATATTGTCTCATTTTAGCAAAAAGAAGCTTTTACATCCTCCATTAACAAGAAGAAAGGAAAAACTGAAACTCTTTAAAAATCCACACTACAACCGAAATGAAATACATGCTTTAATCTACAAACCAAATCCACCTCTTCAACCAATTTGAACAAAATATGCAAACCTTTTTCAAAATCAAAAATCTGCAAGCTTAACCCTGCATTTTCCACAAATCTCTGCAACAATCAAAGTAGCATCAGTTCATTCAAGATTTAAGCACCAAATTTTCTGTTTTCAAAAGACCTGTAATTTACAAATCTGTTCCTGCAAAATTTGGATCTTCATCAGAGAAAATACAGGGTGAGTAAATCTTAATTTAAACTTTAAAAATAAAAGCTGTTGTTGAATGTTAGTAATGAATGCTTGCATGTTAATTGGGTTGTGAAATATTGTTTACAGTTTTCAATTATGTGACTGTGAATATAAATGAGATTGTGAGCTCTGTTGCAAACAACATCAAGTGGTTCAGTTTTTTTTTTAAGGCCTGCAGTTCACATATTTTATTCCAACAGTTTGAATCTCAACAAGTAAACAGGTGAGTAAATTCTAAATTAAAAATTTAAGTATGAAACTATGCTGCATGTAAATGTCATTCTGGAAATTGCTTGCATGTTTATATTTGTAGGTTATTTGTTTACTTGTTTTAATTATACCTGTGCATGTCTTGAATGCATCTAATACTTCTCTGTTTGTTCAAAGATTCAAAGAAATCAAATTAAATTCTTTAAATTTATACGCAGTAATGTATTGTTGAGTAGGAATCCTCAATACAGAAGTTGATTTAATATAAATTAAGATAAAAAGAGAAAAGATGTTCAAATGAAACTGTAATAAAGAAAACTGCAGAAACAAAATATGCAGTAGAACCAAGGAAATTTAATCATGCAAATTTAGTTTGAAATTGAATGAAATACGATTCAATCTGGAATCTATAATGCATGCCATGAATTTTAAGATTGGAAACAGAAATTAAAACTTGATATTGAATTCGAATTTTTAAGAAAACTGTAATTGGGGCTTTTGTAAAATTCTTGAGTATGGATTGATTGTAGCTTCTGAAATTAAAAATGAAGCTTTGTATGATGATGATTATCTCTAGTAAAATGCAAATCGAATTTATAAATCATCAGAGAAAGAGGAATTTGGGATTGTAGGGTTTAAGAAGCTATGTACCTTCGAGTTTGAAAAAGTGATCGTGAGAATTATTGGAGTGACCGAGCTTCTCGTGGTTTGGGAAGGAGTTGCGTGGGGACGTCGCGTACTCGTGGCCGTAGTTTGGTGTCGGAGTTTGGTGAGATGATCGTGGACGAGGGATTCTTCCAGGCGACTGCAGTTCCGAGCTTTGGTTCGAACAACTAAATTTTGAGTTAGCTTATTAATTAAATTTCTGGGTTTAGATTTTGCATCGGTGATTGATTTAGGGCTTGCGCAGTTGATCGGCGGCGGTGGCGGTGATGCCGGAGTACGGTGCACGTGCACGAGGTAGGGGCGAGTATCAGTGATGATGGGTTCGGTGCTTAAGAATTTCTACTCGAAGTGAAGCTCGAGTCTGTACCGTGAATCTCGTGAGTTTGCTCGAGTTTGGACGCGTATCTCGTGGGTGTAAGCTCGGGTTTCTTTTTTATATGCAGTTGCTCATGTTTGGGTTGGTTCAGGGAGACAAGGGGAAGAAAAGGAATTGTGTATAGGGTGAGATATTTAGTAATGGTCGAGTTAACAGTACACGAAAATAGACTTGTTTTAAAACTAAATTTTTGTTTAAGTTTAAATTCTCAAACACTTTTTATTTTGCTACATGATAAAATATTTAAACATTTGATTCCAAAAGTAATTCAAATAATGTTAGTTGTAGTTTTGTAATGGGTTTGCATTTTCAAAAATTTAATTTACTTATTGAGTTGAGTGTTTAATATGCAAGAATTTTTAAGGATTAATGAAATTGATTTATTGGAAGATAATTAAATGTGTAATTAAAGTTACTTTAATTATTAGTAATTAAAGTTGGAAATAATTAATTAATTTAATTTAATTAATTTGTTAAGGTTTAATTAATTATGATTTGATTAATTTAAAGATTAATTAATAAGTGATTAGTAATTAATTAATTAAATGATTTGTGAATAATTAATTGGGGATTAAGAATAAATTAATTAAATGATTTGGGTTAATTAATTAATTAATAAAGCATTAATTAAATTATAATTAATAGTTAATTAAATAATGATTAAGGCTTAATTAATTAAATGATTAAGAATTAATTAATTGTAATTAATTTGATAATTAGAAATAATTAATTAATAATTAATTAAGTAATCAAGATTTATTAATTTTAATTAATTAAATAATTAAGGTTAATTAATGAATAATTAATTATGTAATTAAGATTGATAAATTTGTGATTAATTAAGAATTAATTAAGTTAATTAAGAATTAATTAAGGTTAATTAATTATAAATTAAGGGTTAATTAATAACCAATTAAGGAATGATTAATTTTTAATCAAAGTTTAATTAACAAATAATTATGGTAGTTAATTGATAATTAAATAAAGATTGATTAATTAATTAAGTAGTAATTAATTAATTATGAGATAAATAAGAGGTAATTAATTAATTAAAGGTTGTGATTAATTAATTAATATTTGGTTAAGCAAGATTAAGTGATAAATTCTTAAGTAATTAATTTAATTTAAATTAATTATGATGTGAATTAATGTAGTGCTTGCTTGTGAATGATTGATTGAATTGATATCTGAATATGGTTGATATCTATTGAATGGTAGTTGAAATATTCTGTGATGAGATGTTGTATAGCTGTGATAGATATTGATTATTACCTGTTAATAATGCTATGTGATGCTATGCTTAAACCTGAATTGAATTGTTTAAACTTTAAACAACTTGGCCCTTAAGACACGTTTGGATTTCGATGAGACCGGGATCGGGAATCAAGTTTGATTTTCCGAAAACCACATCGATCCAAGTTAAACGTTAGGTCGTGACATCTCAAGTGAGGATCGAGATGGAGTTTAGAGTGCAAGGGTTATTGTCGTTAACTCTGAGGGTGATTCCAAAACGAGTGTAACGAGATAATGCCTTCGGTTTCGTTCGAACCCGGAACGAACTTGTATGGATTGAATGCTTTCAGCACATCGTCAGGTGGACGATGAGCATTCTAAGTGATATGTCCTTTAAAGGTAATCGTAGCCTCAAGCCTCATCAACCGGGAATGGCTAAAACAGGGGAGATGCGCCAAGGCTTCGTGGGTAGCCCCCACTTGAGAGTGAGATTTACCCCTGTCTAGAAGTCCCTTATTATTTCGGCTGTGTGGGCAGTTGTTGGCCACAACTGCGGGGTTGTCTTGTTCGGAACTATTCAGTAAGGAATGGTTCCGGCCTTGTGTTGCAGGGGAGTTAGGGTGGCTCCTCGGTACGGTGATCTAGGCCCCGTACTGTGACGGGCGGTACCCCAGTAGCCCTGCCATTGATGGAATCCAAAATCCAATAAGTGCCTGTACGGTTTTGATTGTGCCCAAATATGTTGGAACGTGAGATGTAAGCATTCCAGCTATTTCTGTATTTTATTTTGAAAACCCTAGACCCTATTATAATATCACAGAATTTCCTATCAAAAGTTTTAGTTAGCGTAAGGTAAAAACTTACCCGTGTTTATTTGTGGGAAGTCTTACGTGATACTTTTGTTTTCAAAATGATTTTAAAAGTTAAGCAACTTTAACTGATTTACTCACACCAGACCCATGTCTGACCCGGAGTTTATTTTGTTTGTTTTTCATAAACTCTTGGGTACTCGAATTTTTATGAGTAGCCAAGTGATTAGGTTTGGATTAGCAAATGTTTTGGAGCTGGAGCTGGAGTCCAGACGTACTATCTATCTATATTCGCTATAGTAGCATTTTGATGTTGTATTTTGGGTTGTATGGGTTGGAGAACTCTTATGAATGGTCTAATGTAATGAAGTGGTATTATTTTGTGTACTCGGATATGTAAAACGATGTAATGGATATGTGTAATATTATATTTTGTTCTGTTCCGCTGTGAGATTCTGATGATTGTTGTTCTTTTCTTTCTATCTTTCTATTTCTATCTCTTTTCTTTTCTTATTGACGATACGTCTTTCTGTGGAACGAAAGACGGGTCGTCGCAAAACTTAACCCAATAACCCACCCTAAACCTCTTCTATAAATTATCTCAAACTCTCCTAACCTCATTCATGCATCCCTAATCAAAACCCTAATCATTTCCTAAAGCTTTCTTAACAAAAATGTCCTCTATCTTCATCTCCTTCTAGTTTTAGCTTATGCAAGTCATTCTATGCAAAGGTAATGCAAATACCCACCTCAAATTCATTTTTATATCTTTCTAATTTCTGAAATTTATTTGGTAACACATGTTTTATGTGTTTTTTGATCTTATAGCCTCCTAATCATCTTTTGCTAACTTGGGTTGATGCTATAGTGGTCTTTCTTGCTTTTTAGAGAGGTATATTGCTAAAAACCTCTTCTAGTATGTGTTTAATCCTCTTTTGATTTCAGTAATCATTTAGTAACACATGTTTTATTATGTAACATGTGAATCATACCTCTTTGATCATCTTTGCTTTCATTTTGGGTGTTCACATAAGGTGCTTGTGATATTGCTTCCTAAGGTAATATATGCTAGCTGAAATTATAATTAGTGTATTGCTGTTAGTAAATTAGGCATATCTCATTCATATTAAATCGGAATTAAGATTTTCTTGATGTTCTGGAAAGCTTATTATTTAGCCTATAACTTTTATGTTTTGTACTTGGCCTAATTTTGAGTTTTGAATGGTCGAAATCATGTTTGTTTGGTTCTGACCTGACAACAAACTATAGGGTTGAAAAAAAAATAAAAACCTTAAATTGTTTTGGCCATAAGTTACTCATTTCTTATCCAAATCAAATAATTTTGGATGTTCTGGAAAGCACAGAGATAGGGCTAAAAAATTTATGTTTTGAGTTTCATGAAATTTTGAAGTTAATTTGGTCAAAACTGTGCATTCTTGACACTGTCCCGAGAGCAAAACAACAGTGATATATAATTAAGATCTGAGAATTGTTTTAGTCATTAAATTCTCATCCCTGATCGGAATTTGACGACCTTGGTCATTCCGAAAAGCTAAGAAACTAAGCTACAACTTTCATTTTATTCATTTTTCCAGAATTTGAAGTTTACTATGCCAAAATTATGGTTTTTCATCTCTAGCCTGTTAGTGCATTGCTACAAGCCTTTGTCGGATTTCAGCGCAGAACCCCGACTTTGCGACGCCATCCCGGGCTCGCCCTATGTCGTATTTCATCGACTTTGATCTCAATGGAAAGATGAGGTCAAGGTCTTCAACTCTGCAAAATTTGGATAAGATTTGAATGCGTTTGATACTTCCTTTTTATTGCCAAAGTAGCACCTAGAAACTGTTTTGAAAAACATTGATTAATTTTAATTCAAACGTCCAACTTCGCGACCTCGCTGCGAGCAGGTCCTATGTCGGATTTTATCGATTTCGGTCTCGTTGGAAATATGAGATCAAGATCTTCAAGCTTGCGAAGTTTGGTTTAGATCTGGGCGCGTTTGGTACTTCATTTTTATTGTCGAAGTAGCACCCAGAAACTGTTTTACAACAGTAATCATTTTCAGTATCGTCGGGCCAACTTTGAGACGTTGTCATTTCTTTGTTTCAAGTCGGAACTGAACGATTCTTATTGCATATCAAAGTAGGAGTATTGTACTATGCTCCTACCAATTTTTATTAAGATATGGGTTGATATGACCCTTCGACCATGTCGTCAAAGTGTGACCTTTGGACTGTTTTGACACAGCAAAGTTTTATGATTTTTGCCCGAATTTGAGACACCGCAGTTTCTTCGTTTCACGTCGGAATTGCACGATTCTTTTGCAGTTTGGAGAAGGGATGTTGGTCTACATTCCTGCAAATTTTCATGTCATTTAGACTCAGTTTGAAGGTTCAAATCTGCCTTCGAACTAGTGATTTCGACTTGTTTTCAGCGATTTTATACTTGGTATAATTTCGACTATTTTTCTGATATTTTTCGATTTCTTTGAGATTTGTCTTTAGATTTCGTGCACGGATTTTATAAATAATTTTAAAGTGATTTTCCATCAAATAGCTTTTGAAACTATTATTTAGTATTATTTTAAGTATTAAATTAATTACTCCATAATAGGAGAATTTCAAAGGCTATTTCTAAAGAGGTTTTCAAATGATCAAGAATCCGCTTTCTCCAACTATTTTCTACGTAAAATATACACACTTTTGCACTTCGAGCGAAGTGGAAAGGAGATTAAATGGTTAGGTGAAACACGGACCATGAATCCGCGCGTTTATCTTTCCGATTAATCCCCGACCTATTCGATTGATCGTTTTGACCTTTGGGTCTTGTTTACCGATGATACGAGGTGGATTTTTTATTGTTTGGAGTGTGAGCTTGCTATTGGATAGTAAACCATTTAGTGCGAACATGGGGTATGGGACTCATTGTTAACACTTTACGGGTTCCTCTCCAAGAAGTTTGTGGCCACTACTGGACCTCGGGGTCACCACGCCTCTGGGCAACCGTCTCTGGACACCTGCTCTATGGAGCAGTTTTTCGGCCTGTGCCTCTGGGCCTATATCCTTCTGGGAAGGATCTCGCCATCTTGCGCGTTTCGCATCTGTGCGAGTGATCGATCACAACTCTACAGTACTTGGCAATAACGACTCTGGTCGGTGCACGTGCTATACATGTATTATCTGATGATTTTTATATCTATTCGAGTACCGCCATTCGGTGTTGGTTCTATGGAACCATACGATGTAAGTGCGATTACCTTGTGGATTCACAGTGTCTCTGGACACTTCTTTTCAGTATTTGATTTCATTGACTTTTCAGTACATCCCTATTGCTCTTTGAAGCACCGATCTTTGCTTGGGCATTGATTACAGACTCTGGTCACTCTTGGGATTATTGCCTATGGGCAACTTTATATAGCTTTGGCTACGCCGATGATATGAGACGATTTTATTTATTTAACACTTTGGTGTTGATATTCTCTTTGGAGATTTTTACTGCTTATTGATGATTAGGGATCGTCATTATTTTCAGGTAGTCCATATTACTCTTCTCTTTGGAGAAGTACTGTTTGATTTATGTACCGCATTATTATATATCTCAGTTATTACTAATTTTTTAGCTAGCCTGACCCGAGTATTTTCGCTCGGGTCAGACCGAGTTGTTTCAGGTTCGGTCTCTGGACTTAGCTTTCTGTGCTTCCGCTTGGACATTATCTGCTATGCTGATAGATAGCTCTTTATATTTGTCCTCTATTTTGATACTCTGATTATTCAGTCTCTTATGTACATATTTTGACTCACATGTGTGAGCGGTGGCTTTGTACCCACCTTTTGATATTTGGATCTGTATTGACGATATATTGTACCTATATTCTGTGACTGTTATGTGACTGTTCTGTGATGATGATGTTGTCATTTAGTATTATGTTTGTTCTGAACCTATTTTCCTTAGCTATTGTAATTTCGTTATAAATATCTATTGGATACGTCGAACCACTTGAGAAAAGAAAACCACTTATTCGATGCATTCGGTAGTTAGTTATAGCTTGATTACATATGGTCGCTTCCATTATACTCTATTCTCCGTTCTAGTAGACGGTATTACTCCGTAATACTCTTTACTAGAGTGGGTCTCGGAGTGGGGCGTTACAGTTTGGTATCAGAGCTAAGGTTCAGAATTAAGCATAACAAATACAGAACAGACACGTAGTGCAATACGTTATAATACGATCCAAATTGAACATATCCACCGTTAGATAAATAAGTTAGGAATATATGTAGGAATCAATTATATTCCGTAATATTCCTTAATGAATTATCTATCTTTGAATCGTGCTTAACTAAATCCTACCTTATCTTTCAGTATGGCTGGTAGAGGTAGGAACCTCCGTTCTGCTGATGCTGGACGGTCCAGCAACCCTTACCCTGAGGGTGTATACATGACTACGGACCAGATCATGGAGCTGGTTCGTAACTCTCTGTCGCACTCTCAGTCACCTGCACCAGTTTCTGATGCACCGCACAAGTCTTCTTTTGCGTGCCTCTGCAGCGACTTTATTCATCTTGGAGGAAAGCCGTTCAATGGCTCCGAGACTGTTCTTGAGGTCCAGGCTTGGATCAGAGTTTGCGAGCGTAATTTTACTCGCATGACCCTTCCTGACCATGACAGAGTTCTTGTTGTTTCTAGCCATATTGAGGGTCGTGCCTTGGATTGGTATGAGCTCCTTATTTCTGAGACCGATGAGGCCACTCTCACTTGGGATCAGTTCCGAGAGCGCTTCTTGCTCAAGTTTGTCCCCGAGTCCGAGAAGATAGCCCTTGCATGCCGCTTTATTGACCTTAAGCAAGGGAAGACCTCTGTTACTGACTATTCTTCATCTTTCGAGGCCCTGTCTAAGTATGGCCTCGAGTTCATTAGCACTCCTTATAAGAAGAATCTCAAGTTTGTAGAACGCCTGAAGAAATATTTGATGAAACAGCTTATGCTCCAGCTTAAGCTCCCTTTTGATGAGCTAGTTGATGCAGCGCTTCACCTTGAAGCGGTTGAGCGTGAGAGAGACAGTGATGGAGATGGTGGGGGTTCCAAAAACCCCAATCAGAAGCGGGGTCCATTTCAGAATACCAAGCCTTGGAACAAGAAGAAGAAGACTGGCAGTTCTACTTTTCAGACTCAGCCTCAGATTCGTTCTCAGTCCCAGACTCTTGCTCGGCCTAGTGGGACACGTCCTCCGAAGAAATGCTTCAACTGTGGTTCTCCTGATCACTTTATTCGAGAGTGTCCCAAACCTCTCTATTGCACCTTCTGCAAGAAGGAGGGACATAGGATCTCCACTTGTCCTACTGCACCTTTTAGGTCTGGCAAGCTTAATGCTGTCAAGGCTCCTACACCTTCAGCTCATCCTCGAGGTACACATCCTTCCGTTCTCGAAGGTTCTATTTTATTTCATGGTAGATCTTGTAGAGTTCTCTTTGATACGGGTGCCTCTCACTCATTCGTATCAAAGGAGCTAGTAGATGCTTTATCCTTGGATGTTACTTGTCTGCTTTCTTCACTAAGGATTGTGAATCCCATTGGTGGATCCACGACCCTTAGCTTGCTTTGTGAGGATATGGATATTGATCTTTGTGGATTTTCTTTCATTGCGAATCTGCACGTTATGGAGTATTTGGGCTTTGACATGATTCTTGGCATGGATTGGCTCGCTCAGTACGATGCCAAAATCATTTGTTCGGAGCGTATATTATTTCTTCGTCATCCTGACTCGTCCGCTCTGTTAGCTATTGCTCTTCAGGATGTTGGGATTTCTGATATTACTTTATTTTCTCTTGATTCACGAGATGAGGATTTGGACATATCTCGTATTCCTATTGTTCGGGATTTCCCCGATATATTCGAGCCAGTATCAGGCCTGCCGCCAAAGCGGGCCATTGAGTTCCGCATCGATCTCATTCCAGGCTCCCACCCAGTTGGGCGTCCTCCCACGAGGATGTCTGCTAAAGAGAATGAGGAACTCAGGAAGCAGTTAGTTGAGCTTGAGGCGAAGCAGCTCATTCGGTCCAGTTCTTCGCCATGGGGTGCTGCTGTGGTCTTCGTTAAGAAGCCCGATGGCTCTCTTAGGCTTTGCATTGACTACCGCAAGCTTAATGAGTTGACCATCAGAAATCGTTATCCATTGTCACGATAGACGATATGTTTGATCAGTTGAGCGGTGCGAAGGTCTTTTCCCAGCTCGACCTTGCCACTGGATTTCATTAGCTCCGAGTTGCGGAAGATAGCATTCCTCTTACCGCTTTCCGCACTCGTTATGGTTCTTTTGAGTGGTTGGTCATGCCATTCGGCTTGACGAACGCACCAGCTTTCTTCGTCGATCTTATGAATCGAGTATTCCGGGAATACATCGATAGATTCATTCTGGTTTTCATCGACGATATTCTTATTTATTCTAGATCCGAGACAGAGCATGCTCATCATTTGCGGATCGTCTTGCATACTCTCCGTCTGCATCAGCTTAAGGCCAAGATCTCCAAGTGCCATTTTTGGGAGAGCAAGGTCAAGTTCTTGGGCCATATTGTATCGTTTGAAGGTATTTCTGTCGATCCTGCCAAGATCGAAGCTATTCAGAATTGGAAGCAGCCCAAGAACGTTCATGATATTCGCAGCTTCCTTGGTCTGGCGGGTTATTACCGTCGGTTTGTCGAGGATTTCTCTCGAGTTGCACTTCCCCTTACGACGCTGACTCGTAAGGGTGTTCTCTTTATTTGGTCTGATAAGTGTGAAGCTTCCTTTCAGCGACTGAAGGAACTTCTCACTCATGCTCCTATTCTAGTGGTTCCTGAGAGTAACTAGGATCTGGTTGTTTACACCGATGCTTGTGGTAGCGGGCTCGGTGCTGTGCTTATGCAGAAGGATCGGGTAGTTGCTTATGCTTCTACGAAGCTACGTCCGAATGACGTTCGCTATCCAACTCATGATCTTGTGTTGGCAGCTATCGTCTTTGCCTTGAAGACGTGGCGTCACTTTCTATTAGGCGAACGCTTCACTCTTTACACCGATCACAAGTCTCTGAAGTATCTTTTCAGCCAGAGAGATCTCAACATGAGGCAGCAGCGATGGCTTGAGTTTCTCGCCTCATATGATTTAGATATTCAGTATACCCCTGACAAGGGTAATCGTGTTGCAGATGCGCTCAGTCGCAAGCACTCGGCGGTAGTTTCTATGATGATTGCCGAGTGGGATATTCTTGAGACCCTATCTTTGTGTGATATTAGAGATCGAGCTCCATCTTCTGATTCTCCGGTCTTACTACTCAGCTTAGAAGCTCGTCCTATCTTATTGGATCGCATTGCCCATGCTCAGCGGCAGGATCCAGACTTATTGCATCTCATTCACCTTCTCGAGTCGGGATCCAGTGATGAGACATTGCTGGATTATTCTCTTGATTTTCATCGGTGTCTTCGTAGGAAGAACCGTATTTTTGTACCATCTGATTTATCACTTAGGCGTGACATTCTGGACGAGTGCCATCGCACTAAGTACACTATACATCCCGGTTCGAGTAAGATGTATGCCGATATGTGCCGGCTATATTATTGGAAGGGTTTGAAGAGAGATGTGGCAAGTTATGTGAGTGGTTGCATGACTTGTCAACAGATCAAGGCCGAGCATCAGCGTCCATCTGGTCTTCTTCAGCCGCTAGAGATTCCATTATGGAATGGGATCAGATATCCATGGATTTTATTGACGGTCTGTCTCGATCGAGGTCAGGCCATACTTCTATCTGGGTTATTGTTGATCGCTTGACCAAAGCGGCTCATTTCTTTCCTATTAAGTCCACTCGGACTGCTCCTTAGCTTGCTAAGCTATATGTGAAGGAAGTCGTTCGACTTCATGGCATTCCTAGCTCAATCGTCTGTGATTGAGACACTATCTTTACTAGTCACTTCTGGAAGTGCCTACGGTCAGCTTTGGGCTCAAAGCTGAATCTCTCGATTGCTTATCATCCTCAGACCGACACTCAGACGGAGAGGGTGAATCGTGTTTTAGAGGATCTTTTGCGCTGTTGCATTCTGGATTTCGAAGGTAGTTGGGAGGATCACTTACCTCTTGTAGAGTTCTCCTACAACAACAGCTTTCAGTCTAGTATCGGTATGGCACCTTTCGAGGCTCTATACGGAAGGCCATGTAGCTCTCCTGCTTATTGGTTAGAATCTGGCGAGAAGCTCATTCTTGGTCCAGATTCAGTTCGGGAATCTTCTGAAAAGATTATTCTTATCCGTCAGAGAATGAAAGAGGCACAGGACCGCCAGAAATCCTACGCGGACAACCGTAGGAAGCCTCTTGAGTTCTCCGTTGGTGATTTTGTCTTCATTCGGATTTCTCCCATGAAGGGGGTTGTGCGTTTCAGCTCTACAGGGAAGTTGGATCCTCGCTATGTTGGACCATTTCCTATTACGGAATGCATCAACCCCGTTTCTTATCGTGTGGCTCTACCTGCTCATTTTTCCGAAATGCATGACGTGTTCCATGTTTCTCAGCTTCGCAAGTGTGTTCGCGATCCTGATTCTATCATTGAGCCGCATGTCGTGCCTGATTTAGAGATCTTACCTGACTTATCTTTGGAGCAGCAACCTCTCCGTGTGGTTGATTCGGAGGTTAGACGCCTTCGCAACAAAGAGGTTCCACTCATGAAGATTCAATGGTCACCGAATCCTAAGGACTGCACTTGGGAGACCAGAGAATCTATCGAGCGCTCTTATCCTGGCTTTCTCCCATCTTCTTCTACGGGTAAGAATTCTCTATTTTATCTTTATCACTTCTTTTGTGGATTTGACGTTATAGACGACATCTATCTTAAGGAATTGCGGGGACGCAATTTTCTTAAGGGGGGAGTCTGTAACAACCCGGAATTTGCATTACCAAGTAATAAATAAAAGTTAGGATTTTTATTTATTTTAATGAAGCGTAAAAGGATTTGGAATAACAAAAATTTATTTGAAAAAGGCTATTTTAATTAAATGGGAAATATGCGATTTTAAAATGAGGATAAAATGTTATTTTTGGAAAGTTAAATATTTTAGGAGAGATTTTAAAACGGGTTTGGGTAAGAAAAATGAGTTTTATAAACATACATGAACACTTAGACTAATTTTTGGAAACATGTAAATAACCCTCTTCTTATTCGGTTACTAAACTTAACCCAATAACTCACCCTAAACCTCTTCTATAAATTATCTCAATTTCTTCTAACCTCATTCATGCATCCCTAATCAAAACCTTAATCATTTTCTAAAGCTTTCTTAACAAAAATGGCCTCTATCTTCATCTCCTTCTAGTTTTAGCTTATGCAAGTCATTCTATGCAAAGGTAATGCAAATACCCACCTCAAATTCATTTTTATATCTTTCTAATTTCTGAAATTTATTTGGTAACACATGTTTTATGTGTTTTTTTGATCTTATAGCCTCCTAATCATCTTTTGCTAACTTGGGTTGATGCTATAGTGGTCTTTGTTGCTTTCTAGAGAGATATATTGCTAAAAACCTCTTCTAGTATGTGTTTAATCCTATTTTGATTTCAGTAATCATTTAGTAATACATATTTTATTATGTAACATGTGAATCATACCTCTTTGATCATCTTTGCTTTCATTTTGGGTGTTCACATAAGGTGCTTGTGATATTGCTTCCTAAGGTAATATATGCTAGCTGAAATTATAATTAATATATTAATGTTAGTAAATTAGGCATATCTCATTCGTCTTAAATCGGAACTAAGATTTTCTTGATGTTCTGGAAAGCTTATTCTGTAGCCTATAACCTTTATGTTTTGTACTTTGCCTAATTTTGAGGTTTGAATGGTCGAAATCATGTTTGTTTGTTGCTGACCTCACAACAAACTACAGGGTTGTGAAAAAAAAAAAAACCTAAAATTGTTTGGGCCATAAGTTACTCATTTCTTATCCAAATCAAATAATTTTGGATGTTTTGGAAATCATAGAGATAGGAGAAAATTTTCATGTTTTGAGTTTCATGAAATTTTGGAGTTAATTTGGTCAAAACTGTGCGTACTTGGCACTGTCCCGAGAGCAAAACAACAGTGATGTATAATTAAGATCTGAGAATTGTTTTAGTCATAAAATTCTCATCCCTGATCAGAATTTGACGATCTTGGTCATTACGAAAAGCTTAGAAACTAAGCTACAACTTTCATTTTATTCATTTTGCCAGAATTTGAAGTTTACTATGCCAAAATTATGGTTTTTCATCTCTGGCCTATTAGTGCATAGCTACAAGCCTTTGTCGGATTTCAGCGCAGAACCCCGACTTTGCGACGCCATCCCGGGCTTGCCCTATGTCGGATTTCATCGATTTTGATCTCGTTGGAAAGATGAGGTCAAGGTCTTCAACTCTGCAAAATTTGGATAAGATTTGAATGTGTTTGATACTTCCTTTTTATTGCCAAATTAGCACCTAGAAACTGTTTTGAAAAACATTGATTAATTTTAATTCAAACGTCCAACTTCGCGACCTCGCTGCGAGCAGGTCCTATGTCGGATTTTATCGCTTTCGATCTCGTTGGAAAGATTAGATCGAGATCTTCAAGATTGCAAAGTTTGGTTTAGATCTGGGCGCGTTTGGTACTTCATTTTTATTGTCGAAGTAGCACCCAGAAACTGTTTTATAACAGTAATCATTTTCAGTATCGTCGGGCCAACTTTGAGACGTTGTCATTTCTTCGTTTCAAGTCGGAACTGAACGACTCATATTGCATATCAAAGTAGGAGTGTTGTACTATGCTCCTGCCAATTTTCATCAAGATCTGGGTTGATATGACCCTTCGACCATGTCGTCGAAGTGTGACCTTTGGACTGTTTTGACACAGCAAAGTTTTATGATTTTTGCCCGAATTTGAGACGACGCAGTTTCTTCGTTTCATGTCGGAATTGCCCGATTCTTTTTGCAGTTTGGAGCAAGGATGTTGGTCTACAATCCTGCTAATTTTCATGCCATTTAGTCTCTGTTTGCAGGTTCAAATATGCCATCGAACTAGTGACTTCGACTTGTTTTCAGCGATTTTATACTTCGTATAATTTCGACTATTTTTCTGATATTTTTCGATTTCTTTGAGATTTGTCTCTAGATTTCGTGCACGGATTTTATAAATAATTTTAAAGTAATTTTCCATCAAATTAGCTTTTGAAACTATTATTTAGTATTATTTTATGTATTAAATTAATTACTCCATAATAGGAGAATTTCAAAGGCTATTTCTAAAGAGGTTTTCTGATGCAGCTCAGAACAGAGAAGAAATGCAACCAAAATTTCTAACAAGGATGAGTCGTACACGACTCATAGAGAGGTTAAGTCGTACGCGACTTAGGAAGGCAGGGTTAAGTCGTTTCCGACTTAATGGTGCACGGGATAGCAAGTTTCGAGTTAACAACAATTTGAACCGCATAAAAGAGGCATCGGGTTTGAGTCGTGCGAGCTTGAGTCGTATACGGGATAATGGAACAGGGTTACGACTCAAGGGAAACTTGGAGTGTGCATACTTGATGAGTCGTACACGACTTAACAACGTATCCATAAGTCGTGACCGAGATAGCATCAAGAAGGAGAAGGATTCAACTGATGGGAGCTTGAGTCGAAGGAAGGATGTTGAGTCGCTGAAGTTATGAGTCGTGAGTCGTAGGTCGTTGCCGACCTAGTATGAGTCGTGAGTCGTTTGTTGTGATGAGTCGTGTACTGTTGTATGTTGTAAGTCGTATGTCGTGAGTTTTAAGTCGGTATGTAGTGGATCGTGTTGCATTTTAGGTCGTTACCGACCTATGGGTTGTGAGTGTTGTATTTTAGGTCGTTACCGACCTAGGGGTAATGTTGAGTCGGTCATGTATATGAAGTGTTGGGTCGCATACGACCTATGGTGAGTCGTCTTAAGGTCATATGATGATGTATGAAGGTCGTGCTTGTTAAGTCGGCCAGGGTTGAGTCGTTCTGGAGTTGAGCTGCCTTGTGTTGAGTCGGCCGCGACCTAAGTTAGGTCGTAAGTCGTCGCCGACCTAAGAGTCAGGTGAGGGTTTGTGTGTGTTGAGTTGTGAAAGCTATAAATAGCGCGTGTGTTGTACATTTTGTGGTTGTTGATTTTGAATAAAATTTCTCTTTTGTTAGCTTTGTGCTTTCATACCAATTGGTAGTTGAGTGTAATCTCCTATCTCCACTTACGTCGTTCGAGTGCGCTCGAATCCACGTTTGTTGAAGCCGATTCACGGAATCTAGTGCGCTAGATCAACGTGCGAAGAATCGTAGATCTTTGAACACGGTATAGTGCGCTATCAACGTGTTTGAGATAGCTAGAGTTCGGTATCTTTGGATCAACGAACTTGGGCATTTTTGGTATCTTCAACTCACCGATTGCTACAATCCATCGATTGAAGTTTTGTTTGATTAATCCGCTGCGTCAGTTTGGTATCAGAGCCATACTTAGCCAATCATAGCTAAGTTTGATTCTTGGAGCCAAGTTTTTGAAGTTTGAAGTAGTTCATCGTGTTCATATTGAAGTTGCATCAAGTTTGGAGAGTTTGATCCATTTCATTTTGGATCGAGGAGTTGGATTTTGTTTGGATTTTGAATTGGTGATTTGCGCGCCAAAGTTTTGAAGGTTTTGGAGTGAGCCGAGGCAAGTCTTGACCGAGCCAAGCAAAGTTGTGAAGAGTCAAGGCCGAGACAAGCATTGCCGAGACAGTTGAGCCTAGATTGCCTTATCGTGTGAAATTTTGAAGTATTGTGTTCAATTTGTTGAAGTTTGTGAAAATTTTAACCATGCCACCAAGGAGAGCTAATCGTCATCAAAACGTTGAAGCTTTGTATCGTAGAGAAGAAGCCGAGCTTATGGAACAACGTATTAATGAAAAATTTGATGAAGGCATTGGTAAATTGGAGAGATTGATGAATGATTTGAATCAAAGGAGGAGATCACCAAACTCGAACCATGGAGGAAACCGAGTTTCGCCATTGGTTACGGAAGCGAGGAGGGTATCACCACATTCTTGTAGAGATAGAAGAGAAACATCAATTTCATCACGAAGAGATCATCATGACTATGCACATGAAGAAAGAAGAAGTCATCGAGAATTTGACCATGAAGTATATAGAGATGAAGAGGGACATAGTCAAAGAAGCATGCATGAGAGAAGGGATGATGTTAGTCGAGATCGATGTAGGCGTACCTTTGATTTTGTTGAAGAGGGTGATAGAGCAAGTATTCATTATCGAGATCGAGACCAAGTTCGAAATTCTTACCGTGATGTGGAGGATGACCGTCGTTGGGAGTCGGGTATGAAAATGGAGATTCCGGAGTTTAAAGGCGGGATGGTTGCTGAGGAGTTCTTAGATTGGTTGTCTAATGTGGAGGAAATCTTTGATTTCAAGGAGGTGCCGGAGAATCGAAGGGTGAAGTTGGTTGCTACTAGGTTGAGGGGGAGAGCTTTGGCGTGGTGGCAGCAAACTAAACTTACTCGAGAACGAATGGGGAAGTCAAAGATAGAATCTTGGGAGAAGATGAAAAAGTTGATGAGATCTACATTTTTGCCTTATAACTACCAATCACTTATGTACCAGAGGTTGCAGAATCTGAGGCAAGGGACAAAATCTGTTAGTGATTATGCTGATGAATTTTACCAACTCATCGCCAGGAATGATATCATGGAAACAGAAGAACAGCTAACTGCTAGATTCATTGGGGGCTTGAGAATGCAGATCCAAGATATGGTTAATATGTTTGATCCTAGATCAGTAGCAGAGGCACATCAGAAAGCGTTAGCTTGGGAGAAACAAGGAAGGCGTGGAGGTGGTGTGTTTACTAATTCCAATAATCAAGCAAGGGGTGTTGGCGGAAGTTCTAATGTTCCTAAACCTGTTACAAAGCCAGTGGTCAAGGAGGTTGAGAAGGCGAAGGCTAGTAGTGTTTTCAAATGTTATAATTGTCAGGAGTTGGGTCACAAAAGCAACGAATGTCCGAAGCCGAAGAAGAGAACCATGGTTGCAGAGGTTGAAGCAGATGATGGTGAGGAGGCAGAGTATTCAAATGTACCTTATGTTGAGGAGGAAGAAAAAGTGTCGGGTGATGAAGGTTGTAATCTTATGATGAGGAGAAGTTGTTTGACACCTAAGCAAGAGGAGGATTGTAGTTGGCTGAGAAGCAATATTTTCCAATCGACATGTACTATTCTGGGAAAGGTCTGCAAGTTTGTTATTGATGCAGGAAGTTGTGATAATATTATTTCTACAGAAGCAGTGAGAAAGTTGAATTTGAAGACCGAGAAGCATCCTAAACCATACAAGCTAGCATGGTTAAGAAAAGGAGGTGAAGTGAAAGTGTGTCGAAGAGCTTGTGTGAATTTTTCGATTGGGAAGAAGTACAAAGATGAAATTTGGTGTGATGTTGTGGACATGGATGTTTGTCACTTGTTATTGGGCAGGCCATGGCAGTTTGATAGAGCAGTTCAGCATGACGGTCGTGCCAACAGTTACAGTTTCATGTTCGAGGGTACTAAAATCACTTTGGTTCCTAAGAAGCAACAGCAGAAGGAGAACAAACTGGAGGAGATTGAAGAATTGAAAACTCTGTTGACTTTGAAGGAGTTTGTTAAAGAAGTGGAGGAAGAACCGGAAGTGTTTTTGTTGATTGGGAGAGAGAGTAGTGAAGAAGTTGAGATTCCCGAAGAAGCAAAGCCAGTTTTGGAAGAGTTTGAAGATGTCTTTCCAGAGGAGTTGCCAAAGGAGTTACCACCACTTAGAGACATTCAACATCAGATTGATCTTGTTCCGGGGGCAGTGTTACCACATCGACCACATTATCGTATGAGTCCGAAGGAACATGAGGAATTGAGAAGGCAGGTGGAAGAATTACTTGAACAGGGTCGTATTCAGGAAAGTTTGAGTCCGTGTGCTGTACCTGCATTGTTAGTACCAAAGAAGGACGGAACTTGGAGAATGTGCACTGATAGTAGAGCTTTGAATAAGATCACTGTTCGTTACAGATTTCCTATGCCGAGGTTGGATGATTTGTTGGATCAGTTGAGTGGGGCAACTATATTCTCGAAAATTGATTTGAAGAGTGGTTATCATCAAATTCGTATCAGACCTGGAGACGAATGGAAGACAGCTTTCAAAACTAGAGAGGGGTTGTACGAATGGTTGGTTATGCCATTTGGTTTGTCTAATGCACCTAGTACATTCATGCGGGTGATGAATCAAATTTTTAGACCACTCATTGGAAAGTTCGTCGTGGTTTATTTCGATGATATTTTGATTTATAGCAGGAGTACGGAGGAACATGTTCTACATCTGAGAGAAGTGTTGTTTATTCTTCGTGAAGAACAATTTTATGCTGCTACAAAGAAATGTGTGTTTATGACACCTAGTGTTTTATTCCTGGGGTATGTTGTTTCAGGGAAAGGTATTCAAGTTGACCAGAGCAAAGTTGAAGCAGTCAAGAATTGGCCACAGCCAAAGACAATTACAGAAGTGAGAAGTTTTCATGGGCTAGCGTCATTCTACCGAAGGTTCATACCACACTTCAGTAGCGTGATGGCTCCAGTGACTGATTGCATGAAGGGTAAACAGTTGGTGTGGTCAGAGGAAGCGGGGGTTGCCTTTGAAAGGATCAAGGAATTGTTGACGTCTGCACCAATTCTTGTTCTACCTAATTTTCAGTTATTGTTTGAATTGCATACTGATGCTTCGAAGGTTGGAATTGGAGGAGTTCTGAGCCAGAATGGAAAGCCAGTTGCTTATTTTAGTGAGAAACTGTCAGGGGCAAAGATCAGATACAGTACATATGACGTTGAATTTTATGCTGTTGTTCAGGCTGTTAAGCATTGGAGACATTACTTATTTCAGAAGGAATTTGTTCTGTACACTGATCACGAAGCTTTGAAACATTTACAGGGGCAAGATAAGATTTCAGCAAGACATGCATCATGGATTGCATATTTACAGCAGTTTACTTTTGTCGTTAAGCACAAATCTGGGGTGACCAATCGAGTAGCTGATGCTTTAAGTAGGAGGAGTCATTTACTGACGACAATGAAGGTGGAAGTGACGGGGTTTGAAATGTTGCCAGAGATGATTGAAGAAGATCCTTACTTTGTGAAATATGTTGAAAAAGTGAAGGATGGGAGTACCGATGAATTCATGTTAGTTGATGGTTTTCTGTTTAAAGGAAATCGTTTATGTATTCCGGACTGTAGTTTGAGGATGAAGATTGTGAAGGAATTGCACGAGGAAGGACATGTTGGCCGTGATCGTACTTTACAGTTGATTTCGCAGTCTTACTTTTGGCCGTCGATGAGGAAAGAGGTTGAAAGATTCGTGGAGCGATGTCATATTTGCCAAGTTTCAAAAGGGACAGCAACGAATGCAGGGTTGTATATGCCGTTACCAGTACCATCTAAGCCATGGGTTGATATCAGCATGGATTTCGTTTTGGGTTTGCCGAGAACTCAAAGGGGAAATGATTCGATATTTGTTGTGGTGGACAGGTTTTCAAAGATGGCACATTTTGTTGCTTGCAAGAAGACAGCAGATGCAGTTCGAGTCGCACAGCTATTTTTCAAGGAGATTTATCGACTTCATGGTTTACCAGAATCTATTGTTTCTGACCGAGATACTCGTTTTCTGAGTCACTTTTGGTTGAGTTTGTGGAAGATGGTGGGAACGAAACTGAAGTTTAGCAGTGCTTATCATCCACAAACCGATGGGCAGACAGAAGTTGTTAACAGGTCATTGGGAAATTTGTTGCGATGTCTTGTACAGGATAATTTGAGAAGTTGGGACATGAAACTATGCCAGGCAGAATTTGCTCATAATCATGCAGTAAATCGAAGCACAGGATTCAGTCCGTTTCAGATTATTTATTCAAATTTACCCAGGGGGCCATTGGATTTAGCAGCTGTACCACAGTCAAAGAGAACAGTTAAACGAGCTACTGATTTTGTTGATGAGCTGACTGAATGTCATAGAACCGTTCAGGAACGATTGGAGAAATCGAATGAGAAATATAAGAAGTTTGCAGATTTGAAACGTCGAAATGTTGAATTTAAGGAAGGTGATTTGGTTTATGCCGTATTAACAAAGGATCGTTTTCCGGTGGGTGCTTATAACAAGTTGAAGGCACGAAAAATTGGTCCAATTGAAGTTTTGAAGAAAATCAATGAGAATGCTTATCGATTAAAGTTACCAGATGATGTTTATACTTCTGATGTTTTTAACGTCAAACATTTAATTCCATATCATGGAGGTGAGATGGTTGAGGAAGAATTTACAAATTCGAGGTCGAATTTTTCTCAACCAGGGGAGGATGATGCAGCTCAGAACAGAGAAGAAATGCAACCAAAATTTCTAACAAGGATGAGTCGTACACGACTCATAGAGAGGTTAAGTCGTACGCGACTTAGGAAGGCAGGGTTAAGTCGTTTCCGACTTAATGGTGCACGGGATAGCAAGTTTCGAGTTAACAACAATTTGAACCGCATAAAAGAGGCATCGGGTTTGAGTCGTGCGAGCTTGAGTCGTATACGGGATAATGGAACAGGGTTACGACTCAAGGGAAACTTGGAGTGTGCATACTTGATGAGTCGTACACGACTTAACAACGTATCCATAAGTCGTGACCGAGATAGCATCAAGAAGGAGAAGGATTCAACTGATGGGAGCTTGAGTCGAAGGAAGGATGTTGAGTCGCTGAAGTTATGAGTCGTGAGTCGTAGGTCGTTGCCGACCTAGTATGAGTCGTGAGTCGTTTGTTGTGATGAGTCGTGTACTGTTGTATGTTGTAAGTCGTATGTCGTGAGTTTTAAGTCGGTATGTAGTGGATCGTGTTGCATTTTAGGTCGTTACCGACCTATGGGTTGTGAGTGTTGTATTTTAGGTCGTTACCGACCTAGGGGTAATGTTGAGTCGGTCATGTATATGAAGTGTTGGGTCGCATACGACCTATGGTGAGTCGTCTTAAGGTCATATGATGATGTATGAAGGTCGTGCTTGTTAAGTCGGCCAGGGTTGAGTCGTTCTGGAGTTGAGCTGCCTTGTGTTGAGTCGGCCGCGACCTAAGTTAGGTCGTAAGTCGTCGCCGACCTAAGAGTCAGGTGAGGGTTTGTGTGTGTTGAGTTGTGAAAGCTATAAATAGCGCGTGTGTTGTACATTTTGTGGTTGTTGATTTTGAATAAAATTTCTCTTTTGTTAGCTTTGTGCTTTCATACCAATTGGTAGTTGAGTGTAATCTCCTATCTCCACTTACGTCGTTCGAGTGCGCTCGAATCCACGTTTGTTGAAGCCGATTCACGGAATCTAGTGCGCTAGATCAACGTGCGAAGAATCGTAGATCTTTGAACACGGTATAGTGCGCTATCAACGTGTTTGAGATAGCTAGAGTTCGGTATCTTTGGATCAACGAACTTGGGCATTTTTGGTATCTTCAACTCTGTAACGACCCAATATTTTCAACCATTCGCATCCGCACATGTCGGACTTGAATTGTTCAAAATACTGCGTTGTAGAATAAATTTAGCAAACTCAGAATATACAGTAAATAAATCACAGAATCACATACACAGATATCAGAATCTCGCAGCGGAAATTAAAATTTAGTGGTTCATGAAGCCACTGATACATCTTTAACAAAACAGAACTTACATTGTCTATAATCCTCAATACAAATTTTAACATACACAGATAGAGAGTCTTCAAAGTCTTGAATTCCAGAAAGGATAAAGGCTGAAACAACTTCCAATAGCACGAATGATCTATTGAGTGTCCTAGCTACGGAGAAGAAACTGAAGCTGCAACTCAGGCTGACCCGAGCGTAAAATAAAACAAACACTCGAGTCAGGACATACATACTTATATGATGTAAGCTAAATCAAGTGTACTGTAATATAGAGCAAGTAACTTAAAGGATGCTTGGGACCGCCCATCCTCTAAGGATCCGTCAAACTATTTACTATGTAATATATTGCGCTATTATAATAGTGTCTATTTATAAAATAAACATACTTTTTTCTTAGCATTAAGGGTTTACCCATATAGCCCTTAACACGTAATAGTCCCAGTAGTCCATCCAATATCATAGCCCCTCCTGATCGGGAAGCCACCAGAGGATACCACACGGGCTACGGGAGAAATCCAAACTCGTACAAGGCTCGATATGGTAGGTGACACGGCACAACTAGGCAATGCCAGGGTAGATATACCAATTACGCTTCCGGACCGATGGTAACGCGAAGCCGCAGCAACCGCCCACCTCGAACAACACTCCCAAATGAAAGGTGCGCGCACCAAACAATCACAAGAGTAATAGAATGGCAACCGAAGAAGTGTGTTCGATCAGAGGAGCTACCTCATTAATCCGTCGATCGCTCCTGTTTTAGCCACCTTAAGCCAACTCACGGGAGTCGGGTCCACGTATATACCTTTCAAGAAACCGTCACCACCATCCTACTTCATTCTGGAATCTCCACCGCGTACACGGTTAGTCAAAGTGGTTTTCGGTATCGACAGAGAGTATGTCCATAACCGATCCCGGTCTCTTTGCCAACCCTTCGTTATTATAACCCGTGGTTATTTAAAAACAGTTTATACTTTAAATCAGAATAAACATTTCCATTTCAAAACTATAGATACGATATCATTTTAAAACCCAAAACAATAGGATATCGTTATATTCAAATATAATTCTTTCCAAAACCATACTGTTTATAATATCTGGAGACCAAATATTTGAATTATATCTTCAAAGGATAATGTTTTGGAAACTTTACTTAAATCCATAACTCCCAAACACAATGGTTTGGACATTCAACGGTATATATATAAATGGGTTAACTTTATGGTTACTTTGTAAAGAAGATAATTTACATAGCTTCACAAATATATTTCTTTATTTAAAGTTTAACCATAATTTAAATATCCCTTTATGTTCCCAAAACCATTTCAATTTTTATATATATCCAATTGGAGTATTTACTATTCAAAACTTAGTTTGGGTTTTATTCTTTCACAAATCAATGTTTTATATTTTTAGTCTTGAATATTCCCATAATTTCCATAAATAAAACTCCAAATTTTAACCATTAAATTTTTCCCAAAATTTACTTAATACCAGAATATTTATCTTTAATTTATTTAGGAAAATACAGTTATAAATATTATGTCTTAAGTTTTTCCAAAACTTAAGGTAAAATAAAATTTATCAAATTCCATAAATTTTAGAGCAATCAAATTCTAGATTCCATAGCACTTAGGAAATGCTACCTAAAGTTATGGGTAAAACTAGTCAAATTTCAAAAGACAGCATTTAAATGCTGTAATAGATTGTTTAACTTGATAAATATTTCCAAATATAACCTATTTATTTATTCATTTATTAACTGAAATCTTATTCTTTCAAAATCCCGATTTACCAAATAAGTTATATTCCATAAATTTATTCAAATATTTATTTATTTCTTTATTTATAACTTATTAAAAATCAATATAAATTCCTTTAAAGATATAAATCAAATATTTAACTTCCAAAATAATTTTAAATATTTCAGAAAATATTATAAGGACCACGGGCCTGTATATAGTTTTCTAGCCTAGGTCAAGTGGTACGGATTTATATCATTTCAACCCGTAATTTACAAAACCCCGGGTTCTATCATTTCAAACCCGCAATCCCAAGTTATCAGTTAAGCAGTTAACAGACTAGTTTAACAATAATCATTATTTCAGCCCATAACAATCCAACTTTAACAGGGAACTTGCAGTGGTGATTTAAGCAGTAAATAACAATTAATAATATAACTGCAGAAATAATATAACAGATAATACTGATGAGGTGTCAATTTAAATGGGGTCCATCATTCTATATTACATTACAGACAGATAATAGTGAAATACAATTTTACACATACACTTGCAATAATTTACCAAAATATAAATACGTATGTCTGGTGAGAAATACTCACCTGAAAGTTGCAGAAAATTTGAATTCAAAACGACGATTCACCGGTAAAGACCGACAGAAAATAACGATCAAATTTCTTCTGATGTCGCCTAGATTCAAATCTAGAACAAATTCAAATATTTTGAAACGCGACTTTAGAATGTATGGTCAAGAAAGGATTAAAATAGAATGGAAATTGTTTTGACTTGCTCGACCACTCCACCGTATAATGTGACCTAAATATACCCAAACGTGAACCGTGCTAACACAAAAATTACGACAAAATTTCCTAAAACAAAAACGGCAAAATGTTGAATACGCATACACGTGCACACTTGCATTCCTATGTATTATGAAAATGTTGTTGCTTAAATTTTCCTCAAACTTAGAGTCACTTTTTCAAATCCAGCTACTATCTTACATTTTAAACTTAATTTGCATCATTGCTTTATGACTTCATCCATCTTCAATCTAAACTTTCCAGGCTTAAAAACTGTACAGACACACCTCATCCTATCTTCAACTATTACTAGCATCCCCAAACTCCAGCCTTTTACTAAACACTCAGGTTAGATGAATTCACTCACAAGGCTTGGTCATCATATCCAAAGCAAGTTTTTACTGATCCATTCGTGCACCGTGTGATACACAGATATGCACAGCCTATGAATTTTATAAATGCAGACTACCACTCAACTACGTTTTTCTTAATTCACTCATATATGCCTCTATGCTCTTTTCTTCTTCTATCCTCTTTTGCAATGACTTACCCAAACTAGAACCCAAACCTGGTCTAAGTTTACAAATACAGTTTGTCTGAAAGGAGAAAAATGAGCAAATTCCTTATTATACCCCTAGTCGAACCCATGATTTTGAAATCAAAAGAAAACTCAGGTTAATGAGATGTTTGATAGAACTTGGTTTTACATATGTAAAAATTTTTTCAAAGTAACCTCTCAGTTCTATAAAGTTAGTACCTCTGACTTAATTATGTATACAAAAAAAAAAAAAAGAAAAAAAAGAAAAAAAAAAGAAAACTCTATAAACCCAGATCCATATGTTGTTCAAGGCATATGATAAGATTCTTAGAGAAAACAAAGTGGATAAATGGTAGTGTGGCCGAGCAAGGCAGAGATAAAACAAAATTTTCGAGGAAGAGGAAATATCTGAACAAAGAAAAGAAAATGACATAGACCATTTACCTGATAAGAGTTCGAGCCCGAGAAGAACAGACAAGAGAGAATGAAACTAAAGAAGATAAAGCAAAGTATATATAGATGGATTTTGCGAAATAGTCAGATATGAAACGTACGAGTATTAATGTAAGCGTTGATCTCTCCTACCACTCCTCTGTTAGAACGTTATGAGCGTGATTTACTGATCAGTTTGCAAAAGGATAAATCTTCGAAATATACAGGGGAAGCCAAGAGTTTCACAACGTATAAAGCTTGATGATAATTTAATGCCAGATTAATTTCCTGCGTGATTTGAGCTCATACCAGAGAACTGGTATCTTGGCAGGTATACATTGTTATAACTTCAAATTTATGTGATGTGTGATTAAATGATAAAACGGCAAGGCACATAAATTTGAACTGATGCGCATTTGAAGGGTGCTTGATTTATATTTTTTTTCTTTCCAGATGATATGTGTGATTTTAAACTGCTCATTATGAATATATTTTGATTTCACAATATGTTCCAATTAAACAGTTGCATGGTTAAAGCAAACATGCTTTGAAGTAGTTGCAGAGATTTATGGGGAAAATGGCAAGAATAGAAACGGAGCATTGCTTTGAAATCTGAACGTTTTGCATATATGCGTGATTTCTCCTTTCAGTTTCAAAGAAATAAAGGTTTCAATATTAAGAGGAAGAGAAATCAAATCTGCTGCCAGTTATACACAATTGATTGAATGCATCAGTTTCTTATGTTAATTGTTTACTCATGTGATTAAAGCAATGGGATAAATATATAGGGCTTTGAATATAACTGACGAGCTAAATCAGAGGAGATAAATCAATAGTTATCAATTATACAAGATGTCAGGGAATACGTTCACATTTCAAGCATTGATTTGGTAAATATTTGCTTTAAATCTTCGTATGAATTAAAGGAGAGATAAATGGGAATGAAAACATCAGTTTCTATATGATAAATGCTTATACGTGATTTAGTTTATACATTGATTTATAGGCAAACAAACGGCAAATAGTGATACAATGCAATATTCCCTTGGTCTTAAGAAACGGCAGAGGTGCTGATACAACTAGTGATTCAAGCAAATACATATAGATTTGTTTTAACTGTAGGTTGCGTGATTCATTTCCAGTTTTAATGCATGCGTGATATATCTTCCAAATATAAATATTTGCACGTTATAAGAATTTTTTTTTCAAAAGCATGCGTGCCTTATAAATTTCCAGATTTGATGAATATGGACTGTGTAATTTCCTTCCAGGATACTTTTCTTGAATTATATGTGTGATTAGGAACGGAAAATTTTATTTATTTATTTATTTATTTATTGCACAATAAAGGTGAAATAGAGAGATATACATGGGAATTGAGAAGTTGAAAAGATAGGCAAGGTTAAGTATGAATGCGTGATTTAAAACTGCCAATTGAAATCTAGATTTAATGCATGCGATAACTGCAATTTTTATGAGAAGCTTTGATTTCAAAATCTTATACTATTTAATGTAGGCGTGATTTTAGATTGATGATTTGCAGATAAAAGGATTTGTTTGAGGCGGAATCAAATGGACAAATGGGGAGAAAAGGGCAAGCAGCTTAAATGGTTTAAAGTATCAGTTTTATATATATAAATATGTAAATATGAATACGTGTGTGATGATTCATTTATATTTACATAAATTTTGATTTGTATTAAATATGTTTACAAATGTATTTGGACGTTCGCAGATACCATACTAGATCATAGGCAAAAACACAGGGGAAAAAGAGGAAGCTGTAGAGATTTAAAGCTTTCAGTTACAAAAGTTATAAATATGTTTACGTGATATAAGATTTAGGCAGTTACACAACATATAAAGTTTGAAAATATGTAAATATGCATGCGTGATTTCAGCATGCTTTGATTCTCCTATGTTTGATTTAATAAACAAACTGGCCAGACTTAATGCAAAACTTTTTAAAAAGAAACGTACAAAATGAAAAGTTGCGTGATATAAGCCTGGATATAAAGTTTGTACGTAACTTTATGTTCTTTTTTTTTTTTAGTTCAGTTTGCAAAAATTATAAGTTTTTGAATTTACTGGAAGGCCGAGAGATTTGCTTCAGTTTTCTCTTTGAATAAATGCTTAAACGTGATTGAAGAAATAAACAAGGGAAGTTATCAATGCATGATTTTATTTCTGAGAAAAGGAAAGGCAAACTCATATTCAATTCAGTTTTGATTTACAAAAGGTTTAATTAAGGCATACGTTGATATGGGGAGAAATAAAGGTAAGTATACATCAGAGGATGAACGAAAGAGTTGATATGTATCGTATCAATTTAGGCATGTACAAATTTCTCCTTGGATTTTTGTCTCACACGTTACTTCCATGTTAAGTTTTTACTTCATTTTATTTATTTGATTTTAGTTTGAAAACAATAAATGGAATGGCAAGAATTTATGCAAAGCTTAGAAAAACGTATACAAATTTATTTAAAATCAGACTGTCAGTTAATGCAACGTAACGTTTGTTATAAAATCTCTGACTGATATTTTTCTCCAAAATTTTACGAAAACATGATTTTTACACTACGCTAAACAGACGCAGTCCAAAACATCAAAAATTTTCATAAAAATAACATTTTAAAAACACACGTTTTATTACGTCACTTATACCCTATAATTGACGCGTCCTTTAAACGCGAAATTTAACAGTTCAAAAATAGCTTAAATTTTCACAGTTATTATTTAATTTTATTGACATATACAAATTTTATAAAATATATCTCCAAATAAAATAATTAACTATTTTGATAAACACAATTTATATAAAATATATTTCAAAGTTAAATAATTAAAATAAAATAAATAGCTAAAACTAGGGCTGTTACACTCTCCCCCACTTAAAAACTTTTCGTCCTCGAAAAGGAACGAAAGGAAAAGAATCAAAAGAGGATAAGCTAGACAAACAAGAATCTTAAACGAATAGTTCCGGATTTGAAACACGAAGAAGATCCTCCAGAATCGGTTCTACTCTTCAGTTTGACCGTCAGTCCATGGGTGATAAACGGTGCTTAGGTCTCGATGAGTAACAAAGGTTTCAAAGAATATTGAAAGATTCCTAAATAGGCTGGTAGAAGCAATCGCCTCCCCATTCTGTAGCAGATAGGGAAACCAAGGACACTTAAAAATAGTTCATAAACAAAATAAGATAATAAATTTGAAATCATAATGCTTTTGAGATTATAATACTTTGAAGGTCGTTAAAATTTATAGATATCATCATCTGGAAATCATATTACAAAAATCATAGCACTTTTTAAAATAATCTTCATTTATACCTTTTAAATTCAATGCCAAATAATACTCATTTCAAAGTTGAAATATTTTAAGGTTCATTTATTCAATTATAAAATTTTCAAAACATTTTATTTTTAAAAACAGCAGCACTTATAATATGTTACGGTAGATATAATAGTATTTTCCAATCAATTCATTATTCTACTTAACTCTTGATTTAGCAATAACCTAACACTTTATTTAAAATACCTATTTTATAATTAAGATATTCCTTTAATAAGTTACACTTGAAATTTCCATTTGAAAACCAAATTCTCAATTATCAAATTTTAGTGATATTAAAATACATCTTAATCATAATTATCCATTTTTCAAGACATGTCTATTTCCAAAACAAGGATAGAAATTCAAATTTGATGAACTCAAATCAAATAGAATCCAAGCTAGTTAAAATCAGAAGGTCCGATGATTAAATAACAGAATAAGGAACTGGGTAAGTCTATATAAATCGCGGACAACCTTGACCTGGTCAACCGTGACTTGAAGAGTCGGATCGATATGATTGGGTAAATCTATATTTGATCCGAAGAGATAGAGTTCGGAATAACCAAAGAAACTGGCATATAAACCGAGGATAAATATAAATCTCTGGTGAATCAATGTTAATGGTAAAGGAGTTTCGCCCCTTTATTAGAATAATGGCGAGACCGCCAATTCACTATAAAGATCATCCGAAGTGGAGTTATGGGACACTCCAGAATCTAAAGTAGATGAAAGTGAGGGACACGGATGAACTTTGGAACCACAGGGAATGTTCCAAATTCGAAAAGGAAGAGGTTCAAGCTCGAATGAAGGTGATTCTATAAATCAATTTACCATACATTCTAAGTTTGCCTAGAGCCAAAGCTCTGATACCAAATGTAACGACCCAATATTTTCAACCATTCGCATCCGCACATGTCGGACTTGAATTGTTCAAAATACTGCGTTGTAGAATAAATTTAGCAAACTCAGAATATACAGTAAATAAATCACAGAATCACATACACAGATATCAGAATCTCGCAGCGGAAATTAAAATTTAGTGGTTCATGAAGCCACTGATACATCTTTAACAAAACAGAACTTACATTGTCTATAATCCTCAATACAAATTTTAACATACACAGATAGAGAGTCTTCAAAGTCTTGAATTCCAGAAAGGATAAAGGCTGAAACAACTTCCAATAGCACGAATGATCTATTGAGTGTCCTAGCTACGGAGAAGAAACTGAAGCTGCAACTCAGGCTGACCCGAGCGTAAAATAAAACAAACACTCGAGTCAGGACATACATACTTATATGATGTAAGCTAAATCAAGTGTACTGTAATATAGAGCAAGTAACTTAAAGGATGCTTGGGACCGCCCATCCTCTAAGGATCCGTCAAACTATTTACTATGTAATATATTGCGCTATTATAATAGTGTCTATTTATAAAATAAACATACTTTTTTCTTAGCATTAAGGGTTTACCCATATAGCCCTTAACACGTAATAGTCCCAGTAGTCCATCCAATATCATAGCCCCTCCTGATCGGGAAGCCACCAGAGGATACCACACGGGCTACGGGAGAAATCCAAACTCGTACAAGGCTCGATATGGTAGGTGACACGGCACAACTAGGCAATGCCAGGGTAGATATACCAATTACGCTTCCGGACCGATGGTAACGCGAAGCCGCAGCAACCGCCCACCTCGAACAACACTCCCAAATCAAAGGTGCGCGCACCAAACAATCACAAGAGTAATAGAATGGCAACCGAAGAAGTGTGTTCGATCAGAGGAGCTACCTCATTAATCCGTCGATCGCTCCTGTTTTAGCCACCTTAAGCCAACTCACGGGAGTCGGGTCCACGTATATACCTTTCAAGAAACCGTCACCACCATCCTACTTCATTCTGGAATCTCCACCGCGTACACGGTTAGTCAAAGTGGTTTTCGGTATCGACAGAGAGTATGTCCATAACCGATCCCGGTCTCTTTGCCAACCCTTCGTTATTATAACCCGTGGTTATTTAAAAACAGTTTATACTTTAAATCAGAATAAACATTTCCATTTCAAAACTATAGATACGATATCATTTTAAAACCCAAAACAATAGGATATCGTTATATTCAAATATAATTCTTTCCAAAACCATACTGTTTATAATATCTGGAGACCAAATATTTGAATTATATCTTCAAAGGATAATGTTTTGGAAACTTTACTTAAATCCATAACTCCCAAACACAATGGTTTGGACATTCAACGGTATATATATAAATGGGTTAACTTTATGGTTACTTTGTAAAGAAGATAATTTACATAGCTTCACAAATATATTTCTTTATTTAAAGTTTAACCATAATTTAAATATCCCTTTATGTTCCCAAAACCATTTCAATTTTTATATATATCCAATTGGAGTATTTACTATTCAAAACTTAGTTTGGGTTTTATTCTTTCACAAATCAATGTTTTATATTTTTAGTCTTGAATATTCCCATAATTTCCATAAATAAAACTCCAAATTTTAACCATTAAATTTTTCCCAAAATTTACTTAATACCAGAATATTTATCTTTAATTTATTTAGGAAAATACAGTTATAAATATTATGTCTTAAGTTTTTCCAAAACTTAAGGTAAAATAAAATTTATCAAATTCCATAAATTTTAGAGCAATCAAATTCTAGATTCCATAGCACTTAGGAAATGCTACCTAAAGTTATGGGTAAAACTAGTCAAATTTCAAAAGACAGCATTTAAATGCTGTAATAGATTGTTTAACTTGATAAATATTTCCAAATATAACCTATTTATTTATTCATTTATTAACTGAAATCTTATTCTTTCAAAATCCCGATTTACCAAATAAGTTATATTCCATAAATTTATTCAAATATTTATTTATTTCTTTATTTATAACTTATTAAAAATCAATATAAATTCCTTTAAAGATATAAATCAAATATTTAACTTCCAAAATAATTTTAAATATTTCAGAAAATATTATAAGGACCACGGGCCTGTATATAGTTTTCTAGCCTAGGTCAAGTGGTACGGATTTATATCATTTCAACCCGTAATTTACAAAACCCCGGGTTCTATCATTTCAAACCCGCAATCCCAAGTTATCAGTTAAGCAGTTAACAGACTAGTTTAACAATAATCATTATTTCAGCCCATAACAATCCAACTTTAACAGGGAACTTGCAGTGGTGATTTAAGCAGTAAATAACAATTAATAATATAACTGCAGAAATAATATAACAGATAATACTGATGAGGTGTCAATTTAAATGGGGTCCATCATTCTATATTACATTACAGACAGATAATAGTGAAATACAATTTTACACATACACTTGCAATAATTTACCAAAATATAAATACGTATGTCTGGTGAGAAATACTCACCTGAAAGTTGCAGAAAATTTGAATTCAAAACGACGATTCACCGGTAAAGACCGACAGAAAATAACGATCAAATTTCTTCTGATGTCGCCTAGATTCAAATCTAGAACAAATTCAAATATTTTGAAACGCGACTTTAGAATGTATGGTCAAGAAAGGATTAAAATAGAATGGAAATTGTTTTGACTTGCTCGACCACTCCACCGTATAATGTGACCTAAATATACCCAAACGTGAACCGTGCTAACACAAAAATTACGACAAAATTTCCTAAAACAAAAACGGCAAAATGTTGAATACGCATACACGTGCACACTTGCATTCCTATGTATTATGAAAATGTTGTTGCTTAAATTTTCCTCAAACTTAGAGTCACTTTTTCAAATCCAGCTACTATCTTACATTTTAAACTTAATTTGCATCATTGCTTTATGACTTCATCCATCTTCAATCTAAACTTTCCAGGCTTAAAAACTGTACAGACACACCTCATCCTATCTTCAACTATTACTAGCATCCCCAAACTCCAGCCTTTTACTAAACACTCAGGTTAGATGAATTCACTCACAAGGCTTGGTCATCATATCCAAAGCAAGTTTTTACTGATCCATTCGTGCACCGTGTGATACACAGATATGCACAGCCTATGAATTTTATAAATGCAGACTACCACTCAACTACGTTTTTCTTAATTCACTCATATATGCCTCTATGCTCTTTTCTTCTTCTATCCTCTTTTGCAATGACTTACCCAAACTAGAACCCAAACCTGGTCTAAGTTTACAAATACAGTTTGTCTGAAAGGAGAAAAATGAGCAAATTCCTTATTATACCCCTAGTCGAACCCATGATTTTGAAATCAAAAGAAAACTCAGGTTAATGAGATGTTTGATAGAACTTGGTTTTACATATGTAAAAATTTTTTCAAAGTAACCTCTCAGTTCTATAAAGTTAGTACCTCTGACTTAATTATGTATACAAAAAAAAAAAAAAAAAAAAAAAAGAAAAAAAAAAAGAAAACTCTATAAACCCAGATCCATATGTTGTTCAAGGCATATGATAAGATTCTTAGAGAAAACAAAGTGGATAAATGGTAGTGTGGCCGAGCAAGGCAGAGATAAAACAAAATTTTCGAGGAAGAGGAAATATCTGAACAAAGAAAAGAAAATGACATAGACCATTTACCTGATAAGAGTTCGAGCCCGAGAAGAACAGACAAGAGAGAATGAAACTAAAGAAGATAAAGCAAAGTATATATAGATGGATTTTGCGAAATAGTCAGATATGAAACGTACGAGTATTAATGTAAGCGTTGATCTCTCCTACCACTCCTCTGTTAGAACGTTATGAGCGTGATTTACTGATCAGTTTGCAAAAGGATAAATCTTCGAAATATACAGGGGAAGCCAAGAGTTTCACAACGTATAAAGCTTGATGATAATTTAATGCCAGATTAATTTCCTGCGTGATTTGAGCTCATACCAGAGAACTGGTATCTTGGCAGGTATACATTGTTATAACTTCAAATTTATGTGATGTGTGATTAAATGATAAAACGGCAAGGCACATAAATTTGAACTGATGCGCATTTGAAGGGTGCTTGATTTATATTTTTTTTCTTTCCAGATGATATGTGTGATTTTAAACTGCTCATTATGAATATATTTTGATTTCACAATATGTTCCAATTAAACAGTTGCATGGTTAAAGCAAACATGCTTTGAAGTAGTTGCAGAGATTTATGGGGAAAATGGCAAGAATAGAAACGGAGCATTGCTTTGAAATCTGAACGTTTTGCATATATGCGTGATTTCTCCTTTCAGTTTCAAAGAAATAAAGGTTTCAATATTAAGAGGAAGAGAAATCAAATCTGCTGCCAGTTATACACAATTGATTGAATGCATCAGTTTCTTATGTTAATTGTTTACTCATGTGATTAAAGCAATGGGATAAATATATAGGGCTTTGAATATAACTGACGAGCTAAATCAGAGGAGATAAATCAATAGTTATCAATTATACAAGATGTCAGGGAATACGTTCACATTTCAAGCATTGATTTGGTAAATATTTGCTTTAAATCTTCGTATGAATTAAAGGAGAGATAAATGGGAATGAAAACATCAGTTTCTATATGATAAATGCTTATACGTGATTTAGTTTATACATTGATTTATAGGCAAACAAACGGCAAATAGTGATACAATGCAATATTCCCTTGGTCTTAAGAAACGGCAGAGGTGCTGATACAACTAGTGATTCAAGCAAATACATATAGATTTGTTTTAACTGTAGGTTGCGTGATTCATTTCCAGTTTTAATGCATGCGTGATATATCTTCCAAATATAAATATTTGCACGTTATAAGAATTTTTTTTTCAAAAGCATGCGTGCCTTATAAATTTCCAGATTTGATGAATATGGACTGTGTAATTTCCTTCCAGGATACTTTTCTTGAATTATATGTGTGATTAGGAACGGAAAATTTTATTTATTTATTTATTTATTTATTGCACAATAAAGGTGAAATAGAGAGATATACATGGGAATTGAGAAGTTGAAAAGATAGGCAAGGTTAAGTATGAATGCGTGATTTAAAACTGCCAATTGAAATCTAGATTTAATGCATGCGATAACTGCAATTTTTATGAGAAGCTTTGATTTCAAAATCTTATACTATTTAATGTAGGCGTGATTTTAGATTGATGATTTGCAGATAAAAGGATTTGTTTGAGGCGGAATCAAATGGACAAATGGGGAGAAAAGGGCAAGCAGCTTAAATGGTTTAAAGTATCAGTTTTATATATATAAATATGTAAATATGAATACGTGTGTGATGATTCATTTATATTTACATAAATTTTGATTTGTATTAAATATGTTTACAAATGTATTTGGACGTTCGCAGATACCATACTAGATCATAGGCAAAAACACAGGGGAAAAAGAGGAAGCTGTAGAGATTTAAAGCTTTCAGTTACAAAAGTTATAAATATGTTTACGTGATATAAGATTTAGGCAGTTACACAACATATAAAGTTTGAAAATATGTAAATATGCATGCGTGATTTCAGCATGCTTTGATTCTCCTATGTTTGATTTAATAAACAAACTGGCCAGACTTAATGCAAAACTTTTTAAAAAGAAACGTACAAAATGAAAAGTTGCGTGATATAAGCCTGGATATAAAGTTTGTACGTAACTTTATGTTCTTTTTTTTTTTTAGTTCAGTTTGCAAAAATTATAAGTTTTTGAATTTACTGGAAGGCCGAGAGATTTGCTTCAGTTTTCTCTTTGAATAAATGCTTAAACGTGATTGAAGAAATAAACAAGGGAAGTTATCAATGCATGATTTTATTTCTGAGAAAAGGAAAGGCAAACTCATATTCAATTCAGTTTTGATTTACAAAAGGTTTAATTAAGGCATACGTTGATATGGGGAGAAATAAAGGTAAGTATACATCAGAGGATGAACGAAAGAGTTGATATGTATCGTATCAATTTAGGCATGTACAAATTTCTCCTTGGATTTTTGTCTCACACGTTACTTCCATGTTAAGTTTTTACTTCATTTTATTTATTTGATTTTAGTTTGAAAACAATAAATGGAATGGCAAGAATTTATGCAAAGCTTAGAAAAACGTATACAAATTTATTTAAAATCAGACTGTCAGTTAATGCAACGTAACGTTTGTTATAAAATCTCTGACTGATATTTTTCTCCAAAATTTTACGAAAACATGATTTTTACACTACGCTAAACAGACGCAGTCCAAAACATCAAAAATTTTCATAAAAATAACATTTTAAAAACACACGTTTTATTACGTCACTTATACCCTATAATTGACGCGTCCTTTAAACGCGAAATTTAACAGTTCAAAAATAGCTTAAATTTTCACAGTTATTATTTAATTTTATTGACATATACAAATTTTATAAAATATATCTCCAAATAAAATAATTAACTATTTTGATAAACACAATTTATATAAAATATATTTCAAAGTTAAATAATTAAAATAAAATAAATAGCTAAAACTAGGGCTGTTACAAACTCACCGATTGCTACAATCCATCGATTGAAGTTTTGTTTGATTAATCCGCTGCGTCATTTTCAAACGATGAAGAATCTGCTTTCTCCAACTATTTTCTATGTAAAATATACACACTTCTGCACTTCGAGCGAAGTGGAAAGGAGATTAAATGGTTAGGTATAACACGGACCATGAATCCGCGCGTTTATCTTTCCGATTAATCCCCGACCTATTCGATTGATCGTTTTGACCTTTGGGTTTTGTTTACCGATGATACGATGTGGACTTTTCATTGAGTAGAGTGTGAGCTTGCTATTGGTTAGTAAACCGTTTAGTGCGAACGTGGGGTATAGGACTCATTGTTAACACTTTACGGGTTCCTCTCCAAGAAGTTTGTGACACATTAGCCTCTGGGCGGCCAGTACTGGACCTTTGGGTCACCACGCCTCTGGGAAACCATCTCTGGACACCTACTCTATGGAGCAGTTTTTCGGCCTGTGCCTCTAGGCCTATATCCTTCTGGGAAGGATCTCGCCGTCTCGCGCGTTTCGCATCTGTGTGAGTGATCGATCACAACTCTACAGTACTTGGAAATAACGACTCTGGTCGGTGCACGTGCTATACATGTATTATCTGATGATTTTTATATCCATTCGAGTACCGCCATTCAGTGTTGGTTCTATGGAACCATACAATGTAAGTGCGATTACCTTATGGATTCACAGTGTCTCTGGACACTGCTTTTCATTATTCGATTTCATTGACTTTTCAGTACATCCCTATTGCTCTTTGGAGCACCGATCTTTGCTTTGTTATTGATTACAGACTCTGGTCACTCTTGGGATTATTGCCTATGGGCAACTTTATATAGCTTTGGCTACACCGATGATATGAGGCGATTTTATTTATTTAACACTTTGGTGTTGATATTCTCTTTGGAGATTTTTACTGTTTATTGATGATTATGGATCGTCATTATGTTCATGTAGTCCATATTCCTCTTCTCTTTGGAGAAGTACTGTTTGATTTATGCACCGCATTATTATATATCTCAGTTATTACTGATTGTTTAGCTAGCCTGACCCGAGTGTTTTCGCTCGGGTCAGACCGAGTTGTTTCAGGTTAGGTCTCTGGACTTAGCTTTCTGTGCTTCCGCTTGGACATTATCTGCTATGCTGATAGATAGCTCTTTATATTTGTCCTCTATTTTGATACCCTGATATTTTGAAGTATCAAGAGTATCAAAATAGAGGAGAAATATAAAGAGCTATCTATCAGCGTAGCAGATAATGTCCAAGCGGAAGCACAGAAAGCTAAGTCCAGAGACCTAACCTGAAACAACTCGGTCTGACCCGAGCGAAAACACTCGGGTCAGGCTAGCTAAACAATCAGTAATAACTGAGATATATAATAATACGGTACATAAATCAAACACTACTTCTCCAAAGAGAAGAGTAATATGGACTACATGAACATAATGACGATCCCTAATCATCAATAAACAGTAAAAATCTCCAAAGAGAATATCAACACCAAAGTGTTAAATAAATAAAATCGCTTCATATCATCGGCGTAGCCAAAGCTATATAAAGTTGCCCATGGGAAATAATCCAAAGAGTGACCAGAGTCTGTAATCAATGCCCAAGCAAAGATCGGTGCTCCAAAGAGCAATAGGGATGTACTGAAAAGTCAATGAAATCGAATACTGAAAAGCAGTGTCCAGAGACACTGTGAATCCACAAGGTAATCACACTTACATCGTGTGGTTCCATAGAACCAACACCGAATGGCGGTACTCGAATGGATATAAAAATCATCAGATAATACATGTATAGCACGTGCACCGACCAGAGTCGTTATTGCCAAGTACTGTAGTGTTGTGATCGATCACTCGCACATATGCGAAACGCGCGAGACGGCGAGATCCTTCCCAGAAGGATATAGGCCCAGAGGCATAGGCCGAAAAACTGCTCCATAGAGCAGGTGTCCAGAGACGGTTGCCCAGAGGCGTGGTGACCCAGAGGTCCAGTACTGGCCGCTCAGAGGCTAATGTGTCACAAACTTCTTGGAGAGGAACCCGTAAAGTGTTAACAATGAGTCCCATACCCCACGTTCGCACTAAACGGTTTACTAACCAATAGCAAGCTCACACTCCAAACAATGAAAAGTCCACCTCGTATCATCGGTAAACAAGACCCAAAGGTCAAAACGATCAATCGAATAGGTCGGGGATTAATCGGAAAGATAAACGCGCGGATTCATGGTCCCTGTTTTACCTAACCATTTAATCTCCTTTCCACTTCGCTCGAAGTGCAGAAGTGTGTATATTTTACATAGAAAATAGTTGGAGAAAGCGGATTCTTAATCGTTTGAAAACCTCTTTAGAAATAGCCTTTGAAATTCTCCTATTATGGAGTAATTAATTTAATACTTAAAATAATACTAAATAATAGTTTCAAAAGATAATTTGATGGAAAATCACTTTAAAATTATTTATAAAATCTGTGCACGAAATCTAGAGACAAATCTCAAAGAAATCGAAAAATCTCAGAAAAATAGTCGAAATTATACAAGTATAAAATCATTGAAAACAAGTCGAAGTCACTAGTTCGACGGCAGATTTGAACCTGTAAGTAGAGTTTAAATGACATGAAAATTTGCAGGAACGTAGACCAACATCCCTGCTCCAAAATGCAAAAAGAATTGGGCAATTCCGACATGAAACGAAGAAACTGCGTCGTCTCAAATTCGGGCAAAAATCATAAAACTTTGCTGTGTCAAAACAGTCCAAAGGTCACACTTCGACGACATGGTCGAAGGGCCATATCAACCCAGATCTTGATGAAAATTGGCAGGAGCATAGTACAATACTCCTACTTTGATATGCAATAAGAATCGTTCAGTTCCGACTTGAAACGAAGAAATGACAACGTCTCAAATTTGGCTCGACGATACTGAAAATAATTACTGTTGTAAAACAGTTTCTGGGTGCTACTTCGACAATAAAAATGAAGTACCAAACGCGCTCAGATCTAAACCAAACTTTGCAAGATTGAATATCTCGATCTCATCTTTCCAACGAGATCAAAATCGATAAAATCCGACATAGGACCCGCTCGCAGCGAGGTCGCGAAGTTGGACGTTTGAATTAAAATTAATCAATGTTTTTCAAAACAGTTTCTATGTGCTACTTTGGCAATAAAAACGAAGTATCAAACGCATTCAGATCTTATCCAAATTATGCAGAGTTGAATACCTTGACCTCATCTTTCCAACGAGATCAAAATCGATGAAATCCGACATAGCGCGAGCCCGGGATGGCGTCGCAAAGTCGGGGTTCTGCGCTGAAATCCGACAAAGGCCTGTAGCTATGCACTAACAGGCCAGAGATGAAAAACCATAACTTTGGCATTGTAAACTTCAAATTCTGGCAAATAGCTTAGTTTCTAAGCTTTTCGGAATGATCAAGATCGTCAAATTCTGATCAGGGATAAGAATTTTATGACTAAAACAATTCTCAGATCTTAATTATATATCACTGTTGTTTTGCTCTCGGGACAGCGGCAAGAATGCACAGTTTTGACCAAATTAACTTCAAAATTTCATGAAACTCAAAACATAAAAATTTTAGCCCTATCTCTATGCTTTCCAGAACATCCAAAATTGTTTGATTTGGATAAGAAATGAGTAACTTTTGGCTAAAATAATTTCAGGTTTTTTTTTTTTTCAACCCTGTAGTTTTGTTTCAGGTCAACAAAAAACAAACATGATTTCGACCATTCAAACCTTAAAATTAGGCAAAGTACAAAACATAAAGGTTATAGGCTACATAATAAGCTTTCCAGAACATCAAGAAAATCTTAATTCCGATTTAAGATGAGTGAGATATGCCTAATTTACTAACAGCAATACACTAATTATAATTTCAGCTAGCATATATTACCTTAGAAAGCAATATCACAAGCACCTTATGTGAACACCCAAAATGAAAGGAAATATGATCAAAGAGGTATGATTCACATGTTACATAATAAAACATGTGTTACTAAATGATTACTGAAATCAAAAGAGGATTAAACACATACTAGAAGAGGTTTTTAGCAGTATACCTCTCTAGAAAGCAACAAAGACCACTATAGCATCAACCCAAGTTAGCAAAAGATGATTAGGAGGCTATAAGATCAAAAAAACACATAAAACATGTGTTACCAAATAAATTTCAGAAATTAGAAAGATATAAAAATGAATTTGAGGTGGGTATTTGCATTACCTTTGCATAGAATGACTTGCATAAGCTAAAACTAGAAGGAGATGAAGATAGAGGCCATTTTTGTTAAGAAAGCTTTAGGAAATGATTAGGGTTTTGATTAGAGATGCATGAATGAGGTTAGGAGAGTTTGAGATAATTTATAGAAGTGGCTTAGGGTGGGTTATTGGGTTAAGTTTAGTAACCCAATAAGAAGAGGGTTATTTACATGTTTCCAAAAATTAGTCTAAGTGTTCATGTATGTTTATAAAACTCATTTTTCTTACCCAAACCCGTTTTAAAATCTCTCCTAAAATATTTAACTTTCCAAAAATAACGTTTTATCCTCATTTTAAAATCTCATATTTCCCATTTAATTAAAATAGCCTTTTTCAAATAAATTTTTGTTATTCCAAATCCTTTTACGCTTCATTAAAATAAATAAAAATCCTAACTTTTATTTATTAATTGGTAATGCAAATCCCGGTTTGTTACAGGGCTAAAATCCTAGATAAAGATTTAGAACCAGAATTACATGATGCAGTTGTAAAACAAATGGTTCATACTCCATGTGGTCGTTTTAATGCTAATGCCATGTGCATGAAAAATAATCAATGTAAGAAAGGATTTCCAAAGTCTTTTGCACCTATAACTTTACAAGGAAGTGATTCGTATCCAATTTATAGAAGACGTGACAATGGAATAAATGTACAAAGAGGTGGACAAACAATTGACAATCATTGGGTCATTCCTTATAATCCTTATTTACTATTAAAATATGATTGTCATATAAATGTTGAAATTTGCTCAAGTATTACATCTGTGAAATATTATATAAATATGTTTATAAAGGGTTGGATCGTTTTTCTGTAAACGTATCTTCTAATGCGAATGATGCGGATGAAATTTCACAATTTGTTAACGCTAGATGGATTTGTGCACCTGAGTCAATATGGCGAATATTTAACTTTGCACTAAGTTCTATTTGTCCTTCTGTTATAGGACTGCAAATACATCTTCCAAATAGACAACAACTATAATTTAGTGCAAACGAAAACTTAGAAACTATTTTGAGTGATGAACATAGATCTAAAACAATGCTTACTGAATTTTTCACAAAGAATATTAACGATGTTAATGCACGTCAATACTTATACTACGAATTTCCTAAAAAATATTGGTGGGAATATAAACAAAAAAACGGATACGTAGACGAAACAATCGTAAGGTATTTGGTCGAATTTATACAGTATCTCCTACAGAAGGCGATCGATTTTATTTACGATTACTTTTAAACCATGTTAGAGGTCTGACATCTTTTACGCACTTACTTAGTATTAATAGAACTCAGTATAACACCTTTAAATAAGCTGTAGGACATAAAGGTTTGCTTGAAAATGATAATAGTATAAAGGAATGTTTACAAGATGCTTCAAACATGTGACGACCCGGGATTTTGGCAATATTATTTATATAAGCATTTAATCTAATTAAATAAAATACAAGCTTACCATTTTAAAAACAAATAAGACTTGGGGCCAATTACCATTTATATATATGTGTGTGTGCGTGTGTGTATTTTGAAAGGAAACTATGATTTAAAAATTTAAAATAAAATCTATCTTATTCAATTTAATTAATGCTCTACCTTAATAACATTTAATTTAAATATAGGCATATGATGTAATCTAAATAATAATTCTTGAAATAAAATCAATCTTATAAATATAAATATAAATATAAATATATACAAAAAATATAAAAAATATATGAATATAAATAAGGGAGAATTAATTTAAAGGACAAAGATTTGTATATTTTTTGCCTCAAGGACATGACCTCAATATTTTTACCACAAGGACAAACATCTTCTAAAAATTATTCATAAGGACAACAAAACTACTACCGAGCTAAAACTGAAAACTAAAAACTGCTACCAATAACTACAAACTGATACCTAAAAACTGCTATCAATAACTAAAAACTGATACCTACCGAAAGTTGTCCTTCAGGATAAAATATTGAAGGTCTGTCCTTGAGGCTAAAAAACTATAAAATTTTGTCCTTGACAATAATTTCCTGTATAAATAAAGTGTTTGATAGTCGACCTTAAAATAGAAATAAAAATAAAAACAAAGATTTATGTTAGAAGTAAAAAGTGAGGGTTTATGTTAGTAATAAGTATTTAAATGTTTATTGTGTGTAAGAAACCTAAGATAAACATATAAAAATAACTATAATAATTTTTTTAGTAAGCACAAAGGTATAAAACAAACTAGACAAGTAGGTATGCGAATTTTGTGTAAGTAAGGCAAGAGAGAAGAAAAAAAAAGAAACAAAATATCTATATACAAAATCAAATAGGATAAGGCTGTAAACATAGAAGGAAACATATGCATTAAATGATATCAATTCAAACACAAAAACAAGGTCATTTCGCAACTTGTAAAAATCATTTCAGTTATAAAAAAAAATATCTTGCCTGGTCAATGAAACAAACTCTGACCATAGAAAACAAGGTTATACTAGAAGCTCCTACTTCTATAAACCCTTTTATATGTACATCTCTTCTTATCCAGTTCGTTCAAAAACATAACAAACCAGAAAAACAAGAAAAAAGTAAGCATCATCATTTTACAAATTTAAACAACAATCAGGCAAGAAGATTTAAACGTAAATCAAGTAGCAGCTTCTAGAATTTGTTCTCTGTTCGGAGTTCTTTTTACAGGTGAGTATCATTTTGTTTTTTTAATAACTTAAGTATAAACATGGTTGTAAGTTAATTTCTGTGATAAATATGTGTTGTGGGTATTTAAGCATAATCTGTTGTGAATTATCTGGATGTATATATATATAGGTGTGCATTGCTGTTGAATCTGGGTATCCCTGTTCTTCGTTTTCAAGCTCAAGACTTGATCAAAAATCATATTCTCTTGAACCAATTGCTGTTAGAACTTGGATTATAAATAAAAGTTGTTTATTGAATCATTGACTAATATTTAAAATTTTAATTAAATTAAAATTTAACTTGAATGTCTCTAGAAACTCAAAATAACAGGGTAAGCTTAAGGTAACTGAAATTTCAAACATGTAAATTCACTAGTTCAATCATATAATCCGAGGACATATCTAAAAACTTGATTTTTAAAACTAAAATTATCAATTTTAGTGATAGATTGAGGGTGAAATTCTGGTTTGACCAGAAAATGGTAATTTGGTAGTTTCTGGTGATCCACTTGCTCTGGAGAGGTCGGAGTTCCTTCTAGAGGTAGAGGAGTGAACTGTGAGGCCAACAAAAATGGTAGGAGGATGATCAGAGCTCGGTGGTGGTGATGATTGTATGATTTGGTTTCTAAACCTAGTTTTGGAAAGGCGGGAAGTTTTGATCATCTCGACGTCTAGAGATGCGAGTTCGACAGAACTCTAGGGAAGGGAAGTTGGAGCGTGGACGAATTCGTGGCCGGTGGTGCTGGTGTTCTGATAGACGGAGGAGCTTGGACGAGGCGTTGCCGAGTTTTGTTTTCGGGTTCCAGGTTTGGGTTTGAGTCTCGATTTGGATTTCGAGATGATATTGACGATCTGATGATCGTGAGATGGTGCGTGGATGGTTGCCGACGTGATGAAGCCTTGGTGAATGGCAGGAGTTGATCAGAGTCACGGTGCATGTGCACCGTGCACTTTTGTTTTCTGGTGGGATTTGGGTTGAAGCAGGAAAAGTTTACTCGAGTTTTTCTCGAGTGGTTCCTGTGTTTTGCTCGGAGTGGTTTAGTTTCGGACTTGAAGCAGTTGATGTTAGCCTCAGGTCATTTGCATTTGTTACAGTTTTTTGTAAAACTTGTCTGTTTAAATTCAAACAAAATTTTGAAATTTGAAACTGGATTTTAAATAAGTTTAAAATCAGATTTTGAGGTACGGATCCAAATTTACTTTTGTATCCTAGTTTTGAAAACAAAGTTTATAAAAATCAAAATGTTTGAATAAGTTTAAATGTTTAAGAGATAAAATATATTTCAAATGTTTTGAATTTAAATGATTTGGTTTAAACTCTTATATAAATTTCTTTTATAAAGGTAAGTGTTTTACAACATTTGATTTTAAAACGAGTTTTAAATTGGTTTAATTTTTTAATTTAAATTGTATTTAATTTGAATCTTAATTTGAAATGAAATTTAAAAGTGAATTTGAAAGTAAATGTTTTCAAATGTGTTGAGAATGATAGTAGAATCACTTATAAAAAAATGATGTTTTTATCTTAAAGATAATAAAGATTTAATGATTTGAAATTCATTGAATTTTTAAGGTAATTTAAATGGTTAAATTAATAAGTTAATTAATTAATGATTTGGATCAATTAATTAAGTTATTAAGGGTTTTTAAATTAATGATTTGGATTAAGATTATTAATTAAGAGTAAAATTAATTTGAAATTAAGAATCATTAATTAAATAAGTTTGGATTGTTAATTAATGATTAGGAATTAGTTAATCAAGTAATTAAAGATTAATTAAGTTAAAATTTAGAAATTAATTATGTAATTAGAAATTAATTAATTTGTAATTAAGAATAAATTAATTTGTAATTAAAAATGATTAATTAAAGTTAATTACTTAGAGTAGTGACTAAAGGAATGGTTAATGAATATAGTTAATAAAAGATCATTAATTAAGGATTATCAAATGATTAATTAATGTGATTAATTTAAGATAATTAATTTTATTAATTAATTAAGGATAATTAATTTTGAAATTTGGTAAGTATAATTACGTAATGAAATTTATAAAACTATAATTAGTTAGTGAAGTAATTAATGAATAATTACTGGATATAATTAATTAAGGGTTAATTACTTAATGTTATTAAAGGATAATTAATCTAAGGCGATTAATTAAGATGATGAATAATTAATTGGTTTGTGATTAATTATTGTTAACTAAGCAAGATTAAAAGTGATTAAAGAAATTGATTTGATTTAATTAGAAATGGGTGACTAATTAATCTTGCTTATAAGTGATTGGTTGGTATTTCTGATATAAAATGTTTGAGATATGATATATTTGTCTTGAATAGTGATCATATGGTTATCTGTCGATGATGAATTGTTGTGTAAAAGAGTGACATCTTATGATTAAAGGTGAATTGAGTCTCCTGAATAGTGTGGGTTAAGATGGCATTGAATTCGAAGAGACCGGAGTCGGGTATTTGTAAATACCCGAAACCACTTCGATTTATAATCTAAAATAATTATGTATAGATTTGATATGTGGAGTCAATAGGCTGAAATGGAATGATTTAAGTGAATTGGACCATTTAATCTAAGTTTTTGGTACTTAGAAATTTGTGAATGAAATATGTGATGTCTATAACAAATTGTGAATTTGAAAATTGACACGAGTTACCCCGGGTCTAAATAAGTTTATGCATTGTATTTCATGTTAGATGGGTTTACTCACGTTGGTTTCCAGCCTGACCCGGGTGTTACTTGGATGTAATACTCAGGTCAGACCGAGTATTACAGATTTTCAGGTAAGGACGTTTTGGAGCTCAGGAGGCGAGCTGGATGGCAAGAACGTATGGAGTGTTTCCGTTGTATTATATTGTTGTGTATCTGAGACATAATGATTGTGCATATCCAGTGTCTGTATATATGTGTAACTCTGATGTATTATAAAGGTATTTTGACAGATACAGATTTCTTTTCTAAATTGTTATTATTTGTTATTCTATTTTATCCGCTGCGAATGTGAGATGTTGGTGTTTATGTTCTTCTTATTCTTCTATCTCTTTCTTCTTTTTCCTAACTATCTGTAATTTTCGGGTTCGAAAATTTCGGGTCGTTACATTTGGTATCAGAGCTGAAGGTTAAGCGAGAACCTTGGCTTTGGAGGGGGATACTCATTAAGGATAGGGTCAATGGTACCCTAGAATGAGTTAAGTGTGTATATATATATGAGAGCGTACTCATTATTTTCTTATATAAAGATTCTAAACGATTTTATATAAGCTTGTATTTTAATATATAAGGCAATAATTTTTCTAATATTAAGTTAATTGGATGTTAAATCATTGGAATTAAATAGAAACAATGAGAACTAAGTGGTAATAGAAATACAACCAAACTAAAAATTTAATCTTAAAGTGGGAAAAGTTTCGGAATAAGATAATAATAAATTGGTTTCCAGTTGTAATAACATTAGTTATTTTCCTAAAATGATGAAATGATTGCTAATGATTTAGCAAAAAATTAAAATGTTTAAGGAAGTAAACGGTTAGGTAAGTATGACTTATGAATTGAAATTGAAAAAGAGTTTAAACGGTGAAGTATTAAATCTAAGTCCAGAAAATTTGGGTAATTTTTTCCAAGTGTTTGAAAAGAAATATAAATAGTATTATTTGAATAAAAGAGCTTGATTCTAAAAAGAGTTGCTTGAAAATTTATAGGAATTTTTTTTGAATTTAAAACAAAAGGTGGTTTAAAATTTAAAGTAACTTGGTGTGTAAAGGAAATAAATATGTATATTTGAAATAAACTCTAAGGTTGAGTTTTTAATTTTCCTTGGAATGTGATGTGAAAACCCAAATCGATATAAGTTTTGAACTTATAAGTAAGAAAGAATATTATTAAAAATTTGAAAATTTGAAGTGGGAATTCGAATTTGAGTAAGGTTGACTGAATGAATGAATTGAATTTAACTTTGGGAAAGTTAAGTAATTTAACAAGCAACCTGAATTCGAAATTTCAAAAAGAAATTGGGAGTTTGTGTGATCTCAAATTAGGTTTGAGATCTGGAAATTGAAGATGGATACTGTAAATTGGTGTTTGGATAAATTTGGATGTTTATTTATCCGGATATTATAAATAATCTATGAAACTGAGAATGGGTTTTGAAGTTAAAATTCAGTAGTAAAATTGGATTCTGACGATAAAATTGTTTTTGAATTCTTAATTGAACATCGAAATAAGTTAAGAAGAGATAATTTAAAAAGGAATTTTGAAATTCTGACTCAGAATTAAATTGTTTAAAGATTTAGATTGTTGACTTAAAAATAAAAGTTAATTTGAGTTAAAGGATTAAATCAACATTTAAAATTTAACTCGAATTTATAATTCGAAATGATTTAAAGTTGAAATTTGAATTGAATTAGTTCAAATTCAAATGGGAATTGGGATTAATTCGAAATTTAAATTAATATGAATTGAAATTGGTTCAATTTGAAATTTACTTGAATTAATTGAAATTGTGATTAAAGTTGAATAGTTTCAAATTCAATGGAATTTGATTTGATTGTAGATAGAAATTGAGGTTAATTCAACTTGAATTGGGGTGAAATCAATTTCAGTGGAAATTGAAGTTATTTAAATTGGAGTCGAGTCAATTTAAATAAGGGTGGAAATTTAAATTGAATTAATTGGAAATGGAGATTGGGAATTGAACGGTTTGGCTCTGAACTATTTTTCCAAATAAAATATTTTAATATAAACTGCTTTTGATCTATTTTCCTATTTATTTACTATATACAACCTTTCTTTTTAAACCCCAAACTATTTTATACTTATTCTACAATTATTTTGAAACTATCTAACAATTTTTTGACTATTTTATAAACAAATTACTATTTTTCAAGTATTTTACAAATTAATTACTATTTTACAGCTATTTTGCAATGATCTGAAAATTCTATAACTATTTGACTATTTTCCAACTATTTTACAATTACTTAACTATTTTACAGCTATTTCACAAACTATTAATTGTTTTTCAACTACTTGTCTATTTTTAAACTTTTCAAGCTATTCTCTGAATTTAAGCTGGACAGAGTTCAAACTGTTTATGATTGAATATCCATTTGGGATAGGGGTTAAAGTGATAATCCAATGGAATTGAAACAATTATGATTATGTGGATAGAAATTAAAGGAAATGTGAATAGAAAGGGAATTGTTTTGGCTAATAAATCAATGAGGATAGATACGTGGATGTACGTATATTATTCTATTCGCATGGTGACTTGATCCAGATTCGAGCACTGAATCTCGAGATAGTTATATCGATCCGAGTTGGGATTTTTCATTCGATTTTCGACAGCAAGCCTGGATGTGGATTGTTGATTGATTCTGGATATTCTCTATCATGGCTAGGCTATGCAAGGAAAATGACGGTTTCTGATCAAGAAACCAGATCTAAGTCCGCACTAGGAAGTCGGGTGGACGATACTAGTTCGGAAGTGTAATTGTATAATCGAGTGAGCGATCAGATTGGTATAGCGTATGGATGATGGGTGTACATCGTACAGCTTTGAATGAAATTGACATTGGAAATTTGTGAATAAGAAATGTGAAATGATTTCATTTGAAATGAAAGAATATTTTGTGAAATATACAATGGATAAAAGTGAAAGTTGGATATTTTTATGATGATAAGTAAGATGGAAAGAACTTTATAAAAAAAAGAGTAACCAAATTTGAATATTTGATTTCGAATACACAAAGTTATATATCTTTGTTATATAGGATAAATCTCCCCTTGTTGAATCTATTGTCGGAAGGAAAGGATTTTTGAAACTATTTGAAGTATAAAAAGGGTTTTATACAAGTTCGAAATGATCCAAAGATTTTTTATCAAGGATTATATATATCTATATATATAAAGGATCTTATGAGGATTTTGGAAAAAGGTTTTGGGAACCTTTGGATTTGGAAAGGCTTTTGATTTTTGGGTAAAATCAGCATTGGAATTTGAAAAGCCTAGTTTGAGAATTATCGATTTTGGGATAATCGATTTTGAGAAAGGAGATTTATATGAGATTCATACTAGGTGTATGATTTGGAAGATAATATATGTGTATATTGTAAAGTGTTTTGATAATGGCTCTGGAGAAAAAGGCGCCCCCTTGAAATGAACTTCTCAGGAGTACCGCAGGGTGGTACTGCCTTGAACCCTAAGGGGGGGTTCTAAAGTTGATCCTGTGAGGAGTTCGGAAAAAACTAGTTCCTGAGAATTTTGTGTAGTTTGTAGCGAAAGTCGAGGGCGTTGATGCCTACAGAGGCATTTGGGTTATGCTGTGACGACAGTGTCACTCGATGTCGATGCGATCTACTACAGACCATAGCAAAAGTCATATGTGCCGCTGAGAGCCAACAGTCTACGTTTGATTTATATCGGTAGACTGCGACCTATGTAACATAGCAAAAGTCGTGTGTGCCGCTGATAGTCAGCAGACTACGGTTGATTTTACATCGGTAGACTGCGACCAATGTGGGAGTGGAGAAGTTTCATTTTGATAGCGAAAATCAAGGGCGCTGATGCCTACAGTTACATGGACTTTTGCTGCGATGACAACGTAACCCTGGAAAGTAACTGCGATTTGTTATGGGTTCCATGGTGTAATCGGGGGGCACGGATTGCCTACAGTTACATGGACTTTTGCTGTGATGGCAACGTAACCTCTGATGTAACTGCAACCATGGATGGGGGTGATGATTTCTATAGCATTCTCACCAAAGGTATTTCCTCTATTTTCAAAAAACTGTTTTCTATATTTTCAATAAAATTATTTTTTCAAAGTATTTTCACCGGATGTTGAAAATGGGTCTGCCAAGCACTTATAGATTTTCAGTCGTACGCCTGATCAAAGTATGACCGAATTTCTGTAAGAACATGGATGGACTTGTCGAAACATCGAGTTATAAAAGTATTTGTATAAAAACTATTTTAGTACTATTATCTAGATTTTTAAATTAGTTTAAAAATGATCAAAGAAAATTTATTTGATTTTAAGCATTTTAATAATTCTGGCTTCGTTCCTTTTCGAGGACGAAAAGATTCAAAGGGGGGAGGAATGTGACGGCCCGGGATTTTGCCAATATTATTTATATAAGCATTTAATCTAATTAAATAAAATACAAGCTTATCATTTTAAAAACAAATAAGACTTGGGGCCAATTACCATTTATTTATATATATGTGTGTGTGTGTATTGAAAGAAAACTATGATTAAAAAATTTAAAATAAAATCTTTAAAAAAAATTTAAAACAAAATCTATCTTATTCAATTTAATTAGTGCTTTACCTTCTTAACATTCAATTTTAATATAGGCATATGATGTAATCTAAATAATAATGCTTGAAATAAAAGCATTCATATAAATATAAATATAAAAAATATAATAAATATATGAATATAAATAAAGTGTTTGATAGTTAAGCTTAAAATAGAAATAAAAATAAAAACAAAGATTTATGTTAGAAGTAAAAAGTAAGGGTTTATGTTAGAAATAAGTATTTAAATGTTTATTGTGTGTAAGCAACCTAAGATAAACATATAAAAATAACTGTAATAATTTTTTTAGTTAAGCACAAAGGTACAAAATAAGCCAGACAAGTAGGTATGTGAATTTTGTGTAAGCAAGGCAAGAGAGAAGAAAAAAAAGAAACAAAATATCTATATACAAAATCAAATAGGATAAGGCTGTAAACATAAAAGGAAACATGTGCATTAAATGATATCAATTCAAACACAAAAACAAGGTCTTTTCGCAACTTGTAAAAATCATTTCAGTTCTAAAAAAAAAAACTTGCCTGGTCAATGTAACAAACTCTGACCATAGAAAACAAGCTTGTACCATAAGCTCCTAACCTTGTAAACACTTTTATATGTACATCTCTTCTTATTCTAATTCGTTCAAAAACATAACAAACCAGAAAAACAAGAAAAAAGTAAGCATCATCATTTTACAAATTTAAACAACAATCAGGCAAGAAGATTTAAAGGTAAGTCAAGTACCAGCTTCAAGAATTTGATCTCTGTTCGGAGTTCTTTTTACAGGTGAGTATCATTTTGTTTTTTTTAATATAACTTAAGTATAAACATGGTTGTAAGTTGATTTCTATGATAAATATGTATTGTGTGTATGTAAGCATAATCTGCTGTGAATTATCTGGATGTATACATGTAGGTGTGCATTGCTCTTGAATCTGGGTATCCCTGTTTTTAGTTTTCAAGCTCAAGACTTGATCAAAAATCATATTCTCTTGAACCAATTGCTGTTAGAACTTGAATTATAAACAAAAGTTGTTTATTGGATCATAGATTAATATTTAAAATTTTAATTAAATTAAAATTTAACTTGAATGTCTCTGGAAACTCAAAATAACAGGGTAAGCTTAAGGTAACTGAAATTTCAAACATGTAAATTCACTGGTTCAATCATACAATCTGAGAACATATCTAAAAACTTGATTTTTAAAACTAAAATTATCAATTTTAGTGATAGATTGAGTGTGAAATTCTATTTTGACCAGAAAATGGTAATTTGGTAGTTTCTGGTGATCCACTTGCTTTGGAGTGGTCGGAGTTCCTTCTGGAGGTAGAGTAGCGAACAGTGAGGCCAGCAAAAATGGTAGGAGGATGATCAGAGCTCGGTGGTGGCGATGATTGTACGATTTGGTTACTAAACCTAGTTTTGGCAAGGCGGGAAGTTTTGATCATCTCGACTAGAGATGATCGAGTTCGACAGAACTCTGGGGAAGGGAACCTGGAGCGTGGACCAAGTCGTGGCCGGTGGTGCTGGTGTTCTGATAGACGGAGGAGCTTGGACGAGGCATTGCCAGGTTTTGTTGTTGGGTTCTAGGTTTGGGTTTGAGTCTTGATTTAGATTTTGGGATGATAGCGATGATCTGATGATCGTGAGATGGTGCGTGGATGGTTGTCGACGTGATGAAGCCTTGGTGAATGGTCGGAGTTGATCAGAGGTACGGTGCATGTGCACCGTGCACTTTTGTTTTCTGGTGAGATTTGGGTTGAAGCAGGAAAAGTTTACTCGAGTTTTTCTCGAGTGGTTCCCGTGTTTTGCTCGGAGTGGTTTAGTTTTGGACTCGAAGCAGTCGATGTTGGCCTCGGGTCATTTGCATTTTTTACAGGTTTTTGTAAAACCTTTCTGTTTAAATTTAAACAAAATTTTGAAATTTGAAACTAGATTTTAAATAAGTTTAAAATCAGATTTTGAGGTATGGATCCAAATTTACTTTTGTATCCTAGTTTTGAAAATAAAGTTTATAAAAATCAAAATGTTTGAATAAGTTTAAATGTTTAAGAGATAAAATATATTTTAAATGTTTTGAATTTAAATGATTAGGTTTAAACTCTTATATAAATTACTTTTATAAAGGTAAGTGTTTTACAACATTTGATTTTAAATGGAGTTTTAATTTGGTTTAATTTGCTTAAGTTAAATTGTATTTAATTTGAATCTTAATTAGAAACGAAATTCAAAAGTGAATTTGAAAGTAAATGTTTTCAAATGTGTTGAGAATAATAATTGAATCACTTATAAAAAAATGATGTTTTTTTCTTAAAGTTAATTAAGATTTAATGATTTGAAATTCATTGAATTTTTAAGGTAAATTAAATGGTTAAATTAATAAGTTAATTAATTAATGATTTGGATCAATTAATTAAGTTATTAAGGGTTTTTAAATTAATGATTTGGATTAAGATTATTAATTAAGAGTAAAATTAATTTGAAATTAAGAATCATTAATTAAATAAGTTTGGATTGTTAATTAATGTTTAGGAATTAATTAATCAAGTAATTAAAGATTAACTAAGTTAAAATTTAGAAATTAATTATGTAATTAGAAATTAATTAATTTGTAATTAAGAATAAATTAATTTGTAACTAAAAATGATTAATTAAAGTTAATTACTTAGAGAAGTTATTAAAGGATTGGTTAATGAATATAGTTAATGAAAGATCATTAATTAAGGACTGTCAAATGATTAATTAATGTGATTAATTTAAGATAATTAATTTTATTGATTAATTAAGGTTAATTAATTATGAAATTCGATAAGTATAATTACTTAATGAAATTTATAAAAGTATAATTACTTAGTGAAGTAATTAATGAATAATTACTAGATATAATTAATTAAGGGTTAATTACTTAATGTAATTAAAGGATAATTAGTCTAGGGTGATTAATTAGGATGATGATTAATTAATTGGTTTGTGATTTATTATTGTTAACCAAGCAAGATTAAAAGTGATTAAAGAAATTGATTTGATTTAATTAGAAATGGGTGACTAATTAATCTTGCTTATAAGTGATTGGTTGGTATTTCTGATATAAAATGTTTGAGATATGATATGTTTGTCTTGAATAGTGATTATATAGTTATCTGTCGACGATGAATTGTTGTGTAAAAGAGTGACATCTTATGATTAATGGTTGAATTGAGTCTCCTGAATAGTGTGGGTTAAGATGGCATTGAATTCGAAGAGACCGGAGTCGGGTATTTGTAAATACCCGAAACCACTTCGATTTATAATCTAAAATACTTATGTGCAGATTTGATATATGGAATCAATAGGCTGAAATGGAATGATTTAAGTGAATTGGACCATTTAATCTAAGTTTTTGGTACTTAGAAATTTGTGAATGAAATAAGTGATGTCTATAACAAATTGTGAATTTAAAAATTGACACGAGTTACCCCGGGTTTAAATAAGTTTTATGCTTTGTATTCCATGTTAGATGAGTTTACTCACACTGGTTTCCATCCTGACCCGGGTGTTGCTTGGATGTAATACTCGGGTAAGACCGAGTATTATAGATTTTCAGGTAAGGACGTTCTGAAGCTCAGAAGGCAGGTGGATGTCAAGAACCTATGGAGTGTTTCCGCTGTATTATACTGTTGTATATCTAAGACATGATGATTGTGTATATCCAGTGTCTGTATATATGTGTAACTCTGATGTATTATAAAGGTATTTTGACAGATACAGAATTCTTTTGTAAATTGTTATTATTTGTTGTTATATTTCATCCGCTGCGAATGTGAGATGTTGGTGTTTTTGTTCTTCTTGTTCTTCTATCTCTTTCTTTTTTTTTCTAACTATTTGGAATTTCGGGTTCGAAAATTTCGAGTCGTTACAAAACACACACATGCCCACCGCTTTAAGAAGATTGTTTACCACAATTTTAGTGTATTGCGAGCCTTGCATGGTGTGAGAACTATGGGATGTGTTTTTACCATATCTAATTGAAGATTATCCTTCTATGCATACTACTAACCAAAATAATATATATCTAATAAACGATGTCTTTTCGACCTTAATAACCTCCTAAAACAATATAACAAAACAATTTTTGACTATGACATCCCTCACAACAATCTACATTTTTCCCACTACTATAATAGTTCAACCATTATTTTAGAAGAACAATCTACATAAATACCACAAACCGATATAAATTCTATAAATAACTTAAGCGCAGAACAAATTGAAGCATTTCACCTGATCATGCATTCGGTAAAAGGAAAAAATAATTCAATATATTTCATAGACGGTCCAGGAGGTATGGGAAAAACTTATCTTTATAGAGCAATTTTAGCCCATATACGAATCCAAGGCCTTATTGCTATTGCGGTTGCTACCTCTGGAATTGCTTCTCTCGCATTGCCTGGAGGTCGAACTGCACACTCTAGATTTAAAATTCCTATCAAATTGGATTCTTCGTCAACTTGTTACATTCCTAAACAATCTAATAACCTAAAACTATTGCGTTTGGCCACTGTTATACTATGGGATGAAGCAACAATGGCTCATCGCTCTGCATTTGAAGCCTTAGATAGAATATCAAGGGATCTAACAGGTGTAAATACTCCATTTGGTGGGAAGAATATTATATTAGGTGGTGATTTTTGACAAGTACTATCCATTGTCGCAAAAGGTACAAGATCTCAAATAGTCTATTCATATATTGTACGATCATATTTGTGGACAACTGTCCATGTACTTCATTTAACACAAAATATGCGAGCGAGAAACGATCAATCATTTGCCGAATTACTTTTACATATTGGACATGGAACAAAACCTTATGTACAAGATGATCTTATTAAACTCCCAGATGATATTGTTATACCCAACAGCAACACAAATTATCTATGTCGTTTAATTGATGAATTCTTCCCTACACTCCATGAAAATTTAGGTAACACTGATTATATATTGAATAGAGCAATATTAACACCAAAAAATGAAACAGCAGATGATATAAAAAATACAATCATACATATGTTTCCAGGAGAAGAACATGTTTATTATTCTTTTGATAGAGTTGAAGATGATAGTACTAATTTGTATCAGCCAGAATTTCTGAACTCGCTTGCTTTAGGTGGCTTGCCACCATATAAACTAACACTTAAAGTAGGATCACCAATAATGTTACTTAGAAATATAGACCCAAAAATTGGATTATGTAATGGAACAAGATTAAAATGCCGTATCTTCCATAGAAATCTCATTGATGCAGAAATTACAGTTGGTCATTATCGTGGTACAAGGGTATTCTGTAACGACCCGTATTTTACGTGTCGATAGATCGTAGAATTTACAGGTCGTTAGTGTTATGTTATCCCTAGCCTAAGTCATTTGGGAGGTTAACTTGTGTAGGCAGCTTAAGCTTAGGTCGTGATGGAGTTAGGTCGGTAGAGCGACCTAAGGTAGTTAGCGACTTAGGAAGTTAGGGTCGTGAGGAACGACCTAAGGAGATAGGCCGGTTTAGGTAGATTAGCGACCTATAGGGTATGGCGACCTAAGGAAGTTGGAGAGTTAAGCTATGGCCGACCTAAGAGGGCAAGCGAGTCAACGGGTTAGCATGTGACACGAGTTAGGGTGTTAACGTGTTAAGAGTTAGGTCGGTTGAGCGACCTAAGATAGAGGAACGACCTAAAAGAGTGACCGACCTAATGGGAGTTAGCGACCTAAGATAGTGGGCGACCTATAAGGATGAGCGATCTAAGGAATATTGGCTTAGGTCGGGAGGACGAGTTAAAGATAGGTCGTGTGAAGGAGATGTGGTTAGGTCGCGAGCGACTTAGTGGTTAGGTCGTGAGTCGTTAGACCCTGTGTCTGTGGTAGGTCGGGTCTGTTAGGTCGCGCTTGTTTTAGGTCGTTGGGTTTGTTAGATCGCTAAGCCGCGTGAGTCCTTAACCCAGATAGGTCGTATGTTGTTAGGTCGCGTGAAGGCCTGGGGAGTTAGGTCGTTGACTCGGCATTTAGTTAGGTCGGCATAGAGATAGGTCGGCCGTGTTTTTTAGCTCGTATGTTTCTGGGTTGGTTAGGCCGTTAGGTCGTTGGAGTGTATAGGTCGGCAGCGACCTATGTTAGGTCGGGGTTTTTAGGTCGGCAACGACCTAAGTCTGGGCGACCTAAGGGTGATTTCAGCCTATAAATAGAGGGGTTTGGCCCACTTTTTGGCACCGGATTTTGAAGCGACGAAGTGCTGCCATTTTTAGAGCTCGACTACAACATTTCTTCACTTCATTTCTCCGCTTTGATCAAGTGCTAAGATCCATCCAAGATCGAAGGTCGAAGAGCCAAAGTTGAAGATCTTCTTCCGACGAAGCTAGATTTCACCATTTCAAGCGAGATTTCAACAAATCGAGCTTGAATCCTTGCTGTCCAGATCTGAAGTGATTAGTTTTTGAAGTGTTTGGGTGATTCGGTGAGTGGTGATTATCTCTCACACGGATCCAAAGGAGTATATTGGAGTGGTGGTTCGTTTATGTATTAAAGATAGTGATTTCTCGCATTTCTCTTAAGTCTGCATGTAGATCCATTGTTTATGAAGATGTTTACCTATGCAAATTCATTTATCGAGTTATAGGAACAAAACCCATGTTTTATATTTGATAGATCTATGCTAGAAATCCATAATTCATGTATGATAGACTTTCACTCATTTATTTATGAAATTGCCATTATAGTTAATATTGCTTATTAGATCTTGTTTGAATGATTGATTGTTTGAATGTATGATTGATTTGATTGTTTCAAGTTAGCTAGTAGTTGATTTGGAACAAGATGGTCGAAGATGATTCAAAAGCTAAGTGGAAAGGCTCTTGAATGGTGAAAGCTGCTTGTGGCATATGAAGCGGATGAGGAAGCTCATATGGATGGATTCGAGGACTTTGCGATGATACGAGGAAGCAAAGTATGATGATGATGGACTTTGCCGTGATATGATAAGGCGAAGCATGATATGGACTTTGCTAAGATGCGATGAAGCAAAGTATGATATGAGATAGTCTTGGTCTAGTCCAGGCGGGATCATTCCAAGCATGATGTTAACTCGGTGATATGGTTCGAGTTTTGATGGATAATGGATGGCTCGAGAGGCGCTTGAGCTAGTATGGGAATAGTCGTCGAGGAGGATGACTAGGAGGCTAAGACTTCATCGTTGTTGAAGGTTCTAGCATGCTCAAAGCAAGAGTACGTTGGGCGGCATTGATATCCCAGGCACGGGTCACGATGACGTGCTAGTACTCTGGGTAGATCCGTTATACCTAGGCACGGGTCACGGTGACGTGCGGAGTTATGTCTAGAACCGGGGTTGCCATTAGCCCTTGACGGATGGTTGAAAGATGAGTTGGTCATTCAATTAAGGATAAAATCAAGGCAATGATAACAGTGATAGCCAGAGTCATGGATGTTTGGTTGTATCATCATTCGGTCTCAAGAGCGGTGTTTTCTGGGTGCTTATCTGATCTTGGTTTAGGCCTTGGGGGTTTGTATTTGGAAAACATCGACCTTGGCTCGAGTGATTATTGCTTTACTTTAATTATCTGCTTTGATATGCTTGCTTCTCCTTTGTGTGTGTCTGGGGGCTATCACTGTAGTATGAGGTGGAGTGGGATGATTTGGGTTCCTATTCCCTTTATCCTTTATGTTCCTTTGGTATGTTTGATAGTTGATTTACTGCTCACTAAGACTGTTGTCTGACTCAAGGTTTTATGTCTCCTCTTATTACCTTGGGCTGTTCATCCATGTTTGGGATGGGCAGACTAGGTGACAGGTGGCAGGTGCTGATCTTAGTGGCTCACGCTGATGATGACGAAGACGAGCAGGAGGCTTTACATATTATTTTCATATTCTATGTACTGGATATTCCGCTGATTGTTAATTACTCTGAGTGCTATGTAGTGAGGCTTCTTGTATTCATGATTCAGACCATGTATAAAGCTATTATGATTAGATGATGATATTCTGTTCTATGGGAGCTTCACTATATTATATTTCTCTATTGTATTTTATCCATGCGCTGTGAGTTTTACGATAGAGTTTGATGTTTTTACCTTATCCTGACAATCGTCCATGGCTGCCTCGCACACTTTCAGCGCACTATTTCCTTGTTTCGGTGCAGGAGTCATTGGCGGTCGTCACATTTGGTATCAGAGCTTTGGTTAATCGATTTTAGCTAACGCTCGCTGACGTAACTACGTAAGAGAGACGTAATTGTATTTTGATGGATGATTACTATATATAATATAGTAGTTTAGATGGATTTGAACTCCTTATGTAGTTGTTCCTCAAGGTGTTCTAATCAGTCCTTTTTGTAGATACTAAGGATGAGTCGAAGAGGGAGACCAGTTGCAAGGGAAGGCCGTGCCGCTGAAGGAGTTGTTGATTATGGAGCTATGTTTGAAGCCATGATGACTTCTATCATGAGAAGGATACCAACTCCAGGGCCATCTGTAGATGTTGGAGTTCAGTTCAAGCTCCAAGACCGTTGGATTTTGCTAAGCTTTGTAAGGATTATACTGCTCTTGGAGGGAAGGCTTTCTTAGGGACAGAGTCAACCATTGAATTCCAAAGATGGATAGATGCTTGTAGAAGGATCTTTGGTGACTTGGGAATTGAGGATGCAACTAAAAGGAAGCTTGCATCAAGACAGCTTCAAGGGAGAGCTTCTGATTGGTGGAACTCTATCACCATTGATACTCCGGAGGAAGAAATTACTTGGGTGCAGTTCCAAGCTAGATTTGAAGCTAAGTTCATTTCTACGGCTCAGAAGTCTGTCTTGTTTAAGAAGTTTGTTGAGCTCAAGCAAGGTGGGAGATCGGTTCTTGAGTATGTTTCTGAGTTTGAAGCCTTGTCCAAGTATGCTAGATCGTATATTGATTCTCCCTATCAGAAGAATGAAAAGTTCGTGACAGGCTTGGATGCTTATCTTGGAAGGCAGCTGGTGGATCACCTGGACGATCCATTTGAGAAGCTTGTGGAAAAAGCTCTCAGGCATGAGTGTTTGTTTCCTAAGGAAGGGTCTGTTGTTGTTGTGACCAAGGAAGAGCTCAAACTACAGCAGGGTAGAAATAAGAAGAGGAAGCAGCAACAGCAGAAGGGTAAGAATGGCCAGAAGAAGCCGAAAGGCGAAGTGACTTGTTTCAACTATCAACAGAAAGGCCATTTCTCTAGGGATTGCAAGAATCCAAAGGTATCGGTGAAGTGCCACAACTGTGACAAGCTGGGGCATATTAAGAAGAATTGTCCAGAACCGTTGAGGGAAAAGCAGATTGTGAAAGCTTATGCTTTGGGGGCTGTTCCATCGTCTTCGAAAGCTCCTACTGCTGAAGAGAAGGGGAAGAGTGTGGTGGTTCAAGGTACTCTTTCCATTTGTGGTGTTCCAGTTAGAGTTTTGTTTGATACTGGAGCATCTCATTCTTTTGTTTATAATAAGTTGGTAGACCGGTTAGGTTTGGAACCGGATATTGTTGATAGACCATTGGTAGTGACTAATCCAGTTGGGGGTTCGTCTTGTTTGTGTATGCTATGCCGTGGTCTAGTTATATCGAGTCATGATTGCTCTTTTGTTTGTGATTGCTTTGTTCTGAACTTTGCGGGGTTCGGAATTATTTTGGGTATGGACTGGCTTAGGAAGTATGCGGCAAAGGTTGATTGTGAGAGATTGGAGGTGACAGTCGAGAATGTGGAGGGGCGAAAGTTTGTGATACGATGTAAGCATGAAGAAGGCGTCTTCATGAGCTTCATGTATTCGCTGGTTGTTCCACGGGATGGACTGTCATCGATGCCAATCGTGAATGGATTCGAGGATGTCTTTTACGAGGTCAAAGGGTTACCGCCGCATAGGGAGATCGAGTTTCGTATCGATCTAGTTGAGGGAGCCAGACCTGTTGTGATGCCTCTTAGGCGGATGGCGCCTAGAGAACAGCAAGAGTTGAGGGTGCAGGTTGATGACCTTTTATGGAAAGGATTCATTCGGCGTAGTGTGTCCGAATGGGGTGCACCAGTTGTGTTCGCAACCAAAGCGGATGGATCGTTGAGGTTGTGTGTTGATTATCGTGAGCTGAATAAGGTGACTAAGAAGAACAAGTACCCATTGCCGAGAATAGATGACTTGTTTGATCAGCTTCACGAGGCGAAGGTGTTTTCTCAGATGGATTTGGCAACGGGATTTCACCAGTTAAGTGTGGCGAAGGATAGTATGCCGAAGACTGCTTTCAGGACACCATCCGGTTTTTATGTGTGGTTGGTAATGCCGTTTGGATTGACGAATGCACCAGCGTATTTTGTGGATCTTATGAATAGAGTGTTCAGAGATCAGTTGAACAAGTTCGTACTTGTGTTCGTGGATGATATTCTGATTTATTCCAGAACTGAGGAAGAGCACAAGACGCACTTGACGATTGTTTTGGAAATCTTGCGGAAACATCAGCTGAAGGCTAAGTTTTCGAAGTGTCACTTCTGGAAGGGTGAAGTGAGGTTCTTAGGCCATGTCATTTCTGGAAATGGGATAGCGGTTGATCCCGCTAAGGTGGCAGCAATCCAGGATTGGGTTAGACCTAAGAATGCATCCGATGTGAGAAGTTTTCTTGGATTAGCAGGATATTATCGTCGGTTTATCAAAGACTTTTCCAAGATAGCTGCACCGTTAACAGGATTGACGAAGAAAAACCAAGTGTTCAGTTGGGATGCTAAGTGTGAACAAGCCTTTGGAATCCTGAAAGAGCGACTGACGAGTGCTCCTGTTTTGACTATTCCGAGTGGAAATGATGAGATGGTGGTTTACACTGATGCATGTGGTACTGGACTTGGAGCAGTGCTAATGCAGAAGGGTAAAGTTGTTGTGTATGCAAGTCGACAACTGAAGCCGCATGAAAGGAATTACCCGACTCATGATTTGGAGTTAGCGGCGATTGTTTTTGCTCTGAAGATGTGGAGACATTATCTATTGGGAGTTCGATTCGAGTTGTTTACAGATCATAAGTCGTTGAAGTATCTTTTCTCCCAAAAGGATTTGAATCTTCGGCAGCAACGATGGCTAGATTTTTTAGCATCATATGATTTTGGTATAGCCTATACTCCGGGAAAAGGTAACGCAGTAGCTGATGCGTTAAGTCGAAGACATGCAGGATTAGGAGCCATGTTTTCGGAATGGAAGAGTCTCGAGTTTTTAGCTAGATTTGACTTCAGGCCCAGATGTGAATTGGAACCTGAAATGTTGGCAAACTTATCGATAAGGCCTACTCTTGTGGAAAGAATTGGCGAGAACCAAAAGCGAGACGATAAGCTTGTCAAGATTATCCGTGATTTGGAATCTGGATTGGACCCAGAGAAGGATAAAAGATTCGAAGTCGATCGAGAGGGTTGGCTTCAGAAGCAAGGACGACTGGTTGTTCCCGATATCGATGAGTTGAGAGATGAAGTTTTGAAGGAAAGTCATCACTCGAAGTTGACAATTCATCCAGGAGGAAATAAGATGTATCGGGACATGAAGAGAACCTATTATTGGGAAGGTATGAAGAAGGATGTTGGAAATTTTATTTCCAAATGTATGAACTGTCAGTTGGTAAAAGCTGAACAGAAGAAGCCAAGTGGATTGCTTCAGCCATTAGAAGTTCCTACATGGAAGTGGGAGCAAATATCGATGGATTTTATTGATGGTCTACCTAGAACAAGAGCGGAAAATGAAGGGATTTGGGTCATCGTAGATCGTTTGACCAAGAGTGCAAGATTCATTCCTGTTCGATCGACTAGGACTGCATCGAAGTTGGCTGAGTTGTATGTTAAGTGGATAGTTCGATTCCATGGTATCCCGAAGAGTATATTGAGCGATCGAGACCCATTGTTCACTAGTGGATTTTGGAAGAGCTTCCAGGAAGTTTTGGGAACCGAGTTGTGTTTGAGTACAGCTTATCATCCTCAAACAGATGGTCAGACTGAGAGAGTCAACCGAGTTTTGGAAGATCTCCTCAGAGCATGTGTTTTGGATTTCGGAGGATCGTGGGAAGATCATCTTCATTTGGTGGAGTTTGCGTACAATAACAGTTACCAGTCAAGCATTGGAATGGCACCATATGAAGCATTGTATGGAAGACCGTGTAACTCTCCGACATGTTGGTTGGAAACCGGAGAAAAACTAATACTTGGGCCAGAGATGATTCGTCAGACTTCGGATTGTATAGAGATCATTCGACAACGAATGAAGGCAGCCCAGGACCGTCAGAAAAGTTATGCTGATAAGCGTCGTAAGGATTTGGAATTCGACGTAGGTGATATGGTTTTTGTGAAGATTTCTCCTTTGAAGAATGTTATTCGATTCGGGAAGAAAGGGAAGTTGACTCCAAGATTTGTTAGACCATTCCCGATCATCGAGCGAATTGGAAAGCTCGCTTATAGATTGGAGTTACCAGAAAAGATGGCGGGTGTGCACAATGTTTTTCATGTATCATATCTACGGAAGTATGTGCACGACTCAAGCACAGTGGTTTCTGCTGATAGCTGTGAAGATTTGGAGGTTGATCCAGTTGTTAGAAGATCTCGTAAGCCGCTTCGTATTGTTGAAACCGATACGAAACAGCTTAGGAGGAAGACGATTACGTTGCTCAAGATACAATGGAGTGATGATGTTAACGACTGTACATGGGAGGAGGAAGAGAGGATGAAGGCAGCTCATCCTGAACTCTTCAAGGTATAGCCCTAAGGTGTCGTGACATCTCATGAATTTGTAACTTGATCCGATCTTAGAATTCTGCATGCTAGGCTAGAATTGGATGCATGGTTTGTTGATTGCTATGGATGGTAGGCATGCAGAATAGTTTTGGTTGCTCTTGTTTGTTTGGAATTTCGGGGGCGAAATTCCTAAGGGGGAGAGAATGTAACGACCCGTATTTTACGTGTCGATAGATCGTAGAATTTACAGGTCGTTAGTGTTATGTTATCCCTAGCCTAAGTCGTTTGGGAGGTTAACTTGTGTAGGCAGCTTAAGCTTAGGTCGTGATGGAGTTAGGTCGGTAGAGCGACCTAAGGTAGTTAGCGACCTAGGAAGTTAGGGTCGTGAGGAACGACCTAAGGAGATAGGCCGGTTTAGGTAGATTAGCGACCTATAGGGTATGGCGACCTAAGGAAGTTTGAGATTTAAGCTATGGCCGACCTAAGAGGGCAAGCGAGTCAACGGGTTAGCATGTGACACGAGTTAGGGTGTTAACGTGTTAAGAGTTAGGTCGGTTGAGCGACCTAAGATAGAGGAACGACCTAAGAGAGTGACCGACCTAATGGGAGTTAGCGACCTAAGATAGTGGGCGACCTATAAGGATGAGCGATCTAAGGAATATTGGCTTAGGTCGGGAGGACGAGTTAAAGATAGGTCGTGTGAAGGAGATGTGGTTAGGTCGCGAGCGACTTAGTGGTTAGGTCGTGAGTCGTTAGACCCTGTGTCTGTGGTAGGTCGGGTCTGTTAGGTCGCGCTTGTTTTAGGTCGTTGGGTTTGTTAGATCGCTAAGCCGCGTGAGTCCTTAACCCAGATAGGTCGTATGTTGTTAGGTCGCGTGAAGGCCTGGGGAGTTAGGTCGTTGACTCGGCATTTAGTTAGGTCGGCATAGAGATAGGTCGGCCGTGTTTGTTAGCTCGTATGTTTCTGGGTTGGTTAGGCCGTTAGGTCGTTGGAGTGTATAGGTCGGCAGCGACCTATGTTAAGTCGGGGTTTTTAGGTCGGCAACGACCTAAGTCTGGGCGACCTAAGGGTGATTTCAGCCTATAAATAGAGGGGTTTGGCCCACTTTTTGGCACCGGATTTTGAAGCGACGAAGTGCTGCCATTTTTAGAGCTCGACTACAACATTTCTTCACTTCATTTCTCCGCTTTGATCAAGTGCTAACATCCATCCAAGATCGAAGATCAAGATCGAAGATCGAAGAGCCAAAGTTGAAGATCTTCTTCCGACGAAGCTAGATTTCACCATTTCAAGCGAGATTTCAACAAATCGAGCTTGAATCCTTGCTGTCCAGATCTGAAGTGATTAGTTTTTGAAGTGTTTGGGTGATTCGGTGAGTGGTGATTATCTCTCACACGGATCCAAAGGAGTATATTGGAGTGGTGGTTCGTTTATGTGTTAAAGATAGTGATGTCTCGCATTTCTCTTAAGTCTGCATGTAGATCCATTATTTATGAAGATGTTTACCTATGCAAATTCATTTATCGAGTTATAGGAACAAAACCCATGTTTTATATTTGATAGATCTATGCTAGAAATCCATAATTCATGTATGATAAACTTTCACTCATTTATTTACGAAATTGCCATTATAGTTAATATTGCTTATTAGATCTTGTTTGAATGATTGATTGTTTGAATGTATGATTGATTTGATTGTTTCAAGTTAGCTAGTAGTTGATTTGGAACAAGATGGTTGAAGATGATTCAAAAGCAAAGTGGAAAGGCTCTTGAATGGTGAAAGCTGCTTGTGGCATATGAAGCGGATGAGGAAGCTCATATGGATGGATTCGAGGACTTTGCGATGATACGAGGAAGCAAAGTATGATGATGATGGACTTTGCCGTGATATGATAAGGCGAAGCATGATATGGACTTTGCTAAGATGCGATGAAGCAAAGTATGATATGAGATAGTCTTGGTCTAGTCCAGGCGGGATCATTCCAAGCATGATGTTAACTCGGTGATATGGTTCGAGTTTTGACGGATAATGGATGGCTCGAGAGGCGCTTGAGCTAGTATGGGAATAGTCGTCGAGGAGGATGACTAGGAGGCTAAGACTTCATCGTTGTTGAAGGTTCTAGCATGCTCAAAGCAAGAGTACGTTGGGCGGCATTGATATCCCAGGCACGGGTCACGATGACGTGCTAGTACTCTGGGTAGATCCGTTATACCTAGGCACGGGTCAGGGTGACGTGCGGAGTTATGTCTAGAACCGGGGTTGCCATTAGCCCTTGACGGATGGTTGAAAGATGAGTTGGTCATTCAATTAACGATAAAATCAAGGCAATGATAACAGTGATAGCCAGAGTCATGGATGTTTGGTTGTATCATCATTCGGTCTCAAGAGCGGTGTTTTCTGGGTGCTTATCTGATCTTGGTTTAGGCCTTGGGGGTTTGTATTTGGAAAACATCGACCTTGACTCGAGTGATTATTGCTTTACTTTAATTATCTGCTTTGCTATGCTTGCTTCTCCTTAGTGTGTGTCTGGGGGCTATCACTGTAGTATGGGGTGGAGTGGGATGATTTGGGTTCCTATTCCCTTTATCCTTTATGTTCCTTTGGTATGTTTGATAGTTGATTTACTGCTCACTAAGACTGTTGTCTGACTCAAGGTTTTATGTCTCCTCTTATTACCTTGGGCTGTTCATCCATGTTTGGGATGGGCAGACTAGGTGATAGGTGGCAGGTGCTGATCTTAGTGGCTCACGCTGATGATGACGAAGACGAGCATGAGGCTTTACATATTATTTTCATATTCTATGTACTGGATATTCCGCTGATTGTTAATTACTCTAAGTGCTATGTAGTGAGGCTTCTTGTATTCATGATTCAGACCATGTATAAAGCTATTATGATTAGATGATGATATTCTGTTCTATGGGAGCTTCACTATATTATATTTCTCTATTGTATTTTATCCATGCGCTGTGAGTTTTACGATAGAGTTTGATGTTTTTACCTTACCCTGACAATCGTCCATGGCTGCCTGGCACACTTTCAGCGCACTATTTCCTTGTTTCGGTGCAGGAGTCATGGGCGGTCGTCACATATTCATTCCACGTATCCCCCTAAAGCCTTCTGAAAATATTAACATGCCTTTTAACTCATTCGCAAACAATTTCCAATTAAATTATCATTTGCTTTAACAATCAATAAATCACAAGGACAAACCATTCCTCATGTTGGAATTTATCTTCCAGAGCACGTTTTTATTCATGGTCAACTAAATGTGGCGTTATCCAGAGGAGTTGCACGAAACTCAACAAAGATTTTAGTACAAAAAGGAAAAATTCCACATAACAAGGGAAATCACACTAGAAATGTAGTGTACAAAGATGTTTTGTTGTCGTGTAATCAAAACAAAAACTAATTACAATTAAGATTATCTTTTCCACCAGAATTTGTCAATATACATTATTCATTTTCAACATATCACTGAGTATTGTCCTTCTGCATTTACCAAAGGAACTTCATCATTTCACTTATATTCTAGTTAATTTTCATACCCATATATTAATTTATGCTAAAATTTGAAACTTTCTTTTGCATCAAATATATAACAAAAATAATTTTAAATTTTTACAATCATTATACAAACATGTATCACATAAACTAATCCCTAAAAAATGTTTTTAACTCCGCCATCACCAATTATTTAGTGATGCCGGTCTCAAGCTCGGATAAAGGAGGAGAGAAAACATTTTACAAACAAAGAGACAATAATATAGTCATGCAGGTATAGCAGCAAAATAATAGTATGAGTATTCAATCTTAACCGGTAAGCTTATGCAGCTGTATGATAATACATTTTTTGTATGTACTACTTTACATTAACAAGAATTTAACTCACGGTTGTCTTCGCACACGTCCAACGGACGTGCCATACATACTGGTAATAATAATATAAATAATAATTTTCCCCTTTTGCGTTGCCCTTTTCGTAAAAAGAACGCTTTCCCCTTTCGTAAACTTACCCCTTCCCCAGTCCCTTTCGTTTGCCCCTTCCATTTGCCCCTTTCGTTTAAAAAAAGAACGCACCCTATGTGAAATTAAAAGGAATGTTGTAGAATGATCGACTAGGTTTCCATGTGTACGTGTGATTTTGTAACAATCATTCTTTCCAACTAAGAAAATATTACAATGTTGAATTATACCATGAGGTTTACTATTATTATTATTATTATTATTATTATTATTATTATTATTATTATATTAGATTTCTTTGTGTGGCTAATCACTATCATTGTATCTGTATAAGGACCAAGCTTAGTTTATACTTTACAAGAACACATGGTCCCCTTAAAATTTAATCTAACAGAATAATGTATGTATGACATTCTAGTTACTCATTCTATGACACCTTCAAAGCTAACTTTTATATCATTATCATCACTTCAATATATAAAATATTCTTTTCTTAAACCATAATCACATCTTCAAAAATTAGTAGCACCCTAAATTACATAGTCTTTTAAATCATTTTCGTTCTTTAATATGTTATTTTCGAAAGGCCTATTATTTTCAACATTATAATTTTCAAAAGAACGCTTCAATTTTTTTAAAAGAATGCTCAAACTGGACTTCAAACACTTCCCAATTTATTCATTTTTTCTTAAAAGTAGGACGGTTTTTATAAGGATATGGATTAACTTATAATCACTTTTAAAATTTCAAAACTCATGCATGTATATACGTACCACCATTTTAAAAGCATAAGTCTTCAAAATCTCTTTCTAAATTTAGATTTTATACACAAGCTTTTTCTATGCATTTTCACATAGAAACGATAAATTACTAACATCACATCGATATACAACACAACATAAGAAACTAAGCAACCAAACATATAATCAACAAACATCAACACATACATATACTTAATATTACAACATTGCCTTCCCAATGTTTTAGTACTTATTTTACTGATTAGTTGCAATGTTGACCACAGAAGAAAATATATTAACACTGTCTCCTCATCGATCTCAACTCCTTGTAACACCTGATAGGATCAAAAGTCATACAAGAATCATATCAACTTTGTGTAATACATTACGTAACTTGTATATTTAGAATATGAAACAAATCGTTTAATATTTATTCAAAATTCCATATATACTAAATCATTTTGCCATTTCACTCAAAATCTATAATATCACTATAAAAATCAGTTTAAGAAATAAGGGATCACTCCCCTATATAATAAATTTTCCCTTCCAAAAATAATATAGTCCATTTTCCAAATCAAAATATCATTTGTATACATTTCAAAATTTTGTTATGTCAAATCGCCTCATTCAAATGTTTAAGAATCTCTAACGATACGTTAACTACTCGAATTAATTGAAACCCTTAAAATACTCAACTGGTAGGTCAACACAAAAATTTCCAAATCATCTCTTTCCAGAATTTTTTTTATATATCCCTTTTTCTTTATAAACGTATCTCATTCACCTAAGTAAATAATTATCAGATTCTATCAAACACAATACGTTATTATCTAAGCTTCATATTCCCATTTATTTTTCAAAAATTTCCTTAAATGGCCACTAAACAAATATAATTTCACTTTGTCAATTTAATGCAAGAAATAAAGAACAAATATTTTTTTGTTCATCTATAACTAAACCACTTTCTTCATAATCATTTAAAGATACTAAGTTTAATTTTATTGTTAATGTTTCTAAATAAATCAAAAATAGTGCACGGTATGACATTGTGCATAAACACACTATGTATTTCAAAAGGATAAAAAATTATTTAAAAGATTCTTATATATGTATAAGCCTTCTAACTTTTCCCAAAACACATATTCTACATTAAAATTTTGGGTATGCTTGATTCACATCCCTATTATGTTTCAAAATACACAAAACATCCTCCCCAAGAATAACTTATAAATTACATCCATATTTTTCATTTCTTCTATTTTACTTCCCAAAATTACCCACAGACTCATCAAATAAATTCACGCACATATTTCCCTTCCAATCTTCATCGATTTTATAATAAATCATCAACAATTTTATTGTCAACAAATCGACAATTTCATTATCAACAAATCGATTTAGAGAAGCATCATCAAATTCAATTTCTACATTTGGATTTTTAAATCGAACATCAAAATCAAACTAGAACTACAAATCTTCGTATTTTCTCAATTATTGCATAGTATTCTTCAGTGTTGTTATTGTATTGATGTTTTAATTTTCGATGATCATGGAAACTGTTATGTAAGAGTTTTTCAACAAATAAATATTGTTTTTCCAATTTTCTATTGAAATTAATAATACCAGCAGTAAAATCTGCAATTATGCACAATATTCGCAGATTTTTCTTCCATTATGGCTTAGAATAATGCAAATATTGTTGTATATACAGTAGAAAATGCAATAAAACAAAACAAATTGCAAATTTTTTTAAAATTTATGAGGATTAAATTTATCTTTCTCTTTGCAATAATTCAGAATAATTGCAGACATATATACAATTATAATGATTCATTGCATGTATTTCGGTAATTATTTTGGATAATTGCGTTCTTATCAGCGATTATTCATATAAAATCTTTGCATAAAAATTAAAAAAACTCTTGCAGCTCCAACATATATTATTACATGCTTTACTGCAATATTAATCATATTTTGAGTATTTTAAGCAAAAATTCTTAGTATTTGCAAAGCTTTCTACATTTATTAAGAACAATTGTAGCAATAACTGCAAGTATTCAAAATCTTTACATAAAAGTGAGCAAATATTTCCTGAGAAAATTCTTACATTTTTATTTATACAATTAGATGTTTTACTACAAAAATTGATGATATTTGCAGTACTATATGCAAGTTTTCTCAAAATCTGCAGATTTTTCTACAAATATTGAGAATAATTGCAGAAAAAACTACAAATATTGTAATATTTGCAGTATATATGCACATAGCATAAATAATTTTATAAAAACTTCAAATATTAAACCACAATCATTTCTCATTATCATTAATGAATTTAAACATAAATATAACACCAGCAATCTCTAAAAAATCTACAACAATTCATATTTTGCAAAAAAGATTGATTCATCTTCAAATTGTTGCAGTTTTTGACACCATTGAAGAAGAAGATGAAATCGAGAAAGATAGGCTCGCCATTGAAGAAGAAGATGAAATCAAGAAAGATGAGCTTGCCATTAAAGTCGATCCTGTAAGAAATGAAGAGGTATTTTGGGGAAGAAAGTAGCCATAATTAAAAACAGGAACTTGCAAAGTATGTTCTTTTATGGGAGGATTTTTGATGATTTAAGTTTTCTTTTAGGGATGTGTGCTTAATATTCACTAAATTATTTCCATAATTAAATTTCTTTATTCATTGAAAACCAAAGCTCGCTTTTAAAATCACAACTCGTATTTATTTTTAAATATTCATTAAATTTTGATATAATGCTATCAACAAACACCTGAATAAACCATACACCATATCAAGCAAGCATCCATTACTTCCAATTTGATTAATTTTACAATATCATAAACACACAAAATTGTTCACACCATATGTGTGGATTATTTTATTTCTCAAGAAGATAAATAGCTTTTTTTTTTCTTAAGAAATCGTCATTGCAAATATGTGTATATATATACATATATATTCTACCCTGACGATCAACACCTTCGACCATTCAATAACTCGCACGTCATAGTACGAGTTAAATAAAATGGGTAAACATCCTAAGTCTCACTCCTCTAAGACTAAAATATATTTCTCTCTTTGTATTATTCCAACGTCAGCTTTGATACCATACTGTGATGCCCCAGCTCTAGTGATCGAACTATCAGAGGGAGTTTACTACCATAGCTTAGATCTAAGGGCACGAAAGGAGTAATCTCACATATACGCTATGTTAATGATCCGAAATTTTTGATCCTAAAAATTCCAGATAGTTAGGAAAGAAGAGAAGAGATAGAAGAAGAAGACAGAAATCAAGACACGGAATCTCACATTCGCAGTAGATCAAAATATAATATCATAAAATAACATTTATACCAACAAGCTGTATCGGTTAAATTTCAAACAATACATCAGAGTTACAATATTTACACAAACACTGGACAATTAAAACTAACTAGTTCCCGATAAACTACAACATGCCACAGCGGAATACACTCCATACATTCCTGTCATCCGCCTCCTGGGCTCTAGAACGTCCTTACTTGAAAATCTGTAATACTCGGTCTGACTCGAGCATTACATCATAGTAACACCCAGGTCAGGCTGGAAACCAGCGTGAGTAAAGCCATCTAACAAGGAATACAAAAGTATACGACTTATATAAACCGGGGGTAACTTGTATCAATTTACAACGTCACAAGTTGTTATAGGCATCACTTATTTCATATATCAATTTCTAAGTACCAAAGCTTAGATTAAATGGTCCAATTCCCTCACATCATTCCATTTTAGCCTATTGATTTCACATATCAATTTATAAAGAATTGAAGTGGTTTCGGGTATTTACTAATACCCGACTCCGGTCTCTTCGAGTCCAATGTAATCTTAACCCAAGTTGTTCCATTAAATACAATTCAACTTTAATTATAGGATATCACTTTCACACAACAATTCATAAATGATAGATAATCACATTATCACTGTCCACCCAAATATATCATATCACAAAGCAATTCCTATCAGAGATATCAACCAATCCAAGGCACTTTCATCATTCAATCATTCATAAGCAAGATTGATCACTTTCATTAATTACATTAATTAATGATCCTCTAATTACTTCCATTAGTTAATTATTCTTAAATTTCCTTTAATAATTAACCTTTAACTTAATTACATTCATTAATCAATCCTTAGTCAAGAACAATCAATAATTAACTTTCCTATTTACTTTATCAATTAAATCAACTCCTTGATTAATTATATTAATTAATCCTTTAATTACAATGAGTAATTATTACTTAATTTCTTCCATAAAGTAATTGTCCTTTAATTACTTCCCATCAAGTAATTTTCCTTTTTATTTATTTACATACAGTAACGATCCATTAATTACTTTACTAAGTAATTGCACCTCATTAATTACCTTAAGTACTTATACTTAACTCAACATTAAATAATTACCTTTAATTAATTAAACTTAACTAATTAACTAAAATCAGCCACATTAACTTAATTAATTACACTGAGTAATTAATATTTTAATTACTTTACTAAGTAATAGCCCTTCTTATATCAAGTAATCAGCCCCTAATTACATCCATTAATTAATTATTTCTTAATTAATTAATATTAGATTACTTAGAATAACCATACCTAATCAAGTAATTAACTATTCTAAATTAATTACTCAAATTAATTCATCTTAATTTAATTACCTTTAATCACTATCATCGAGTAATTATCCTAATTATTCTATTGGTTAATTATCCTCAAATTAATTAACCTTAATCATTAATTAATTTAATTGAAAATTTAAGGTTAAATTAATTAATCTACAACAAATTTGTCCTTAATCATGCAAGGTTTTAATTAACCTTAAGATAGACCATTAATTACTCTCATAAATCAGTTAACTATAATTAATTACATTAATTATTTGCATCAATTAAATAATCTTAAATCAATCATATTCATTAATTAACTTTATTCAGTCATATTCCACAATTAATTACACTTTAATAAATTACACTAAGTAATTAAAGACTCTTAATTTATCAAACTAACTAACGATCCATTAGTTAATTATCATTTAATTACTTAAGTAAATTAATTGATCTTCAATGAAGAAATTATAAATTTACTTATCATTCTTAAATCAATTACTTTAAGTAATTATGCTAATTCAAAACCATTCAAACACATTAAATCTCACCCATTTGTAAAAAAAAATTATTTATTTTATGTAAACTTCGAAAACTTGGATCAAAGCTTCCTTTAAAATCAAAAATCTAGTAACACAACAAAATCTGGATCATCCACGATACATTGTTTTTAAAAAAAAGTAAAAAAAAACTGCTTCTTCCAATCTATAAACCCGAGTTTCTTTTGAATACCCTGAGCTACTTTTCCAGATAATCCACACTACCCTTCCTTCGAGTCAAACCAAAATTTCCTCAAGATATTCCCCTAGAAACCCTTCTTCCCCAAACCAACATTGTTCCAGATACAACAACCTATCGCGTGCACGTGCATAGAGGGTCGGCGTATCTCCGACCATCGCTATGACCCTCGGCAAGACGCCGACACTTCCATCGTCCCTCACAGCCACTCAGTTCGTCGAAATCACCGGTGGAACAAAAATAGAACATATGAACCCTTAGCCCCCAATAACTCGATCCACACAAACCCGTACCGATGGCGAACACCACCACTAGAAAGCATGCCACCTTGACCACAGTTGCGACCCGAACCCTCAAGTCCACTCCCCAACATGCGATTTGACTCAATTCATCGTAGTCATCGAGATCACCTCGATATCAACTCAAACAAAACAGGTTCATAAAACCCTAGTTCATCAATCCCTGATCGCCACATCCCTGTAAAAATCCTTTCTCCAATTTTCCAGATATCCTACATACCCCTGCCTCCTCCAGTAGTAGTCTCGATGCTTACCGAAACGTCATTCGCCAGAATTTGACGATAAAGCAAATTCTGTTCATCCCCCTAATACTCAAGATATACCATCTTAAAAATTACTAAACTCATACTAAAATTCGTGTTTTTTTTATACAAATCATATTCTAAAACTCATAGATGAAATCATTGACAGTGATTTTTAACTTATTTTAGCTTTTAACTGTAATCTTGAATTTTCAAAATATTTAGTAAATATAAACACTTAAGATTAATTTTAAAAACAATATTACATTGTTTCAACCAATTCCTTTTCAATAATCAAGGTTCAATAATGATTCATTGGGAATATAATTTTTAAAAGCAAATCTTGAACCTAAGATTAAAACAGTGACCATATATATACAGGCATGTTTTCAAATAGCATAATACAGACCAAATTCAAATTGAACATTCATGCAAACATTTATTCATCATCTTCACACAAATATATTAACACCACAGATTTCTGTTTTTTTTTTTAAAGTTTACTTACCTTATAAATTGAACAGATCGTGGAACTGTTTTGATCTGGATCTAGAATTGAAACTGCATTTTCTCTTCTTTTTTTAACTTGATCAAGTTGAAAATTTGAAAGCTCTTGAAACTGGAAATGATTTAGTTACATTGATTTTCCAGGTTTGAAATGAATTTGAACATAATTTTTGCTTTGATTTTATTTTGTTTACAAGTCATGATTTTTTTGAGTTGAATTGATCGGGTTTGTGATTTCTTTGTGAGGATGTGTTTTGATGATTTGAGATTTGCAACATGGAGAAAATAGTCTTTTTTTTTTCTTTTTTTTATTACATGTTACCTAAAAATGCCATTTGTAAACCTAAGCTTACATTTGTCAATGTAAATAATCATTTTCTTACAAGTGTTAATATACAATAATGAGATATTTTACAAGTATCAATCTTATATTCAAATACCTCTCATGTTTTATATGTATTTATACTAATATGTATTTATGTTTATGAACTTTTCTTTAAATATGCATATTTTTATATTTTTATATTCTTATCTTTAATATCTTTATACATATATAACTTGTACAATATATAAATATTAAAATGTAGAGTTTGTAATTTCAAGTTTAAACCCAAATTCAATTTAAAAATCCAATATGAAATCAACTCAAATATATATATATATATATATATATAATATTTAAACAAACACAAATTTCAATTTGTAAATAATAATCTATTTAAAATCTATTTATGTAAATAATCATTATTATTTGTTTTAAAAGAATAATTTGTCAAATTTAAGTGATTATATTAAAATATGATCAAATAAATATTTATCCAGATGTAAATATTTATTATCAGATTCATTTGTTCAATCTATAATTCAATACTTCTATTAATTAACCTAATATTTTATCAATTACAAATATTCTAAAATCCGGGATATCACACGCTACTTTGGGTCAACATAGATATGTTACAACACCTAAACATATCTGTAATAAGTGTATTGTCTCGACATAAAGCATCATATATAAGTTTCCCAGACTTAGTAATATGATATTAGAGGCACATAAGTGAATAAACCTAAAATAATATAAAATTAGAGTCGGATAAAAATAAAAAATGTTATATATTATAATCGAAGATCTGGTATAGTATATCGTGCTTACATATATCTCATAAAAATATGTAATTACCAACACAAGACCTCATGCCATCACATTTATTAAATTAGACAATACAAGAAAATAAACATTCATCATTATCATTGGCTCCGTCTTCATGTCATATCCCATAAATCACATAAAGTCATACCTATAAAACAACCACAGTCTTACCCGAGGTTGTTAAACAACTAACACTTGAATAATGCTAGAAATCTAACTATGAAAAATGAATATAATCATGTGGTGTTGGGTTGTATATGTGATATATTGATAAATAAATAAGTGACATACTCCATTAATTTAAACCCGCCCACATCACATCAAATTAAATCAAATCATATCAGTGTAAACACACATATCATGAGACTATTTAAAGTACCCCACAATTGCAACTCTAATCAACTGAGATATCACATCCTATCCACCTTTGTACATTGCAATCATTGTTCAACAAGTTTCATCGTTCAAGTTATTCATATCAATGTCTGTAATCACAAGTGAATACTGGTCATATTCAATCTTACCAGACTCTACCATAAGCTGGTATCATGACCTTTTTCATCTATATATTCTCCAATTAGAAGTTGTAGACCCTCCTATATGATCTATTAGCTGCAAAATCTTCTCTTCTCCTCTTCGGCGCTTATTCTCATGGTATTGTAATCATCACATCGACTCCTCTCGTATCCATCAATATGATTACCATCATCACCCTCATTTGCACTACACTTGCTTGTGGTTGTGTCCATGCGATATATCATTTAGACAATAAGTGATGAGGAACCAGGTCATCACGATTTAGGATGTGACCCCCGAATCTATCTAGTGGTATGGATTCCAGTGTCTGCTAATCTCATCTCTTATTGTTTGCTTCATAGGTTAAATTTATTCAGAAGCATTCATATTTAAACCACAAAATACCATTTATTCTTGAAATGGTATTGTGTCCCTTTTTTCAATTATATATAAATGCCATGTTTATGCTTTATATTTAAGTCATAGCATTAACTTGTAATAAAATATTTGTGAAACATGACATATAAAATCCATAGCACAAAATCCTATTGGACGATTTCAATTAAACAACATAGGTTGATTTGAATTCCATACACATACATTATCACAATCATCATAATCATAGCCTAAACAATGCACAATATTAAAAGCAATTACTTTGGTAATTCATCTTATTTAATACTCATCAATGAATATATTTATAGTATTCATCACATAGGATTTTAATTCAACTTCGATATAAATCTCTATAATTTTGATTTTATAAAACAATAATTTAAATTCATTATTTTCAATTCAAAAGTAATTCAGAATAAACTTTCTTTGTTACAAAATTCCCATAAAAATCATTTATGTCAAATTTATATACCAAAGAAAAGCATTTCAAATAATATTTGAACTACTATTTACTTTCGAAATCAATGTATACACACACCCCTTATTCATCTATATAAAACAATTAAATTTCATGTATAATTTAATATAAAATCATAAAATATTTACTCATATTTGATATAAATCCCAAAAATATTATATATCAACTTCATTTCATTTTTTTCCATATAATATAAACTCATAATACACTTTTAACACTCTAACTTCTTTTGGAATATAATTATACATTATTTTTAATTAATTTCATGCCATCTACATCAAAATCACACTACAAATTATTTACAAAGTCTTTTCATTTTCAATAAATCAAACCAACACCCAAAAATATTATTTCGTTAACTAGCCATTGTCATGTGTGTTTGTGTGTTTCTGTGTGCATGTGTTCAACTCAACAATATCTAATTATCTAATATTAAATTACTATCAAATCTCTGTGCAACAATATTTAGTTCAACAAAAATAATTTGTATCAGTTTAACAATTTTTTTTGCATGGGTGTGTATAAGTGTAGTTTCAGTCATCGGTCAATCGTCAACCATTCAAACAAAATTGCAATCAAAACAGGCTACAAGCATTTATCAAGCAATAAATTTAATCATTTTAAGTCAGATTTAAATCAAAATAAGGAAATCTTATTATTGTAACATGTAATAATCTTAATAGGGAATTGGTATATTCACATATGACCAAGCAAATCCAATTTCAACATATTCAAATCAAAGTAAAGTAGTTAACTCTTTTTGATCAGGAGTCATCCAAACCAACCCTAATGCCAAATGTACTACATTCCTTCCATTTTAAGCTTGTTCTTCCCATCTCGCTCAACTATTTGCTCACCATCATCACCATGCGCATCAAATCAAACACAACCTCTTAACTAACATTACCATGCACTTTCATCTCGTCACCACCTTGCTTGCATTGCAACTTTGATCGGTCTTTCTAACGTCATTTGCCATCTTTATGCCATGGTCTATTCTCTCTCTCTTTTATTTTTCTCATTTTATTACTTTTTTTGATTGAATTTTTATCGTGCATGAGTTATTTTTTAGGGTAGAAGAAATGGATGGAGGATGGGTAAAGGGTGTATATTAGTTGGATTGAGAGGTAGAGATAGGGCATTCAATTTTACTTGCACTTAACGTCCAAAGTTATAAAAGAAATTGTATTCTTTACTTATATATATGTATATCATTTCTCATTAAATTTAATTACTTTACTATATTTAAATGCTTATGAAAATAAACAAAATTCCTACAAAAATTCCCTCGATTTTATTTCCTCCTGAAATACTTTTTAGGTTATTAGAACACCACTCTCTGATCTTTAAATAATATTTACAGTAAATGTTTCGTTTCTCAAAATAATTTAAAATTTTAAAATTTATTATTAATTTTGAAAAGATAAACTCTCAGACAACCATTTAGTTTTTGAAGTAATTTCAATTTTCGAATTTTAATATTAAATCAATATTGTTCTTTTATTATCAAGTAAGTTCAAAAATTTAATCAATTGAACTAAATTAAATAAAATAACCGAAATAACTTTTTAAATTATTTATCTACATAAAACACTTCTTCAACATTTAAATCCAGTTTAAATCCCAATTCCAAGTTTTGTGTTCAAGTATTTGAATTTTAATTCAACTATTCAATTAATTCCCAAAATCCGTTTCAATATTATTTTTTCAACTTCGAAAAGGTATGTTACAGTAAGAGTAATGAAAGAGTTGATGAACTATTAGGACTAGTACATACTGATGTATGTGGTCCTTTATTTACAACTAGCAAAGGTGCAACATCTACGGTGCAAGGAATCAGAGGTGCAACATCCGTAACATTTGGATATGGATATGGGTATGTGTTCCATATGAAATACAAATTGGAGGTCTATGATAAATTCAATGGATATAAGAATAAAGTAGAAAATCAGACTAACAAGAAAACAAGAAAATAAAAATACTTTGATCTGGTCAAGCAGTGAGGACATTGCATCTGAACTCCAAGAGTACTTAAAATAGAATGGGATTCTCTCTCAAGTCACTCCTCTTTATACTTTGCAACACAACTGTGGTTTGGAAAGGAGAAATCAAACTTTGTCAAATAAGGTCCGATCGAGGACGAGTTACATTGAGTTGCCCCTTTTTTAGGATATTAATTAGAAACCGTTCCATATATATTGAATAGTGTATCATCTAAATATATACCCAGACTCCATACAAGTTATGGATTAGGAAGAAACCCCACCTTACTTACTTTAAGGTTTGAGGTTGCCCGGCTTAGCTTAAGAACAAAACCCTAATAAGACTTGGGAAATATCTGTCTTATGTAAATTTATGAGGTATCAAAGAAATTCTCATGGATATATATTGTATCATACAAAAGAACTAAAGGTTTTGTTTCAAGACTTGCCATCTTTTTGAAAAAGGAATTTCTCTCTCTCGAAATTAGTTGTAGCAATATATACTTGGATAAGATCCAAGAAACTTCTACAGAGACTAAATATATAGACAGTAATTCAACACCCATATATAATACACAACTATTAGAGGTCTAATATGGAATATTTCGTGCCTAGGAGATACTATAGGTTTCTCATTGATGGAAAGAACATGGACTGTGTCGTTTACATCGACGATCCACCCACACATCAAAAATCATTAGAGGGCAAGGGCTTTACACTATGGATTGATGCTATGAGATCCAAAATGGGTTCCTGTACAAAAAAGTATGGACTTGGTTGAATGTACCAAAAGGGGTAAAATGCGTCTGCTATATTTGGATATTTAAGAAAAAGATCAGTGTAGATGGTAAAAGTCTAAACCTAAAAATCAAGGTTGGTCCTGAAATGTTTTCATCAAATTCGAGGTGTTGATTATAATGAAATATTTATGCCAATCGCTATGCTTAAATCCGTTCATCTATTACTCGTTGTCGGTGATGAATATGAAATGCGGCAGTTGGATATTAAGTAATGTTTTTAAATAGTGATTTAGATGACGCTATTTATAAGCCTTGGCCAAAGGGTTTCAAATTCAATGGGAGGGGAGATAAAGAATATAGATTCTTAACATATATATAGATATATGTGTGTGTGTGTGTGTATGTTAGTGTATGTATGAATATGTGTATCATTTCTCATTAAATTTAATTACTTTACTATATTTAAATGCTTATGAAAATAATCAAAATTGTTACAAAAATTTCTTCGATTTTATTTCTTCCCAAATACATGTTAGGTTTTCTGAACTTTAAATAATATTTACAACGATTGTTTCGTTTCTCGAATAAATAAAATTTTAAAAAATATTATTAATTTTGCAAAGGTAAATTCTTAGACAACTATTTGGTTTTTAAAGTAATATTCAATTTTCAAATTTTAATGTTAAATAAATATTCTTCTTTTATTACCAAGTAAGTTCAAAATTTTATTTTATTGAACTAAATCAAATATAATCACCGAAATAACTTTTTAAATAATTTATCCATATAAAATACTTATTCAACTTTCAAATCCATTTTAAATCCCAATTCCAAATTTTAGGTTTAAATATTTGAATTTTGATTCAAATATTCAATTAATTCCCAAAATCCATTTCGATATTATTTTCTTAACATCGAACAGGGATGTTATCGTAAGAGTAATGAAAGAGTTGATGAAATCTTAGGACTAGTACGTACCGATGTGTGTGGTCGTCTATTTACAACTAGCAAAGTAGGAACTCATGCTGCGTAATGTTCACCGATGAGTTATTTCGATATGGATATGTGTTCCTTATGAAATACAAATCGGAGGTCTATGATAAATTCAATAAATATAAAAATGAAGTAAAAAACTAGACGAACAAAAAAAGTAAAAATACTTTGATCTGATCAAGGCAATGAGGGCATTGGATATGTACTCTAAGAGTACTTAAAAGAGAATGGGATTCTCTCTCAAGTCACTCCTCTTTATGCTTCGCAACACAATTGTGTTTTGGAAAGGAGAAATCAAACTTTTTAAGACATGGTTCAATCGAGGATGAGTGACTCTGAGTTGCCTCTTTTTTGGGATATTACTTGGAAACAATTGCATTTATTTTAAATAGCACGTCATCTAAATTTATGCCCAAATACCATATGAGTTATGGATTAGGAAGAAACCCCACCTTAATTATCTTAAGGTTTAAGGTTATCCGGCTTAGCTTAAGAACAAAACCATTATAAGACTTGGGAAAGATCTGTCTTATAAGTTTATGGGGTATCAAAGAAACTCTCGTGGATACATAATATATCATACAAAAGAACAAAAGGTATCTGTTTTAAGATATGCCACCTTTTTAAAAAAGGAATTTCTCTCTTGAGAAATTAGTTGTAGTAAGATATACTCGGATAAGATCTAAGAAACTTCAATGGAGACCAAATATAAAGACAATAATTCAACACTCACAGACAATACACAACTAGTATAGGTCTAATAGGGATATCTCATGCCAGGGAGATACTATGGGTTTCTTATTGATGGAAGAACATGGACTATATCATTCATGATGATAATCCCCCAACACATTGACAAGCATTAGAGAGCAAGGACTCTTTGATTGATGCTATAAAAAAGGTTCCTTCTACAAAAAATGTATAGACTTTGGTGAATGTACCCAAAGGGGAAAAATGCAATGGCTACAATTGGATAATTAAGAAAAAATCAATGCAGATGGAAAAGGTCTAAACATAGAACTCAAGGTTGGTCATGAAAATTTTTCATCATATTCAAGGTGTTGATTATAATGAAATATTTCTACTAGTCTCTATGCTTAAATCCATTCGATTACTACTCCCTGTCGACGATGAATATGAAATGTGGCAGCTGGACATTAAATAATGTTTTTAAATGGTGATTTAGATGAGATTATTTATATGTCATGACCATAGGATTTTAAAGTTAGTGGGAGGGGAGATAAAGAATATAGACTCTTAAGGTAAATTTGTGGTCTAAAGAAAACATCATGGAATTGGAACAAAATTTTTAATAAAGTAATCAAATAATTTGGTTTTTGCCAAAACACAGTGGACGCATGTGTGTGTAAAAGAAGGAGCAAAATGGTATTGTAAACCTTTTTGTTCATATGTTGATGACTTGCTACTGATTGATAATAATGTACCTGTAATAATATGCACTTTCGGACACACCAATTCGGAGCCTAAAATTAATTTCGAACACATATCGTGTTGAGAAGTTCGATTCGTCGAGGTTTTTGAGCATCATATGGTATAGAGACTAATATAAAATTTTAAGCATTCTGCACTTTCATATCTCACAGTGGAAAGGAAATAAAATATAAATAACGAAAATAGATAATAGTCTTAGCAATATGTAATCCACACAATGATGTCTCTAGATAACAACATAAAATCGACTGGTAGAGTAATACATCATAAAACACATAGAGAATAACCATAGGAAATGTAACTCTGCGCACCTACTTTCTTCCTTCACATACTACGTCCTGGCCAACTAGTATGTCCTCCGATAATGGGTATAAAAGGGGAAGAAAAGGAGTGGATCAAACAAAGTCAAGTGAATAAATTGTGTTACTAGTGTATGGTGTTCACAAGCAATTAACTTCATCTATAATCTACAAAACCTAGGGTGCCTCTTGCTTTTTTTTCATTACATATAAAGGATTAATTACTTTTCAAATCATGGGGTATAATCTTATTTACACGTACATCCATAAATGACTTACGAAGGTTTCCAACCAAGGGTTAATAAACCAACAACTAATAACTCTATGTAAATTTCTAGTATATGATCTTGATAATTAACTTTCAAACCAACATTGAGTTAACATCCTCAATGATAAATCATATATATTACACTTACGCACTGAATGAACTTCACAATGCCTGGGCTTTCACCGATTATACTACCTCAATGATTTATGGTCTACTAAGCATTCGTGTCACCTTTTCAATGGTAAACTTGTCTTATGCTCTTTATCATTCAAGTTATTCTAAAGAAATCACTACAGTAATTTCCCGCAGTTTCAACTGCTACCCAGTCTTATAGCCCTATTATTGCATATGCTTCCATCTTCCTTCTCCGATTTCTATGTGTTTAACATGTGACAGGGCATGCCCTAGTAGCAATAGGAGCTTCTAGTTGCACTGTTATCACATGCATTGTCGAGTTTCATATTACGCCCACCATGAAGTGTGAACCCATGTACATCATCCAGTGTAGAACTGATATTGCCCGTTGCACCCTCTACTTGTAGCTATGTGAAATCGAAAAAGTCGAGAAAGTAGGAACAAGTCCCTCAATTTGCACTACTTAGCCTACATCAAGTCTAGTTTCAACCTAGGCTTGCTAACACAATTTAGATGACTGAAAATTATTTCAGATGTCTGACTCTTCTTTTAAAAAAATAGTTAACTGGCATTTAGACGTCTGAAGTCCTATCTTAGATATCCGATTTAGATTCTAGATATTTAAAAAAGGATTTAGACATCTGAATTGATTTGAATTTGAACTAGTTTAATTTGGTTTAAGAATTCCTCAAATCCATACGTTTGCACCTTAAATTAAATGTCTGATTTATGTTTTCGATGTCTGGTTAGGGCGTATTCTAGATTCTTTTATTTTTTTTATTTTCTTTATTAATTTTTCTTCTTCATTGATTCAAGTATAGATTTAAAGTTAATTTTTAACTGAATCTTATGGTAATCTCTATCTCGGTTTACATGAATTCATAAGTTAATTTCAATGATTGTCTATATATATATATATAACTTTTAAATAAAGTACCTATATCCTTCTAACCAAGATTTATACTAACTTATGGGATATAATAAGCTAAATAATATATGTAAAGGATATTATACTAACTTAAATAGAAATGTACCAGAAAAGAGCATTGGTTGGATAGCTTGGATTTTCTCCATATGCTCCCAACTACTCTTAGCTGGATCATTCTTCCAACCCAAAATTATCCTATTTATTACTGTCATGTAGACTCAATGAAAATAACTAAAAATGTACGAGCATAGGTAAACTTCTACAATCCTTAATACTAACTCAGATAAAATGACGTCAACATGCACCTTAACTGATAAATTGGGCACATGTATGCCCTATCGGAACGTAGCCTTATACAACCCTCAACGCAAACAGACAATACCTTAAATTATCCCAGTAGTATATTTGTCACTTTTTCTTTTGGAAACCTAGGTAAGACAAGTTGAAAGTGAGCAATGTCGCACCTTGCATCAAATGACTTGAATCTCTTACTATTCTTCCTTTCACCTAAGGACATCAATATCTGGTGGTCTCTTAAATTAATAAAAATGGCGTAACTTCTTTTCTAATTTTAATTCAACTTAAGTCATTTTATTTCACTTATGATTTTGGTGCTCAAATTCTCTAACAATTGTGGTACCAAGTTATCACATTTCCACTCTATAAGACATTTTATCCCAAGTTCTAATTGGAGTCATAGATTTATGTCAATGCATAAGCTAAAATTAATTTATCATTAAAGGTAATTGGCTGGGTGACATACCATTCACATGCAAATGTTATGCAACATAAACCATGCACCCTTCAACCAATACTTCATGATAACTTTGTTAAATAAATAATATCATTTTATTCCAAGGGTTTTGAAAGAAATCCTACCATCCTTTTCTCAAAATCTTAAAAATACAGTCCAAATCTTATTTTCCATAAAAATCATCTCTGCATTCTCAATATGTGCCAATTGTAATTTCCTTTACTTAAGGAGAATTCAAATTCTTCTATTAATCATTGCTTGTGTAATCTTGATTGTAACTCGACCTAGGATATCTTTTGTAATCTGAACTTCCAAAATTTTACCATTCTTAAATGTAATCTACTTACTGGGAAATTTTCCAAATATAACTTCTCACCATTTTACTACCATTGTTTTTTTGTCAAGATGTAATGGCGTAAGCATATTAATCTAATGGACATATTTAAATAGCGTCATACCCAAAACATATCTAGTCACATCTAAAATGGACAATGTCCTTGCCTAGTGAACGTGATATTGAACTCGTTTCACATTAGCCCCAATCAATGTATTTGTAGTTGAGATGATAACTCAAGCATCAATACATGGGAAATATCACCATAAAACGTATACTGCAAAATGACAACCTACTTGCCTGGTACCTATAACTTCCTAAGCCAAAAGCAACATGTATGGCATAACATTACCATAAATTTCGGATCAACGACACCCATTCGCAACCAATCCCAATTGTCTACCGCCTCCGATGATGTTAAAACAATCAATACTTCATGAACTTATGATCAATAAATAATTCATTTAGCATATTAAAAGCATGCTCACAGTTTTAGTTTCTTAAGAAATTAAATCCTTCTTGGTAATGTGTGTCAGTAGTGCAAAAATTATTGTGAAGTCCTTAATGTACATCTGATAGTAGCTAACCAAACCAAGGAATCTTTTTACCTCTGTAGCGTCCTCTGTTATAGTAAAATATCTTGGCTTTTCCTTTCCTTTATTTAAAATTAAATGAGATTTAGACAGATCATATCTTCATCTTCTCACGCTAAGATTAGGCATCTCAAATCGTATTTGGATAGAAAAACACGAAGTGGTTTTCACTCTTTATTATTACAGAAAATTCAATTTGGTACTCTACCCTTCTACCTCGAATGTTGATTGAAAAGCCAGCATATCCGTATTATAGTTTCTTTTTTTTTACCAATTTTTTTCATCGCTTTACATATCCATAATTAACAAGTCCTTAGCACACTGGTAAATTGCCTGCTTTAGATAATCAGCCTAAATTTTATAGGCAATGTAATCTTTCTAACTCCAATCAAATATCTAATGAGAAGTTCTTGCTTTTTTTTTCTTCCAAAATTTTTAATTCACAATCTTATTTTTCACAAAAATAAGCAAGCTTATAGAATTCTCTTTTAATTTCAACAAATGTACCCATTTGACAAAAATCATGACACTTTTTTTTAATTTAAAATTTTATCCAAAACGGTTCAACTTAGCATAGAAAAGTGGACAAGTAAATATATCTTTCCGAATTTCCTTTTATAAATATTTTTTTTTCATAAAGCTGCATTTGAAAAAAAATGGCATTTTAAAAATTTTAAACTGCTATGGAAATAACTTTAAGAAGATGGATTTTATATTATTTTTTTCTCCATTTTACATTTCAAAAGTTTCACTATCCAAAAGAAAATTACGTATCAAAAGTTAAGTGTAGCAATGCACCTTACACTAACTTTTTACAAAAATAAAAGCTTTAAAATAGTTATGGAAAATAACTTTTTAATAAGTTATCCCATGTTTTGAAGTTTAAAGTAAGAATACCAGTTCAAACTTCAAATTTTACACTTCTCCTAAGATTTCAAATAATGTTTCTAAATCATTTTGAAAATTCTTTCAGTTCTACTTCTTTATTTAATTAATTTCCATAAAATTTATTTCATATATCGTAAAAAACCAAGAACCAGCTTATTTTCATTAAAAATATCAGACATTAATTTTTTTAATTTTTGCAAAATAATTCTAACCATCAAACACATATGTTGGAGTAGGTGAAAAAACCTAATTTATGTAAGCCTAACTACATTTAACAATTCTTTTAGTGCATAGAGTTTTAGCTCGTATCTTCGAAAATAGTTAACTCGAGTCAATCCTCCAATACAATGTCCAACTCTAATGTATGAGCATGCTAGCTATTAATTTAACTCAAATGGAGTCTTTTCCAATTATTGGGGGTTCCACTTTAACCGCGGAGATTTACTATAAGAAATCCTTCTTTCATGCCTCAATTACACCTTATCAACATAACACTTATTTTATATGGGTCTAGTGGTACCACTCTTCTTCTATTCATGCTTAAATCCACAATTTAACTACTGCTACTGCTTGGCATAGGAAACCTCAATTAGCATTTCTTTGTGGAGCAAATGTGATGGATATTTTTACCCATATTGTAATAAATCTTAACATTTATATTAACTCACGATTTTTGTATTTACAAGGGATAAGCCAATAATTACCTTGTGAACCAAAATATAAAGGTTGTGGCATATAAATAAATAAACACACACGCACATACATATATAAAGACAATTACAACTATGCTCTCATATGCCTTAATTTTGTAGGGATCGCTTGGTCTAATCTCTTATACTAAGTGTAACAACGTGCATTTTTGGACATACCAATACAAAGCCTAAAATGACTTTCAAACTCGCATCGTTCCAATAAGTACGAGTTGTCAAGGTTTCTGAACATGATTTAGAGACTAATATAAAATTTTAAGCATTTTACACTTTCTGATCTCATACTTAGGGCTGGCAAATAGAACTGAGAACCGCAAACCTGAACTGAACCGCCTCAAGAAGACCCAAAAACGAATAGAACCCGATGGGTCTTGAGTCGGGTCTGGGTGATGTCAAATACTGTACAGACCCAATCAAACCTAACCTAAACCGATCCGACCCAAAAACTCAACCAAAAAACATTGACATATATGCATTTTTAATGTTATTATCTAACAGGACCCAATCCGAACTGAAGCTCGGGATGGGTCTAGGTTTTAAATTGTATAGTTTAGATCCGACAAAACCCGACCTTTCAAGAAGCCAGGCCAGCCGAGTCGGGACCGGGTCCATCGGGTAGGGTCCAATTGCCACCCCTACTCATAGTATATGGAAACAAAATATAAATAATGAACATTACCAGATCAGATAACAGTCTCAGCAATACATAAGCCATACAATTATATCTCTAAATAGCAACATAAACGTGAGACTGATAGAGTAATATGGTATTAAATACATGGATAATAATTATAACAAACGTAATTCCGGGTGCCTAGTCTCCTCCTACATGCACTGCCTCATGGTCAAATCACTACTGGCATGTCTTTTAGTAAATGGGTTTAAACGGATAAAAAATGGAATGCGTTAGATAAAGTATGGTGCATGAATTGTATAACTAGTGCAAGATGTTTACAAGCAATTAACTTCATCAATAGTCTACATAACCCAGGGCGTCTATTGGTGTTCTTGTGCTTCATATAAAGGATTGATTCTTTATAAATCATGAGGGATATTCCTATTTACACCTACATCCATTAAAAATTTACAAAGATTTCCAACTGAAGGATGAAAAACCAACAACTAATTACTCTTGGTCAAATTCTAGTATATGTTCCTGATAACTAAGTTCCTATACAACATCGAGTTAACATTCTTAACGATGAATGATGTATACGGCATTTACACATTGGGTGAATATCACAATGCCTAGAATTGCGCCAACTATGCAACCTTGATGATTTATGGCCTACCTAACCACTCATGTCACCATCTCATCGGTAAACTTTCCTTATTCTCTTTATCATTCAACTATAAACTAAAGAAATAACAATACCGATTTCCCTATAGTACCAGCAGCTGCCCAACCATGTAGCCTTACAATTGCAAATGCCTCCATCTCCCTTTTCTGGTTCCTACATGTTTAACATAAAACTGAGCATGCCTAAGTAATAATAAGAGCTTTCAGTTGCACTTTTATCGCATGCTTTGTCGTGTTCCACATTACACCCACCATGAATAGTGAACCTAGTTACGTCATCTAGTGTATAACTAATATTGCCCATTGCACCCACTCCATGCAACTACATGAACTTTTAAAAGTCAAGAAAGTAGGAATAAGTCCCCCTATTTTCCTTACTTGGCCTACACCACGTCTAGGTTTAACCTGCGTTTGCTGAAATAATTTAGACATTGAATATTACTTCAGACGTGTGACTCTTCTTCCTTTTTAAATATTACTAGGCATTCAGATGTCTAACTTCCTTTCTTAGATGCATGACTTCAATTCCAAATGTCTGAAAAGGATTCAAATGTATCTAGATCAAGTATCGAATTTGAACTAGTTTCTTTCTATTTAAGACTTCTTGAAATCCAAACATCTAAACCTTAAATAAGACGTCAGGTTAGGGCGTTTTCCAAATTCTTATATATTTCTTATTTCATTTGTCTTCTTCATTGATTCAAGTATTGTAAAAATCCACCTCAAAACCGACCTAAATTTTGGTCCAGAAAGGCCCTATTGAACCTTAAACTCATTCATTATTGGTTGCTAAAAGTTAATATGTACATAGAGCGATCTATCTACATGTTTAGAATCTCACAGCGGAAGGATGAAATATAATATCAGAAACAGTGTCCATTTTACAAAAATCCAGATGTCAGAAAAATACAACATGATACCACATAACAATGCCAAATATCTGTAGTGCAATATCTCAAAATATATTATCATGTCTAAATGGGTACATAAAAAATAAAACAACATATGTAGCAAGACAAATAACTGCCACAAGTTTTTGTCTCTGCCACCATCTCTAAAATCTACGTTGTTTTCTCTAACTATGTGGTAATGAGGAGGAAGCCAGAACAACAATGTCTGGTGAATAAAAATCTTGAGCATTTCTATAATAGTACATGGGCAATATAATTTTAATAAGAATATATCTTACGCATCCTAACTATATTCAATGTAAATTTCTCCGATTGTAAGCCCTAAGGCTTTTCTAATCAAATTCTATGACCTATACCCTTAATAATCCAACTTAACAAACCAACTTTAATTGTAGAAAAAAGGCCATTCCCAGACCATGCATCCATCGTTAATAATGTCCTAACTAGGTAAGAAAAAGTACTCAAGTCACTTAATACCTTTTCAATGAGAACTAGGAAGACTCAAACCATTTAAGACCTACATTTTAAGTAGATCCTCGTCTTTTAATACCTCTCCCAAGGCGAACATCTCTCTGATACTATCTAACTGCCTTCACATGATATCTCATTAGGCCACTTAATACTTCTTTATAGGGGAGGCACACCCTATAATAACTACTTAATACCTCAAACCTAAAGCGAACCCTTCCCGAGATATCCATTACCATGCCTAATTGCTAGCCCTGACAATTTAATACTTCCTACATAGGAAGGAGATGGACCCTCAATCAACCTCTTGCTATCTCCATTCCCAAAGCAGGTCCTATGTTGTAACCCAAACTGTGACGTCTCACATTAGTCCAATTGTCTATATGTACCGGTAACTAGATAAGCTAGGTAGGTTTACCTTATAGAATTTGGGACTAACCTTGCGTCCTTTGTGGATACCTATTATAGGTGATGTGTCACATTTGTCTCAAAGTAACACAACTAGTAGTCAGATTAGCTAGGCAGACTTTTATGTGCTTTTGATTGATCTCGCATCCTGATAACTTATTAATAATTTCCACTCACCTAAATTGCTACCATACATCTCACCGCATTCCCTATTAAGGCCTTATAAGGAAAAACCTTATTCCACCTTAACTACCAATTTCTTTCCAAATAGGGATTTTAATACTACTTAATAACTTATTTACTATGCAATTAATATGATATTAATTATACGTTATTTATATGCTAACACTCACACACATAAGAATACGTGGCTAAATATTTCAAAGCATGCGAAGATACGCCCTATGCTAATCATTTAAATTTCAAAACTTCCAATTTATACAAGTCTCATTTTCATATCAACCAACATATTATATATCCAATGTCCTCAATCCAGCAATAGACTTGTACAAAAAGAGAATCCATACCAAATTTCTTTTATGCTAAAGTAGTAGAATCAACATTAATAGAATTTACCATTCAAATCCTTTTATATTTTATTCAACTTCTACGTATAAAAACGAAAAAGGGAATTCTCATTTAAATTGTGGAAACAGGTAGTGTAATCTACAAATAATAAGAATCCATGCCTTACACACCATTTCCTAACTTATTTCTATTCAAAACCCTTAATCAGATTCAAAGGAAAGGGGTGAGAAGTGGAATAGAATGCAAAAAATCAATAACTACACAGTTCCACTATTTTAATATAGAATAATTAAGATTCTAACACAAGAATTAACATTTCGCTTATGGGAATTTTACAGGTTTTGGTTTGATGTTTTTGTGAACAAAATTCCCCTAGGCATATATCAAATTCAAGTCATACTATACAATTACTAAAATAAGAAAAAAAAAAAGATTTCCACTCACAAAAGAACCTTATCTCTTCCTATTGGATTTGTTTACGCCCGTTTTAAATCTCTTTCCATATCTCTCCCTTTAGAAATATACAATAAGGGAATTGTATGTTAATTAGATTCAAAGTTTAGGGAATTGAAGGAGAACAGAATTAGAAATTGATTATTAAACACCCAAAATCTCATACTTGAAACCATAGAGAATTTCTGAATCCTGAAGAAGGGAGAGACCGAGTTCAGCTTAGTTCCCAAATAATTTATGACAAAAACTGAGGGGGTTAATCTTTTATTTATAGTGGTTAAAAAGCACCAGAATCGTTAGATTTACGTTGGTGTAAAATAGCACAATCTTGACCGTTCCTGACCTTTGTTAAGCTAAGCCACCATAGTAGCACCCATCGACCGCTCCCACCTAGGCGGTGGACTGGTGGTGTTATTCTAAAAACATATTTTATTTGTCATTAATGTTTTATTTAATTCCTTATTTAGCATTTAATGTAAACTCAGTTTTTTCGTTTACTAAAACCTTAGTCTAATTACCATTATTTTTTGAATTTCTAACTTTAGCGTAAATTATTCATTTGAATTTGAATAAATTTAAATCCGAAAACTTGAAATGTCGATAAATTTTTTGATTGAGCACCAATGTCAAAATTTATATATGAAAATTGATCAAAAAATCACCATGAATGCATTGACACAACTTTCATTGTCAAATTTTGGCATTTACAAAATTTTATTTTTAACCTTATGTTAATTAATTAATTTCCTATTATTTTTTACATGGTGTTATATTCTCTCCTCCTTAAAAGGATTTCGTTCCTGAAATCCCTAAGAGATAGATAGTGTAATGCATACTAAGCATCCATGTTTTTCAACCAAGTTATCTATACAACCATCCACTCAACTAAAAGTGCAATGTGAATATGTATGCGGACATACTATAGGTGAGTTTAATCCTAGCATGCATGCAAGGTCATGACATATAGGCATGTATGCAAACATCCTAGTTTTGCGGTTTGTTTTCTATATAAGTGCAAAAATGATAGTATAAAGTGTGGCAACCATCTTCTACCATTCAATCCCGTAAGCATGATCCTACCAAAACCTAATTTTTGAGAGAGAAAGTTTACTAGCGAAAACTCAGGTTGGGAAGTCCTCATCTTCTCTTTGGTTTTCCATGTGTTTTTCCCTAGATTATCTCCCCATTTTACTCGAACCAACCTAATTTCTTTGTTGCCGATCTTCCTAGTTTCATGCTCCACAATGCATGCAGTGGCACAAGATATTATCGGCTAGATCTCAATGTCTCTTTATCGATTAGGCTCTTCCATGGTAGTTGTGCTATGAAGACATTTCCTCAAGTGCGAAACATGAAAAATGTCGTGGACTTCTGCCAACTTATCTGGTAGCTCAATATTTTAAACAAGTATTTCTATTCTTTCCAATATTAGGAATGACCAAACATATCTTGGTGCCAACTTCCCTGACTTTCAAAATCTCACAACCTTCCTAAGAGGGGAAATGTTAATGAATACTATGCCCCCTACGTCGAATTCCAACTTCTTTCCTTGCTTGTCCGCATAGGAGTTCTGGTGATCTTATGTGGCGCTCTTCGTTGCCTAATCAATTCTACCTTCTTCGAAGTCTCGTGAATAAATCTAGTCCAAGTAAAATTTTATCAATGGCTTCCAACCAATAATTCGTAGATTTGTATGGCCTTCCACAAAGCGCTTCATAGGGTGCCATGCCTATCGTCACTTGGTGACTATTATTATACACGAATTCGACTAAAGGTAAGTGCCGCTCCTAATGCCCTTAAAAGTCCATGATGTAAGCTCTCAACAAATATTCCAAGACCCTAGTTTCCCTTTTAGTTTGACCATCGATCTGTGGGTGGTAAGCAGTGCCAAGATTTAATGAATTTCCTAAACCTGCCTACAAACTCCTGCAAAATTCGCTAGAAATAAGGTGTCCCTATCACTAATTATACTAACCGGGATTCCATGATGTCAAACCACCTCAGTATAAATTTTCACTAGATATTTTATGGTCTTATTGCTTTTAACGGGGATAAAATAGGCACTTTTGGTGAGTTTATCCACTATGACCCAAATTGCTTCATTGCCTCTTTGATGTCCAGGCAACCTATTTATGAAGTCCTTCGATATATGATCTCATTCCCACGTTCAGGATCTCCAATGGCAATAACACTCCTCCGTACTTTCCTCGCTCAGCCTTTATCCTTTGGCATCTCAAACATTTGGAAACAAATTCAGCCGCCCTCTTCTTTATCCCTGGCTAATAGAAAATTCACTTCATATCCCTATTCATCTTATCTCCTCAGGGTGAATGGTCATCCTTGAATGGTGACATCCCACAAGAACTTCATCCAACACACTATCAACCATCATAAACGAAAGGTATCCATTTCTCCTCAAACATCCCCTTTCGTCAACTATATATCTACTGACGTGTGGGAAATGCTCTCCTCCACTCAATTTACTAAAAATATATACTATCTCCTTATCCTTCTTTTGCTCAATTTCAATGCAGTCCATCAATGCTGCCTAAACTCCATTGCTACTAAATAGCCTGAGTAGGTTTTGTTTGCTATTGGAAATTGAAATTTGAGAGGAACTCCAACTGCCTCCACTCATATATAGCACCAAAGGTAGCATGCCTATGGCTAAGGGCATTGGCGACGACATTCTGCGTTTTAAGGGTATACTGTATCTTAAAGTCATATGATGCCATCCACCTCTGCTTCCTATGATTTAAATCTTTTTAGAAAAATAGTTATTTAAGCTATTTGTGGTCGGTGAGAAACTCAAACTTTTCTCCTAGAAGATAGTGCCTCCACATCTTTAAGGAAAAAATGATAGTCGATAACTCTAAGTCATGATTTGGGTATCACTTCTCATGGTCCTTTAATTACCTACTAGCATAAGCTATCACCCTTCCTTCGTGCATAAGGATTGCTCCTAATCATGTACCACAGGAATTCATGCAAATTGTAAAAGGCTTCATCTCTCAAGAATGGTAATTATCGGTGCACTTGTTAATAGTTCCTTTAACTTCTCGAATGCTTCCGTGCATCTTTCATCCCATGCAAAGACTATATTCTTCTTGGTTAAGCGAGTTAGAGAGATTGCTATTTTTGTGAAGCACTATATGAATTTCCTATAGTAACCTGCTAACCCAAGAAAATTGATAACTTCAGTGGCACTCCTCATAGTCTTCCAACCTTGAATAACTTCTACCTTTGTAAGGCCTACTAATGATCCTATTTCAAAAACAATAGTCCAAGAAATCTCACCTTCTTCTTCCAAAAGTGACACTTTAGGAATTTGAATTTAAGCTGGTGCCTTCTCAAAGTCCCTATTATCTCCCTGAAGTGATTTTCATGCTCTCCTTCACTCTTGGAGAATACTAAGATGTCAACAGCAAATATTACGATGAATTTATTTGATTATCCCCTAAATACTCTACTCATTAAATCTATAAAGTACACCGAGGAATTCATGCATCCAAAAGGCATCACTTCCCATTCATATAGTCTATTTAGAGTGCGAAATACAGTCTTTAGTTTGTTGTCCTCCGTTATCGTCAACTGATGAAATCTAGTAGCCAAGTCCAATTAGAACAAGATTTTGGCTCCCACAAGCTAATAAACAAGTCATTAATTCTAGGTAAGGGATACATATTCTTCTTAGTCAACCTATTGAGTTCATTATAATTGATGCATAACCTTAAGGAGTCATCTGGCTTAGTGGCTAAGAAAATAGGGGCTCCCCATTCCGAAGTACTTCGACGAATGAATCCCTTCTTCAACAGCTTCAAGATCTGCTTAAATAACTCTCACCTTTCCTTTAGGGCCATATGCCTTAAAGGTAAAGCAACCGGTCTAGTGTCCTTCTCCAAATCAACCCTAAACTCGATCTTCCTTCGAAGTAGGGAACCCGATCTCCCTTCGGGGTGGGAGACCCGAGACTTCTTCAAAGACGTTAGAAAATCTCAAACCATAGGTACGGATGTGATAGGCTCATAGAGTATAGATAGCTTAACTCGATTTAGCTTGGGGTGTATAGTGAACATCTATATCTATCTCCTATAAGTCTTAACCATACAACCATCCTATCACAATCTAAGACAGTCTTGTAGTACGATAACCAATCCATTTCTAAGATAAGTTCATACCACTAAGAACAAACACATTAAAAATGAAATCAACGTCACATTAAAATTGAACAAAGATGTGTCGACCCCCTAGTAGGATTTGATACTATAATGGGCTGGTGATAATTTGGGTTTACAGACTCTAGGAGTTAACTACATTTCTTGCTATGAATGAATGCGATGCTCTAGAGTCAATTAAGTTATGAATAATGTTCCTAAATATAATATTTGTACCTTCCACTACTGCCTTTCCTTGATGTTTAGGGGGAGGTCTTCTTGAGATAGAAATAGCCTCAAGGGCACAGGCTTGCCCACTATGCCCTTCCTTCAATAGACTCACCCTATAATCCTTAGCAATGTTTCCTTTCTTTTGGCATCTCTAACATGTTATATCCTCATACTTGAACTTCCATTTCATCTTCTTATTTGCCTAAAAACTTCCCATCTTGGCTCCTCATCGATTTTGAGCAGGTCTTGCCTTCTCCTTCTCTTCCTTTTTGTCCTCCAAGCTAACCATCTGAAGTAGAGCCATACCAATAAATGTCTTATATGTAGTGTCGGCGGGTACTTAGGTCAAAAGTAATTTCTAAGTGGGGAGTTTAGGCCTTTGACAAATTCCATGGCCTCTTTCATAGGTGTATCAATCAAAATCATCCCAAACTTAGCTAATTATGTGAATCTATTAATATATCTCTTCAAAGTGGTGTTTCCTTACTAGGCTATATAAACATTTTCAATTGTAAATTTACCTTAGACCTTTAACTCGAATCGGTTTCTAAACTCATCCCAAGTGATAATTCTTTCAACATTCTCCTAAGCCATAATCGACCAGCAATCTAAAACCCCTCCTTTAAGGTGCCATGCTACCATTCTCCATTTAATCTAATCCACCCAACCAAGCTCCTAGAATATTCTCTTATAATCATTTGTCCAAACCTTTGTCTCCAAAATACCTTATACTCCCATATACACCGTTCCTCCTATGTTTTAGAAATATTTGCACATCTTGGAGATGTCTATGTGGTGGGGGTGCTGCTTCAACAAGCCAGTAGTGGGCGCCGCTGGTGCAGCTTGTTAAGGAATGGGAATTTGGCCTACGTGCCTCAATTATTGATTGAACCATTCAGGCATCGCTTGCATAATGGTTATCTCTTATGAGGGGTTCGTAGTTTCAGAAGACGATTTTCAGCCATCATCAACTATGTATAGTTAAACTTTTAGTTATAACTTCCTAAGATAGTATCATATGCTGAAATAAAGATTTTCCTAGCATGTTTTCATATGTTTAAAAATAGTGTGTGTATTAGGGTTTTTGGAAAATACTTTCAAAAATAACAAGCATGCACTCTTATGTATACCATTTCCCATTTATCGAGTAACCTAAGCTTTAATACCAAATGCAACAACCCACTTTGAAACATGCATAATATTCAACTAAGAAAAGGCCCATCGAACCTTAGACACATTCCAAAGCAGGCTGTTGGTTAGTAAAAATTTATATAAAGATTAACACTCAGAGCTATTTGTCTACATATTCAGAACTTCACAACAAAAGGATAAAATATAATATCATAAACAATACCCATAATTGTCAGAAAAATTCAACATAATACCACATAACAACACCAAAAATCTGTAGTGCAATATCTTAAAATACATTATCATGTCTGAATAGGTACATCAGAAATAAAAACAACATAAGTCATATTATCATGTCTATAACCTATACCCTTTCTAATCCTACTCAATAACCCATCTTCAACTGTAGGCCAAAGGCCATTCCCAATCCCATGCGTTTGCCATTAATAATGTCCTAACGATGTAAGAGATAACACCTAAGTCATTTAATTCCTTTACAATGTGAACTAGGCAGACTTTGACAATTTAATACTTATATTTTAGGTAGGTCCTCGTAATTTAATACCCAACCCAAGGTGGACTCCTATCTAATATAATCTAGTTGATATTGCATGGAATCTCATTAGGCCACTTAATATTTCTTTATGGGAGAGGCAGACCCTTTATTAGATACTACAAATCCAAAGCGGATCCTTCCTAAAATATCCACTACAGTGCCTAACTGCTAAAACTGACCATTTAATTCTTCCTAAATAGAAAGGAGGCAGGCCTTCAATCAACTACTTACTACCCCTAACCCCAAAGCTGGTCCTATGTATTATGACCCTTAAACTAAACTATGACATCTTACATTAGTCTGATTATTCATAGGTACCGGTACTTAGATTAGCTGGGTAGGTTTACCTCATAGAATTTGGAATTAACCCCGTATCCTTTGTGGGTATTTATTATAGAAGATGTCTCACATCAGTCCCAAAGTCACATTTTGGTAGCCAAATTAGCTAGACAGACTTTTGTGTGCTTTTGATTGACCATCCATCCTATAACACCCCCAATTTTAAGTAACATTATTCAAAAGAATTAATTAGATAAATTAAATAGAATAATGTAAATATTAGAATGATAAGGTGGTTGAGATTTTAAAAATGGATAAGGGCCATGCTTAATTAAATAAAAAAATAGGTTATAGATATGTTTTCATAAATTAACTAATAAGGAAATATGGCAAGGGCATTATGGGTAACCCATAACCCCTGAACCCTTATTCCCATTCTCTACACGTTCAAAATTCAAAATTTTAAAACATAAACTAAAGCTAAAGCCAGCCGTATATTAAGGAAAGAAACGGGGAAAAATAAATTAAAGCTAAGCAATCAAGCAAGGGGAATTAATCAAAGATCAAACTTGAAGTTCCTTATCCTAAGCAAGGTGAATAATAATCAAAACTATCTCTATTTTCGTTTTTAAAGAGCATCAAATTTCGGGTTTATGTTTAAATCAATTATGATGATTTTAATGATCATATGCTTGGATTATATGATAAGTTATAATCAAACAAGTTTGTTGGATAAAGGTTTTATTCGATTTTACAGCTAAAATCATTTATGTTGGGTTTCGAATGCCATTAGGATTTAATATATTATGTAAAACATTATTTTGAAGATGGGTTTAGTTTTTCATAATTATCCAAGCTATGGATAATTTATTATGAATTTCCAAAGGAAAATATGAATAACTAGGTTTAGAAACTAATTTCCATAATTATATAAAGGGATTTAGGTCCGAAATTTTTATATGTTAGATAAAATATTAAAATTGGATTTTGAAAATTTTTGGGAATTTTTCTTGTATAATTTACTATGGAAATTAAATTAATTTAGTTAGAGGACTTAAGTGTCTAAATTGTTTTGCATAAGGGAAGGACTTTTTTGCTAATTATTTAAATTAAACCTAGGATGAATTCGGTAGTCTTTTAGGAAAAGATTTTTGTAAAGTTTATGGAAACCAATTAAATTTTTACAAATGGGAAAGTTAGTAAAAAAAGTATTACTTCAAAAAGCAAATAAAGCAGTTTGCATAATTTATTGTTTCGCCACTTCCAGTAGCTACCTTTCGACACTATAGTTCTGCCCCCACCAAGTCGAAACCAACAAATAAGTTATCAGTGCATTGGAATGTAGTGGTTGGAGGAATGGCAGCAGGTATGGAGATGGAACCAATCTTTCGAAGGTGTCGAGGCCTTTGTTTTATTATCCAAATAAATGCCACTTGCCTTGTTTTCAAAAGAATTCCTTTAAAAGGGTTTAATATAGCTTTCGAAGAGGTTGTCGGCTTTTTATTTAAATGGTAGCTTTCGAATGAGTTGTCTTGTTTTTAAATCAGTGCTTTCGAAAGAGAACTTTGAACCCAGTAGAAACCATGATGCTGCTTTTATGTCTTTCGAATGGATTTAAGTTACCAATGAGTTCGAAAAGTAGATTTTGTTTTAAAAATGTAATAAGCCACTTCCTAATGTTTTTGAAAGGGCTCGAGTAGCCATTTATACTAATGATTTTGAAGGCAATGGCTTTGAAAGAGTTTCGAAGCTATCCTTCCAAATACTTAAATGATTAATGCTTTCGAAAGGACGGTTCAAAGCCATCAGTTTTCCCGAATAACTTTTACTTAAAAGTTAATGTTTTCGAGAGGGGTACTTTAAAATTGTTTCGAAAGAGTTACTTTGAAATGGTTTTTAAGCTATGCTTCAATGAGCTAGTAAGTGATGCTTTAATACTTTCGAAAGGTATATTTTGATTGTTTTGAAAAGAAGATTTGAATGCTTTCGAAAGAGGTTTTCCAATGGTTTCGAAAGTAAAGGTCTAAGGCTTCGAAAGTAGTTTTCAAAACATAGAAACCAATCTAATTTTTAAAGGAAAAACCCATGGCATTATAAAAGAGCCTTTAGATAGCTTTTAAATTTGGAGTTTTTGAAGAATCTTTCCTTGATAATATAATACGTTAAAGGGATTAACCATGTTTCATGTGAAAAATGATTTCAAAGATATTAAACCATAAATGTTAGTATCGATATGTCATTATGTTTGCTTCTTCAAAATACATATTCACTGTGTAACGAACCCATAACTATATTTTGGAGAGAAATGGCAGAATAGCCAGCTAGGTTGATCCAGTAGTGAATATAAGTTGAATTAACTCGTGTATGAGTAGAATTGCATCCAGTAGTGAACGCATGAAAACTATATCTGAATAAAGTTATTGATAGAAGTTAATAGGTTCTTAATCAACCCATGAAAAATATGATATAAAGGGAGTTATTGGAGATACCAATTGGTTAAGGGAGAACCCATGAAATAACTGAATGAAGTTGTTGGAAGGGGCCAATAGGTTCTTGGTGCTCCCACGAAAAAGGTGAAACCGAACAGATAGTCCATACACTTAAAGCAGGTTATTAGTCAGTCCATGAAAACTAATACGTTAGTAGTGACCTAGAAACTGTAACTGAGATAGATAGTCAAATGAATAGGGATGAAAAATCCAAAATGATTTAATTTTTTGTATATCATCATAATATTGCTATGTTTTAGCCATTATGGATGCAAGAGAACAATATATGGTTACTATAAATTTTTGGATAAGATACTAGTAAAGGGAAAATCTGTTTCACAAAGCGGTGTGGTCTTATTAGATATCAAAATGGTTTGAGATGGTAGGTTATTATTCATATCAAGCTTTATGTCTGACTCGAAGTTTATGTTTTCTCCTTAAACTCTCCAGTACTCAGTTGATCTTAAGTAGTTTGAGAGTTGAGGTTTTCGGTTTCTCCTTTAGATGAATAAGCTTTCGGAGACATGTAGGAGGCAGTCTAGCTGGTAGGAGTTCTTTTCTATTTTGATTCCACTGTTTTTTGTTGTAAAGGTAAAGTTGTTTAATTACCTATGATTAGGCTCTGATCATCCAAGTGGGCATCTTCGTATGTCGCTCCTTATGCATGTTGTAATAATTATATTTTCTCTGAACATGGTTCTCGAATATGGGATTATGTATTGAATTTGAAATGATTTGAAATGGAATGAGAAAGTTGTTTAATGATTTTAAAATTTTCTCATATCCATGTGTTTCTATTATATCAATGTATCTAAAATTACCATATTTGGCCGTCAACGATTAATAACTATGGATGACTGCAGCATCCATAGCCGTTAGTTTTGGGCCTCCAAATAGGGGAGTTACAAGTTGGTATCAGAGCATAGGTTTATGGAAACTTAAGAAATTTAAAACATTACATTTTCGAAAACATAATCCAATGAATCGAAAAATAAGATCGAGGTTTGGGTTAATGCTATGTTAACGTACTTGTATTTCGTACACACACACACACACATGTATATAAGTACGTATTTCCCTCTCTTTCAGACCATTCTATATCTTACTAGGGCTTGTATGCATATTTACGAGAAAGAAGATATGGAGGTAGGAAATGGATGTGGAAATCTCGGTGGAGGAAGCATCACCACAAACGGAAATGTTCGACCCACTAACAGGAACCTAGATTGACAGGAAAATGCTAATCAAAATCAGATGCCAATGTAGATGCTGGAAATCCGCTAGTAGATATGGGGATGATGTATCGGCTCTTTGTCAATCCAATGAAAGCAGGAGCAACTGTTGGAGTGGCTAGGAACGTTAGAGGAGCTAATCCCACGGCTCCAATTAGAATTAACTATGCTAAGTTGAGCCGAGATTACACCAGTCTTAGTGGAAAGCCATTTGTGAAACAGAGGATGCCTTAGAAATTGAGAATTGGTTGTTGCATTGTGAAAAAATCTTTGCCGGCTTGGGATTGAATAATGAGAAAAAGAGGATACTAGCCTCTAAATTGTTGCAAGGAGAAGCCCTTCATTGGTGGAATAGTGTTACTGTCGGAGTTTCTGAAGAAGTGTTGACTTAGGAAGAATTTCGAAAAAGATTCAAGTAGAGGTTTTTTTTTCTTAAGTTGCTAAGTCGGCGTTGTTGAGAAAATTCATGGATTTGGTGTAGGGAGAGATGTTGGTAATTGAGTATGCTACTAAGTTTAATGAGCTGCCTAGATATGGGTATGCTACCATTGACACCATCATCAAGTGGAATGATAAGTTTATTCGAGGATTGAGACCCAAAATTGCTAGGGCAACCCTGCCACATCCCCGTGATCCATGTAATGTTGTTGTGAAGATGGAAATTTGTAACGACCCGTATTTTTACGTGTCGATAAATCGTAGAATTTACAGGTTGTTAGTGTTGTTTGTGTTGCTTCTAGCTTGAGTCGTTTAGGAGTTGACCCGAGTGCAAGTGATGAGTCGTGACCGACTCATAGGCATAGCTAAGTTAGGTGATGAGTCGTGACCGACTCATAGGGACCGACTCAAGGGGTTTAGGCGACTTAAGGATATGACCGACTCATAATGACCGACCTAATTGGAGTTAGCTTCATAAGATGGTGACCGACTCACGAGATAGCGGTTTAAGGGTTGGTGACCGACTTAAGAAAAACCGACTTAGGGCTTAGGTCGTGGGTAGTTGAGTCGGTGAGGCCATGGGTCGTGAGTCGTTTGACCGAGTTAGGGATAGGTTGAGTCGTTTGTGTCATAGTTAAATCGTGACCGACTTATGTTGAGTCGGCTAGGACTTAGGTCGGCCATAAGGCTGTGTTGTTAGGTCGTTTGCAACTGAGTCGGTAGGCACGACTTAACGATGAGTCGTAAGTCGTTAGGCAGCTTGGTGTTGAGTCGTTGATTAGTTAGGTCGGCTCTGGTATTAAGTCGTAGGTCGGCAGGGTTGTTGAGTCGTGTCTCGTGGGATAAGGATTAGGCTTAGGTCGGCCGGGATAAGTCGTATGTGTCTTAAGTCGTGTGACCTTCTTGCTGTGTTGAGTCGTTAGGTCTTTGAGTCGGTAGAATTTAAGTCGGCATCTGGGTTAGTGTTAAGTCGGCAGTATATGTTGTATAGTTAAGTCGCAGGGTCGGCTGTGCTAGGTCGTGAGTCGGCAGGAGATGAGTCGTGGACGACTCATGATGAGTCGGGACCGACTCATGGGGCGACGACTCAGGGAGGTTCCAGCCTATAAATAGAGGGGTTCGGCTCACTTTTTGGCACCAGATTTCGAAGCGACGAAGTGCTGCCATTTTGGAAACTCGACTACAACATTTCTTCATCTTCTTTTCTCCATTCCAATCTAATTCTAACATCCATCCAAGATCGAAGATCGAGATCGAAGATCCAAGTGCCAAAGTTGAAGATCTTCATCCGTTCGAGCTAGAATTCATCGATTGGAGCGAGATATTGCCGGATCAAACCTTGATCTTCGCTGTCCAGATCTGAAGTGTGTAGTTTTTGTAGTGTTTGGGTGATTTGGTGAGTGGTAGTTATCTCTCACGCGGATCCAAGGGAGTATATTGGATTGGTGGCTTGTTTGAGTGTTAAAGTTAGAGATTTCATGCATTTTTCTTAGATCTAAGTCTAGATCCATGGTTTTTGAAGATGTTTACTTATGCAAGTTTGTTTAATAAGCATTAGAGACAAAACCCATGTTTTATAATTGATAGATCTATGCTAAAAACCATGATTTCACATATGTTGGACTTTTGCTCGTTTATTTACGAAATTCCCATTATAGTTGATATTGCTTAAATTGCTTAATAGATCTTGTTTGAATGATTGATTATTTGAATGTATGATTGATTTGATTGTTTCCAAGTTAGCTAGTAGTTGATTTGGAACAAGATGATGAAAGAGGATTCAAAAGCTATGGAAGAAGGCTCTTGAATGGTGAAAGCTGCTTAAGGCATATGTAGCGGATGTTGAAGCTCATATGTATAGATTGGATGATGTTGAGATGGGACTTTGCCATGATTTGATGAGGCAAACCATGTTGTTGAGTTGAGACTTTGCTTTGATGCGATGAAGCGAAGTATGATGTGAGTCTTGGCTTAATCCAAGCAGGGATCATTCCAAGCATGTTGATAACTTGAAGAGTAGTTCAAGTTGGTTGATAATGGATTGTTCAAGAGGTAGCTTGAGCTTGTATGAGGATAGTCGTCAAGAAGGATGGCTAGGAGGCTTGGATCTCGTCGTTGTTGAAGGTTCTAGCATGCTCAAAAGCAAGAGTACATGGGGCGCCCATAACGACTACAGGAAGGTAGTCGGGACACCCAAAAGACTACAGGTAGGTAGTTGAGTACTCTGGGCAAAGTAGATAAGTCCTAGGCACAAGGCAGTGTGCGGAGTTATGGTTAGAACCGGGGTTACCATTAGCCCTTGACAGATGGTCATTCAACTAACGGTGAAATCGAGGCAAGGATAACAGTGATAGCCAGAGTCATGGATGTTTGGTTGTATTATCATTCGGCTTCAAGAGCGGTGTTTTCTGGGTGCTTATCTGATCTTGGTTTAGGCCTTGGGGGTTTGTATTTGGAAAACATCGTCCTTGACTTGAGTGGTATTTGCTTTACCTTAATTGTCTATGTTGTTATGCTTGCTTCTCCTTAGTGTATGTCTGGGGCTATCACTGTAGAAAGAGGTGGAGTGGGATGGTTTGGTTCCTATTCCTTTTATCCTTTATGCTCTTTTGGTATGTTTGATAGTTAATTTACTGCTCACTAAGACTTTGTCTGACTCAAGGTTTTATGTCTCCTCTTATTACCTTGGGCTGTTCATCCATGTTGGGATGGGCAGACTAGGTAGCAGGTGACAGGTGCTGTGCTAGGAGTTCTACGATGAAGATGACGAAGACGAGCAGGAGGCTTTGCATATTAGTTTTCTTACTATATGTACTGGGTATCCGCTGCTGTATTTGGTTGAGTGATTTGTAGTGAGGCTTTCATGTATGGATTTGAGTAGATGATTGTATAAAACTACTGTGATGCTTATATGATGATGTTCTGTTCTATGGAGCTTCACTATATTATATTTCTCTATTGTAATTTATCCATGCGCTGTGAGTTGTACGATAGAGATTCTTTTGTTTTGTTTTACCCTGACTATCGTCCATGGCTGCCTGGCACGCCTTTCAGCGCATTATTTCCTTGTTTTGGTGCGGGAGTCATGGGCGGTCGTCACATTTGGTATCAGAGCCTTGGTTAATCGATTTTAGCCAACGCTCGCTGATGTAACTACGTAAGAGAGACGTAATTGTAATTTGATGGATGATTACTATATATAATATAGTAGTTAAGATGGATTTGAACTCCTTATGCAGTTGTTTCTTAAGGTGTTCTAATCATTCTTTTTACAGATATTAAGGATGAGTCAAAGAGGAAGACCAGCTGCTAGGGAAGGCCGTGCTACAGAAGGAGCTGCAGATTATGGGGCTATGTTCGAAGCAATGATGACTTCGATCATGAGGAGGATGCCCGTTCCAGGGCCTACTGTTGATGTTGGAGTTCAAGTCCAAGCTCCGAGACCGGTGGATTTTGCCAAGCTTTGCAAGGATTATACTGCTCTTGGAGGGAAAGTTTTCTTGGGGACGGAGTCGACTATTGAGGTGCAGAGATGGATTGATGCTTGCAAAAGAATCTTTGGTGACTTAGGGATTGAGGATGCAACTAAGAGGAAGCTTGCATCGAGACAGCTTCAGGGAAGAGCTGCTGATTGGTGGAATTCTATCACCATAGATACACCAGAAGAAGAGATTACTTGGGAGCAATTCCAAGTTAGATTTGAAGCTAAGTTTATCTCTACTTCTCAGAAATCGGTCTTGTTTAAGAGGTTTGTGGAGCTCAAGCAAGGTGGGAGGCCTGTTCTTGAGTATATTTCTGAGTTCGAAGCTTTGTCTAAGTATGCCAGATCGTATATTGATTCTCCCTACCAGAAGAACGAGAAGTTTGTGACTGGTCTGGATGCTTATCTGGGAAGGCAGTTAGTGGATCATCTGGATGATCCATTTGAGAAGCTTGTGGAGAAAGCTTTGAGGCATGAGAGTTTGTTCCCTAAGGAAAGTTCTGTTGTTGCTGTAACCAGGGAAGGATCTAAACCACAGCAGAGTGGCAATAAGAAGAGGAAACAACAGCAACAGAAGGGTAGGGATGGCCAGAAGAAGCCGAAGAGTGAAGTGACTTGCTATAACTGCCAGCAGAAGGGCCATCTTTACAAAGATTGTAAGAATCCCAAAGTGCCGGGAAAGTGTTACAACTGTGATAAGCTGGGACATATCAAGAAGGACTGTCCAGAACCGAGGAAAGATAGGCAGGTTGTGCAAGCCTATGCTTTGGGGGCTGTTCCATCGTCTTCGAAAGCTCCTACTGCTGAGGAGAAGGGGAAGAGTGTGGTGGTTCAAGGTACTCTTTCTATTTGTGGTGTTCCAGTTAGAGTGTTGTTTGATACTGGAGCGTCGCATTCTTTTGTTTGTGATGAGTTGGTATGCCGGTTAGGTATGAAACCGGATATTGTTGATAGGCCATTGGTTGTGACTAATCCGGTAGGGGGTTCGTCATGTTTGTGTATGTTATGTCGTGGTCTAGTTGTGTCGAGTCATGATTGCTCGTTTGTTTGTGATTGCTTTGTTCTGAACTTTGCGGGGTTCGGAATTATTTTGGGTATGGACTGGCTTAGGAAGTATGCGGCTAGGATTGATTGTGAGAGGCTTGAGGTGACAGTCGGGAATGTGGAAGGGCGAAAGGTTGTGATACGATGTAAGCATGAAGAAGGCGTCTTCATGAGCTTCATGTATTCGCTGGTTGTTCCACGGGATGGACTGTCATCGGTGCCTATTGTGAATGAGTTTGAGAATGTCTTTGAGGAAGTCAAAGGGTTGCCGCCGCATAGGGAGATCGAGTTTCGTATCGATCTAGTTGAGGGAGCCAGACCTGTTGTGATGCCTCTTAGGCGGATGGCACCGAGGGAGCAGCAAGAGCTGAAGGTGCAAGTTGATGACCTTTTGCAGAAAGGATTCATTCGGAGAAGTGTGTCCGAATGGGGTGCGCCAGTTGTGTTCGCAACCAAAGCGGATGGATCGTTGAGGTTGTGTGTGGATTATCGTGAGCTGAATAAGGTGACTAAGAAGAACAAGTATCCATTGCCGAGAATAGATGACTTGTTTGATCAGCTTCACGAGGCTAAGGTGTTTTCTCAGATGGATTTGGCAACGGGATTTCACCAGTTGAGAGTGGCGAAGGATAGTGTGCCGAAGACTGCTTTCAGGACACCATCCGGGTTTTATGAGTGGCTGGTAATGCCGTTTGGATTGACTAACGCACCAGCATATTTTGTGGATCTTATGAATAGAGTATTCAGAGATCAGTTAGATAAGTTCGTGCTTGTGTTCGTGGATGATATTCTGATTTATTCCAGAACTGAAGAAGAGCACAAGACGCACTTGAGGATTGTTTTGGAAATCTTGCGGAAACATCAGCTGAAGGCTAAGTTTTCGAAGTGCCACTTCTGGAAGAGTGAAGTGAGGTTCTTAGGCCATGTTATCTCTGGAAATGGAATAGCGGTTGATCCCGCTAAGGTGGCAGCGATCCAGGATTGGATTAGACCTAAGAATGCATCTGATGTAAGAAGTTTTCTTGGATTAGCAGGATATTATCGTCGATTTATCAAAGACTTTTCCAAGATAGCTGCACCGTTGACAGGATTGACGAAGAAGAATCAAGTGTTCAGATGGAATGATAAGTGTGAACAAGCTTTCATAATCCTGAAAGAGCGACTGACGAGTGCTCCTGTTTTGACTATTCCAAGTGGGAATGATGAGATGGTGGTTTACACCGATGCATGTGGTACTGGACTTGGAGCAGTGCTAATGCAGAAGGATAAAGTTGTTGCATATGCTAGTCGACAACTAAAGCCGCATGAAAGGAATTATCCGACTCATGATTTGGAGTTAGCGGCGATTGTGTTTGCTTTGAAGATGTGGAGACACTATCTATTGGGAGTTAGATTCGAGCTGTTTACAGATCATAAGTCGTTGAAGTATCTGTTTTCCCAAAAGGATTTGAATCTTCGACAGCAAAGGTGGCTAGAGTTCTTAGCATCGTATGATTTTGGTATAGCCTATACTCCAGGGAAAGGTAACGCAGTGGCTGATGCGTTAAGTCGAAGACATGCAGGATTGGGAGCCATGTTTTCGGAATGGAAGAGTCTTGAGTATTTGGCTGGATTTGATTTCAGGCCTAGATGTGAATTGGAACCTGAGATGTTGGCAAACTTATCGATAAGGCCTACTCTTGTGGAAAGAATTGGCGAGAGGCAAAGGAGAGATGATAAGCTTATCAAGATTATCCGTGATTTGGAATCCGGATTGGACCCGGAGAAGGATAAAGGATTCGAGGTCGATCGAGAGGGTTGGCTTCGAAAGCAAGGACGACTAGTTGTTCCCGATGTAGATGGATTGAGAGATGAAGTTCTGAGGGAGAGTCATCACTCGAAGTTGACAATTCATCCAGGTGGAAATAAGATGTATCGGGATATGAAGAGAACCTACTACTGGGAAGGTATGAAGAAGGATGTTGGAAATTTTATTTCCAAGTGTATGAATTGCCAGTTGGTGAAAGCTGAGCAGAAGAAGCCCAGTGGATTGCTTCAGCCATTAGAGGTTCCTACATGGAAGTGGGAGCAAGTGTCGATGGACTTTATCGATGGTCTACCTAGGACAAGAGCAGGGAATGAAGGGATTTGGGTCATAGTAGATCGTTTGACCAAGAGTGCAAGGTTCATTCCTGTTCGATCGACTAGGACTGCATCGAAGTTGGCTGAATTATATGTGAAGTGGATAGTTCGTTTCCATGGTGTTCCGAAGAGTATAGTGAGCGATCGAGATCCATTGTTCACTAGTAGATTTTGGAAGAGCTTCCAGGAAGTTTTGGGAACTGAGTTGTGTTTGAGTACAGCTTATCACCCTCAAACAGATGGTCAGACTGAGAGAGTCAACCGAGTTTTGGAAGATCTTCTTAGAGCATGTGTTTTGGACTTCGGAGGATCATGGGAAGATCACCTTCATTTGGTGGAGTTTGCTTATAATAACAGTTATCAGTCGAGTATTGGTATGGCACCATATGAGGCATTATATGGAAGACCGTGTAACTCTCCGACATGTTGGTTGGAAACTGGAGAAAAGCTGATACTTGGGCCAGAGATGATTCGACAGACTTCAGATTGTATAGAGATCATTCGGCAACGAATGAGGGCAGCCCAGGATCGTCAGAAGAGTTATGCAGATAATCGTCGAAAGGATTTGGAATTCGATGTGGGTGATATGGTTTTTGTGAAGATTTCTCCATTGAAGAATGCTATAAGATTCGGGAAGAAAGGAAAGTTAACTCCGAGATTTGTTGGACCATTCCCGATTATCGAGCGTATTGGAAAGCTCGCTTATAGATTGGAGTTACCGGAAAAGATGGCGGGTGTGCACAGTGTTTTTCATGTATCTTATCTACGGAAATATATGCACGACCCAACTACGGTGGTTTCTGCTGATAGCTGTGAAGACTTGGAGGTTGATCCAGTTGTTTCGAGACCTCGTAAGCCGCTTCGTATTGTTGAAACCGATACGAAACAGCTTAGGAGGAAGACGATTACGTTGCTCAAGGTACAATGGAGTGATGATGTTAACGACTGTACGTGGGAGGAGGAAGAGAGGATGAAGGCAGCTCATCCCGAACTCTTCGAGGTATGGCCCTAAAGTGTCGTGACATCTCATGAATTTGTAGCTTGTTCTAAGTCTTAGAATTCTGCATGCTAGGTTAGAATTGGTTGCATGGATTGTTGATTGCCATGGATGATAGGCATGCGGAATAATTTTGATTGCTGTTGTTTGCTTGGAATTTCGGGGGCGAAATTCCTAAGGGGGAGAGAATGTAACGACCCGTATTTTTACGTGTCGATAAATCGTAGAATTTACAGGTTGTTAGTGTTGTTTGTGTTGCTTCTAGCTTGAGTCGTTTAGGAGTTGACCCGAGTGCAAGTGATGAGTCGTGACCGACTCATAGGCATAGCTAAGTTAGGTGATGAGTCGTGACCGACTCATAGGGACCGACTCAAGGGGTTTAGGCGACTTAAGGATATGACCGACTCATAATGACCGACCTAATTGGAGTTAGCTTCATAAGATGGTGACCGACTCACGAGATAGCGGTTTAAGGGTTGGTGACCGACTTAAGAAAAACCGACTTAGGGCTTAGGTCGTGGGTAGTTGAGTCGGTGAGGCCATGGGTCGTGAGTCGTTTGACCGAGTTAGGGATAGGTTGAGTCGTTTGTGTCATAGTTAAATCGTGACCGACTTATGTTGAGTCGGCTAGGACTTAGGTCGGCCATAAGGCTGTGTTGTTAGGTCGTTTGCAACTGAGTCGGTAGGCACGACTTAACGATGAGTCGTAAGTCGTTAGGCAGCTTGGTGTTGAGTCGTTGATTAGTTAGGTCGGCTCTGGTATTAAGTCGTAGGTCGGCAGGGTTGTTGAGTCGTGTCTCGTGGGATAAGGATTAGGCTTAGGTCGGCCGGGATAAGTCGTATGTGTCTTAAGTCGTGTGACCTTCTTGCTGTGTTGAGTCGTTAGGTCTTTGAGTCGGTAGAATTTAAGTCGGCATCTGGGTTAGTGTTAAGTCGGCAGTATATGTTGTATAGTTAAGTCGCAGGGTCGGCTGTGCTAGGTCGTGAGTCGGCAGGAGATGAGTCGTGGACGACTCATGATGAGTCGGGACCGACTCATGGGGCGACGACTCAGGGAGGTTCCAGCCTATAAATAGAGGGGTTCGGCTCACTTTTTGGCACCAGATTTCGAAGCGACGAAGTGCTGCCATTTTGGAAACTCGACTACAACATTTCTTCATCTTCTTTTCTCCATTCCAATCTAATTCTAACATCCATCCAAGATCGAAGATCGAGATCGAAGATCCAAGTGCCAAAGTTGAAGATCTTCATCCGTTCGAGCTAGAATTCATCGATTGGAGCGAGATATTGCCGGATCAAACCTTGATCTTCGCTGTCCAGATCTGAAGTGTGTAGTTTTTGTAGTGTTTGGGTGATTTGGTGAGTGGTAGTTATCTCTCACGCGGATCCAAGGGAGTATATTGGATTGGTGGCTTGTTTGAGTGTTAAAGTTAGAGATTTCATGCATTTTTCTTAGATCTAAGTCTAGATCCATGGTTTTTGAAGATGTTTACTTATGCAAGTTTGTTTAATAAGCATTAGAGACAAAACCCATGTTTTATAATTGATAGATCTATGCTAAAAACCATGATTTCACATATGTTGGACTTTTGCTCGTTTATTTACGAAATTCCCATTATAGTTGATATTGCTTAAATTGCTTAATAGATCTTGTTTGAATGATTGATTATTTGAATGTATGATTGATTTGATTGTTTCCAAGTTAGCTAGTAGTTGATTTGGAACAAGATGATGAAAGAGGATTCAAAAGCTATGGAAGAAGGCTCTTGAATGGTGAAAGCTGCTTAAGGCATATGTAGCGGATGTTGAAGCTCATATGTATAGATTGGATGATGTTGAGATGGGACTTTGCCATGATTTGATGAGGCAAACCATGTTGTTGAGTTGAGACTTTGCTTTGATGCGATGAAGCGAAGTATGATGTGAGTCTTGGCTTAATCCAAGCAGGGATCATTCCAAGCATGTTGATAACTTGAAGAGTAGTTCAAGTTGGTTGATAATGGATTGTTCAAGAGGTAGCTTGAGCTTGTATGAGGATAGTCGTCAAGAAGGATGGCTAGGAGGCTTGGATCTCGTCGTTGTTGAAGGTTCTAGCATGCTCAAAAGCAAGAGTACATGGGGCGCCCATAACGACTACAGGAAGGTAGTCGGGACACCCAAAAGACTACAGGTAGGTAGTTGAGTACTCTGGGCAAAGTAGATAAGTCCTAGGCACAAGGCAGTGTGCGGAGTTATGGTTAGAACCGGGGTTACCATTAGCCCTTGACAGATGGTCATTCAACTAACGGTGAAATCGAGGCAAGGATAACAGTGATAGCCAGAGTCATGGATGTTTGGTTGTATTATCATTCGGCTTCAAGAGCGGTGTTTTCTGGGTGCTTATCTGATCTTGGTTTAGGCCTTGGGGGTTTGTATTTGGAAAACATCGTCCTTGACTTGAGTGGTATTTGCTTTACCTTAATTGTCTATGTTGTTATGCTTGCTTCTCCTTAGTGTATGTCTGGGGCTATCACTGTAGAAAGAGGTGGAGTGGGATGGTTTGGTTCCTATTCCTTTTATCCTTTATGCTCTTTTGGTATGTTTGATAGTTAATTTACTGCTCACTAAGACTTTGTCTGACTCAAGGTTTTATGTCTCCTCTTATTACCTTGGGCTGTTCATCCATGTTGGGATGGGCAGACTAGGTAGCAGGTGACAGGTGCTGTGCTAGGAGTTCTACGATGAAGATGACGAAGACGAGCAGGAGGCTTTGCATATTAGTTTTCTTACTATATGTACTGGGTATCCGCTGCTGTATTTGGTTGAGTGATTTGTAGTGAGGCTTTCATGTATGGATTTGAGTAGATGATTGTATAAAACTACTGTGATGCTTATATGATGATGTTCTGTTCTATGGAGCTTCACTATATTATATTTCTCTATTGTAATTTATCCATGCGCTGTGAGTTGTACGATAGAGATTCTTTTGTTTTGTTTTACCCTGACTATCGTCCATGGCTGCCTGGCACGCCTTTCAGCGCATTATTTCCTTGTTTTGGTGCGGGAGTCATGGGCGGTCGTCACAAAATTCGACATGAAGAAATGCTTTCTATTTATGGGAAGGTAAAGCCGGTTGAAACCTTGTGTTCTGAGGAAAAGAAAAGGAAGTTCTTTAAAAATAATGGAATCCAGAAGGGAGAAGCTGCTAAGAAGGCAAAGGCTAATCTGGTTTTCTTTAACTGTGATAAGAAGGGTCATTATGCTTGTGAATGCTGAACAGGCAAGGGGAAGAATGCCATAGACAAGAAGGATGTGAAGAGTATTAACTGTGACCAGGTTGGCCAAAACCAACGTCCAGAACCTGTCAGGGCGGGCAAGGAAAAAGTCTTTGTTGTTGGACCATCATTTGCTAGGCCAACTATTGCTGAGAAAGGAAAGACTGTGATGGAAAGTACGCTTTTGATTTAGAGTATATCGGTTATGATACTATTTGATACCCATGCATCAATTTCGTTTATATCTCAGTGTTTGATAAATAGGTTATGTTTAGAACCCATATAACTTGTTACTTCCTTAAAGGTTACGAATCTGATAGGAGGGTATGCAACTCTAGGGATGAGAGATGATCAGTTAGAACTTGATTTGTTAGGTTATAAGTTTGCATGCAGTCTATATGTTTTTGATTTCATAGATTTTGGGATCATTTTGGGTATTAATTGGTTGTGCAAGAATGAATCTAGGATATTTTGCCACAATATGTACGTATCGTGAAGACACCCTGATAGTCACAACATAATTATATTTTCAATGGAGTATTCCGACCGAATTACTTGTGCTTTGTTGAGAGTTATGGAAGTAGAAGAAGAGCTAGGTCAGGTTCGAGTAGCAAGAGAATTTGCAGACATTTTTGAGACAGTTACAGGACTACCATCGAAATGAGTTGTTGAGTTTCAGATAGATCATGTGCCAAGAGAAAAACCTGTCAATAGACCACCTAGCAGAATGACACCGACCAGGATGAAAAATTAAAGGTGTAGCTAGTGGATCTAGAAGGGAGAAATTTTATTAGACCAAGTAGTTCGCCTTTGGAAGCGAATGCGGTGTTCGTGAAGAAACCGGACCGGTCTTTATGGATGTGTATCGACTATCGTAAGTTGAACGAGAAGACGAGTAAAAATAAGTATCCTTTGCCGAGAATTGATGATCTATTTGATCAGTGGTGTGGAGCAAGAGTATTTTCCCAATTGGATTTGGTGATTGGTTTCCATCATTTAAGAGTACCAGAGGACAGTATTCCGTTAACAACATTTTGAATTAGGTACGGTTCGTATGAGTGGTTGGTAATACCATTTGGGTTAACAAACACACCTACTTTCTTTGTGGATCATATGAACTGAGTTTTCCAAGAGTACTTGAACATGTTCATGTTGGCATTTATAGATGACATTTTAATATACTCTAAGAAAGAAAGAGAGCATGAAGATCATCTTAGAATAGTGCTTGAGGCGCTGAGGCCGCATCTACTAAAAGAAAAGTTTTTCTATTGTCATTTTTGGAAGAATGAGATTAAGTTTCTTGTTCATGTGGTTTCAAAACAGGCTTTGTCAATTGATCCAGATAAGATGGAAGCTACTAATAACTGGAAGAGACCAGAAACGGTGATTGGGATTAGAAGTTTTCTTGGACTTGCTGGCTATTATCAGAGATTCATTAAGGATTTCTTGAGGATAGCAGTGCCTTTGACTAAGTTGACCAAGAAGAACGTGAAGTTTATTTGGTCTTACAAATGTGAGAAAGCATTCCTTAAGTTAAAGCATTTGTTGACCAATGCACCTGTGTTAGTAGTTCCTGACAGAAACCAATGGTTGGTGGTATATACTGATACACGTGGGACCGGATTAGGATCTATGTTGATGTAGAAGGGTAAAGTCCTTGCCTATGCTTCACGACAGCTTAGATCACATGAAGTAAGATGTCTTACTCGTGATTTGGAGTTTGCAGCAGTGATCTTTGTGCTGAAAACATGTAGACATTATCTCTTAGGGTAGAGATTTAAGCTGTATACGGATCATAAGTCCTTAATATACTTATTCTCTTAGAAGGAGTTGAATATGAGACAACAAAAGTGGCAGGAGTTTTTAGGAGCTTATGATTTTGGTTTAGAGTATACATTTGGGAAAGGGAATAACGTAGCAGATGCTCTTAGCAGAAAACATCAGAATGTGGTGTTGGCTATGTTGGCAAAATGGAAAGATTCAGAAGCTTTGACCACCAGTAGTATGCAGTTAAGATCGATTGCTAGTTATAAGCACAGTACCACTATGTTGTCTTTTTTAGAAGTTCGACAGGTGCTGATCGAAAGAATTGCTTCTATGTAGAAAGAGTATCCATTATTAGCTTAGAAGAATAGAAAGCTCGAGATTGGTTCGGAGATCGATGATCTAAACGACATTAGTCTTGACCAAAGGGGATGGTTAAGAAGGAAGGGACGGTTGTATTTTTGAATGTCGAGGACTTAAGGAAAGGAATTCTTAGGGAATGTCATCGATCCAAAAATATACGATTCATCCTGGAGGAGCCAAGATGTATCCAGATATGAAGAGGAGCTTTTACTTGGAATATGAAAAAGGATGTTGGCTTGTAGTTAGACAGTGTGCAAACTGTCAACAAGTGAAGGCCGAACATTAGAAGCCGAGTGGATTGCATCAACCTTTGGAGATACCCGTTTGGAAATGGGATTCGATATCCATAGATTTTATTGACAGGTTTTCAAGATCGAATAACGGAAATAAAAGTATATGGATCATAGTGGACAGGTTGGACTAGGGTGCCCATTTCATCCGAATTAAGTCAACCATGACAACACATGTTTTAGCTAAGTTGTTCATGAAGAATATAGTTAGACTGCATAAAATTCTTAGTAGTATAGTCAGTGATAGAGATGCTTTGTTTAGTAGCGAATTCTAGAAGAGTCTATAGGATGTATTAGGTACCACGCTTAAGATGAGTACTGTGTATCACCCTTAAATGGATAGGCACACAAAAAGAGTCAATAAAATACTTAAGGATTTATTGAGAGCTTGTGTGCTAGACTTTGGTGGATCTTAAGAGGATCACCTACACAAAGTGAAGTTTTTCTATAATAATACTTATCAGACTAGTATAGGAATTGCGCCTTTTGAAGCTTTGTATGGAAGGCCATGCAAATCTCCAGCACATTGATTGGAGACTGGAGACAGATTAATCTTGGGTTCAGATCTAGTTAGGGAGGCGACATAGAAGATTGAGTTAATCCGAGAAAGGATGAAGGAAGCTCAGTCTAGACAGAAGAGTTGTGAAGATAAGAAGCATAAAGACCTAGAATTCTCAGTTGAAGATAGAGTTTTTTTAAGGTATCACAGATGAAGGGTGTGGTGCGATACGGAAAGTCAGGGAAATTGGCACCGAGATATGTTGGTCCGTTCCAAGTTATAGAGAGGATTGGAAAGCTCACATATAGAGTAGATTTTCTGAGCAGTATGGGGGTAGTCCGTAATGTGTTTCATGTGTCTCATCTTTGCAAGTATGTGCATGACCTAGAGACTACTATTTTGTAGCATCCCAAATTTTATTAGTTTAAATTAGTAATTTGTTTGAATTTTTGAACCCTATATTGAAATTGATTTTAAAATTTTCAAATCAAATAAAATAAATGTTAAATTGTATGAATAAGATTTCAATTTCATTTGAGTTTAAAAATTTGAAATAATAAATATTTTTAAAATCATTTGAATCTAAATTATACATACATATATATATATATATATATATATATGAGTAGATTTGAATTCGAATTTGAATTTAAAATAAATGCTTTAGTAAAATATTTTGGATTTAAAACAATATATATGGGTAATTTATTTAATGCATAATTGGTTTAAAATATTTTCTTTTAAATTATAAATATTTAAATAAAAGAGAAATGCATTTATAAAATAAGAAAAACAATTTTAATATATATACATATATATATATATCATTTTTCTCATGCAAAGGACAAATGGAGGATTAGTAACATATTAATTAACAAGTGTTTAAATTTTAACAAATGAATTAACAAGTGTAATTCATGAAGGAAGAAATTTACAAGTGTCATCCTATATTTTTCGTTTTTAAGAAAATTTATAAAAAGAAAATAGAAACTATATAACATCTTAAACCTCCTCTTTCTCATCTCTTTTATCCATTTTCCAAATCTAAGACCTGTAATAGAAAGGAAAGAAAATCAAAACTCAAACCAGATCAAAGAAGAACAGAAATCAGTAAAGCAAGTATAAAAAGTGTGAGAAACAAAAAGAAATTAAAAGCTATTGTCAAACCAGGCAAATAAAATTTTGCAAAGTAAAGGATCTCTTCAACAATAAGTCAGTATTCAAACAAAAGAAAAAATCAAGAATTCAAGGACCATTACAAATCAATTCAAACAACCAGATTCAAAGTTCAATCCTCTATTTTCAACTTCCAAGGTTTAAAGTCTTCTGATTTCTTTCTGGATAAAGGTGAGTAAACTTTGAAATTCTGGAATTCAAATCTATGTTTGAGATCATACTTGAAGTTAAGTTGGTTGCATGTATATAAAATGTATGTATATGTGTTTATATCCTCTATGCATGTTGATACACAGGGATATTTAACCCTGTTTTCTGGTTCCAGGTTTTTACAAAACCTGTCAAATTCCCTTAATCCCTGTTTTAATCATTGTTAGGATGAATTGTTAAAACAAAAAGTGTACAAATTTATCAAAACTTAATTTTAAAGTTACTTTTAAGTATTAAAATTAAATTGTTTTGCTGGAAAAATAAAAACACAGTAGAACATAAAATTTGTTAAAAATTAATTGATTAAAATTTAGGATTTGATTTCATAATCCTGTTCGTCTTCAAGAAATATGATTTTTAGTAAAAGATTCTGGATTTTGAAGTTGTGAAATTTCGAGCAATTTTAAGTTGAACGCAAAGCATACTCGGGGCAACCCATGGCGATCGAAGAGGAATTAGACCTCGGGGTTGTGGCTGGGGATTGCTGGATGATGGTTGAACTCGAGAAAAATGCAAGGCGAATTTATAGATCATCGTGGTGATCTTATTCCGACGGTCTAGGGTTTAAACCCATGTTTTGTTCATAACGGGAAATATGATTGTCGCAAGTTCATCAGAGAATCAAAATCGATCGCATGTGTGCCAATCAAATCATTAGACATCGTTGAAGCTTCAAGCACGATCGCACGACTTCTGATGGTCGGAGGTGGAAGCACGGAGTGGTTTTGTAAGGATCGGTTTTGTTCCAAGAGGGGTCAAATAACTCGATCGTGAGTTCGCCGTTGTTTGGGGGTTCTGGATGGTCGTGAGGCTCGAGGAGATCGACGTCGATGTGTGGAAGGTCATAGCACTAGCCAAAGGTGGCCGGACCTCTGGTGCATGTGCACGGCGGGATGTTTGTATCAGTGAAGGTGGGTTTGGGAAGAAGAGTGGGTGTCTCGAAGTTATTCTCAGGTGGTTGCATTACTGCTCGAGTCCTAGCTCGAGTAGTTTGCTGTGCGTATCGGGTTTGTACTTAAATCAAATTTAAGTTTAAAAAAGGGGCATACGAGTTGGTTTTGGAAATGACTCGAAGCAGGTGACGTTTTAACTCAGGAAACACCCGAAGTAGGTCTCGGTTTAACTTACAAAATAGTTTCATTTAAAAAAAAACAGATTTAAAATTTAAAATCTTTTAAACCTATGATTTAAAACAATAAATTGTCTTGATTTAAAATTGGATAGTTAAAGATAAGAAAGTTATGTTTTAAAAGTAATTAGTTTATTTTTATTAACTTATTCCTAATTTATTTTAAACAAACAATGTAATTAAAATGTTAATTAAATTGTAATTAGGAATAAAATTAATTAATGTAATTAATTAAGGGATGCTTAGTTAATAGAAGTAATTAAGATTAAATAATTAATAATTAAGCAATAATTAAGAATAATTAATTAATTTAGTAATTAATGATTAAAAATTAATTAAATGATAATTAAGGTTAATTAATTTTTAATTAAGGATTAATTAGTGTATAAATAAGAATATTTAATCATTAATTAAGATAATTAATTAAGGAATAATTAATTAATAAAAGTAATTAAGATTTAATTAATTAACAATTAAGGATTAATTAATTAAGATAATTAATTAAGGAATAACTAATTAATGAAGGTGATCAAGATTTAATTAATTTATAATTGAAGATAATTAATCATTGATTAAAGATAATTAATGAAAGTAATTATGTCATTAATTAATTTAAATCACACGATATCCATCTTAATTGAAGATGATTGATTATTATCGAATGGTGTGTATTGGATTGATATTTCTGATATGTGATTGTGATGTCATGTAATGTGAATTGCTTTGTGCTGAGCTGTGATATCTGTGATTTGTTTCTGTGAATGTGAAAACCCATTGGCCCGTAAAACGGCATTTAAATTTCGATGCGACTGGGAGTCGGATTCCAATTGGTTATCCAAAACCCATATCGAACCCTGAGATTGAATCTTTATGAATGGTACTTCCACATGTTTTTAAAAAAAAAATTAAGCGCTCACTATTCGGTTTAGCCGGGAGAGGACTTTGTGTCATATAACCCATTCCTAATAGTGATACAATGAAATGGATAGCATTTGAAGACTGTGGTGAAGATGAAATGTCTTCGAAAACGATAGGATAACCTGTCGAATGACTCTGCACTGAGTTGCTTCGGTATAGAGATCTCCATATGAGATGGGGAGTCCGATCAGGATTATGGATGCCTAGATTGCAAGGGCTTCTTCCTTTATTGGACGAAGTGGTTCCGTTCGAACCCGGAACAGACTTGTATAGTTGTATATCTAACATTTCACTTTGAGATATAAAGCAGATTTCTTTCAAATACATTTCTGTTGGTGGTGGATAATTTATTCTCTTAGCTTAACACCCTTCTCTGAGATGCACAAGCTCAGAGGTTACGTAGTTGAAGGTTATCAGTGATACACTCCCAATTTGGTAGTGTGGCATGCTGAGTGCTGCTGTGTGTTGCTGATCATTTGTTGATCAAAGCAAGGCTTTTGTGTAAAGCGTAGCTTTGTGGATGATACCTCATCAGACCTCACACCCCGGAAATGGTCGAAACAGAAAAGATGCGGCAAGGTTACGAGGGTCGCGCCTTTTAGGGTATGTCCATTTCCTTCTAGAAAAAGGTGGTATCATGGTGTGGAGCCCAGATACGTAACCTATGTGGTTGCTGCAAATTCACTATTGTGTGGTTGTTGCTTTATAGTTAAGGGCCCTCGGATAAAGGTCGTAAACGACCGGGAGATAGCATACTCGTGTAGTAGTTACCTAGTTATAGAGGTAACCCGGTCTTGTGTTGGCAGAGAGCTGGTTAAGTTCTCGGGACGTCCCTCCAGAGGAGTACCCATGTGGCATAGGAAGTTCCTTAGCCTGACCATTTGTTGGAAATCTAATCACCAATACGCACCCAGTACGGTTTTAGTTGTATAACTTGCCATTTTTAAATGGTAGCTATAGTAGGCATAGTACAATGGTACATATGACAGCTAAGATTAATATTATACTTTCGAAAATGTTTTCTACACTATACACTAATAATAATATCAAAGAGTTTTCTTATATCAAGCATGTTTGACTATCACAAGCAGAAATCTCCTCCAATTGTGCGATTGAATTGAGTGTGTGCGGGGAGATCTTATGGTAGTTTCATTTTCCAAAAGCATATAGGATTTCTTTTACAAACTTTTGTTTCAAATAACTGTTTTTTTTTTACTTATAGTAGTCCCATGACTGACTCGGAGTTTATTGTTCCCTTCCTAAACTCTAGGTGCCCATAATTTCCACACGGGCAGCCTAAAAGCAGGTTATCCGTGTTTTTGGAGCTAGCTTGGATTTTGAAGTCTTTTGGTTTGGAAGCTATCGGATTTTAGCAGCTTTTGGCCATGGAGATCTTTTGGAAGCTTTTGAAGTTGGAAGAAGGTGCTTAGTTTGGAATCTCGCCATCACTTTATTTGTTTGAAGACTTCTTTGAAGCTGGGATAACTCTATTGTTCCACTATAGAGTTATCATCATATGTGTAGTACTCTGATATTGATGATAAATGTTGTGATGAGTATTGTATCTGATGTTGTATCTGTGGTGTTGATAAATGATATTCATTTTGTTTTCGCTGTTTATATTCATTTAATGTTGTTATAAGCTTCATCCAAGCTGGGGTTTGACGTTTGAATCTCCGATAGTCGAATACAAGTGAGGTATTTGTTGTCGATTTTCGAACGCTGGATTTCAGGTCGTGACAACTAGTATCAGAGCTAAAGGTTGAGTAAGAACTTTAGCTACGGAGTATAACGCATTAGGTGGCTCATTAGAGATATGGTGAAGTATACCCTAGAATGAGTCTAAACTGAGAGACCAAAACCTAAATTTTGTTGGTCTATTTCTTTTAATTATTGATATTCCCTAAGAATCACGTTTGTATACCTAAATCAAGTTTTCTTAAAAATTATAGATAGTAAGAATGAGCGGGCGAAGAGGAAGAGCTAGGGGTCGGGAAAATGATACTTCAACTGGACAAGTCCCCGCAACAGCAAAAGCAGCTTTGTCTACTCAAACTCAGCCGAATCTGGCTGATCTATATAAAAGCTTCTCAAGACTTGGTGGAAAGCCATTTACTGGCAAGGAGTCTATTGTTGAAACTCAAGCCTGGACCAGATCATGTGAAAGAATTTTTAAAGGGCTAAAGTTGAAGACGATCAAATGCGACTAATAGCTTCTTGGCTGCTCCAAGAAGAAGCCCTAGCATGGTGGGAGACGGTTACTGTAGATGAGCCAGAAGATGAATTCACGTGGGAACGATTTAAAGAAGTATTTGAGAAACGCTATATGCCGTTGGCTGTTATTTCCCAAATGTAACAGGTTTTTATGTATTTGAAGAAGGGGAGTTTATCATTTGAGGAGTACTTGAACAAATTCAACGAATTGTCTCGTTTCGGTCCCGAGTTGGTAAACACACCTCTAAAGAAAAATGAAAGATTCATTCGTGGAATGGATAAGAAGTTCCACGAAAGGATGATTGACCACGTTGAAGAGTCTTTTTCAGATCTAATCGATATGGGATATAGATATGCTACCCTGGATATGCAAGAAGCCCCAGTGGAGAAAGGAAATACAAGCAATCCAAATTGGAAAAAAAAAGAAAGTTCGAAGGTAAGAAACCGTGGAAAGGAATGGAGAAGAAGAAGAACAATCAAGAGGATAAAGAAAAAGGTGTTACTTGTTTTAATTGTTTGGAAAAGGGCCATTCTTCGAGCAGATGTACGAAGCCTAAGAAACAAGTAAATCAATATGTACAAGCAAAACCTAGGAAATGCTATTACTGTTAGAAACCAGGACACGAAGTTAAAGGCTGCCCAACAATGAAGCAAACTCAGATAGTAAAGGTGTACACAGTCAAAGATAAACCTGCATCCTCCAAAGCAAATAAAGGAAAGGATTTCTGGAAGGTAACCTTACTATTTATGATAGAATTGTTAGAGTTTTGTTTGACACAGGCGCTATGCATAGTTTTGTCTCTCAACTAGCCGTAAATGAATTAAATGTTGAACCTGAATTTTTCGATGAGCCCATTTGCGTAAAGATTTCAGTTGGTGGGCCCACGAACCTTTGTCTATGATGTAGAGACATTCCTATCTCATACTCTTGTTACCAATTCCCTATCGCTCTCTTTGTCCTTGATTTTAATGAATTTGAAATCTTACTCGGAATGGATTGGCTAACAAAATACAAAGCCAAATTAGATTGTAACAATCGATTAATTTCGATCAAAACCAAATTTAGAGATTTCATTGAGATTTCTTGTGAGGATTAGAGTCCTAAAAGAGATGAGTTGATGTATACCTTGGGTTATCCCAAACCTAATCTGGAGTCCATACCCATTGTTCGGGAATTTCCAGATGTGTACGAAGAAGTAAAATCCTTACCTCCACATAGAGAAATAGAATTCAGAATTGACTTAGTACCTAATGCTCGTCATTTTGTTCATGTAAGTCGTAGGATGGCACCCAGGGAAAGAATTGAATTAGTCAAGCAAACTAGTGATTTGTCAGAAAAAGGGTTGACACGTCCTAGTGTTTCTGAATGGGGTTCAGCTGTGGTGTTTATAGCCAAACCTGACGGATCCTTGAGATTGTGTGTGGACTACCGCGATCTCAACAAACTAATGCTCAAAAAACAAATTTCCTTTACCTAGAATTGATGATCTATTTGATGAACTACACGACGCTCGTTTCTTTTCTATGATGGATATAGCTCAGGGATTCCATCAGCTGCGAATTGCCAAAGATTGTGTTCACTTGACTGCCTTCAGAAGTCCTAACATGTTCTACGAATGGTTAGTCATGCCTTTCGGACTAACAAATGCTCCCGCATACTTCGTAGATTTAATGATCCATGTATTCTAAGAGGTGTTAAATAAATTTGTTCTTGTGTTTATTGACGATATTTTGGTCTATTCCAAAACTGAAGAGGAGCATGTTGAGCATCTAAGAATCGTTTTGGAGATATTAAGGAAGAGCATTCTATTCGCCAAATTTTCCAAATGCCATTTTTGCGTCAAGGAGGTTAAATTTCTCAGGCACATTGTTAATGAAAAAGAAATCTCTGTTGAGCCAGGCAAGATTTCCGCTATTCTTGACTGGAGGAAACCCACTACTCCAAAAGAAGTTTGAAGTTTTCTGGGTTTAGCGGGTTATTAGAGGAAGTTTGTTCAGGACTTTTCTAAGATAGCTAGTCCATTGACTAACTAACGTTGAAGAATGCTAAATTCAATTGGACTCTGAAATGTGATGAAGCTTTCCAGGAGTAGAAAAGGAGACTAACTACCGCTCCCGTTCTCGCTATCATTAACGGGAACTAGTGTTTATCTGTCTATACTGACGCTTGTGGTGATGGTTTGGGTGCGGTGCTAATGCAGAATGGGAAAGTAATTGCCTAGCGAGTAGACAATTACGTCCACATGAGAGAAACTACCCAACACACGATCTGGAACTCTTAGCTGTTATTTTCGCTTTGAAAATCTGGAAACATTATCTTCTGGATAAGAACTTCTTTCAGCTTTCCTAACAATTTAAGAATTTAATTTGACTTAATAAATATAAATAATGAACTCTCTTTGTTTTAGATGAAAAATTCGAATTATTCACTAACCATAAATCTCTAAAATATCTATTCACCCAAAAAGATTTAAATTTGCGACAACAACGTTGGTCAGAATTTCTAGCGTCCTATGACCTAGATATTCTGTATACGCCTGGAAAAGCCAACGTGGTGGCCGATGCCTTGAGTGGAAAGCATGTTATTCTTTCTCACCTTGCTGTCACTCCTACCCTCCTTGAAAAGAACGCCAGTAAACAGAAAGAAGACAAGTTTCTTCTAGAAATTTATAGGAAAATTCATCGTGGTGAAAGTTCGAATTTCGAGGTCGATAAGAATAGAATTGTGGGACTGAAAGGCAGAATGTGTGTTCCAGACATCCCCGATCTTAAGCGGGAGGTTTTGGACGAGTGTCACAAGTCTAAACTCAGCCTCCATCTCGAATTTAATAAGATATATAGAGATATCAGAAGAACTTTCTGGTGGAAGATAATGAAAAGGGATATATCCATATATGTGAGTCGTTATGCTACTTGTCAACAAATCAAAAGCGATCAAAAGAAGATGGCGGGTTTACTTCAGCCCTTAGAAGTACCAAAATGGAAGTGAGATCAAGTGTCTATGGATTTCATAGACGGTTTGTCGAGAACTTAGAAAGGAAATGAGTCGATTTGGGTTATCATAGATCGTCTAACCAGGACTGCCCACTTCATTCCAGTAAAATCTAATCGATCGGCAGCACTTTTGGCAAATTTGTATATTAAAGAGATTGTTCGTCTCTATGGTATACCCAGCAGTATAGTGAGTGATCATGATCCGATCTTCACTAGTAGATTTTAGGAGGCATTTCAAGCCGCATGGGGAACAAAACTGAACTTCAGCACTACTTATCACCCACAGTCTGATGGGAAGACTGAAAGGATTAATCGAATCTTAGAAGATCTGTTGCGTGCTTCTATACTTGACTTTGGTGGTTTTTGGGAGGACCATTTACATATGATCGAATTCTCAAATAATAATAGCTATCAGGCCAGTATCAAGATGGCTCTTTTCGAAGCTTTATATGGTCGTCCGTGTCGGCCATCGGCATGCTGGATTGAGTCAGGTGATAGACTCGTCCTTGGACCGGATATGATTAAGGAAGCCATAGAGAAAGTTGATTTTATTCGAAAGAAGTTGAAAATAGCTCAAAGTCGTCAGAAGTGTTATGCTGATCGTAGAAGAAGAGATTTAGAATTTCAGATTGGAGACTTTGTTTTCCTACAAGTTTTTCCAATGCATGGAGTGTTGAGGTTTGGAAAAACTGGTAAGCTGGCACCATGGTATATTGTTCCTTTTCTTATTCTGGAGAGGATCGGCCCTTTAGCCTATCGAGTGCAACTACACAGCTAGCTATCTGGCGGGCAAGATGTGTTTCACATTTCTAACCTTCGGAAATATGTGCACGATCCAGACAAATTCATTGAAGAGGCTGCTCAGCAAGATCTCGAAATCACTCCCGATTTAGCCATTAAAAGAGAACCGATAAAGATTATAGATCGTGATGAAAAACAATTGAAGAATAAAGTTGTGAAATTAGTTAAAGTACAGTGGAGCGGTGATCCAAACGACTGTACTTGGGAGACAGAGGATAGCATGCAAAGGTCTTATCTCAATTACAGAGTGGACATTCCGACTTAATCTGGTAAGCCATTTCTCTATCTTTTTCTGAATTCGTACATTCTTCGTTTGTCTTTCTCTTTCTTTCAAATTTTAAGGACAAAATTTATTAAGGAAGGAAATCTGTTACATCCAAAATTTTATCAGTTTGAATTTGTAATTTGTTTGAATTTTTGAAATCTAAATTGAAATTAATTTGAAAATTTCAAATCAAATAAAATAAGTGTTAAATTGTATGAATAAGATTTCATTTTCATTTGAGTTTAAAAATTTGAAATAATAAACATTTTTAAAATCATTTGACTTTAAATTATATATATGTATGTATATATGAGTAGATATGAATTTGACTTTGAATTTGAATTTAAATTTAAATTTTAAATAAATGCTTTAGTAAAATATTTTGGATTTAAAACAATATATATGGGTAATTTATTTAACGTATAATTGGTTTAAAATATTTTCTTTTAAATTATATATTTTTAAATAAAAGAGAAATGCATTTATAAAATAAGAAAAACAATTTTAATATATATACATATATATATCATTTTTCTCATACAAAGGACATATGGAGGATTAGTAACATATTAATTAACAAGTGTTTAAATTTTAACAAATGAATTAACAAGTGTAATTCATGGAGGAAGTACAAGTGTCATCATATTGTTTTCATTTTTAAGAAAATTTAGAAAAAGAAAATAGAAACTATATAACATCTTAAACCTCCTCTTTCTCATCTCTTTTATCTATTTTCCAAATCTAAGACCTATAACGGAAAGAAAAAAAATCAAAACTCAAACAAGATCAAAGAAGAACAGAAACCAGTAAAGCAAATAAATAAAAATCTGAAAATCAAAAAGAAATTAAAAGCAAGTGTCAAACCAGGGAAACAAAATTTTACAAAGTTAAGGATCTCTTCAGAAACAACTCAGTAATCAAATAAAAGAAAAAAAATCAAGGATTCAGGGACCATTACAAATCAATTCAAACAACCAGATTTAAATTTCAATCCTCTGTTTTCAACTTCCAAGGTTTAAAGCCTTTTGATTTCTTTCTGGAATTCAAATCTGTGTTTAAGATCATACTTGAAGTTAAGTTGGTTGCATGTATATAAAATGTATGTATATGTGTTTATATCCTCTGTGCATGTTGATATACAGGGATATTTAACCCTATTTTCTAGTTTAGGGTTTTTACAAAACCTGTCAAAATTCCCATATTCCCTGTTTTAGTTATTGTTAGGATGAATTTTTAAAACAAAATGTGTACAAATTTATCAAAACTTAATTTTAAAGGTATTTTTAAGTATTAAAAATAAATGGTTTTGCTGGAAAAATCAAAACACAGTAGACCATAAAATTTGTTAAAATTCAATTGATTAAAATTTTGGATTTGATTTCATAATCCTGTTCATCTTCAAGAAATATGATTTTTAATAAAAGATTCTGGATTTTTAAGTTGTGAAATTTCAAGCAATTTGAAGTTGTGGCTGGGGATAGCTGGATGATGGTTTAACTCGAGAAAAATGCAAGGCGAATTTATGGATCATCGTGGTGATCTAATTCCAACAATCTAGGGTTTAAACTCATGTTTCGTTCATAACTGGAAATATGATCGCCGCGAGTTCATCAGTGAACCGGAATCGATCGCATGTGTGTTAATCAAATCATTAGACATCGTTGAAGCTTCGAGCACGATTGCATGACCTCTGACGGTTGGAGGTGGAAGCATGGAGTGGTTTTGTAAGGATCGATTTTGTTCCAAGAGGGGTCAGCTAACTCGATCGTGAGTTCGCCGTTGTTCGGGGGTTCTAGGTGGTCGTGAGGCTCGAGGAGATCGACACTGATGTGCGGAAGGTCACAGCGCTGGCCAGAGGCGGCCGGAGCTTTGGTGCATGTGCATGACGGGATATTTGTATCAGTGAAGGTGGATTTGGAAAGAAGAGTGGGTGACTCGAAGTTATTCTCAGGTGATTGCATTACTGGCTCGACTCCTAGCTCGAGTAGTTTGCTATGCGTATCAGGTTTGTACTTAAACAAAATTTAAGTTTAACAAAAGGGGCATATGGGTGGTTTTTGGAAATGACTCGAAGCAGGTGACGTTTTAACTCGGGAAACACCCAAAGTAGGTCTCGATTTGACTTGCAAAACAATTTCATTTTAAAAAACCAGATTTAAAATTTAAAATCTTTTAACCCTATGATTTAAAACAATAAATTGTCTTGATTGAAAATTGAATAGTTAAAGATAAGAAAGTTATGTTTTAAAAGTAATTAAGTTTATTTTATTAATTTGTTCCTAATTTATTTTAAAAAATAATGTAATTAAATGGTTAATTAAATTGTAATTAGGAATAAAATTAATTAATGTAATTAATTAAGGGATACTTAATTAATAGAAGTAATTAAGATTAAATAATTAATAATTAAGCAATAATTAAGAATACTTAATTAATTTAGCAATTAAAAATTAAAAATTAATTAAACGATAATTAAGGTTAATTAATTTTTAATTAAGGATTAATTAGTGTATAGTTAAGAATTTTAATCATTAATTAAGGAATAATTAATTAATAAAAGTAATTAAGATTTAATTAATTAACATTTAAGGATTAATTAATTAAGATAATTAATTAAGTAATAATTAAGTAATGAAGGTGATTAAGATTTAATTAATTTATAATTGAGGATAATTAATCATTGATTAAAGATAATTAATGAAAGTAATTTTGTGGTTAATTAATTTAAATCACACGATTAATCCATCTTAATTGAAGATGATTGATTATTATCGAACGCTGTGTATTGGATTGATATTTCTGATATGTGATTGTGATGCTATGTAATGTGAATTGCTTTGTGCTGAGCTGTGATATCTGTGATTTGTTTCTATGAATGTGAAAACCCATTGGCCCGTAAATCGGCATTAAATTTTGATGCGACAGGGAGTCGGATTCCAATTGGTTATCCGAAACCCACATCGAACCCTGAGATTGAATCTTTGTGAATGATACTTCCATGTGTTTTAAAAAATAAAATTAAGCGCTCACTGTTCGGTTTAGCCGGGAGAGGACTTTGTGTCATATAACCCATTCCGAATAGTGATACGACGAAATGGATAGCATTTGAAGACGGTGGTGAAGACCTCGTGTGTTCGAAAACAATAGGATAACCGGTCGAATGACTCTGCACTGAGTTGCTCTGGTATAGAGATCTCAATATGTGATGGGGAATCCGATCGGAAATGTGGATGTTCGAATTGCAAGGGCTTCTTCCTTTATTAGACGAAGTGCCTTCGGTTTTATTCGAACCCGGAACAAACTTGTATGGTTGTATGTCTAACATTACACTTTGAGATACAAAGCAGATTTCTTTCAAATACATTTTTTGGTGGCAGAGAATTTATTCTCTTAGCTTAACACCCTTCTCTGAGATGCACAAGCTCAGGGGTTATGTAGTTGAAGGTTATCAGTGATATACTCCCAATTTGGTAGTGTGGCATGCTGAGTGCTGCTGTGTGTTGCTAATCATTTGTTGACCATTTGTTGATCAAAGCAAGACTTTTGTGTAAAGCGTAGCTTTGTGGACGAGACCTCATCGAACCTCACACCCCGGAAATGGTCGAAATAGGAATGATGCGGCAAGGTTATGAGGTTCGCGCCCTTTAGGGTATGTCTTTTTCCTTTAGAAAAAAGGTGGTTTCATGGTATGGAGCCCAGATACTTAACCTATGTGGTTGCTGCAAATTCACTACTGTGTGGTTGTTGCTTTATGGTTGAGGGCCCTCGGATAAAGGTCGCAAACGACCGAAGGATACCATACTCGTGTAGTAGATACCTAGTTACAAAGGAAACCTGACCTTGTGGTTGCAGAGAGCCAGTTAAGTTCTTGGGACGTCCCTCCAAAGTCGTACCCATGTGGCATAGGAAGTTCCTTAGCCTGACCATTTGTTGGAAATCCAATCATCAATACGCACCCAGTACGGTTTTAGTTGTATAACTTGCCATTCTTAAATGGTAGCTAAGGCATAGTATAATGGTACCTATGCCGGCTAAGATTAATATTATACTTTCGAAAATATTTTCTACACTATGCACTAATATTAATATCAAAGAGTTTTCTCGTATCAAGTATGTTTGACTATCATAAGAAGAAATCTCCTCTAATTGTGCGATTGCATTGTGTTTGTGCGGGGAGGTCTTATGGTAGTTTCATTTTCCAAAAGCATATCGGATTTCTTTTACAAACTGTTTTTGTTTCAAACAACTGTTTTTGTTTACTAATTCCAGTCCCATGGCTGACCCAGAGTTTATTGTTCCCTTCCTAAACTCTAGGTGCCTATAATTTCCACACGGGTAGCCTAGAAGCAGGTTATCCGTGTTTTTGGAGGTAGCTTGGATTTGAAGTCTTTTGGTTTGGAAGCTTTCAAATTTTAGCAGCTTTTGGCCTTGGAGATCTTTTGGAAGCTTTTGAAGTTGGAAGAAGGTGCTTACTTTGGAATCTCACTATTGCTTTATTTCTTTGAGGACTCTTTTGAAGATGTGATAACCCTATTGTTCCGCTATAGAGTTATCATCCTATGTGTAGTACTATGATATTGATGATAAATGTTTTAATGAATATTGTATCTGATGTTGTTGGTGTTGATAAATGATATTCTTTTTGTTTCCGCTCTTTATAGTCATTTAATGTTGTTATAAGCTCCATCCGAACTGGGGTTCGACGTTTGAATCTCCGACAGTCGAATACAAATGAGGTATTTGATGTCGATTTTCGAACGCTGGATTTCAGGTCGTGACATATTCCTTCGACAGAGTTGGAAGAGTTGATAGTAGAACCGAGTTTGACTTTTGTTAGACAACCAATTCGGGTTGTAGGAGGGGATAAGAAAAGGTTAAGGAATAAGACAGTTGAGTTGGTGAAAGTTCAGTTGAGCGACAATGAAAAGGACCGTACTTGGGATACAAGACATGATTCGAGATACTTATTATGATCTGTTATGATGGTATGTTCTATATTTGCTCTATGTAGAATATTGCTATTTAGGTAGGGTATCTTGATATTTAGTACCTCTTACAGATGATTGCTATGTTTAGTATTTTGTCATTACCGAATTTCGAGGATGAAATTCTTTAAGGAGAGGAGCCTGTAACACCCTTAATTTTAACTAACATTATTCAGAAGATTTAATTTGATAAATTAAATAGAATAATGTAAATATTAGAGTGATATGGAAGTTGCGATTTTAAAATTAGATAATGGTCGTGCTTAATTAAATAAAAAGAATGTGTTATAGAAATGTTTTCATAAATTAACTAAAAGGGAATAATACAAGGGCTTTATAACCCATAACCCCATAACCCCTAACCCTTGTTTCCAATATCTATACGTTGATAATTCAAAATTCTAAAATGTAAACTAAAGCTCATGCCGATCATAAACTAAGGAAAGAAAAGGGGGAAAAAATTAAAGCTAGGCAATCAAGCAAAAGGAATTAATGAAAGATCAAATCTCAAGTTTCTTGTCTTAAGCAAGGTGACTAATAATAAAAACCATCTCTATTTTTCGTTTTTTAAAGAGCATTAGATTTTGGGTTTAAGTGTAAATCCATTATGATGATTTTGACGATGATATGCTTGGATTACATGATAAATTATGATCAAACAAGTTAGTTTGATAAAGGTTTTGTTCAATTTTAAGACCAAAATTATTTATATTGGATTTCGAATGCCATAAGGATTTAATATGTTATGTAAAACACTATTTCGGAGAAGAATTTAATTTTTCATAGTTATCCAAGCTATGGATAGTTTATTATGAATTTTCAAAGGAAAATATGAATAATTGGGTTTAGAAATTAATTTCGGTAATTATATAAAGGAATATTGGTTCGAAATTTTTATACATTGGATAACATCTTAAAAGTGAATTTTGAGAATTTTTGGGATTTTTCCTAAGTAATTTACTATGGAAATTAAAATAATTTAGTTGAAGGACTTAAATTCTAAATTATTTCACTTGAAGGACTTCTTTGATAATTATTTTAATTAAATCTTGTATGAATTCGGCAGTCTTTTAGGAAATGATTTTTTGTTAAGTTTGTGGAAACCAACTAGATTTTTACAAATAGGCAAGTTAGTTGATAAAATATTACTTAAAAAGGCAAAGAAGTAGTTTTGCATAAGTTTATTATTTCGCCACTTCCAGTAGCTACCTTTCGACCCTATACTTCTGTCTCAACCAAATCGAAACCAATAACACAACGTACAAATGCACCGGTATGTAGTGGATTGGAGAATGGCAGCAGGTATAGAGTCGAAACCAAACTTTCTATGGGGTCGAGGCCTTTGTTTTACCATCCAAAGAAATGCCACTTTCCTTGTTTTCAAAGGAATGCTTTCGAAAGGTTTTACTATAGCTTTCAAAGAGATTGCTGCTTTTTCGTTTAATGAGTAGCTTTCGAATGAGTTTCCTTGTTTTTAAATCAATGCTTTCGAAAGGGTAGTTTGAACCCAGTCGAAGCCATGTCACCACTTTTATGCCTTTAGAATGAAATGAAGTTATCAACGAGTTCGAAAGGTGGCTTTTTTTGTTAAAGTAATAAGCCGCTTCCTAATGTTTCAAATGGGCTCCAGTAGCCATTTATACTAAAGGTTTCGAAGGAAGTGGCTTCGAAAGGTGTTTCGAAGCTATCCTTCCAAATGCTTTACCTAAATGATCAATGCTTTTGAAAGGATAGTTCCGAAGCCATCAGTTTTCTCTAATCACTTTTACTTAAAGGCTAACGGTTTCGAATGGGGTACTTTCAAATGGTTTCGAAAGAGGTACTTTCAAATGGTTTGAAGCTATGTTTCTATGAGCTAATAGGTGATGTTTTAATATTTTCGAAAGGTATGTTTTGATAGTTTCGAAGGAGATGTTTTAAAGTTTTTTGAAAGTCATATGCTTAGTGTTTTGAAAAGAAGATTTGAACGCTTTTGAAAGAGGTTTTCCAAAGGTTTTGAAAGTAAAGGTCTAAGGTTTCTAAAGCTTTAGTTTTCAAAACAAAGAACCCAATCTCATTTTTAAAGGAAAAACCCATGGCACTATAAAAGAGCTTTTAAATGGCTTTTAAATTTGGAGATTTTGCAGGAACTTTCCTTGATAATATAATAGATTAAAGGGATTAACCATGCTCCAGGTGGAAAATGATTTCAAAGATTTTGAACTATAAATGTTGGTATTGATATGTTATTATGTTTGCTTCTTCTAAATACATATTCACTGCGTATGGACACATGACTATATTTTAGGGAGAAAGGGCAGAATAACCAGCTAGGTTGACCTGGTAGTAAATATAAATTGAATTAACTCCTAGAATTGCATCCAGGAGGTCAAATAGACCAGAACTTAGGATGCCTAAAGACTGGTTAAGAAGTTTTCAGTTTAGATCGGTTCAGAGTAAACCCATGAAAACTATGTTCAAAGAGTGTTAATAACAGGGGATAACAAGTTCATAGTGAACCCATGAAAACAATATCCGGATAAAGTTATTGATGGAACTCAATAGGTTCTTAGTCAACCCATGAAAACTATGATACAAGAGGAGTTATTGGAGATACCAATAGGTTTAGGGAGAACCCGTGAAATAATTGAATGAAGTTATTGGCACTGACCAATAGGTTCTTAGTGATCCCATGAAAACTATAAGGCTGGAAAGATAGTCCATACACTTTAAGTAGGTTATTAGTCAGCCATGAGAACTAATATGTTAATGGTGACCCTAGAAACAACGACTGAGATAGACAGTCAAATGAATGGAAATGAGAAATCTAGAATAATTTACTTGTTTGCATATCATCATGATATTATAAACTGTTATGTTTTAACCACTGTGGATGCGGGAGCACAGCATATGGTTACTATAAATTTTTGGATAAGATACTAGTGAGGGGCAAACCCATTCTTCTAAGCGGCATGGTCTCACTAAATATCTAAATGATTTGAGATGGTAGTTTATTATTCATACTAGGCTTTATATCTGACTCGAAGTTTATGTTTTCCCCTTTAAACTCTCGGGTGCTCAATTAATTTTAAGTAGTTTGCGGGTTGAGGTTTTAAGGTTCTCCTTTAGACGAATAAGCTTTTGGAGACATGCAGGAGGCAAGCTAGCCAGTAGGAGTTCTTTTCTATTTTGATTTCGCCATGTTTTTTCGTAAAGGCAAAGTTGTTTAAATGCCTATGATTAGACTCTGATCATCCAAGGAAGCATCTTCATATGTCGCTTTTGGTAAATATTGTAATAATTATATTTTCTTCGAAGGTGGTTCTCGATTCTAGGATTATGTAATGAATTTGAAATGGTTTAAAATAGAATGAGAAAGTTGTTTAATGATTTTAAATTTTTTCCATATCCATGTGTTTTTGTTATATCAGTATATCTAACATTACCATATTTGATTGTCGAGGATTAATAACTACGGATGACTACAGCATCCGTAGCTGTTAGTTTTGGGCCTCCAAGTGGGGAATGTTACACATCCCTTTATTCATGATTTCTACTCATCTAACATACACCTCACCGCATTCCCTACTAAGACCTTGTAAGGAAAAACTTATTTCGCCTTAACTATCAATTCCTTTTCTAAGGGGAATTTTAATGCTAAATAACATATTTAGTAAGAAATTAATATGTTATTAATTATATGTTATTTATATAGTATATATATAATTATGTGCCTAAATATTTCAATGATGCAAAAAAAATTCTCTGTGCTAATCGTTTAAATGACAAAACATCCAATTAATACAAGTCTCATTTCCATATCAACAAAATACAATATATCCAACGTCCTCTATCCAAAAATAGACTTGTATAAAAATAGAATCCATACCAAACTTATTTTATACTAAAATCCTAGAAAACATTAATAGAATTTACAATTCAAATCCCCTTACGCTCTATTCTACTTTTATATATAAAATTGAAAAAGAGAATTTTCATTTAAATCCTAGAAATAGGCAGTGCAAACTACAAATATAGAGAATCCATACCTTACACACTATTTCCTAACTTATTTCTTTTCAAAACCATAATCAGATTCAAAGGAAAAAGGTGAGAAGTGGAATGGAATGTAAAAAATTAAAATTGCAATAACTATGCAGTTCCACTATTTTAATATAGAATAATTGAGATTCTAACAAAAGAATTTATATTTCGCTTAGTGGAATTTTAGGGTCTAGTTTGATGTCTTCTATCTCCTGTCTCCCAAGTTCAACCATTCTCGTTGTTGCTCCAACGAACTTTCAAAAACTTGACTGTCTTGTTCCTCAAACTTTTCTCATCTCTCATTACAACCGAACTGGTTGTCTAATAAAAGTCATATTTGGCTCTACTACCAAATCTTCCAACCCTGTCGGAGGAATAGTAGTTTGTGGATCATACGCATACTTGCGAAGATGAGACACATGACATGCGTTATGGACACCTGCTATACTGCTTGGCAACTCTACTCTGCATGCGAGCTTTCCAATCCTCTTTATAATATGGAATGGACCAACTTATATTGGTGCCAATTTCCCTGACTTTCCAAATCGCACCGCACCCTTCATTGGTGATACTATGATGAAAACCTTATCTCCGACTGAGAATTCTAGGTCTTTACGCCTTTTATTTGTGTAACTTTTCTGTTTAGACCGAGCTTCCTTCATCCTTTCTCGGATTAACTCAATCTTCTCTGTCGCCTCTCTAACTAAGTATGGACCTCAAACTAATCGGCCTCCAGTCTCCAACCAACATGCTGGTATTTTTAATGGCATTCCATACAAAGCTTCAAAAGGCACCATTCCTATATTAATATGATAACTATTATTATACGGAAACTAAACCAAATGCAGGTGATCTTCCCAAGATCCACCAAAGTCCAATACACAAGCTTTTAGTAAATCCTCGAGTACCTTATTGACTCTCTCTGTCTGCCCATCTGTTTGAGGGTGATATGCAGTACTCATCTTGAGCCAAGTACCTAACACATCCTGTAGACTCTTTCAGAATTTGCTAGTGAACAAAGCATATCTGTCACTGACTATGCTATTAGGAACTCCATGAAGTCTAACTATGTTCTTCATGAAAAACTTAGCTAAAACAGGTGTCGTCCTGGTTGACTTAACTGAAATGAAATGGGAACACTTGGTCAATCTGTCCACTATGACCCATATACTTTCATTTCCTCTATTTGACCTTGGTAACCGGTCTATAAATCCATGGATATTGAATCTCATTTCCAAATTGGAACCTCTAAAGGTTGATGCAATCCATTCGGCTTCTGATGTTCGGCTTGCACTTGTTGACAATTTGTACACTGTCTAACCTACATGCAAACATCCCTCTTTATACCTTCCCAATAGAAGCTCCTCTTCATATCTGGATACATCTTGGTCCCTCCAGGATGAATCATAAACATGCATTGTTGACATTCTCCAAGAACTTCTTTCCTCATTTCCTCAACATTCGAAGCGTACAACCGTCCTCTTTCTCAACCATCCTTTTTGGTCAAGGCCAAAATCCTATAGATCATCGATCTCAGTTCCAACCTCAAGCCTTCTGATCTAATCGGCTAATGCTGGATCCTCTTTCTACTTAGAAGCAATCCTCTCATCAACACTGGTCGAACTTCTAAACAGGATAACGTGGCAGTACTCTGATTAGAACTAGCAGTCGACTTTAACTACACACTAGAAGTTGTCAAAGCTTCTAACTCCTTCCACTCTGCCAACATCGATAACACCACATTCTAATGCCTTCTGCTAAGAGCATATGCAACTTTATTTTCTTTCCCAGGAGTATAATCTATACCAAAATCATAAGCAACTAAAAACTCTAGGCGCCTCTGTTGTCTCATATTTAACTCCTTCTGAGAGAATAAGTGTCATAAGGACTTATGATATGTGAATAGTTCAAATCTCTCCCCTAAGAGGTAATGCCACCAAATCTTCAATGCGAAGATCACCGTAACCAAATCCAAATCATGAGTAGGATATCTCACTCTTTGTGGTCTAAATTATCGTGAAGCGTAGGCAATCACATTACCCTTCTGCTCAACACAACTCCCAATCCAGTTCCATGTGCATCAGCATATACCACAAATCCTTGGTGTCTGTCTAGAACTACTAACATAGGTGCATTGGCCAACAAATTCTTTGACTTAAGGAATGCTCCTCATATTTTTTCGGACCAGACATACTTCATATCCTTCTTGGTTAGCTTAGTCAAAGGTGCTGCTATCCGCGAGAAATTCTTGATGAATCTCCGGTAATAGCAAGCATGTCTAAGAAAACTTCTAATCTCAATCACCGTCTTTGGACTCTTCCAATTATTAATTGCTTCGATATTATCTGGATCGACTGACAAACCCTTCTCTAAAACCACATGACCAAGAAAATTAACCTCTTTCTTCCAAAAATGACACTTGAAAAACTTTGCTTTTAACTGATGCTGCCTCACGCATATCAAGCACCACTCTAAGATGATCCTCATGCTCTCCTTCATCCTTAAAATATACCAAAATGTCACTATAAATACCAACATGAAGCTATCCAAATAATCTCAAAAAATACGGCTCATCAAATCCACGAAGAAAGCAGGTGCATTCGCTAAACCGAATGCCATTACTAACCACTAATACGAACCATACCTAGTTTGAAATGTTGTCAAAGAAATACTGTTCTCCCCCACTCTTAAATGATGGAAACTTATCATCAAATCCAACTAGAAAAACACTCTGGCTCCACACAACTGATCGAATAGATCGTCTATTCTCGAAAACGGATACTTATTCTTAATCGTCATCTCGTTCAACTTATAATAGTCGATACACATCCTTAACAATCCATTCGGTCTCCTGAAGACGAACTACTTGGTCTAATAACATTTCTCCCTTCTAGATCCACTAGCTGCATCTTCAATTCCCTTATCTCGATCGGTGTCATCCTGCTAGATTGTCTACTTACAGGTTTAGCTCCTTGCATGAGACCTATCCGAAATTCAGCAGCTCGTTTCGGTGGTAGTATCGTAACTGGGTCAAAGACATCTACAAGATCCCTTGCTACTTGAATCCGACTTAACTCTTCTCCCGCTTCCATAGCACTTAACAAAGCACAACTACATTGGTCAAAATTCTCCACTGAGAATATGATTCATTTATGACTATTAGTGTGTCTTAGTGATATCTCCCAATCTTGGAAAAATATCCTAGCCTCATATTACCGAACCAGTCCATACCCACAATGATTGCGAAATCTATAAAATCGAAAATATGCAGAGTACATGCAAAATTATGACCTAACAATTCTAGTTCTAACAGGTCATATCTCATCCCTATAGTTACATACCCTCCTATTGGATTCGCAACCTTAAAGAAGTAACAAGATATGTGGATTCTAAGCATAACCTATCGACCAAATTCTAAGATATCAATGAATGTGATGCACCGGTATGAAATAGTTTCCTAACTAGTATACTTTGGATCAAAAACGAACCTTCCATCACAGTCTCCCCTTTTTCGGATGTAGTTGGCCTAGTAGATTATGGTCCAAAAGCAAAAACCTTTCCCTTGTCCGCCTTAACCGGTTCAGGACACTGATTCTTATAATTCCCGACTTGATCGCAGTTAAAGAACTTGACATTCTTCTTTTCTATAGTCTTCTTCCTCTTGCCCGACCATCACTCATGAGCATAATGATCCTTCTTGCCACACTTGAAGCAAACTAAATCAGCCTTTGCCTCCTTGGTTGTATCTCCCTTCTTCCTAAAGAACATTCTTTTCTTTCCCTAAGAACCTTGGTTTTCAACCGGCTTATCTCTAGCACAAATAGCAAGCATCTCCTCGCGACAAATTGTCATATCCACCACTAAATTAATAGGATCGCGAAGATGTGGCATAGTTGTCCTAGCAATTTCGAGCTTTAGTGCTCTAATGAACCTCTCATTCCTCCTAATGACAGTGTCTATAGTATTATATCCATAACATGGACAACTCATCAAACATAGTGGCATACTCAACAACCGACATCTCTCCCTGCTCCAGATCCAAAAACTTCCTTAGTTGTGCTGATTTAGCAACCTCAAACATAAACCACTGTTCAAATCTCATTTGAAAATCAGCCCAAGTCAATTCCTCCTTCGGAACTTCGACGGTAACACGGTTCCACCAATGAAGTGCTGAACCTTGCAACTGCATAGAGGCCAACCTTCTCTTCTGCTCATCATCTAAACTAGATGAGCAAATATTCTCTCATAATGTAATAGCAAATCCTCTACCTCTATGGCATTCTCCGTCCCCATAAATGGTTTCCCACTAAGATTGGTGTAATCTCTACTCAGCTTAGCATAATTATTCCTAACTGGAGCCATAGGATTAGCTCCTCCTACATTTCCAGCAACTCTAGTAGCAACTTTTTCTTGTATCATGCTGACGAAGAACTGATATATCGCCCCATATCCACTGGTGGATTTCCAACATCCATATTAGCATCTGCTTTTTGGTTAGCATTAGACTGTTGACCCGGGTTTCACCTGGTGGATCGAGAATTCCCGTTGGTTGTGGTGGTTCCTCCATCGAGATTTCCTCTTTCATTTTCTACCTCCATATCTTCTTTCTCATAAATCTACATATGAGACTTGGTAAGATACAAAAGAACGGTCTAAGAGAGAGGGAAATAAGTACTTACATATACATATATACCAAATATAAGTACGTTACTATAGCGTTAACCCAAACTCCGATCTTATTTTCTGATTCATTGGATTATGTTTGAAAATCTTTTAGGTTTAATTTTCTTTTAATTTTCATAAACCTATGCTCTGATACCAATTTGTAATATCCCTTACTTGGAGGCCCAAAACAAATAGCCAGGAATGTTGCAGTCATCCATGGTTATTAATCCTTGATGACCAAATATGGTAATGGTAGATACATTGATATAACAAAAGCACATGGATATGGAAAATTTTAAAAATCAACAAATAACCTTCTCATTCCATTTCAAAGCATTTCGAATTCGTTACATAATCCCAATGTGCGAACCACGTTCAAAGAAAATATACTTAGTATAACATACACCAAGAGCAACATATGAAGATTCCTCCTTGGAAGATCAGAGTATATATATGGGCAATTAGAATACTCTTCCTTTACAACAACACAGTGGAATTAAAATAAAAGAGAACTTTAAATAGCTATCATGTCTTTTGCACATCATCGGAAGCTTATTAGATAAAAGAGGTAATTGAAAACCTCAACTCTCAAACTACTCAAAATCAATTGAGCACCCAAGAGTTTAAGGGGACAATAGAAACTTTAAGTCAGACATAAAGCCTAATATGAATAATAATCTACCATCTCAAACCATTTAGATATCTAGTGAGGCCGTGCCACTTAGCGGAACGTATATTCCCCTTACTAGTATCTTAAAACCTTTATAAAACTTTATATCATGCTCCTGCATCCACAATGGTTAAAACATCTCAAAATAATACGATGATATGCAAAAAAGTAAATCAGTTTTGGATTTCCCCGCCCCGTTCATTCTGACAAATTTCCTCATTTATAGTTAATAAGGTCAATATTAACATATTAGTTTTCATGGGCATACTAATAACCTGTTTAAATTTATGGACTCCCTATCCTATTTCATAGTTTTTATGGGATCGCTAAGAACCTATTGGCCCCTGCAATAACATCATTGTTTCATGGCTTCTTCCTGAACTTATTGGTAACTCCAATAAATTCCCTCTTATCCAAGTTTTTATGGGTTGACTAAGAACCTATTAACATATGTCAATAACTTAACTCGGATATAGTTTTCATAAGTTCACTACAAACCTATTGACTTCGTGGATGCAATTCTACTCATTCAGGAGTTAACTTAATTTATATTCACTACCGGGTCAACCTAACTGGTTATTTACCCCTTCCCTATAATATAGTTACGTGGTCCATTACAATGTGAATATATACATATATGAAAAAGCAAACATAATAACTTGGTTAATCCCTATAACTATTAATCAAGGAAAACTTCTTCAAAAACTCGATACTTAATATCATTTCAAAACTCTTTATTTATGTGATGATTTCCCTTTAAAATGAGATTGGGCAATTTGTTTTCAAAACTAAGGCTTTCGATCCCTTAAACTATTAATTTCGAAACCCCTAGGTAACCTCCTTCGAAAGCATAGAAAATTTCTTTTCAAAACATTAAATACATACCTTTTGAAGCTCTTTAAATCATCTCTTTCGAAACCAAAATGCACCTTTCAAAAGTACCAAAGCATTACTTAATAATCCTTAGAAACCTAGCTTCAAAGCCAATGAAAGTAACTCTTTTGAAACCGTTAGGTTTTGCTTTGAAAACATCTTTTGGGTCGAAGTGAATATATACGAAAGTATCTCTTTTGAAACCCTTAACCTTCATATAAAAAAATTTGGGAAAAGTTTGGTGGCGTCGGCACCACCCTTTCAAAAGCTATGAAATGTTTAAGTAAAACATTGAAGGTTAGTATCGAAACCCCCTTTCGAAGCCATTCCTTCAAAACCCTTGAACCCTTTCAAAAGTGTATAGGAAGTGGCTTAATATAAGTTTAAAACAAAAGCTAACCTTTGAAAGCAATGATGACCTCAATATCTTCGAAAGGCCAAAAGAACGACAATAGGAGTTCGACTAGGCCGGAACCACCAATTTCGAAAGCATTATTTTATAAACAAGGGACTCATTCGAAAGCTCATACTTAAAATGAAAGGTGGAAACATTCTTTGAAAACTATTTAGAAAACCCCTTTTGATAGCATATGTTTCGACTCCTTCGAAATCTTTTGTAAAACAAAGGCAGGTGCTTAACATTTAAAAGCAAAGAAAGGGTTTCGTTCCCATCAGAAGCTATATTTCGACACCATGCCTTCCACCATTCTCTAATCCACAACATACCAAGGTTGATACCGTATGTATCGGTTTCGGCTTTGTGGGGGTCCGACTTGATTGAAGGCGGAAGCTATGAGCGGAAAGGTGCTTCTAATAGAGGCGAAACCCATTTTCTGGGTAATCTGATTTAGTGCCAATTAAAGCGGTCACTTTCTAACTAAGCTACCACTTGTAAGCATATGATTGGTTGCCTTAACTTTTCAACTCCTTTACAAAAATAACTGCCAAATAATTTTAGATCTAAACCAAGATTAATTTAACAAATAGCCCTTCCATTAAACAAAACAATTAAATCATTTAGGTCCTCATTTCAAATTAATTTAATTCTCATAGTAATTCGCTTAGGAAAAATTCCCAAAAATCATAGAAATTCACTTTTAATATGTTTTCTAACATATCTAAATTTTATACCCAAATTCTCAATATAATTTTCGGAATAAATTTCCAAACCCAATTACCATATTTTCCTTTGAAAATTTATAATAAATTCTCCATAATTTGGAAAATTATGAAAATTAAAATCGAACTCAAAAATCATGTTTTACATAACATATAAATTCCTCATGGCATATGAAAATAATTATATTTTGTTTTACCCTTAAAACCATATGAAATCAAATTTTAACAATTTTTTTATTTAACATGTTATAATCCAAGCATATTATCTTCCAAATTATTATTAAAATGGATTTAATCTTAAATTCGAAAACAAATGATCATGAAGAGATGATATAGATTATTATTTACCTTGATTAGAATAAGGAATTTGAGATTTGATTAAGATTAATTTCCCCTTGCTTGAATCCTTAGCTTTGGATTTAATTTCTTCTCTTTTCTTTCTCTAGCAATGGCCGGCTCCTCTTTGATTTACGTCTATATTTTGTTTTCACAAAATGACGTGAATGGGAAATGAAACGTGAGTATATATGGGCAATAGATATGTAGGCGGCAATTACCCTAATACCCTTGTGTTGATTGATTAACATATGAATCCCATTTAATTAATTTATTGACTAAGCACAGCCTCAACTCAAGTATTTATTCAAATCACGACCCCATATCACTTAATATTTATATTACTCCATTAATTTGTCTAATTAAATCTCCTGGATAATGTTATGAAAAATTTAAGGTGTTATAGTAAAAGAAGTGATGTTATATAATATAAACTTGTTATTTTCTTTCAAAAGCAAGAGGGGTCCAAAGTTTATAACTTTATTTAGTTAATGTCACTTTAACTTTATACTTTGCACACAACATACATACATGCAATATATACAAATAATATATCGATACAACTCACTTATATCCATGACAAACCCAAGCATAAGGCTACAATAACCAAAGAACCACCTCTATTCATCACCACAAGCCTAAAGATCCAACCTTTAGCACATCCAAACTAAGGCAACACCTCCCCCCTCCTCTTATGCTCACGGCCCCCTCCAAGATCGCCTCTCCTCTCACCTTAACTCACTTCTCACTTTCTAATCATACCTCCCATGATTTTTTTGGGTGTAAAGACGAAGTTTAAAAGAGATTTAAAATGATTTGGTTAAGACATGAAAAGGTTATAGAATACTTAGTGGATTAGTGCTTAAGCACTTCCACCATTTCTAATTCTCATACTTCATTTTTAGCTTTATGAATTAGTGATTATTTAACAAGACTGTGCTTCTCCTTATATAGGCTTCAAATGGTGTAGCTTAAGCTTGTTCTCACCCCTTTTCATGATATGTAAGGATCACCTCCCATCACGTCTCCTTTATCATTTCCTAAGAGTTAAGACTTTCCATTTAAGCTCATTTCTTAAATATCTTTGATGACATCATCCACGATGTCATCCAAAAAGTTTATTTCCATAAAAGGTAAAAGGTTTTTATTTCATTTTCTATAAATCCTAAGAAAATAAGTGCATGTAAAAATAAATTGAGCAAATTTTGAAAATTAAAAAGCCATTTATAGGTAAACAATTTTCGGTCATATTATCTACTTTTTTCGAAGTATTTAATTTTGTAAACATTTTGCCAAATTTTTTTTCCATCATTACTAATGAATTAAAAAAGGGTTAAAAAGATTATTAAATCATTTTGAAAATATTTAATCCAAGCTTCAAATATTTAATAATTCAGATATTTAAGTATGAAGTGTATGAAATTTCGGGTCGTTATATTTATAATAACTAACAGTAACTCTCGAGTGGATCATTCTATAGTTATCCAATAACTACTAATTTGTAATCTCTTGATGCCCATAGCAACTATTAATAATACACTGCCTAATATTTAAAGAGCCTTATACACATTAATCTCAATGAATGTATCGATATCCCATGTCATAATATCTTGATTATGATTGTTTAAAATAATATGTTATTTTTAGCATGGTAAATTTTTTATGATTACAACATATTGTAACAATTTCCACATAACATTTATGTATTTTCTGTTTGATATATTTTAAATGAATTACTTAATTTAGTTATTTCACAATATAACAAGCATATAATAGAAAGAAAGACCATTTGTTTTGAACAAGACTGGTTATCGAATAAGATATATATAACAAATTTATAATTTCTCCTTAGGCCATACCCTCACTTATCAATCTCCCACTTACACTAGGAGCCAATTATGGAATCTTATTCAAACTTCTTGGATTGGGGTTTCAAAAACTAACCAGGTTAGTCCCTTAGTGAATGGGTCTGGTATTTTGTTTTAATAATCTATTATGTCAATCAACTTTCTCTAACACTGATAAACTGCCTTTATCATCTGAAACTATTTGAAGTATGCCTCTCCACTTCTAGTGAGCTACGAATCGTATCGCGGCATTATTATAATATAACAATGTCATGGGATTCTCAACATTTGGAACCAACCCTAGCTTAGTTATAAATTCAAGCATTTATTTATACTTTTTTTTTACGTTTCTTATTTATCTTTTGCATTTCTTATTTAACATGATTTACTTAGCCTTTGATTTAATCAACAACTGCTTATTGTTAAAAATATTTCCAACTTAAAGTTCTTTACTTAAGATTGAACATGAACTTTGGATTGACACTTCACTCGATATCATTTATTAATTCGAGACAGTGAACTCCTTTTGAAGGAGTTCTTTCATTATATAAATAATTCTCTAGTAATTCGCAGATACTAGAGAACATTCTAAACTATCATTTAGTAATCTTACTTCAGATTCCATGCTTGCTTTATGTGTAGAATACATAAAGCAAGTACGATATTATAGACAATAAAGCATGCATGATATTCTAATTCCCAATGCATAAGGAATGCATCTTATATACTCCTTTTTATATAGTTTGATATACTGTTTATGTGTATCATTTTGGGACATTCTTAACATCGTTTTATACCAATTATAAAAGATATACTTTCAAACCCTATACCAAGAATTAAACAACCAAATTGAAATAATTTTAACATGAGTACATCACTAAAAATGATAAGTTTCTTGTTTACTTATAGTTTTTAGAAATATTTTAGTACCTGTTAATATTTTTCTTATAGATACATGATTTCTATGCATTTTGATAAAAATGCAAACTACTTGATTTCTTAATCAAAAACTTTCCTAACTCTGGTTATCGAATAACACCTTCATATCATTTTTTGGATCAACTTGCAAACTTGGTTATCACTGTCAATGACTTCAAGACATTTTAGTTGTTATATGTAAATTGCTTATTCTAAATCATTATTCAAAATTTCAATTTCAACATATATCTACCAAAATTAAAAGTCAAACCGAGAAATATTTTATGAGTAAAATCCATATTAACTAAAACATGTTGAATGACGAATCTATTACATTAGTTTCAATAAATAATATTTTAAATGTAATTCTTATCAATTTTGCTTATATTCCATTACATTGATCTTCTTCTTGAGAATACTTTTGCAGCCGATGAATCATATCCTTTTGGGTACCAATATCAAAATCAAATTATGCTAATATTCTTAAAATCAATTCCGAATTTGCACATTATGTCACTTGGTAGAGTCAACACTCGTAGTAGCTTATTTATGATTAAGAAATTTCTATTCTTGACATTTATAAACTCCATAGTTTCTCTTCAATGTGTGAGATTTATTACTATACATTCTAATGCATCATCTTATTTAGTTCGATTAATTTCATTCCATCATTCATTATTGGTTTTATTTTTGGATTGCACTAAATTCATTTTACTATTAATAATTTCTTAATGAAATTATTTTATTCTATAGTTGTTGTTTCTTGAAATAATAATTGTTTCTCAGTGCAATGAAATAGGTATTCATACACCTAAAACATTTTATGAATTACCAACATATAGATAAGTAAAACTAATTTGGTATTATGTTTATTAAACTTATGTTCATAAACGTAAATTGACTAGTCAATATTGATTGGTCCTAACTCATCTAGAGTAGTCCACAGAAGATCCCTGTAACACCCTATAAAGTAAATCATAAATAAACGAAGTAAATTAAATTAAATTAAATGTAGTAAGGTAGAAAATGGAAATTTCATAAAATTTGAAATTTGATCATGAAAACTGTATCATTGCGTTCGTGGTGAAATTCTAAATAATTTCCATATATAATATGCTAAAAACGGAGTTCAAACAAAGAAGTTATGAGTGTTTGAAGTTTTCAGATTTGAAGTAATTTGAATAGGATTCAAATTAATAAATAATTCCCTAATTTGAAATTTGAAATTTGAAATTAATTGTGATTAGACTTGGAGGTTAACTAACATTAAAAATTAGTAATTAATGTTAAAAGTTAAATGGCGAATGAAATCAATAAATAATTAAGCAATGGTAAAATATAATAAATACCTTCCTAAAATAAGGGAAGAAGTCGACCTAGCACCTCAAAGAGTTGGCCTAGAGGTCGAACATAGGGGTCGATCGCTTGGAGCATGGGGTCAACCACTTCATTATTGTGGAGCCTATTTTGATGAGTTATACGTTCTAGGTTTATCCGTTTTAATATATTCTTATTCACTGGTTCTGGTGCGTTTCCAACCACAATAAATTAGACCCTAGACCTTTCACTTTTATCCATAATTTTTTTGGAACAATAGCGAAACTTTGCCATTGTTATCTTTCCAAATTAGATTAAAAAACTCCATAGAGAATTTAGGTAAGAATCCAATCTATTTTCTATTTATTTCTTCTTCCTCCAACCTATTCTTATTCTCTCCTCCAACTATTTTGAATCTAATAAATATATATACCTCTTTCCTACTGTGTGTATGTGTATATCAAAAGAGTGAGATTCTAGAAGAGATTGTAAGGCATGCAAATCCAAATAAGGCAAAGCAAAGGTTATTTAGTGAGTGGAGGCCTTAGTATTTCTTTTCATCAATTGTTTAGTGTGTTTCTTTTTGGGTTTGAATATGCTTTAGGGATTTTGGAATTTTGAATATATGATAGATAAAATCTCCAAAATTCCTTTTTATTTCGATATGTCAATTCTAGATGAGATTCCCAATTATTTACATTGATTTGATGGAATTTGTTTCAATTATGCAATTTTTTTGATTTCATAATCTATTCCACTTTTCTTTCTTCTTGAATCAAATTGCGATTCTTGGATAAAATAAAGGGGTCTAGATTACAAATTTTATTCATAGTTTATACCACTTATTCTAGACAATTTCTTTATAAAAGAGGAGTTGAATACAATACGGGTTTAGACTGCAATTCTTGTTGTTTAAAATATTCCATTGAATTAGTGTAACAAATTGATTTTTTATTTTACACACAACTGTTATTGCAGTTTTGATTATGAATATTTATTCTCTGTTTTGGATATTAGAATCCTATGAAATCTTGGGAATTTGAAGAAAAAGGGCTTGTAATAATAATTGGTTAGGGAATTGACATTTAACGCTAGTTTAGACTATAAAATCCATGTGTTTAGAAATTGTTTGGCATGAATAATTATTTATCTCTGTTTGCGTAATTAACGTATAATAATTATTGCATATATGTAATAGTTAATTAGGCATTTATTTTGATTTATTTCCCCTATTAGGAAGGTAACTGATTATTAGGCTAAAATAAAAGGAAACTCTTATATAACTAAATTATTATTTTAAGGTATAACAAGGAAGGTTCCTTATAAGGCCTTATTTATAAATCGGTGAGACAAGTGCATGTATATGTATGGACTGTAATTGATTTATAGCTAAGTCATAAGGATGTGAGGTAAATAGAGTTACATGATGGAAGTCTACCCTTCACTGTGAGGTTACTAGTAGCTGCGTACACTTTCATTGATGTGACATATCCTTATGAAAAATATTTATAATGACTCGAGGTTGGTCTGAAATTCTGTAGGGGAAATCTGCCCAGCTAATTTGGCTACTAGTTCCTAATCAGACTAATGTGAAAAGTCGTTATGGGTATGGATGTAAGACGAAGGGCCTGCTTTGGGGTCTTGAGGTATTAAATGGTTTGACCCGCATTTTTTCCCTAGACGCGGTATTAAATGGCCAAAGGGTTACATTATGTGGTATCTCTTTGTGGTGATTCGCTTCTGGAAATAGGTATAAAATAATGGGATTTGCCTTAATCAACGTATTAAATAACCACAGTCTGATTTTTTGCATGGAAGTACTAAGTGGCCTAAGAGATTCTATATGATGTCGGCTAGATAGTAACATAGTGGAGCACACCTTGGAAATAGGTATTAAATGATGGGGTCTGCCTTAATTAAGGTATTAAATAACCAGATTCTACCTACTTTCCAATAAAAGGTATTAAGTGGTTTGGATAGTATCTCTCCCATTCTTAGCTATCTATGACGTATGATTGGGATGGTATTAAGTGGTTGGTCCTGCATCCTTTCCTTATAAAGAAGTATTAAATGGTTTCTTTTTGTTTTATGTTCATAGAAATATTCTTATTTTGAAATATGTTTCCCAAGTACTGAAATGGTAAGACTCGAGGTTTTTATTCGCTAGTCACTTCTGACTCCCTCTATATTACAACATTGGCTAAGGACGAAGTGATGACGGTGACGATTCTTTGAGGTGGAGCAGCTTGGCTTGTGGCATACTATTATTACTTGCTTTTATGTGTACACATGTATTTAGACAACTTTGTAACATATATTATGTTAAAAAATATGACATTTTTTATTATGGCATTTTTATGGTTTTGAATAAATAGGCACACTTTTCTATTATATTTTGTTTCATCCGCTGTGAGTTCTAAAAGCTTATTTCTGGCTCTATAATGTATTTCTTAGTTCTACCAACAGCTTATCTTAGAATGGATCTATGTTTTGATGGGCCTTTTCTGGGTTGAAATTTAGGCATGTTCGGTGTGGGTTGTTACAATCCATCGTAGGTAAGTATTACGTGTAGTCTCTTGACTACTAAAACTTGTCAACTTCTTGACCAAGGTTAAGTTGGGTTTCTTATAAACTTTTATCATTTATGTCTCATAAACTGTGTCCTAAAAAAATTAATTTTAACTTTGTGTACTTACTAGTAATCACATGACCTTTCACAAAGAAGTTAACTCAACTCCACTCACCATTAATCATACTTCGTTCGAAAATGTCCAGTTACTCCTTATCTATAAGTCATTATGTATGACAAGGATAACTTTCGAAATTGAATCTTTTTCGGTTTAGGTAATTTTGGTATCCTTTCCAATAAAATCACTTATTTGATCAAATTGACTATTTTCTTTGCATACAATATTTTCTACTTTCGTCTTAAATTCTATGAACTAACCATATACATACTCTACCTCTATCAAATGCACATATTCATGTTTGTGATAATTCATCAATGAGTTTAGTGAATTTTTTGGAACCGTTCTGTCATCATTAGACTTGTGATTACATACATCTATATGTATTGATCCTAAGAGTTTAGTAACTCTTATGTTGCTCCCACTGAAAGGGTATTTCTCCCTTAATCTTCTTAGATACAATTCAGCTGTGCCATATGACTCAAATCATATGATTTAAGAATTATTTCTCAAAACTATGGCTTAGGCCATATTTCCAGAATAATTACAAAACTTTAGGTACTTCTATATTGTATAGCTAATGCAATTAATACCATTGTTTAGATTTAATTAACAATGAATATTCATGATATTTATAACAAAATAAAACTATTTATATTTTCAGTCAATACTGAAAACGTTTGTTAATTCATAAATAATATTTGGTATACATATGAAAACATTTTTTGTATTTTAATGCATCCATATACAAGTGTCATACGGTACGCTCCCACTATTTCTGCCATTCTTATGATAGTTTATGAAATATGAAGTTTTATTCAACTACTTATTATAGGCTATTTATTTCTTTTACTGTAACTAGTTTACAGTCGATAATTTTTGATCTAATATCTTAGACTCGTAGAAATGTCCTTTATAGAAGAAATTTTCAATATTATAATACAATTTGGAATAGAAGTCAAATTTATCATTCCATATTAAGTATATTTTAGTATTTTATACAATTTTTATTTCCGATGTCCCTTATGCAGCAGAGGTGATCATTCACTCTCTTCATCCCAGTTATGCCTAAAGTTACATATACTCTTATACACTTTCTTTCCTTTTCAAAATGCTTAAACCATTCAAAGGAGATCCTTATCGTAATCAATCACATTGAATGCATGACTTCGCATTATGGTTTGTTTGTTTAATCATAACGAGCTTATTTCATTAAAGTTCTGTACATTACAAACCACTACTGTTCACCATATAACATTTATATTGGATTGAATATGGATCAAATATCTATATTATTGTATCGCTATTAGAGTTCAAAAATCCTAAAGACAATACACAATCACAGACAAATAAGGATTTAAACGACCAATTTACGAATGTATTTTGTAGTGTATAGTTAGGCTCTTGCATGGGTCTTGAAGCAATAATATGCAAAAAGATTTAAGGTGGGTATATTTATATTCGTTTGTCAATCCTTTATTTGGTTAATTTGTATATTTTAACTTATAAATGTTTCATCAATTTTATTTGTTGCAAATTTATCATTGTAGATTATTTTAACTTTTTATGGTAAAAGTTTTAACCATATTAGAGATATTAAATGTTACCATTTCATTTTGCTAATAGGCTCCTACTAGATTTTTATGTTTCTCAAAACATTAAGGGAAAATATAGAAATCTTTTGATTTCTCTATTGGTTGTTAGGACTCACATGCTTTAGGATTTTGACCTTAAGGAATATCAACATATCGTAAGTCTACATGCAATGGCTCACTCCTTACCGGTTTTATCATATACAACCCTAACCCATGGTGCTTATCCTAATCTCTTCTCGACCTTTAGAAGTATCAATAAATCAAAAGAGATTATTCACTTGTACCTACCATTTCATGATGCTTAAGTATAATGTATGTACCTTGAGGAATACTAACAAATACGTGCTTATAACATAACTCTTCTAGTCAATGTACTAATAGTGCTACATATAACATCTCTAGCTTGAGGAATATCAACAACTAAAGAGTATGCAAGGAGTCTATTAATATATAAATGGTAGAGGACAATGTATGTACATTAAGGATTCACAATCATTAGTATATAGACACACACGTACAAGAGTGATATCGATCTTCGGAATATTGTATTTCTTAAGAAACATCCTTGTGACTCAAGTGTTAGATGTACACTAGTACATAATTTGTCTGTTGCATCGCCTTATTTGTGACGGTTTAGATAAAAACAATAGCAAATAGTATAATATGCAACGGTTTTTGTCTATAACCGTAACAATTATGTTGTTATTTGCGACTAATTCATACCGTAACAAATACCAATCACAAATGGACTAAAAAATTGTCTCCGCGTTTCTATTTTCTTTGGAAGATTCATTCTTTGAAAATTACGTGCAAATGAGTTTCCTCGGATCTAATCACCTAAATTCAAAAAAACTTTAATTTCCTCCCATCGATCCACCAATAATCATCCGACCCTTCGATTTCATCTCGAAATCTCGATTTCTCTGTCTGTCGATAATCGTCAATTTCCTCTCATCTCCAAGCCAACTAACAATTTCAAATCCAATTTCAATCTCGAGTTCTCTATCTGCATGAAAACACATTGATGCTTATGGTGTAGTTTGCATGTCTTAGAGAGATTGATGAAGATTTTACTGCATTGGTTGAGTTACACAGCTTTCTTTTTTCCTTTACCTCTTCTTTAATTAAAGAGGAATTTTGGTACGAGCGTATAAAAGTTCATTACATTTTCTTTTTCTTTTTCGTTGTGTTGTGAAGATAGTAAGAAGCTGAACTATTCGCTTCTATATTGGACAGTTTTGTAGCATATTTGTTTCAACAATGTGCTATTTACATACGTTTGCGATGTGTATTTCTTGCTTAATATGTTGCTAATCGCTTTTTTTTAATGGGTTTTCTCTATTACTTTTCTTTTTTTCTTTAAGATGTTTGACATGCAGTTCCAACCGTTTAATCTGTCATCTCTAGTAATTTAATTGTGCTTTCGGTCATATCTATTTTACTAGTCGTGAGCAACTATTTATATGAACCTTATTGATAGCTTATAACCGTTTTAAATACCCTAGATTATTATGCATGTTAATATTATTAGGTAGTTTTCAATGTCTCCAGTGTGATCTAGAGCAGTAATGTTATTATTGGTTTATTATGGATGTTCATGCAAGAAGAAAGTATTAACAAGATGAATTCCTTTACTCCCATTTCTTTTGTCCAATGTATCCCATCAAAAGGATGAAATCAATAACTTAGATGTAGGTGGAAACATGATAACAAAGGATTTCAAATTATTTTGCAGTATTTCAATTTGAACATATATGTCAATCATTGGAGTATATAAGTACATCAGCAAGCTACTATAGTAAAAGTGCAAGAGGAAAGAAAGTTAATGGGTGCAAAGATGATAAGTGAAAGAAGTTTTGCTCTACAAATGATAAAGTTTTGAGATCAAATGTTGTAACTCTTGCGCGAAGAACCTCTTTACGTAAACTGTTACCCAGTGGCATGACCAGGTAACCAAAGACTTGATGTAGAAGACCGTTTGGCACAACTAGGTCGTTCGGCATGAACCCCGTTCGACATCCAGCACCGTTCTGCAAAACTAGGTCATTCGGCACGAACCCCATTCGGCATCCAGCACCGTTCGGCACAACTAGGTCATTCAGTACAAACCTCATTTGGCATCCAGCACCATTCAGCACAACTAGGTCGTTCGGCACGAACCTCGTTCGGCATCCAGCATCGTTCGACATCCAGCCTCGTTCGACATTCCAGCCTTGTTAGGCATTCATCCTCGTTCGGCATTCCAGCTTCATTCGGCATTCAGCCTCGTTCGGCATTCCAGCCTCGTTCGGCATTCAGCCTCAACCGGCTCGTTTAGCATTCCAGTTTCGTTCGGCATTCCAGCCTCGTTCGGCACATGGCCTCGCTCGCCATAAGCATGCTGCTCGGCATATCCCCTCGATCAGCATCGGATCTCATTCGGCCTACACATTTCACTCAGCATACTGCCTCGTTCGGCTTGGAGACATGGCTCGGCATTTGTGGCTCGGCATACACAAGTCATTCATTTTGGGCCAAGATAACTTGCTACTAGGCCCATCAGGGAAGTCCAACCCATCTCCATCTATAAATAGAGAGGCAATGGCACAGTGAAATGGACCTTTTTTCGAGAACACCGGGGAGACTCTACCGCATTCAAGACTCATTCAAGACTTATCTTCTTTGCTTAACAATTGTATTCAAGTAGTTGGTGTATGGGTTGTATCTGTAATCAATTGTTGAGAAAAGCAATAAAGATTAATCTCAAAGTGGACGTAGGCAGTTACGCCGAACCACTATAAATGTGGCGTTCTTGTTTTCTGCGTTTAATTTAGCATATTGTTCTCTGTTTAAATTTACTTTCTTCATTAATCTCTCTACACAATCTCTCTTAAGGGTGTTAGTGACCAATTCTGGAACTAACATTTTGGTTCTTTCACTAAAAATCGAATTCTAAGGCCGATAGGATCTACTTTGTAGCTACTGGATTGAAAATTCCCCCGAAGGAGATTCGACTTATTCATACGACGCCCGTGGAATCTATTTAGACTTTCGACCGACAAATCTATTATGGGAAGACCACGTACTCGATCAGCCTCTCACAATGCGGACGTCCATGAGACTGCTAGCGTAACAAGTTGGACCTAGCAATCAACAAGCAAATTTAGGTATAGGGGCTTCCGCCCAAACTCAAATGGAAGTCATCACCAGGATGGAGTTCAATGATTTGATGAGGGAACTCCGAGAAAGTAGAAGGCAACTCGCTGAGCAGATTCAGGCCAACGCTAATCTCATGACTCAGTTGACTCAGCAGCAGCATCAGAATGCTGGAGGTAGCCCTGCTACTTATTCTTATTCTGATAGCTCGACCTCAGTCGATGAACCTCCTAGGCGTAAACGCAGTAAGACTGAAGCTACACAGGCATGTGCCACTGATCGATCTGCCAGGGATTAGGCACGTGAGGAGACCGGATGCCTGGCTCACCAATACCCTAATGAAGCTGGCCTTTAAGATGCATGTTTGGCCAATCGCCAGTAGAGGGGACATCAACCTGCATGGTCCCGGGGAACGGAACCCAACCTTCCATCCTCCATACAAACTCCAGACTTATCTGCCATGGATAGGCAGTTAATGAGAGAGAACTAAGGTTTGACCAATAAATATTGGGGAGTGTCCTGGAGTCATACTCCCTTTACAGATACTATTTTGCAGGCTGAGTATCCCAGGAAGTTTAGTATACCGACTATCCCTGCCTACGAAGGGAAGACTAACCCTAGGCAACACGTGATGAGGTATGAATGGATGATGGATTCTGCAAGTGCGAATGATGCTACCAAGTGTACGTGCTTCCCAATTACTTTATCCGGAATCGCCACCATGTGGTTTACTCGACTCCCCCATGTTCTATATCCAGCTTTGACGAATTGGCAATGAAATTCATAGAACAATTCAAGATACATGCTACTCGTCCGAAGGATGTGATGTCCTTGTCGAGCGTAATCCAGGCTCCGGGGGAATCGTTGAAAGCATATTTTTAGAGATTTCATGTTGTTGCTATCAAAATTAATAACCCTAACGACCACACAATTCTGATGGCAGTAATGCGAGGTGTGGATCCAGACTAGAGTTGGGAGATTGCTTGGCGGGAAAGCCCCCAACTACGTTGGAGCGATTCTACTCGAAAGCTCATCAATTCATAAGAAGGTAGGAAGCTCGATGGACAAAACGAGAAAAGGCACAAGGGCCTGTTCAGGAGACTGTGAAAAGTAACATCTCCGTGAAGCAATCCGGCGACAACTCGGGAAAAGTTCAAGTCAACGTCTAGAACAAACCTGGGCAATCTAAAGGATCCGAAGGTGGAAATCCCATAAAGAAAAGAGAGACAGGGAAATGGAAGTCGAAGATTCCAACCTACAACAAATACATCCCCCTGAATATGTCTCTTGAAAATATTTACCTATTTACCTATAGCACCTTTCAATATAGAAAGCCGTGCCTAAAGGACTCCACAGAGGAACAGAAGCGGATGAGGAAGTACTATCGCTTCCATGTGACCCACGGGCACAATACTGAGGAGTGTAGACACCTCCATGACGCCATAAAAAAGTTGATCAGGTAGAAAAAGCTACAGGAGTTTGTTAAAACCCACCAAAGGGTAGGCAAGGAACGTCAGACCCTGGATGTGGGCCGGCTCCACGCCATCCAGAGGAACCTGCCCGAACCGTGGGTAGGTTGATCACAAACACTATAATCGGAGGTCCTCATCCTACAAATAAGAATTGGCAGGAGATGGAACGATATGCTACCTCCTTGAGGCATGCGGATCATGAATGTTGCTCAAATGTGGAAGATCGAACCTCTGCCAAACAACGCATGATGACAGACGACATAGTGTTTAGGAGTCGAGACACAGACAAGGTGAAGGCTCCTACTATCGACCCGGCGGTCATATCTACGATGATCGGGCCAGCTTACGTCAAAAGGATTTTGATTGATTGTAGAAGCTCTGTCAACATCATCTTCAAAAAGGCTTATGACCAAATGAAGATGGAGACGAAAGATTTAAAACCATGCAAAGCCCATATCCACGGCTTTAATGGTGCATGACTGACGCAATGGGGTATATCGAGTTACCAGTTAAACTAGGAGAAGGTGGGCGTAGGAGAGTCCGAATCCTACCATTCATAGTGATGGATGTTGACTCTCTATACAATATATTTCTGGGTCGTCCGGCCCTGGCAGAGTTTAGGGCAGCTTTGGCCCCATGATGTTTGACATTAAAATTTTCGACAGACAAAGGAGTCGGCATAGTGCATGGCGATTGGGCGACTGGTCGTGCATTTTATGTGGCAGAGCTGAGAGAGGCTCAACGGAGAGAAAAAGGAAAGGTTGTGGACAGCTCGATCCGCATCCAAAACAATGACAATTGACAAAAAGTGCCCGAGCCCTAGCTCGGGCAATATTCTCGGATCTACAGAGATATAGATCCGAGAGATGATGATGGGGGACCTAAGGAAGTGAATGCAGCACCAGCTGAGTTGATGATTGACATTCTAGTCAGCTGGAATGACCAGTCACGAGTTCTTGAGATTGGATCGCAACTCGACCCGCCATTGGCTAAGGATCTTACTGATTTCCTCTAAGCGAACCTGGACTTTTTCGCTTGGACACACTGTGATATGTGTGGGATTTCTCCTGCCATTGAAAGTCATATGTTGAACATAGACCCAAAGTACGTCCCAGTAAAACAGAAAAGGAGAGGCATGGACCCGGAGAGGTCCACTACTTGCAGAGAGGAGGTGGACAAACTCAAAGCCAATGGGTTCATCCGCGACGCCCTCTACCCTAAATGGGTATCTAACCCTGTGCTGGGAAGAAAAGCGAATGGGAAATGGAGAACTTGCGTCGATTATTCTGATTTAAACAAAGCATGCCCGAAGGATAGTTTCCCCTTACCAAGGATCGACCAACTGGTCGATTCAACGGCCGGACACGAGCTACTGTCATTTATGGATGCGTACTCGGGATACAATCAAATCCAGATGCACGTTCCAGACCAAAAACGCACCAGTTTCATCACAGAGTTGGGTTGTATTGCTATGTACTAATGCCCTTCGGATTGAAAAACGCTTGAGTGACTTATCAGTGTTTGGTGAACCGAATGTTTAAAGATCAGATCGGTAGAACAATGGAAGTCTATGTGGATGACATGCTTGTGAAGTCATGACGGTTGGACGACCACATTTGAGACTTAGTAGAAATGTTTGATATACTCAGGCATTATGTGATGAAGATCAACCCTTTGAAGTGTTCTTTTGGCATTGCATCAGGGAAGTTCTTGGGTTTCATTGTGAATGCACGTGGAATTGAAGCTAACTCGGAAAAGATTTAGGATATTCGAGACATACAAGTGCCCAGAACTATAAAGCAAGTACAAAGCTTGAACGGAAAGGTGGTTGCACTGACTCGATTCATATCCAGAGCTACGAATAAGTGCATTCCATTTTTTGATGTGATAAAGAAAGGAAAGAGGAATTTCGAGTAGACGTCTGACTGCGAGGAAGCATTCGGAGCTCTGGTTAGACATCTAGAAAGTCCCCCGGTGCTATCAAAACCAGTTGACCATGAAATGATGTATGTGTACCTGGCTGTATCCCAGAATGCTATCAGTAAGGCTTTTGTTCGCGAGGAGGACCGAGTTCAAAAGCCAGTGTATTATGTCAGTAAACGTTTAACGGGGGTAGAAAGAAATTATCCCAAGATTGAGAAACTGGCTTACTCTTGATGATTGCATCACGCAAGCTTCGCCCATACTTTCAGGCACACTCGATCAGTGTTTACACTGATCAACCCTTGCGACGGGTACTCCAACGACCGGAAACTTCTGGAAGGATGTTAAAATGGAATATCGAGTTAAGTTAGTTTGATATTACCTACCTGCCACGAAGGGACATACAGGGGCAAGCGCTAGCAGATTTCATTGCTGAATTCACCATGACAGGCGGCCGCAATGTCATACCTCCCGTTCGATTGAAGATGTACACCGATGGGGAAACTAACGATTGTTGTTCGAGGGCAGGCACAGTTCTTGTGACTCTTGAAAACCAGTCAGTTTTCTATGCTTTGAAGCTCGAAATCACAGCAACGAATAACGAAGCCGAGTATGAAGCATTGATTGCTGGCTTGATACTTATCAGAGAATTGGGGGTAAGATCGGTTGAAATCTTTTGTGACTCACAACTGGTGGTGTACCAAGTCCGGGGGGACTATCAAGCAAAGAGGTAGAGACTTGCCCCATACCTCGCCTGAGTTACTGAGCTGCTAGCGAATCTCGAGTATTATGATATTTCACATGTCCCGCATAAGCAAAACAGAGCAGCCGATTCATTGGCAACATTTGCAAGCATTGGCGATGCGCAGCAGATGAGATTGTTTCCCGTTGAAACCTTACATGCTCCGAGCATAAATATAATGGAGGTAGATTTCATGTTAGAAACAGAAATCAAGAAGGAATCATGGATGACCCCATTTAAGTAGTACTTGTTACATGGGATCGTACTCGAAAGAAGGAGCGAAAGACGACAAGTCATTCGTAACGCTTCGCGTTATGTAATGCAAGACGGGGTAGTGTTCGAAGGGGATTCTCGACCCCCTTATTCTTGTGTATTGCCCATGATGAGATAAAACGAGTCCTGAAGGAAGTCCATGAAGGGGAATTGGTGACCAAACTGGAGGGCAGAAGTTAGCATAGAAAATCCTCCGCTATGGATACTATTGGCCGACTGTAAATCGGGATGTCGCAGACTATGTGAGAAGATGTGACAAATGTCATGACATAGTCGGTTCCTTACCTATATCCAAAGGTGGTGCGAAATACGTGATAGTTGCGGTCGATTACTTTACCAAGTGGGCAGAAGCAGAGCCTTTGGCCACTATCACTACCAAAAAGGTCATTAATTTCATTGTACGAAATATTATATGCCATTTTGGCCTTCCACGAACCATCATTGCAAACAACGAAACTCAATTCGAAAGCGAAGAGTTCAAAGAACTTTGCCAAAAATATAGCATTAAGAAAAAGTTTGCAGCAGTTGCTCATCCGAAAGCCAATGGAAAAGTGGAAGCCGTGAACAAAGTAATCAAATCTATATTGAAAAAGTGTTTGGAAAAGGCTAGAGGCAAGTGGGTGGATGAGCTTCCAACAGCGCTTTGGGCTTATAGAACCACCCACAAGTCCGCGACTGGCCACACTCCATTCGCATTGGCATAAGGCATGGAAGCTGTTATACGCGTAGAACTTGAAGTTCCATCACATCTGGTAACTTATTATGACTCTGAGTCAAATCAAGATCTTTTGTTGGAATCATTGGACTTCATTGATGAAAAGCGCGTAGAAGCTAATTTAAGAGCGGCTGCATACAGACACCGAGTCGCTCGATATTATAATGAAAAAGTCCGACTGAGAATCTTTGGTGTGGGTGACCATGTTTTGAAACAAGTTTTCCCAGTTCCATCACATATGAGCCTCGCATGGGAAGTTCCATACATCATTGAATGGAAGCTTGGATAAGGAACTTTCAAGCTAGCGACCATTGATGGTGCGACACTCCCCCGAGCCAGGAATAGCGAGCATTTGCGGCATTATTATACTTAGTTCATTTCTTTCATATTTTAGTTGCAATTATTTCCAACAAGTTTTTATTCCTAGTTTACAGCATGTAATAAGGCAATTTAGCTTGTTTGCATTAATAAAGGCTTGATGCCATTTTCCTATGAATTATCGATGTTTCTGTGTATGATAACTCCGTGACAAATAACTAAGAGATGCATTATTCTATCTAACGTACGAACGTGAATGAGCACTCAAAATCTCCAAGTCGCCCGAGTGCGAACTAGAGTACTCTGAGTCCCCTGAGTGCAGACCAGAGTATAAACGACTCATAATCTTTAAGTCCCCTGAGTGCGGATTGGAGTACTCTGAGTCCCCTGAGTGTGTACCAGAGCATAAACGACTAATAATCTCCAAGTCCCCTGAGTGCGGAATGGAGTACTCTGAGTCCCCTGAGCGCGGACCAGAGTATAAACGACTCAAAATCTCCAAGTCCCCTGAGTGCGGACCGGAGTACTCTAAGTCCCCTGAGCGTGGACCAGAGTATAAATGACTTAAAATCTCTAAGTCCCCTGAGTGCGGACCGGAGTACTCTGAGTCCCCTCAGTGCGGACAAGAGTATAAACGACTCAAAATTTCCCAGTCCCCGAGTGCGGACTGGAGTACTCGAGTCACATGAGTGCGGATCGGAGTATAAATGACTCAAAATCTCCAAGTCCCTTGAGTTCGGACCGGAGTACTTTGAGTCCCCTGAGTGTAGACCGAAGTATAAACGACTCAAAATCTCCAAGTCCTCTGAGTGCGGACTGGAGTACTCTGAGTCCCTTGAGTGCGGACTAGAGTATAAATGGCTTAAAAATCTCTAAGTCCCTGGCATGTGGACCGGGACATGAATGCTTGAAGTCATCAAGTCCCCAGCGTACGGAAAAAAAAATATTCTGTGTTTGAAGCATGGAATACAGGGTGAACAACTCCAAAGAATTTCAGAGTTATATGAAGATAAATTGAGAAGTTCATGTAACTCACAATAGCTTGGGTTTCAACCACAATCACATAGAAAGCTGAATGACAAAAGTCTTTCGAAAGACAAAAGAACTAGGCTTTATTTATTCAAAAATAAGTTTCTACTACAACTCCTCCAAAATTCGGAGTCAAGAGTCTATTTACATGAACTACGAAAATAAATCAAAATAATTACATAATCTAAACTAACTCTCGTTGAATGAGAGTAACGATTACTTCTTCGATTTCTTCGACTTCTTCCCAGATGACTCCTCTCCCGTGCGTTTGCCCTTGGTAATTTTCTTTGATGGGGAGGTAACAACTGAAGAAGTACGGGGAACTTCCATTGGCATGGACCCACCAAGGAGGATGACCTTCAATGGCTTATTCATAGGATCGTCCAGGTCCACAACTTAAGGCTCGACTTTGATTTCGACCGTCTTTTTCTTCTCCTTCTCAAGCTGCTCCTTCATGCTCAGTTTAGATGTATGTTCAGAGGCACTTGTAATCTCAATTTCGTAACTCCCATCGATGGGCGTGGAAGTCTCGGACTTATCCTCATCAAGCGCTCCGATCACCTGAGCATCTGGACCGGGAGCCTCCCCTACGTGAGTAGCCTCACTTGTTTTTTCCTTCACCTCCTTGGCGACGTCGCTACTTGGAGTGGGCTCGGGATCAGAACGACCTGCACAGAATCATGAAAAACAAGCATTAGAACACAATAGCCCCTCATGAAAAACGACAACTTTTGGAATGTTAAAGTGAAGGGTTATCTACCAGGTTCTGGCTGGCTCTCAACCATCCGAGGGGTCGCACCCTTTGGTATGGGAGACAGAACGTGAAGGCCGAGACCTGGGTCCTTCGGGTCATAACCGATATGCTGCTCAAATGGATCAAGTATCGGTCGATCGACCGACTGAGTAGGCGCATGAGCTGGAGACTCGGGATGGACCAGTAGTAACATCCTTCCCTTTCGATGAAGGGAAGCCTTTGCAGTAAAGAGCTTTTGCCGCAAACAGGTCTGAAGGCTCGTTCCTCTTAAGAAATTCCCTTATCAAAGCTTCCTCATCGACCTCCTCGGTGCCAAGTTCAACCTTCCTGATTTTTACTAAAGTCTCTCACGCTCAGCTAGGGATTCGAGGTAACTCACTCCTAAAAAGTTAAGTCTTGATGCATGAGGACGTGGGCGTTGAATTCTACAATCAATGGGCGAACATGCATTTGACCTCCACTCTACCAGCCTCTTTAGCAGCCTCTAGGCGAGAGTCGATCTCCGTATATGCTATTTTCTTGCCCTCCTAACGGACTTCGTCTTTTAGCATTCCGACTTTAGAAAGTTCATCATCAAGCTTTGCCTTTAGGAGTCGTGTAGCAACGATTTCGTCGCAATATCATTGCGACTCTTCTTGGGCAGCAATATTCTCTTCTCTTTCTTTGAGGCGTTGCTTCTCCACTTCTTTGATTCAGAGGCCAAATGCATCTCTCTCTTTTTGCACCGAGTCCTTCTCTAAAGCTAGGGCCCCATAGCGTTGGACTGCCTCGTCGATTTCTTTTTTATGGGTTGACTCCATACGAGTAACGGCCTCGACAGTGTCCTTGGCGCTCCGCTGGGCGGCTTCAAGCTGAGACTTATAAGAAGCAAGCTCTTCGTCCTGAGCTTTAATAATGTCTTTTTCATGGATAGCCTCGAGCTTCAGGCGATCAATCTCATGCTAACGCTCTCCGGTGACTTCGGAAACTTTTTCGGCTAAGTGCACGAATGCATCGTTCTGGACATAGAGGTCATTGGTGCAGGTGATAGCACTTTGCTTGACATGCCTTGGAATTTGGTGAATCGCCGAAAGGAATTTTAAGCCATCGAAGCATATCTTTGGAAACAAGGCTTTAAGCTCAGCAAGACGCTCAGCGACCGATGGATCAGTTACAGGAGTAAGAGGAGTTTTTTTGAAGACCGCAGGCGTTCTGTGGGGATCTCGAGATTGCCTAGCACTTGATGAACCGGAGTGTTGGTCCCGATGTGCCTCAGGCGGAGACCCCTTATGTGCAGGTTTCTCTTTGCTATGCTCCGATTGGGAAGGAGGATCATTAGGTTAGGAGGTCTAACTATAAGATTTTCTCCAGTAAGACGATTCCCTATGGTGGTAGTCTCGATCACCGGAGTCGTCTCTATCTCGACGCTTCCCGAAACCCGAATCTCGGCCGGATTGGTAAAAAATCGATGAACCGCGAAGGCGGTCAAGTCCATGCGTACGCCCCATGTCACCTACACAGAATTTAAATAACGTCAATTTAGAAAATGGTAGAGTGATGATAGAAAATTAAGTGCGAGGTGAAGTGCACGTGTTTGTGTGTGTCCTAGTGTTTCCCCCCGACGGACCAGTTTCTTTGCTAATAGGAGTTTTTTCTCCCTGGTTTTGGGCTTGAGCGCTTGTATCGCCTCTCGCGAGCGAATGAAGCTTAAGGGCCTCTGGATCGTCGAAACCGTAGTTGAGCAGATCTTCAGGTATGGTGAGGTTCATCAGGCCTTTTATAGAACTTTCCAAGTGCTGCGAGGAAATTTCTTTTTCCACTGGAACAAGAGTAACTTTAGAAGTTCCACCGACTGTTTTCTTCCTCAGCTTGTAAGTAAGTTTCTTCTTCCTCTTTGAAGGGGAATGCGTCGTTTCAATGTCATGGACTTTGACTATTGGGTCCCGAGGTAGACTGACGTTTTTCCCTATACTTCAGGCGTTTCGTTTTCTTTAATCTCTCCCTCCTCTGGCATCTTAGGGGCGTTATGTGCTGAGGACTCGACCTTCTTCTTTCCTTTGCCCGAAGGAGGCTTGGGTATGGAAACACCTTGAGGGAGGCTTACCCGGAGACCTTCCGCCAGCAACCCAAATTTCGTAAGTGACTCATTCAGAATTAGAGTTCTGATGTCCCGGTCCTCGGCGGGAATGGCTCGGATAGCTTCAAAAGCTTCGGAATATCCGAGTCCCTCGAGACGTGGGTTAATACCTGAAAAGATGGGAAGAAGAGTTAGAAAAGGTACATCTTCGACCAAACATGAGTTTTGGTCCGGGAAAAAGACTTACATCCTTCCACCCATCTCCTCGCGAAGGCGGGGGGGACAACGCACATAAAACCACTCTTGTTTGTACTCGACAAACTTTCTCCATGCCCCAGTTAAGATTTGACATTTGTTGTGCGGCTCGAAAAACATGAAAGATAGGCTATCCGTTCATCTCTTGATGCGATAGATGTATCGGATATCGCCCGGAGTCGGAAGCCTGAAGAGGACACTCATGAAAAGGATGCAAGTGCCGTATATGAATGTGTGGTTGTTCGGATGCAATTGCGATGGGGCAATCTCGATACACTATAACATGTCTCGAAGAAATGAGTTGAATGGTGGCACGCTGCCAACCCACCACATGAATCTGTTACAAGCTGCATACCCGACTAGGGGCAGGTGCGGACGATCATGCCCCGATGGAACTAACACGTCGTCGAAGGGGATTCCATGGACAGAGCATATCCGAAGGAGTGTACTTTCATTAATCTTTGAGGCCTGTGAATCGATTGGGTTGTCTAAGAAAATTGTTGCCTCCAGAGCGTCAGGAGCCATATCGACAGATGCCATCGTCGGTAAGTCTTGAGCAGGGGTAGTTGTTGGATTTGAAGTTCCTACAACTTCTTGTTGAGAGGATGGCCCAGATATGTCGGAGATCGTAGCAGGGCTTGATTTCTTAGACATCTCTAATGAAGATTGAATCTCACAAGGCACCTGTTTGAACTATACTTGAAAAACAATCGATATTAGACTTAACAACATAAATATTCCCCCCGTGTGATGTGTGAACTAGTGCAATCGTTCAAATGTAAGTGTCGGGCAGTGAAAAGACACTGGATTGATGAAATAAGTTTAAGCTTTGAATTATCATCTTCGAAGACCGTCATCGCTGACCGTCGACGAAAGCTTGTCATAAGACGGTTTATGCTTTGAACTCGACATCGTCACTGCATTTGAAAGGTTATTAACTGTTAAGCAAATTAATTCCAAGTTTCAGTTATCTAAACACGGGAGTTATCAGTCCGGTTTGTCCGATATGCTTTTTTGTTCAAGTCTGTCCTTTTTCACTATCATATTTTCATTCATGAAATGTTTTACGTCAATTGTGCATTAGGTTTGACTAGTGTTGCTGTTGTGCATAACTCTCCTATCATCCACCATTACCGTTCGGCATGCGGCAAGGCATGCCGAGCCGCAATCATGCCGAGCCACGCCGTTCGGCATTCCACACTTCCATCTGTCCTCTCCACCGTTCGGCATTCTACTCTCAACAACAATGCCCTTCCACTTAACCACTCCACCGTTTGGCATTCAGCGAATCATGTCGAACCACGATTATGCCGAGCCGCATCACTCGGCATTATGTCCTTAACAACAATTTTACTCCTTCCCTCCATCCCTACCGACCAGCATGGTCGAATCCTTCGACAAGTCATACCAAGACATATCGATCGGCATTCTACCCCATTCCTACTCCTCCTCTGCTTTTCCCTCCAACCTTGTTCAGCATGGGGGAATCATGCCGAGCCACAACAGTACATCTTCCACTAACTCCCTCCTTCGGATACCTCTAATGTCTTCTTCTTTCCTCCACACCGTCTAGCCTTAAAACATATCCTAACCGCGATTCGATTCCCTCATATGCACGATTCCTATTGGCCTCGGTTTTACAGAGATTCACGAACTTGAATCTCGTGCTAAGTTTCTTAGCCAGGGTAAAGCGTTTAAAGGAAGAAGTCGTTACCTAATAAATGGCTCGAAACTCAGAGAAAGTATGGAATAGGAAGCGTATTTCTGTTCGGTATCGTTTTCGAGAAGGGTGTGGGGCGACATATTAAGTTCGAGAAAGGAGAGGGAAAGGTAAGTTGTTGTCCAAGGTCTGTTCGAAGACGAACTTGTAAGTCCTTAAGTGTAGAGGTAAAAATAAAAGGGAAGGGAAGAAGGGACGTCGCCATAAATAGAGAGAAGGTAAGTCGAATAGACTGTGACCAGTAGAACTGGTCAATGCATCGACCTCGTTCGGCATTATGTCGCTCGGCATTAGTGTATCGTTCGGCATTAGTATGTCGTTCGGCATTCGATACCTCGGTCAACATTGGAGAGGTCGAGGAAAAGCGTTATATGAATGCAGAATGGGGACTCTAAAGAGAAACACGGAGTGCTAATGGTTCAAAGCGCATCATGTTCATCCACATGATGCACTTTGGGGGGCAAGTGTTACCCAGTGGCTGGACCAGGTAACCAAAGACTTGATGTAGAAGACCGTTCGACACAACTAGGTCGTTCGGCACGAACCCCATTCGGCATCCAGCACCGTTCGGCATAACTAGATCGTTCGGCACAAACCTCGTTTGGCATCCAGCACTGTTCGGCACAACTAGGTCGTTCGACACGAACCTCGTTCGACATCCAGCATCGTTCGACATCCAGCCTCGTTCAGCATTCCAGCCTTGTTCGGCATACTAGCCTCGTTCGGAATTCCAGCCTCGTTCGGCATCCAGCCTCGTTCGGCATCCAGCCTCGTTCGGCATTCCAGCCTCGTTCGGCATTCCAGCCTTGTTCGGCATACCAGCCTCGTTCGGCATTCCAGCCACGTTCGGCATCCAGCCTCGTTCGGCATTCCAGCCTCGTTCGGCATTCCAGCCTCGTTCGGCATTCAACCTCGACCGGCTCGTTCGACATTCCAACCTCGTTCGGCATACTAGCCTCGTTCGGAATTCCAGCCTCGTTCGGCATCCAGCCTCGTTCGGCATCCAGCCTCGTTCGGCATTCCAGCCTTGTTCGGCATACCAGCCTCGTTCGGCATTCCAGCCACGTTCGGCATCCAGCCTCGTTCGGCATTCCAGCCTCGTTCGGCATTCCAGCCTCGTTCGGCATTCAACCTCGACCGGCTCGTTCGACATTCCAACCTCGTTCGGCACATGGCCTCGCTCGGCATAAGCATGTCACTCGGAATCTCCCCTCGATCGGCATCGGATCTCGTTCGGCCTACACATTTCACTCAACATACTACCTCGTTCAGCTTGGAGACATGGCTCATCATTTTTCGCTCGGCATTTGTGGCTCAGCACATAGAAGTCATTCATTTTGGGCCGAGATATCTTGCTACTAGGCCCATCAGGGAAGTTCAACCCATCTCTGTCTATAAATAGAGAGGCAAGGGTACCGTGAAATGGACCTTTTTTCGAGAACACCGAGGAGACTCTGCCTCATTCAAGACTCATTCAAGACTTATCTTTTTTGCTTAACAATTGTATTCAAGTAGTTGGTGTACGAATTATATCTGTAATCAATTATTGAGAAAAGCAATAAAGATTAACCTTAAAGTGGATATAGGCAATTACGCCGAACCACTGTAAATCTGGTGTTCTTGTTTTCTGCGTTTAATTTAGCATATTGTTCTCTGCTTAAATCTACTTTCTTCATTAATCTCTCTACACAATCTCTCTTAAGGGTGTTAGTGACTAATTCTGGTGCTAAAATAAACCATTGTAGGAATTTAGTGGAGTCAGTTGGACCTACTGACAAGTAAGATTTCGAGTGAATTTGAGTAGCAATGTGAATATGGTATATGATATCCTAAAGTGGACAAGTTTTCAACTGATTCGGCCTTGTTGAGATAGTCGGCGTTTTGCTAAAATCTCCCTAATGCCTAATATTTTTTGATCAAAAATTTGATATTTTAAGCTAGACTCATCCATGTAACTTTTTGCACTAAACATAAAGGAATATTGAGTTAAAAGTCATTTTCAAGTGGCTTTACTAAGGAGACAAACAACACCAAAGTTTATCTTATAAAGTCATACAGAAATGAAAGTTGTTAGACCTAATCGGTTTAACTACTATACAGAATAAAAATATCCCTAATTTAAGTAATTTGTAAAATCAAAATTATACATGTGACCAAATTTACGATTTTTTTTGCCGTAAGACTGACCACATATCCTATACATGTAAAAGCAGAATTATAAATCCAGAAATAGATTACTCTCTTGTTGATATAAAAGAATTTAAAGAACAAACAAATGAGATGTTACAAAAAAAATTGATTAGAAGATCAGATTCAAAACATAGATCTACAGCATTTCTAGTACAAAATCATTCAGAACAAAAAAAGGTAAACCCAGAATAGTTTATAATTATGAACGATTAAACGATAATACAAAAGATAATGGATATAATATACCTAATAAAGATACATTAATAAACCTTATACAGGGAAAAAAAATATTAGTAAATTTGATTTAAAATCAGGATATAATCAGCTTAAATTAGAAGAAGAGTTTAAACCATGGACAACATTTATTTGCTCAGAAGGACATTTCAAGTGGAATGTTCTAAGTTTTGGTCTAAAAACAGCACCCTAAATTTTTCAACAATTTATGGATAATATCTTTGAAAAATACGAATTTTATCTAGTTTATATAACGATATATTAGTAGCAAGTAATAACATACAAGACCATGAAAGTCATCTAAAAACAGTCTTTAAAGAAATAGAAAATAATGGATTGGTAATTTCAAAACGTAAAATGAAACTTTTTAAACAAAAGACTGCATTTTTAGGATTAGAAATCTGTAATGGAAGAATAGAATTACAGCCTCATATATCCCAGAAAATAATAGGTTTTCCAAATAAACTTGACAACAAAAAGAAAATACAAGCATTCATGGGATTAGTAAATTATGCTAGAAAATTCATACCAAATCTAGCAAAATTAGTAGGACCACTTTATGGTAAAATCTCAAAGAATGGTGAAAGTAGATTTAATTCAGAAGATATTAAACAACTACTTCAAAAATCAAAGCAGAGGTTAAGAAAATTCAAACTTTAGAATTACTTAAACAACAGACTATATTATTATAGAATGCGATGGATGTAAAGAAGGTTGGGGACCAGTCCTCAAATGCAAACCTTCGAAATACGGTGATAAATCTACAGAAAAGATTGCTGCCTATTCTTATGGCAATTTTAACTCAGTCCCATCATGGACCAGTTTAGATAATGCAATTCAAGCTTTAATAAACGCTTTAGATAAGTATAAAATATATCTAAATAAAGACTTCACAGTTAGAACCGATTGTGAAGCAATAGTTAGATTCGTTTCAAATGAGAACTCTAAAAGGATTAACAAAACACGGTGGCTAAATTTACAAAACTTAATACAAGGCAACAATTATAGTATTCAGTTTGAGCATATTAGAGGAAAAACAATCATCTTGCCGATATGTTATCAAGAAAATTATTATCAGTATTTTCTAATGATATTTGTTTATGAATCAGGAAATAAGCAAAGAGAAACAGCCAATTATATAAACGAATAATGAAACAAAAAGAGAATCTCTACTTCCCTTCATCAAAAAGGAAACGTCACCACCAAGGACAAGCTAAAATGCAAGTCCATCAATAGAAAAGAATAAAAAAACAACGGTGGGTGATTCCCTGAATAATTCTCCAACACTATCTCCTTCAAAATCAGCAAATAATCAAGCGATGGGCAGTAACATCCCATGTATGTCATTTGGACAAACTTCACTTATTCTTTTCAAAACCGATGACCCTAGGCAGTTTGAACGCCTGGTTCGCATAAACGACCAATCTCAACAGTGTCTTCTCGATCATCTCTGGAATCTTAAAACAGTCGAGCAAGAACGACGTAATAAACAAAAACTTGGCAATTGCTTTGCTTACTACTTTTCTAAAATTCAGCAGAATCCACTTTCAAAAAAAACTTCTTTTGTTATATTGTGTTTAGAGGAAACTTTACAGGTATTTTCAAAAATTATAGTCAAGTCCACATGGCTACTAACAATTTTCAAAATCATGTTTTTAAAGGCTTTTATAATCTAAATGAGGCTTTATTAGAAGCAAGAAACTTTTCTGGACCTAACTACTATGTAGATCCAGACTGTAATCAAACTTATGCTCAAACAATTTCCTCACCACCTCTAACTTCAAACGAACTCCTCAATACCCAAGCTTCTCAATTAAACGATCTACAAAATTTGTACCAAAAAACTCGGTCGCAGTTTCAATCACTCCTCCAACATAATCAAAAATTAGAAGAACAAATCATTATACCCAACAAACCAACGAGCTCCTCTAAAAAAGAATCCAACAGCTAGTCCAAGAAAAGGAAGACCTCCTAAAACAAGTCCCCAAAGGAACTAAGGAGTTGTTCTACCAACAACAGTTATCTAATCATCTCAAACTAAAACCAGAGCCTATTCTAGACGAACTATACAACCTAGCAGGAAAAGAAATAATCTTGAAAATAGACAAACTAGCCTTTGGCAGATGGAATGAACACCAGGCAGAGTTACAAACAAAACTAAAAACATACTACCAGAGAGTAGTTGAAACGGTCAGTTTTAAGGTTATCCAGGACGGACGCAGCAACATGCTTAGACTCCGAGTAGATAGTCAACATTTACGTAATAACATGGATGAAATAATAGACCTTTTCGACCATGGAATGTTGTCTCGAGTTACTTTCCACAACCAGGTAGAAGATAAAGTTTTAGAAAGGTTCGAAAACAGGTTTACTATAATAGCCAGACAATATTTGCGACAATTCCCTACTATTATAGTTCGTATAAGTTACACCACTCCTAGTTATTATTTTGATATTTATTACAATATTAGACCAGTTATGCATAGGATGTCAATCTTCAAATATTTAGGCTATACCAGTCAGCATGCTTCAAGAAGCTTAAAATGTTATTTTCAGATGTATGAAGGAACTTCTATATGGTTTGGAGCCCATATGCCTTGGCAGTTTCACCAATCTGTAATAACTCTAAGCCCCCCTTCAAATTGGAAAGAACTTACTTTACAAGCAGAAATAGTTAGATTTCAGATATGAGGAGAAATGGAAATGAAAATCCTTCTTCCTCTTCCCTCGGCTATGATTTCTTTTGATCTTAATAACGACGTAACAGTTTACGACAAAATTTCCGAAGAAGAAGACGTTGAAAGCAGTCCAGACTTGAGTAACAGAGAAGTCTTAGAAAACTACAGTCCAGGACATATGTATGACCAGATGGCGGATAGTGACTGACCAGTATGTAACAAAATAAAAGCAAACTACGTATAAGGACCAGTATGTAATCCCACTTTGATTAATTTATTCTCCACTCAGCACAAAGGACGGCAATATTCTTAGTGGACATCAATTCAAGTACATTTGGCCGACAGTTTTATTAAGTGCATTCTCTTTAATATAGTTGTATAATTATGAGCATACGTTTTAACTGAGTGCGGTTTGCTTTTTACCGCCTAGTGTGTATTACTTGTAACCTAGAAACCGGTTGGCTCTCCTATATATTGAGCAAGCTTCATTGTACAAATCATCGAAAGAAATCTAAGTAACTTGTAAGCTCTCATTAAATCTATAGCAGCGTAAGTTTTTTTCATTTATCTATGCACCCTCAATTTTTTCTTCCACACATAATATTTTGAGAGAATAAAATAAAAATAAAAAAAGGAAAATCTTCTTTCTTCCGCAACGCCGCGCATCTTCTAACCTACCAATCGCTCCGCCGCATCAACTTCAGTTCTAGTCCAATGGATAGAAGTCAGGTATGTCTCTATTCCATAATGCTTTATGTATCATATATCTCAGAAGTTTTAGAGCTTTTTGTATATATGACTATATTTAATCACCGAGTTCGCCTTGATTTTTCTTGAACGCACTTTAATACATTATGTCCGTAGAAAAGATTGATTTCTTAATGGCTTTTAGCAAAATTTAACCATTTTTAATGTTTTCCTATTGGCATAAACTGTCATCTTAAATTATCGATAATGCATGAATTTAGTACTTTATCTTCATATGCGGGCCATGGATTTCTTTGCCGGCTTGTTACTATTGCTGATGCCGGAGGAAAATGCATTTTGGTAGGTCTGCATTATATAACATTGAATATCACCTGAAATGATTTCTAAATGCCTTTATGTTATACACCCTATATGTAGTACAATTGTTGTAATCTGCAACATAACTCATTTTTGGAAAAACAGACTAAATCAATTAAAGAATACCACTTGCCAACACTGAATAAATGGTAAATTTTGATATGAAGAATGTCAATCTATTAGTCCATGGTAACAATTGTCTGCTGGGGGTTGGATTAAGCAGAACAAAAACTCATGTATTATATTATATACGTAAGAACATGATGCTGCTGCATATCAAAAGTACGCAGTATGCCTATAGTAGAAATTAATGGTGGATAGTTACACAAATTTGCTGCTGCTGTTTATTTAACGAACGTATTTAACTTTTTTTGTGCTACAACTGTAACAATCATATAATCAGTAATTAGAATTCAGAAAACTAATTACTGATATGACTACCTGGATCATTTTTTGGATGATGCAAGTTTATTTACCACTATAAGCATTATTGGATAAATTTAGTTTGCCCTTAATTGGTAGCTGAAAGAGATAAATAAGATTGTACCTCAGTTTTACAGATAGAATATCTTGTTTTGTACAAGGATTTGATGCTTTGGTAGAAGTAGTAATATCAAATTTGTCTAATTCCTAGAGGGCAAAATGCAAAAATCTGATATCATTCGAGTTACTTCTTAAAACTACATTTAAAATACATGATTTAGATGTACACATTAGTTTATATTTTTCTAACCTTTGACAATATTAAATCCAAGTGCTGGTTAACCGTGAGGTTAAAGCAACGTAACTGTTAATGTTGGTAAGTGGGGGTAAAAAGGTTCAAGGTATAAATCTGAGCATTAAAGCAACAAACAGATATTAAACCTATCAGACTATAGTTTGAACAAGAACCTTCTTATAAGTATCAAACATTCTCCAATTATATCTCAGCTTCTGTCTATTTTGAGTTATTTTGGCCGAGTGTTCCAAAAGAATGTATGTTTTTGGTGACTCTCGAATTATATTAATCATATCAACTGCAACTAAGTGCCATTTTTTAATTGTTTGCTACCAAAACTGATCTCTATATTATGATTATGTAGTCAAAACAACAATCTATAATAAGATACGCAAATGATTTCTTGAAATCGTATGATGGTAGATTTTGAAATAGACATTAGCTAAATACCTTGATTTTAAGCAATTGTGAATGAATTTGATTTTTTAGTGAAATCTTTAAAGCACGACTTAACCATGGCATTTGATTGATTTTTTTATACCCAATCTTTTAAAAACAATTTATATCAATTCAATTTTGGAGAAAAAATCAAAATAGAGTTCATCATTTATATGAATCCAACCCTCGTAAAAATTCTAGTTTCGCCATTGATGACATAGACGCATACATTTTTCGATGTCCTAAATATAAATCTGAAACATAAACCAATATGGAAAAAAGTTAATGATGGAGTTGGATATAAGTCTATCTTGCCATGGAGTTTTGATAATTCATAGTAGAGATAGACTTAGAATACAACAACGTTTGTGAATTAAATTTTTAGGTCCTATGTCTAGAATTCTTGGTTTATATGCTTTTAGAAATCAGTACGATATAGTCAAATATATTTAATTATCATTGTCATTCCCTATGAAATTAATGGAGTCACGAAAATATTGATTTGCATGCGTATACCAAATATTACCTTAACTCATCAACTCTAGTATGAAATTGATAAAATATTTTTATTTGCATCGTGAATCTAATTTTTTTGCCACTATGTTATAGTTGAGTATGAAAAATAATTATGTTTGAGGTTTACGTTTCATTTTATTTCTATGTCGATCGTTACACATAATTGATTATGTTTACTTCTAAACCGACTTTTTAGGTCTAAGGTGAGTGTTTGAAGTAATTAATTTTATGATTTAATTTCATCAAATGTTTAAGTGGCATTAGCGAATGTCTTGGTGGGTGTAAATAGTAACAGCCTTTATTAATAAATTGTACCCACCTTGAGTTAGCACATAATATAGTATTTTCAACTATTCCGGTATCTGAAGAATTAATTTTATAACCAATAATTGTTACACGAATTACTTCTTTTGGAAGATGACATGAAAGCTCTAGAAGAGATGTATCCTCAAGGAGAACAGGTGATATACCAGTATTAATTTCTTTTGTTATATGTTTATATGGATTGCGAACACATATTGTATGCCAGTTCTCTCGTTAATCATGCAGGCAGAAACATGATGGGCTTTGACTATCCTTGGCTATCTTGGAAAACTTATATTAGGGATTATTGGGTAAGTTTTATGTCAGATAAATGGATTGATAATCTTAGTTGCATGATCCCGTCGCTCTAATGCTGGGGTACTTATAATAACTTTAACAGGTGTTCTGGTTGCATGATTCCATTGTTCTAGTTACATGATCCCTTTGTTTCTTTGATATATAATAATCTTTTTATACTTGATTAGAAATAGAGCGTAAGATACATATATAACTAATGCTTCAGGTATAAGAATGATCGTCTTTATAGAATGTTGAGTGTTTTTCTTCGTTCATAGTTGTCTATTATCTGTTCTTTTAAAGTACAAAGAAACCTGTGAAAAGGTTTTGATTGGTTCAAAAAAAAATTGTAATAAAAAATGACGACCTTGGAATTTAGAAGTATTCTGCTGCACAAAAACTTCTCGTATGGTCCTACTTTCATGTATCTGTGGAGTTGTTATTTAACCTTACTGATATTTAATAAACAGACACACTCTTTGATATTAGTCTGCACTCACACATACTAATAAATTTGATATAATGAAGTAAATATCATATTATTTTCAGGTCATCTCAGTGGCTTGGGTTGCGCCTTTTTTTTTTTTTTTCAAAGAAAGTAAATCAGGACCCAGCCCAAATACATAAAAAGAAGTGGATCAATCGGATAAAAACCCGATCTTACTCACACTAAAACACACACAAACCCTAGCCGACAACATATTCTCACAGCAGAAAAGCAAAAGAAAAATGACGACCGATAATTATCCTTCGCCTCCTCCATTTTTTGCTTCACTGCTATCACCACCACCGTTCTTCACGCCACTACTTTCAACTCTCTCCCAGTACGAGAGGCCTTCATTAAACTTACCTCTCATACCAATAATCTCCTCGTTAGTGAACCAATGAAGTTGATTTCTAGTGAAATCAACAGAACCGTAGTCATAGCGACTCAGATCTGTTGGTTTAACCTTCTGACAGGCCTGGCGCACTTGATTAATATTCTTCTGAGCCATGTAAGAAGTATTATCATGCTTGGAGATAGGATTGACACTGCTGTCGGCTCTAGTTGGAAGAAGCTCTTCAAAAAACAGATTTTCCGTCCAAATATACTTTGGATGAGAAAGAATTTGTTTCAGATGCTTACTGCCCGCTTCGGTGCTCCAACCATCAGCTAAAATAGCGAATTTGGTTTGATCTTTCACTTTATTTTTAGTTTTATGAAGCAGGATCTGACAATCGGTATCAATTCTAATCCAAAGCTGCTCTTTACTGCTGCTAGCGTTATTATGAACACGAGTATTTCTTTCTCTCCATATGTAATAAACAGCAGTAGTGATATATATATGAGTATGATCTCTATCAAATGATTTCCTTTTGAACTCATTATTAACCATCTGAATAATATGCTTGAGCTCCACAGTATTGTTGTTATGAATGTCCAGCTTAACTTTAATATGATTCCATATAAACTGAGCATAACTGCAACAAAAAAATAAGTGATTAGAACTTTCATCATCTAGACTGCATAAGGAAAAAGAGTGAACTTGAAGAATTACTCCATTTATTAATTTTGTCCCAACTTGGCAGTTTATTTTGTAAAGCAAAGAAAGTACAATAAGCCATTTTGGGGTTGTTCACTCTATTCCAAATACAGTCATACCAATCAACTTTGGTAAATTTATTTCTAATGGTATTCCATGTATTTTTGAAAGAGAATTTCCCTTTATTATCTGCTTTTCATGTCCAGTAATCACAGTCTGCATTATTATCAATGGTAATCTTACAGATTTCAGTACTGTGAGGATAAGTAATTGGATGAATTTGAGGTTGCCATTGCTTGTCAATAATAATAGAAGATACAGTAGCATTAGGGTTCCCAAAAATCATACAAACTTTTAGGCCAGGAGACAATTGGTGTGATACAGTGTGATACTAATTATTATATATTAATAATGTTAGTGGGATATTAATTTGAATACATGATGATATACTGGTTGCTGGGTTTTGCATGGATAAACTAATGTACATAAATAATACATAACATGATATGCCTGAATGAATGAATTTGCATATAGTTAATGCTCTCCAACTAAAAAAACATAGTTCGACTACATGTGGTGACTAAGTCTTTTCAATATCAAAAGTGAATTGTTTTTTGTTTAGCCTTTGCCCATGGCCGCTTATTAATTGTAATTGTTTTCTGTTTTATACGAAATAATGGCTGCTTTGTGAAATCATTGTTGCTTTCATGTATATGAGTTTGCGGCTGAATGTTTGATTTAATTCTTGTTTAATGCTGATTTCTGTTGTAATATATTCTTAGCTGTTGTCATATAAATCTTAAATTCACTACTCTACTAAGGTGCAATATACTGTACTTTTGCTCTTTTATCTATATTTTATCCAAATTTGACAGAATATAGTGCAGGATATTCTGTCTTATTCAACTCCCTATAAATTGAAAGACAGATGAACATTATTCATAGGTTACATGGGCTGGTTTTTGGCTAGTAGACAATTGGTGTGATACAGTGTGTTACCATTATTCATAGGTTACATGAACTCAAACTAAAATCATGTATTTTTGTTGTATAGTGTGATAATAATTTCTTTTCTAATTTCTTTTTGTACACAGGGATGGAGAAAGAAGAAAACAAGTGTCAGGTTCAACTTTTAGATTAATTATTACATTTAAAGTGGAAAGTTTAAATATATGAAGTTTTTCGGGATGTGTTGTTTCCTATAGTATATAGTAATTTTTTTCCTGTAATTAACTAATGTAGTAAACTGGTTGTATATAGAAAGTTACGTTATTATTGAGATCCATTTTGTGAATTTACATTTAATATTTGAAGTCAAATACGAGTTTATTATAACATTTATAAAAAGCCGTAGCAAAAAGTAGGCAATTTGCGACGGTAATTTAACGTGATCGTAGCAAAAGGTCATACTTTTCAAGTCAAAATGATAGTTTATTGAAACAGTTGCGACGAAGAACAGTCGCAAAAAATAGGCAATTTGCAACGGTTTTTTAATTCAATCGTAACAAAATGTCTCCTTTTCAAAGCCAAACACGACGGTTGTTATAAAGAACTGTCGCAAAAAATAGATCTATTGCGACGGTTGCCATAAATAACCATAGCAAAATGTAGTTTTTTGCGATGGTTTAAAAACCGTCGCAATATGCAAAAACCTGCTGCGACGTCTGCATTTGCTACGGTTGTTGAACCGTCGCGACAGAGGTTAAACAACCGCCGCAACTGACCTGTTTTGTAGTGATGATATAAGAAATCATGGTATACATACAATAATACGTGTTTATCTTTTAAATCTAGTTTGGGTTTCTTATAGTCTCACTATACTTAATTAAATCATATTTCATATAATTTAATTTTAATTTCATTAATTAAATCATATTTAATTCAAATTTCAACTATTGAATTTTACTTCAGTCATCTTTAACAAGTTAAGGATGAATATGGGCTAGAATGGTTATGGTAATTATGTACACATATCATTATACATGTACAATATTTATCATTTAATTTTAATTAAGTTAATTAATGAAAAGAATTTTATTCATTAAAATAATATGTTTTAAATTCAAAATTTTTGTCAACATTTACCTTAAACATTTCAAGATAATTATACACATATCATTACACCAGTATGCAACTAGTGCGGTGCACATGGTAATATAATAAAATCTAGTATTTGTACTTTTAATGTTAAAATTGAAACTTCATTATGCACTATATGATAAATTTGTGGGAAGTGGTGTAGTATAAATTACACTATTGTGAAGAGATCTTAAGGCCACTTTAATACTAGAGGGGGATGGATGGTGTTTTATAACTTCTATAGAAATTTTCTAAGTAGTTTCAAGATTTAAGTTCGAACACAAATAATCAACATAGACATATATAAATGCAATAAAAATAAAGTAAGAGAGATGACACCTGGAGTTTTATATTGGTCTGGAATAACCAATCCTATGTCCAGTCATGTACAGTATATGTATATATTTCCTTTCAAATGCATATTTTAATCTTGATTTCAAGGCAACAAAATACACCCTCCTGACTTTCTGAGCTCAGGCAGACTCTCTTATTTAATCGGGCAATAAGACAACCGCTTGATTTAAATGGAAAATAGGCACACCCACTTGATTTGAACATACAACAAGCAAACCCACTTAATTTGAACTGACAATAAGCACACTCATGCAAATAGTAGTAGAGAGATGTTGTTCTAAATACAAATAGTTGTACTTTGGATACATAATAACCTATAGCCCTTTGATTGTACTTTGATCTTTGAATTGTAAAGAGAATACTTGCAAATAAGTGAATAGTATATAAAGAATGAATGTAGTAAAGTGGAAAATGAATTTGAGTGAATTTGAAGAGTACAAGAAGTGGATTTTGTGAAATATATAATAAAAATTTGAAGGAAGAAGAATATAGAGAAAGTAGTTATAAAAATTAGTTTTATAATCCCATTTATATAGTGTTTGAAGGGACACGTCTACTTGCAAAGAAATGGAGCTAAAAATCATAACTATTCAAAATTTAAAAAAACTATCTTTAGCGGTACATATGTCTACATACATAGCTGGGGTATGTCAACATACCCTTGCATTTTGAGAAAAACAATAATACATTTAAAGTCTTACAAAATTATGATATTTTGTAAAATCATTTAAAAATAATTTTTTTTAATACCTTTTCATATATAAAAATTTTACAAAATATTAGTAGAAATATATTTTAAAAATAAAAATAAATATTTTGATGAGAGTACTCAAAGAAAAGAAATTTACTAATCATGGACGTTAATAATTTTATCTAATGTCTATTAAACATAAACTATAGTCTTGAATTCTTCATGCCTTTGTCTTTAAACTTATGGGCCTTAATTTATCTTGATCATCTTTAAATCGTGCTCTCTTTTCTTTTACCGAGCGGTCTTCAAACTCGATTATCTTATACTAGTACAAACCTGTGTAATATCATGTAAAGTATTCTGTATAACCTGGATACCATTGGTACATATATTTATATGGTTTTTTTCATCAAAATCAATGTCTATGGTATTAACAATACTACCCCTTATAAAACTGCCATAGCTCATTTGGTTAGAGCACTTGCCTTTGCCAACAGGGTTGGCGCAGTTGGTTGATGGTCCGGACTGCGTGATCGAAGGTCACGAGTTCGACCCCCGAAACTGACAACCCTGTAACAAGTACCCGAAGTATGTGTTTGGCAGGCACATACTTCCCTAGAGTTTACAAGCGAAGCTTGGTTATTTAGGTAATTCAAAAAAAACAATACTACTCCTTTGAAGACGACAAACTTGTAAATATATAAAATATAATGTAACTCCCCTAAATTGGTTAACTGTCCCTTTTAACAACTTCTCCTTAGTATATGCATATATTATATTTAATATTTGTCTCCTCCTTTGTCATCAACAAAAATGGGTATAGAAAAATAAAGTCCCCTTAAAAGTGACATAACAAATACTATCAAATGTGATAATGTTGTATATGGAATCAAAATCAATATTAATTGCGAAATAATACTTCTGAGAAATAGCTTTATGCAACAAGCACCTCTGTCCAAGTGGTTAATTGATTCGGCTTTGGTGCAGAATGCCACAAGTTCGAAACTTGCTTTCGAACGTTTATTTGACATGCGACATGTTGTCCCAATGATTTGTTGTATATAAAGTACCAGTTCAAAAAAAAAATAACTTTATGCATATATACAATTATAATTACGCATGTTTAAACTACATTTAATACATATCATCCATATCAAACAATTTATTTAAAATAGACCAAACTATCTTAATGAACCAAGGTAAACATAAAAATTTAAATAATATAAACCAAATCATGCAGTCAAATTAAAGTAACCATATATGTTCAACCCAAACAAACCAAACTTATACACATACATACTAATAATATTTATTATATTCATAAATTAACATTTTGTTTTAATTATTGATGATTATTTTAAATTTAGACCAAAATCTCGTAGAGTTTGTTGCATATAGATAACCTATGAAAATGCCAATGCCGCTGATATATATTCGGCCTCTATTATGGATAGGGATACAAAAATTTTCTTTTTACCAAACCAAGAAACAAGTAAGTGTCCTAAAAAGTGATAGGTTCCTCATGTAATTTTATTGTCTGATTTACATCCAGCATAATACGATATTAAGTCAAATCTTCTTTTCGATAGAAGAGCCCATAGTCTAATGTGTTATTAATACATCTTAAGATACATTTTGTAGTTTTAAGATGTGCCTCCTTTGGTTGTGACTAATATCTTGCATATAGACATACATTATGCATGATATCAGGTATACTAGTTGTGATATAGAGTAAAGTTCATATCATACTCTATACAGTTTTTGATCAATGTCTTTTAAGTTGACTTCTATATTAAGTTCCTCACTAATTGCCTTGGGTATTGGTTTACCACTTGTGTTAGACATTCCAAATTTTTTTACTTAATCTTTAGCATATTTTTCTTGACTTATAAATATTCCATTCTTTAGTTGTCTAATTTGTAAATCTAGAAAGAATGTTAATTCTCTTTTGTGACTCATTTCAAATTATTTAGTCCTTATATCAGCAAATTCTTTATTTAGTTGTTCATTTGTTGACCCAAAACTAATGTCGTCTACATACTTTTGTATAAATCGAATATCGTTGTTTATCCTTTTTATAAGTAACATATATCTACTTTACCTATTTCAAAATTATATTGTATTAAGAATGATTTGAGCCTTTGATACCAGGCTCTAGCTACTTGTTTTAAACTGTATAATGCCTTTTATAATTTGTAGACATGATTAGATAGTTTTTCTTCTTCAAAAGTGGGTTTGTTCAATATTTTTTTTTTCTTTATTAAAACCATTTAAAAATGCACTTTTAACATCCATTTGAAATAATTAAAATTATTATAGTTTGCAAAGCAAGTAGTATTCTTATAGCTTGTGACCTAGTTGTAGGGGAAAAGGTCTTATTAAAGTCTATACCTTCTCCTTGGATATATCCTTGTGCAACTAAGCGTGCTTTATTTTTTAAAAATCCTTCATGTTTATTCAATTTGTTTCTATTAATCCACTTAGTTCCAATTATAGATTGATTTTTCGACCATAGAATTAATTCCCAAACTTCATTTCGAGTGAACCGATTCGGTTCTTCTTGCATGGCAAGAATCCATGAATCATTAATGATGTTGTTCATTAGTTGAAATAAATGTGACATTACTCGTCTTATTTAGTTGATTTCTAGTTTTTAGAACTAATTCTATACTTCCTAGAATATTTTCCTTAGGATGGTCTTTCCAAGTTTTTGTTCTTTATTTTTATTTGAATTTCTAGTATTATTATTTTCATTATTAGCAGTTTCGTTATTTGTAATCTCGTTATTCTCACTAGGATTAAGATTTCCTTCCTCATCGTTAATATTAGTTACTTCAAAATTTTCATCAAATAAAACATGTAAATTTTCTTCAATAATGTTAGTTTATAGTATTAAAAACTCTAAGGCCTTACTTTTATTTGAATAACCAATAAATGTATCTTTATTTGATTTAGCATTAAATTTGTCTAAGTTATCTTTTGTATTTACTATAGAACATTTACTACCAAAAAATTTAAAATAAGATGCACTGGCTTTTATTAAAAGAAAATCATAAGGTGTTTTCTTGGTTAATGGTCTTATTGAGATTCTATTCAATATATAACACGTTGTAGCAACTACTTCAGCCCAAACTTTTAGGTAAATCACTATTATTTAACATAGTCTTAGCTCAACCTTGTATAATTCTATTTTTATGTTTTATAACTCTGTTTTGTTGAGGATTTCTATGGAAATAAAAGTTACATGTAATTCCATTCTTATTATATGTAATTTCCTTTCTTATTACCATAATTCTAGCGCAATCTTGACTTTTGATTTTGAAATTTCTAAGTGAAAATTTTTAAACATTTCAAATGCTTAACTCGTATGTTTTAGAATATTGTCTATATTTAAAAGTCATCTACTATTACAAAAACATTCCTATTATGATTTGTTGATTGTACTTATGATGGTTTAAAAAGGTCTAAGTGAAGGAGTTCTAAGGGATGTGTAGTCGAAACCATGTATTTTAATTTAAATGAACTTCTGTGAAATTTTCCATGTTGATAACCATCACATAGGTTATCAACACTAAAACTCGCTTTTGAAAGCCCTCTAACAAGTTCATATCCGACTACTTTGGATAAATGTTTAAAAATATAAATGATCAAATTGTTTGTGCTAAAACCAAGGGTCGTAGATTCAACCAAAAGATAAAGATTATCATCAAACATTTTCATACTCAAAATATAAATGTTATGTTTCCTAACGCCATCAAAATAATTCAAGACTCATTATCCTCGATGTGATAAATGTCTTTTCAAACTTAACTTTGAAACCGTTATTATGTAATTGAATAATACTAAACGGATTATGTTTTAAATTCCTAAATAGCAAAACACTAGAAATAATAGGAGTTTTATAGTTTTTTTTTTGAATTACCTAGAGAACCAAGCTTCGCGTGTAAACTCTAGGGAAGTATATGCCTGCCAAACACATACTTCGGGTACTTGTTACAGGGTTTTATAGTTACCGACATTGTTGATGCATCCTGAGTTATCTCAAAAGTTAACCATTCCTCCATCTTTGTAAATGATGTCTTTTAAGATCTTTGAATTTTCAGTCATGTATCTTAAGCATCCACTATCTAGTATCAGATTTTCCTTCTTGATTTGTGATGTATGGTTATTAAGTGTCTGTTCGCTATCTCCTATATAAAATATATATTTATTAATTTTACTTTATACGATTTCAATGTATCCGGTGACTTTTCAATATTATTAGTTCCTAATCTATTTTAGGGTAACATAAGGATTTTATAACTTTTTTCTATAAAAGTGTACTACCAGTTTTACTAGCTATTTATATTTTTCAAAAATCAAATAACGAGTTTTTGAAAAACCTAACGCTCTGATATCAAATGCGGGAAGAGGTGTAGTATAAATTATACTAGTGTAAACAAATCTTAAGGCTATTTTAACACTAAAGAGGGGGTAAATAGTGTTTTATAACTTATATAGAAATTTTCTAAGTAGTTTTATGATTTAAAACCAGACGCAGATAATTAACATAAATATATTAACATCTAGTCATATGTACGTATACATATATATACACATGTATATGCAATAAAAATAAAGTAAATGTAAGAGAGATGACACCAAGGGTTTTATGTTGGATTGGATAAACCAATCCTTCATCCGATTCGGTATAGTATATGTACGAATTTCCTTTCAAGCACCTCATTTAATCAGGAAGCAAGCAAATCAGAATAAGATCGTAATTTTAAGGCAACAAGATAATATAATTGGTTTAAATGGGTAACAAGCACAACCAATTGATTTGAATAATCAATAAGTACACCAACTTGATTTGAACGAGCAACAAGCACACCGACACAAATAGTTGTAAAGAGCAGTTGATTCCAAATACAAATAATTGTACTTTGGATGCAGAATAGCCCTTTGATAGCAATTTTCTCTTTGAATTAAAGAGAGTATACTTGCAAATCAGTGAATGGATTATAGAGAATGAATGCTGTAAATATGAGTGAATTTGTAGAGTATAGAAAGTGGATTTTGTGAAATTTACAATGAAAATTTGGAGTAAGAAGAATATATAGAAAATAGTTGTAAAAATTCATTTTCCATTCCCTTTTATATAGTGTTTGAAGGGACATGTCTGTTCATGAGGAGATTAAGCAAAAATCATTACTATTCAAAATACATATGTCGAAAAACATAAGTAGGGTATGTCAATACACCCTTGTATTCTGTGAAAAACAATACTACATTTAAAGTGTTGAATTTTTTTGATATTTTGTAAAATCATTTAAAAATAGTTTTTATATACTTTCTAATATATAAAACTTCTATAAAATATTTGTAGAAATATATATTGAAATTAAAAGTAAATATTTGATGAGAGAGTATTCAAAGAAAAGATAGTTACTATTCAAGGACTTTAAAAAAATTATCTAATGCCTATTGGCAATAAAATATAGTCTTGAACTCTTTATATCCTTTTCTTTAAATTCACGAGTCCATAATTTTTTTATCGTCTCAAAATCTTGATCTGTTGCCTGTTTAACGATCAGTCTTCAAAACTCAATTATCATACTTGTACAAACCTATGCAATATCCTACAAAATATTCTATAAAACTTGGAAAAACATTTACAGTACCTATATTTATATGGTTGTTGTCATCAAAATCAATATCTGTAGTATTAACAAAATTTAGTGAAATGAATGAACTACAAATAAAATTCATTATTATTGTTTATGTATAAGTAATGTTACACAGCTTGTATATCTTTATACAGGTGTATAGTTTTTATCATTTGTTTTTATGAATATGGTATAAATGTTAAAACTGATATATTTTAATATTTTTATATGAAATTAACGAATGTTAGTTAATTGAATTTTTTTTGAATTTGTCAAATTCAAAATTACTTAATTAGTTTAAATAAAGATATGTAATAAGAAAAATTAAGAAATTTTTTATATTTTTCTATAGAAAATCCAGTGCTATTTTAAGTTAAAATAGAATTTCATAATGAATTGTATTATAATTTTTTTAGAAAACTGATTATTCTTGATTATAAATTATCTTTGTCATTATTGTTTATGTGCATATTTTATAAAAGTTATCAATATATCATTATAATTGAATGGAAAATTTATTTTTTCCCATTTTTGGCAAGGCCAGCTAGTTTTTATAGTGGTCCGTAAACTTTTCTTACAAGCTAGTGAGCAGTTATGTAACACTCCTAATTCTAAATAATATTATACAGAAGATTTAATTAGAAAAATTAAATAGAGTATGTAAATATTAGAGTGATAAGAGGATTGAGATTTGAAAATTTAATAAGGGCCGTGCTTAATTAGATAAAAAGAATGGGTTATGGAAATGTTTTCATAAATTAACCAATAAGGAAATAAGGCAAGGGCATTATGGGTAATAGCTGTACCCAAATCCCCCCAAACACTTGTTCCCATTTCCACTCTACACGTTCATAGTTAAAAATTATAAAACGTAAACATAGGAGCTCAATCCGACCATTACCTAGGAAAAGAGGAGAGAAAAAAAGCTATGGAATCAAGCAAGGTGAATTAAGCAAGATCAAATCTCAAGTCCTTATCCAAATTAAGGTAAATAATAATCAAAACCATCTCATTTTTAATTTTTAATGAGCATTAGATTTCGGGTTTCAGTTTAAAGCCATTATGATGATTTTTGATGATGATATGCTTGGATCACATGATATGTTATATTCAAATAAGTTTGTTTGATAAATGTTTTATTCAACTTTAAGTCTAAATCGTCTATATTGGGTTTCAAATGCCATGAGGATTTAATATGTTATGTAAAGCATTATTTCGGAGATGGTTTAATTTTTTGTAATTATCCAAGCTATGGATAATTTATAATGAATTTTCAAAGGGCAATATGAATAATTGGGTTTAGAAATTAATTTCGATAATTATGTAAAGGAATGTGGGTTCGAAATTTATATATGCTCGATGACGTAATAAAAGTGAGCATTGATGATTTTTGGGGATTTTCCTATGTAATTTAATAGATAAATTAAGTTATCTAAGATGGAGGACTTAAAAGCCTTAATTTTTTTTTAAAGGAAAGAGCTTCATTATTAGTTATCTTTAATTAATTTCTAAATAAATTCTGCAGTCTTTTAGAAAAGATTTTGGTAAAATTTATGGCAACTAATCATATTTTTAGAAGTAGGAAAGTTTGTTGAAAAGTATTACTTAAAAAGGCAATGAAAACAGTTTTGCATAAGTTTATTGTTTTGCCACATCCAGTAGCTACCGTTCGACCTTACATTTCTGCCCCAATCAAGTCATAACTAATACAAAAGGTACCAATGCATTGGTACATAGTAGGTAGGAGAACGACGGCATGTATGGAGTCGAAACCATGCTTTCGAAGGGGTCGAGACCTTTGTTTTCTTTCAAAATAAATGCCGCTTGCTTTGCTTTTAAAAGAATGCTTTCGAAAGGGTTGGATCACTTTAATATAGTTTTCAAAGGAGTTGCCGCGTCTTTGTTTTAAAAAATAACTTTCGAATGAGTTGCCACGTTATGTTTTAAAACAGAGCATTCGAAAGGGTAGTTTGAATCGATTAGAAACCATATTGCTGTCTTCATGCCTTTCGAATGGTTTGAAGCCATCAATGAGTTCAAAAGGTAGCTTTTATTATATAAATGTAATAAGCCACTTCCTAATATTTTCGAAAGGGCTCCAATAGCAATTTATTCTAAAGGTTTCGAAGGCAATGACTTCGAAAGGTGTTTCGAAGCTATCCTTCAAATTGTTCACTTAAAGATTAATACTTTCGAAAGGATTGATTTGAAGCCATCAGTTTTCCCTAAAATATTTTATTTGAAGATTATTGGTTTCAAAATGGGTACTTTCGCTTATATTCACTTTGACCCAAAAGATAAGTTTAAGATTAAACCCAATGGTTTCGAAAGGGACACTTTCAAATAGTTTTGAAGTTGTGCTTCAATGAGTTACTTTAATACTTTTGAAAGGTATGTTTTAATGGGTTCGAAAGGCCTGTGCTTAGGGTTTTGAAAAGAAAATGCTTTCAAAAGAGGTATTCTAATGGTTTTGAAAGTAAAGGTCTAAGGTACATGGTATTCTAAATATTTGGATGATGGGCCTATATCAACAGCGTTTCCCCTGTTTTTTATGTACACGGTGATCTCACATTAGCCTGAAGTGGGACAAGGGGCATGATTATGTTGGATCTTGAGGTAATTAGAAGACCCAATAGGTAGAACAACTAGTAACATGAGCATGGTGACGGTTATGCGTGTGACTTCCATTCAGGTGCTCAGTAATCATTATGAGTTCCAAGCGCTTAGTATGTGTGCCTTTCGTAGGCACCATTTCTTTCTATCTAGGGAGCATATAATGTCTGGTCCATAGTAGATACTTTGCGTGTCATTTGTAGACACCATTTCTATGTAGGGAGTTACATAGCATCTAGTCCACAGTAATGTCTATGGAGTAGCAAGCCAATCAAAGGGTAGAATTAAGATTTTAGCCTAATTATAGGATTAGGAATTTAGCCTAATCAAAGAAGCTATCAAAGACAAGTGCAAAACAATCAAAGTTAATCGATTATGTTAATTCGTATTTATTTCCGGCTTATTCCTTATCCCTATTTCCTTTTATATACTAGAACCGTTGTAAGGTCTATTACTTTGCTTAAAAATTCTAGTAAGTACTATCATTCAGTAGGCTTTTAGTCTGACTCACTCCTCTATTTTTCACCTTTTTCCCCCATAGGCAATCAGGGGCTAGGAAGATAGACCGTAGCTTCTTGGAGACTTAGAGACCCTATCATGTATTCCTTCTTTTTATTTCCAGCCTTTTTGTTCTTTAATTGTACTGGCATTGTATTGAGGGAAAGTTTTTGTACTCTAGTTTTCTGATGAGACTGAGATTTTATTTTCATAAGACAATTGTATTTGGTGTTTGAAACATATATGGTTTGTCTAAAATATTTATGAAGTATTAATTTTTAAAATCGTTTATTGTTTTTAATTACTTCCTCTATGTTATCATTTATCTATTTTGTCTTGTGAATCTTAGTCTCTGCTAGCTTTACTTATACCTACAACGCATCACATACTTTTTAGTGTGTGATTTTGAGTATACTAAGGGGTGTAGTGTGTTTGACTTGGTATCAGAGCCTAAGATTACAGGATTCCTAAAAACTTGTTTTAAAAATAAAGTATTTTTCCAAAAGCAACCTATTTTTAGGTAGCATATCTTCAAATTAGAAGTATTTTTCAGAAAGAAACTCTTATTATGGAACTAGTTTTTAAGTATAAAAGAGTTTGTATAAAAATCCCCTAAAAGGTCCAGTTCAACCTTCTTTCAATTCTTTTAAGCCTAAGTTTTTCTTTTCTTTGCATAGTATGACTGACTAATTCCATAGTGTTATGACCCTAGAGGTGCAAGGGCAAGCGCCCAATACAGCACCAGTAGGTGGAGGTCCCTTCAATCCACCTGCACCGGCCAATTTTTTAAGCTATGCAAGGACTTATCTAGCATAGGGACCAGAATGTTTTCTAACATGGAAGATTTTAAGGAGACACAAGCTAGGTTGGAGAATATGGTGTGAAGGTTTAGGCGGTTAGGTTTGGAGGACTGACAGTGAATTCAATCTATGTATTGGCAGCTAAAGAGAGAACTTAAGGAGTTTCCTACAGGTTCTAAGAAGAAGTGGTGGAAGGATAAGAAAGATAAGGACAAAAGGAAAGAGAAAGGCCCTCAAAAGCAAATAAAGAAGGGAGCGAACTGCCATAGTTGTGGGATTATTGGTCATCACACAAGAAACTGCAGGAAAGAAAAGATGAAGGGAAAATGTTATACTTGTGGACAGCCCGGTCACTTGAGCAGGAAATTGTCCCTAGAAGACGGGATAGGGAGCTAGTACACCGGTCGCCCTAATTCAGGCGTTAGACGCAGCACCTTCGGTCAGCATTCCAGATAGAGGTAAGAAGTCATAGTTGAAATTTGATTTCTATTCCTGATTTTTCCATTCGGTCTCTTTTCGATTTTGGAGCATCACACTCAATCATCTCTAGTTCTCTAGTAGGTTGTTTACGCTTAGACTTCTCTTTAGTAATAGACCTCATTGTTGTTTCAAACCCCATAGGAGGATCGACACACTTATATATAGTTTGTAGGAGATTGTAAATTTATATCCTAGGTGTAGATTTTGACTGTAATGCTTATTTATTGGTATTTTCGGGGTGTGGGATGCTCTTGGGAATGGATTGACTATATATATATGGAGCTATATTAGACTGCGAGAGGAGATTCATTAGACTAGAGACATTAAGCTAGGACTCTCGAAGTTTCTTGAGAGCTGCAAGGGTCGATTATGTTGAGTTTTCTTTGTTCCCTCGATTCTCCATCGTCAGAGTTAGATTCGGTTCCTGTCGTCAGAGATTTTCCAGACGTCTTTGAGGAGGTTAGGGGACTACCCCTTAAGAGAGAGATTGACTTCAGGATTTATTTGACTGAGAATGCTAAGCAAGTAGTATTACCCGTGAGGCATATGACACCTAGGGAGAGGAAGGAATTGAGCAAGTAGATTGGTAAGCTTTTGGAGAAAGGTCTCATAAGAAGACGCATATCGAATTGGAGAGTGCCAATCGTCTACGCTACTAAGGCGGATGGTTCTCTTCGACTTTGCATTGATTATATAGAATTAAATAAGCTCACAAAGAAGAAACGATATCCACTCCCTATGATTGATGATCTTTTTGACCAGTTAGTTGGCTCTTCGATATTCTCCCAGCTTGATTTAGCCATGTGATTTCATCAGCTGAAGGACGCTGATGATAGCACTAATAAGACTACATTTAGGACATCCAACGGATTCATTGAGTAGTTGGTTAGGCTTTTGGGCTAACCAATGCCCCAGCCTATTTTGTTGTTTTGATGAGCTGTGTTTTCAGAGGCGTCCTAAATAAGTTGTGGTGGTATTCATGGAAGGCATTTTGGTGTTTTACAAGAGTATAAAGGAGGTTCTTCGTAAACCTCACATTGCTTTGTTAAAAGCAGAGTTCTTGAAGTATCACTTTTGGCATAAGGAAGTCTGTTTCTTGGCGCACGGAGAAGGTCTACACATGGAAAGTGTTTGAGAAATGATTTTGTACATTTAGTTTTGGATTGTGAAAATCCAAAAAGAGGTAGGCAAAGATTGGAGGTGTACAATAGATTCAGTTGATAAGGAAAGAAGAAAGCCCATGTGTTATAATTGTTTCATGTAAGTGGATTTAACTGTAGCATCTTACAATAAATATGAGTATAGGAACAAAAGACTTTAAGTAAGGAAATGAGATTTCCAAGGTTTAGAAAGGATACTTTTAGGGTAGCAAGTAGGAAAATCCACTTTATGCGTAACCCAATAAAATGAAATTATTAGAATTGAAAAGAATAATTATTAATATTTTTAAAGTAAACATTGGGTTTTTGGAAATATGATAAGAAATTTAAAATGGTTTTTATATGATGTAAATTTTGTTAAAAAGATGAAATTCTTTTTGAAGAATTATAGAGCATATATAGCTCACTAGTTTCTTTAAATGTAAACGAAGATTTTAAATATAAAAAACCTAAAAATATTAAGTATTAAAAACGTAGATTCCAACATTTACTGTTGTAATAGATGTTTTCGTGACAATAATGGGAGCATAGACTATAACGCCACTGTTATAGTAAGTGACTCCCAAAGGAAATGTTTTTACGTAGTATATGTGGTTTATTAGTATTTATTTTTAATTAAATTCATACACTAATATTTTTGGGTTATAGTAACCGTGTTTTACGCAACATCTGTTTTAAACCCAAATAAAAATGTATTTTTAAAGGGTAATTTCTAAGAATAGAAATAAAATGATTTGTGAATACACCTCTTAAATAGGTATAAGAAAATGTTTTCTGGCTATGGATATGTTAAAACAGTTTTAAAAATGAGTTTTTTTTTTTGAAAAGAAAAGAGTAAGTTAGATATTAGAAAATTTCTATCTTAAGAGAATATAAATTAAACATACTTTAATCTATTGGAATGAAAAGAATAATGGTATAATTTTCTATGAAACCAATAAAAATATTTTGGGTAAGTTATAACGAATATGTGAAAGAGATGTACAGGGTATGGAAAGCATCATATTTTGTATATAGCCTATTTCAAAAAATATAAAATAATTTCCTTGTAATTTCTCATAAACGCGAAGTCCTTTTTTCAAGGGTTCATAGAAGATTTTAGCTATAATAATTTCTCATAAGAGAGAGCAGTTCCAATACATTAAGGTAGGAGACCGTTATGTGTAATAAGAAATGTTTTGAAAATACATAAGGATATTTTAAAATAAAATGGTTTGGTGAAAAAGTGAATAAGTTTTTGAAATGAAAAACTTAATAAAAGTAGATTTTGAAAATTCAAATTTTATAGAAAATTGAAAAGGTCTTTAAAAGAAAGCAAGGAATAAGTTTTGGACTTAGAATTTGAAAGCTTTTTTTCCTCTAGGTTTGGGGAAATAATGTAATTTCAAAACGATGTATGGATGAAAATCTAGAAACAAAAAGTAACAACCGAGTATTTTTGAATTTAAGCAAAACTTAAAGATAACCCTTTTGAGGAAAAAGATTTTGGGATTTGAAAATTTATAAGTCTTAATTTTTGAAATGAGAGGATAAATACCAAACCAAACTCTTAAAAGTGGAATAGATAGGAATCATTCCCTAAGGAGTGATGGAAAAGGTGTAAGGCTATAAAGGAGACAGTAGTAATTACTTTTGGAAGTAATAATAGAGTTTCCCGTAAAGCATATAGGGCGCTAATGAGGACTTAGGAATGTTGATTTATGTGAGCAGGCTCAAGGAGAACAGGAAAGTGAAATTTGTAAGATTGTAAGGCACACATGGTTGAGGACGTGTATTTTTTATTTTGAAGGAACTTGGGAAAAGCATCTTCCTTTAATGGAATTCTCACATGATAGTAGTTTTCAAGTTAGCATTAGAGTGGCACCTTTCGAAGCTCTTTATGGAAGACCACGCAAGTCGCTTTCTTGTTGGATAGACTCTGTAGAGGTTAAAAAGACTTTGGAGAAGATTGGTCTGATTAGGAGAAAATTCATACTCATATCCCATTTCTTTTATAATAAGTTTTCGAACTTCCTATTTTCCATCTTTAGTTTTGAACAGGTTCTTTCCTTTATTATCCTTTGGGAGGGTATAACTTATAAGTTAACCTATGGATGGTAGAATTTGATGTAAACATGTTACTAGAGCATGTTAGGGATGATGCATGCAAATGGTTGCAAGTGTTTGCTGGTGGATGCTATTGGATGCATATACTTACACTAGACACTATTATCTCTTAGGGATCGGCCTAAGTAGGACACTAGAGCATATGCATATGGATGTGTGTGCATTTGCATTTTTATTTATTTATTTTCATGGTTGCTATAAATGGATGTTTATCACATGGTTGCTGCATTTGGATGATGATTGAAGCACGCATATGGAACTATCGGTTGCCATTAGGAATTTTTGCATTCATTTGAATACATAGCACAAACATGGTTGCATAAAAAGAGATCAACTGAATCAGCGAACAACTTAATCTTTTGCATTAGCTAGGGACATTAACACTACAGTAATTGCATAAGTACCATAAATCGCATTAAAAAAAATAAGGACAATGGATGGATGTTTGATGGTTGAGTAATTGGTTGTAGATATTGGATGAAAACATTTAGTTTATTCATTTATCCTTAGAGATTTCGGGGACGAAATCCCTTAAGAAGTGGAGAACGTAACAATTCGAAATTTAAATTATAATAATTAATTGACGAATAAATGAAAAGATAAAATAACTTTGTGAAATTATCAGAATTAAGCCACCAGATTTGCACATTGTGTTCGTGGTAATTTTCTTGTCGATTTCCATATATAGAATGTCAGAATCCGAGCTAATATGAGAAGGTTACAAATTAAACAAGAAAAATGAATATATATATATATATATATATATATATATGGCTAGGTCGACCAAGATGTCGACCCAACCATGCCCTAGGTCAACCTAGGAAGGGGGCGATCGATAGCCTGGTCGACCCGCCTATGTGTGTGAAGGGAAGAAGATTTCATCTTCGTGTTGTACGATTTTAACGCGTCATTTGCACTTTTTTTTTTCAATCTGGTCCTTATGTCCTTGAATCCGACGGCTCCTATTTAGCCTATGACGTGGTTGCATCATATTCAATCCCCAAATCCAATGGTCTGAGATCCACTTCTACCCCCTATAAATAAGACCCTAGGCCTAATACTTTTTCTAATTCTAGATTTTCTCCGCTTAGGTTCACCTTTTCAAGAAGGACCCTAAAGAAATAATTTTCCAAAGAGAGAATCTTTTTAATAGAAATATTTTAATGCACTCAAGTGGAGCAGGGAAGACCAAGAGGGAAGTGCTTAGGATCACAGGCGAGTGATTGTAATTATTTAGATTTTTAAGTAATTTAAAATAATAGGGTTTTCAATATTTTAGTTTTACTACGATTTTTGTAATAATCTTTTAGTGGTTTATTTACAATTTTAGTCTATTTCTTTTAGTTATTCTTTTCAGTTGATTTTAGTTTATTTCTGTTAATTATTGCTTTTCCATTCAATTACAGTTTATTTCAGTATTTTAATTTATTTACTGTCATTTATGCGTTATTTACATCCTTTTCCTACACTTTGGATTTTCTTCTATTTTCAGTTTTATTTTATTTCTCTTTCTTCTTCGCCTATAGATTAGATAGAATAAATACGAATATGAATTAAACTTATAAGAACACTGAAATAACGGAAGATAAGATGTAAATTGTAAAGGCGGTAATAAAAATGGAATTAAGACTAAAATTGAGCCTAGTTAAGATATTAATGTTGAATTTGACTAATTAAAGGTAATTGGCCTAGTTATAACTTAGAATTATAACCAAAAAGAGTATAAGATGAAAGAAGCTTGTTTTTACATTTGGACCTTGGGGTTAAGTAATAAGCATGATTAAAAGGTAGGTTATAATATAAGAAATAGAACACAATGAGGCTTATTTTAAAACTTAGGATAAATTAATAAGCAAAGGTAGTAGAGATAAATTGTAAAGGCTTACTTAAATAATTTATCTAAGTTAATTAGTAAATATGAAAGTCGGGCATGTACCAAATAGTGTCCCCCTATTATTTGTATGGACACGGTGTTTAACATAAACCTGAATTGAGACGAGGGGCACGCTTATGCTAATAATGGCAGTAATTAGTCAATACATAGAAGTCCAAATTATGGGTATTTGGGCAAGGGGCGCAACTAGATATTGTTTGGATGATGGGCCAGTACCAACAACATTTTCCCTATTTTCTATGGACACAATGATCTCATATTAGCCTGAAGTAGGATGAGGGGTATGCTTATGCTGGAGCTTGAGGTAATAAGAAGACCCAACAGGTGGTACAACATGTAACATGATCATGGTGGTGGTTACGTGTGAGACTTCCATTCGGGTGCTCAATAATCGTTATGAGTTCCAAGCGCTTAGTATGTATGCCTTTCGTACGCACCATTGTCTTCTGTGTAGGGAGCTATATAATGGCTAGTCCATAGTAGATGCTTCACGTGTCATTCGTAGACACCATTTCTATATAGGGAATTATAAAGCGTCTATTCTGTAGTAAGGCCTATGGAGTAGCAGGCGGATCGATGGGTAGAATTAGATTTTTAGCCAAATTATAGGATTAGAAATTCAGCCTAATCAAAGCAATTATGAAAGACAAGTGAAAAAAATCAAAGTTAATCAATTATGTTAATTCGTATTTATTTCCAGCTTATTCCTTATCCCTATTTCCTTAGTTTCCTTTTATATACTAGAACTATTGTAAGGTCTATTACTTTTACTTTCCTTAAAGATTCTAGTAATTACTATCCTTCACCAGACTTTTAGTCTGACCCACTCCTCCATTTTCTCCTTTTTTTCCCACATAGGCAATCAGAGGCAAGGAAGATTGGTTGTAGCTTCTTGGAGACTTGGAGATCCTATCATGTATTCCTTCTTTTTATTCCCAATGTTTGTGTTCTTTTATTGTATTGGCAATGTATTGAGGGAAAGTTTTTGTACTCTGGTTTTTCTGATGAGACTGAGATTTTATTTTCATAAGATAATTGTATTGGGTATTTGGAACATATGTGGTTTGTTTGAAGTATATATGAAGTATTAATTTTTGAAATCACCTATTGTTTTTAATTACTTCTGCTATGTTATTATTTATCTATTTTGTCCTGTTAATTTTCGTCTCTACTAGCTTTAGTTATACCTACAACGCATCGCATACTTTAGTGTGTCCTTTTGGTTATACTTAGTGGTGTGGGGTGTTTCAATGACTATGCTAAGTTAAGCAAAGATTACACCAGCCTTGGTGGGAAGCCATTTGTGGGAATGGAGGATGCCATAGAAGTTGAGAATTGGCTATTGCATTTAAGAGAATCTTCACAGACTTGGTATTGAATGAGGAACTGAAGAGGAGACTATACTCTAGGCAACTGCAGGAAGCAGCGCCTCAATAGTGGAATAGTGTTACTACCAGTGATCCTGAGGAAGAGTTGACTTGGGAAGAATTTCGAAGGAGATTCGAGACGAATTTTCTATCTGAAGTTGCTAAGTCGGCATTATTAAGGAAGTTCATAGACTTAGTGTAAGGCGAGATGTCATTAATTGAGTATGCCACAAAGTTTGATGAGTTATCCAGATACAAATATGCTACCATTGACATCGCCATCAAGAGGAATGAGAAATTTATTAGGGGATTGAGACTCGAGATTGCTAGGGCGACCCTACCACATCTTCGTGATCCTTGTAATGTTGTTGTCACTACGCCATAAATGGCCTATTGCAACGAAAATACAAGATGTTGCTAGCTACAATGTAACGATAGCTATGCTGATTTTTGTCTATTACAACATTAGCTTCAGGATGTTAGCATAGATATCAACACTATGTTGCAGTAGCTATAGACTTATAAAAATATTATAAAATATTTTGTGTTAGCAATCCGTATCAACTTGGAAAGTACATCTGAACCGTCGTTTCAAACCATCAAAATAAACTTGCTACTTTCTTTCTTGCTCATATTCAGCATCTCGGTCGTTTTCCATCCTTGAAATAAAAAAACCCTAATACCAAACTTCAGATCCACGAAGAAAAAAAATCCTAATACCAAAAATCAATGTCGTATTAAGCTCTAACATATGATCTCTGTTGAACCTCCTCTTCACTGTTGAACCTCCTCTTCACTTTCTCTCAACGCTTATCACAGGCGAATTCGTCACGACTACGATGACGTGATGAAGTGGAAGAGCTTGTTGATGGAGGTCGGCGCTGGAGCTCATCACGACTACGATGACGTGATGAATAGGCGTTGTGACCGGGTGGGGTACGGATTTGAAGCGCGACGACTCTAGCGATGGAAGCAGGTGAGGGAGGTCGGTTGATGGTTGCTGCCTTGGTGGTGTGCAGAGAATGGCGGCGTTCTGGCTAGGGCTGGACATGATTGGAGCTTGAGTTGTTCTTGAATCAATTAGGTGAGTGAAATCGTTGATTACTATTATGATTTCTTATAAATCAATGAATATGTTCGACATTGATTGTAAATGTATGTTATGCGCGAACAGCAGTACATAATGCTTGTCCTTACCCAAGCCTCTCAGAAAATAATAATAATTCAGTATATTTTTACAGATAATATGAAGCAGAATGGGTGTATAACCTTGAAACAAAGACAAATGCAGGAGCTTCAGCAAGCAAGCCAAACACCACAAAAAAGAAAATGTCTGCATCTCCAAATTCTATTAGCGCCGAGCCTGTACCATTCTCCTGTAGCATAAATATAGAAAATGCTAACTCAAATCTATAACAGTAATGCAAATGGCAGTAATAACAAAGACTATCTATAAGAGCTAGACGCTAAGATGAACAGCTTGAGTTTAAAGCAACTACTGCATAAGGTGTTATTGACAACCTAGCATGGATTGAGCTAGTTACCCAAATTAAATTGAAAGTGAGAAGGATTAAAAGAAGCAAGGTGAGCTCTCCCCTTACCAACTTTGAAACTACATATAATATTGTATATTATCACATTGATTTTGAACGAGTGTGCATAAGATTCACACAACATGTTATGCATACATATACCACTAGTATGTTGTATTTCCATTCTTATAATATTGTATATTATTACAGGTTTTAGAAATTGTTGTGTGCAGATTTGCGAGGGAAAGAATATATGTATAATTCAATTTTGAATTGAAGTGGTGACGTATCTTGTTTCATTTATGTATTTGATTATTTATCGTGTTAAATGGTAATACACAATATTATTACTTATTTACGATACATCTAGAAGGCCTAACGCCAGTAGTAGCGATTATAAAACCTTGTTTTTTCGTTTCAGTTCGCCATCATTTACCACATACTATTGTCTTCCATATTTACTGATGGTTTAAAAATCAATGTGTACTTCAATTACTTTTACTAACTACAGAATTCTCTTCCATGTGAATTAGGTTGCTTTGGAATCTTTATTCCTCACTAGTGCGTTTAAAGATCTATTTAATAATGGTGATAAAAGCAAGGAACCAGAAATCTATCCATCATCATTCATTGAGAAAGGTGGTAGCCATTACTTGTAAGTTTCAACAGAAACATTTGGAAGCTCAAGATTTGAAGCTCAAAAGAAAATTTGTAAGTTTCCTACAATTTTTTTCAATGCTTTTCAACTTTCAAAAGTAACATTTCCATATTCATTCATGTCAAGTCTGTTTGATGCATCAAAAAGACTTTTTTGTTTACCATTACTTTAGCTTTACCAAAGTAAACAATAATTCAAAAATGTTGAAGCTCATAATAGTTCTTGTTGGTGATTATTTATACATCTAGATATTTCAGTAGCCAAAGTTTACTGCATATGTCGCTTTCCTTAGGCCACAAAAAATTGGTTCCTAAAGTTTGTAAGCGATTATATTGCTCTATTCATTTGTGTTATGACAAATTAAATTCTTTTATCTTCTATCATACATACACAATTGAAACGTCAGTGCTTACATTTAGTTATGCTCACATTTACAAGTTAATATCCATTTAGTTATGCCACTGCTTCAGCAGTAAAGCAAGCTTCTCTTTATCGATCATTTAGTTTATAAATAATATTATAGTATTTCACGTTGGAGTGTAATATAGCAATGAATATTTGAATTGGTACTAATCATTAGAATATGATGCTTTCTGTCCTTGTTCATATTTGATGAAGATCAACATACACATGAGATTCAATTCAAAATACTTGGTACGAATCATTGTTTTTTCCTCTTTGGTGTGTATGTGAACCATTGTTATGTTTTTTGTGGGCGTGCTTGCGTGCGTGTTGTTATTTTTGTTGTTGCTGCTACTGGTGGTGTTTCACAATATCTAATATCCCTATGTTACAGCCCCCAAAAGTTAGCCAAGTAGTGAACATCATGATATTGTCAAAAAATCTCTTTGCTTTACCTGAACTGTCTTAGGGATTTTACATATATACATCATATTTTATGAGTGAAACACAATTCCTTGAGGGATTGTGTTTTTTAACATCGAGTTGCTCGTAGTTATGGCACACTAGCATGTGTGGTTTCATGTTAATATTCATTGCTTGGATTAATTATGTTTTTACACTTAGAAATGGTTATGTTAGCTTTTAGAAGGAGTAGCTGAGGTTGTGTTTGTTTAATGTTTGCAAAAAGATTTTTCAATCTTTTTTGTCTGATCATCCTTTTGTTTATGAGGTGTTGTCATAATAGTAAACATAAAACTTATGAAACTGATGAAGAGAGGCTTGAAAATAGGCCATACGAAATTCCACTTGCGGATTTCAGAGTACTTGATGTATGGGGGAAATGAAAAAATTCAGGTATAATTTTAAGTTTTATCATAGAATTTTTTTCCATTTTTATTCATTCAAATAAGGCAGATAAACATCTTTATTTCATGTTTTTGTAGTCCAAGGCCCTTACAAATTGTGCAAGTCGGAAATCGTATGCAGCACATACACTGCCGGTCCAAAACTTTTTTCCCAAATTCGGCATAAGGTGATATGTATTTTGCTTATTTTTGTGGTTGGTTGGAGGTATGCATTTTATTTTATCTGAAATTCCTTGCACTTGTGAGTTGCTCAAGACTTTTAGCTTGTATGCACTTGTGGTTTCTGTTCTTCATTTGAACCGAGATTTGTTTTTATGTAAAGGCGATCATATTTACGAAGTCGAAGCAAAGGTGAACAAGAAGGTGCAAAGGTGAACCAAAATGTTCAGGAGAACTTGCATGGGTACTTAAGAAATTAGGTGAAGCAAACCCTGACATGCAAATTGATGTTGGGGATCTTTGCGGGACCGTCTGCAGTGATGGCACTGGAGGCACTGATGGCACTGATGGCACTGGAGGCTCGCAAATATGAATGTACTGTTAATAAGTAGAATTTAGTATGTACTGGATGTAACTATGAATACACTGGCTATGTTTTTAAGTATGTTTGTTATTTTGTACTTGACTAAGTAAAACTTGTGTTGCTGGTTATTCTGAAACGAAAAGTTCATTGTTGCAGTGTAATGTTGCCATTAGATATGATATAATGTTGCAGTATAATGTTGCCATAGATATGATATAATGTTGCAGTATAATGTTGCCATAGATATGATATAATGTTGCAGTAGTATATTTGAGGCCGAGATTGTGGGGCCCACTTTTTAGTAAATTTGGTACCTGTGGCAACAACATAACCGATGTTGCCCTAGGGCCGCAAAGATGTTGCCTTTGACTTTAGGGCAACGCGGCAAAATGCATCACCGAGAAAGTGTTGCCTTTGCCCTTTTTTAGCCTACAGCAACATTTTGTGGCACTTCCTTCATCACTTCTTGGTGTTGCAGTATGCAATCTATGGCGTACTATGTGGAGATGGAAATCCGACATGAAGATATGCCTGCTACTTGTGGGAAGGAGAAGCGGTTGAAACTCAGGGTTCTCAGGTTAAGAAGAGGAAGTTGTTTAAGAAGAAGCGAACCCAAAAGGGAGAAGTTGCCAGGAAGGAAAAGGCTGATCTAGCGTGTTTCAAGTGTGATAAGAAGAGTCATTATGCTCATGAATGCGGGATAGGAAAGGGGAAGAAGACCACGGAGAGGAAGGGTATGAAGTGCTTTAACTACGACCAGGTTGGGCATTATAAGAATCAGTTTGCAGAACTAGATAGGGTGGACAAGGGAAAGATTTTTGTTGTTGGACCATCATTTGCTAGGCCAACTGCTACTAAGAAAGGAAAGACTGTGATGGAAGGTACGCTTCTGATTCAGAGTATACCAGTTAAGGTACTATTTGGTACTGGTGCATCACATTCATTTATATCTCCTTGTTTGATTGATAGTTTATGTTTGAAAACCACATACCTTGTTACTTAAGGGCTGCGAATGCACTAGGAGGGTATGCAACTCTGGTAATGAGATGTGACTGGTTAGAACTTAATTTGTTAGATCATATGTATGCATATAGTTTGCATATTTTTGATTTCGCAGATTTTGTAATCATTTTGGATATGGATTATTAGGTAAATATGATGCTAGGATATTTTTTCAGGATAAGGAAATATTGCTAAGACGCCCTGATAGTCATAAACGAATGATATTCTTAGTGGAGGATTTTGATCGAAGTGCTTGTGCTTTTTTGAGAGCTATGGAAGTGGAAGAAGAGTTAAGTCAGGTTTGAGTAGCAAGAAAATTTGCAGATGTATTTGAGCTGGTTATTGGACTATCACCAAAACGAGCTGTTGAGTTTCGAATAGATCTTGTGCCAAGAGCTGAACCTATTAGTAGAAAACCTAGCAGGATGACACCGACAGAGATGAAGGAATTGAAGGTGCAGCTAGTGGATCTAGAAGAGAGGAATTTTATTAGACCAAGTAGTTCGCCTTGGGAAGCGACTGCGGTGTTCATGAAGAAACTGGATGGGTTATTAACCATGTGTCTCAACTACCGTAAGTTGAATGAGAAGACGATTAAGAATAAGTATCCTTTGTCAATAATTGACGATCTATTTGATCAGCTGTGTGGGGCTATAGTGTTTTCCTAATTGGATTTAGCGACAGGTTTCCGTCATTTAAGAGTAGCAGAGGACAGTATTCCATTGAAAAAATTTCAGACTAGGGATGGTTCGTATGAGTGGTTAGTAATGTTATTTGGGTTAATGAACGCAACAGCTTTCTTCGTGGATCTGATGAACCGAGTTTTTGGAGAGTACTTGGATAGGTTAGTGTTGGTGTTTATAGACGACATTTTAGTATACTCTAAGGATGTAAGAGAGCATGAAGATTATCTTAGAATAGTGCTTGAGATGTTGAGACAGCATAAGCTGAAAGCAAAGTTTTCCATGTGTCATTTCTAGAAGAAAGAGGTTAAGATTCTTGGTCACGTGATTTCAAAGAAGGGTTTGTCAGTCGCTCAAGATAAGATAAAAGTTGCTAATAACTGGAAGAGACCGGAGATGATGACTGAGATTAGAAGTTTTCTTGGACTTGCTGGCTATTACCGAAGATTCATTCAGGATTTCTTGCAGATAGCAGCGCCTTTAACTATGTTAACCAAAAAGGATGTGAAATTTACTTGGTCTGATAAATTTAAGGAAGCGTCCCTTAAGTTAAAACATTTTTTGACTAACGCGCCTGTATTAGTGGTTCAAGACGGAAACCAAGGGTTATTGGTGTATACCGATGCATGCGGAACCGGATTAGGAGCTGCGTCAACGAACAAGGATAAGGTCATTGCCTACGCTTCACGTTAGCTTAGACTGCATGAAGTGACGTATCCTACTCATGATTTGGAGTTGGCGGCTGCGATTTTCGCATTGAAGATATGAAGACATTATCTCTTAGGGGAGAGATATGAGCTATATATACAGATCATAAGTCCTTAAGATATTTATCTCGCGGAAGGAGTTGAATATGAGACAGTAGAGTTGGCCGGAGTTTTTAGTTGCTTATGATTTTGATATAGAGTATACATCTGGAAAAGGGAATAAGGTAGCAGATGCTCTTAGTAGAAGAAATAAAAATGTGGTGTTGGCTACGTTGGTAGAATGGAAAATTTTAAAAGCTTTGACTTGTAGTGTGCAGTTAAGATCGACTGCTAGTTCTAGTTAGAGCGCCGCCATGTTGTCCTTTTTGGAAGTTCAACCAGTGTTGATCGAAAGAATTGCTTCTAAGCAGAAGGAGGTCCATTATTAGCCGAGAAAATTAGAAGGCTTGAGATGGGATCCGAGATCGATTTAAGAGATTTTAGTCTTGACTAGAGAGGATGGTTGAGAAGGAAGGGACGGCTGTATGTTCTGAATGTCGAGGACTTACAGAAAGAAGTGCTTAGGGAATGTCATCGATCCAAGTTTATGATTCAGCTGGAAGAATCCAGATGTATCAATATACGAAGGTGATCTTCTACCGGGAAGGTAAGAAGAAGGATGTTGGCTTGTGGGTTAAACAGTGTGCAAACTATCAACGAGTGAAGGTCGAGCATCAAAAGCCGAGTGGATTGCTTCTGCCTTTGGAGGTACCAGTTAAGAAATGAGATTCGATATCCATGGATTTTATAGATGGGTTTCCAAGGTCGAATAAAGGAAATGAAAATATATGGGTCATAATGGATAGGTTGACCAAGGGTACCCATTTCATTCCTGTTAAGTCCACTAGGATGGCACCTGTTTTAGCTAATTGGTCATGAAGAACATAGTTAGACTGCATGGAATTACTAGTAGTATAGTTAGTGACAGAGTGCTTTGTTTCTAGTGAATTCTGGAAGAGTCTACGAGATGTGTTAGGTACCAAGCTTAAGATGAGTACTGCGTAACACCTTCAGATGGATAGGCATTTAGAGAGAGTGAATAAGGTACTCGAGGATTTCTTGGGTGCTTGTGTGATAGACTTTGGTGGATCTTAGGAAGACCATCTACAATTAGTGGAGTTTTCCTATAATAACAGTTATTAGACTAGTATAAGAATGGCATCTTTTGAAGCTTTGTATGGAAGGTCATGCAAATCAACAGCATTTAGTTGGAGACTGGAGACAGGTTAGTCTTGGGTCCAGATCTGGTTAGAGAGGTGATGGACAAGTTTGAGTAGATCAGAGAAAGGATGAAATCTAGACAGAAGAGTTACGCAGATAAGAGGCATAAAGATCTAAAATTCTCGGTTGGAGATAGATTTTTCATTAAGATATCACCGATGAAGGGTGTGGTACGATTCGAAAAGTCAGGGAAACTGACATCGAGATACGTTGGACCATTCCTAATTATAGAGAGAATCGAGCTCGCATAAAGAGTAGAGTTGCCGAGTAGTATGGAAGGAGTCCATAATGTGTTTCATGTGTCCCATCTTTGCAAGTATGTGCATAATCCAGTGACTATTATTCCTCCGATAGGGTTGGAAGATTTGATAGTAGAATCGAAGTTGACTTTTGTTAGACAACCTGTTCAAGTTGTGGAGAGAGAAGAGAAGAGGTTAAGAAATAAGATAGTCAAGTTGGTGAAGGTTCAGTGGAGCGACAACGAGAAGGACTATACTTGGGAAACAGAAGACAAAATTAGAGATACTTATCCTGATCTGCTGTGAGGGTATGTTTTATATTAGATTTATGTAGACTATTGTTGGTCAGGTAGACTAGTATGGTAGTTAGGAGCTGTTACAAATGATCACTATGTCTAGTATTTCGTCCTTACTGAATTTCGAGGATGAAATTCTTTAAGGAGGAGAGCCTGTAACACCCTTAATTTTAAATAACATTATTTAGAAGATTTTATTAGATAAATTAAATAGAATAATGTAATATTAGAGTGATATGGTGATTGAGATTTGAAAATTTAATAAGGACCATGCTTGATTAGATAAAAGGAATGGGTTATGGAAATGTTATCATAAATTAACTAATAAGAAATAAGCCAAAGGCATAATGGATAATAACCGCACCCATAACCCCATAACCTCTAAACTCTTGTTCCCATTTCTACTCTACACGTTCATAATTCTAAAACGTAAACCAAGGAGCTTAAGCTGGCCATTACCTAGGGTAAAAGAGGAGAAAATTCAATTAAAAGCCAAGGAATCAAGCAAGGAGAATTAAGCAAGATCAAATCTCAAGTCCTTATCCAAATTAAGGTGAATAATAATCAAAACCATCTTATTTTTCTTTTTTAAAAAGCATTAGATTTCAATTTTAAGTTTAAATCCATTATGATGATTTTTGATGATGATATGCTTGGATTACAAAATATGTTATATTCAAACAAGTTTGATTGATAAATGTTTTATTCGATTTTAAGGCTAAATCGTCTATATTGGGTTTCGAATGCCCTGAGGATTTAATATGTTATGTAAAACATTATTTTGTAGATGGGTTTAATTTTTCGTAATTATCCAAGCTATGGATAATTTATTATGATTTTCCAAAGGATAATATGAATAATTGGGTTTAGAAATTAATTTCGATAATTATATAAAGGAATATGGATCTGAAATTTATATATGTTAGATAACATAATAAAGGTCAATATTGATTATTTTTGGGGATTTTTCTTATGTAATTTACTAGGTAAATTAATCAATCTAAGATGGAGGGCTTAAAAGTCTCAATTGTTTTTTTAAAAGGGAAGGGCTTCTTTGTTAATTATCTTTAGTTAATTACTGAATAAATTCTACAGTCTTTTACAAAAAATATTGGTAAAGTTATGACAACCAATCTTGTATTTCCAAATAGACAAGTTTGTTGAAAAGTATTGCTTAAAAAGGCAATGAAAAAAGTTTTGCATAAATTTATTGTTTCTCCTTCCAATAGCTACCTTTCGACCCTATACTTCCGCCCCAACTAAGTCGAAACCAATACACAAGGAGGTATCAATGCATGGGTATGTAGTGGATTGGAGAATGACAGCAGGTATGGAGTCAAAACCATTCTTTTGAAGGGGTCGAGGCCTTTTTTTTCGCTTTCAAAAGAAATGCCGCTTGGCTTATTTTTAAAAGAATGCTTTCGAAACAGTTGGTTTGCTTTAATATAGCTTTCGAAGTGGTTGCTTCCTCCTTGTTTTTAAAAAGGTAGCCTTCGAATGAGTTGTAGCGTTCATGTTTTAAAATAGAGCTTTCGAAAGAGTAGTTTGAACCCAATCGAAACCATGTTGCCGCCTTTATATCTTTCGAATGGATTGAAGTCATCAACGAGTTTGAAAGGTAGCTTTTGTTTTATAAATGTAATAAGCCACTTCCAATGTTTTTGAAAGGGCTCCAGTAGCCATTTATATTAAAAGTTTCGAAGGAAATTACTTCAAAAGGTGTTTCAAAGCTATCATACCAATTGTTTACTTAAAGGATTAATGCTTTCGAAAGGATGGTTTCGAAGCCATAAGTTTTCCCCAAACTCATTTATTTGAAGATTATTGGTTTTGAAAGGGGCACTTTCTCTTATATTCACTTTGACCCAAAAGATATGTTTAAGATTAAACCCAATAGTTTTGAAAGGTATACTTTTGAATGGTTTCGAAGCTAAGTTACTATGTGTTACTATAAAACTTTCGAAAGATATGTTTTGATGGTTTCGAAAGGCCTATGCTTAGTGTTTCTAAAAGATTTTTTGAAAGCGTTCGAAAGAGGTATTCTAATGGTTTCAAATATAAATGTCTAAGGTTTTAAAAGCCTTAGTTCTCATGATAAAGAACGCAGTCTCAATTTTTAAAGAAAAACCCATGGCAATATAAAAAGAGCTTTGAAATGGTTTTTAATTTTAGAGTTTTTTAAGAAGCTTTCCTTAATAAAATTATAGGTTAATGGGATTAACCATGTTTCATGTGAAAATAATTTCAAGGATATTAATCCAGAAATGTTGGTATTGATATGTTATTATGTTTGCTTCTTCAAAATGCATATTCACTGTGTAATGGACCCATAACTGTATTTTGGGGAGAAAGGGTAGAATAACCAGTTAGGTTGACACAGTAGTGAATATACATTGAATTCACTCATGTATGAGTAGAGTTTCATCTAGGAGGTTAGATAAACCAGAACATAGGATGCCCAAAAATTGATTAAAGAAGTTTTTAGTTAAGACAAGTCCATAGTAAACCCATGAAAATTATATTTGGAAAGAGTTATTGGTAGGGATTAATAGGTTCATAGCGATCTCATGAAAGCTATAATTGAATAGAGTTATTGACAGAAGTCAATAGGTTCATAGTCAACCCATGAAAACTATGATATGAAAGAAGTTATTGAAGGTACCGATAGGATCAGGGAGAAGCCATGAAATAATTGAATAAGTTATTGGTAGGGGCTAATTGGTTCTTAGTGATCTCATAAAGACTATGCGACCATATAGATAATCCATAAGCTTTAAACAGGTTATTAGTCAGCCCATGAGAACTAATAGGTTAATAATGACCCCATAAACTATCATTGAGACAAATAGTCAAATTATTTGGGATGGGAAATCCAAGATACTTTGCCTGTTTGCATATCATCATAATGTTTTAAATTGATATGTTTTAACCATTGTGGATGCAGGAGCATAATATATGGTTATTATAAATTTTTGGGTAAGATACCAGTGAAGGGAAAACCCGTTCCACTAAGTGGCATGGTCTCAATAGTTATCTAAATGGTTCGAGATGGTAGGTTATTATTTATACCAGGCTTTATGTCTGGCTCGAAGTTTATTTATTCCCTTAAACTCTCGGGTGCTCAATTAATTTTGAGTAGTTTGAGAGTTGAGGTTTGTAGGTTCTCCTTTAGACAAATAAGCTTCTAGAGACATGCAGGAGCAAGCTAGCTAGTAGGAGTTCTTTTCTATTTTGATTCCGTTGTGTTTTGTTGTAAAGGAAAAATTGTTTAATTGCTATGTTTAGACTTCGATCATCCAAAGGGGCATCTTTATATGTCGCTCTAGGCTTATGTTGTAATGATTATATTTTCTCTGAACATGATTCTCGAATCTGGGATTTTGTAATGAATTTGAAATGATTTGAAATGGAATGTGAAAGTTGTTTAATGATTTTAATTTTTTCCCATATCAACGTGTTTTATATATATTAATGTATATAACATTACCGTATTTGGTCTCTGAGGATTGATAACTATGGATGACGGCAGCATCCGTTATCGTTAGTTTTGGGCCTCCAAATGGGAGATGTTACAAGTTAATACAAGAGCAAAGCAGTATGGCTCAACTAATAATAAAAGGAAAATAAAGTACATGAGATAAGCAAAAGGTCCTAAGCTACTATAATTAACCTAGAGACAACCCTCCTCAGAAGAGGAGGATCCACTACCATCATTCGAAGAGACTAGGCCAATCATATGCAGAAAACGCATGAAATGAGACATAATATTCGGAACATAAACAAAGTAATCCATGCAATAAATAATTTTTCGATCCCAGCTACCATCCTTAAGAACAGCCCTATTCCTAGCACCAAGATCACCACCTACTGAATGAACAAGTCCTTCCCCATATACAAAGTGAAGGAAACACCTGGTTTCACCATCATCTTTGCTAACAAGCATATAAAATTCATCCTAAGTTGGTGTATATCTCATCATAGAAGGCTCATGAATCCATGCATTCTCAAAAGAATCACACTCAATGATATAAGCCTGAACGGTATTAGAAATCACAGGCTCAATAGCATCGGAAGGAAAAAAATCACCAGTAGAATAATACATACAGCTGAAGTGGTGGCAGGACGAGACTCAGACATAGGAGGAACAATAGCATCTTCTGGAGATGTTGCAGAAGGAACTTTAGAAATGCTAATAGACTAGTCCATAACCTTAATAGAGTAGTTCCTAACCTTAGGAACCCACCTTCGCACAGGGGATGAGGAAGCGGCACCTTGGGCAGAGGAGGAGCCATGGATGGGACCTAGCAAGAGTCGACAAGATGGCCAAAAGAGTGACAAGTGGTACATATGTCAGGAGTCCAACCATATCCAACATAAACTTCTACTACTTGGCTAATAACAAGTTGAACTCTAATCGAAGAAGGAAGTGGCTTATCAAGGGTTATTTCAATTAGAGCCTTAGCATATACCAATTTGTCACATGCCACCGTATTAGAATCAAAATATTTCAATCTACCAAAAATGCATGCTAGCCAATTCAAACCCACCAACGGTTGTCAAATAGACGGAATGTGTGAAAAGTATCCCAAATAGAAATAGACATAACTTGGTCACTAGCACTAGCCACAAAAGGAGTCCAATTGGTGATAATGAAAGGTTTCTCTTCAATAAACGAAGGGTCGACTTCTAAGACAAGTTGACGCTCCTCATTGCTAGAAAATTTGAGTAAGCACATAAATCCCCATATATCCCCATAAAGCTTCCATATACATCGACAAAGACTAATTATACGACAAAATCATCATATTTTAGGATTTAATAGAAGAACAAACTAATTATTTACCGAGGTTGTTTAAATAATTTATATTTGACTTCTGAAAGTAATTTAAATATATGGATTTAAATATAAAATATTAGAAAACAATTAGGAGGATTTGGAAATAATTGTAAAAATGTTAAAATGTAGGTATTTAAAACTAAAATCAGAATTTTTCAATTAAGTGTAAGATTAGTTTATTGAGGTAAATAGATAATAAATTAAGTCTTTTAATATTGTTTATGTATATCGTTTATATTATGTGATTTATATATCTTTATATTTGAATTAAAAAATAGGTTTACTACTTATGGTAACATGAATATGATATACACAATAAAACCATCGTATTTTCGGATTTATTGGATGAATTAAGAACTATTTGTTAATTGAATTTTTTCAAATAGTTTAAGTTGAAGTTTACATTGTTAGTTAAAAATATTAACTTAAATGCACAACATTAGGTGATATTGAGGAGAAGCAATTATAGAAATTTCAAAATATAAGTACTTTGACGTTAATATTTATGCAATGCATTAATATATTTATATAAATGAATTACAAATTAATTTTGTAACTATTACATATGTATATAATTATGTTATGCTACTAATGTATTTATATATCTGCATTATTTCTATACCATTATTTTTAATATGAATATAGTAAAAATATTAAACCTTGGTATTCTTATGATTAACTAGACAAACTAACGAATAATAGTTTACTGAATTTATGTATATAATTTTAAGATTAAGTGATTAATTGTAATATATTGACTTAAATATAAAATATTAGAAGGCAGCTGAGGGGTCTTGTAAATGTAGTAGAAATGTTAGAGTGCAGGTATTTTAAAGTAAAAAACATAATTTTATAATGAATTATATGATTAATTTAATGAGACAATCGAATTATAAAATTGAATTTTCTATCACTGTTTAATGAAAATTAGAATTCGTCCCTTATTTTTAAACTTAGTACATGAAAGATCCTTATTAAAGAAACGTTTTAAATTTTACTTCTAGAATTATTTTTGATAATTTTCTTTTCGTTTTTCGAACATCAAACTAAAACTTAATTGCATTTTTATTACTAAAGATTAAAAATATTGAGGAGGTTAACGAACTTGGAAAAAAATAATCGTTGGATTTATAGACCACTGTGGCAGCGGCTCATCGATGAAGTAGGGTTTAAGCTCGGGTTTTGGTTGTGGTTGGAAATTAGGCTGTTGCATCGTCACCGGAGCACCAGAGTTCATCGGAGGTGGAGGAATAGGTGTGAGGTTGGTCGGCAAAGCTATGGACGGAGTTTTGAGGAATCTGGTGGTCGAAGGCGTCAGGTTGAGGTGGTTCTTGGTCAATGCTTTCTGTTCCAGTTAGTCCATGCTTGCTCGATTTCGATTTAGTGTATATGTTGAAGATCAGGTGGTCGGAATTAAAGGTGGAGATGGTCGTCGATGTGCTGAAGGTAGCAATGGTGTTTAGAGTCGCTTCGTTCATCGGTGCATGTGCACGAGGTTCTGGTGTCAGTGGTTTGGGAAGAAGGTTGTGCCTCAGGGGAAAGCTCGGGGAATGATGGAGTGGCCCGAGTTTGGCTTCGAGTCGTTCGTGAGTTGTTTTGCATGTTAACAGTTTTTAAGTTTAAAACTAAACTATGTTTTTTTAAAAAGAAGAAGAATGTTCTCGGGTCTGGGCTCGGGTAGGTACCGGGTTGGACTCGGGTATATATTTATGACAGTTTTGAATTTAAATAAAAGCAAGTTTTTAAAATTTAAATAATTCAAGTTCTAACTATTTCTTAAAATCAATTTCTTTATTAAATAATTTTTTTAAATATTTGGACTAAGAAAAGTTGTATAATTTATTTAACTTAAATTTGTTAAGTTAATTCTTAAGTTTATTTTAAACCTAAATTAAATATGTAATTAAGTAGTTAATTAAAAGGGGTAAAATGTTTTTAATTTATATGTTATTGATTATTAATTACAAGATTTATTAACAAGATTTTAATGATAATTTAGTAATTAATTAAGATAAATGGTTTATCATAAAATTAATTAAGGTCTTGGGTAATTAAAGATTTATTAATTAATTAATGGAAGTAATTAAGAACTAATTAATTAGTAATTGGGGATTAATTAATTAGTAATTAGGGATTTATTAATTAATAATAAGGTTAATTAATTAATTAATAACTAAAGGATCAATTAATTAATAATTAAAGGATAATTAATTAGAAATTAAAGATTAATTAATTAAAGGTAATTAAAGAATGATAATTCAATAATTAATTAAAATGGTATGTAATTAATTAATGATTGATTAAGCAGGTTAGGTAATTAATTCATGAGTAATTAATTTATCTTGAGTTAATTAGATTAATTTTGGTTATGGATTAATAAGTCTAGCTTATGGATGATTGATTGTGTAGAATGTCCGGATTGATTAATATTTATAGTACGTTAATCTGTGATGTTCTGTGATGTGCAATACTTTCGATATAGCTGTGATAAATGCGAGTTATTTTCTAAAATGAATTGTTGTATGAAGTTCTGAATTGAATTAAATTGTTTACTTAAACAACCTGGCCTTTAAGAAACGTTTGGATTTCGATAAGACCGGGATCGGATATCAAATTTGTTATCCAAAAACCACATCATCCAAGTTAAACAATAGGTCGTGGAATCTCAAGTGAAGATCGATATGAAATTTTAGAGTGCAAGGGCTATTTGTCGTTAACTCTGATGGTAATTCCAAAGTGAGTGTAACGAAGATAGTGCCTTCGGTTTCGTTCGAACGCGAAACGAACTTGTATGGATGAATGCTATCAGACCATCACCAATAAAGGACGATGAGCATTCCAAGATAAGTGTCATAAAAAGGTAATCGTAGCATCAAGCCTTATCAAGTGGGAATGGCTAAAATAGGGGAGGTGCACGCAAGGCTAAGTGGGTAGCACCCAAGTAGGATAAGATTTTCCCCGTCTAGATGTCCCTTTATTTGGCTGTGTGGGAGGTTGTTAGCCAGAACCGCGGGGTTGTCTTATTCGGACTATCCAGTAAGGGGTAGCTCCAGTTTTTTGTTGTAGGGGATCAAGGTGGAGCCTCGGTATAGTGATCTAGATAACGTACTGTGATGGGCGGTACACCAGCCCTGCCATTGTATGGAATCTAATATCCTATAAGTGATATTAGACTTGATTGTATACTTATGTATGCTGGAATTTAATAATGTAACAATTTCGGCTATGTGAATATTTAATTGAAAACCCTAGGCACTATTATAATATAACCAGATTTTCAATCAACTGTTTTGGTTATCGTAAGGGAAAAACTTGTCCATGTTTATTTGCGGAGAGTCTTAGGAGATACCCTTTATTTCAAAAGTTTTTCCAAGTTAAACAACTTAACCGTTTACTCACACCAGACCTATGTCTGACCCGGAGTTTATTCTGTTTTTCTTAAACTCTTGGGTACTCAAATTTTTATGAGTAGCCAAGTGATCAGGTTTGCTTGACGAATTTTGGAAAAGCTTAGAGCAGGAGACTTGTCGTGTGTGTGTGTGTGTGTGTATTTCCGCTATGTTGGTATTATTTTTCTGTTTGTATTTTGGAATGTAAAGGATAGACAGGTCTTCACGACTGTCTACTGTGATGTTGTAACTATATGATTCTAATGTTTAATGACTATGTAATATCTATGTGATATAATATATTTTTCCGTTTTCACTGTGAGATTCTGATATTGTTGTTCTTTCTTCTATCTATTTTCTTTTCTACCTATTTCTTTCTTAATGATGATATGTCTTTCTATGAAATGAAAGGCGGGTCGTCACAGTTGGTATCAGTGTGCTTGGTTGAGATAATACCTAGGATTTGGAGTAGCATCTATCTTGAGAGCGTGTATTTATAATTTTTATATATCTATATACCTAACTAATTGTTGGGTTACGTATCCAGGTTTCCAACATGAGTTCTAGAGGAAGGAGCGGCAGAGTTGTAGGCAGCACGACGACGACTAATGGAAGAGGTCCGAATGCTGGCGAGGCTGTAAATCCAACGCCGCCTCGATTAAGTTTTGCTGCTTTGTGCAAGGATTTCACCAATCTAGGAGGAAAGCCTTTTAAAGGAAAAGAGTCCATCATTGAAGTTCAGGCTTGGTTACGCTCGTGTGAGTAAATTTTTAAGAGTTTGGATCTGTCAGATGAGAAAAAGAGAGTGATGGCATCGTGCCAACTTCAAGAAGGAGCAGCTGCATGGTGGGATGTAGTTACAATGAATATTTCAGAGGATGATATTTCTTGGAGCAAGTTTAAGGAACCGTTTGAGGAACAGTTTATACCTACAGGTGGGAAGACACGTTTGTATAGAGATTTTCTGGATCTGAAGCAAGGAAGTATGTCGGTATCCGAATATGAGACCAAGTTCAATGAATTATCTCATATAGACCAGGTTTGATTGACACGCCCCTCAAGAAGAATGAGATGTTTGTGCTAGGAATGAGGCCTGAGTTCCACGAGAAGATAACGGCACATCTTAAAGGATCATTCATGGAATTGATTGATATGGCATTGAGGTATAAGGAGCTTATGAATAAGAGAGCCTGGCATCTCTAGCAGCACCAAGTGGAACTTCTTCCAATCCGATCAAAAGAAAGTTCAACCCAAATTGGTAGAAGCAAGACAAAGGGAAACAGGGAGGCAACAACGGAGCTCGTAAGTGTTATATGTGTCAAAAACAGGGTCATTTGGCTAAGTAATGTCCTAGAGGAAGAACTCAGCAGTAGCAGCGTCAGAGTGGACCCGGTTCCGCAATGGTTCAGAAGTCTTTGTGTTTCAACTGTCAACAGCCAGGGCACATGATGAAGGCGTGTCCGCTTCTTTAGAGAGCTCAACCAACTATGGTGTTTGCTATTTAAGAAGGACCATCAACTTCTTCGGATAGGAAAGGCAAAGGCATTCTGGAAGGTACTTTGCTTTTAGATGGCATTTTTGTTGGAGTTTTATTTGATTCTGGTGCTTTCCTTAGTTTTATTTCTTTGGATACGGTAGAGAAGTTTCATCTTACCCCTAGTATTGTGAACCTTCCTATTTTCTTTCTAGTCCTATAGGGGGAGTGACCAAGTTAGATGAGATTTATAAAAGCCTAAGAATTTCTTATCTGTCCCATAGTTTCTCTTGCGACCCATTTGTATTGGATTTTAAGGGATTTGACCTTATTTTGGGAAAGGATTGGTCGGACAAGCACAAGGCTGTTTTGATTTGTGAAGAGAGAATTGTGTCTTTAGAAACCGAGTTGGGAAGGATTGCAAAAGTGACTTGCGATAATTTCGGAGCTCACTTGAGTAATCTTTTGCATGGAATCGAGGCATCTCTAGAAGGCATAGAATCCATCGAAGTAGTCAAAGATTTTCCGGACGTCTTCGAAGAAGTTAAAGGTTTGCCCCCGCATCGGGAGATAGAGTTTCAGATCGACTTAGTTCTTGGAGCAATAACTATTGCTCAACCCAGTAGAAGGATGGCGCCGAGAGAGAGAGAAGAGTTGGTGAAGCAGACCAAAGATTTCTTAGAGAGAGGTTTGATCCGGCCTAGTTATTCTAATTGGGGTTCTGCTATAGTCTTTGTGACCAAGTCGGATGGATCACTGAGATTCTGTGTGGATTATCGAGAGTTGAATAAGGTGACTATTAGGAATAAGTATCCCTTGCCACCTATAGACAATCTTTTTGATCAACTCCATGGAGATTCTGTTTTCTCTCGGTTGGATCTAGCTTCGGGTTTCCACCAGCTAAGGGTAGCTAAAGACAATATACCCTTGACTGCGTTCAGAGGACCCAATTGTTTTTATGAGTGGCTGGTTATGCCTTTTGGGATGACCAACGCTCCAGCCTATTTTGTGGATCTGATGAACCCAGTTTTCCAAGATGTGTTGAACAAGTTCGTGCTCGTGTTCATCGACGACATTCTAGTCTACTCCAAGTCTGAGAAGGAGCATAAGCGACATTTGGAGATAGTGTTGGAGACTTTGAGGAGGCACGTCCTGAAGGCTAATTTTTCGAAGTTTGATTTCTGGAAGTCGAAAGTTAAATTTTTGGGGCATACTATATCTGGGGAGGGTATATCTACAAATCCAGCCAAGGTAACAGCTATTCAAGAGTGGAAGCAACCGCAGACTCCTACAGAAGTCCGCAGTTTTCTTGGTTTGGCTGGGTACTACAGGAAATTTATCGGAGACTACTCTAAGATTTCTTCGCACTTGACCAAATTTACTAGGAAAGGGGAAAAGTTTAAATGGACCCCCAAGTGTGAAGAAGCATTCCTGGATTTGAAGGCAAAGCCGACCAGTGCACCTGTTTGAGCTATTCCTGATGGTAAGAGTAAGTTTGAAGTCTACACAGATGCTTATGGAATAGAGCTGGGTGCTGTGCTAATGCAGAATGGGAAAGTGATTGCATACGCGAGCAGGCAGTTGAAGCCACATGAGAAGAATTACGCTACACATGATCTGGAATTGTTGGCCATCGTCTTTGCTTTGAAGATTTGGAGACACTATCTGTTGGGAGAAAACTTCGAGATTTTCACAAATTATAAATCTTTGAAATATCTTTTCTCCCAGAAGGATCGGAATTTGGGGCGGCAGAGGTGGCTAGAATTTTGGCATCTTATGATCTGGATATTCTTTGTACTCTAGGGAAAGCGAATGTTGTGGCGGATGGTCTGAGTAGAAATGCAGTTTTGCCTATTTTGGAAGTTGTTCCATCTCTTCTTGAAAGGATTGCGAGTAGCAAGGATCAGATAGAAGTTTGAGAGCAATCATTAGGAAAGTCAAGAATGGTCAGTGCTCCAGTTTTGAGATTGATGACCAGGAAACTTTGAGGATCAATGGGAGAATTTGTGTTTTGAATTTCAAGGATTTGAGGTTAGAAGTTTTGTCAAAGAGTCACCGCTCCAGGCTGGGTATCCATCCGGGGATCTCAAAGATGTATGAGGATATGAAGAGAGTTTTCTGGTGGCTAAACATTAAGAAGGATGTTGCTACTTTCGTCAATGGATGTGCGATCTGTCAACAGGCAAAGGGTGATCAACAGAAGACCGCAGGATTGTTGCAGCCTCTAGAAGTGCCAAAGTGGAAGTGGAAAATGATATTAATGGATTTCGCCGATGGGTTTCCAAGGACTAGAAAAGGAAATGAAGGAATACGGGTAACAGTAGATGGGCTGACCAAGAGCGCCCACTTTATTTCGGTTATGGAAATCAAGACTACAACATCTTTAGCGGAGATTGTCTTGAAGGAGATCGTCAGGTTACATGGAGTGCCCGTTAGCATAGTAAGTGACCGTGACTAAATCTTTACCAATAAATTTTGGTAGGCTCTACAGACAGCTTTGGGTAAAAGATTGAGTTTAAGTATAGCCTATCATCTCCAAAACGACGGACAAACAGAAAGGCTGAATCGAATTCTAGAGGATATGTTGAGGGCTTGTGTTCTGGATTTTGGTGGATCTTGTGAGGACCATCTGCATGTAGTGGAATTCTTGTACAATAATAGTTATCGGGCGAGTATTAAGATGGCACCCTATGAAGCTTTGTACGGAAGACCTTGTAGATCACCGTCCTGTTGGGTAAAACCGGGAGATTGTCTTGTTTTTGGTCCAAATTTGATCCGAGAGGCATCTACGAAGGTGGGGCTAATCAAGAAGAGAATGAAAGCAGTCCAGGATCGTCAGAAGAGTTATGAGGACAAGAGACGGAGGCAATTGGAATTCGAAGTTGGAGATTTGGTTTTTGTCAAGGTTTCCCCGATAAAAGGAGCGATCAGATTTGGAAAGACGAGAAAGCATGCCCCGAGATATATTGGTCCGTTTCGTATGCTCGAGAGAATTGGTGCTTTGGCCTGCAGGATTGAATTGCCAGTCCAGATAGCTGGAATTCACAGTGTTTTTCACGTATCTTATCTAAGGAAGTACGTGTATGACCCATCTCTAGTTGTGGAACCGACAGTCCAGGAAGATTTAGAGATCGAATAGGACTTAACTATAGTCAGGCATCCAGTCCAAGTAGTTGATCAAGATGAGAAGCAACTCAGAAACAAATTGGTGAAGCTAGTCAAGGTTCAGTGGAGCGAGGATCCCAGAGATTGTACCTGGGAAACTCTAGATAGTTTCAGAAAAGCTTATCCGGATTTGTATCAGGATAGTTAGTAATGTTTGTTTGAATGAATTGTTTGTTTGGTTGTTAGTGTATGGTTTATATGTATGCTTGGATTGTTTGAAATAAAAGCTTTTGGATTATCTTTTTCTTTTTAATTTCGGTGACAAAATTCTTTCAAAGGGAAGGAGTGTGATATCTCTGAGTTTTAGGCAAATAAATATGTGACAATCTTCTTTTATAAATTACATAAAATGAGCAAAATTATTCTTTTTCAAACAAATTAAATATGTGTTGTTTATGTGTGTGTGTGTATATATATAAGTAGATTTTAAATAGAATTTGAATTTGAATTTGAAATTCAAAAGATGAATATCTTAAAAATAAATTGAATTTAAAAATAATATATATATGATTTTTTATTAGTATATAATTAGTTTTATATCATTTTCTTTAAAAGATTTTGTAAATATAAACAAAGGAAATATATTAAACTAAATAGAAAATAAAATATAAAGTTTTATAAAAACATATTAAAAATAATTAACACGTGCAAATTAACAAGTGTAAGATTAATAGCATGCAATTTTACAAGTGTCACATTATTCATTTCCTTTTATTTTTAAAAATAATCATAAATCAAGGCTATAAATATATCTATACCCTACTCTTCTCATTTTCCTTATTTCAAAACCAAAAAAATTAAAGCCTGTAAAAACTTAAAAACCAGAAATTAAAATCAAACAACATTCTTTTCAAAACAACCCTTTAAAGTCTCAAAGCTGTAGCAAATTCAACTAGATCAAAGCAAATTCATCTCAGTTTAAAGCAAGATTCCAACTTCAAAACTAAATCAAGCTGATCAGATCAAAAGTAATATCCAGTTTCAAGTTTCAAAAGATCTAAGCATTATCCAGTTTTTAAAGTACAACAGTTTCAAAACTCCTCTGTTCAACATCATATCTGGTGAGTAAACAAAGCTTAAAACTGTTTTAACTTGTTGCATGTGATTAATATATGAAATAATGTTGTGATGGTTGTTTGCATGGATGTAAATTATGCTTGCATGTTTATAAATATGCAGATAATTGAGTGTGCATGTTTGGATACACACACACACACATCTCTGTTTTTAAGTTAACAGGTTAAAACAAAGAATAAATTCAATTTCTCTTCCTCAAATCTCTTATTTCTGATGATGTGTAAACAAAAAGTATTTAGATTAACAAGATCTTAATTTCAAAAATATTTTTAAGTATAATAAATTTGATTTTTTTTGGAAAATCAAGACGTACAGTGGAACTCTAAAAACATGTTAAATGCGAACATCATGATTTTTGATTCACCTATGTAATCTAAATCATCTTCGAAAATCATGAATTTTAAGGGTAAAATCCATATTTTTAATGTTGATTTGAGTGAGAAATCTCAGGTTTATCAAAGCTTGTGTTTTGGGCATGTTCTGGTAATCGGAGGGTTTTGGGTGGTCTGGATCACGGTTGGAGGTAGCGGGGAGGCTGACGAACTTGGAAAAAAAATAGTCATTGGATTGATAGACCACTGTGGCGGCGGCTCATCGAGGAAGTAGGGTTTAAGCTCGGGTTTTGGTCCAGGTTGCAAATTAGGCTTCTGCATCTTCACCGGAGAACCGTAGTTTATCGGAGGTGGGGGAATAGGTGCGAGGTTGGTCGGCGAAGCTACGGACGGAGTTTTGAGGACTCTGGTGGTCGGAGGCGTCAGGTCGAGGTGGTTCTTAGCTGATGGTTTCTATTCTAGTTAGTCCATGCTTGCTCGATTTCGATTTAGTGTATATGTTGAAGATCAGGTGGTCGAAATCGAAGGTGGAGATGATCGTCAATGTGTTGGAGGTAGCATCGGTTGTCGGAGTCACTTCGTTCATCGGTGCACGTGCACGAGGTTTTGGTGTCAGTGGTTTAGGAAGAAGACTGTGCCTTGGGGGAAAGCTCGGGGAAATGATGGAGTGGCCTGAGTTTGGCTTCGAGTCGTTCGTGAGTGGTTTTACATGTTAACAGTTTTTAAGTTCAAAACGAAATAAAGTTTTTTCAAAAAAAAGAAGAAAGTTCTCGGGTCTAGGCTCGGGTAGGTACTGGGTTGGACTCGGGTATATATTTATAACAGTTTTAAATTTAAATAAAAGAAAGTTTTTAAAATTTAAATAAATCAAGTTTAGCTATTTCTTAAAATCAATTTCTTTATATAATAAATGTTTTAAATATTTGGTTTAAGAAAAGTTGTATAATTTATTTAACTTAAATTTGTTAAGTTAATTCTTAAGTTTATTTTAAACTTAAATTAAATATGTAATTAAGTAGTCAATTAAAAGGGGTAAAATGTTTTTAATTTACATGTTAATGATAATTAATTCCAAGATTTATTAACAAGATTTTAATGATAATTTAGTAATTAATTAAGTTAAATGGTTTATCTTAAAATTAATTAAGGTCTTGGGTAATTAAAGATTTACTAATTAATTAATGGAAGTAATTAAGAATTAATTAATTAGTAATTAAGGATTAATTAACTGGTAATTAAGGATTTATTAATTAGTAATTAAGGATTTATTAATTAGTAATTAAGGTTAATTAATTAATAATTAAAGGATTAATTAATTAATAATTAAAGGATAATTAATCAGTAATTAAAGATTAATTAATTAAAGGTAATTAAAGAATGATTAACTAATTCAGTAATTAATTAAAATGGTTTGTAATTAATTAATGATTGATCAAGCAGGTTAGGTAATTAATTCATAAGTAATTAATTTATTTTGAGTTAATTAAATTAATTTTAGTTATGGATTAATAAGTCTTGCTTATGGATGATTGATTGTATCTAATGTCTAGATTGATTAATATTTATAGTACATTAATATGTGATGTTCTGTGATGTGCAATCCTTTGGGTATAGCTTTGATAAATGTGAGTTATTTGTCTGAAATGAATTGTTGTATGAATACAAAGTTTTGAATTGAATTAAATTGTTTACTTAAACAACTTGGCCTTTAAGAAATGTTTGGATTTCGATGAGACTGGGATCGGATATCAAATTTTTTATCCGAAAACCACATCGATCCAAGTTAAATGATAGGTCGTGGAATATCAAGTGAAGATCGAGATGAAGTATTATAGTGCAAGGGCTATTTGTCGTTAACTCTGAGGGTGATTACAAAACGAGCGTAACGAAGATGTGCCTTTGGTTTCGTTCGAACCCGGAACGAACTTGTATGGATGAATGCTATCATACCATCGTCAATGAAGGACAATGAGCATTCCAAATAAGTGTTCTAAAAAGGTAATCGTAGCCTCAAGCCTCATCAATCGAGAATGGCTAAAACAAGGAGGTGAATGCAAGGCTAAGTGGGTAGCACCCAAGTAGGATAAGATTTTCCCCGTCTAGAGGTCCCTTTATTCGGCTGTGTGGGTGGTTGTTGGCCACAACCACAGAGTTGTCTTATTCGGACTATCTAGTAAGGGGTAGCTCCGGTTTTGTGTTACAGGGGATCAGGGTAAATCCTTGGTACAGTGATCTAGACCACGTACTGTGATGGGCAACTCCAGTAGCCCGTTATTGTACGGAATCCAATCTCCAATAAGTGATCTCGGACTTGATTGTATACCTATGTATGCTGGAATTTAATAATGTAACAATTTCGGCTATGTGAATTTTTATTTGAAAACCCTAGACACTATTATAATATAACCAGATTTTCTATCAAATGTTTTGGTTATCGTAAGGGAAAAACTTGCCCGTGTTTATTTATGGAGAGTCTTACGAGATGCCTTTTATTTCAAAGGTTTTTCCAAGTTAAACAACTTAACCGTTTAATCACACCAGACCCATGTCTGACACGGAGTTTATTCTGTTTTTCTTAAACTCTTTGGTACTCAAATTTTTATGAGTAGCCAAGTGATCGGGTTTGCTTGACAAACCTTAGAAATATATATATATATATATATATATATATTTCTGATGTGTTGGTATCATTTGTCTGCTTGTATTTTGGAATGTAATGGATAGATAGGTCTTCACGACTGTCTACTGTGATATTGTAACTATATGACTCTGATGTGTAATGACTATGTAATATCTATGTGATATAATATATTTTTCCGTTTCCGCTGTGAGATTCTGATATTGTTGTTTTTCATCTATCAATTCTCTTTTCTACCTATTTCTTTCCTAATGATGATACGTCTTTCTATGAAATGAAAGGTGGGTCATCACAATAGTGGTATAAATGCAACAATACCTGTAAGAAATTAATGGCGGCCGAACTTTTTCTCTCTCCCAACCTAGCTTCCTCTCTCTACTCCCTTTTAGTTCTTTCTCTTTGTACTTCTTCTAGTTCCATCTCTCCCGCATATGGGTCACAAGTCCAAATCATCAAACTTTGATCAACCGCATCTAGGGCCAGATCTAGATTGATGTTTAACTCCTTTACCCTTCCAAGCTCAACCGACTTTCCTCCTTTGGTTCCTTTGATGAAGAGAGTTTATATTTCTCGGCCTTGGCCACCTTGTTTGTCTATTGATGGCAGTGGAAAAAAGACTATGGCTAAGCCTATTGGGAATTCATTGACTTCTGAACGTGATTTGGAATATATTTCTATTGATTTGGGAAAATAATGAAACAGGGTTAGGATGGGTAGTGATTGAAGTGCCCACAGTTGGTAAAATCGATGATTACGTAACCACGCTTCCAAGCACCAACGATGTTTAGCAAAATGTCTTCCTAGGCATCTTAGTTCTTCAACAGTAAACCCCAACTACACTGCCTAAAACTTCAATTCCCATGTTAAGCCCTCCAATACCTCTAACATTCCCTTGCCAAATCCTAATATCGAGAAGCCAAAGTTGATGTCCTCTTTAAGCAAACTTCCTAGAAACATTAGAGATTTTTCCTTATTATATTTGAAATTGTTGAAGAGAATGGTATAATGGTTCCACCATCGACTTTTGGAAAGAATACTTAATTGGCTTCTTCTTCGATTCCAACCCCCTTGTGAGTTCATGAGAAATTGTTGTAAGCGTGTGTGGAAGATTAAAGGTGGTCTTAGTGATCATTTTGACAATTCAATTTTCTACTTTCATTTCAATATTCCTAAAGAGAAAATCTATATTCTTGAGTCAAAACAAATCTTCATTAAGGGCAAGCCCTTTATCATTACACCATGGAGCCCAACCGTTGACTTAGCTAAGGAACAGGTTCTTTCTACTCCTATATGGACTCACTTCTCAAATATTCCATTTGTTCTTCAACCCTCGAATGGTTTGAACTGGCTTGCTAATCTAGTCAGTGACTTGAGATGTTTTGATGTAGATATTTTTGCAGGGTGAAAACTTGTTTATGCCAAGGCATTAATATAAATTGCCCCAATTCGACCTCTTCCTTCAAAATTATGAGTTAGAATGGATGAAGGAAAAGTTGCAAATATTAATGTAGTTACAGCTGGAAACCAAATAATTGTAGCACATGTTGCTCTATTGTTTATTTATTTTATACTTGTAAGAATGGCATACCAATGCCTCCTCCAATTTTTGGGTTACGCCATTACCAATTCCAATGAAAACTTCCTTTCCTTATCAAACTGCTAAGCAATGGGTTCCCAAGCATAACCTTTCCCCGTCAGTTATTTCCCTTCTCTAGAGCACCTTCATGGGTCATTATCCCCTACCTTCATCGACATAGTCCCTCTAATTCACGCCTCATTAAATGTCACTACATAGCCAAAATTATATATTCCATATCGTTCCTCTACCTTCGAAACTCTATTGAGAAATCATGGAAGCACTATGAAAGTGAGATGCGATACAACCCATCTAGGCACTTTTGTTCAGATTCATTTCGAATCAGATTAACGAGCATCTAAGCTTGTTTTACCATTTCAAGAGAAAGCATTATTCTGATAATAAAAGGTATGTTAGGAGAGTGGAACAACCTTCTTTCGGAAGACACCACTTAAAATAGAAATTTCATCTACTTTAGCGACTCCAAAAACTATGTTCCCAACTTTTTTGTTTCATTAAGGGATATGTAGACGTCATAGGACCTGAACCTCTAGCAACAGTAGTTACACCGCCTTTTCTGAGAAAGGTTAGGCTTGTATTATTTAGTAGTTAGGGCTATTCAACTCTACTATTGTACCTTAAACATTTTAGTTGAGTAATAAAAAGTGGATAGACCACTATAAAAACCAACTAGCTTTGCTAAAAAAATAGCAACATACATGTTGAAATTGTCAATCGTTAGTATTTGTTAGAAACATTAATGAATATTAGTTAATTGAATTTATATAAATAGTTTAAATTTTAGATTATGTAATTAACATAAGTGTAGGGATTTGAATATAAAATGTTAGGAGGTAATAGATGAATTATTTGTAAATAATTGTATAAACTTGTAAATGTATATATGTCAAAATGTAAATTAATAAATTAAAAGATTTGAATATAAAATATAAAGAGAGAATTAAAGAGAAGAGGGAAAACTTCTATAATTAATAAGAGAGCTAGAAATTCTTCTGCTTTACTATTGTTTAATAGGTACATTTTAATTTTTGTAATAAACTTTCAATTGATTAATTAATCAAATTAATTTAGTAACCAAGGAAAACTTTTTGGAACTAGTATATTAACTTTCAAAACTAATTTTGAAAAATTAATAACATGTCATATTTTAAACTTAACTTTTACATTTTAAAATATAGTTTTAGAGTTTTCAGAACATATTCTGAAAAAGTTGTCCGAGACCCAAAGTCAATTAAGGACTATATTGGGGATAACCTTTGAGCTTACTTCATCATTCGAGCTAGGCTAGTAACCTGGTAGGGTAGAGTACTTGAATACATAAATTCAATTCTTCAACACAATGGATTTATACACCTCATTATGGGTAGGATTTAATCAGTTAGCCTTAACATTGTTAATTTAGACTGCATAGACTATTTGGTCTATAACTATTGATGGAACCGGATAGTCGAAAGCCGGTAAAATAGTGAATTTTAAAAAGATTTCCATTTTAAGATGTTTGTTAAGTTCATGAAGCCTAAATGGATTTTTAATCCAATCTAGAATAGTTAGATAAAATCTTATTTTATTTTATTTATTTAAAAGAGTTTGAATTTGATTTAAATTTAATTATACGAGCATATCAAGTACACCCATGTATGTAATAGTTACTTGTTAATTTAAAGAAGAAAATCTTTTTCTCTCTCTCCATAACTTACGCAATAAATTAAGGGAACATTTCGGTTTAACTAAAGAGAGATACCTTTCATTCCTCTCTCTTTAGTTAAATTAGTTGATTTATTAAATGTCATTAATGAGCATTTATACATTGTATAAACTGTGAGTATCCAAATATACTCTAGGGTATATTTAGTAAGTACAACATAAAAAGGTGTACAAGGTTAATGGGACAATATGTAGATGTTTGGAAGTATGCTGCAATAGACCTATTTCCCTTATATACATACATACATATTTCTTTGCTGTCTAAAATTGTGATTCAAAATTATTTATATATAACAAATGTGTAGAAAAGTGTTTGTGTTGAAAACATATCAGACGGTCTTATATCATTTGCTGAAAGTACAAATTGTGAATTTGGTTTTAATTAAAGAGATGTTTCATATTAAATATGACATTTATTATCTAAGTTCTATCTTGTGATTTCAAATTAAAGTAGCACATATATGTTAACACATACGCACACGCGCGCATATATATGTATTAGAATTTAAAGTTAATATCTAAATCATGCTTTTAGTTTAGAAAAGAAGTACGCAAACCTTTAAAATTAGCAAATAGGTAAAACATTTAGAGTTTACGCAAAATTCCTTTCATAAATTCTTAAATTAATTTTATTTATTTAAACCAATGTTTAATCATTCATATTCAAAATATCAACCATATACCAAAAGGAATGAATTTTCAATGTGAAAGTGAATTAATTAACATGAATGGTTTATTTACTTTGTGTATGTAAATACGATAAAATAATTAAATAGATCTCAATCCAAATTAGTTTTGTTTACTAACAAAACTTCAATGCAATAGAAAAATGATTGGATAAATTAGGCATGTGTAAATTCATGATAAGAACAGACAAATCCAAACACCATAGAGAAAACAACAAATTAACAAAAAAGAAATGCAATGACCCGTAATTTTACCACTTTGAAAATATAAATATTTAAAAAATATTCAGATATAGAATTTTTACACTTAAATACCCATGTTATAAGGGATAAATAAGAATGATAAACTTTTGGGGGAATTAATTTAAAGGACAAAGATTTGTAAATTTTTTGCCTCAAGGACACAACCTCAATATTTTTACCACAAGGACCAGCATTCTTCTAAAAATTATTCATAAGGACAAACATTTTCCAAAATTATTCATAAGGAAAACAAAACTGCTACCGAGCTAAAACTGATACCTAAAAACTACTTCAGATAACTACAAACTGATACCTAAAAACTGCTATCAATAACTAAAAACTGATACCTACAGAAAGTTGTCCTTCAGGATAAAATATTGAAGATCCATCCTTGAGGCTAAAAAGCTGTGAAATTTTGTCCCCGATAATAATTTCCTGTAAACTTATTTTTAAAATTTGATTACAAAATCAAGAAGTTTGGATTTTCGTCGTAAAATTGACAAAACTAGGTTTTCGATAAAATTATATATATGTTCAATTAATTGTTTAAATGGTAGTTAGCCCTTTTAAATGGTTTTATAATGATAATAATTAATTGATAAATTTTTTACAAATGTACGTAAACTTGTTTTATAATGATTGACAAATTTCGTCGCGCTTTGACAAATCGGCTTTGTATTTTTACCATTGGATTTTAATATTATTAAATATGGTTTTGTAGCTTAAATAAACTGGTTTCAATTATTTAAATATGATAAGAAATCGATTTTTAATTTTTTTTACAGAAATAAATAGTTTGATTAAAAACAGAAAATGTGATCAGAAAATGTTTTGTAAAAATTCAACATTTTGTTCAATATAAAGTGTGTAAACATCTTGCAACTTAAATATTTGTTATACAAACACATTAAAAAGAAATAAACACCTCACTTATATTAAATAAGGATTAATTAAGCTAAGTGTTTAATTAAGTGAACAAAACTACGAAATGAAGATATTTTCACAAAATCGAACACAAGTCAAATCAAATCACATCCAAGTAAAAAAAAAATCTTCACTTTAATCCACTTTTTCATCCAAATACATCCCTTAAATACTAAGTAAAGATGACATGAAGAAATGTTGTGATGTGAAAATGGTAAGTGCTCAAAAAGTATGTTTACTCAAAGGTTAATGAAGGGTGTTTTTGTCAAATTACATTTCATAAAGGCTAAGGCTTCTAAGGCTATAAATATGGACCCTTATATTTTTATTTCTTCATCCTTCCATTCGTTCTTTTCTTAGCTTCTTCATCTTCTTCTTCTCTTCTTTAATGGCTTCTTCTCTTCTTTAGGGGCTTCTTCTCTTCTCTTTCTTTACTAACTATCTTAAAAACATATCAATCCAACTCCAAACCGTACCAAACGTTTCCAAAGTTCTTATATCATCATTTAGACATGGTTTAGCACCTAAAAAGTTGAAGAATGATGGAGGAACTCATGGAGTAGGAGGATGTCGAACCTAAGAGAAGGTGGAGGATCACTATGGCCGAGATTAAGAAAGAAGGAAGGTTACCATGAGTAAAGAAGGGAAGGAGGTCATAAGCATGTAGTTTAAGAGGAAGAAATGATGGTTTTAGTGATGGTTTGTTGAAGTTTAAAATGATAATGAAGTGTTGTTATAATGAATGTTGGTAGGAAGTAAAACGATTTGGTTAATAGTCAGAACTAGATTAAAATACATACTTCATAATTTGAAATTACTTATAAAATGGTTAGCATGGATATTAAAAGTATTTATGATGTTTGTTTGGTTAACTAATGTTGTTTGATGGTTGCTTAAGAAGTAAGAAGTAATATATATAAATGAACACATCAGATAAAAGTGAGCTCTTATCTTTCAAAATCATATTTTTGTTGTGCTATGATATTGTTGTTCAAATCCTTATGATAAATTGACACCATTTAGTTGAAACATGGATGCTTGAATGAATTTGGTAGTATAGATGATTGTATGGTTGTTAATGTTGATTTTATCAACATCGTAGCTAAAAGTTGGTTACGACTACTTTATTAATCATAGTAAATCCCTATTTTGTTGGAAATCACACTTAATTTAAATCCTATATAGTATACAAATGATAGTTAAGTCTCTTTTTAGACTAAATATAGAAAATGAATTCATTTAAATAAAATTGCATATGGTTTCGTACAGTTAAAAAGTTATAAGAAATGGAAGCTTGAATATTAAAATAATGAAATATGGAATATTTTAGAAATAAAGTAAAAATGTGTTTTAAATGAATAAATTAGTAAAGTATTGATTTAAAATGGTTTATAAATGTTTTATAAATAGTAAAAATGAAGTTGAAGAAGTTTTGGAAAATAGTGAAAAATAAGTCAAAATAAGGCGCATCACATAATGGTAGTTCGCGATTCGCGTCGGAAAAGCTAAATGAATGTATAGGATAAAAACAAATTCGAAATTCTTCAAAATAAGAATTTGCCAAATGCTTATAACAATAGTTTTTAAATGGAAAAGAAAAACCAAGATTTTACCTTTTAGATTTTAAGATATTATCAAATCAAGTTTCCAGGAACATCGCGCTTTTGCAATTAAGTGATCAAAATGTAAAATTCTTTAAAATGAATATTTTTAAATGTTTAAAAATATGAAATAAATTTGCTAAAATGTTTTAAAAGAGATTTGAGTTATAAATATGGATTTCCAAATGATAAAAAAGATGTAATAAGCAAACAAGCTTCTAAAACACTATCCATGACACTTTTCTACAACAGTTTTGATAAACTATTAGAAATATAGATTTAAACTTAACTCTTTTTTCCTGTTATAAATGTCTGAAATAAAAATTAGTATTTTAAAGATGATTTGGAAGTTTTGATAGGAGTTTAAATAAATGGTTCAGAGAAGTTGTTCATGACACTTAAACAGTATAATTGAAATCATATCCTTGAATGTAGTAACAAACTAAGTATGCCGAAAAAACTAGTACATTTTTCCCACTGTAAGATCTAGACTGGTATAACAAGGCGTGTAACTTAGGTTAAGATGGAGCAACTAGTGCCTTGAACTTAACCGACCTCTGTTTTCTTTTTCTAGGCGAGGGGTGTAACAGATTGAAAGGAAAGCCCGGATGCTCTACAAAGATCTCATTTAAGTATTTACAAAAGTAAGGAATTTTCAAAAGAGTTAATTGAATATATTTTTATAGTATAGAGAATATTCTAGCCAAACTCTGTATTAAGTTTCAAGGAGGGAATTTGTACTATACACGTGAATTCAAAAGGTGATTTCACCGTTATTCCATTAATAGTACGAGTTGAATACGAAAATTAATTTGGGTATGATTAATCTAATCTTTTACTAAATATTACTGGTTTTGGATTTACAGTAAACGATGTCTTAAATAACATTTTGACCCAGTTAAGACATGTTTCAGAAGAAGAATTTTTTATTAGGAATTAAATTTTCCTAAGTAAATGACTTGAAGATTTATAAATTTAAAAGGGTTTTTATTAACCAGTAAAAAGTTAAAATGAAAAAAGGCTTAACAATATTTTATTAACCAATAAAAGTAAAAATGAAAAGAGGCTTAACAATCCTATGTACTCATATTCACATTTTTATCGATGATAGAATTTTGAAGAGACCGGGATCGAATTTGAGTGATTCTTATCTGAAATCCACTTCGAACCAATTTATGTTTTCAAAGTGAAACATGTTGAAGATAAAGACCATTAAAGTTTAAGATCTTTAGGATGTAGGGATACTTGCCACTCGGCCACGGGTGAAATTTAATATATCATATATTATGGTTGGAGTAGTTTTCTATTATGAAAATCATCGATTTGCAAGGACTAACCGCTACTAATCCTAGGGGTAATTTCGATAGGATGTGGTAGGATAATGCCATTGGTTTGTCCTGTTTTTGGGAAGCTTGTATGGATGAATGTTTGATATTGCATTTTAAATCACACCGATTGATCTCTATAAAATGTATCATCTGTTTGGTAGAGGAAAAGACAACTTCTCTTAGCTTAACACCCTTTCCTAAGACGTACTAGCTCAAGAGTTATACATTTGTTGAAATCGGTTGTGTGATTATGGAATGACAATGTGGCATTCAAAGTGGAAAGTTGATGTTCTATGTGAAAGGTAAACACTACCTCAGACCTCACACCTAGAAATGACTAAAACGGGGTAGATTCTGAAAGGCTATGTGGTGTACGATCATCCCCTTGTAGGTATATTTCTACCCTCTATGACTTTCGGGTTTAAATTATGTAGCGTATACTAAAGCACGCTCGGATAGATCAATAACGGCCTTGGTGATGACATTTTCAGTACTATCTAGTTATAGGTAGGCCGGTATTGTGTTGGTAGAGGACCATCAGTTAGGCCTCATTACATTCCTTTAGAGATGTACCACCAAAAGGTAGTCCCTTACCTTGCTATTTGTTGGAAATTTATTCTTTAATACGTGCCTGCCATTTTGATTATAGAACCTAATATGCTGAGATTTAATAATGGTAACAATTTCAGCTATTGGCATATATATATATATATATATATATATATATATATATATATAGTGAAAAGTATTTTCAAAGAATGTCATTAAAAATAATATCAAATGATTTGATAAGAATGTTTTATTAACATAAGGTAAAAACCCATTTGTGTTTATGTGCAGTGTGGTTGTATGAGATACTCTTTCTTTTCAAAAGGTTTCCAATCTCTGATCTATGACACTATCATTTAAGATTCGTGTTTCTCACACTGGTTTTCCAAACTGATCCGGGTATTTTTATACTCGGGTCAGATCCGAGTTGTTTCAAGATTAGCTGAAGATGCTTGGAGTTTCCAGAGGAGAGTTAGAGATCTTCATCAACGTATGTATGTATTCTATTTTCCGTTGCACTATGCGTTGTTTGTTTTTCAGCAAGTGTAAGGACAGTTGTATTATAACTGTCCAAATTGATTCTAGGTTTGATTCTGATATATGTATTTTAAAATTTTCCGCTGTAGAGATTGTTATTTAATAATATATGTTATTCCACTAAAGTAAGATTATGTTCTTTCTTCTTTTTCTTTGTATGCCAAAACTATACATTCTTGCGTTCAATTTGGATTGGACATGTGTGGTTTATTGTCAGCTTAAATAATGTGATTTTACGAATCGTTACACGTTGTATCGGAGCTTAGGTTGAGTGAACACCTGAGTCTGATAGGGTAAAGACTCATCAGAGATAGTGTTAGTAATACCCTAGGAGGAGTAACTCAAAAGATATAGGGAAAGTGACACCCTAGAATGAGTTGAGAGTACAATGTATATGAGCGCGTATTTCTTATGTTATATAAAATAATTTTTTTTGGAATGTAATTAGTAAATGAAATAATTTTAGCTAGGATTATATTTTGGATATAAAAGATATTTTCAAAATGATATATTTATTTAACGAGCGTTTGGTTGTTAAGGAATGGCAATATTCAGTTATTATGACTAACTGATTGATTGTTTGATTTAAAAGTTTAGATACAAATACATTGTGAATTAAGTTTCAAGATTTGACTGTAAGGTGTTTGATAATAAGATTGTCTTAAGGTTAAGAAGTTTATTTAAGACAAATTTATGAGCATAAGTTGTAAATAAAACGATTTTGTAAAAGTTAAATATGGAAGGTATATTAGATAAATTTTGAGAATTTAAATCCTGGCATTTTGGAAAATAATTTTGAAAATTTAATACGATTAAAAGGAAGTTATTTTGATATTAAGAAATGTGTTTATAAATGGGGTTTTTAAATAAATACTTATATTATTATTTAAAATAAAGGATTTGAAAGAAGTATCTTAGGATAACTAGTTTGAATGGTTCGAAAGTAACTAAAAATAGGGCAGGAGATGTGTTTGGATGGTAAACACTTCTCTTAAGTATTAACCTTCTAGTCCAGGGGATATATTATACTATTGATAGTACGAAGTTCCTTGGTGTCATTTTGGAGTTACTTGATCTATATAATTTTCTTGAGTTAAGAGATAATGTGAATCATTAATTAATAAACTGATTAGTAGTAAAGAAGAATCTTTATAAAAAATTTCAAACCAAAGATAATTTTGGATCACAAATTGATAAGATAAAATTGAATTTTTGGAGATTTTTGATTGTTGAGATTTCCAGAATTTAATATGGTAATGGAAGCTAAGTGTTTTATAAAAATATAGGTGACAAAATTTTTATAACTTATGAACTTGAGATAACAATAAATTACAACAATTTTTTAATTTGTTAAATGTCCTAATTTAAGTAAAACCAATTTGAAATTTGGGATTTGTATATATGCTCTTAGAATGTAAAGGTGTATTATACAAATATAGATTTATGTCATGATCTATTTGTACACTTAAGTAATATTGTAAGAGATAATTCAAAAAATAATTGATTTAGTATGAAGTGAATGGTTATAAAACGTAAGTTTTAAAGGGTTGATAAAACCAAAGTTGAAGTCTGTAGTTGTTTATAAACTTAAGTAAAATTTGGGGAAGGGTTTTTAAGTGTTATTGGTGCCAGAGGAAATATACTGTGAAAAAAAGATATAAATAATAAAGGATTTGAAGAAAAATAATTTGTTATATTTACGAAAAAACCAATAGAAATAAATACATAAGTTATAGGTAGATCATTTGTCACACAAATTTGATCTAAGATTCGATTGCGGAACTTTGAGGTGTTTACACCGGTCCAAAAATGTATTTATCACTCAATTCTTGACATGAACACTGATGAGGGTTTTTAGTTGGGTACTTGAGTTTTCTATCATAGTTGAGAGCTATGCATCGGAAAATAAAAGTTTCTGAGCCTAATCAAAGTCCGCACTAGAGGATCAGGGGATCCTTACTAGTTTGGAAGAAAAGTTGTGTATTCGAATAGGAGATCGAATAAGCTATTTCATGTAGATGATCTATGTATATCCAACGAAATTGAGTTCAAAAATAATAGTTTAAGCAAACTTTTGTTTGGGTCTAATTTCGAGGACGAAATTCTTTTAAGGAGAGGAGAATGTAACGACCCTTAATTTTACCACTTTGAAATAGAAATATTTAGATATAGAATTTTCAAACTTAAATAGTCATGTTTTATGAGATAAATAAAAATGATAAACTTATTTTTAGAATTTGGTTATAAAATCCAAAAGTTTGGATTTTCATCGTAAAATCGACAAAAGTTGTTTTTCGATAAAATTAGATGGTCAATTAGTTGTTTAAATAGTAAATAGCTCTTTTAAATGGTTTTATAATGATAATAACTGAACGATAAAATTTTACAAATGTACGTAAACTTGATTTATAATGATTGAAAATTTTCGTCGCACTTTTACAAATCAACGACGTTTTTTTACAGCTGGATTTTAATATTATTAAATATATTTTTATAGATTAAATAAACTAGTTTTAATTATTTGCAGATGATAAGAAATTGTTTTTTAAGTTTTATTTGTATAAATAAGTAGTTCGATTAAAAACAGAAAATGTGACTGGAATGTTGTAATATACATTAATAATAGGGATGAATATGCTAAATAAGAAAGGGCATTATTGTAATCTGCACTGCATAAGTAGTCTATAAATATGGAGCTTGATTGTATTGTAAGAGATATCTCTCAATTCAATAGAATTGTTCTCTCTCTAATTGCCTTCATTCTCTTTATTCTGTAACACATTATCAGCATGAAGGAATGCAATTAATTATTGACCTCAACATGTTCACCTTCAAACTTTCCAACTTCTCAGCAAGTAATTAAATATTAATTACTCCGACTGTTTCTCTTCTGACCATTCCAATTCTAAGGCTATTTATATTCAAAATCCTATTATATATATTAGTGCAGACGAGTCTTTTAGAATATATCTACATACATTCTATTTCTTATTTCCTTTAAAACAGCAGGTAAAGGAATTGTTCTTGCATTTTTTTATAAACTCGTTACTTTTCCTCTCTCCAAAAAGGTAATTGTCAATATCATATTTTTTTGATAAAGCTATCAAGTCAGCACATGCTAGTTTGGGGTTCGCTTCTAATTTTTCATGTCTTTTCTTGTATCACTCTTATTTTTATTCTTTGGCTTCTTAATTCAATATTATTATTATTTTTTCCCTTTGCGGATCTATTGCCAAATAAAATTCAAAAGTTTGGAATGGAATATACGCAAAAGCTGATTTTCCTTTCTTATTTGATAAATACATGAAAGTTGCAAAATCCAAATGTTTGGTTTTGTTGATACAATTTTTTTTTTTGGTATAGTTGTTTGATACCATGAATGAAGACTTTCCTTTTTTTTCTTCTTTTTAGCTGGAAACAAACATATAGTGAATGCTGTTGTGGCGAATATTTTCACCTTATGCAATTTATTTTATGAACAGTTCACAAAATGACAAACATCGCCAAGCTTGAATTTAAAGCTTTGGATATATCTGGAGACAACTACTTATCATGGATATTGGATGCTGAGATTCATTTGCAATCTCAAAGCTTAGAAAATACCATTAAAAATGGCAATACTATGTCCCAGCAGGACAAGACAAAGGCTCTAATATTTTTAAGACGTCATATCCATGACGATCTAAAAACAGAATATTTGACTGAAAAAGACCCTCTCCACTTATGGAACTCCCTGAAGGAGCGTTATGACCACCAGAAGACGGTCATACTTCCAAATACTAGGCAAGAGTGGTTGAACATGAGGTTTCAGGACTTTAAGTCCGTAAGAGAATATAATTCTGCAATGTTTAGAATCACTTCTAAACTGAAATTATGTGGAGAAAAGGTGGATGACGTACAAATGCTTGAAAAGACTTTCTCAATATTTCATGCCTCGAATATACTCCTGCAGCAGCAATATCGAGAGCATCATTTTACAAAATATTCTGTACTCATAGAATGCGTACTAATTGCTGAACAAAATAATGAATTGCTTATAAAAAATCATTCCTCAAGACCAACTGGTTCAACTGCATTACCTGAAGTTAATGCTAATTTTTCCCACTCTGGAAGAGGTAAGGGTCGAGGTCGAGGTAGAGGACATGGTCCTGGACATGGATATAACTCTAGCAGAGGTGGTTATGGTGGTTTTAAAGGTAACAAAACCACCAACTTTAAAAAGCAACAAAAGAAAATTGAGCCTATGAAGAACAATGATTCAGCTTCAGAAAATAAAAGGCATTATGAGGAAGTTTGTTATAGATGTGGACAATCTGGTCACTGGTCACGTACATGTAGATCATAAAAGAAAACAGTTGAAGAATATCATCGCTCGAAGAATATTGAGGCAAATAATGCCGAAAAGTTACCTGAAAACACTAACCTGAAGTTAGATGATTTCTTCGAAGATGACAATGGAAATTTCATTAATGATGAAAATCTAAGTGCAATGATCAATGATATGACCGAGTTGATCAATTAGAAATGTCTTGAAGTTTGTTATGTGACTTTCATTTTATTTCATTAGCTTGCATCAATAAATCAGTTTGAAGTTTGTGTTCGCTTAATTGTATTTCCCCAGTACTAGTAATGTGTAATGTGGATGTAGTTTTTAATCAATAGCCTATTTTAATCATATTACTTTGTTTGTTTACATTACATTCATTTATGCATACAAATTTTTAGTGATTGACTAATCATTGTCTTTAATTCTTAAGGTATGGAACGCCATTTGGGTGATGATATATGCTTATTAGATAGTGCAACTACTCATACAATTTTGAAAACCAGAAGTTTTCTTTGAACTATCTGAAAATTTCTCAGCTAAAGTCTCCACTATAGCTGGATCTGCTAATATAATTGACGGGTCCGGAAGAGCCCATATAATATTACCAAATGGTACGCATATCTTTATTCAGAATGCATTATACTCAAGCAACTCTAAAAGAAATTTGCCGAGTTTCAAAGATATAAGAATGAATGGATACCATATTGAAACTATAAATGAAAACAACAAAGAATATCTTTGTGTTATTTCTAGAATTGAAAGCCAGAAGCTTATCCTAGAAAAATTTGGTACAATTTCAACTGGTTTATATTTTACAAAAATTGGCATAGTTGAATCTCACTCTTTAAACATGAGCCAGAAGCTCACAAATACAAAGACATTGATTCTTTGGCATGATCGCTTGGGTCATCCTGGATCAACTATGATGCGTAAAATTGCAAAAACTCAAACGGACATGATTTATCAAACCAATTGAATTTACCAAGTGATTACTTATGTGCCCCATGTGCACAAGGAAAATTAATCACTCGACCTTCATATAGTATAATCACTTCTGAATCTCCAAATTTGTTTACAAAGAATTCAAGGTGATATATGTGGCCCAATCCACCCTGAATGTGGACGATTCAAATATTTTATGTTATTGATTGATGCATCAACTCGTTGGTCACATGTCTGTTTACTTTCTATAAGAAATTTGGCATTTGCCAAGCTACTTGCTCAAATAATAAAATTGAGAGCACACTTCCCTGATCATCAAATTAAATCGATTCGACTAGATAATGCTGGAGAATTTACTTCTCAAGTATTTGATGATTATTGTCTATCATTGGAGATTGAAATTGAACATCTAGTAGCTCATGTTCATACTCAAAATGGTCTAGCAGAATCATTAGTTAAGCGCTTGCAACTTATTGCAAGACCATTGCTTATGCAATCAAAACTACCCGTTTCAGCTTGGGGGCATGCAATTTTGCATGCATCGAAATTGATTAAAATTAGACCAACAGTTTATCATCAGCTTTCACCATCACAGCTCTTAACTGGATTTCAACCAAATATTTCACATTTACGAAAATTTGATTGTGTTGTGCATATACCTATTAATCCCCCACTTCGTACTAAAATGGGTCCTCAACGACGGTTGGGAATTTATGTGGGATTTGATTCCCCATCGATAATTCGTTACCTTGAACCTCTTACAGGTGATGTCTTCACTGCAAGATTTTCAGACTGTAAATTTGATGAGATAATCTTCCCGCCGTTAGGAGGAGAAAAGACCGTTCCAGTAAAACGGCGTGAAATATCATGGAATAATCCATTTATGTCTTATTTGGATCCACGTACTAAACAATGCCAATATGAGGTACAAAGAATTTTGCATATTCAAAATATTGCAAATCAACCGCCGGATGCATTTAGTGACACTGCAAAAATAACTAAATCTCACATTCCAGCAGCAAATAGACCAGCAAAAATTGATGTCCCTGAAGGATCAAAAGTAAATATAGCAGCAAATGAATCTAAAGCAAGACAAAAAAGTGGAAGGCCAATTGGTTCAAAAGACTTGGCGCCTAGAAAAAGAAAGTCTAATGAAAAATCATCAATTAAGGAACCTCCTGAAGAGGTTATAAATGATCAAAAAGATCACTCAAATGAAAATCCCAATTCTCCTAGAAGCGCGGAAGGAAATATTATCCCAGAAGAGATAAAGAAGATTCCAACGATAAAATGGTACCTAATAATAATGAGATCTCAATATTTTATACGGACTATGGAGAAATATGGGATCGAAGTAAATTAATAATTGATGATGTATTCTCATTCGCAGTAGCTACTGAAATAATTGAAAGTCATGACCATAATGAGAATAACGAGAATGATGATAATGAACCAAATAGCATAAATGAATGTCGAAAAAGACACGATTGGCCAAAATGGAAAGATGCTATCCAAGTGGAACTAGATTCACTTCAAAAACATGGTGTATTTGGACAAATAGAGAAAACACCAGAAAATGTTAAACCAGTAGGTTATAAATGGGTATTCGTCAGAAAACGAAATGATAGAAATGAAGTCGTGAGGTACAACGCACGACTTGTCGCACAAGGTTTCCTGCAGAGACCAGGTTTTGACTTTACGGAAACTTACTCCCCTGTTATGGATGTCATAACATTCCGATATTTCATAAGCTTTGTAGTTTCTGAAAAACTCGATAAGATTAACAAATGTTGTGACAGCTTATCTTTACGGTGAGTTAGATACCAACATTTACATGAAAATTCCAGATGGATATAAATTGCCTGAAGCAAAATCAAAGTCCATGTACTCATTAAGACTAAGACGATCACATATGGATTGAAACAATCTGGAAGGATGTGGTATAACCGTCTTAGTAAATATTTGGTAAAAGAAGGATACGAAAACAATCTCATTTGTCCATGTGTCTTTATAAAGAAATCGGTAAAGTGATTTGCTATCTTATTAGTTTATGTTGATGACATAAATTTGATTGGGGCTCCAGAAGAGATTGATGAAACAATAAATTATTTAAAGAAGGAATTTGAAATTAAAGATCTTGGCAAAACTAAGCACCGTCTCGGTCTACAGATTGAGCATAGTACTAATGACATATTAATCCATCAATCAAACTACATTGAGAAATTTTAAAGCGTTTTCAAATGGATGAAGCATATCCACTTAGTACGCCAATGGTTGTTAGATCTTTAGATATTAAAAAGGACCCTTACCACCCAAAAGAAGAAGAAGAGAATGTGCTTGGCCCGGAAGTGCCATATCTTAGTGCCATTGGTGCATTATTATATTTGGCCTAATGCACAAGACCAGATATTGCATTTTCAGTAAATCTTCTAGCAAGATACAGTTCAGAACCAACAAAAAGACACTGGAATGGTATAAAACATATCGTGAGATATCTTCGCGGAATGACAAATTTGGGTTTATTTTACTCTAACACAGGCAATAATCCAAATCTAGTTGGCTATGCTGATGCAGGTTATCTTTCTGACCCACATAAAGCAGGATCACAAACTGTATGTATTTAATAACAGCAATGCAGCAATTTCATGGCGATCTACAAAAAAACATTGGTAGCAACATCATCCAATCACTCTGAAATACTAGCACTACATGAAGCAAGTAAAAAATGTATTTGGCTAAGATCACTGATTGAGCACATTCGAAAAAGCTGCCAACTTCCATCAGTAACGGAAAGGTCAAACCATTATTTATGAAGACAATGCAGCTTGTGTAGCTCAAATTCAAGCGGGTTACATTAAGGGCGATAGGACGAAATACATTTCTCCTAAATTTTTCTTCACACATGAGCTACAAAAGGATAATAAGATAGAAGTGAAACAAATCCGATCCCAAGAAAATCCAGCAGACTTATTCACAAAGGCGCTTCTAAAATCAACATTTCAGAAGATGGTGTACAAAATTGGTATGCGTCGGCTGCATCAACAAACTAATTGAATAATGCGTTATAATCCAGGGGGAGCATATGAAATACGCTATAATGTACTCTTTTTCCTTCACTAATATTTTTTCCCACTAGGTTTTTCTTAGTAAGGTTTTAATGAGGCATTATCTTGATCCAGAAGAATCAACACTCTAGTAACATTATAAAATATATGTTACTTAAAGATGAAATCATGTTGTACTCTTTTCTTTGTTTATGATTTTTTCCCACTGGGTTTTTCATAACAAGGTTTTTAATGAGGCAATTACTCTTATCATCCTTAAATACGCATATTCAAGGGGGAGTGTTGTAATATACATTAATAATAGGGATGAATATGCTAAATAAGAAAGAGCATTATTGTAATTTGCACTGCATAAGTAGTCTATAAATATGGAGCTTGATTGTATTGTAAGAGATATCTCTCAATTCAATAGAATTGTTCTCTCTCTAATTGCCTTCATTCTCTTTATTCTGTAACATGGAAAACGTTTTGTCAAAAATCAACATTTTGTTCAATATAAGTTGTGTAAACATTTTTCAATTTGAATGGTTGTTATATAAACGCATTAAAAAATAAATAAATACCTCATTTATATTTACTAAGGATTAACTAAGCTAAGTTATTAATTAAGTAAACAAAACTACAAAAAGAAGATATTTTACCAGATCCAACACAAGTTAAATCAAAATCAAAACAAATCTTCACATTAATCCACTTTTCCATCAAAATACATCCCTTAAGTATTAAGTAAAGATGACATGAAGAAATGATGTGATATGAAGATGGTAAATGTTGAAAAAGTATGTTTACTTAAAGGTTGAAGAAAGGTATTCTTGTCAAATTACATTTCTTAAAGGCTAAGGTTTCTAAGGCTATAAATATGAACCTTTATGCTTTCATTTCTTCACAATTCCATTCATTCTTTTCTTAGCTTCATCATCTTCTTCTTCTCTTCTTTAATGGCTTCTTCTCTTTCTTTACTAACTTTCTTAAAAACATATCAAACCAACTACATTCTCTACCAAACTTTTCCAAAGTTCTTATATCATCGTTTAAACTTGGTTTAGCACCTAAAAATTTAAAGAATGAAGAAGGAAGGAGTGGAGTAGGAGGAGGCCAAACCTAGGGGAAGGTGGCCATAAGTAAATAAGGGGAACGAGGTCATAGGCATGTGGTTTAAAAGGAAGAAAGGATGGTTTAAGTGATGGTTGGTTAGAGTTGAAAATGATAATGAAGTGTTGTTATAACGATTGTTGGTAGGAAGTAAAACGATTTTGTTAATGGTGAGAACTTAATTAAAATACAAATTTTTATTATTTGAAATTAATTACAAAATGGTTAGCATGAATATTAAAAGCAGTTATGTTGTTTGGTTGGTTAACTAATAATGTTTGTTCGTTGCTTAGGAAGTAATATATATATTTAATCATATCAAATGAAAGTGAACTTTTATCTTTAAAATTGTATTTCGTTGTGCTATGATATTCATGTTCATACTCTTATGATAAATTGACATAATTTAGTTGAAATATGAATGCTTAAATGAATTTGGTTGTTGGATGAATGTATAGTTGTTAATGTTGATTATATCAACATCATGGTTAAAAGTTGGTTATGACTACTTTACTATTCATAGTTAATCCGTAGTTGATTTGAAACCGCACTTCTTTTAAATCCTATATGGTATAAAAAGTATAGTTTAGCCTCTTTTTAGATTAACTACAGAAAAAAAAAATCATTTTGAAAAAAATAGCATATAGTTTCGTATAGTTAAAAAGTTTTAAGAAATGGAAGTTTGAATATTAAAATAACGAAATATGGAATATTTTGGAAATAAAGTGAAAATGAATTTTAAATGAATAAATTAGTAAAGTATTTCTATAAAAGGTTTTATAAATGTTTTACAAAAAAAACCCCAAATTGAAGAAGTTTTGAAAAATAGTGAAAAATAAGTCAAAATAAGACGTGTCGCATAACGGTAGCTCGTGATTTCATACCGAAAAAGCAAAATGAATGTACAGTATAGAAACGGAGTTAGAATTCTTCGAAGTAAGAATTTTTCGGATCCTTATAACCTTAGTTTTCAAATGGAAAAGAAAAACAAAGGTTTCATAACGTACATTTTTAGATATTATCAAATAAAAATTTCAGAAAAATCGCACTTTTGCATTTAAGTGACCGAAGTTTATAAAGTTCTTTAAACTGAATATTTTTAAATGTTTAAAAATGTGAAATAAATTTGATAAATACGTTAAAATGATTTAAAATATATTTGAGTTATAAATATGGATTTCCAAAATGATAGAATTCTTTTTTAATCAAATGAGCTTTTAAAACACTATTCGCCGCACTTTTCTAAAGAAGTTTTAATAAACTATTAGAAATATATATATTTAAACTTCACTCTCCATGCCGAATCTTTTATAAATATCTTTAAATAAACGATTTAGTATTTTAAAGATGGTTTTGGAGTTTTAATAAGACTTTAAATAAATGGTTAAGAGAAGCTGTTTATAACAATATAATTGAAATCATTTCCTCAAATGTAATGACAAACCGAGTATGCGGAAACGACTAGTGCATTTGTCACGTCTGTGAGGTCTAAAAAGGTAAAACAAGGTGTGTAACTATGTTAGAGATGGAGCGACCAGTGCCTTGAATTTACCCCGCCTTTGTTTTATTTTTCTAGGCAAGGGGTGGGACAGATTGAAAGGAAAGTTCGGACGCTCTAAAAAGATTTCATTTAAGTTTTTACAAAAGTAAGGAATGTTCAAAAGAGTTAATTAAACTAGATTTTTATAGTATAAATAAATTTTGAGCAAACCCTTTATTTAGTTCCAAGGAGGGAATATGTACTATACATGTGTATTTAGAAGGAGAATTCATCGTTATTCCATTAATAGTACGAGTTGAATATGAAAATTAATTTGGTTATGATTAGTCAAATATTTTACTCAATATAACTGGTTTTGGGTTTACAATAAATAATGTCTTAAATAACATTATTTTTGATCCAGTTAAGACATGTTTCAGAAGATAATTTTTTTATTAGGAATTGAATTTTCCTAGGTAAATGACTTGAAGATTTTTGAAATTAATAGGGTTTTGATTAATCAGTAAAAATTTAAAATGATAAGAGGCTTAACAATCCTGTGTACTCATATTCATATTTTTATCGATGATTGGATTTCAAAGAGAACGGGATCAGATTTGGGCGATTCCTATATGAAAACCATCGAACCAATTTACATTTTCGAAGTAAAACATGTTGAAGACAAGGACATTAAAGTTTAAGATCTTTATGATGTAGGGCTACTTGCCACTAGACCTCAGGTAAAATATAATATATCATATATTATGGTGGTCGTAGTGCTCTATTATGAAACTCTTCGATTTTCAAGGACTAATCTCTACTAATCCTATGGGTAATTCTCGATGGAATTTCGTAATGGAGTACCTTTGGTTTGTCCTATTCTTGGGAAACTTGTATGGGCAAATGTCTGACATTGTAGTTTAAATCACATTAATTGATCTCTATAAAGCGTAGCATCTGTTTGGTGGCAAAGAAGACAACTTCTCTTAGCTTAACATACTTTCCTAAGATGTCTGAGCTCACGAGTTATACGTTTGTAGAAATTACTTGTGTAATTATGAAATGTCAATGTGGCATTCAAAGTGGAAAGTTGATATTCTATGTGAAAGGTAATTGCTACCTCCAGCCTCGAGCCCGAAAATCACTAAAACAGGGTATATGCGACAAGGCTATGTTGTTAGAAACTATTAGGGTATGATCATTCCCTTCTAGATATATTTCTACCCACTATGACACTCGGGTTTAAATTATATGGTGTATGCTAGAGTGCGCTTGGATAAGTCGATAACGACTAAAGTGGTGCCATATTCGGTACTATCTCGTTAGTGATAGCTCGGTCTTGTGTTAGTAGAGGACCATTAGTGGGGCCTCGGTACATTCCTCTAGAGATGTACCACCGGTAGCTAGTCCCTTACCTAGTCATTAGTTGAAATTCCATTCTCCAATTCATGCCTGCCATTTGATTGTAGAGCCTAGTATGCTAGAATTTAATAATGGTAACAATTTTGTCTATTTGAATATGTTTTCAAGAAGAGTATTTACAAAGAATGTCATTAAAAATAATATCAAATGATTTGATAAAAATGTTTTAGTTATCATAAGGTAAAAACCGTTCATGTTTATGTGTGGCGTGGTCTTATGAGACTCTTTCTTTTCACTAGGTTTTTATCACCAACTTTGATCTACGACACTATCATATAAGATTCTTGTTTCTCACGCTGGTATTCTAGACTGATCCTGGTATTTTTATACTCGGGTTAGATCTAAGTAGTTTTATGATTAGATGAAGACACTTGGAGTTCCTAAAGGAGAGTCGGAGATCTTTATCAACGTATGAACATATTCTATTTTCCACTACATTATGTATTGTTTTGTTTTTCAGCAAATGTAAGGACAGGTGTATTATAACTATCTAAGCTGAATTTAGGCTAGACTCTGATATGTATTTTAAAATTTTCTGTTGTATAGAATATTATTCAATAATATATGTTATTCCATTTGAGTAAGGTTTCGTTCTTTCTTCTTTTTCTTTATATCCCATAACTATCAGTCTTTCCATTGAATTTGGGTTGGACATATTTGCTTTATTATCAGCTCAAATAGTGCGGATTTGTAGGTCGTTATAAGAAAGAGAGTCTAAAAAAATAATCATGAACATATATTGAAATGAGATGAGGAGCTAAAGTAGATCTGAATTAAATCAACACAATTAACACACTATCAGATATGGACATAAAAAAATTTGAATTCCTTGTTGCAAGGCAAACCAACTACACCAAAATAATTATATGAAATTAAAATACATGCAAATCACAAGTAAATTAAATTATATAATTACCTTGTTATGTTACCAAAAAATTCCATTTGAAAAGATGAATTAATGTCCTAGATTCAGTTGAATCGATCTTTAGATTTTAAAGAAATCAGGAGATATGAATCACCTTATGTTTTCGAATCTATTTGATTTATTAATTTTGGAAAAAATTCTTAGGCCACCATGACTTGATCGGAGGAAGAGAAAAATTCTATTGGGAAAGAATGAAATATGTAACGACCCTTTATTTCTAAAATTTAAAATCAATTACAAACAATGTTAAATACGTTTATAACTAATTTCAGATATTAAAAGCAGTGGACCGTGGGTAGATAAAAATTTAAAATTATAAACAGTAAACAAAAGAAAAGCCTTACAGTGGAATCAAACATCAATATAAATAAATGTGATCTCAATTATATAGTTATTTTGCATCCTCACATCAATTTACAATTCAAATATATCAATTATTACTAACTTATTAGCAATGTAATAATAACATAGAATAGTATACTAAATCAGCTATCTGCATTCCATTCCTCCTTTGCTCCTATCTACAACTCTATACCTGTACAGATACATAATATAAAAGGAAAAAAATGGTTTCAACTATGTTTTGAATTGCGCCAATTTCTATACACCCCAACCACAAAGGAACCGGTGGTTGCTGCATAGAAAAAGACTTTTTGCATAGCCCTTTTTTAGGATCAAGCCCACGTAGTTCTATTTTCTGCTCTTCTTCTGCATTCAAATAATTGTTGGCACATTACAACCATAACATTCATGCAACCATTGCAACCATCACAAACAATGGAATCAGTGCAACCATCGTAACCAGTGCAACCAATAGAAATGGTAAAAGCAAAAAATAGTATTCCTACTCATCCATCTTAATAAATCATTATTAAAGGTGAAAATAATAAAAATAAAATAGCACATAACCATCAGTCATCAACAATATTCCATTTCAACCCCAATCCATCAAATAATAAAATCACAACATAAGCATGCCTACATCCACTATTAATTATCAACTTTACTAATGTAAGTATAAATCATCCAGTGTATACTAATCACTCAACAATAGTGACACAATATCAACATCATCAAATGTGTACTAATCAAAACAACATTAATGTAACGATCCGCCTTTCTTACTACCAAAGACAGTACTTAAAACATCCTCGGTATTCACATGTCAATCATTTAGTCTTTTGAAAGATAGGTTATCAAGGGTGAATGAAAGAAAGATAGAATATAAGAAACTAAACAACATAGAATCTCAAAACACAACGAAATAGTATACATTACTTAAAATAATATATTAAAATTCATTTTAAAACTGCTTCATCAGAGTCATAATAATACAAATTCTACCATTGGACAGTTATAACAGTTTGTCCCTACCTGACTGGTACAATATGCACATAATACAGTAGAACCAAGAAAAATAACAAGCTATCGATGAAGCCACCTGCTACAAGCTCCTCCAAGGTAAATCTACAAAAAAACCTGAATTACTTGGCTATTGATTCAAATTTGAGCATCCAAGAGTTTAGGAAAAGGGGAAATAAAATTCAGGTCGGACATGGGTCTGGTGTGAATAAAACATAAGTCTTTAACTGCCTTCTGATGGTGCATTTCTAGATAAAATGTACCAAAGTCTGACAAGAACATCTTGTACCCGTGCCATACAGGACTGTCCTACCACTTGACTAGTAGTACAGAATATGATCACCCTACTTTGGGCCTCGAAGCATACATGAGTAAATGGTAATCAATCTAGATTTTGAATGACCATACCCTGATGTGAGCAAACCACATGGCCTGCCACATGGCCGATTTTTATCATTTCCTAGTTAATGAGGCTTAAGGCTATGTTTTACCTTTCTTATCGCACTTCCCCCTTGGAATGCTAACACTGCCTTCTAGGCAGTAGTGCAATGCCTGCATTCATCCATACAAGCTATCTAGGAAATGGAAAAACCAAAGGCACTACTTGTACTACATCCATTTTGGAATCTCCCTTAGGATTAGTAGTAGGTAGCCCTTGCACTTCAAAGAGATCTGTCTTTAATTCCATCGTCTTCAAGATGTTTTCACTTTGAAACGCCTAATTGGATCGAAGTGATTTTCAGATAATATATCCGATCCCGGTCTCTTCAAAACAAATTCAATAATTTTCGGTAAACTCAACCCCGGTAGGAAATAATAGTCAAAGATAAGAGCGAAGATCACCTTCTAACCGTTAGTGGATGGATTTCCTTATCTTTTGTTTAGGAGAATGAAATGAGATTTATATGCACAATACAGTATCATCGGAGATGAATATGCCATATAACCAATGTGTTTCTCCTAGATATTTCGAAAGTTACATTTTGGGACCATGTTTGATAGTCGGTAAACAAACAACAACCAATTCTATTTATGATTTATTTATCCATAGCACCCACTAAGCCTCAAAACAGTTTTTTTTATACAAATCTCCTTTTATACAACCCTTTTATAAATATTCAAAACCATTTATATAGATTACTTTTATAGATATCCAACTTTTCATATAAATTTCTTATAACATCCAAACATTTTTAAGGACTCCCTTTATGAATATCCAAATCATTCCTAAAACTTCTTTTATAAATAACACAAAACATTTATAAAGCTTCTTTATAAACATTTCCTGTTTAAACAACTTCCTAAATACCCTTAATCAGATTGGCTTCCTTTAACAAGCAATCCATTTTATAAATTTCCTTTTTTTAAGAAATCTTCTTTGCTTAAAAAGTCAAATCCATTTACCCATAAACATCTTATAAATTTCCAAATTCCTTTATAAAACTCTTTATAAAAACTTCATAACATGGAAAACCATTCTCATTGGTTAAAAACATCTTTAATAAAACCATTTGTCGAATCATTCTTTAAATGTCTTGTTCAAAATTAAATAACTTTGAAACCATATCAAAATAAAATGAAATATTTATCTTTACAAATCAAATGGAGGCTTAATGACCATAATGGAGTTTTAGTTTGGTTTTACTTATCCAGTCCAATATGGCATCACATAAAATAGGTATATAAGGGATCAACACATAACAATCAATCAACTTAAGTAAATCTCCAAGTTAATTGTAATAGCAGAATGATGTTTTGTTCTGCTAATAGATGTCATTTAGTTTTCCTAATCATATAGGGTTACTAAAGGTTAAGCGATACAAAAATCCCTTGATTTTAAAAAATTTGAAATGAAAACAATTTAAACAAAACTTTAAACTCAAAGCAATTTTAAAAGAAATTAAAATCCCTGAAAATAAGAATCAAATCCTTGTTAAAGAGTAATTAAACTCTAATTAAAAGTAATTAAGTTTTAATTAAAACATAATTAACTTTAATCAAGGATTAATTAAATAAAACCCCCTTTTAAAGTAATAAATAATTAAAAATTATCTTAAATAAATAATTAAATAATAATTAGATAATCTTTATTAATAATTAAATAATAATTAACTTTAATTAAATAACAAATCATGATTAACTTAATTGATTAACACTTAAGTTTAAAAACCATTATTAACAAATGATTAACTACTAATACCTTTATTAATTAATTAATCCATTAAATAATCATTAATTAAATAAATAATTGTTCTACAATTACTAAATTAAAGTTAGAAAACATTTTCAAAAATATTTCTACAAGTTTCGATTAGAAAACTAGTTAAATTTTCCGAACTGCGCATATAACGACTATCGCTATACAGACCCATCATTTTCAGAACTTAAAATTTTGGTTTTCTAACTTTTAAAACTTCAATTTTGAACTGAGCATTAAGCTTTCCCTAAAAAGGTATGACAATGGCTTCCAGATCTAGATCTGGAGATTAGGGTTTCGCCCTTTTCTCCTATTTCTTTCTTTTGCATTTTTCCAAGTTTTCTTGTGTTTAAACCTATATTCTGTCTTCAAATCTTTCTCCTCTCACCTGGAACGGCATGGGGTCTTTGCGAGATGAAGAAGACTGGGAGGAGGTGAGAAATAAAAGGGGTAAGGCTCCAGTTTTGGGACCTGAACCTAGGCTCCACCTGGGAGGGAATAGATCGAGCAGAATTGAGGCTATTCCAGATCGAAACACGGGGAGAAGGGTGCAGGAGACTACTGTTGGGAGGACGAAAAAGGAAGAAACCCAAAAATCAAATTCACTGTCTCGGAAAATGCTAAAAAAAATTCATATAGTGAGGCAGTTAAAATAGGAGTAGTTGGAGATATAGGAAACCTAGATCTCGAATTTATTGAGCCTATAATAGCCGATGGTAAAAGGATCGGTAACTTATCATCTGAAGCTATCAAAGAAGCAGAGGGAGGCTGGGATTTATGTATATTACTGTATGTGGTTGGTTGTGAACCATGGTTTAAAACTTTGAAGGATATGCCAACAGGGTATGGTCTACGTAGAAGCCGTTTTCAGTTCACTCTAGGAATAATGGTTTCTTTGTGGTAAGATTTGGTGCTGAGGAGGATTGCAATAAGATTTTGAGAACAGGTCCTTGGTTCATGGACCGAAACCTGATCATTATGAAGCGCCTGTCCCCAGACATGAGAGCAGATAGAGATTTACTCACATCCTTGCCTATGTGGGTCAGACTTCTGGTTTAAGTTTTAAGTTGTGGGGAAATAAGGTAATTAGTGCTTTAACAAGTACCATAGGAGTTCCCATAAAGATGAACGAGGCCACGAAAAACAAATCTAGATTAGCCTACGCCAGGGTTTTGATTGAGGTTAATGCTACCCTTGGTATGCCTAACACTATTGAAGGTATGAATGACAAAGGGAGGAGTTTCATACAGGAAGTGGAATATGAGAACCCTCCTCCCATATGTGGCAAATGTGTGTGTTTTGGTCACGTAACAGACAAATGCCCACTGTCCAAGGCTTGGGTTCCTAAATTGACTCAAGTTGGTGTATCTAATAAGGAAATCCCTTTAGATCCAGGAATTGCTGGTTGTTCGGAAATAGTAAGGGAAGAAGGTGGAAAAGACAATATTAATGATCTGGAAAAACAGTCGAATGATGGCTATTCCATTGACTCCCCTAATACTGAAGTAACGAATGATGGTCCTTTATCTAAAGAAGAAATCAGGAATCAGGAGGCAGAGGTTTCATGTGATGATGGTATGACAAAAAAATACACAACCACAAGCGCATCAAGATAACCAAAACATAAATGTTAATTGTCCTCCTATGGATGGATCTCAGTATAGAAATCGGGTAGCTTCTAACACGCTAGAGACAGAAGTCAGAGGAAATTTCATTACAGAACAAAATCTTTTGGCCAGATCGGATATCTCTCCTGATCTAGGAATCAATCTGCCGCTCACCTCTACGCCTATAATGTCTCCGGTAGCTAGAGATCTGAGTTCATCTCCTCTAATGTCACCTTCGACCAACATAACTATTCTCAAACGCCCTCCGTCAACACCGGATACTCTTCCAAAAACTTTACTTTCTAATGATATTTGTATTGATGATTGTATAATCAATAATGTTAATTTTAGCAGAGGAGCTGAACCTTGTTATGATATACAGGTACAAGAAAATCTGGGTCAGGATTCAGGAATGACAGAAGTTACAGAGGAACAGATCACATATGATAATACAGCTGCAGCTCAGGAGGAACAACTTCTTCCTAAGCCTCAAGATATAGAATTTGAGAACACTCAGAAGAAAAGGCTTATCCGTAAGAATCCCAAGCGGGTTCAGAAGCTAGGCGTTCCTGCGGAAGGCAAAGGGGATCCTCTAGGTTATTGAGGGCTCGAAATAATAAGGTTATTTGATGTCGTTTGCATGCTGGAATGTTAGAGGGTTTCATAACCCCAACAGAATGGGAGAAGTGAGAAAACTTATTGACAAGTATAAAATAAGTTGTTTTGGTGTTTTGGAAAATAAGTTGCTGTTTTCGAATATTCTGAAGCAGGAAAGAGCGATGGATGACAGATGGAAAATAATAAGTAATGTTTCTTGTTATTATAAATGCAGAATTCTTGTCCTTATTGACCGAAGTTCTTGGGATTTTATTTATATTAGTATGAGCGATCAACATATTACCATGAACTGATCAATACCTTGAAATTCAAATGTAATTTAACCTTTATCTATGCTCAGAACTATGCTACTCTCAGGAATAGATTATAGAAAAATCTACAGGAGGATGCTATCAATATTTATAGACCATGGATGGTTCTTGGGGATTTTAATTGCATTAGTAGTCCCTCAAAAAAAAAGGGAGGCAACCCAGTGTCTTTTAACTTGTTTGAATTAGATGATATGTCTAACTACACAGGTCTTAATTAGATAATTATTAAAGGTTATGAATATTCTTAGTGGTCTGGCCCAAGTCGCAACATATTTTCCAAGATTGACAGGGTCTTTGCAAACCTAGATTGGATCAACTTATTTACAGATTTATCGGCCGAATACCTGCCTCCTTCTATGAGTGATCATAATGCAGTCCTTGTCTCGCTTTTCTCTAAGCCTAGGGACAAGAATAGACCATTTAGATACATGAACCATTGGCCTTTAAACGATCAATACTTTCCTCTTATCGAAAAACTCTGGAGTTCTAATCAAGCAGATCGACCTCTATATCAAATCATTTATATTCTCAAGCATATCAAGAGAGAGCTTAAGATTTGGAGTGCTAAATTATGCAATACCAAACTAGAGGTTAATCTTCAGAGAGAGAATTGCTCTAGACTTCAAAAACTTCTAGAAAAATCAAATGATCATAATTTAGCAATGGAATTTCAAAATGCCAAAAATAATCTGGAAATGGCACTTAAAAAAGAATTTCTAGATACCAAACAAAAGGCTAAATGTGATTGGTTGATGATGGGTGACGAGGCTACCTCCATTTTCTATGCTAAAATGTCTAGTAGAAGAAGTAGAAAGCGTTTGACTAGCATTGTAGTTGATGGAAAGGTGGTTTCGGAAGATATGTTTGTTGAATCGGCTATTGATTTCTATACACGTATCTTTAATCTTCCCTTATGTGACCACTTCCCAGAATTTATATGTAAATCGATCATCACTGAGTATGGTGCTAATTTTTTGAACGATGGTATATCACTGGAAGAAATTAAATGTGCACTATGGGATATTAAAGACACTTCTTCTCCCGGCCCTGACGGTTTTAATTCGAAGTTTTTCAAAACTCATTGGAACCTTTCAAAAGACTTAACTTTCAAAGCTTTGAATGATATTTTTCAAAAGGGTTTTATAATCAAGGAGTGGAATCATACGTTCTTGCATTTGATACCTAAAAAAGATCATTCTACTTGTATTCAGGATTTTAGACCTATTGCCTGTTATAATACTTTATATAAGGTTTTCACAAAAATTCTTTGTAACAGACTGGTTCCTATTTTGGATAAGTTGGTGTCCCCGAATCAGACGGCATTTATCAAAGGCAGATCAATAGGGGATGGAATTTTGTTTGCTTATGAAATTATCAGGGGTCTCGGAAGAAAGGATAATAAATATATGTGTATCAAAGTTGACTTAAAGAAAGCATATGATTCGATCAATAGGTCTTTTGTTACACATATGTTAATAAGCTTGGGATTCCCAGACAAATGGATGAGAATTATTGAAAACATTATAACGACTCCAATTTTTTCTATCATTGCTAATGGGGAATCACATGGTTATTTCAAGAGTTCAAATGGACTTAGACAAGGCGACCCACTCTCCTTTATATTATTCACCTTGGTCATGGAATATTTTACGTTATTAATGGATAAAAAAGTCAGGGCTGGGGTGATTTCTCCAATTACTGACTTTGATAATAAGTTGACTCACCTTATTTACGCCGACGACATTATTGTTTTCTCTAAAGCCAATGCCAAATCGGCATCTGCTATTAGCGATGTCTTTAAAACCATAAAGAAAGTTACTGGCTTGGAATTAAGTTGCGAGAAATCTAACGTTTTCTTTGGAAAAGGGGTTGATTGTTGCACTGATATTAGTACGATCCTTAATATTCAGCAAGCTAATCTCCCAATAAGGCATTTGGGTATTCCCTTGTCTAGTGCTAATTTGAGGGATAAGGATTGTTCTCTTTTGATAGAGAAGATCAAGTTAAGAATTGGTGGATGGGAAACTAGAATGCTTAGTCTAGCTGGGAGATTAGAACTCATCAAATCTACCATTTACCCCCATAATACAATTCTGGATGCAATGCTTTTGTCTCCCAGCCTCTACTATTCAAAAAGTTAAACATTTGATCCTTAACTTTCTTTGGAAAAGCCGTGGTGGTAAGATTCCATAGGAGATTTTGTGCAGGCAAAAAGAAGAAGGTGGTATGGGATTGAGAAATCTAGAAGAGATGAACCAAGCGTTATCTATCAAATTAATATGGAAGGTAATTAATTCAGAAGGAATTTGGGCGGACCTCATGCATTGTAAATATATTGGTCGTAAAAGTTTTTGGGAAATTAATCAGCGATCGAACGACTCGGGAGTATGGAAATTCATTTTGAAGAATAGACATGAAGCATTGAAATGCCTTTCTCTTAACATTGTTGATGGCCAAACTACCTCTCTATGATATGACCTTTGGTTGAATGGAAGTACTATTATGGAACGTATTGGCAGAGACACAGCTTTTAGAACTGGTACGGAAAATTTGTCTCTTACCAAAATTTTAAAGAATGGTGAGTGGAAATGTGACTCGTATAGTTTTTTGTTTCAAATACATGCAGAAATCGAAGGAGTCAAGATACATAATGATAGGGAGAGGGATTACTGGTCTTGGAAGTGCTCAAAGGATGGTTTATATCAGTTCAAAAAAGTTTGGAACACGATTAGATCTAACTTTGAAATTAAGTTTTGGGCGTCTTTGGTCTGGAATAAAATTCATGTTCCAAAAATGGAGGTATGCCTTTTTAAAGCCATTGACGACTATCTATTGACAAAAGAAAATTTACATCAGAAGCAGATAGTTGTGACCCTAACTGTGTTTTTTGTAACAATCACATTGAAACTATAGACCACCTATTCTTTCAATGTAATTTTACAGGAAACGTATGGCTTTGGAATTGTTAAAAAAAATTAATTCCCCCAAAAATTTACTATCCTTTTCTCCGAAAAATGATTTACAGAAAATTGTTTCTATCACAAGCTCAAAAGTCTCAACTCCGATCTGTTTCAACTCTCCCTCTCTATTCGTGTTTGGCATATTTGGAGAGAAAGGAACGAAAGGATTTTTCAAAATCGATTTACTGAAAGGTCGTAGATTTGTAAAAACATCTTCCAGAAAATGAATATCAGAATGGCAAAATCAAAACATTTTAATAAAATTACTGGCATGAATGAAATTATAGCACTGAAATGGGGATATACCTCCCAACGCTGAATTGGGGCATCATCTGATTTATCATATGTTTCTGTTCTTTTGACATCTTCTTGCTCCTCTGTTTCTTGGCTGTTGTTTCTCTTATTCCTGTATTAGTTACATTTTTCTCACCTTCTCTCCTTTAAATTACATTATTATTTTCTTTTTTACAATCACAATAATTGATGATTCAATTGAAAGATTGCAGTTTGCAGCTCCGGTTGGATTTTCGATCATCCGTCTGTTGCCTTTTCTTTGTGGCAGTCTCGTACTACCTAGTTGCAAAGGAAATTTGTCAGTTTCCTCATATATAGTTTAAAGACTTCACCTTTTTGGGTTCCAGAGACTTATCTTGTTTAGATCTTCACTGTTTTTCTTGAGGAGGTGCTGGAATTGCTTTCTCTGGTTGGCAGTAGCTCAGATCTGGAAGTAGTAAACGATGCTTAGAACTACGACCGAGCTAGTAGTGAATCATGATATTGTAGCTCTTCATTGTGATCTTCATAGTGTTTCCTGAGGAGGATCTGGTTGCTAGACTTACGTTCTCTGGCTGACAGTAGTTTCGATCTGAGAAGAAGCATCGAATTACAGCCGAGCTAGTAGCGAATCAAGAAATAATTTTGTCTCGGCCTCTCTTGCTGCCATTATTCTTTCTTATTTTAGTTTTTTTTTCTCGAGAGGAGTTAATGATGTAATCTGGAAGTGTTGTATTTCCTTAATTGCGTTGAGATCATTCTCGAAGCTTCTGATAATTGGGCTCATTTTAGTATTGTTTGGCAGGCTTTGAGAATTATGGTCTATAGTAGGCTTAGCTTATAACGGAAACTGCCTTTAGGCATTTGTAAATCTTTTGCTTATTATTTTAATAGAAAATTTTGAACCCGCATTAAGAAAAAACTTCAATTTTGAACTCTTGTCGTCTTTAAAACTTGAAAATAAACTTTTGAAAACCAAAATTAAAGTTTTTAACTTGAAAATTTTTCACTTTGAAACAAAATCAAATTTTAAACAAAGCGGATTTCAATGTCGATTTTGGTTAGGAATCCCTACCTTTGTGTCATGAACCCACATACAGCATATACAACTTTCCAACATAATATCAGATCATAAAATTATAGCACCACCATAAACAAAATATAAATTCACAATGCCAACAAACTTTTCCAATATTCAAGGTGTAATCTTTATCGCTTGCTAAAACTTCGACATAAGCAATCAACTCCAAATCAACAAATATGTATGCATACATAACATATAACATTACTACATATTTAAGCAACAGTTTAACTCATAAATTCTACAACTTTAAGAAGTTAATATCTTGAGTTTTATTAACATGAACTTTACTCACCAAACTTTCACCAAATCAAAGTAAACTTACTCTCAACCTAGCTTACTTGCTTCTGGCTCAACAAAGTAAAGATGTGGACCCTTGGAAGGCTAAATGGGCTCAGCCCAGAGAGTAATTGGCATGGCCATAGCTAGAACAGGCTTGACCATGGTGGTTTTGAAGTATAGAAGCTTGTTTTTTGAAGAGAATAGGTTTAGAAGTGAATGAAAAGTGTTTAACTATGTTTTCACACTATTTTGTCTGTCTTTTCTCTTAGGAATTTTAATATAACGACCCACTTTTCCATATAGTCTAAGAGGACAATCAACCACACATGATCCACTCAAATGGAACAGAAAGGTGGATAATTAGGGGAAATAAGAAGTAAGAAAGATAAGAAAAAAAAACATAAGATAAAAAGAACTAAACATAACAAAATCTCACAATCGCAGCGGAGCAACATATAATATAATATTAGTGATCTTTACAAAGGAAAATTATAATATACACATATCAATCAGAGTAAACAACAAATCACAATCATCAGCCATGATAGTTATAATAACCCGTCCTTACAATGATGATATTTTAAACAACTAATATGGAAGAAAAATAAGTAAATACGGGAATGCGTCCTGAAGACATCTAGCTTGTTTGTTGAAACTCTAAAGCACCAAATCTAAACCTGTAAATATGCCCGGTCTGACCCGAGCATTGAAACAATAGAATGCCTAGATCAGTCTGGTAAACTAGAGAAAATACACCCAACTGGATTTTAAAGTTATAAAAACCTTGAAATCAAAAGTATCTCGTAAGCACACCGCACATAAACAAAGATAGTTTTTTACCTTACGATAACCAAACCATTTCATATGAAATTCTCTGATATTATAATGTTATCTAAGATACAAATACTTATTAATCTTAGCCAAAAATTTTACGTTAATTAAATTCCAGCATAATAGGTATATAACTAAAATCATAAAGGCTCGTATTGGAAATTGGATTCAATACAATGACTGAGCTACTTGGGCACCACCCATCATGATGCATCTCTAGATAAATAACATCAAGGACCTCATTAAGATTCCCTACCGACACAAAACCGGCCTACCACTTGACTAGTAGTACCGAAATTATCAACCCTCCATTAATGGGCCCCAAAGCATACAATGAGAGATCATATCGACTCTAGATAGGGATGATCATACTCTACTTGGGAGCGACCCACTTAGGCCTGCGACATCTCCCATGCTTTAGTTATTCCTGGTTGATGAGGCTTGAGGCTACGATTTACCTTTCATATAACATTTACCACTTGGAATGCTAACACTGCCCTCTAGTAGTAGTGTAACGCTAGCATTCATCCATACAAGTTCGTTCTGGGACTAAACGAAACGCTTGTGAGCTCTATCTTCAATTCAATCGTCTTCAAGATACCTTCACTTGGAAACGCTTGAGTTGGATCGAGGTGATTTTTTAGATAATATATCTGATCCCGGTCTTTTAAAAATAACTTTTGATAATTTTCGCTAAACTCAACCCCTGTTCTATAAGAAATAAACAATCCAAGATAAAAGCGGAGATCACCTCCTAACCGTTAGTGGACGGATTTTCTTATTGTTTGTCCTAGGAGAATGAAACGAGATTTATACGCATAATACAACATCATCAAAGATGACCGTGCCATATAACTCACGTATTTCTCCAAAATATTTCTAAAGTTACATGGCCCTACTACATGCCTGATTTTGGCCATTTCCTTGTTGATAAGGCTTGTGCTTGCATTTTACCTTTCATATAGCACTTCCCACTTAGAATGCCAGCACTGTCCTCCAAGCAGCAATGCAATGTTAGGATTCATCCATACAAGTTATCTAGGAGATGGACAAACTGAAGGCACTACCTCTACTACATCCATTTTGGAATCTCCTTCATGATAAGTAGCAGGCGGCCCTTGCACTTCAAAGAGCTCAGTCTTCAATTCCATCATCTTCAAAATATCTTCACTTCGAAACGCTCGAGTTAGATCGAAGTGGTTTTGGATAACATATCTGATCCCAGCCTCTTCAAAACAACATTTAATGGTTTCTAATAAACTCAACCCCGGTTCATTAGAAAATAATAGTCAAAGATAAAAGCAAAGATAGCCTCCTAACAGTTAGTGGACGAATTTCTTATAATTTGTCCTAGGAGACCGAAATGAGATTTATATGCGTAATGCAGCATCATCGGAGATGACTGTGCCATATAACCCATGTGTTTCTTCTAGATATTTCCAAAGTTATGTTTTGAGTCCATATTTAATAGTCGTTTATTTACCTATCAACTTAACAAACAACAACCAATTCTAGTTGAGATTTTTTTATCCGTAATAACCACCAAGCCTAAAAAACCTTCTAATAACTCTCCTTCGAAAATGTTTATCTAAGACATTTATATACTTATATCTCTGACATAAGTATATACGCAAAACATATTTGAATAACTACTTACTTCTAAATCATGTTAAAAGGATTAAATAAGTGTTGTTTAAATTGGAGGTAAGGACTACCCTAAACATTATTCCCTCGATGTTAAGTGTGGAACGGATGCTCCATACCACCATTTTTTAAAAGGCCGGCTTGGAAAAACTTAGATCTCAATTTCCTTTTTTATATTTCTTTCGATAAATCCTTTTTAATCAAATCTATTTCATTCATTAAATCTCCTTTACTTGAAATCCAAATCCATTTAGAACACGATCTAAACTTCTAAATTCATTTATAAACCCTTTTATAAATATTCAAAACCATTTATATAAATTGCTTTAATAGATATCCAACTTTTTATATAAATTTCTTTTAAATTTCCAAACCTTTAAACTCCCTTTATGAATATCTAAATCATTTTCTACAACTTCTTTTACAAATAATCCAAAATCATTTATAAAATTTCTTTATAAACCTTTCCTATTTAAAACACTTCCTAAATAAACTTAATCATATTAGCTTCCTTTATTTTTTTCTTAAAAACTCAGATCCATTTACCTAAAACACCTTATTTATGAAATCAATTTTGCATAAGAACTCAAATCCATTTACCTAAAAACACCTTATAAATTTCAAGATTCCTTTATAAAACTCTTTATAAAAACTTATTTTTATAACATGGAAAACCATTCCCATTAATTAAAAGCATCTTTTGTAAAACCGTTTGTCGAGTCATTCTTTAAATGTCTTATTCAAAATGCAATAACTTTGAAACCATTTCAAAAAGAAAATGAAATATTTATCCTTAAAAAATTAAGTGGAGACTTAATAACCATAATGGTGCTTTTAGTTTTGTTTTACTTATTCTGTCTAACATGGCATTACATAACAATAGGTATATAAGGGATCAACACATAATAATCAATCAACTTAAGTAAATTTGTATGTTAATTGTAGTAGCAGAACGGTTTTTTGTTCTGCTAATAGATGTCATTATTTTTGTTAATCATATGGGGTTACTTAAAGGTAAGGACAATGAAATCTCTTGATTTAAAATAAATTTGGAAAGAAAATAGTTTAAACAAAACTTCAAACTCAAAGCGATTTTAAAATAAGTTAAAATCCTTGTAACCGAGAATCAAATCCTTATTAAATAGTAATTAAACTCTAATTAAAAGATATTAATCCTAAATTAAAACATAATTAATTTTAAACGAAGACTAATTAAATAAAACCACTTTTTAAAATGAGGTAGTCATTAGTGTTGTGGTTGTAGCAATCGTGGAACCTACAGAACTTCCTGGTTGGGATTTGTTTCTCAAATGATGGATGTCGACTTTGACGGTGTACGAAGGAAATTCGGATCCTAACCAACATATCTTAAAGTATGAATGGCTCGTGAACACCGCTCGAGCCGACAGTGAGGTTAAGTGTAGAGGTTTTCCTATCTCTTTAGGAGGCACTGCAACTATATGGTTCACTCGGTCACCACCCAGATCTTTCTCATGCTTTGATCAATTGGCTACAAAGTTTGTTGAGTAGTTCCGTTTGTATGATACTAGACCAAAGGATGTCAATACCTTGTCCAGTGTTACTCAAGCTCTAGGAGAGACTCTTGGATGTTATTTGGAAAGGTTCCATGTTGCTTGTGCAAAGGTCAACAACCCCAATCATAATTATATTCAGATGGCATTGACTAAAGGGAACGATCCCAATTCCAATTTTGGTGATTGGTTGGCTGGGAAACCCCCCGCTCCGTTGGATTTTTTCTATGCTAAGGCGGCTTGGTTCTTTAGGAGAAAAGACACTAGACGATCTAGGAAGTAAGACATAGCGGGGCCCAGTGGTGAAGGCATTCAAAGTAACGTTGTTGTAAAACAGACCGGTGAGAACTTCGAAAAAATGAAATTGAATATTCAGAATAAGCAAGGTCAAAAGAAGGGCAACAAAGGTTTGGGAAAAAAGAGAGACCCACATCACGGACCGAGACCCACGGCTCCCAAAGAGATAGGAAAACTTCTATACTTAACCTCACTGTCGGCTCGAGCGGGGTTAATGAGCCATTCATACTTTAGGATATGTTGGTTAGGATTCGAATTTCCTTTGTACACCAGCAAAGTCGACATCCTAAATCGATGGGGTGGCTCCGCATAAAGAATGTCATCGGTGAATGGAGATGACTTCTGGAGATTCCCCGATTTATTTATATGGCCTTGACTTTCTCCAATCTTCTTGTATATCATGGTTGGAATGTCAGGCATTTGGATGTTCGAGGCCGAAGCATGGTTGGGTTCCATGTTGAGAGGACAGTTTGGTCATTGTCTACGGTTCGTTCCTCGCCTCCTTGGCTCTCGATCTTCAGGGAAGTGAGGATCCTGAGTGTAAACGTGTTGACGAAGCACTGGATCTGGTTGTTTATGGATCTCATCTTCCAGATCTATAGCGGGAGATGCTGCGTGTTCATGAGTGGTGGATAAGGAAGTGCCCTACCTCGAGCGGAGGGTCCATCTTGGTGCCTTGTGGAAGGTCCAATCCTGGCCTATCCTTGATTCACAGCATGCTTATGCCTGAAGGCTTCTGCATAGTTTCAATCTAGCCGAAGGCGTGTAGATCTGTGATTGAAGTCAGATGAAGCCGAGCTTTCAGTTAAGGAATGAGGGACATGATCCTTTTTGGATCTCCTTCGCCTTTCTTCGTTCAGCTGGTTTGTGGGCTTCATGTTGGCACGGATCTGTTGATTGAGCTCCTGACGCTCTAAGTAAGCTCTTGTATGAGGATCTAGAACTCCTCCTTAGTCACAGGGCCTTATGGATCTAGAGCTCCAACTGATGTCTGGCCTGCTGTGGTCAGCTGCTTGGGATTTTGCCTATCACTTCCCTCTGGATCTATAGCATTTGAAGTAGTTCAGGTAGTATGCAACATGATGAATGTAGCTCTTTCCAAGATCTGGAATAATTTGAGTAGAATGGAAGGAACCACAATAAGACAAATCTCCGTAACTTATAGCAATCCAACAACGGTAGGGGATCCAATGAATCAAAGAAAAGTAGGGTGTTCTCAGTGAAAGCAAAAACGTGTTTGTACCAAAATTGGGAACAACACTCTTCGAATGTAATTGAAGAGATTAGAATGAAAGAATTAAATGGAAAATAAGGCTAATCTAACATCGCATGAATAAAATTAAATAGAAATAGAAAGAGACAAGAATTTGTAGTGGTTCGACGTTGTAGAATGTGTCAACTTTGAATAGTTTTGTTGTTTATTGATGATTGACAACTGATTATAACTGTACAAATCACTAGCTTTCAAGTTACAATGGAGTTGCAACAAAGTGACGGGGTAGAAGCATCAAAAAGTTCCTTTTCCATAGGCGTAGGGGTGCTATTTATAGGAGTATATTTGGAAATATCTCCTTTAAAACTTGGAATACCTTTTCTTACACATGGGTAGGCCTACCAGATCGATTAGGGGTCATTTAGGATCGATCCCATCATCTTCGTATCGATCAATATTAGCTCCATTTGAACTGCGATCGATCATGGTGGTCCATTAAATGATAAGAAAGCTTATGTGAAAATATGGAGGCATTTGGACTTGTAGTTTTACAGTTATGACCGATCCAAGGTTGATTTTGTAGTTGGGCCGAAGCATGCGTATCGATGCTTTCGTATCGATGATCCTTCGTATTGATTAGCTGTGCATTGATGACGTGGAGCAAGAGCTCCGGGGAGATATACATGAGATCCACATTTCATGCTTAGAGGCCGCTTCTTTTGGTTAGATGACGTCTTTCACATCGACAGTAAGTTGTTCCCTTCATATCGATGCTTGCAAGTCTTCTTCGTATAGATGCTTGTGCGTCGCCTCGTATCGATGCTTGGTTGATTGATACAAAATGGATGGAAGTGGGATCGATACGAAAAGGGTAGCGGTTGTATAGGTGGATTGTGATCGATGTCGTTGCCTAATGGATATGTAGGGGATGGATGAAGAGTTGATGGATACGAAGGGAATGGATATGAAACCAACATGTTTCACATGAAACTTGATCGATCCATAACATGAGCATACAAACTTTTATTGACCTGAAATTTGGAATATTGCCTTTTATAGATTTTTTCGTCGTGCCATGCTAATTATAGCTCGATCCGGACTCAAACTAAGTTTGCCTATATCCATCGTAAATCTGTAGATAACCGATTTTCGGGATGGATTGTTTTCAGTCCCTTGTCAAATCTTTGGTGTCACGGCCTTGCCAAAAGCCGGGTTAACATTTGACCCCAAAGTACGTTTTATGTGAACATGACATGCTTTGAAAAGCTGCATTCTTTATTCTAAAAAGTCCTGACCGATTCATTGAATAGTCATTGTCTTTTCATCAGGAGATGTAACCTTCGATTAATTTCTCATAATATAAATGTTGAATTATAGACTGCCAATGATCACACATTGTTTTGTTATATCTGATGGTCGAGTGCTAGCAATTTGTTGTCCACGGTTCTGGTTGTCACCATGTAAGTATTCAATTCCTATTAATTTTGAAAATCAAATGTTAATTGTTTATACATGCACATATGTTACCTGACTCCCATTCATGTTTGCACATTCACGGGTCATTGCCTAGTTTCTTTGTTCCTATTTGGATTAAGTTTCATATCGATTCTCTCCTAGATCGATATGAAATTCGAGTTGTAACAACAACGGATGGTTGTTTTAATTCACTCCTTCGCATCGATCCTCTCCTGCATCAACCTGGGATGTAGGAACATATACTTCATATTGCTGGCTGTCGATACGAAACAAATAGGTCTAGGAATGCTTCGTATCGATGGATATTAAGCTTTGGGTCTTCGAATAGATGGATACAAAATTGCATATCGATGGAGTTGAATGGTTCAAATATGATCTTGTAGCGACCTTCGTACCGATGCGCGTCGTATCGATGGATATGAAGTACATGCATGGATATGAAGTGCTAGACATTGGATCGCTTTGATTTGATGGATACGAAGTTGTGCCTTCGTATTGATGGAAGTAACCGATTCTCTTGGTATAGCAACTGGGATACGAATCGTTTTCTCTCTTGGGCACGAACCCAAATACTTTTTGTACTTAGGAAATTTTTTTACTTGCTTTTGTTTTTACTTTCTACTTTGTATCGATCGAAAATACGAGAAAACTATAAAAGCCTTCGTCTTCAATCAGCTAGCCTAGTAATCCTTCAATTAACCCCTTTAAACTAGATAATTAATTAACCAAATCCACCTTAAAATGACAAGACTTGAGGCTCGATGCCATCTCATCCAAGGTAATGGCCAATTCCGGCGTCGTCGATGGCGGAATGTGGTTGAGGTGAGGTCGAGGAACTATTTTAATGGCATCTTGAAAGCTTGGGGAAGAAAGAGAGCAATCAAGCAAGGCAGTGGAATCACTAACTTCCAAATTCTTGTCTCAAACTCGTATCGATATGAGATATGTATTAATATGGGATGTTGTGAAGTAGTTTTGCATGTGGAGTAGTTTGCTGATCGATCAAAGACAAAGCAATTCATATCGATGGAAGATGCATGGTGATCGATCTGATGCCAGGGTCTTTGGATCGATACAAAAAGCATCGACACTTTGAGTGTTCGATACAAAGCTAGGGCCTCGAGGATCGATACGAAGTGTAGTGACACGTGGATCAATTAATATGAAATTAAACCCATCAAATCGATATGAAAACAGGCTTTAAGAGGAACAATCCAAGTTGAACATTGATGGATACCAAACCAGTTACTTTTTGCATACTTGAACATCGGACTTCGACGAGCTTTAGCCTTGCATATCTAGACTTGACTGTTAAACTGCATATTTGACTATCCTTCAAGCTCGTCGATGGAACTATAATTTTATAAACATAACAAACTTTATCATGGATCGTTCTTCAAAATCTGGATGGCACGACTGGGATGGTCAGTGAAGACGGTTGCTCTGGTCGAATCTCGAAGTCTTGTCATTTTACCATCATTCAAACTTGTAGAAATTTAAAGTATTTTGTAGCACTGTACTACACAACATGGTCATTCACTTCACACCAGGGGGAACATGGGTTTATTGCCATCCAATGATGATTTTTACGAAATTCAGAGTCCTCCACTTCCAAGAATCAAAGTGCCAAACATCGTGGTAGATGTAGTAAGTCCTACTCCGGATTAATCGCCGGGTGTAGTGTTAGTTTTAAATCCGGAGGGCTCAGTTCATTCCAAAATCTCCAAAGATATGCTAGGTAGAATCTGTCTCAGGCACGGATTATTTCTAGATGTTGTTCTACTATCAGGGCCAAAAGACAGAGGACATATTCCTTCGGAGGGGTTTACTACTTGCAATAGATTTATGTGCATAGCCAGTACATTGCCCCCATTCAATCAATTTATTAGGGATGTGATGTTGTTTTTTAGGATTGTGCCTTATCAACTGCATCTGAACGGATATGCACTTCTCAATAGCTTATACATCATTTTAATAGAGCATCTTTTCTGACCCCCGACCGTTGAGGAAATCAAATACTTGTTCAACATCAAGAATCGAGAGGATAATGCTTCATTTTACTTTCTTGAAGCAGTCATGAACTGCCAAGTATTGACAAGTGCTTGGAGTAAATTGAGTTACTTCAAGTCTGAATGGTTCTTCGTTAGATGTCCACCAGGATTTTCTAGAGGTAGCTAGTTAGACGTAAGTGCTCCAACTTCTTCGCCGATTAACTGGGTAATATAAGTTGATGCTGAGTCTAATACTGTGTTTCTTTTACAACTTTGATACCCTAGCCCAAAGGAGCACAACTCAAGGAGATAGTAAGGACTCCCTAATCGGTGGCACCTGAACTTAGAGAAATCGATGAAGTTTTTACTGATGAAAACTTGATCGTTGTAGGGCTTACAGAGAGAGATCAAAACAATGGGCTAATAGGAGTTCCCAGGGTGGCTCAAATAAGGCAAGGAGGAAGAAGAGCTCCTGGAGTCATAATCACTAAACTTGGCGATGATGAGAGTATGCCAGCTAGGGATGAGCCCGCAGTTGCGCCTTCGCAGAGTCTTCAATTGTCAAAATCAAAAAGAAGAGGCAAGAATCACGCCCACAAATCCAAGAGGTGTAAGACCATTTAGTATCTCTGCCCGCTGCAACTACTATAGGATCAAAGATTTCTTCCTCGCAAATGGAAGGCTCATTAAGAGGATTGGGGGATGTCCCTATTCCAGATAACATAGCTTCGTTTTAAGATCTTAGATTAGAGGGGCTCACGCCCCATCACAGACTGATGTGGGCTTAACTTATTTAGATATAGAAAGCCCACTCTTACTAGCAAGGCCACCACAATTGGTTGGTTGGGGTTTCGCACATGCATGCACGCACATCATGGCACCATACAATTTCCAATCACATGTTTTCTAATCTCTAGAGATGACTAATTCTACTTCTCTTTTCATTCTACAAACACGATGGTAAGGCAGGGGTTTATGCTTAGCAATTTTCCCTCCAAATGCCATCTTCTAGCTATTACTCCTAATCTCATAGGTGTGAAAGTAAAAGAGACTACTATCGCGGCTACCACTCCAACCAAGAGTGTGAGCGTTATGATAGGGAGAAGGAAAGGTCATATCAAAGTAGGGGCCGCTCCAAGTCACGATTGCCACCACCTAAAGGTTCCTCAAAACCAACCGGCTTTAGCAGGTAATCTTCTCAAACTGCACACCAAGTAGCGCCTCCTTATACTTTGAAATTCGACGATCAATGCCATAGAATTAAAATGGAAACTCCCGCAGCAATAGAGCAAGCCCCTATCGAGCCCACAAGGGAGGGAGCCATCCGAATTGATAAGTTAAAGAAATATTTTCTAACTACATATTTTAATGTCTTCCCCTTTCCACCAAACTTGAAAAGATTTCCCAACGACATAAAAAGACTGGTGCAAGAATACGTGCACGATGCATACAGCCAGTACAGGGAATGGGTTAAGACGGCTGAGAGAGTTTATATGGTATCTTTAGAGCGGGCTAAGACAAATGAGAAACTGGAGGTCGACCTTGCTTAGCAAGACAGAATAATAGAAGTGCTTAGTAATGAAGTTGAATCTTCAAGGAAATCAGAGATGAAGGCTGAAAGGAGAGCGATGAGGCCAGACAGTCCATGGAAAACATATGAAAAACTCACATGGACCTGATGCAGGAGATGGGCCACCACATCACTGTTATCACTCGGGAAAGGGATGAGCCACGGAAAGAGGTTGAAGAGTTAAAGGCAAAATTAGCTGAGGTCATCGTGGAAAAAGACGAGGCCAATAAAATCACCCTGGATGAATGTGAACAGGGGTAAGACTTAAGGAGGAGAGGGATGCGGTGAATCTTGAGGCCCAGGTAGCCGATCTTAGGATGGATAAGGAAATTAAAGTGGTGGAGGCCAAGATGCAGAGTGAATTTGAAGATCTCCTGGTCACGTACAGTGGTAATGTCTTAAGAAACCACAACTCAAATTGACTCGGTGTATATTATCCTTTTCAACTATACAAGGACTGGAGTCACTTGGTAGATGACGAAAAGGTTATCCGCGATGCTACGACTATCGATGAGTTCGAACTGGAAGCTCAAATACTTGTCGACGATGAACTAAAGGTCCTTCATGATACATCGTCGCTCTTAAAAAATAGAAATTGGATGCCAAGTATCTGGACACTAGAGAAGGATCTGGAGTTGGGCATCATGAAGTAGGTTTCGAAGTGCTCCTGGTCTCTCAATCTGAGCTTATTTCTTCTATCGATCCTCCACTTGTCCCAGGATATGACCCAGATAAGCCGCACCTTTCTCCGATACATGAATGTGGCTCGGATGACACATCAGCTCAATACGGGAGTCAAACCGAGGAAGGTATTTTGGACACTTCTTCCATTCATCCAAATGTAGGAGCATTGTCAGAAGACGTTGCTAATATTTTCTCCTATCTTTATTCAGCTCTAAATTCTTCATCAATCTATCCTCCTACAACTCAAGAAATGAATCACGAGCAGGAGGCAATAATGACGGAGGCTACAACTACAACGATCGCCTTGCGGCAGGGAAGATGCACGAAAGCAACTGTGTTCTTAATGATCAATTGATGGAAGCACTCCTTCGCCATCAAAATGACCTGTACATCGAAATTCCTTTCAACATAGTGAAGATGTGTTCATTACGGGCTCCTCTAGCACGACCAGTAGCATCCCAATGGGCACTCGCGTGGACCAGGCTGAGCAAATAATGGAGGAGATCAAGGTTGAGATGGAGCAAGCTGTGTAGGCTCATAGCGCTGGCGTTGGCATGGCGGGCCCTAGTCCGGTCTCAATACTTGTTGTTGCTCCAGGTGGCACCATAATTGAAATCGGGGCGCCTCATCCGTCTAACATCAAAAGTGCCACTATCCCTCCAGTTCTGCATACAGAGGACATTTCGATCCCTATGAGCTCCGATGGGGAGACTGCTTCAATACCCTTGGCAAGAGATAAGCCCGTCGAAGCTGGCCGCAAAGGCAAAGGTCCAAAGAGGGAGAGGGTTCTAAGTGGTAGCTCTAACGGGTCTACGCCGAAGAAAAGCAAGAAGGACAGAAAACCAAAGGCGTAGACTTGTGCTTTTGCTTCTTCTTTTTTGTAGATAGCTTAGAATAAGATTTCCTTTTGCTTTCGTAGTCCATATATAGATGCGAGTTTGGCACCTGCTTATCGGAATTCATCGAATAGATTTTTGTACTCATCTTTTTCAAAGAATAGTGGAAATAAAATTTCTTTTCATTTTTCATCATAACTCTGTGTTTATTTGTTTATGTATTTCAGCACTCGCATTTCCATTCAATGTAATTGTAAGGCTTTAGTTTCTAAGTCGAACTTGATTCCGATCGCTAAATCCTAAAGTCATGGCTTCAGTTCATAATCAAACGCCGAGTCAGATCCCAACATTGCACCGTCTCGGTCGTCGATTGGTAACTAAGTATAACCCTACACCTAGGGAGAATTGAAGTAGTTAGTCTGCAGTCGTTTTCTGCCTTTGCTAATTTTAATTTAACCAAGTCGAAACAAAGTCAAAGTGAAATGAGATTGAGTGGTCGGATCACACACGCTCATCTGCTAGTATTTGCATCTGCATTCTAGGGATTGAACTTGTATGACAGCGGTCGGTCAAGCCTCTTTATCTCTTATCCATGCTCCAAGGACATGAGCTAATTTTCAGGCGTTAGTCACACCCATTTGGTATTCAGAATTATATCCACACTCCAGGGATATAAGTTAATTTATGGGCGGTTGGTCACATCCACTTAATATTTGGAATCATATACGTGCTCCGAGAACATGAGTTGTTTCACTGGTGGTCGGTCACACCTGTTCAGTGTTTATACTCCAGTTTGCACTCTCGGGACCAGAGTTAGTTGATGGGTGGTCAGTCACACCCATTTGGTGTTTATACTCTAGTCCACTCTTTCGGGACCAGAGTCTGTTGACAGACGGTTGGTCACGTCTGTTTGTGTATTAGGATCGTGTTCGCACTCCGGGAACAAGGAGTTGATCATGGTAGTGGATCGTCGGATCACATCCCCCTTGATTTGGCCAGCAAAGTCGTAGATGGACAGATCCATCCTCTCTGAACTTGGAAGATTGAGGTCGAGGTTGTGGATGGACGGATCCATCCTCCTCGAGCCCGGATTTTGGAGTTTTGTACTTCAGCTTGCACTTTGGGTGCTGGAGTTCATTAGAGGATTGTTGTATTTCAATTCTTATTGACTTTATCGTTGCTTTCCCCTGAGCTTTGGGTTTCACTTAGCGAGTGACCAGTCGGATCACGATCACTCCCTATTTGAATGAGTTCCACCGTATGATGGGACTTAGCTCTTCGTACATCGTGACAGTTGAACAACGCATTTTAAGAAATTGCTACTCTGGCTTGTTGAGTCTGCATTTTATTGTAAAATGAATAAAAGCAAGTTATGTGTAATAGCAACAAAGAATCTCGTTGTTCCATTCTGTTGGTAAAGTAAGACCGTCAACAGTTGATAGTTTGAATGTGTCGTATCCATGTCTCCGTTCAATGACATACGATCCTTCCCATGTCAGTTTCATGTGTGAAGGGACCAGATAAATTCTCTTAAGTACGAGATCACCATGTTCGAAGGTTCTAGGTCAAACCTTAGCATTGTATTATTGGGCGGCTCGACATGGTGTGCGGGTGCCCTCAAATCAGCTTCTTTACGCTTCTCATCTAGTAAATCCAGTGATTCTACAAGTAGGATGGCATTCATCTTTGGATCTTAATAAGTCACACGTGAGAAGGTACTTCTAATTCAATTGGAATAACGGCTTCAGAGCCGTTGGAAAGTGCAAATGGAGTATGGCCGGTAGCGGACTTGTGGGTAGTTCGATATGCCCATAAAGCCATGGAAAGTTCATCAACCCACTTTCCTCCAGCCTTCTCCAGTCATTTCTTCAGAATGGACTTGCTAACTTTATTAACTGCTTTGACTTGTCCATTTACTTGAGGGTGAGCTACTGCTGAGAACTTCTTCTGGATGCAGTAGCGTTGACATTTATGATGGTATGTGGGAGGCCAAAGCGAAAGATGATGTTGCGCACAAAAAATTTAATTACTTTCTTCATCGTGATAGTGGCAAGGGGTTCAGCTTCTGCTTATTTTAGTAAAGCAGTCAACTGCAATTGTGGCGTATTTTGCACCACCCTTGGCTAAGGGCAGAGGCCCTATTATATCAATGCCCCATGTGTCGAACGGCCATGGACAGACCATCTGAGTAATTTCTATAGGCCAGGTATTTCGAATTCTGGCACGTTCCTAGCACCGATCACATTTTTTGGCATAATCTAATGCATCTCGATTCACGGTTGGCCGCTAGTATCCGTATCTGAGTATCTTTTTCGACGGGCTTGCCCTTCAGTGTGATCGCCACACTCTCCATCATGCACATCGTGTAATACTCATTTGATGTCGTCGTGGGCGATACACCAGAGTAAGGGAACAGAATATCTCCTCTTGTACATGATTCCATCTTGGATAACACACCGGAAGCTTTCCGAAGGACCTGTCTTTCCTCATTTCTGCGCTTGGGTGAAGCTCCGTGCTTAAGATATTTTTTGAACAAAGTCAACCACGACTCCTTCTTGGGCGCTACCTCGTGAACCCAGTTTGTCTCCATTTGGTCAATGCTCGAAGTAGTAATTGTCTTAATGGGGACAAGTCCTATTTATTCTGCTTTGCCAGCGCTGGCCAGTTTAGCTAAAGAACTGGCTTTCTGATTTTTCTCTTGGGATATATAGTCGATAGCATAATAGTCGAACTAATTCAACATTTCCTAAACCCAAGTCAGGTAAGTGGCTAATCTCTGGCCTCTGGCTTGATATTCTTCCCAAACCTGACATACGACCAATTGCAAATCATAATAAATCTCTACAACAATGACTCTCAAGGCCCTAGCAAGTCTAAGTCTAGCAAGTAGGGCTTTGTACTCGGCTTTGTTGTTAGTTGCGAGGAAGTCAAACTTTAAAGCATAGCCTATGGATCGACCTTCTGGGGTTTCACGTACCACTCCAATGCCTGAGCTTCGGTCGTTTGACGCAACATCGGTATATAACTTCCATGTGCACTTGGGAGATTCACTAGCTTTAGGAAAATCCTTCGGTATGGTGAATTCAGCTATAAAGTCTACCAGAACTTGTCATTGAATGGCTCATCTTGGTGTATAAGTAATATCAAATTGACTCAACTCGATGTTCCACTTAAGTAACCTAGCAGACGTCTCAGTTCGTATTAGGATCTGTCGTAACGAGAAAATAAGACAACTTTTCCACCTTCAAGTAGTTTCCTTCTTCCTGTGGCAATAGCTTGATGATATAATGGATCGATCGTTGGATCTGATCCTCTTCTCCAATCAATGTGGCACTGATTGCATTTGTCGAAACCGCTAGATAGACATATAACCTCTCGTGATCAACCGGCATCGACAAAATGGGAGGTGTCGCCAGATGTTGAACTAGTACTTGGAATGTGCCTTTACACTCCTTTGTCCATTCGAAATTCTACTTTCCTTTTCTGATCAGATCAAAGAAGTGAATGCATTTTTCCGTGGTTCTAGAAATGAATCTACTCAAGTCTGCCACCTTCCCATTGAGGCTTTGCACCTGCTTTATGGTCTTGAGAGTTTCAAGATTCTGAATCGCCCAGACTTTCTCGAGATTGGCTTCGATTCCTCTAGCGTTGATGATGAATCCAAGGAATTGTCTTGATGCCACTCCAAAATGATATTTCGACAGGTTAAGCTTCATTCTATACTGTCGAAGTATATTAAACATTGTTTCCAAATCACTGACATGGTTGATGGACAGTCACAACTTCATGAGCATACCGTCCATGCACACCTCCATGCTCTTTATGATCTGATTAGCAAACATTCGGTTCACAAGCCTCTGATAAGTTGCTCCAGCATTCTTGAGTCCGAATGGCATTACCTTGTAGCAATAATGTGCTAGATCGGTGACGAAGCTAGAATGCTCCTGGTCGGGAAGCTGCATCGATATCTGATTGTAGCTAGAGTAAGCATCCATGAAAGATAAGTTCTCATGTACGGTAGTCAAATCCACAAGCTGATCAATCTTGGGAAGTGGAAAACTGTCTTTGGGGCATGCTTTGTTTAAATCTGAGTAGTCCACAAACATCCGCAACTTTCCGTTCGACTTTATGATAAGCACTGGATTAGATACCCACTCCGGGTATAAAGAATCACGAATAAACCCATTCGTCTTGAGTTTATCCACTTCTTACTTCAGGGTGGTAGATCTCTCTGGATTTATATCATGCCTTTTTTACTTCACCAGAACATGCCATGGGTCTATACTTAATGCATTGCTCGCGATGTTCAATGAAATCCCACACTGTTCTGAATGAATCCAGGCAAACACATCAAGGTTTACTTGGAGAAAATCAACCAATTCCTGTCTCATCTAAGGGCTAAGTTGAGATTCGACCTTCACTGTTCTAGAAACGTCATCGTCGTGGATTGGAGCATCGGTCGTCAACTTTACTGAGGAAGCCTGGTAATCTTTGACTTCCTTCTCATCATTATTATCTCGGGGATCAAGAACTTTAAGTAACTGGTTGTGGCGCTTGGGCCTAGGCCCAAGAGTTAGCTAAAACAGCCCGTAAATCTGTATCCCTTGAGTCAACACTATTCTATCTCAATTAACTCAAGTGGAACAGAAACACGAACCATTAAGGTTTAAAAAGAAGAGATAGAAGAAGAAGAAACTAAACAATATCAGAATCTCACAATCGCAGCGGAATAAAATATAATAGTAAATAATAGATCTTTACACAAAATGACACTATATCTGTTTTATACATCATATCATTAGAGTATCTCATTCAAACAATATTTACTAGTTAGACTACCATCATAGCGGCGGATATGTATATACTAGTACGGATAATACGTCACGGACTCCAGCTCCTCTCCTGCTCCATAACATCCTGTCCTGAACATATAATACTCGGTCTGACCCGAGCATTATAAAGAAATACCACCCGAGTCGGTCTGGAATACCAGCTGATAATAATGCATCCAAATTGATTACTAAAGTTTCAAAAATCCTTTGAAAACAAAAGCATCTCGTAAGACCACGTCATAAATAAACATGTCTGGTTTTTACCTTACGATAGCTAAAACACTTTTTATAGAAATCCTCTGATATTGTAATAGGGTCTATATACAAATACTTACAAAATAGCCGAAATTGTTACAAGATTAAATTCCAGCTACTAGCCACAGAGTGGGCAATACAAACAAAACTCGTAAAAGGCTCGTAGGAAAAATGGATTTCCAACTAATGACTAGGCACTGGGGTACCATCTGTCACAGTACGTGGTCTAGATCACAGTACCGAGGAGTACGCCGCCCCCATGCAACACAAGACCGGAACCATCCCTTACTGGACAGTTTCGAATAAGATCACCCCGCGGTTGGGATCAGCAACCGCACCACTAAGCCGAAAAAAAAGAGACATCTAGACAGGGATGACCTTACTCTCAAGTGGGGGCTACCCACGAAGCCTTGCTGCATAACCCCTGATTTTCAGTCATTCCCGGTTGATGAGGCTTGAGGCTAAGCGTTACCTTTTAGAATGTTTCACTTAGAATGCCCATCGCCCACCTGACGATGTTCCAAAAGCATTCGTCCATACGAGTCCGTCCCGGGTTTAAACGGAACCGAAGGCGCTATTCCTACTACATCCATTTTGGAAATATCCTCAGGATTAGTAGCGACTAGACCTTGCACTTCACTGCTCCATCTTCGACTCCGAACACATTTTTCCACGAAACGTACAAACTGGATCGAAGTGGTTTTCCAGAAATAAATCTCGACCCGGTCTCTTCGAAACGATCAACGCATTTTTCCAATATTGATAGTCGGTGATTTAACTATCAATTAACATTCACAAGCATCCATCACACAATAAATAACTTCCACATTATTTGTTTCCCAAAAAATATCTTTACGAGATATAATTCCAATTTCAAAATTCCTTTTGAAACACTTTTCAAACCGAATTTTCTCATGGAATAGATTCTCAAATATTTATTTCCTCTGAAACATCCAAGTACCCATATTTAAGGTTCAAAATAATTTAAATACTTTATCCCATCAAATCTACTTACATACTTAATTTAAAATATACATATACTTTTACAAATATTTCGAATAAAACTGCTTTATAAAATATAAACAATTTTCTTTAAAATAAGTTAAGTCATACTAGTTTTTAAAAATAAAGTTATGAATCCTTATACAATTTCAAATAAAGCTTTAATTGATTTTCTTAAATAGAACCATTTATAAAGTATAAATGATAATAATATTCTTTAAAACATGATTCTAATTACCCTTTAAAAATAATTACTTCTATAACTACTTTAATATATGTTCACTTTTAAAATTCTTACAACTAAAATAATTTTCCTAAAACCATTCTTTAATATAACTTCAAACTCTAACGTTTCAAAAAATCTATTTTAAAAACGTACTTGGCTTTCAGGGAAATACACTTCCATCTTAGAATAACCAAAGAATTCTTTTTATCTCCAACCCGTTTTATCCCAATTCAATTTTTCGTTCATCCCGTAAAATTCTTTCCATACTTTAAAAATAGATCATTTTATTTTAAACACGTTGCTATTTCTTGGAAATCGCTTTCAAACATACGTTTAAAATATTTAAAATAAGCTCTAGAAATTATTTAATTGAAAATAATACTTGAGGATATATATAGGGGTTTCCTAAGTATTTTAAATAAAATTTAACTTTTAAAATAAGGTTATTAAATCAAATATTCATATTAAAATTCTCTTTTGAAAACTTAATATTGCTTTACCTTTTTGAAAATAATTAAATACCATAATTACTAAATCAATGTTGGCTTCCACTTAAAAACACTTTAAAATAATATTTCTTTCCAAAAAATATTCTAAATGTATTTAAACTACAAATTTATATTTTGAAAGCTTTCTTTAAACAAAACAAAATTTCCAAGAGAAAGCACACTTCTCGTTCTTTAAAATAAATCTCGCTATTAATTTAAACAATTCTCAATTCCCTTTGAAATCAAATTTCGAACACTTGAAATTTTTCAATCCATTCCTTGGATTTAATCTCTTTTAAAATTCTTTACTTAAGAATTTCTTTTATATTCTTTAAACCCAATTCATCTATTTATATTTAAAATTTTCAGGTTGTATTCACCCATTCACAGCACAACACAATTTAAGTTTTCAACTAAATTCATCACTGTATATAAATAAAACACGACATAACAAGATCTAAACAAATCATCACAGTATAATAAATAAGATATATCACAGAATATAAATTAATTTCTATTTGTGAGGGATCCAGTTGGATCCCTCCAACCTGTTTCCCTGCATCCACAGATATTAGCACAACAATATATATCGATTCAATTTGATAATAATTATCATACTCAACCATTCAAGCAATCATTCCATTAATGACTATTTAAATTAACTAATATTCCAGATGTGAGTGAGTTAAACTTACCTTGGGTTTTCGGCGAGGGTTTGAATTTTAAATTAAATCAAACCGCGTTCGATTTAACCTAAAATTCTCGCTAGTCCCATTCGCTTCCGGATCTGCGCTGTAGTGTAGAGCGCGTCGCTGCGATTCCGGCATCGCCAGTTTCGTCGAAATCTAACAACGTATGAAACATTTATGAATTTTTAAAGATTGTATATACAAAATGTTATAAAAATTCACTTATAAACATTAACCTATCAGATCGTCGTTCATTCATGCAACAAATCGAGGCCGCACGATTACTCTTCTCCCTCACGCGAAAAAGCAGGTCGCATGCACCCATTCCTCCGCCTTAGGGTTTAAAATCGCTCCTTCTACGATTGAACGGAGATCGATCGGGTACCACCATCGCGAAGCCCTTTATCAACTCCACCTCCACCCAGAACATGGCCAAGCGGTCGTGCCTAGGTCTCGCAATTCGTGCGCAACCGGTGGTACTGTCGGCAGCAATATCCCCTTCATCGTTGCACGAAACATGATCATCACCGCTTACTTCGAAGATCTCGGAGTCCTCTACGATCCTCCAGTTGGAAAAATTTGCTATAAACTCACGGATATGAAGAAAAATGGAGGAGAAGACAAGCTATTTTTAGCCATTAGAACGTTGGATAGCAGCTGAGCAAAAAGAGGGTTAGGGTTTCGTCCCTTATGTGTATATATATACATGTATATACCCATTAATTTAATATTAAATTCAATTTTAACGAGCATTTACAAATGAACTCCAAATCACACGTGCCGCCAGGCATTTCTAAGGTTTTACCCATGTTTCGAACACAATGGAACGTGTTTCGAAAGCTAGTTTGGTCGTATGCGCGAGTTACAGAAATAAACGATCAATTTTAATTTAAATCGATTAAAATATTTTCTAAGCATTTTGAGCTGCCACGGTCAAACGAAAACTCCGACTGCTACGAAATTTGAAATCCGATAATATCTAACTATTACGGATCCAATTGAACTGGTTTCGTCGAATTTCGAGACTGTGCCCCGGAAGGCTATTTTGATTCGTCGATTAAATCGAGTGATTTCTGAAATTGTCGAAATCTCTTAAAATTTCACTTTTAAAATTTTACTAACTAAATAATAAATCATATAAATTTATAATCACATTAAAAATCATTTTGATCCATTCCAGACCAAAACTGATTATTTGCATTATTATAATATTAAATTTATTATTAAATTAATATAAAATTCCGAATTCAATCTATTGATTATTAATTCCATCTAATAGTCCAATATTATTATTTAAATCAAAATAAAATTAAATAAATTTTTAGAAACCATTTTTATATTTATTTACGCTCAGATTCACCAATTATCCCAATTCTAATATTAAATTATTATTATTCAAATTTTAATTTCATTCTCGTATTTAAAATTTAACAAATTCTATTAACTTAACCAAAATATTTTTATTTAAAAATCAAATTATAGTCCATATACGATATTTAAAATGAATTATGTTCAAAATTGGCGACCCAAAATTCCGGGTCATTACATTAGCTATCAATTCTCTGAAAAATGGACCCATATGATTCCTCTATGCCCTTGCCTTTCTCCTTGCGCAGCGCATCCCGCAACTCAGCAGCATAACAAGCAGGTCTAGCCGCTCATCACCATGTACTACTCCAACTCCTTTATTGGTAGGGAACTTCATAGTCAAACACCTAGGGAAATCGCTGCCCTGAATCCTATAAGGGCCGGACGGCTCAAGAAAGCATTGGAGAGGGAATGAATGTCTAACACAACGAACTGCAACATCCAGACACTCCGGCGATCTCCATTACCTAACCCAACGGGAAACTCCACCATCTCAGTGGGTATAATCGTGCTTCCGTTGAAACCATGTACATGCGATTGACACGGTTTCAAATCTTTGGCTTCCATTCTTATTTGGTCATAAGCGTTCTAAAAATGTATATTGACAGAACTTCGGCTGTCGACTAAGATCCTCTTCATCCAAGCAGAACCAACCTGAGCTAAAATAACCAATGGATCAATATTGGAGGCCTTGACCCTATCAGCTTCTCGGTTCCTGAAAACTTTGTCGTTTTCCATTTTTATCTATTGTTTTGCAGGGGCCCCATCATTAACATTACTACAACGTTCAAAGTCCACACGCCTAATCGAACTGGCACATGACTCCATTTCCTTCCAGCTCTGATCAGTCAGACGAGGACCACCACTCATAATGTTTATTACCAACCTCCGGCCAGTACATGTGGGTTCTTCGGGCCTAGCTTGGCCTTGACCTTGATTTCGATTAGATGGACCCGCATCTCCATCCTGCGAAGCCCAAACAAACTACTCTGACTTCTTTCTCTAATCAACTTCTTGATGATGTCTTGCAAATGACATCACTCATCAGTGTTGTGGCCGTAGCAATCTTGGAACCTACAGAACTTCCTAGTCTGGATTAATTTTCCAGATGATGGTTCCAAAGCTGGCTTCTTATACCGTCCAGTATAACAAGTCTGAAGGTAAACATTTTCTAGTGATGTGTTTAGGGGAGTATATCGGTCGAAAATGGGAGCTCTAGCTCTCGGTTCGCGATGTGAGTCTCTCTTCTTTCCCTGACCTCTGTTGCCCTTCTGTTGACCCTGCTTATTCTGAATATTCAATTGCACTTTGCCAGAGTTCTCACCAGTCTGCTTCACAGCAACATTATTTTGAATGCCTTCATCACCGGGTCCCGCTACGTCCTGCTTCCTAGATCATCTAGCGTCTTCTCTCCTCAAGAACCGGACCGCCTTATCATAGAAACAATCCAACGAAGTGGGGGGTTTCTAGGCCAAACAATCACCAAACTCAACATCGAGATCGATCCCTTTAGTTAATGCCATCAAAATAGAATTATCATTAAGGTTTCTGACCTCTACACAATCAGCATGGACCTTTCCAAATAAATTTTAAGAGTCTCTCCTGAAGCTTGAGTAACACTGGACAAGGTGTTGAAAACCTTTGGTTTACTAGCATGCATACGGAACTGCTCAACAAACTTAGTAGCCAATTGATCAAAACATGAGATGGATCTGGGTGGTAATTGGGTGAACCACATAGTTGCAATGCCTCCCAAAGAGATAGGAAAACTTCTACACTCAACCGCATCACCGGCTCGAGCAACGTTTATGAGCAATTCATACTTTAAGATATGTTAGCTAGGAGCCGAATTTCCTTCGTACACCGGTAAAGTCGGCATCCTGAATCGACGGAGTGACTCTGCATAAAGAATGTCATTGATGAATGGAGTATGACTTTTGGAGATTCCCTAATCATCATCTGTAAGGCCTTGACTTTCTCTGATCATCTGGCGTATCATGGTTGGAATGTCAAACATCTAGATGTTCGAGGCTAAGACATGGTCGGGTTCCATGTTGCGAGATATTCTGGTCGCTGTCTACGGTCCATCCCTCATCTTCTTGGCTCCTGATCTTCAGGGAAGTGAGGATCTTGAGCATGAAGGTGTTGAAGAAAGGAAGGATCTAGTTGGTTTTGGATACCAGCTTCCAGATTTATAGCGGTAGAAACTGCGTAGTCGTGAGTGGTGTGATAAGGAAGTGCCCCTCCTCGGGAGGAGGGTCCATCTTGGTGCCTTTTGGAAGGGCCAATCCCGTCCTGTCCGAGATTCATGGAATGCTGATGCCTGGAGGCTTATGCATAATTTCTGTCTGGCCAACGGTGTGTAGATCTTTGATTGAAGTTAGATGAAACCGAACTTTCGATTGAGGAATGAGAGACATGATTCCTTCTATATCTCCTTTTCTTTTCTTCGATCAGCTGGTTTGTGAGCTCCATGTTGACACAAATCTATCAAGTGAGCTCCTAGCGACTCTGAGTAAGCTCTTACATGAGGGTTTAGAACTCCTCCCTAGTCACATGGCCTTGTAGATCTGGAGCTCCAACTGATGTCTGACCTACTATGGTCAGCTGCGTGGGACTTTGCATATCTCTTCCCTTTGGATCTACAACATTTCAAGCAGTTCTGGCAGTATGCACCATGATGAATGTAGCTCTTTCCTAGATTTGGTGTAATCTGAGTAGAATAGAAGGAACCACAATAAGGCAGATCTGGATCTCCTCCTTAGATTTTAGCAATCCAACAATGGCAGGGTATCCACTAAATCTGAGAAAAGAAGGATGTTCTCAGTAAAAGTACCAAAGTGTTTGTACCAAATTGGATACAACACTATTCGGATGTAATTGAAGAGATTAGAATAAAGAAATTAAATAGAAAAAGAGGCTAATCTAACAATCACAATAATAAAATTAAACAAAAATAGAAAGAGACAAGAATTTATAGTGGTTTGGTGTTGTAGCCCACGTCCACTTTGAATAGTTTTGTTGTTTATTGATGATTGACAACAGATTACAACAGTACAAATCAATAGATTTCAAGTTACAATGGAGTTGCAGAAGAGTGACATCGTAGAAGCATCAAAAAGTCCTTTTTCTGTAGGCGTAGGTGTGCTATTTATAGGAGTAGATCTGGAAATATCTCCCTCAAAGCTCGGAATACCATTTCTCACATGTGGGTTGGCCTACCAGATCAATCAGGGGTCATTTGGGATCGATCCCCATCATCTTTGTGTTGATCAATATTAGCTCTATTTGAGCTGCAATCGATCATGGTGGTCCTTCGGATGATAAGAAAGCTTCTGTGAAAATCTAGAGGCATTTGGACTTGTAGTTTTTGAGTTATGATCGATCCAAGGTTGATTTTGTAGTTAGCCTGAAGCATGCGTATTGATGCCCCTTTGTATCGTTGTTCCTTCATACCAATCAGATGTGCATCGATGACGTGGAGCGAGAGTTTAGGGAAGATCCACATTTAATGGTGAGAGGCTACTTCCTTCGGTTATACCACGTCTTTCATATCAATGGTAAGTTGTTCCCTTTGTATCGATGCTTGCAAATCGTCTTCGTGTCGATGCTTGCACATTGCCTTCACATCGATGCTTGGTTGATCGATACGATATGGATGGAAGTAGGATCGAGAAGAAAAGGGTAGTGGTTGAGTAGGTGGATTGTGATCGACGCCATTACTTGATGGATATGCAGCGGAAGGACATGGAGTTGATGGATACGAAGGGTATGGATACGAAAGCAACATGTTTCACATGAAACTTGATCGATCAATAACTTGAGCATACGAACTCTGATTGACTTGAAATTTGGAATGTTTCATTTCATAGCTTTGTTCGTCGCACCATGCTAATGGTAGCTCGATCTGGACTCGGACCAAGTTTTCCTGTGTCCATCGTGAATCTGAAGATAACCAACTTTGGGATTAATTATTTTCACTCTTTAGTCAAATTTTGGGTGTCACAGCCTTTCCAAAAGGTGGGATAAAAAATACTGAACAACTTTTCCAATATTTAAGATGTAATCGTTATCGCCTACTCAAACTTCGGCATAAGAAATAAACTCCAAATCAACATATATGCATGCATACACAACATATAACATTACTATATACTTGAGCAACATTTTAATCATAAATTTTACTACTTCAAAAAGTTAGTAACTAGAGTTTTAAAAACATGAAATTGACTCTCCAAACATTCACTAAATCAAACTAAACTTGCTCTCGACCTAGCTTACTTGGTCCTGGCTCAACAACATGAAGATGTGGACCCTTGGAAGGCTAAATGGGCTCGACCTAATGAACAATAGGTATAGCCATAGCTAGAATAAGGCTCGGCCTTGGTGGTTTTGAGGTGTAGGAGCTTTATTGTAAAGAGAAGAGGTTTGGAAATGAATGGAAGGTGTTTAGCTTTGTTTTTACACTACTTTCTCTATCTTTTCTATTAGGAATTTTAACTTGGTAGCCATTGATGTGGACATGAACAAGAAGCAAGGAAGTGGTGAAATGAAGTAGGATTTGTCAATGAAAACTATGAAAGGAAGGTGGTATATATTTGGCTTAAAAATTTAGTAAAATATATAAAGTGACCTTAAATAGAACAATACACACATGCATGCACTCGTATCTCCCTTCTCCCTCTTGCTCCACATGTCCTCCCCCTCTCCATACTTTCATGTATGTATGTATGTATATAAATATGCATAAATAGTCATATCATGAAGGTATATGTATATATTATTAAGTATTCACGTATGTATACATGCATATGCATGTATATTATTTGTAAATGTGATTAACCCTAGTTTTATAAGTGTGTGCATGTTGCACCAACTGTGCACAATGTTCCCGACGACTTTCGGATGTCAAAAAGTCGAAATTTCGGAAAACGTTATTCGGCTACATTTTATATTTTTATTTGAATTATCTACATTGGTAAGCAAATTTTGAAAAATATTTTATCATCGTTATTAAATAATTAAAATTGGTCTATTTGATGATAAAAATCCATTTGCTTATTGTATGAAATATATTTAAATAACCTATTTCAAAGTGGCAAAATCCTAGATCGTTACAAATTTATTTTACTATCATTTGTTATTATTTAAAAGAGTTATATTTTAATTATAAAACTTATTATTTGAATATTTAGAATTTATTAAATATTCACAAATCAAGGTGGTAAAATTCTAGATGATTACAATTAGTAGCACAAAACAACACAATAAAACAGTAGTCAGCTACACATAATGCAGTAATAATGGCAACACATCCAAATACGATCTCATCATAACAAATTAACATATGTGGCAAATAAAAATAAACTGTTTATCACATATTACATCCATTTAAAACATCGTATTTATAATCTTTTTTTCTTTTAAGTATAACATCATTTTTATTATAGTTTATTATAAATTCACCTTTTATTTACTTTAAAAACAATAATGATTCTCTCAAATTAATAATATACTCAAAGATACTTTATTGCAATTTCATTACTTCAAATCTTACCAAACAATATAATTTGTCAGAAATAGCAATTTCATTAAATCACCTTTCAAATCAACGGTATTATTATTTTACGCTAAAGTAATAATTTTCATATTAGATATCTTTAATATATTTAAAAAAATAGTTCATTCCCATTTATTTCAAAATAATGTAATTATCACTAAAACTATATTATTATTATTTATATAATCTCATTTCATTGAATAAAATATTACGCATTTCAAATTAAGTTTGAAATATATTCTCTATTATTATTTATGGATTTCCTTAGAAATTCATAAATATTAACTGTATTAGATTTCTCCAGCTAATTTCAATTATTTCATTCGAACATTGTTATTTACATACATCACACATAAACTATATCTAATCACTTAAATTATTATTTGCCTTAGTTTCTCATGATTAAATAAATTTACTTATTTTATTTTAATGAGTAATAATCATATTTCAAATTCATAATTAATACGATTAAAAATCAAATAATACAACAATCAGCAACAAACAATCAAACCAAGGCTTAGAATATCCAAAATGACCAAAATATCCAAATAATTATCAATATATCTCAACATTTATCAATAATTATAATTTTTCATTAGCATATATCTATTTTATAATTAAAATTCAACTAACTAAACTACATTGAATAAATCATACCACCGTACTTTTTCTAATAGTCTCCAAACTCAAATAAAGCTAATGCCAAAATCTAGAATTCCACCACATGTCCAACAAAAGAAACTGCGCATGAATCAGAGTTCATATGTGAAAGACTTGGAGATTAGAAGATCTAGGGTTTAAATTGTAAATATAAGATAAGAGCTTAAATAAAAAAGAATTCACCTCATTAGAAGATTTGCATGCATTTTTTTCAAATCAATGAAGTGTACCATATTCTTCTTCTATTACAAAACTAATTCGCTTTCAAAATCTACATGTATGTGTTGTTGAGAGAATCCCCAACCCTCTTTTCTTACATTATTATTCTTTTATCAAATAGATTATATACATTTTGAATTAAGAAGGGAGTGAAGATCGTTCAAAAATACTTAATGGTTACTCCTTTTTTTTAAATATTTAGAGTGATACTTATGTGTGAAGGAAGGCGAGAGAAAGGAGGAAGGAAGGAATATGTTTATTACTGATTCTTTTCCCTTTTATTTGTAATAAGTAGAGAATAAATAGAGCAACTTCTACCAATTCCAATCAATGTACAATTAGTTGATACATAGGTAATTAACTTCCAAAAATGCTTAAACAAATATACATTTAAATTTTGAATAAAATTCCATATTTGGGATATAGATAATATAAACGTATATGTATATTTCATTATTATTATTTTTACACAAAATATATTCATGCATATTAGCTCTATAACTGGAAACTCTAGACATAGAATTTGAATGCTATAATCATATTTTCAAGTTTCCCACAACACACGAAATTAATGCACAAACAAATTATATATATAAGTTTAAAAGTTGGGATATATGTCAATTAGTGCGCAAACAATTGTTACCTACGCAATTAACTTCCCTTAATATAAGAACTTGATATACAATTAATGCATAATCAATTGCTAGTCTATACAATTAATTTGTTACAATATAAAAAATTAATATACAAACAATTATATATTTATTCAACAATTAAGATATATTTAATAAATCCATCGCATTGATTATATCTATATTCATAGGAATACACTTATTTAATATACCCCTAATTCATACAATTTAAATTAGTGCATAAATACCAAATTTATATTTTGCGGTGCTGAATATACGGGTCATTACAAAATGAATAAATGAATGAATGAATGGGAGAAAATATTTTTAAAAGAACCATTGAAACCTTTTAATTCCTTCCTTCCGAGTCTTCCCTATTACATTCTAGTTAAATCTCATCAAAATACTCTTCCTCTACCATGCACAGTCGGATATAAAATGAGGTGTAGTGGGCCTAAAAAGTTTCCAAATCTATTAAACATTTATTCTATTTAAATATATAATTTAAATATTTTATCGATACGTGCATTTATAACTTTTATACATGCGCTTTATTAAATAATAATGGTATTCCAACATTAAATAAAATTTAATATTTAATATTTCATAAATATTAATTAATTTAATCAATTTACAATGATAATAAATTAACTAAAACTTATGGATTTTGGAGTAATCAATATTTTGGTTGTGTGACTCAAATGTGTAAATTCATCAGTAATTAATATCGAACAACTTGAATATTTATGTGAACACGTTAGCTTAAATATTGGTGTGATATTTTAGTTGAATTTATCTCTTACAAATCATTTTCGGTAAAATCCACTTTTACTTATTATTGTAAACGTTTGTAAAACGTTTGTATAATCAAATAAGAAGAAAACGATAATTCATATTATTCAGCAAGACGACTGACCAAAAAGGAGATTAATTACATTAGGGTTACAGAGATAGGTTTATATAGATAGAAAGCATAAACAAGAAAAAGGCTAAAAAGCCCAATATGCTAAAAAGCCCAATATTCTAACATCCCCCCTCAAACACGTGATGGTACGGCAAGAAGCATCGAGAGTTTGTCAATGAAAAATCTATGACGTTCGATAGTGTGAGCCTTCGTGAAGAAATCAACAAGTTGCGTTGATGATGAAGTAAAAGGCAGAGAAATAGTTCCATGCAATAAGTGATACCGAGTGAAATGACAGTCAATCTCAATATGTTTGGCGCGCTCATGAAAAGCAGTATTGTGAGGAATTTGAATAGCGCTCTTATTGTCACAATACATAAGAGTGGGAGAAGAAATCGAAACACCCATATCCTCCAACAGCCAACGTAAACAAATAATTTCAGATGTAGTGGAGGATATAGCACGATACTCTGCCTCAGTGGAAGACCGAGAAACAACATCATGTTTCTTGCTCTTCCATGAAATAAGGGAATCTCCTGAAAATAAACAAAAGCCAGTTGTGGATTTTCTATCCGTTGAATCACCAGCCCAATCTGCATCAGAGAAGGCACGAAGCTCCAAAGATGAGGTCGATGGGACCAAAAGACTCTGATAAAGTGTTCCTTGCAAGTAACGAAGAATGCACATAACAGCAGCCCAATGAACAGAGGTAGGGGAAGATATGAACTGGCTAACAATGTGAACAGCATAGGCAATATCTGGACGAGTGATGGTCAGATATACAAGGCAACCAACAATAGAATGATATAAAGTGGGATCAGAAAGAGGACTCCCATCGGTCGGAGTATATCGGGCATTTACCTCAAGTGGTGAATCAACATGACGTGCATCAGTAAGACCGGCACGATGAATAATGTCAGTGGCGTATTTGGACTGGGAAAGAAGATAGCCTTTTTCTGAGGAAGCTATTTCAATGCCTAAAAAATAACGTAGATGACCCAAATCCTTCGTATCAAAGCAATGAGATAATGTGGCTTTAATACTCACAATACCATTACTGTCATCACCTCTAATGATCATATCATCTACATATAGTAGAAGAAGAATACAGCCTGCAGAAGTCAATCTGACAAAAAGTGCTGAATCATGGGGACTAGAGGTAAAACCAAGTGATGTAACTACAGTCGAAAATCTCTCATACCAAGCACATGGTGCTTGCTTAAGACTATATAGAGCTTTTTTAAGCCTACAAACCTGACCTGGAGCATGAGAAACACCAGGTGGAGCAACCTTGTAAACTTCTTCCTTAAGATCTCCATTAAGAAAAGCATTTTTAACATCCATTTGAGAGATGTCCCATTGACGACTGGACGCAACAGCAATAAGAACCCGAACATATGTCATCTTAGCCATAGGAGCAAATGTCTCCTCATAATCCATGCCATACTCTTGGGCAAATCCTTTAGCAACTAAACGAGCTTTGTATCGCTCAATAGAACCATATGACTTGGTTTTAATCTTATACACCCATCGACAACCAATAGTTTTCTTCCCAGTAGGAAGGTATACAAGATCCCAGGTACCAGTTTTGTCTAAAGCAAACATTTCCTCAGACATAGCACGTTGCATACAGGAGAACGAACAGCCTTCGAGTAAGAAGAAGGCTCATAGAAAGTGTCAATGGGAACAAGAAATAAAGCAAAAGCCCGAGAGTAACAAGAGTACGCAAAATCAGATAATTGAGTAGATTTACGTGTGCGAGTGGGATAGAGAGGTTGAACAGGATCAGTCATCACAGGAGGTTTTTGAACAGTCGTAGTAGCAAGGGATAAAGTGTCACCTGCAGAAGGAGGAGGAACATAATGTATGGATGACGGAGTATCAATGGTAAGAGGTGGTGAATCAAAGGAGTTATCAGCAGGAAATGGATCAATGTGAATAAGATCAGACTTAGTCATACTATGAGGACTAACTGGAATAGAGTGGAAGGGAATATGTTCAATAAAGGAAACATGACGAGAAACATGTAGTTTATTTGAAGAAGGATCATAACAGCGATAGCCTTTTTGTCCAATACCATACCCAAGAAAAACAAATATAGCAACACGTGAAGATAATTTTGTACGTTCTACGTGTGGACGAAGAACAAAACAAGTGGAACCAAACACTTTTAGGTGAGAGTAATCAGGAGTTTGACTAAACAACTTGGCATGAGGAGAAATACCAGAGTTATGAGAAATCGGGATCTTATTAATAAGATAAACGGAAGTAAGAATAGCTTCTCCCCAAAATTCTTTTGGAACGCTAGCTGAAAGAATCATAGAACGGCCAGTTTCAACAATGTGTCTATGTTTTCTTTCAACAACACCATTTTGTTGCGGGGTATCAGTGCAGGAAGTCTGATGTAAAGTACCATCAACCATGAATATGTTAGAAAGGTCTCCCTTAGTGTATTCCCCCTTAAATCAGAACGAAAGCATTTAACAATAGCAGAGTGTTGTGTTTTAACATATGCTTGAAAGGCAGTATATATATCAGTAAACTCAGAATGACGTTTCATCAGAAAAACCCAACAATAACGAGTATAGTCATCGATAAAAGATACATAATATCTGCACCCACCTTTTGTGGGGATGGGTGATAGACCCCAAACATCAGAATGAACTAATTCAAAAGGTGCAGTGGAAGTAGAAACACTTTGATTAAAGGGCAAAGCAGAAAATTTTCCAAGTTTACAACCACTACAATCTGAAATATCATGAGAACGTAAATCTCCCAGTACACCAGAATTACACAAGAATTTAAGACGAGAGCTTGAAATATGACAAAGTCTAGAATGCCACAAATAAAACTTAGAAGACAATGGAGTTAAATGAAAAGAAGAAAGGTCAATACTAGCAGCAGCGCCATGACTTGGAATTTGCAAGTCATCCAAATCAAAGAGACCGCCCTGCCTACGGCCTTTCCCAATCAACTTCTTGGAGTTGGGATCCTGCACAGAGCAAGTGGTAGAAGAAAAATGAACAAGATATCCAAGATCACAAAGTTGTCCGACCGACACAAGATTCATAGTTAATTTAGGAATATAATAAACATTTGGGAGGGAAACGTGTGTGGTTCGAATTGTACCGATTCCTGTTAATGGCAAAGGTGTGCCATCAGCAGTCAAAATAGAAGGTGAGCGAGAATCAAAAGGCATAGATATAAATGATGAACAATCATGGGACATATGATATGAGGCACCAGAATCCAAAATCCACAAAGGAGAATTCAAACCTGATATGGAGGGAGCTGACATGGCAAAGTGCTGAGATTGAGGAGCAGTCATGTTTTGAGACAAAGACTGGCTAGCAAGGAACTTCTGAAATTGTTCTGCAAGAGAGTCCATAGAGGAATCCACAACTGATTCACCAGAAGGATGTACCAATGCAGCAGTCTTAGGCTGGGAATTACCTCGTGACTGTCCATGTCCTTGTGTAGTAGAGAGGGACTGTTGTTGGCTACCACTTTTTTGCTGTTGTCATCTATCACCTGGCTTAAAACTTTGATTTTTTTTTCGAGCCAATAATTCAGGACATTGATTTTTCCAATGGCCTGGTTGTTTACAATAATTACAATCACGACCATTCTTGATATTTACCTTGTTACGTTGAGATGGGATTGGTGAAATCCCTGTAGCAAAAACAGATGCAGAAGAAGTCTGTGCAACTTTCTCAGTTTGAGACTTCAAGCGAGTTTCTTCAGCTAGTAATTCATGTAGAACAGAATCAACAGAAGGTAAAGGAGTGCGATGTAGGATGGACGCACGACAATGCTCGTACTCTGGTCGAAGAGCCATCAACAATTGAACAAGACGTTGTTCCTCCCTACGAGCGATATATGGAGAAAATGACCTAAGCTCAGCAACCTCAGTCATAGCCAATTGATCCCAAAGAGCAGTAATTTCAGAATAAAAATCTTGAATATTTCGATCATTCTGAGACAATGACCGAATATCAGCCTCTAATTGATATTGAACGGCAAAGTTAGAACGCACAAAAAGTCGCTCCAAATAGTCCCAAACTTGCTTAGCAGTATCATCCTTAGCCAATTGCATACCAATTTTATTTTCAACAGAATTATTAATCCAAGTGATGATCTTTGAATTGTTAGTATCCCATTTCTCCATCAATTCAACATTAGCATCTTTACGAGCCACAATAACACCAGAAATATATCCCCACATCTGTTTTCCTTTCAGAAAATTTTTCATGACATAACTCCAATAAGATTAGCTTTTTCCATCTAAACGAACACTAATAGCTTGAAATGAATCATCGCCTCCTGCCATATTTTGAAGTCAGCAACTGCTTCAGGTCGAGACAGGTATCAATTGGGCTAGAGTTTTGGGAACTAGGGTTTCGGGTTGATCGGCAGGATAGGGTTTCGGGAGAGGGAGATCGATAGGCTAGGGTTACGGGGTTTTAGGGTTTTAGCAGGGAGATCGGCAGCTGGGGCAGGCGGATCGGCAGCTGGGGACTTGGGGGCAGGCAGGGAGATCGGCAGGCTGGGGACTTGGGGACGGGGCTCTAAGGATTTGGGAAAAAATCAACGACAGGCTAGATGCTAGGGTTTGGAGCAGATGATGATACCAGGCTAGGGTTTCGGGTTGAGGCAGAGAAGACTAGACAGCGACGAGGCAGCAGGCAGCAGGCAGAAACAGGAACGAGGCTCTGATACCATGTAAACGTTTGCAAAACGTTTGTATAATCAAATAAGAAGAAAAAGATAATTCATATTATTCAGCAAGACGGCTGAGCAAAAAGGAGATTAATTACGTTAGGGTTACAGAGATAGGTTTATATAGATAGAAAGCATAAACAAGAAAAAAGGCTAAAAAACCCAATATGCTAACAATTATAAATAGCCAGTAGTAGCAATTTTTTACACAAATTCTCTTCGTGAACAATATATCACCTTAGGACTAATGGAATTTGGTTTTGATTAAAATTCCAGTGTCTTCCATATTTAATTTGATTAGTTTATAAACAAAATCTTTGGTTCACTAATAACATTTATTTTTAACCATGCTACTTTAGCCAGAGATTTTAACTTTGAGTTGACTATAGTTGACCATGACACTAACCATATAACCAAGGAGTTGAATTCTCTATTCAATAGTGTTTTACTTCCAATGCTACCAATCAGACCCAACTATAGTTTTTCAATGGATGTCATGCCATGATTTAACAATGATTAAAGTGGAGTGTCCACTTTGAAGTTCCACGGTAGAACTGGGTAACATCGTCACTTTGAAATTCTATGTTTGGCCTTTGTTATATTAAATAATAGAAAACTCTTCATCACATGGTTATCCAATAACTATCAATATGCAAACCCTTGGTGTCCCAGCAGCCACGAGTAATATGTTGCTCAACATTTGGAGAATTTTATGCACTCTTGTCTCAACGGTAGTATCTATATCCCATCGCGAAACATCTTGACTAGGAATAGTAAAAATAAAATGTCATGTTTAATATGATATATTTCTCATGATTACAATACATTGTAATTATTATTACATAACACATCATTTAAGAATCTTCTATTTACTGTGTTTTAAATTAATTACTTAATTTATTATTTCATAAGATAACATGTATATAATTGAAAGAAAACACATTTTACTTTTAAATAAGATTGGTTGTCGAGTCAGATATATATAACAAATTACATAATTCCCTACATGGCATACCCCTGACTCTATCAACTACTTAAAATGAGGCACCATCCATGAGAGGAATCATCTCCTTTATTGTAAAAGGTTATTATCACCTTATTGGTATTCATCTTAAAAGTCAAAATCTCTGGTCAAAGTAAAACGTTAATCGGTAAATATTATTGGATTGAACAAAAGACTTTATAGTATTCTATGCAATTGACATAGATATTCAAAGAGTTTTTAGCCTTGGTTAAAACTCTAAATATCTAAGTGATACAATGACGACAAAAAATACCTATACATAATGTTGTTAGCCCAAATTTTTTCCTAACATTGAAGTAACTAAAATTGCAATAAATATAAATCTCAAAAATATGTGCAATCTTCTTTTATTTGATGGCTAATATGTAAAAAGTACAAATCATCTCCCTTTGTTCTAGTTCAAAATAAAGAAAGAAGTAGATATGCAACTTCATATTTCTAAAGGTCCTCGTATTGAAAAGATCAAGTCATTTGCTCCTTCACTGGCTATTAAAAAAGGTCTTGAGCACTCATGGGAGCTTAGAAATATCCAACACCTGATTTATGCTAAGAGAAAGAAAGGAAAGAGAATACCCTTTTTAAGTGGGGTTGGGTCTCTATTTATAAAGGTTGGAGATTAGCATAGCTCACTTGGATTGGTTTATTGGAGATGACGTGGGTTGGTGACCTGGCAAGATGATAGTCTTAACGGTGCCACCTGTCATCATCTCAATACACCAGTAATTCACTTGGATCACTATCATGGTCATGGTATCAACAAAGGCGATATGGTTGTATAAGAGTGTCATGAAGCTTTATTACACATAATTCTCTTTATATTAATACCCTACTTCTTTGTATAGGCTATTGCTTGAATTGCACCGTTATATGATGGCTTTAGTTAGCACATAAGTGCTCCATTCAACGCCTAAAGACTTTAATCAACATGCGATAGCTTGCAATTCATAATGATAGCATGATTTATCATGATGGCTACTTATCCACTCGATAGCTTAAATTATTATGATGGCTTGACTCATCACGACGGCTTTGATGCTTCTTGATGACTTGGATAATATATCACGACGGATCCATTTACTAGTGACGGATCCATTTGCATATGATAATTATTTATATGTATGAAGGTTCCATTGTGCATGACGGTTTCAATTGTACACGATGTCTTCAATTAATTGCGATGACTTGATGGTCTTAAACTACATGCGACGGTTTCCATTAACAGATGAAGGCTCAAAATAGGATACGATGACCCTTCTATTTATCAATCCTCTCTTGGAATTTTAGGTGCAACACTTGCCCCCTTGCATAGAATGTTTTTATTCTTTGGCTTAAACTTCCATTCTTCAATTATCCATTTTTCTTCTCAATTTATCATTCCCTAGGTGTTGCATTCTTCATCCCCGATTGTTTATGCTACTTCAACTTGCCATAACTTTTATTCCTCAACACTGTGACTTTCCATAAAAAGTTTTTCCAAAATGTATAGGTTTTGGAATCCTTTAGAAATATACTTTGTTTACAATGATTGTTCTTGGAGTATTTTCCTTTTGGTGAAAAATTCCTTACAAATTTATTTGAAGACATCATTATAAGAGGTTTCATAACTTTATTTGAAAAACATTTGATGTGTAAATAAAATAATATCCAAATACGATTTATCAACGAATGGATTTTTTGAAAGTAAGGAAATCTACTTGAAACCTCTCAACAATAGCTTTTATTAGAAAGAATTGATGTCACGATAAGATAGAAACTTCTGAATTTTCGAGAAAATGCATTTTTTTTCCTTTGCCTATTCTGAGTTTGTTGTTTATTGAATCTGGAATTCAGCTTATTGTTGTAACGACCCAAAATTTGACCATTATTTAAAGTGATTTTAAATATAAAATATATAATATTTTATAATTTAAATAATATTAGATAGGATTTGTAAAGAGAAATGTACACAAAAATAGGAATAATTGCTTATATCGATAAAAGTGACAAAATCTCGATTTCAGAAAAGTAAGTTTCAATGGTTAAATAAATTATTTTAATTAATTTATGAGTGTTTATATTTTTAAATAACATTCTAAAAATTTATTTTTAAATTTGGTTTACATTAATAAATAGTTTAACTAAAACGTCAAAATGTGATCGCAAAACATTTTATCGATAATCATCGTTTTGTTCAATATAAGATGTCGCAACACTGTTGCACCTTTATTTTCTTATATATGGACATATATATTCAAATAGTATAAGTATTAATTAATTCACTAATCAAGTTTGCTTTTACTAAACATACTTAGAAAATTCTAGAATGTAATTAACAAGAAGTAAGCAAAAAAAGATAAAAAGTGTTATAAAAGTCAAAAAGTAAACATTAATCAAGCAAACATAATTATTATATTCTTTACTTAATATTTAAGTGAAAATGACATTAAGTATTGATTTAAGATGTGATGTTAGGTGTTGAAAAATTAGTTTGCTTTAAAGTATAAGTAAATGGTATTTTGGCCTTTTTACAAAATATTAATTTAATTCAAAAAATTTCTATAAATACCAACACATTTTCTCACTTTTTTCACACCTTTCTTCTCCATTTTTAAGCTCTTATTCCACTCTTTAATGGCTTCCATGCCACTTTTAAAAAATTCAAAAAGCGTAACAAATTTATGGCAAAAAAATCGATAAAAAAATATACCACTTAAGTCAAGTTCAAGCTAATAAATTCCATCCATCCACCCAAGGTCGTGCTCAACTAAAATCCATCTCCACCTCTTTTCATGTCAACTTCTATGATAGAGTAGCTACAGCCGGATTTCAAGCAGTTTAGAAAAATAGTAGTGAAGCTGTAGTCAAATACGGATTGTTAAAATTAGCAAATTTGGTAGGAAATATGGTTTAGATCTGGAGTTCTTTGCCTTAAAGTTTGACGGAGTGAAATCCAGAGTGAGTTTTTTCTTCCTTTAAGTTCATTAAAATCATTGCAGAGTTGAAGGAACTTTATGTCTTAAGTGTTGTTTGAAAACCTTTGTTGAATGCTTGTTTACTTTATTTGCTAAAACAATGGTTTTATTTCCTTGTTTGACTATTTGGATGGTAAATTAAAATTTTCAAAATTTAGAAGTTAAATACTTAATGGGGTATGAGGAAACGACTAGTACACGTATTTCATCTGTAAGATCCAAGGAGACTTGGGTGAGGGATGGAACATGTCTAAGGGAAAGCCTGGATAATCCAAAATAAATAAACCAAGATAAATTAAAAGGTGTTATAAATATTTGATAGAATGATGCGTTGATTATCATTTATTTTTGCGTTTATTTCATTGATTGATTGTTTCAATTAGGCTCAAACAGTTTATGAGCACTGATTATTATTTATTGATTACCGACTTTGCTCTACCATTTTATGAGCAATTAATTATCCATAGCATAGGCTGGGTAGAAAATAATTGTAGGTTAGCACCTTGTGATTTCTTTCACGATTTGACTATAAGGTGTTATATGTTATATTCTGTTCACTTCAATTCAATAAATTGTTTTGAAAATTGATTTTCAAGTGGAAATGTTATGAGATGTTTTCCTTTAAAAGAGAAAAAATATATTTGAGAATTAATATTTCGAAGTGATTTTTTATAAAGAATGATTTTATAAAAGTGTTCTATAAAACATAAAGAATTTCATGGACCAAACTCGATGGTTTTTAAATGATTTTTGAAAGGATTTGAAAATGAAAGTTATTATAGATTTGAAATATATGTAACAATTAGTGTAAATGATTTTTTCACTTTGGGATATAAAGTGATTTATTTTGTTACCGATGATTCGGGTAACCCATTACTAAAAAGTGAGCAAGAGAGGTGCAGATGTTCTATAGCCTCATTATAGTCCGCTCTCGTTGTAGAGTGATATACATATCTATATTTATTTTCAAAAGACTGGGACCCAGTTACCTTGTTATGGCTAGAAAACTCCCGATCAGGTAGCATATAGTTTTGTATGCTTGTATATTGATATCGTTTCAAAAAGGTGATTTGTTTTCAGATCCTAAAGTAAAAGGACTAGTTTGAATATAAAAGATATATACATGCATATGTGTGTGTATATATTAAAAGTTTTGAAATAAGAATTCAGGAATAAAGTCCAAAGTGATAATTTCTACAAAGTTAATTAGATTTGTAAAATATAAAATTGAAGATTAAGCCTAAGTTGATAGTTTTGGGAATTGCATGTTGTTTGTATATCGTGGGCTCCATGAGTCCTATATGCGATAGGTGAACTACGTTGGCTTGATCCTATATCTAATTGGGTACCCAATTAGATAGGTGTACGTAGGCAGTCATAAGTAGTAGTGATGCAGCCCTTAAAATAGTATAACCATTTTTCTATTTATCTGTTATTAGTTGTTGTTTATCTTGTGTTGTTGTACCTTTTCCTGCTTACTATTTTATTTCGCATTTGACATGTTTATTGAGTTAACAAGAATGGCTATTGTTGTCTCTCTCATTTGAGTTATGCAGCGGTATATTTATTTGTATTACTGTTTGGTATGTATTAAAGCACACTTAGTAGCTTAAATTGATTACTCTGATAACTTGTAAAATTGAAATTGTATCCTATACATTTTATAGTGTTGAATATTTACCAAATAATATGGATTAAGTAGGTAGTATTCATTCATAGAATTAGAATGAACGGGTTTTTAGCGAGTTTGACTGGTAGTAAAATTTGGTTCTCTACAATTTCCCTACTTCGGATTGGTTTTTCCTAGACTTTGCTTGATTATAAAAGTTTCCATTATCCATCTCTCTTGGATGTTGCTTTGACCAAGCCCGGTGATGAAGTTAAAGGCTTAATTGACCATCACTCTTTAGATGGTTGCTTTGACAAGGTCTGACGGTGGGATCAAAGGCTTTTTGTCCATCTTCCTTAAATTGGTGCTTTGACCAGTCCTAACTACATGTCCGAAAGCTTAACTGACCATCACTTTTTAGATGGGTGTGTTGGCCAAGCCCAAAGACGAGACCAGAGGCTTTTCGTCCATCTCTCTTGGACCGGTGCTGTGACTAGGCTCGAAGGCAGGATTAAAGGATTAATTGACCCCTTTTAGGTATGAGGTGTGCCTCCTCTTAACTAATCTTGCTAATCTCGTCAGGCTAGGAGCTAAATCAAACATATCGCTCTCACTCGGGGGGCTCATTTGTTGGAATGGTCCCACTGAAATCCGTTATCCCTTGTCTTAAATTAATGGATTTGCATCCTTGATGTTATACCTCTATTAGGTCTACTTGACCAATAGGAGTTAAGTGGTAGAGATTTTTTCCGATGTTGATTTTGGAAATTACTTTCCTAGCTTTTAAATCTTGTTTTTTCCATTTGAATGCTAATTCATTCTCCTCGTGTGTTTTCTTGAACTAGGATATTTCAGGTTTTTCTTTTCGATATTCGACGACTTATAATATGGTGTTGGCTATTTCATAGATTTATTTATAGGTTCTTAGTTTGGTTCCCAAGCATATGTGATTTCCTAATTTTTTAGACCTTCGGCATTGGTTTTGATGACCACAACCATATATAAAATATAGATATTATTATTTTATCAAGTTATATGTAGTATATAATGCAAGATATTAGACAGGTGTTGATTAAAATGACTGTAAAGTTTCAAGAGCAGATTCAAGAGGTTGGTATAGAGATTAAAGATTTAGAGATTGAAGACTCATGAGTTTTGAAGATTTAAGATATCCAGATAAGTTATAGAGCCATACATTATTTTGTTAAAACCTTGATAGCACTTCGTTGATCTCTCTTCTCATTTCTCTTAAAGGTTTTAAAATCTATTTTTCGTTTTTAAATATTTGGAATTTCGAAAATGATTTTAAAAGAATTTTTATTTTCACAATGGCTTTCAAATGATTTCTTACTTTTTGATTTTATACTTATATGTTGAGTAATTAGTTTTTTAAGTATTTTATATCTTAATATACTTTTAAATATTTATACTTTGTTATATTTTTAGCATTATGCTTTCTAAATATCTATAAGGATATTATAACATTTATTATGACCTTTTTTTAAAATGTATATTCACTTATACTTCATATAGATTATTTTCAAAAGAAATTCATATTTAAATCCTTCGTATATTTAAAATATTTCAAAATAATTTTATAAAGTTTTTATAAGTTTTATTATGATTAAAATATGTATAAACTATGTTTAGATGATTTTATAAAGTATCAAAATATTTTACAAACTTTAATATTTTGAAAACAAATTTTACATAGTGTTTTTCAAAAATAGCAAGGACATATCGACATACATAGGTGGGATATGCCGACAGATAGACCAATTTTTTCAAAATTCAAATTTGAATGGAAGTGTCTTTACATTGTATCTCTTTGTTAATAGACATGACCGTTGTTGCTCTATAAATAGGGGTTAAGCCAACGAATTTGATTAACTACTTTCTTATATTTCTCTCCTCCTTTTACTCTCTTCTTTTCTAAAAGAAACTATACTCAAACTCTTCTCATATTCAATAAGAATCAAATCTAAACTCCATTGATTTGATTATATATTGATTACTCTTAGGTCTCTATCATCTCTCTCACTCATATCATGATCAAAGTGCTATTCAAGAGGTTATAGGATCATCTGTACTCAAGATTAAGAAACTGAGTTTGTAAAATCTATCAAATCATACTCATATACTTTTTAGTGTGCTTGATATATCCAAAATCCAAGTGGGTGTGCTTGTGTCCCGTCTGAATCAAGTGGTTGTGCTTAGTGTCCTGAAAATCCAAGTGTTGTGTGCTGGTGTCCCGTTCGAATTCACTGAGTGCACCCAGAGCTCGGAAAATATGAAGGGTGTGCCTTATAGCCTTGAAATCGAGATTGTATTGATTTTGATATTTGAAAAAGAAATATGTACAAGAAATTGTATAAGATTTGATATTGGGTAACTCCAAACCAGTATAAAAATTCATGGAGTGATCTCTCCAACTCTTTACTTTTTATTTTTACTGCATTTATATCTGCCATTTTTTGCATATGTGATTGTCGATTCTGCATTGTTTAATTATAATCTTAAAAGAAAGTAAAAAGATTCATTTAAATCAGTAAACACTATTCACTGCCCTCTGGTGTTAAATTATCCTTAAGATTCATCTTCCACAAACTAGCATTTGGTATCAGAGCATTGGTTTTCAAAGTATTCATAATCTTGATTTTTGCAAAATTTCAATAGCTAACAACACTGTTAGTAATACTGCTAGTAACACAACTAGTTCACTTGTTAGTAGCTCATTTGTTGAAGGACAGTCTCCTGCTAGACCATCACTTTCTAATAGTAGTAATTATACATATTGGTTATGTTGAGTGAAAATATACTTATAGTCAATTGGTCTAGATATTTGGAATATCACATAGAATGATCACACTGAGCCTCAGATTGATTTTTCGCAATGGACTGCTAACCAAAAAGCAGTTTAAAAAAGCAATTATAAAGCTATGAATATTTTGTTCTGTTCATTAGATAAGAATGAGTTCAGTAGAGGTCTATTTGTAAGTCAGCAATTTAAATTTGGAGAACACCGCACATATGAGGGCACTAGTAAAGTTAAACAGACCAAAATTTCTATGTTAACTAATCGGTTTCAAATATTTAAAATGAGTCCATTTATATATATATAGTAGATTTCAGGACAAAGTACATTCACCAATTACATTGGGTAAAAGTTTTTTTGAAGAGGTCAAGTTAGAAAATTCCTCAATTCACTTACTCCTGAATGAGATCAAAAGACACCTGCGATTGAAGAGACTAATGACATTAGATCTTTGAAAACTAAAGCGTCAATTGGCAATTTAATGTCATTTGAAGCATAAATGCATAGCAGGAGAGAAAGCAAGGCAATACAGAATAAATCCATCGCTTTCAATGCCACAATAGATGATCGGGATTTTGACAACGATGATGACGAGATATAGCCTTTATGATAAGTAATTTTAGAAGATTTCGAAAATATAAAAAGATGAATAATATTAGGGGAAATAAAAATACAAGAAGTGAAAGCGAAAATAATGTTAGATGTTTTAATTGCAATGAACTTTGCTATATGTAGAGAGACTACCGCATCCAGACAAATCGAAAAACTCACCAAATACTGATTCTTCCAGAAAAAGGAGAAGAACTTATACTGCTACATTGGGAGATTCGGACACTTCCTCAAATGATAAAGAACCAAATATGGAGAATATCAATATGTGCTTCATGGCAATAATCAATTCAGAATTGTTCAAAGAAATGGATCAAAAATCGACACATGTTTATAATTTAAAATTTAAATTTTTTAATGGAATTTTTGATTGGTTTTGATTGTTAGGAATAATCTATAGATTAATAATAATATTGATGTATATTATTTAATTTTGAATTCAAATAATATAATATATGTATGTTTAAAATAATTTTTAAATTATTTACTATATATATACATTAGTAATAATTATAGAATAATTATGTATATATATACTGTAACGTCCCGCCTTTTCGCACGCTTTAAATCGACACACGTGCCAATTCAAACCATACGCAAGGGCGGATTGTTATGGGGTAAATAAGAAAAAATAGGAAAGAAATAAAATAAAACAGAATCTCACAGCGGAAGGATAAAATATAATAATCAAATATACAGTTTATGAAGCTGTTTTACAAAAGCATTTGATTATATTTACATAATACATATCAGAGTTACACATACCAATAATAATACAGCGGAACAGTATGAGTGTAGTGCAATAATAGTAATACAAATCTTCGTCTTCGTCCTCCAGAGCTAAAACTTCAAATCCTGAAATGCTCGGACTGACCCGAGCGAATTGAAAAGACAAAACACTCGAGTCAGAACTAAAAGATCTTATGTAAGTTAAATTAACAGAAATAAATATGAGTGCAGTAACTTAAAAGATGCTCGGGATTTACATCTCTTAAGGATCCGTTAAACTATTTACTATGTAGTATATTTCGCTATTATAATAGTGACTATTTATAAAATAAACTTACTTTTAAATAGCGTTAAGGGGTTACCCATATAGCCCTTAACACAAAATATATTCACATAGTCTATACAGTACCGTAATCTCCCCCGTACTGGGCATCGTCAGAGAGCACTCCATAGATATGGTACAAAGCCAAAATCGTATAAGGCGCGCCAGGGTAGGTGACACGGCACCACTAGGCAATGCCAGGGTAGATATACCAATTACGCTTCCGGGTCGGTGGTAATGCATAGCCGCAGCTATCGCCCACCTCGAGCCACACCCCCAAATCAAAGAAATCAAAAGTGGCCACCGAATCAATTCAAAAGTCAAAGTATAATATCGAAGGGATGTGTCCGATCAAAGGTGCTACCTTATTAACTCGTCAATCGCTCCTGTTTTAGCCACCTTATGCCAACTCACGGGAGTCGGGTCCACGTATTTACCTTAAAGGAAACGCCACCACCATCCTACTTCATTCTGGAATATCCACCGCGTACATGGTTGTTAAAATGGTTTTCGGAGTTGGCAGAGAGTATGACAACTTTCGATCTCGGTCTCTTCAACAACCAAACGTTATTATAACACCGCGGTCATTTTAAAAATAATAATACTTTCAAAACCAGAATATAATTATTCATTTTAAAACCCATAAATACGATATCATCTCCTTTTAAAACCCAAATAATATGATATCATTTTATTTCAAATATATTTCTTTCCAAAATCATGCCACTTTTAAAATTTATAATATCTCAAAACCAAATATTTGAATTATAGCTTTCAAAATATAATACTTCAAAATTCATAGCTTTAAAACCATAACTTCTAATACTTAAGTGGTTTGGATTTTCAACAGTATATAAAATAAAATAGTTAAATTTAAAATTTCTTTAAAGGTAAATAATTTCCACACCTTCACTTTTTTTTATTCACTTTAAATTCAATCTAAACTCATAACTTTTAGATTCACTTTCAGTTTAAATAAAACACTTCGATTTCAATATTTCAAAACTTCGAGAATTTAATGAATTTCAAAACTAAGGTTGGAAATTTCGAAGCAACAATTCATTTTCCTATTATTTAATTTGAAAGGTTTATATGACAAATCCATAACCATTTAGAATAAACTAAATTTATTAACACTAAAATTTCCTTTCATTTATTTATACTAGAATTATTTATAAATCCAGTTATAATATCATACCTTAAAATTTCCAATTTTAATAAGTTACATCAACTTATGGAGTTAAATTTTCAAATAAGCTCAATTCCAATTAAATCTCCAATTTATCTTTCAATCTTAATTTATTTGAATCATTTATAACTCTATATATATATACAAGAACCTAAACACATAATAAATCATAAAATATAAATTATCAAATGCCATTTTTCAACTTATTCATTTTACTTAGCAGATTTATACATAGCTTAAATTCAACAATTTAACTTTGTATGTAAATATATAAAATATATTTATATCATATTCAAATTTAATATTTATTAAACCGTATCATATCCAAACCATAAAAATCATTTCAAACTAGTTATATATATATATATATATATATATACCGCGGTGCCTGTATAAAATTTTCTATCATATGGTCAAGTGATACAGATATTTATCACTTCAATCCGCAATTTAAAAATAAAAATGTGGTTGTATATCATTTCAAACCGCAATCCCGAATGAAATGAAAATGCATAATAACTTGCAGTTTATATAAGATAGAACACATCATCCATTCACCCAATATCAATCATCAACCAATTTATTTCAATCATCATCAACTTATTTCAATCATCGTCAATTTAAACAACACCAATATATAGCATATGCAATATAACAGGAAATAAATGACAGTTATTAACTAACAGTTTATATTCAAAATAAATTTAATAACTGTTTAACTAGAAGTTTTATGCAAGTAAATAAATTTTAACTGTCAAATTTATATGCAATTATAAAATTAATTAACAGTCAAATTAAATAAATGCGAATTAACAGAGATAATGAATAAAACATGCCAAACATTCATAAATAAATTTCTACTCATATCTAAAATCCATTTAACAACCATAATAAATTTTAGAAGTTGTGAGTGAGTTAAAACACTCACCTTTTGAATTTAAATCGAATTTAAATCCGATTTAAACCCAAAAATTCAACAGTCTCCAAATCTGTCCAAACTAACGTCATAGCGTCCAGAATTTTATTACGATCCTAACAAAAAAATTTTTACGTGAAACGGAGTTCGTATGTGAAAGTTATTTAGATTATAGCGTGTTGAAATTAAATTAAATAAAAATAAAAGAAAAAATAAACAATACCATCTTCATCGACACGTCAGCATCACCTTTCCCACGCTATCATTTCCAGGCCATGCCTTATCTCCTTACTCACGCAAACACAGAACCCAAAATCGCGACTTGGTAAATCGCGCCGCCACCGGTTCGTCGCCGCAGCTTCGCCTCCCATGCCTTCTCATCCCCAACCGCCCCCTCTCGGTCGCCGTCTCCCTAAAGCACGTTGAACGACGCTCTAAACGAGAAGCCGCCGCCACCAAGGGGAAACCCTAATCGAATTTCCAGTGGCAATCCAACCGTCATCTCGCCGCGCAAATCACCTGGATGCACTCCCCTTGATCCCCTCTACAGAACATTACCTTCGATTCGTCGATCAGACGAAGTTGATCTCGACGCGACGGATGGCCGAGATTGTTTCAACCAATTCAGACCAAACTACAACTCAAATCGAAAAACGAATTACGGATCTGTGATGCGTACATCGAGAACTACAATATATATTTTTTTTCGGAATTTTCTGAGAAACTTGAATTTTTGACTTTTGATTTGGATTGTTTGAAGTTTGAATTTAGATCTAGGGTTTCTAACTATTGGAAGAAGAGAAGGAACTGATGAAATGAACGCACAAACAAATGAGAATAGATGGGCTAGGGTTTATAACTGGGTTTATATAGATAGGTTAGAAATTCGAATAGATGGATCCGATAAACAAACGTGCTGAACGATAATTGGCCCAAAAAGCCCGTTCTGACCCCGAAACAAAATCGGGTAAACCCATATATCAAAATAGGTATTTTAAAATATTCTGAATGCGATGGAAAACATTTCACATCCAAATTTCATCGTATGAAGAAGTTATGCCGAAAACAATATTTTCAAATTGATTTCAAATTGATTTCAATTAAGTCGATTTCAAGGCGTTTCGCGTTCGTACGATCAAACGACAAGTCCGATCGCTACGAAACTTGAACCCCTACAATAATTTACTGTTACGGATCCGATGAAACTGGTTTCGTCAAAATCCGAGTCCGTGACCAAAATGGCTACTTTTATATTAATTAAATAAATTTAAAATAAATGAATAAAATCAAATTTTATATTTAGATTCTAAAATAGACCCATTTTATCACTTTAAAAATTCTTAACTATTTACAAAATTCCAACAAGTTTAGATGTCAAATTAAAGAAGGTAGATTTTTAAATTTCAATATAAGTTCTTAATTTCATTAAATTCCCAAATTATAAATAATATCCAAAATTTCATTTAGTTAAATAAATTAATTAGTATTCCATTCATTCCTGTCAACAGATGGATTTAAATATTGGATTCCAAATTATCACACAAGTTTCTCACATTATCTTTATCTCAAATAATGAATTATTTAACTATATTCAATCCCATTTAATTGCAATTAAATTCAATTATTAGACTTTAAGTTTCCATATAAATAAATAAATCCTGATTCCCATTCTTAAATTCACTATTTATCATATTACCATCCTGGGTACCAACTATTTTAATATATATCCAGATACTTTAAAGTTTCAAATTGTTTATCTCAATTGCATAACATTAAATTTATATTTATTGCAATGGTTTCTGATTTAATTAAACGAACTAAGTATATAACTCATAATAACTGTTGTAAAACTCTCAATCCCATATTTAAGTTTGTTATTCTACTCAAATATTATAGATATTTACAGGTATAGGTTTTCATTCAATCATTATTTATTATATAGTAATTAGATAAATTCACTATTTAAGTTCGTTTAATTTATTACCAAATACCCATTTACCTTTCCCCTTCAAATTTGGATTCCATTCAATTAATATAACCAATCAAATTTACATCCACACTTTAATATAAACCTAAAATTTGCAATTCATTATCTTGTATTAATGTCATCCAATTTCTATTTATTATTATAACTTTACAATCTATATACATTTATTGCTTGATTTCTATTTGCCTTTGTTTCCTTATATTCAATTCTTATCTTAGTATGACAATTTTTTAGTACTCCATTAAATCGACAATTCCTTTCAATTGTTCATACTTAGCTTAAATTCCTACGGTTGCATTCCAATTACACTTCCGTTACTACGATAATAATTAGTAACGTTTATATCATCAATACGTTATAATTACTTACCCTTAAATGAGTTTGATTTTCAAATAAATTTGTTGACCCTTAATTAGTCAATTTATACTAATTTATTAACATGTCCATAAATTTACGCTTATAACTTAGTCCTACATTTGAATCAATTTGTTAAATTGAAATGTTCCCTAAAATTTATAGTTTATTAACTTGTACTAACATGGTTCCTTAATCTATTCCAATTACCGTTTCCAATCTTTTATTGCATTAAATCAAATTAATACTTTCATTAGTTTCTCATATTAAATTTTATATCCAGGTAGGGATCTGTTCCTACTAAATTCATTTGAATTTCATTCCAATTTCTATAAATAGAATTTAAGTCACCATTTACATAATTTATTTTAGCCCTCATTTTAATATATATATATATATATATATTATCACCTTTATTATTTCTACAAAACAAATTACAAAAATCCTATTAAATAAACAAATTAAATTGTCGAAATCTACGGGTCGTTACATATACACATAGGAATCATTAACTCAATTCCTATTTTTGAAATTCACATGATGTATGTCGACATACCCAACATGTATATGTCAACATATGCACTCATATTTTGAGTTTCAAATTCAAAATTTGAATTTCCTTCCACCTTTTGGCCAACACCAATGTCCTTAAAAGGTATCTCTTGACCAACGAACATGTCCATTGGTTCTCTATTTAATTATACTATCTCTATCCTTTCATTTCGTTTTCATTATCTCTCTTATCTCATCAAACTACTCTTCAATGACTTCCTCAAGCAACACTCCATCAACTATGAGGCTTTCTAAGAAAACAAAAGGCTTTCATTTTCGTGACAAAGAAGCCATACAAGGCTATATAGTGTATAAATCTTTTGAAAAGGTCTTTACATATGATTTGCTATTTTCAATTATTTTTCGACTTATGAAATTTATAATCTATGTTTGCAAAATGGAACACTTGGTTTAATACATGCTTCCCAGAATGATTTTGTATGTTATCCAAATTAAGTAAAAATGTTTTATGTAAACTTAAAAGGAAATTTTACGAGGGAAAAGAAGGAGAAATGTGGAGTAGTTTCAAAGGGACACAAATTGCTTTGAATTGCGAAATTTTAGGTCAAATTCTTGGACATAAATCAAGTTGAGTGGATCTTTCTTCTTTTAAAATTAATATTCAAAATCATGAAAATTTTTATGATATTTTTGAAAGTGATAATGATTTTGAGTTCAAAAACAAAAAAATTCATCCTAAAGCGAGAATTTTAGATCTTCATTTGCAATAAAGTATAACTCCAAGGATGGAAAATTATAATAACCCAACACAAAAAGTTTTCAAACCACTTTTTGCCATTTATGGTTACCACAACATAAACTGATCACAAGTTAATTTGGATGAACATTTTGGTAAGAACCTCTCTAGCCATGAGAACACACTATTTCATGGTGTGTATCTTATTAGAGTATTCACATATTTTGGTGTTGACCTAAGAGGAGAGGAAACCATTCATTGAAAAAATTTCGATAAGGCCAACGTCGCTTTTATGAAAATTTCTCTTATATTCAAGCCATATGAAACACTTACGAAAAAGGAACAAAGATTGGCTTGGGAAGAGAAGCATTAAATAAGGGATAAAGAGGAAGAGGAAGGAGAAGAAATGGAAGTCGAGAAGGAAGAACAAGAAGAGGAAGAAGATACTTCATTGGAAAGTGTTCAAAATGCCATCTCATCCTTCCAACAAAGATCTTCTCAAAAATCATGAGAAGATTGTTTTCAACCAAAAGAAGCTTAAGAGATCTTTTTCTAAGCAATTCACTTCTCTTTCCAACAAAGTAGACAAATATTTTGGAAAGATCATTTGAAATATTAAAGGAAAAGCTTCACTTCGTCTACTTCTTCCTAGTTCTTTTTCTATGTCTTTTTAGTTTCTAGTTCGGATTATTCTGGCTTTCATTCTATGTATCGTTTATGCATATCTTTGGATTTCATGTAATCTTTCTTTTTTATGAATGAAATTTTATTTCTTGCTTTTAAACATTTTTATTTGTCTCTAGAAAGTCATACAAGTATAATAGTGTAGGTCAAATACAATAGTATAGCAAAATAAGGTAGTTTTGAAATTTATGGTACATAGGTTGATTTATGCCTACCATGTGTGTCCACATACAACGGCTAGATTTCAAAAAGAAATTAATTTAACAAAAAAGTAACTACCAAACACCTATTCATTCAAATGGCTTCTTACCCTTATATATACCAATTCACTTCAGGAAATCATATTTTCAATCTCTTTCTTCTCCCTTTTCACTTATAAACATATTTTAATATGTTTAATAATGGCTTCTCTACACCAGAAATTGTGTGATAATCTTGAAAAACTCTATAATCGTTCAAGAATATCCTTGCTTTCATGCTTACAAATCAAAGGCACTTAGAAATTAGTCAAATTCAGATGATTAGAGAGCAAGAAAATCATTTTGATGCCATTTGGTGGATGATTTCTTCTCTTATCAAGGACAAACTAACCAACAATCTTGATACTACTATCAACAAACATGATGAAGATGGAATGCCATCAAAGCGGATCCAATTTTCGGTTTTGATGGTTGGGTAGAAGTTCCTAGGGATGTCTAAAATTGACTGGTTAGTATTAATTAATATATATATATATATATATCTATGTATGTATATGTGTGTGTATATATATATATATATGTATAGTTATGTATATATGTACGTATATTACAATACTGCATGGTATGGATTGACGTGTATAAACTTATTGGTCTGAATTGATGTGTTTGATTGGATTACTTTGTTTGGTTGGTTTGAATTAAATGAATGCATGTAATGGATTTGTGTGATTAATAAAAATGGTTTGTGTTATCACTTATTATTCTTACATCTTTCTTGTTATTTTTATATATCATATAATACCTTTATTAGGGGGGATTTTTTGATAAGATTTTTGTTGATGAGAAAGGTGGAGAAATATATAAAATATCCAGGTATATATTAAGGGGGAGTTTCGTATCTCAATGGGAGTTGTAACATATTTTATATACATGGTTGTCTTCATAAAAAATAGGAGATTGGTAGTAATTTAGGCATTGTTTTGAGGATAAAAACCATATGACATTATATAAAATATAAATACTAATATTTTTTATCAAGTTATATATGGTATATAGTGCGAGGCATCGGATATGTGTTGATTAAGAAGACTGTACCGTATCAAGAGCATATTCAAGAGGCTAATATAGAGATTCAAGAGCTAGAGATTAAAAACTCATGAATATTAAAGACTAAGATATCCAGATAAGTTATAGAGCCATAGATTATTTTGTTAAAACCTTGATAGCACTTCCTTGATCTCTCTTTTCATTTTTCTTAAAGGTTTTAAAATCTATTTTCTGTTTTTAAAAATTCTAAATTTCAAACTGATACTAAAAGAATTCCTATTTTCAAAATTGCTTTCAAATAATTTCTTGCCTTTTGATTTTATAATTATATATTGAGTCATTAATTTTTTAAGTATTTTACATCCTAATATTCTTTTAAATCTGTTATACTTTGTTATAGTTTTATTCTGTCTAAATATTTGTAAGTATATTATAACATTTATTATGACTTTGGTTTTAAATGTATATTCACTTATACTTCATATGCATTATTTTCAAAAGAAATTCATATTTAAATCCATTATATATTTAAAATACTTCAAAATAATTTTATAAAGTTTTCTTATGTTTTATTATGATTAAAATATGTATAAACTATGTTTAAATGATTTTACAAAGTATCAAAATATTTTACAGAGCTTAATATTTTCATACCAAATTTTGCAAAGTGTTTTCAAAAATAGCAAGGATATGTTGACATATATAGTTGGGATATATGGACAAATAGACCGATTTTTTCAAAATTCAAATTTGAGTGGAAGTGTCTTTTCATCGTATCTCTTTACGAACAGACATGACTGGTTTTTCTCTACAAATGGGGATTAAACCAATGAAATTTGATTAACTAATTTCCCACATTTCTCTCGTCTTTTCGCTCTCTTGTTTTCTAAAAGAAATTATACTCAAACTCTTCTTGAATTCAATCAGAATCAAACCTATACTCCATTGATTTGATTCGCTATTGATTACTCTCTAATCTCCATCATCTCTCTCACTCAAGTCATGATCAAAGTGCTACTCAAGAGGTTATAGGATCATTTGTACTCAAGATTAAAAAACCGAGTCTGTAAAATTTATCAAATCATACTCTTATATTCGTTGTGTGCTTAATGTCTCTAAAATCTAAGTGGGTGTGCTTGTGTCCCGTATGAATCAAGTGGGTTTGCTTGGTGTCTCGAAAATCTAAGTGGGGGTGTTGGTGTCCCGTCCGAATCTAGTGAGTGTACCCAAAGCTTGGATAATCTAGAGGGTATGTCTCGTAGCTTTGAAATCGAGATTGTACCGACTTTGATATTTGAAAAAAAATCCATACAAGAAATTGTACGAAATTATATGTAGTATGACTCCAACTCAGTATAAAAATTCCTGGTGTAATCTCACCACCTCTTTGCTTTTTATTTTTACTGCATTTATATATGTCTGTATTTGCATTTGTGATTGTTGATTCTGCATTGTTTAATTAAAACTTAAAATAATTTAAAATTATTTACAATTATTTACAAAAAACAGTAAACAATATTCACTCCCTCTAGTGTTAAATCAACCTTAAGATCCATCTACTGCAAACTAATACTAATATGGTGGAAATTTATTCTGTTTTGGCAGCATTATTTCAAATTCTTATGTTGGTTAATGAATGGTATATATAGTGGAATTTTTTGTTTGTGTTTTGTATGATCATAAGTTGGGATAATTACATTAGTCGAATTTTTGGCCGAAGAATTCTTTTTGGGATATCATTGTGTAACAACCCAAAATTTCAAACATTTCGTATTTAAATATTCAAATTATTTAAATATTCAAATCTTAAATTTAATGTGATTAAATCGATCTAATAACCTTGTTAAGCACCTTTAAATTAATAACTAACGATAATAATTTTTTTGAAATTTGTTTACAAAAATAAATAATTCAAAGAAATATCAATAATGCGATCGAAAATCATTTTATCGATAAATGGCCTCAAAACGCATGAAATTATCATCCTGAAGCATTGTCTTAAATTCTGACGAAACTAATGTCTTCAAGACCGAAAATATAAGAAGATGTGCACTGACGAATTTCATAGCGATCCGATGTCCTGTGTGGTCGTGCAAGCCTAAAAGGTATGAAGAATTATTTTGGAAATTAAATATAATGCATATATTATTATATATAAGCCCTCCCCTACCTTACTCTCTCTCACTTTTCATACATACTCTCCCCTTCTTTAGTATACAAAACATAGCCACCACTTTCCCTAAATTAAATTCGGAGCTTCGGGCATCGATAGAGCTTGGCATTGGATCCGTTGTATTTAAAATGGAGAGAGCTTCACATCCATAGCCTCAATGATGGTTGCGGTGACACTTGGCCATGTGTGACATTTGCTAGATGTTCCTAAGGTTGCGATTTAGCGGAGACTTGGGAAGTTTTTGTGAAATGAAGAGTGGTGTTGTACTTCTAGGAAAAGACAAGTTAATGGACGCTTTCTGGAGTGGTTTAGTGCTCTATAGCGAGTTATGACATTTTGAAGCAACAAAGGGCATGAGTAGGTCACAATGTGAATGGAAAAGATGAGCTTGACTTATGGTAGTCCGTTGCGGAGGGGGCGTGGAATATGACACATCAGAAGACACAATGCATGATTTCATCGATCGAAGAGGGATCACCGGAGGACCGAAGTGGCTCAACTTTGTGTTTCTTGTGCACAGACATGTATAGTGTGTAGATGGAAATTTAATTTGGGGAAGAAGTTAATTAATTAATTTAACTAATTAAAAAAATTAACTCGTCTCTTTTAAAATTCATATCTCTTGCATACGAGTTCCAATCGGGACGTCATCTTCAACATTGCACTTATAGCGAGATTATGTCTAGGTCTTGATCTGGCTTGAAGTTGGGTGAGTTAACTCACCATTCAATTCATGTATGTTGTGTGTATATTTGTTGTTGTTAAAATATAAATTAAAATAGATAACAATGCAAGTTATTACTTTTGGACCCCTCTTTGCTTTGGAAAGAAAGCGACAACATTAAATATAGTATAATCTCTCTTATAACCCTTTAAAACATGTATCATAGCCAAGACTTTTATTTATATGTTAGATAATGTTGTGTGCAGTGTTGAAGTGTGTTGTGAATAGTTGAAGCAAAATAGTCATTATAAACGTACTTTTTAATTTCTTGTATTTAACATATGTTAAATTGGTTGAAATGTGAATATATCATGAAAATTTATATTTGATTGTACTTTGTACATGATTTGGTGCAGATGTTTTGGTGTGTTTGACATAAAGGAATAGGTTTGGGAAGTAATAGAATCGTGAAAAAAAATTATGAATGCTAGAAGAGAAAAGAATGTTTTGGATGCACTTTGGAAATGCCTAGAGTTTGGCGATTTTTAAAGTCAACTTTGAAAAACATCCTTGGGGCTTCTTTGCATTTTTAATAATTACTATAAGTGTACTTATTACTGGAAAAATATCAAATTTTAAATATATTTTTAGTACTTACGAATTCTTAAAGTAAAGTGTTTTAAATTATAAACATGCTTTTTAGATAAATATAAAATAACTAATTGGTATCTAAAATAATTTTTTTAAACCATAGTATAAGTATTTTTAAATTATTTTTAAATATTTATAGTTTTAGAAAATTCGTTAACTTTTTATTAAAGTATTAAAAAGCTTATGCAATATAATATCTTTTAAATTATTTAAGAATTTTATTGACTGTATTATCTTATAAATAAATTAGTATACATATAAATATATACATCATTTTGAAAAGGTTTTACCAAAAATATATATGCATTTTAAAATGTAAGTTAAGTACTTATAAATGTAGTAAATGAAGTTTGGATTTCAACACTTAAGGTAAATTATTTTGAAAAGTCAAATAAAAGTTTATTGCCTTAATTAATATGCATGACAGGCTTTGATCTTTAAAATGAATGTATTAAAGTTAGTGATAAGTATAAAAATGGTTTTTGGTTGTAGTAAACAATGTTTTAGTAATATTTGTTTTTAAACCTTATTAATTATACTGAGAAATATAATTAAATGTTCAATAATGAATATTTTAAAGGTAATTATAAGTGAATAGTTTTGGGTTGTTGTGACAATGTTTAAGTAACACTTGTCTTAAACCCTTATAAATGCAATTAGATCTTTAAAAAAGATTTTTAGAGATAAATGTGTAAGGCATGAAGTGCTGCGTTTGTAGTAAATAATGTTTTAGTAACATTTTTTTAAACCTTTGAATTATATTTTAAAATGGAAAAATATTGTTAAATTATTATGGATATAATTAAATCTTTAAATATGGAATTTTAAATATAGTAACAAGTATGGAATATTTATAAAAAGATTGAAAAGGTAAAAGTTCAACTTATAAAAAAGAAAGGGTTGATAGTAATAATATTTGATTATATTTTGAAGTAAGTTAATCGTGTTAATGATTTGTGAATATACTTATACTATTTGAGATAAGTATATGAATACTTTTTGAAGTATAGAAAAGAGAATACGTAAATAGTAAAATACATGAATGCTAGAATACGTGAATAGTGTAATATATGCATATATCTTTTATAAAGGGAAATCAAATCAATATATTATTAATAGAAGTTTAATTAAATAAGTTAATTAATATAGCATTTGATTAAATTAAGTTTTAGTTAATAGGAAGTTAATTAATAAAGAGTTTAATTATAAGGAGCTTAATTAAATAAGGAAGTTTTAATTAATGAAAGCAGTTTAATTATATAAAAATGAGTTTTACTGATAAAGGAGTTTCTAATTAATAAAATATTGGTTAAATTTAAAAGGGGGAGTCGTTTATGTGACTTGATCGTGCTTTGTGTGTGTTAATCTTGCTTTATGTGTTTACTTATTTATAGATCGTATTTAATCATGTGCTTAGCACTAAAGCTGACAAAGTAGACTTGTTTCTATTTGTGAGAGTTAAGAATGATGATTCGGGTAGGATGTAGAAGCAATAGTGCTCCAACTTACCAGGCTTCACTCTTAATCATGGAATCTGTTAAGAATGTAGGAAATGTGATAAGTATATGAGACTTGGTTTCCATATGCGATCATTTTCATAGTTATTGAATACGACCAAATTAAGTTGGTAGGTCTAGAAGAAACATGAGAATTATATGGTATGGTTTTTCACTCGGTGATGACATAACCTACATATAAACTCAACTTGCTCTTCTAGGACAAATGATAATGAAATCCGTCAAAATAGGAGATGATTTCCATCCTTATGTATTGTCTATTTATTTCTGAAATAACCAGGTTGAGCTAAACAGAAATCTATCGATTGGTTTTGGAGCATCCGGTAAGCGGGGAGTGTATTATATTAGATGATTCGAAATCGTAACCACTTAAAAACTATATACGTGATCTGTACTTTAGAATAGGTTTGTGATCTGTTCGAGATGCAAGATTCTATGTAGAGATTCGAGATCTGTCTGAGATGCTCGAACTTATGTAAAGGTTTGTGATTTATTCGAGATGATGGGATTCATTTGGGGATTCATGATCTGTTCGAGATGTGACTTGTGTGTAGAGATGCTAAATATGGCTTCATCATCGGTACACGAACAAAGACAAAGTAAGATGCATGACCTCGGGTTTAGCTAACCCATGATGGGATATCAACTACATTTCTAGAGTATGCTTACTGATATGTTGTGTGCATCGAGTTGTTGGTACTAGATTCACATATTAGGGCATGGGTTTATTGTGTTTACCATATGGTTTTTTTTATGTAATGATATACGATGCCCGGAAGTTAATTTCTGATCCTTGTCGTAGAGATTGGTTTTAATTTACTTCTGAATTTCACTAGGGAGGTCTTCCCTGAAAATCCATATGCGAACGCACCTTAGCGTTTTGGTTATATGCCTATTCAATATGTTATAGTGAGATTAATGTAAGCATCACAGCCATTTTGTAATTTATATTCTCCACTGTAGACGTTATCTATTATATCGCAGCATGTACTTATTACGTGGTTTGGCTCGTTTGAGGGGTAACCATTACGATGGCCTTAAAAGGTGTCGTTATATATCACATATTTCTTGAGTTTCTCACACCAGACATATATCTGACCTATGGTTTTAATTTCCTTATTTCCATAGGTGTTCTTTCGAGCAGTCTGAGAAAGGCGGGAATTTTTTAATGTCTATTAAGCTATTAGAGAGGAGATGGATGTTTACCTACCGTAGTGTTAATTTCCACTACATTACTATATGTGTATATATCATCAATTGTAAGGATATGCTATTATAACTGTCCAGGCTGATCATAGTATTTTAATCAGTAACTCTAAAATGCTATGTATATTGGAAGTAGCTTTGTGTATTATCTTTTGACTTTATATGTTATCATTTCGCATATGATATTCTGATATATTTTTTTCTTCCCTTTCTTGTTCCTTTTCTTTTCTTCTTTCTATTTACCCTAATATTCTATCTTTTCGACACTTGGGTGCTATAACTTATTCCGAATTGATCATTACACCTTGATCGTTTTGTTCATGGCTTTTGTTGTCTATAAATTCCAAGGCTTCTTGGTAGATAATGTCTCAACCTCCATTTGGTAAAACAATTAACTTGTTTTCACTCTGATATCCGAGTTGAATTTAAAAAGGCTAATACCTCCTTACAGTGCTTTGCCGAGTGTAGTGCAGAAAGACATAAATCTTTAATTCATTTGATTTTTTACCATGTAATAGCATTCCCTTTATTAACCGTAACATCCAAAAAAATATAAATAACTTATTTAAAATATAGGGATTATTTAAACATTTGAATTATGAATTAAAATATTAACTAAATGAAATTAATAGCCTTATTAAACTCCTTTTAGTTAATAAAATAATCATGAACCCATTTTGTAAATTTATTTACAATAATAAATAGTTCAAATAAATTAGAAGAAAATCAATTGTTAATAAAATGACCTGATTTTTAATGACATATTTTTAAATGAATTTATAGAATTTTTCCGTAATTTTTAATTTGGAAAATATTTAAATTTTCATTGGCGTATATTTCGGCAAATGATGATATTTTTGAAATTTCAAAAAATGAGATAACCGATGTATCTTATTGTTGTTTTAGGATAATGTCACATCGTTGTGCTCTGTTGTATTTTTATTTCTGTTGCTCGCGGTTCGTACGCGAACGAAATTCTACGTAGCAAAATGTCGAAATTTATAAAATTTAATAACCTAGCACTTAACCTAATTTCAATCTCCTCTTTCTTTCTTGTTTTTTTCATCTATAGTAAATCATTTTTAACCCGCCTCTTTCTCAAATTTGTTACGAGAGATTTATGCAATGAAAATTGAAATCATTTGATTCGCTGGATTCGTGAGGGAGATATTCTTAAATCTATAGTAATTTATTAGGTGTAGTCATGTCAATGGATGATCAACTATGAATTGCTGAACTACGGTTCGACTGTGATATTGATTGGAGAGGAATTAGGCGATGAGGAATATGGCACTGCGCTTTGCATGCGGAGGCGAGCAAGTGGCTGCATTCTTAAGGCGTGTGGTCATCCAAATCGAATCACATTTTTAGGGTTTCACGTGAGAACCCTACAAGTAGCGATCATCTAGAGGCGATCAAGCTCTAAATTTTGGTGGTAGGGGCACAATGCTTTTGATGGGTGCCGTGTCGAAGAAGATGGTTGGTCAAATCGTCAAGCGAGGAGGGATAAACCGAAAAGGTAAGTCATGGTATTTTTGGGTTTACTTGTGCAAGTGATATGCATGCATAGTGGGAGGGAGATTTGCATTGTAGGTAATTAGTTGATTAATGATGTTAATTAATTAATAATATAATCTTAACTTCTTATAAGATTGATATCTTCTATGTATGAGGTCTGATTTGGATGCGTTCTTTTGCATTGCACTCGTATCGATGCTATCGGAGCATTGGAGTTAGATTCGTCGAGTTTGGAGCAAGTGGAATTTAGGAGCTCAAATTGAACAACGTTCGATTTTAGACCATTCATGAATGCATAAGCACTAACTGGAATTTTGGTGAGTATGCCTATGTGATGACTGACCTCCTCAACCCTCAGAGATCAATACTAATACATCCTCGTTATTCACGTGCCGTAGATCCAAGTGCCGGAGAGGCAGATTATCATAAGGTAAAGAAAATAAAGAGAAAAGACAAGACAATAATAAAATCTCACATCGTATTCAAAACATAATTATACATATGACTAGCACATGCCATTTCTCAGATTTGCTCCATCAGAGTTATAGTAAGTAATAATCCCGCCTTGATAGTTATAACTGTCATCCTTACGAGAGCTAGTAACACATAATACAAAATATAAACACAGCGTAAAGTGATAAACAACTTCAACAAAAAGACCCAAAATAGAAAAGAACATATTATAAACAAGGAATTGTATTTAAACAATAAAAATGAAAAAAATATATGAAAAAATATAATAACAACAATCAATAAAATAAAATATGTAGACAAAAGAAATAATAACTAAAACAAAACTCTTTCATTTAGCAAAGTAAACAAATAGAGGGCAGGAAACAAAGTAAGCAAGAAGGTAAGTATTTTAAATAAAACAAATAAATGGAACAAGACTTAGTACTTGCAAATGTACAAAGCATGAACACAACATGCTGTAGATACACAAAGAACATGCTTTCATTTAATGCATTGCAACTCAGCCTATAAACAGAAAATATAAACTGTAAAACAAAACAGTACTTACAAGAATAAAATAAATTGTATGTAAACAAAGAAGGAAGCAAAGTCATTTAATGCTATCTCCTCAAACTCAAAGTAAAAGATCCTCTCAGCCACCATTAAAAAAATGAATGATAAGTATAGGTTTGCAAAAGAGGACGATGCAATTAATGCAACCCTCCACAATATCATTATCAGCCTCCTTATAAGAAAAAAATCTCTGATTTGAGATATATAAATGTTTATAAATTACAACTAAATCTTGTTTCAATATTTTACTAAAACCTACACATCTCTTTATATAAGAATGTTACCTCCAGTTCGTTCAAACCATTTACTGAAGAGGAAAAAAAAAGCAAAGATCAAAAAAATAAAAAGAACATCACTTTATATTTAAATGTGGAAAGAGGTTTACTGAAGAAACAAAGCAGAGAGGAAGATTCAATCTGCAGCTTCAAAATCAATAAAGTCTCTGTTGTAAAAAACTTGTTCCAGGTGAGTAAATACATCTTAAACTTGAGTTCAGTTTGAATCATTGAATGGTATGAGGTCATATTGAAAGTTATATACTGATATGGTTTTGGGTTATGCTGTGTATATATGTTAGTGGATATATCTCTATGTTTTTTGTTTGAAAGAAAATACAGAGTTCAAATAAGTTAAATATTTAAACTTCACTTAAATCTCTGCTTTAAATCTTTAACACATAAGTTAATTTAAATATCATCTATGAGCTAAAAAATTTGTTTTCAACTTGATCGTGGAAATTTGACTCTGTAACGAAAACTTTACAGTAAAAATACAATCATATGATTTATTCAAATTGTTCAAATTTTGGATTTGATTAGGCAACCTGAATAAACAGCCAAAGATATGATTTTTAAAATTAATACGATGATTTTTAATCAAATATCTTTGGTGCAGTTCATATTTGGATGAAATATGCTTTTGAATCGATTACTAGCGATCGAACGAATGCTTGATGTTGAATCTGTGGTCGAAGCTTGCTTTTGTATCAAGGAAGAGGGGAAAAATGATTTCAAATTTTTCCTATAGCCGTGGTGCTTGGATTCGATTGATCTAGGGTTAGAGCAAGTGTTTATATAGGGGTCGGAAATCACGTTATCGCGTCGTTGTCAAAGCATTTCAGGTGATCGCGCCTATGGGGATGGGCTTGTGGGTGAGTGGCGGAGGTCTGGTCATGTTCGTGCTGACTCCGTTGACGTCACGCGGTGGGATGAAGCGGATATTAGTGATCGAATGGGTTCAGGAAAAAGAGGATTGGCCCTGTACTCGCTCGATTTTGACTCGATGATGATCTTGTTGTAACGACCCGGAATTTTGGGTCGCTAGATTTGAACATTTAATTCATTTTAAATATTGAATATGGATTATAATTTGAATTTTGAAATAAAAGACTTTGGTTAAGTTAATAAAAATTAGTCAAATTTCATATACGGGAATGAAATTAAAATTTGAATAATACTGACTTAATATTAGAATTGGAATAATTAGTAATTCTGGGTGTAAATAGATATAAAATTAGATTCTAAAATTTATTTTAAGTCTAATTGGATTTGAATTATAATATTGGACTATTGAATGGAATTAAAAGTCGATAGATTAAATTTAGAATTTTATATTAATTTAATAATGGAATTTAATAATTTAATATTGCAAATAATCAGATTTTGATTCGGAATAAATCAGAAAGAATTCTAATGTGAGTATAAATTTTATACGAGTTATAATAAGTTAATGAAGTTTTAAAAATGAAATTTTAGATGATTTCGACGATTGTGAGAATCGCTCGATTTAATCGATGAGTTAAAATAGCCTTCCGGGGCACAGTCTCGGAATTCGACGAAACCAGTTCTATTGGAACCGTAATAGTTAGTTATTATCGAATTTCAATTTTCGTAGCAATCGGAGTTGTCATTTGACCGTGGCAGCTCGAAATGCATCGAAATCGTTTTAATCGATTTAATTTTAAATTGATCGTTTAATTCTATAACTCGCACATACGATCAAATTAGCTTCCGGAACATGGTCCATTGTGTCCGGAATGCGGAAAAACCATGGAAACGCCTGTCGATACGCGTTGTTTGGAGATTGTTTGTAAAAGTTGCTTTAAAGTGAATTAAATATTAATATTATTGGGTTATACGTATATATATTCACGCGCAAGCTAAACCCTAGCCTATTCTTTCTTCAGCCGCCATTCTATTTCAATTAATGGTCAAAATTCGTTCGCCTTCCACCTCAGATCTACCACAATCCGTCGAGTTTTAGGAGATTCATCCAACTACAAAGATGAAGAGCTCCCCGAGCTCTACGAGTTGTGCGGTAGTGATCGTGTTTAGAGAGATGAGATGGGAGAAATCGAGTTGGGAAGGCCGCGTGTTCGTGTTCTTTTTTAGGGATAGGGGGTGCACCGAGTTTCACTGCCTTCCGGCTGAAGATGGAGGAGGGGAGGGCGCGTGTGGTGGCGGCGCCTGATCGCGCTCGAGTGGGCTGGAGGAGGAGCGGTGTTGAACCCTAATTTGCTTGGATGGGTTCGATGTTCCTATACGTGCTCACGATTGGGAAAGAAGGAGATGCGGCCGTGTTTTCCTCGTTCGTGATGGACGACCAGATTGCTTTCTCCAGTAAAATTAAATTTATCAATATAAACTATAGTTTAAACTTCGTAAAATCATATCTAATGCGTACGTTATCGGAATTTGACGAAACAGGAAATGTCGGAATCACAGAGACGGGTACCATGCAATGGTGCAGTTCTGGATTCATTCCGAGCAAGTAAAAAAATTAGGTTAAATCTAACATCGTTCGGTTTAATTTAAATTTTGAACGCTCGCCGAAACACAAGGTGGGTTATTCTCACTCACATCTGGATGCTAGACATTTAAATAGTCAATATTTAAATATCTGCGTGATTGGTTGGATATACCCGTTGTTATCAGTCTGGAGTGATATTTATTTATGTGATGTGCTAATAGTTGTGGATGCAGGGAAAACAGGTTGGAGGGATCCAACTGGATTCCTCACGATGTAGTAATTATTTTATAATTGAAGATGATGTCTGTTTATATATTGTGATGGATAAATTTGAAATTAAATTGTACTGTGGTATTGTTGGATACATTATAAACTCAGAATTTTAGTTATAAGTAGAATAAATTGGGTTTTAAAGAAATAAAGGTAATTGATAAATAAGAATTTAAAAGAATAAAATTTGGAATCTGTTTTGGATGGAAATAAAAAAATGTAAAATTTAGAATTATAACGAAGAGGACATTGTATCAATTAATAACTGTGGAAGTATATATTTCTGGAAATTAAAATATGTTTTCAACGAAACTTCCAAATGTAAATTAACAGTTTAAATGTATATAAAAATATTTTGAAATACAATTCTGCACTATGGAAATTTATTTAAGTGATTTGTAAATATGATTTTCATTGAAGAAATCTCCAAATGTTTTATTTAAAAATGTCTTAAAACTATATTTTAACAAATTGAAATTCCGAAAATGGAAAAAATGTTTAAACTGCAAAGGGAGTTTATTTGTAAGATTGGAAATAAATTTACGATAACTAACGTAAATTTGAGTTGGAATAGATCGGGCGGGATCTATATGAAAGATTCTTTGGGTTGTTTGAATGGAAATGTTTTCCCTGGGAAACCAAGTTCGAGTTTTAACAGGAATAAGTTAAAGTTTAAACTTGATTAAAAGAGTATTTTTGAAATTATTATTTTTAAGTAACTAATTAGAAAATTGGCAATAGTAATTATCGACGAATACATTAGAAACTATTTTTACAAATGGATTTATTTAAAGGCTTGTTTTGAATAAAGTTATATGAAATTATTATTTATCCTTTAAAAACTCTACTTTTAAATTTAGTTCAAACTAAACCTTTATTTAAAATCAAGTTTATGTCTCTTAATAAATAGTTTTACTTCACATATTTTAAATTTATATTTTGAGTAAATAATTAGAAGTAAATTTACATATTTTAAAGTATATTTCAGAATAAAATGTTTTAATTGTTTTAAATCTAAATGTTTTGAACTTGGTTATTCCCAATGGGAATAAATGGTAAAGGATTTACCTTGTAAAGGAAGAATTTTGGGAAATTGTTTTCAAATGAGCTTTGAAAATTTGGAAATATATCTTGTAAAGATATTAGAGGCAAATAAATAATGTGAGATTATTTATTGTGTGATGGATGTTTTGTGAATATAAATTGATAGTTAAATCACCGACTATCAATATTGGACAAATGCGCTGATCGTTTCGAAGAGACCGGGATCGAGATTTATTTCTCGAAAACCACTTCGATCCGGTTTGTACGTTTCGTGGGAAAAACGTGTTCGGAGTCGAAGATGGAGCAGTGAAGTGCAAGGGCTAGTCGCTACTAATCCTAAGGATATTTCCAAAATGGATGTAGTAGGAGTAGTGCCTTCGGTTCCGTTCGAACCCGGGACGGACTTGTATGGACGAATGCTTTCGGAACATCGTCAGGTGGGCGATGGGCATTCTAAGTGAAACGTTCTAAAGGTAACGCTTAGCCTTAAGCCTCATCAACCGGGAATGACTGAAATCAGGAGATATACAGCAAGGCTTCGTGGGTAGCCCCCATTCGAGAGCAAGGTCATCCTGTCTAGATGTCCCTTTTTATTCGTCTTAGTGGTGCAGTTGCTGATCCCAACCGCGGGGTGATCTTATTCGGAACTGTCCAGTAAGGGATGGGTCCGGCCTTGTGTTGCAGGGGATCGGGAGTGGTCCTCGGTACGGTGATCTAGGCCCCGTACTGTGACAGGTGGTACCCCAGTGCCTAGTCATTAGTTGGAATCCATTCTTCCTACGAGTCTTTTACGAGTTTTGTTTGTATTACTCACTTTGTGGCTAGTAGCTGGAATTTAATAGATGTAACAATTTTGGCTATTTTATAAGTATTTGTAAATAGACCCTATTATAATATCAGAGGATTTCTATGAAAAGTGTTTTAGCTATCGTAAGGTAAAAACCCGACATGTTTATTTGTGGCGTGGTCTTACGAGATGCTTTTGTTTTCAAAGGATTTTTGAAACTTTAATAATCAACTTGGATGCATTATTATCAGCTGGTATTCCAGACTGACTCGGGTGTTATTTCATTATAATGCTCGGGTCAGACCGAGTATTATTTGTTCAGGACATGATGCTATGGAGCAGGAGAGGAGCTGGAGTCTGAGACGTATTATCTGTACCTATATATATATTCCGCTGCTATGATTGTATGGTAATGTCTGATTGGTAATTTATGATGTATGAGATACTCTGATGATATGATGTAAATAAACAGTTATATATTTAAATATTGTGTAAAGATGTATATTTACTATTATATTTTATTCCGCTGCGACTGTGAGATTCTGATATTGTTTAGTTTCTTTTTCTTCTATCTCTTCTTCTTTAACCCTAATGGTTCGTATTTCTGTTCCGCTTGAGTTAATTGATGTAGAATATTGTTAACGCAAGGGGTACGGATTTGCGGGTCGTTACACTTGTATCGTGGATGGCTCGAAACGATTGGGATGGTCGTTGATGACTTGGGTGGGGCTGCGGCGTTGACCGGAGTGGATTGCGAAGTTCGTGCACGTGCACGAGGGCAGTCTCGTATCAGTATGTTGCTCGTGTTCGTAGTGGTAGTTTTCAGCAGTTACACTAAGTTTTAAAAGAAAAAAAAATGAAGAAGAAACAAGGGAAGGGTTGGGAAAGAAGCGAGGGTACTTCCTGTTGTTTGTTTTGAAAACTTGTGTTAACTTAAATTTTTAAACTAGAATAATCTTATATAAGTAAAGGGAAATAGTGAAATTATATAAGCAAGATTTATAAACGTGATTTATAAATAAAAGAAAATTTTGAAAGAATTTAAGGCACTGAATTCACAACTTTTGCTGGGAAATAATAAGGGTGGTGACTGCAGCATCATCAGTATCATTTTCGAGTTTATGTGTGATGGATTTGCTACCATAGTAAATTGAAATTGAATTTTGTTGTGATAAACAAATTTGAATTTAAAATCCAAGTTGTAATTGATGAATATAAGTTATCAAGTTCGGAATTTATAATATGTGAGATAATAAAGATTTAACTTTAGTAAAGTTGAAATAAATTTGAATTAGTATGATAAAATATATGATTTGAAATTTAATTAAAGGAAGTTAAATAGATTAAATCAGATTTGGAAGTTGAATAATAAGTTGTATAACTTATAAAATGTGAAGATGTAAGTAAAACCAATTATTAAAATGGTTAAATAACTTGGTTAAGCAAAACGAGGTATGAATCTGAATAAGTGATGAAATTGACTTTGGTAAAAGTTAAATAGAATTTACTTTGGAGTTGGAATTTGAATTGGATTTTAACTGGATTAGATATGTTGTTGAAATGGAAATTTAAGTTAAGTTAAACAAATGATGTGTAAATGGAATATAACTTAAGTAATGCTGAATGAAATTGATTTTGGTATCGAAGTAAGTTAATAAAGTGAAGTGATGAATGTGAACTTGAGTTAAGTAATGAAATTCAACTCTATATGGTAAAATGAATTAGCAATTGAATTAATGAATAAATTGAATGTAAATCAATTGAATATAAATAAATTGATATGAAATAATGGATGTAAGTGTTAATTCATTAAAGCTAATGTGTTAAACCAAATTGAAGGTAAACAAAGTGAATATGAATGTTGAATGTAAAGTGAATAAATTCGGTTGTGTTGAATATACATTGGTTGTTATTTGATTGTTAATTGATTGTATATAAATTCATTAAGTGTTAATAGAATTGAATTAGTGAAATTGAAAGCTAAAGTAATTGAATCCAAATTGGAAGTAAATGAATATGAACTGGATTTGATTTGAATTGAAAGTGAACAAATGTGAATGTAAATTAGTGAATGTAAACTAATTGAGAATGAATAATTAAATGTCGTTGTATATAAATTGGTGGTAAACAATTACAAGTAATGTCGAAATCATATAAGTTGCTTATAAACCTTGTTTAGTATACATTTCTTTTAATATGCATGTGTTGTAGTTGTTTAAAAGGGTAAATTGTTAATAACTTCTTATATATGTCACTTACGTGTTAATATTGAGTAAGTACAGGTACCGAAGCTACCGTTAGTGGGATTTGGTTGCGCAAAATGCTAAATAAATAACTACTTTGCTTAAAAATGCTAAAATGGTACGCCTACGCAATAAAAATAGGAAATATGAACTGTTTTTCTATTTTCCGACCGTGTGGGTCGATGTATATATATTTATATCTGTTGTGATATTGTAAAAGCTCCTCCGTACAAAGGAGACTATGGCGAAATTTTTTGAAAATTTAAGGCGTTAGAAAATTTTCGGGGAATTTTGGAAAAAATTTATGAAAACTAAGTTTTGATTTGAGTTGAAAAGTTAAATGATAAAGTTGGTTTTGAGAAGATAACTATATATGGGTTTGAAAACTTAGTAAAGTTATTATAAGAAGTTTAACTAATGGATTTTTGGAAAAGTTAAACACTTAAGAGATTTGTAAATCAAATTTGAACGGTTTGTTTGAAAAGTTAATGAATTCTGTAACTTTTTCTTGCTTGGCAATTTCGAGGACGAAATTCTTTTAAGGGGGGAAGTTTGTAACGACCCAGAATTTATGTCAATTAAAATTCAGATATTTAATTGATTTTAAATACTAACAAGTAAAATTTGTAAGTCGAAAAATTTATTTTTCGAATATTTAGATTTAATTGAATAATTAAATCGGCAATTTAATATTTGAAATTGCAGAAAAAATTGGAATTTGGGTTTAGTGTGTATAAAAATGATTTATAAATTTATATTAAATCATATTGAAGTTAGAACAATGTTTGTGAACTTTTAAAATTGAACTAAAAGTTAATTTGCGAAAATTGCATATTTTAATATTTAATCGACTAGTTAATATAGCCATTTTTCAAACAGTCTCGGATTTTGACAAAATCTGTTTCATCGGATCTGTAATGTTATATTATTGTATGGTTTCAAATTTCGTGTCAATCGGATTTACTATTTGTCCGGGGTAAGCCAAAACGCATAGAAATTTGGTTTAATCGATTTAATTTAAATTTGATCGTTTATTTCCGTAACGCGCACAGATGATCGAATTAGCCTCCGAAACATATTCCGGTGTGTCCGGAATGCGGGGTAAACCATAGAAACGCCGGTCACCGCGCTAGATTTGGAGTTCGGAAAATTGGATGAATAGTGTTTTTTTTTTTGCAAATTTTCTATAAAAGAACCATACGTCATCTCATTTGCAAAAACCTTAGAAGACAAGCTTCAGCCGCCGGCCCTAGATATTTCAATGGCCGAAAAACTCTCTTCTTCCTCCTCAAATTTCTTCAAATTCGTGCAATAATTCAACAAACTTTCAACTAGTAAATGGAAGACAACGATGAGAACTACATATCCAATGGCTATGATTGGATATAGTTGTGTGGATTGACGGCAAAAAAAAGTTGAAACGCGCAGAAGTCGCGCACGATTTTCGTGGCCATCAGGGGGCCGAGTTCGACCGGTCGCTAGCCAGTGGTGGAGCACAAGATGAGCTTCGATGTGGCGCTAGTTGATCGATGCAGAAGTCGACATGGTAGTGGCGGCTATTAGGGTTTTGAGAGGCTATATGGGTTCGAACGTGTGACGACTCGAATTTCTGACCCCAGAAATCCATTTCATCTTGAAGAAAGAAAAGGGATGAGAAAATAGAAAAGATAGAGAAGAAAGAACAACAACATCAGAATCTCACAGCGGAACGAATAAATTATATTAATCACATAAGTATTTACATAATATACAACATCCATCAGAGTTACACAAGTAATACATCACATACTAGACAGTTATAAACACCTGTCTAGTTATACAAGTCAATATACAATACAACACAGAGATACCAACACAGCGGAACACTATATATAGCCTACAACGCAGAAGCCTCCGGCTTCCATTGCTCCTCCAGAATTCGCCAAACCTAACCCGAATCTCTTGGCTACTCGTAAAAATTTGAGTACCCGAGAGTTTATGAAAAACAAAAATAAACTCCGGGTCATACATGGGTCTGGTATGAGTAACAGGTTAAAGTTGCTTAACTTTGAAAATATTTGAAAACAAAAGGTATCACGTAAGACTTCCCACTAATAAATATGGTAAGTTTTTACCTTACGCTAACCAAAACAATTTATAGGAAATTCAGTGATATTATAACAGGTCTAGGGTTTTCAAGTAAATAGAAAATAGCCGAAATTGTTACATCTATTAAATTCCAGCTACTAGCCACAAAAGTGGATAATACAATCAAAGCCGTTGGCACTTATTGGATTGTGGATTCCATACAATGGCAGGGCTACTGGGGTACCGCCCGTCACAGTACGTGACCTAGATCAACATACCGAGGAGTACGCCCGCTCCCCTGCAACACAAGGCCGGAACCATTCCTTACTAAACAGTCCCGAACAAGACAACCCCGACAATTGGAGCTCACAACTGTCCACACAGCCGAATAAAAAGGGACATCTAGACAAGGGAAAATCTTGTCCTGCTTGGGCATGACCCACCTAACCTTGCTGCACCTCCCATGTTTTAGCCATTTCCGGTTGATGAGGCTTGAGGCTACGATTACCTTTAGAGAACACGTCTCTTAGAATACTCATCGCCCACCTGACGATGTTTTGAAAGCATTCAATCCATACAAGTTCGTTCCGGGTTCGAACGTTACCAAAGGCATTATCTCGTTACACTCATTTTGGAATCACCCTCAGAGTTAACGACGATAACTCTTGCATTCTGAATCTTCTTCATCTTCACTTCAGATTCACGACCTATCGTTAATTTGGATCGATGTTGTTTTCGGACTTCCAAATATGGAAAACCCGATCCCGCTCTCATCGAAATCCAAAACGTGTCTTTTAAGGCCAAGTTGTTTAAAGTTTAAAACAGTTCAGTTCAACTATCCATATACACATAGATAGATAATTCACAATATCATAATAGATAGTCAACATTAATATAAACAGATAATCTATATTATCATCACAACAGATAATCCATATTATCATCATACTTAAAACAGAGCATACCTATCACATAGCATTCATTAATCTCATATTTGAGATCTCAACCCATTCAAAGTAAACAATATCATCAATCCTTTTATAAGCAATCATATCAGTTGTAATTAATTTAAAATGAATTAAATTAATTACTTACATCTCTAATTAATTTAAAGTGAATTAAATTAATTACTTCACCATTTTAAATCTTGCTTATATAATTATTAATCAATTATCAATCAGTTAATAAATCATTCACTAATTATTCGTTTCAATTAATCACACTTGATTAATTAACATTTAATTATATACAAATAATCATTCTTAGATTATTTTCACAAATTAATTATCTTATCCAAATATAGAAATTAATCTTAAATTACAAACATTACATTGCTTCTTAATTACACTAATTAATTACTCTTTAATTTCTTATTATTGATTAATTAATCTAAATTTATCATCCCATCATTAATTATATCAATTAATGATTTCTAAATACATTTTAATTAATTCCCTGTTTTAAATTAATTACCTTAAATAATTAATCTTCAATTAAACCACATTTATTAATCACCTTTGATTAATATCATTCAGTAATTAACTATCTTTAATTACTCCATCAAATAAATTAATTACTCCTTAATTAATTTAAATTAATCCCTTGATTAATTATACAAAGTAATTATATTTCAATTACTTTCACTATTAAATCACCCTCGGTTAATTACATCCAGTAATTATCATTAATTACTTCCCTAAGTAATTATACTTATCTCATCATCATATGATGATTTAAATTAATTAAACTTAATTAACTAACTTAAACAATTCATATTAAACTGAATTAACTACAATGAGTAATTAATTTCTCAATTACTTCAATTTAGTAATTATGCTTAAGAATCCACAATTTGCTTATTTTAAATAATAATTTAATTAATTATTAAAATTAATCCCATTAATTGGTTATTTCATAATCTTAGTTAATGACCTTCATTAACTAATTATAATTCTTTAATTGCTTTTCCTAAAGTAATTAGCTAAAATTTATTATCTATTACATTTTTATTAATCTTAATAACTCATTAATTATTCCTCACTTAATTCATTAATTGATTTTTAATCATTAATTAAAAATTAAACCTTATTTAATCAATGATTTCTTAATTACCAATTGATTTACCTTAAATTAATTAACTTATATCTCTTTTAAATAAATTTAAACTCTTAATTTCTAAGTTAATTAATTCTAGTCATTAATTATTCATTTAGTTAACTTAATAATTACAAATCCTTAAGTCTTTAAAACCTTTTTCTATTTAATGATCAATTTATCATTAATAAGGTATTTAAAACAATTTAATTTAAATTTACTTTTAAATTTCATTTTAAATTTAAGATCTAAAATGAAATCAAATTAATCTTAACAAGTTAAAACAGTTCCAAACTCCTTTTTATTTTACAACTTAAAGAATAATTATCTTAAAATAGAAGATTAAAAGAATTTAAACACGATTCCATTTTGAATTCAAATCAAATTTAAAAATTCACTTTATCAACACAATTTAAAATATCCTTTTTATTTCAAATTTAAGATTCAAATTTATATTGAATCTTAGATTTAAATCTTTAATTTTAAACTCAACCTACAATTTAAAGCTTCACTTTAAAATCCAACTACTCAAGCTTTTCTTTTTATAAGTAGTTACAACAATTTAAATAAAAACTTTATTTATTATAAATTAAAGTTCAAAACTAACTTGAACCAAATAAAGCTTGGGTTTAAATCTCATTTTAATCTTTACTTGTCATTTGAACTTTGCTTTTATACTTTATTTTAAAAAAAACAGAACAATTGCTTCCTGTAAAACCTGAAACCAAAGAGTTACCTCGAGGCTCCACTCATTTGCTTCGACTCAAATACGAACGCGCTTCGAGTTCGACGTGAAGTTTCTCCGAGTCATTTCCTTAAAGACTCGAGTACCCCCTGCTTCCAGACACAACACAGTGCACCGTGCATATGCACGGTGCCGATGGTCACCGCTGGTCACCACCGATGATCCCTTCACACCATCCATCACCCAAACACACCCTCACAAGCATCAACATGACAATTCCAACTCGAAAACAAAAACGAGGGTTCGAACCACAACCTGGAAACACAGACAACCCCAAAATCCAAAAACCTGGATGTTCGCCGTCTTCACCACCTCGTTCACCAGAGACGCTAGAATTCTAGCCATCACCACGTCTATGTCTCCTCTACCTCCCCTCAAGAGCACGTAACACCCGATCGCACCAGTAGGGAGAACGAGTCGAAGTTTCAACCTTACTAAAATTTTAGGGCTACGAAAAAGAAAACATCGCCGGCGCCACCACGTCCCTCTGACGGACCTTCCACTAATTTTTCCACCATCATTGATAGTTCCTCCATCTCCAAGCAAGTCCTCGAGTACACCGATCCACCTGATCACAAGGTAGACTCGAAAATACACTTCCAGTAAAAACCCAAATCCCACCTTAAATTCTAAACTATAAATCCTAATTCTTATGTTAAAAATCATATTTTGTATAAAGTTTTCGATTAGTAATACTGGAATTATAATTTAAATAGTTTGAGTTTTAATTATATTTAGTATACTCATTTGTTCTTATGTTTCCAAAGACAAACAGACATTATTTAACTTACTTAGATTTTTAAACATAAATTTGGGTTAATCAAACAATATTAGTTTGACAAGCAGGTTCTAACAAGAATCTGGATCATGTGGCAGGGATTTTGAATAAAAACATGAACTTGGGAATCATGACAAAGCTTAAAACATAAGCACAGCATTCCCACAAATATATGCATAGAAACAGACTTATATATTTACATCACAAACATATTATTTTTCAGGGATGAGTATGCAACATAATTTATAACTTAAATTATTTAAATTTGTAATGTTACTCACATTTATTTAGGAAGATGGACAGAGCACATCTTGGTTTTTGAAAACAGTTTGAACTTTTAAAAACTGTAAACTGATTTGCTCTTCCTCCAAATCATCTGTTCTTTGGTTTTGATGCAGTTTAGGTTTGTAAATAAAAACTTACTTATGTTTTCTGATTTTGCTTATGTTTTATAAACAAAATGAAGTGGAAGATATGTATATTTATAAGGAAAGATTTCAGGGGAAGGTGTTTACTGGTTTGCTCTTTACTGGTGCAATATTATCTTTGATCATAGATTTTTGTTTTTGTTTTTATCAAGCAGATTTTTCAAAAGGAGGCTGAAATGCTTATTTAGATTTCGAATTGACTCAATAGTTAGCTGAGATGATACAACATTTAATGCAAATGTACTTTATGATTTTATGCTTATCTTCCCTTGTATGCTGATGCTTCCCTTTTCTTGCCTGGTTTGTGTTTTACTTCACGTACTTAACATTTTTATTATTTCTTTGTCTGGTTATACCCTATTTTATATTGTATATAGATATTGGTTTCACTTGTTTCTTTGTCTTGCATTTTCTTACAGGCTACATACATATCTTCCTTACCTGGCTTGTGCTTTCATACTAGTCTATTTTTATGTTTGCACATAGATATTTTATTATTACTTGTTCTTGTCTAGCATACTACTCTACATGTAACATAATATATTTCCTCTGCCTAGTTGTTTTATTTTTTTGTCTGATATGCTATTATACTTTGCTCTTTTACTTGCCTGCATTTACCTGCATATTATTTAACATACATGTTACTTGCCTTGCTTGCTTTTTTTTTACTTCACTTTAATTCGTGCATGCATATTCACTTAATGGTTTTACTCCTATATATACAACCTGGGTTGCCTTTTACTCTTTGTTTATTTTTATCTTCACTTTTATTTTTAAACTTAACTATCAATACTTAATTTACTTATAATTTATTTACATACTTATGTTAACATTTATAAAATTTATTTTAAGTATTTTTGAAAGATTTTATTTAAAATTTCAAACCATAGCTTTCCTATCAAATACACATATATAAATTTAAGATAACAATTTTTATTTATATTAAAAATCCATTTGTAAAAATATTACATTATCAATATAGTTTAAATATAACTCATTATTAAAATAACTCATAAAAGGATTTGTCTTCTTATTTAATAAATTACTTATTTTATCAGTTACATAAAAACAAAACAACCTTTTTGTTCAAATTTAAACTTAAGCTAAAATCAATTTTAAATAATTAAGTTTTTATCTTGAATATTAAAATCATATGGTTATTTATTTAATAGCTTAATATCAAATTAAATCTAATTTTTAATTTATCAAAAATATTAGAATAAGAAAACATGCCTATATATATTAAATTTAAAACAAAGATTATCTATTTATAATATATACAGATATGTATACATTACAAATATAAAACAATTTATTAGCCTTTAAAGATAGATTATCAGTTTAAATATTTATTTTAAAGAAGGTTATTAAATTTAATTCAATTTTATTATTAACATTATTGTCAAATCAATTAAATTTTGACATAGATTATTAATTTGTTATTGTCAAAATTTCCGGGATATCACATTCCTTCCCCCTTAAAAAAATTTCGTCCCCGAAATTTAAAGCAAAGGTAATTTAATAATCTAATTAAAGATTTAATTTTTAAACACAGGCATATATCAATCATATGCTAGCAATCATAGCAACCAATTCATCCAATCTACAAATCTAATTGTCCAGATAAAATTCTAAATAGAATTTTCTCGAGTTTCCCCAAGTATAAATACCCGAACACTCGCTCTACAGAATCTAAACAATCAATATTACTACACTACTAAGTTCTACTCATTTGGATCTGCAGAACAAATCAAAATATCAGACCAAACTCAAGTCTGACTCAACAACCGAAATTCCCTGAACTGCTATATCTAAAATCAGAGATAGTTCATACACGTACTCTTTCAGAGATACGTGAAACACAATGAATCTCAGTTATCCAAACTGGCAATTTCACTCCTGAAGACCAAACACTTATCCAAAATCGAATCTCCGACTTCGGAATCCAAATTCCTCCGTCTCTTACCCACAAAACTCTTCGTACGATCCTGGGTTGCCTACATCCTTCCTGATCAGCTCAACCCTTGCTAATTGCCCCTAGAAACAAATTGAACCAAAAACAATCCAACAATATGATCTTCCCAAGATCGACCAAAACTCAGAACACAAACTCCATTCCAAATCTGAAAACTGATCTCACTTTTCCCATATAGAAAGATAATACAGATGCATTCCAATCTGATCTTAAGATCCTGAAAAATTTCCAGTAGAAACTCTCTAATCCAAAACACTGCAAATTCTAGTTGTTTCCACACCAAACAGACGCCACCATGCTTCCACTGCGCAACTCTGACCAGAGCAAGTGAAAATGCTGATGATGATCTCGAGGACAAACTAGACAACACATCATAGAACTATGGTTCAACAGATCTTTAAAAGAAACTCAGAAGTTCCTCCAAAACCCAAGCTGCTTCACCAACTCATTCTCCAAAAATCATCTTACTGAACCATCGGTACCACTCCAGGAATCCAGTCGATACCAAACTCAATCTCTAGACACGGACAAAACTCTGACTTCCTGAAGACATCCAGAAAAATCAGGTAACCCAAGAGAACACTCAAACAATCGCAAGTCACTTTTGCGATCAATCTAGCCCACTACCAAAGAAAAACTATTAGCTGTAACAACCCGCATATTTATCGATTTTATATTTAAATATTTTATTTAAATATTTTGTCGTTAATCAGATATTGGTCCGAAAAGCTACTTTTTGCAAACGGTTAAATTAGGACTCGAGACCACTTCCATTGAGTTCGAAATGCCGTTTACAACCTTTTTAAGTATAAACATTGATAGGTTTGGAGTTAGTGGAATTTCACTAACTTTTCCCGCTTTGGACTTTGGGTTAGTTTAGCCTATTAAGCCCAAGTTCCAACCCCCTTCTCCTCACTCTTCATAAAGTTCCTAACTAACTCAAGCTTTGGCATTAATGGTGAAGAGAATGGGAAATTAAAACTCCAAGCACAAATTCAATTGCAAATCCAACATTTAACTCCAAATTCAAGTAGAAGATATTGGATTCAAGCTTTGGATTTCTTCTCCTTGCTTTCAAGCTTCATCTTCATAAATTTTAGTGCAAAGGTGAGATTTTAATCTCACAATTCTAGTCTATAACTATATTGGACTGTTGGGAATGATCCCCCATCACTTTAGCATGTACATTTGCATCTGGTTTGGATTGGATTGGCGAAAAACTCCAATTTTTAGTGTTTTTGGTGAAAAACTGCACTTAGGTCATTCTGCCTATGTTAGGTCGTTCGCGTTGAAAAGTCACTCAGAGAATAGCTCGTTTCTGGCCTTAAAACCGTTCGCACGTGTTAGGTCGTTCGCCTCGAAATTAGGTCGTTGGGTCTTAAGTCGTTAGGTCGCTCGCGACCTAACCCTTAGGTCGCTCGCGACCTAACCCTTAGGTCGCTCGCGAGTTAAGCCTTAAGCCGAAGGTCGTTCGCGAGTTAAGTCTTAGGTCGTTTGGCCTTTATAACGTTAGGTCGCTCGCGTGTTAAAACTTTAGGTCGCGCTGGCCTTAAGTCGTAGGTCGTCTCCGACCTAATATTGCCTCTTCTATTTCACTAGGTAGCGCGGGCCTTAGGTCGTAGGTCGTAGGTCGTGAGTCTCCTAGGTCGTAGGTCGCTCGGTCCTACTTCTGTCCCTAAGTCGCGTAACCCTATCACCTTTAGGTCGTTAGGCCTTTATGTCGTTAGGTCGTTACACCTATAGCCCGTTAAGTCGCGAATACCTTTAGGTCGTGAACCCCATTAGGTCGCAAACCCCTTTAGGTCGTGTGGCTTCGAATTCCTTAGGTCGTAACACCGATAGGTCGCGTGCCCCTTTTTCTCCGATAGGTCGCGTGCCTCTTTACTTCGATAGGTCGCTCGGCCTTGCCTTCCATTTTTAGGTCGCAACACTGTTAGGTCGCCTGACCTATATACCGTTAGGCCTTAGGTCGTTGGACCTATAACCCGTAAGTCGTTAGACCGTTAACCCACTAGGTCGTATGACCTATAAACCGTTAGGTCGCGTGACTTTTGCGCCTTTGTTCCATTAGGTCGCGTACCCCCTTAGGTCGCTCGATCCTATCCTCCCTTTGGTCTTCACTAGGTCGTACCGTTTTGGTCGGGGCGCTGCCCCGCACCCCGCCGAGGGCGTTGCCCCCTGGACCCCCGCGACCTGACCGGGCAGGTCGAACCCCGTAAGCGGTGGCGTTGCCCCCGCACCCCCACCTTGGGGGGTTGCCACCCCCCCGGGACCCCCCCCTCCGTAGGGGATCTTATCTGAAAAATATTGAGCTGATTTCCTTGGATTTTATTCACATCTCCGTATGCGATTTTTGTGACTGATTGTTTCTACAATTGCTTCTGTGTTTTGTCACTTTATAATATAAAGGTTTCAATACTAGTAGTAAATATCAAAACTCTTTTAACAAACAATTTCAACTCTATTTTTAATAACAAAGCTCTTTCCTTAAACCGTTTTCCAATCTATTAGTATATACAAACCTTTACCTCACTCGGATGAGAAATCTAATTAAACGACTTAGTAAAACAAGTGGTATGAAACGCTTGCGTTCACTTCGTCGGTTAATTCTTGGACTTGTTAGATTGAACCTCTTGTGACAATTTTATTAGTGAAGATTTACAGTTTGTTCATAAATATTTAAGTTAAGCAAGTGGTTATGGGACATGAAGCTAAACTTCTATATTTACTAGCTTAGTGTAATTGACACTTCTCGTTGATCATGACGATCACTCTGATGATTTAGACCAGCAACTGTGCGATGTCTCTTGTTGCGAGGTTAGACTAGACACCACTTGTGTGATTCCACTCACACATACCTTTTTGCTTTTTGGTTAGTCTGGACCTTAATCTGTGTGATTCCATTCACACATGTGGGGTAACTCCCCTTGGTGTTCGGACCGTCATGTGATAGGCCTCTTTCTCTTTTCTATGATTTCTGGACTTCTTGCATTGATTTCTAGAATTTATGTCATTGACTTGTTATGAGTACAAGTTTGGGGTATGATGCCCTTTCCGAATCTTTGAGAAGATTCTTGTGATATTGATTATCTCTTATTGATTGATCTTCTGTTGATCATTATTTACATACTTATAGTGGTATGTCATTATGGATATTTTATGTTTATGCCATATCTTTTATGTTATATCATGTCATCTGATATTTATAGCTAGACTGACCCGTTTATTATTTTCTTAAATAATACTCGGGTCAGACCGAGATGTTACAGGTGCTTCTGCTTGACTTCTTCCCAGGGATTCATCACTCTGACTTTTGGCTAACTGTTTAGATTAGCAGTTTTTGTTGTATACACTTGAGATATAGACTCATAGTTGTATTCTTTTTTATAGCACGTGTTGCTATTCTTTTGTATTATTGTGGATCTTTTGAGCACTACTCTGATGTACACTTTCATGTGTTAGTTATATATTCATATCTTCTTCCGCCTTTGTGATATGGATGTCTGTGACTGATTTGCGTTATGCTTATTTCTATGTTTGTTTCCGAAGATTATTTATGGCCACCGTGTGATAAGCAATTACCCGGATGGTCGCTCCTCAACAGCCTTATTCTCCATGCTAGTTGACAGCACTACTCCGTAGTGTTCTTGGCTAGCGTGGGTATAGAGGTGGGGCGTCACAGCAGCTCTTTACCAAACAGAACAACCTACACTTAATTAGCCAATCCATCAAAGAAACGGAACCACACTGCTGCTTCTGAACTCCACTGCTGATGTAGAAGTCAAAAACTTCCTTGCCAACACACCAATTGCCAAGACTCGGACCTCAAACCAACAGAAACATTCTACTGAACTCAGCCCCAACACCGAAACAGATACACTTCCTTAACTGATTCCAAAGAAACATCTTCGGAGACTTCCATAGTCACTGTGTCTCATCACACAGCTACTACATCCTGAGGTAAGATATCCAGACTTGCTCATGGCAAACCGATAGGTCCAAACTCTAGCACATCCAAACTTACACTTCAAAAGTGAACTCCGAACCTTAACAGGTTTCCTTCAGAGATCGATGAAATCCTTACACCACCCAATGCTCACTCGAGATGGTAATAGGTCTACAGTCTCGACAGATACACTTCCAACCTTAAATATTAAAACTACAACCATTGGTAGTCGTGTTACACACACCACTACCCTATCCACCTTTATAACTTATATTGGAAAATCCGAACAGGTAACCCAACAGATAGGTAGAAATGAATATAAATATATTTATATATTAAAATTACAAATACGCTCTCTCAAGATAGAGATCACTCAAGAGCCTAGGTATTCACTCAACCTAGCGCTCCGATACCAACTGTGACGACCCTAATTTCTGACCCCAGAAATCCATTTCATCTTGAAGAAAGAAAGGGATGAGAAAATAGAAAAGATAGAGAAGAAAGAACAACAACATCAGAATCTCACAGCGAACGAATAAATTATATTAATCACATAACTATTTACATAATATAAAACATCCATCAGAGTTACACAGGTAATACATCACATACTAGACAGTTATAAACACTTGTCTAGTTATACAAGTCAATATAAAATACAACACAGAGATACCAACACAGCGGAACACTATATATAGCCTACAACGCAGAAGCCTCCTGCTTCCATTGCTCCTCCAGAATTCACCAAACCTAACCTGAATCTCTTGGCTACTCGTAAAAATTTGAGTACCCGAGAGTTTATGAAAAACAAAAATAAACTCCGGGTCAGACATGGGTCTGGTATGAGTAACAGGTTAAAGTTGCTTAACTTTGAAAATATTTGAAAACAAAAGGTATCACGTAAGACTACCCACGAATAAATATGGTAAGTTTTTACCTTACGCTAACCAAAACAATTTATAGGAAATTCAGTGATATTATAACAGGTCTAGGGTTTTCAAGTAAATAGAAAATAGCCGAAATTGTTACATCTATTAAATTCCAGCTACTAGCCACAAAAGTGGGTAATACAATCAAAACCGTTGGCACTTATTGGATTGTGGATTCCATACAATGGCAGGGCTACTGGGGTACCGCCCGTCACAGTACGTGGCCTAGATCAACGTACCCAGGAGTACGCCCGCTCCCCTACAACACAAGGCCGGAACCATTCCTTACTGAACAGTCTCGAACAAGACAACCCCGACAGTTGGAGCTCACAACTGTCCACACAGCCGAATAAAAAGGGACATCTAGAAAGGGGAAAATCGTGTCCTACTTGGGCATGACCCACCTAACCTTGCTGCACCTCCCCTGTTTTAGCCATTCCCGGTTGATGAGGCTTGAGGCTACGATTACCTTTAGAGAACACATCTCTTAGAATGCTCATCGCCCACCTGACGATGTTTTGAAAGCATTCAATCCATACAAGTTCGTTCTGGGTTCGAACGAAACCGAAGGCATTATCTCGTCACACTCATTTTGGAATCACCCTCAGAGTTAATGACGATAACCCTTGCATTCTGAATCTTCTTCATCTTCACTTCAGATTCACGATCTATCGTTAATTTGGATCGATGTTGTTTTCGAACTTCCAAATATGGAAAACCCGATCCCGATCTCATCGAAATCCAAAACGTGTCTTTTAAGGCCAAGTTGTTTAAAGTTTAAAACAGTTCAGTTCAATTATCCATATACACACAGATAGATAATTCACAATATCATAATAGATATTCAACATCAACATAAACAGATAATTTATATTATCATCACAATAGATAATCCATATTATCATCATACTTAAAACAGAGCATACCTATCACATAGCATTCATTAATCTCATACTTGAGATCTCAACCCATTCAAAGTAAACAATATCATCAATCCTTATATAAGCAATCATATCAGTTGTAATTAATTTAAAATGAATTAAATTAATTACTTACATCTCTAATTAATTTAAAGTGAATTAAATTAATTACTTCACCATTTTAAAACTTGCTTATATAATTATTAATCAATTATCAATCGGTTAACAAAACATTCACTAATTATTCGTTTCAATTAATCACACTTGATTAATTAACATTTAATTATATACAAATAATAATTCTTAAATTATTTTCACAAATTAATTATCTTATCCAAATATAGAAATTAATCTTAAATTACAAACATTACATTACTTCTTAATTACGCTAATTAATTACTCTTTAATTTCTTATTATTGATTAATTAATCTAAATTTATCATCCCATCATTAATTATATCAATTAATGATTTCTAATTACATTTTAATTAATTCCCTGTTTTAAATTAATTACCTTAAATAATTAATCTTCAATTAAATCACATTTATTAATCACCTTTGATTAATATCATTCAGTAATTAACTATCTTTAATTACTCCATCAAATAAATTAATTACTCCTTAATTAATTTAAATTAATCCCTTGATTAATTATACAAAGTAATTATATTTCAATTACTTTCACTATTAAATCACCCTCGGTTAATTACATCCAGTAATTATCATTAATTACTTCCCTAAGTAATTATACTTATCTCATCATCATATGATGATTTAAATTAATTAAACTTAATTAACTAACTTAAACAATTCATATTAAACTGAATTAATTACAACGAGTAATTAATTTCTCAATTACTTCCATTTAGTAATTATGCTTAACAATCCACAATTTGCTTATTTTAAATAATAATTTAATTAATTATTAACATTAATCCCATTAATTGGTTATTTCATAATCTTAGTTAATGACCTTCATTAACTAATTATAATTCTTTAATTGCTTTTCCTAAAGTAATTAGCTAAAATTTATTATCTATTACATTTTTATTAATCTTAATAACTCATTAATTATTCCTCACTTAATTCATTAATTGATTGCTAATCATTAAATAAAAATTAAACCTTATTTAATCAATGATTTCTTAATTACCAATTGATTTACCTTAAATTAATTAACTTATATCTCTTTTAAATAAATTTAAACTCTTAATTTCTAAGTTAATTAATTCTAGTCATTAATTATTCATTTAGTTAACTTAATAATTACAAATCCTTAAGTCTTTAAAAACTTTTTCTATTTAATTATCAATTTATCATTAATAAGGTATTTAAAACAATTTAATTTAAATTAACTTTAAATTTCATTTTAAATTTAAGATTTAAAATGAAATCAAATTAATCTTAACAAGTTAAAACAATTCCAAACTCCTTTTTATTTTACAACTTAAAGAATAATTATCTTAAAATAGAAGATTAAAAGAATTTAAACACGATTCCATTTTGAATTCAAATCAAATTTAAAAATTCACTTTATCAAAACAATTTAAAATCTCCTTTTTATTTCAAATTTAAGATTCAAATTTATATTGAATCTTAGATTTAAATCTTCAATTTTAAACTCAACCTACAATTTAAAGCTTCACTTTAAAATCCAACTACTCAAGCTTTTCTTTTTATAAATAGTTACAACAATTTAAATAAAAACTTTATTTATTATAAATTAAAGTTCAAAACTAACTTGAACCAAATAAATCTTGGGTTTAAATCTCATTTTAATCTTTACTTGTCATTTGAACTTTTCTTTTATACTTTATTTAAAAAAAAACAGAACAACTACTTCCTGTAAAACCTGAAACCAAAGAGTTACCCCGAGGCTCCACTCCTTTGCTTCGAGTCAAATACGAACGCGCTTCGAGTTTGACGTGTAGTTTCTCCGAGTCATTTCCTTAAAGACTCGAGTACCCCCTGCTTCCAGACACAACACAGTGCACCGTGCATATGCACGGTGCCGATGGTCACCGCTGGTCACCACCATGATCCCTTTACACCATCCATCACCGAAACACCCCCTCGCAAGCATCAACACGACAATTCCAACTCGAAAACAAAAACGAGTGTTCGAGCCACAACCTGGAAACACAGACAACCCCAAAATCCAAAAACCTGGATGTTCGTCGTCTTCACCACCTCGTTCACCAGAGACGCTAGAATTCTGGCCATCACCACGTCTATGTCTCCTCTACCTCCCCTCAAGAGCACGTAACACTCGATCGCACCAGTAGGGAGAACGAGTCGAAGTTTCAACTTTACTAAAATTTTAGGGCTACGAAAAAGAAAACGTCGCCGCGCCACCACGTCGCTCTGACGGACCTTCCACTAATTTTTCCACCATCATTGATAGGTCCTCCATCTCCAAGCAGGTCCACGAGTACACCGATCCACCTGATCACAAGGTAGACTCGAAAATACACTTCCAGTAAAAACCCAAACCCCACCTTCAATTCTAAACTATAAATCCTAATTCTTATGTTAAAAATCATATTTTGTATATAGTTTTCGATTAGTAATACTGGAATTATAATTTAAATAGTTTGAGTTTTAATTATATTTAGTATACTCATTTGTTCTTATGTTTCCAAAGACAAACAGACATTATTTAACTTACTTAGATTTTTAAACATAAATTTGGGTTAATCAAACAATATTAGTTTGACAAGCAGGTTCTAACAATATTAGCTTTTTTTTTTACTTCACTTTAATTCCTGCCTGCATATTCACTTAATGGTTTTACTCCTATTTATACAACCTGGGTTGCCTTTTTACTCTTTGTTTATTTTTATCTTCACTTTTATTTTTAAACTTAACTATCAATACTTATTTACTTATAATTTATTTACATACTTATGTTAACATTTATAAAGTTTATTTTAAGTATTTTTGAAAGATTTTATTTAAAATTTCAAACCATAGCTTTCCTATCAAATACACATATATAAATTTAAGACAACAATTTTTATTTATATTAAAAATCCATTTGTAAAAATATTACATTATCAATATAGTTTATAACTCATTATTAAAATAACTCATAAAAGAATTTGTCTTCTTATTTAATAAATTACTTATTTTATCAGTTACATAAAAACAAAACAAACCTTTTTATTCAAATTTAAACTTAAGCTAAAATCAATTTTAAATAATTAAGTTTTTATCTTGAGTATTAAAATCATATGGTTATTTATTTAATGGCTTAATGTCAAATTAAATCCAAATTTTAATTTATCAAAAATATTAGAATAAGAAAACATGCCTATATATATTAAATTTAAAACAAAGATTATCTATTTATAATATATACAGATATGTATACATTACAAATATAAAACAATTTATTAGCCTTTAAAGATAGATTATCAGTTTAAATATTTATTTTAAAGAAGGTTATTAAATTTAATTCAAATTTATTATTAACATTATTGTCAAATCAATTAAATTTTGACATAGATTATCAAATTGTTATTGTCAAAATTTCCGGGATATCACATTCCTTCCCCCTTAAAAGAATTTCGTCCCCGAAATTTAAAAGAAAGGTAATTTAATAATCTAATTAAAGATTTAATTTTTAAACACAGGCATATATCAATCATATGCTAGCAATCATAGCAACCAATTCATCCAATCAACAAATCTAATTGTCTAGATAAAATTCTAAATAGAATTTTCTCGAGTTTCCCCAAGTATAAATACCCGAACACTCGCTCTACAGAATCTAAACAATCAATATTACTACGCTACTAAGTCCTACTCATTTGGATCTGCAAAACAAATCAAAATATCAGACCAAACTCAAGTCTGACTCAACGACCGAAATTCCCTGAACTGCTATATCTAAAATCAGAGATAGTTCATACACGTACTCTTTCAGAGATACGTGAAACACAATGAATCTCAGTTATCCAAACTGGCAATTTCACTCCTGAAGACTAAACACTTATCCAAAATCGAATCTCCGACGTCGGAATCCAAATTCCTCCGTCTCTTATCCACAAAACTCTTCGTACGATCCTGGGCTGCCTATATCCTTCCTGATCAGCTCAACCCTTACTGATTGCCCCCAGAAACAAAGAGATAATTTAATACAAGTTTTTTAATTGGTTAAATTAGATAGGAAGGTTTTAATAGCATTGTTTTAATAAAATTGTGTTTTTGTTTAAACATCTAAGTCTCATAAGCTATTTGATGTTATCAGGCCGACTAATAAACATATTTACCTTAGGGATGTCTAAGAAAAGTAGACTCTAGGAATGAGTTTGGATACATTATCCTACTCTTTTTAGCTACCTATAGGACCGGAGAGGTAAAGAGGACGGAAGTAGTTGACTAGGTTTTAAGGCCCATATTTTATTTGGTCCTTCATCTAAATTTTGAAAAATAAATCAGAATAGGTAGTTTGTATATATACTCTTAGGATGTAGAAGAGCATTATGCAAGTAAATAAAAGTGGAGCAAGTTTTTAATTTAACATTTTACAAAGACGTGTCATTAAAAAATATTTACAAACTTAAGTGAAAATTTATGAAGTAACTCACAAATAATTTTAGTATTGAATGAAATTCTATAAATGAAAATGAAAGTGATTTAGGAAAGGATTGATGTAGTTAAGAAACCAATAAGACTAAGTACGTAAGTTGTACGTAGTTCATTTCGTTTGCATAATTCTTGATCAAGGATTCGAATACATAACTTCTGGGTTATTCGTACCAGTCCAAAAAAGGGTTCTCACTTGATTCTTAATAGCGAACAGTTGATTTGGATTCTTGATATGATACTAAGGTTTTCTATCATAGTATATAGCTACGTAAAGAGAACGGAGGTTTCTAATCAAGGATCCTAATCGAAGTCCGCACTAGGGAGGTTGAGCGAGCGTAACTAGTTTGAAAGTAAAAGTCATTGTATTTGAGCAAGTGGGTGGACCTGATATTATGTATGGATGATTTATGTACATCATATAGACTTAAGTATATTTGTATGCTTTGTTGAGTGGCTTAGGAAAGTTTGGGGAGTGACTTTCAATTTTGTTTGAGGGAGCTTAGATAATCTTCTAAGCAATATCCAAAGGGTAATGAACGAATTGGTACGCATAGATAATTATCCATATCCTTGGATAATCGGGAAAGTTGTGAACATAAGAAAAATTCTAAATCTTGTTTGTTGGTCATTTAACATTTTAAATAATGTTAAGCGTTAGTCTATTCCTCTACGAAATTTGAATTGATTAATAGTGTGCTTTTATATACTATGGTTTATAAAGTATGATTTTTAAGCAAATAATTTTTAAAGTTGTTTATCAAGACTTAAATCCCTGCTTTTGGAAAAGTGATTTCGAAAGAATTTCGAAAGAAATAATAATATTATTATTTTGAAACGTTGAAGTATTATTTTTCTAGGATATTTGAAGAGAGTTTCCGTGAAGAGATTTTTCAAGTATTTTTGTTACGACTAAAGTTGGGCGATTAGGAGGCTTTCGATTTGGAAGACTCGCCAGGTATATTTGTTTACTCTAATTATTATTTTAGAAGGAATCAAAATATCATTAGATGCTTCATGTTGTTATAATTCTAGAGTTATACCATGCTTCGGTAGAAGGAGCCCCTCTTTGTCATAATTGATTTTAGTTTTGATATATTTCTCTTTGGAGGAATTCAAAAATATATTTTGAAATAAAAATTCAGGCATTTAGTTATAAATTTGTCCCTTGAAAAGATTGGATGCTTAATATTTTATTACAGAGTATTATTTGCACTTTTATGCCTATGGTTGTTGTATTGTTTATATTCCTTTTGCTTATGATAGAAATAGCCAGTGTATTGGTCTTTTGCTAGCATGATTGTCTTTTGGATTTTGAAAGTTCAAGATAGATAAAAGGAAGCAAGAGATTACTATTTGATTTCTTCCACATCTGCATTCGCATCGAGATAGTAAGTTTGCAGCAACACTGAAATTCGAATACTTTGTTTACGAATATCGAATTTTTTTGAAATATAATCGACGTGCATGTAAAAATATATATTTTACTCACACGCTTAATCTCATTTTAGTAGAATAAATGTCATAATTGGATGTTTTTGCATGTTTAAAACAAAATTTCAAAAATGCTTTCAAGTCATCGTTCATGCATCTATATGGGGCAAAACGGTAATTTTCATGTGCAAATTAATTTGGAAAAAAATTACCTGCACATTTTAATTTGTTTTGTAAGAATTTGGATTCGACTTGAAAGTGGCTTCAAGGAAATATGCATATACAAGAATCGGAAGTCAAAGAAATGAAGAAATAAAAGAATCCATGCAATCATGGAGGATCCCGCCTACCCACTAGCTAATGAACCACAATTAAGGGCTAATACTTATGTTAGTGGGATTAAAATCACATGCACAATTGACGGAGGATTAATTTCATGCTAATGATAACTTGGAGGCCACACTACCAAAGTCATTCCGGGGAGTTCCCTAAAAATGGATTAGGGTTTTAGTCATATATAAATAACCCTCTTATGTTTATGTAATAAAGTTTTATCTTCTTATTATATTACGCAAATTGTAGCACAAATCAATAAGAAATAAATGGCTTATTAAGCCTTTACTTCTTTTTCTGTATGCTTTTCCATTTCATGCTAACCTTAATTTACATGCTTTCTTCTATTTCATGTTAGTAGATTAGCTTTATTTTCATTGCAATTAGTTTGGATTTAATTTATGCAAGTAGTTTAGTTCTCTTTTCTTTTAATTAACTCTTACTTTCATTGCTTTTTAATGTTTGCAATCTACATGTGTTGAATGATAACAGAAATGAGAAGCTAAACCCCTTCAATTTAAGGGTAATGAAGCACTCTTAAATCTTGTTGACTTAAAATATTATAATTTATGATCTATTTTTATGCTTCATGGATAGTTAGATTATGGTGTAAGTTTATTAGGGAATTTGATAGCCAATGTTGTGTTTGTAATCACAAACGACTATGCTTAATCCAACATAAACACAATTTACAACATCATTTTACAAATTGATTTTGCTAATGAAATTAAAGTAGAATAAAAATTTGATGATCTATGTTATTAAACAAAATAGTAAATAGATAATGCTTAAGCTAGACTTTGGTTTGACTTCATGTTCATTTTCATGACATTTAACAAAGTGGTTTTAGTTGTTGTATTAAAGTTTGATGGTTTAAGTTGTGTTAATTAATAACACAAATAGACCATACTTATGATAAATACATCACTAATTCTATTTAGATTAAAATGAGAGATCATGGACTGATTTTTGTTGATTTCATGTGAGAGTATGAGAGTGGATTTGCCGCCAAATTGTCTTGTACTCTCATATTTTTAATCACTTTTATTTGTAGTTAGTTCTTGCATTTCGTTTTAGTTAAAATAATCTCAAGCTTTGGTTTAATTTGATTGAGTAGAATTTAAATTAGTTCATTTCCCTGCTGATCGACCCATACTCACATACGTACTACAATTGTACGTCATGCGCTTGCGGTATTTTAACGATATATTTTTAACGGTGATTTTATAACCAATAGAAAATCCAACGTTATCAAAAAAGTTTTTAACGCCGTTGTCGGGGATTTGAAATTTCATTTTAATTTTACTCTTCGAATTTGTTTTGTTTTGTTTTATTTTATTTTCATTTTGTGTGTTGAGTTGCATATTTAGAAAAAAGAAAATAAGAATACTTTATGTTATGTGTTTGTTGTGTGATTTGTGCTTCCATTTGATTTATGTGCTTGTTGTTTTTCTATTTGCATTTGCATTTATAAAAAAACATACACGGTTCATTTCAAAACAATAATATTTTATTAAATTTGCATTACATTTGCGTTTTCTGTTCTGAGTTTACAAATTTTTGTTACAAAACTGCACCTTCCCCTCCCTGTAACTAAATTCTTACTGTTATTGTTACATTGCTCTGCCATCAAAACTGTGCACATCAAAACTGTGCACATCAACTTCTCTGTGCACATCAACTTCTACAACATACTGCCAATATCTCACTACAACATCATCCTTCTATACCATTGCCTCCCCTCTTCATCCATGAACCAGCTTCATCACCCCAGAAACACCACACTACTGCCTTCACATCCAAGCCACCATCTCTTCCCACTGCTCCATCAGAGCCTTCAGCATATCCACCAACCCACACCAACATACTGCTTGCAACATCTTCAACACCATCACAAAAGTGCACCAAACTTCAACCATCTCCTGCATACCACAACTGCTTCATAAAACCCAAACATTAGTGCCTTCAGCCATATCACACTTCGCCTGCCATATCATACAACCCAAATATCAGTTACTGCTTCACAAAAATTCACTGCCTCTGCCTGCCCTCCATCAGTGCCTTCAGCATACCCACCAACCCAAAAATCATCCACTTCCTACTGTAACACCATATACTGCCTTCATTCAACCAAACTTCACAACCAATTGCAACAGTTCATTCACCATTCACCATTCATTATCCCTCCACATATATTCACCTCCCCCCTGCATACAACCTTCATACATACAACTTCCCCTCCCCCTCACTGTTATAAACATACATACAAACACACAACCATTCACTGCATATCACAAAATACGACACTTCAAACTCTTGCCTCCACGTCACTGCAGCATCCCTGTGCATTGCACACTTTCAATCTTTCCCCTATACGAACTCCTTCCACTGCCAAAATCAAACCAATACAACAGTGCACGTTACCAACATCAAACACTCACTGCCTCTGCCATTACATTACTTAAACCACCCATCAACACACATCTCACCGCCATTAACCTCTGCTTACTGCCTACCGCAACCAGCAGCTCCATACACTCAGCCTCATCATAGAAGAATTACCATCAAACCACCACCAACACTGTACACACTTGTACATACCAACCTACAACTAACTTCAACCCATATTGCCAAAACCATGCCCAGACTACAGCAATATGCATACTGCTTGCACACTTTAACTCAAACGATCATCATAATCCATTCACACTGTAAACAACAACTCCCCAGTCCAACCAATCTCCACACCACTAGCAACTACATCCATCAATCTCCTCTGCCTGCCACCATCATACCTATACATCTACTAACCACCATCCGTTATACATCTTCACAAACCTGAATCCTCCTTCCCTCAGCCTACAACAATCACCGAGCCGCCTTCAATTGCCCAATACCCAAATCATCCCAACTTCGACCGTGACCCACCACGCCGCAACTACACCTCCGAATACCAGCACCAACTTCTCCACCACAATTCGATTTCGACTTGGAGTTCGAGACAGGCATGAGTTGGTTTATTATTTTAATTTGGGAGTCGGTTGTGGAAAAAAAATTTGGGATTTTTTTTATGGAAATGCGAAAGGCAACATTGGTATTAGCTGAATTTAGTTGCGAAAATTTCTTTAGGGTCTTTCTTCTTTTACAGATAGGTTCTATTTGGGCCAGGCCCAAGTGGACTAATTTAAAAATAAATAAATAAATAAATAAACAAAAAAGAAAAAGAAAAAAACACGTTGTTTAGTGAATGTTGATTTCATTTGTTTGAGTATTTCTTAAAAAAAAACTTCAGTTTGTTTTGTTTTGTTTTCAATTCTCTTCTTAAATAAAAAGAATAAATACACTGTGTATATATATATCTTGTTCGAGTTTTCAACTTGCAGAAGCAGAAATTCTGAAAGAGAAGACTTGATTGCTAAAAACCGCCTTGCTTTGCTTTCTTATGTAAAAAAAATTACCGCTTTAAAATAAATTGTTAATTATTCTACACGCTCTGGTATCGTACCATTATCATCTGTTTTTATTTTCTTTGCATTGTTAGTTGCTTGCTTTTTAAAATTTTCTATAACAAAAACAAAAACAAATTTCATTCTTAGTTGCATCATTAATTCACGTTTAATTTCTGTTTTGCATTCATACCATCTTATTTTCTTTTATAAAGGCAACATCCAAATCCACATAAGGTGAGAGATTTCATCATCCATTTCTTAGCCTACAAAATGCATATCATCCTAGAAATTTGCTAGTAATAATGGTTAGACATTGGACTTAAGGTAGTCGCGAGTTCACTAGGGCTTAATTGTATCTTGACAAGTTGTCCTCTTTCGACAACTTAATTTCTTGGTATTTAGGCTACGGTAGAGTAATAATTATTTATCAATATTATGGTGATTCTTAAATATTATGGTGATTGTTTCTTTGAAGGTACTTAAACCTTCGGCTGCATTGCTACGGTGATTCGTGGTGCACCGATAACTCCTGTCTATTACCTAGCTAAGAACTATTTTGTTGGACTAAGACAAAGTGTGATTATACAATTTTGGATTAGAAGCTACTAAGGATAGAAAATTTGTAATTAAGTACTTGCATTCATTTAGTTCCATTAGTTAATGCATATTTAAGAAAAAAGAAAAAAAATAAAAATCCAAAAGTAAAAAAAAAAAAATTGTACGTCTTACCTAACTTAGTTCCTTTTCTTTAATCCAAGAAAAAAAAATCTTTTTAAATCTTTTCCTTTGAAAAAAAAGAAAGAAAAAAAATTTCAAACAAATAAATCCAGAAAAAACAACAAGCATTTTATTTAAGTTCGTTTTTTCTTTTAGAAAACAAAATCCAAAAAAAATCTTTTCAAAAAAAAAAGTAAAAAAAAAACATAAAAACAAAAAGAAAAAAAAACTAAAGTCCAAGAAAAAAAAAAAAAAAAATCAAATTACCCTTTTGAAAAAAAAATCCGTTTTGGTAAATGTTAGGCCTTTAAAAAAAAAACAATTTCTCACTTCATTTTCCAAACCTTATTTCATTCTCTTAACTCAATTCTCACTTCTTTCTCTCCTTGACTTTTTCGTGTGCATGAGTATTTGGACTCGTGACATAACAACAAATATTTGGACTCGTGAGACAACAATGAATCATTGAACTCGAACAACGGATCCTCCAACAATGGAGGACGAGAACGCCCTCAAACTCTCATGGATAAAAAAATTTCTGATTGAGTTTCTATCCCTTCTTGTATCACTTCACCCGCCACAACGGGTAACCATTCCGAAATTCATTCAAACCGTATTGCTATGCTTTTAAAATTTGGCAATTTTGAACACGACGACTCATTTTTCTTAACGTAATTTTTACAGGTTTGCGCAACCATTAAACTCCAACAACTTTGTGATGACTGAATCAAACTTCGGTTAATTCCCTTTGCTCTTAGCGATTACGATGAAAAATTATTGTATAGCTTACCATCGAACTCAATTAAAACTTGGGAAGAATTTGTTAAAAAAAATTAAAAAAGTTCTACCCCTTGGAAAAAACTATTAAAATCCGAAATGAAATCGTCAATTTTCATTAATTCAGGGGTGAACCACTTGGAAAATATTTTGAAAGATTTAAAGAGCTTTTGATAAAATGTCCATGCTATAATTTTGAAAAATGGACTCTTTGCCAAATCTTATACGATGGGCTTAAAAACAGCTCACGAATCATGCCTGAATCGATGTGCCAAGGAAATTTTCTTGCCTAACATCACGATGATGATTGGTAGTTCCTTGAAAACATGGCTAAAAATTCATCCCAATGGGAATGTTCTAATGAGAAATCCATTTACTCACGATCAAGTGCACACTCGATAGGATCATTTTTGGCTTTGGAAGCCAAGATCGATGCAATATTGATAAATTCGACAAAATTTTCTCATCCAACTAAATGAACCAAGCTTCCCAACCCATGATTTATAAATGTAACGATCTGAATCATATAGTCTATCAGTGCTCTAATTCGGTCGAACAACACAATGCTTTCAATAAAGGTTAAGAATGAGCTGTTTTCTCCAACGTACAATTCTAGTTGGAGAATTCATTCGAACTTTGCTGCGAACCAAAACAATTCCAACAAGAATTTGGTTCGTCCTAATTTTCAAGCATTTTTGAACAATTCTTTGAATTCTCCCTTCTAACCCAATTATTTTTCAACAAAATTTTGCAGGTCCGTCTCAAAAGCAACCATAACAATATTTTGCTTCCCAAGTTGATAAACAATTGACTTCACTTGAGAAAAGTCTTGAAAAATTGGCTAAGGCAACCACTCAAAGCATCCAATCAAATTGTAATTTGCAAAATTTGTTAACGTAAGTGAACGTGAATGAGGCACATTCCCATGTCATACAATTCAAAATCCCAGAAATCAAAACACGAATTCGAATCAAGAACCATGTTGTTCAAGATAGAAACGTAACCCAAATGAATGCTATCACAACTTTGCGTCTGGTAAACAAATTGATAATCAAGTCAATAATCCAAACGATTTACCAGAAACCCCTCTTAACACTTCTAAAACAACAAATGAATTTGAAATAAATGTTGAGCTAAACATCAAATCAAAACTCTAATCCAAATTCTTCTTCTACCCAAGTAGACCCGAGAAACTTTCCGACCAAATGGAAAAGATGTTGGAAATTTTTAAACAAGTCAAAGTTAACATCCCGCTTCTTGATATCGATTAGCAAGTCCCAACTTACGCTAAGTTTCTCAAGGACTTATGTCCCCAAAAATGACACACTCATGCACCTAAGAAATCTTCTTAGCTGCCAAACTTAGCGAAGTCTTGTCCCAATCAATTCACGTTGTATAAAAAGATCCTAGATGTTCGACGATCTTATGCATGATAGGAGACAACGATTAACAAGTGCTTACTTGATTTGGGTATGAGTGTAAATTTGATTCCTTATTCATCTTAACAAAAACTTGGCTTGGGTGAACTAAAACCAACGAAACCGCCACTTCAATTTGTTGATCGTTCGATAAAGAAACCGACGGGAGAAACCGAAGATGTACTCATCAAAATCGATCAATTCATATTCCCCATCGATTTCATCGTTTTAGAGACTCAACCCATGAGTAATCCAATGAGTCAAATTCGATTGACTTTAGGCCAACCTTTCTTGGCCATTCCAAATGCTTTAATTAATTGTCGAAATGGTTCGATGAAATTTCTTTTGGAAACATGACATTGGATCTTAAAATTTACAATCTTGACAATCAATCAAACGAACCACGTGACCAAACGCTGGAAGTTAGCTTCATTTAAGAAAAAATTTATAACGAAATAGTTGACTTAAACCATGAATGAGAGACCGAATACGAACAACTGTTTTAAGACGAGCCTAATGAAATTAAAACTACGCTTCCGTTTGAACCCCTTACCATTGAATCAGAACTTCAACCGAATTCTTTGATTGAGCAACCCCCGAGGTTGGACCTTACACCCCTTCCCGCTCACTTTAAGTTCGCATATTTAGGTGACAACGAGACGTTTTCCATCTTAATCTCTTCAACTTTCTCTCGATTAAGAAGCATCTCTTCTTCCAATTGTGTTGAAAAATAAAGAAGCAATTGGATGGTCGATCACTGATATAAAGGGAATTAGTCCCGCTTTTGTTCAACATCGCATTCATTTAATTGACAATGCCAAGCCTGTTTGTGACGCGCAACAAAGGCTTAACCCAAACGTGAAGGATGTGCTTCGTGAAAAAATTCTTAAGCTTCTCGATAACTGAATCATATACCCAATCTCTGATAGTTCATGGGTTAGCCCAATTCATGTCATGCCAAAAAAGTCTAGACTTACAGTTATCAAGAACGATTCTAACAAAATCATTCTAACTCTTACTCAAACGGGTCAGCGTGTTTTCGTTGATTATCGAAAATTTAATGCTGCAACATGTAAAGATCACTTTCATCGACTAAATGCTTGAACGTTTAGCCAGGCACGAATTCTATTGCTTTCTTGACGGTTATTCCGGTTATAACCAGATTCCAATAGCTACCGAAGATAAAGAGAAAACAACTTTCACGTGTCACTTTAGCACTTTTGCATATCGATGTATGCCTTTTGGCCTTTGCAACACTCCTGCTACGTTTCAAATATGCATGGTCAGCATCTTTTTCGGTATGATCGAATATATTTTTAAAGTGTTTATGGATGATTTTTCTATCTTTGGAAACTCTTTTTTCGAGTGCATACACCATCTCAAGTTGGTTCATTAACGATGCAAGGATAAACACTTAACGTTAAATTGGAAAAAATGCCATTTTATGGTCAAACACGACATTGTTCTTGGGCATGTCATTTCAAACAAAGGCAATGTAGTATATAAAGCAAAAGTTGACGTAATTGCAAATATACCCATCTCCAAATCTGTCAAGGATATTTGTTCATTCCTTAGACATGTTGGTTTCTATCGACGCTTTGTGGGGACTTTACTAAAATTGCTCGACCTCTTATGACTCTTCTTGGAAATGACATTCCATTCGACTTCAATTCTGATTGTGTTTCTGCTTTCGAATGTCTAAAAAATGAACTCATTTCCGCTCCCATCATTTGCTCACCCAATTGGGATCTTCCTTTTGAAATAATGTGTGGAGCTTCTAATTTTGCAGTTGGTGCTGCCTTAGGACAACGAATCAAAAAAATTCTTCATGTCATCTACTATGCTAGTATGACTCTTAATGATGCCCAACTCAATTACACAACCACTAAAAGGAACTTCTAGCGGTAGTCTTTACGCAGGGAAGTTTCGACCTGATTTGATTGGCTCATACATTACCGTTTACACTGACCACTAGAGGTACCTTTTCGCTAAAAAGGATGTAAGTCTTATTTAATCCATTGGATCATTTTACTTCAAGAATTCGACCTTATGATCAAAGACAAAAAAGGATCTGACAATGTCATTGCTGTTCAACTGTCACTCTTCTAAATGCACCATCTTCTTTACCAATCAATGGGAACTTTCTTGATGAACAACTCCTTTCTGTTTGTATCGATCCATGGTATGCCGACATAGTGAACTATCTAGTCACTAAGAAAACTCCTTCATTTTGATCGAAACAAGATAAATATAAATTTCTTTCCAAAGTCAAGTACTTCTATTGGGATGATCCATACTTGTTTAGGTATTGTTCTGACCAAATCATTCGACGTTGCATCCCGGATTATGAAATCAAAAGTGTTCTTTCATTTTATCATGACTAGGTCTGTGATGTCACTTCGGTCCTAAGAAAACAGCCGAAAAGGTGCTTCAATGTGGTTTTTATTGGCCTATGCATTTTAAAGATGCATTTGAGTTTTATAAAACTTACGATCGCTGCCAAATGTTAGGAAGAATCTCTCTACGAAATATGTTACCTTTGAACCTCATTCTTACGATCGAAATTTTTGATGTTTGAGTTATTGACTTTATGGGACCGTTTCCCAAATCATATGGAAACTTATACATTCTTCTTGCTGGTGAATACGTTTCTAAATGGGTTGAAGCTATTCCTTGTAAAACAAATAACCATAATTTTTTTTTTTTGAAATTCATAAAAGAAAACATCTTTTTGAGGTTCGAAACATCTCGCACAATAATAAGCGACAATGGAACCCATTTCTGCAAACGTTCATTTGAAACTCTAATAAAGAAATACTTGATAACCCATAAGCTATCCACTCATTAACATCCTCAATCTTATGGTTAATTCATCAAATTAAATAAATCCTGGAGAAAACTATGAATAAAAATCGAAAAGATTGGTCTTAAAAATTAACGGATGCACTTTGGGCTTACCGTACCGCTTTTAAACTAACCTTAGGATATTCCCATTTGGTTTAGTTTATGGGAAAGTGTGCCATTTACCAGTTGAAATCGAACACAAAGCATTGTGGGCAGTGAAGAACTTAAACTTTGATCTTGAAAAAACTTGCAAAAATAGAAAATTGCAAATCAACGAATTAGAAGAGATTAGGAACGATGCGTATGAAAACAAAAGAAATTACAAAGAAAGAACAAATTGTTTTCATGACAAGTCAATCCTAAGGAAAACATTTTCACCAAATCAGAATGTTCTTTTGCATGACTCTCGAATTCATTTGTTTCCTGGGAAGTTAAAATCAAAACGGGTCGGACCATTTGTGGTACGAACTATTTTTCTACACGATGCCATAGGAATAGAAAACCACAGATTTTCAAAGTCATTGTTCATCTTTTATGGCCATACTTGGAATTGCCAAGTAATCAAGAAGAGGAGCTCATGATTCTTCATGAGCCTTACTACGTCTAGTAAGAAATGTTCACCCTCTTTTGTACATATGTACATATTTTTCCTCATTACACTTATTATATCATGCATTGATTGTGGGGACACAGTTAAATTAAGTGTGGGGGGAGTCTCATGCTCGTTTTTTTATTTTTCATGGTTTACTTTTTGCATTTTCTTTCCAAAACTCAAAACGAAAAAAACTAAAAAAATCCCAAAACAAATTTTGTTTTTAGCATATTTATTTATTTATGAAGAAACACTATAGGATAAGTATATGTTTTTGGCTATTAAATTGAGATTTTTGAAAATTTATTTGTCTCAACAAAAATAAAAATAAAGTTTGATTACAAGCAACTATGCTTTTACAAGGATATAGGAAGGTTCATGGATGATAATAATGAAGTATATCCTAATTGTAATCTTTGTCTAAAGGAGTGGTTGATTTAAAGTAAAGGCGATAACATTTTCAATCTTATAAGTTAAGTGGTGCTAAGATAATTTTGCGTAAATCTCTCTCTCTCTCTTTAAAAAAAAGTAAAAAAATATAAAACATAAAAATAATGGTTTCTACGAAAATAAGAAACACCTAGAGTCATGTGTTTACACGCAAGTGTGTACACTCGCCATGCTTTGTACCCTTCTCACATAAACCCAAAAGACAGTGCATGATCGGTATATTTGGCCTCAGTTTATATGAGTTAGGTGTATGTAAATAAATTTTTAATAAAAATAACCACCTAGAGTCATGTATTCGTAGACAAATGTGCACTCGCCAAGCTCTGTACCCTTCTCATGTAAGTCCAAAAGGCAGTGCATGATTAGTATATCTAGCCTCAGTTTATTTGAGTTAGGTATGTAAATAATAATAATGTTAATACTTTTCAAAAATAGAGAGAGCAAGCATTTCAAATCCAAGCACTATTCTCACTAAGTTGATTCGACTTGTTTTTCAAAAGAAATAAAAATACCACTTTGATAATCAACTAAGGATCATTTCATAGTTGAACTATATTCTCAACTGAAACGACTAGCCAAACTAGAGTCTAATGGTGATGATAACTTAATTTTTATTGGAAGTTTTGATGAGTAAAAGGATTTAAATTTCTTAATAACGAACAGAACTTATATTTAACTTATTCATGTCAATTTAAAAGTAAATTCTTCATTTGTAAATATTTTCATAAACTTGCATTCATATCTTTATAAATAAATCCTACATTTAAGAATTATTTATGTTGCATTTGGATTTTGTAGGTAGTATCCGCCGAAAACCCTCACGAGACAACACTTGTCCTACTAGGGAGACCTAAAGGTTTAACGGCTTGTTGCATATGCTCAATGCAATCATGCTCCCTACGAAAGTGGATTTATCCTAGCTTTTTCTTTATTCGAGGATGAATACAAACATAAGTGTGGGGGTATTTGATATGCATGTAAAAATGCATATTTTTATTCACATGCTTAATTTCATTTTAGTAAAATAAATATCATAATTAGGTGTTTTTACATGTTTAAAACAAAATTTCAAAAACTCTTTCAGGTCATCATTCATGCATCTACATGGGGGCAAAACTGTAATTTTCGTGTGTGAATTAATTTGGGGAAAAATTACTCACACATTTTAATTTTTTGTAGGAATTTGGATCCAACTTGGAAGTGACTTCATGGAAATATGCATATACAAGAGTAGGAAGCCAAAGAAATGAAGAAATAAAAGAATTCATGTAATCGTTGAGGACCTCACCTGCCCACTAGGAAATGTACCATAATTAAGAGCTAATGCACATTTAATAAGGACTAAAAGCACATGCACATTTAATGGAGGATTAATTTCATACTAATGATAACTTAGAGGTCACACTACCTCAAGGGCATTTTAGGGAGTTCCCTAAAAATGGATTAGGGTTTTAGTCAAGTATAAATAGCCCTCTTATGTTCATGTAATGAAGTTTTATCTTCTTATCATATTATGCAAATTGTAGCACAAACCAATGAGAAATAAAATGGCTCCTTAAGACTCTACTTTTTTTCTACATGCTTTTCCATTTCATGCTTACTTTTTTTTACATGCTTTTTTCTATTTTATGCTTGTAGAATAGCTTTCTTTTCATTGCAATTAGTTTGGATTTAATTTAAGCAAGTAGTATAGTTCTGTTTTCTTTTAATTAGCTCTTACTTTCCTTACTTTTTAATGTTTCATTCTACCTGTATTGAAATGATAACAAAAATGAAAAGCTAAACTCCTTCAATTTAAGGGTAATGAAGCTCTCTTAAATCATGTAGATTCAACATACTTGCCAATTTATGATATCTTTTTATGCTTCATGGATAAATATATTATGATGTAAGTTTATTAGAGAATTTGATAGCCTATGTGGTGTTTCTAATCACAAATGGGCTATGCTTAATCCAACATAAATACAGTTTACATCATCATTTTACTAATTGATTTTGATAATGAAATTAATGTAGAATTAAAATTTGATGACCTATGTTACTAAACAAAATAGTAAATTCATCATACTTAAAATAGCTTTTGCATTGACTTCATGTTCATTTTCATGACATTTAACAAAGTGGTTTTAGTTATTGTATTAAAGTTTGATGGTTTAAGTTGCGTTAATTAATACCACAAATAGACCATACTTATGATAAAAACGCCACTAATTCTACTTAGATTAAAATAAGAGATCATACATTTATTTTGTGTTGATTTTATGTGAGGGTATGAGAGTGGATTTCGCTCTAAATTGTCTTCTACTCTCATATTTTTGATTACTTTTATTTGTAGTTAGTTCTTGTATTTATTTTTAGTCAAAACAATCTCAAGCTTTGGTTTAATTCGATTGAGTATAATTTAAAATTAAGTCATTTCCCTATGGAACGACCCATATTCTCATACATACTATAATTGCATGTCGTGCGCTTGTGGTATTTTAACGATATATTAGCAACTAATTAACACACACATATGTCTTCATAAAGCTTGGAATGATCTAGAAGCTTCAATTAGGATAAGGGATATTATCATGAAAGTGGTAAATGGAAATTAGCATAAAGGAGAAGTGACTTAAAAGAGAAGTGATGGGAGGTGAGTCTTCCAAGACACAAAAGGACATGTTAAGGAAAGCTTAAATAGCACCATTCATAGCCTATAAAAGGAGGGGAATGCCCTTAGTTATCATTCACAAATTCAAAAAGCTTGAAGTTGTAAAATCAATGTCTCCTTCTTCGTCCTCTTCATAATTTCTTAAAGCAAAATATTTTCAAATCAAATCCAAATCACTTCAAACTTGGAGTGAAGCCTTAATACCACATTACAAAACATCTTACCTACTTATATCTGGACGTTTGGACACCAATCTCTTCCTATATATCTTATTTGGCCAGGTGCGATTGGTTGAAGTAGGATGGAAAAGCAAGCCAAAAGCAAGAGAAGAAGGGAAGCAAAGGAAGGTGCTAGCTTGAGTTTGGAATTGGGTTCTTAGATCTTAGTTCTTTTTTAGATTAAAGGTGAGAAAAATCACCATTTGATTGGAAAATATCACATATATATATTGATGTTTGATTGTACAAATGTTGTTGAATTAATGTACATATGTGAAACCAATGGTTTTACTTCTTGCCTTGAAAACAAATGACATATGAATGGACTTGAGCAGACTTGAATGAATTCTGATAGATTTTTATGATTTTAGCAAGGTATTAGAATAAGGCATATAGGTTGTAGTTTGACTTTTGAAAATAACTCGGATTTGAAAGTGCATTTATAGCGATAGTCGATATAGATGCGGTTTGGAATTGCCTTAATTTGGGCAATGTTTATGGAACTTTGTAGAGATATACTTAGGGTTTTTTCACCATATTTATAATTTTTTTATGTATGTTTTTTGTTATTAAAAGCTTAGGTAGTAAAAAGTTAAGTAACATCTCGAAAATGACCAGACCTTGACTTGTGCAAAACTACCCCGTTGGACTTGATTTTTGAATTTAAAAGGGTTTAAAAGATGTCGAAGCTTAAGTATTTTATTTCATTCTTTTTACAGATATTTACTAACTATTATTAGAGTTTTTTTAAAGTGGTTTAAGGTCTTTATGAATTTTTAATGATTAATTTTGAATTTTTAAAGAAGCGATTTTTATAATAAAACATGTTCTTTTACAAGTTTTAAAGGTTTTACAAACTTGTTATTTTGAGGTAATATTTTGGATAAATGTTTTAAAACCTATTATAAATATTTTCAAGTATTTTAAAAGTATATACAAATTTTTTCAAAAAGTGGTTAAGAACTACTTAGTGGCTATATGCTTTTATTATTTAATTACTTATTTGAAAAGCAATTACCTGTATTTAACACTAAAAAAGGCTTATCTATTTGTAAGAGTTAAGATTGATGTCGAGTAAGGATGGAGAAATAGAGCACTAACATATTGGTTTTCCTCTTGACCGAGAATTAGTAAGTTGGAAAAGGTCGGGAATATGTTAATCATCTTGATTTCTTACTTGTTTATGAAAATCATAAACACTATACATAATACTAAAAGCAGACGATGTAGACTTATCAATTTGTGAAATTCAAGAATGAAGTATCTAGGCAAAACGTTGATGCAACCAATGCTCTAACTTACTTGGCTACACTCTTGGACAAGGAATAGTTAAGTTGGAATGTCAAAAATGAGTTAAGCGCATGAATAATGATTTTCATAGGCCACTGTTTTATCTAGATAACCGATTAGTTGATTCTTAAACTTGACCTAGTATTGACTTAAGAATTTACTGAGGCTTCATGATTTCATACCAATAAGAACCCTCAAGGAGGAGTATTGGTATGAAATGTCTCTAACTTTTGCTTACTTTAAATGAACCGGAATTGAGTGAACCGAAAATTCATCAATTGGTTTTGAAGAGTCCGGGATTGGTAAGTGTTTTACTTACCGAATACCACTTCAGAACTAGTATACGTATTCTATGTTTTGGAAGCGATTGATAAAGGCAATCTATGTGGAGATTCAAGATTTTTTTGAGCTGCTCGATCCATATAGTGATTCGTGATCTATTCGAGATGTGGGAACCCATTCGGGGATTCATGTTTAGTTTCAGTGATGAAGACTCGTGTGAGAGAGGCCGAACGAAACCTTAACATCAGAAATGGCTAAAGACAGAGTAAGATGCACAATCTAGGGTTTGGCTTACCCATGGTAGGATATTATCAACTCTATATATAGAGAATACTTATCGATGTTGGTACTGGGGTTGACGATATTTGGTACCACGTGGTTCATGTTTATGTTTGGGCATGGGCCTTAATGTTTACCTTATGGTACATTTTATCTAGAGATATATGGTGCTCGAAGGTGTTTTCTAATCCTTGTGCATGGAGATTGGATTTCGGCTTGATTAAAGGGATCTTTATGGAAAATCCAATATGCGAATGTACCTTAGCAGTTTTGGTTGTACCTTACACATATTGTGGTGTGATGAATGTAAGCATTCCAGCTATTTGATATGATTTATATTATACACTATAGACATTATCTATCATATCACTATATTAAACTTAATAAATGGTTAGTTTCTTTTGAGAGGAAAACTATTACGGGAATCTGTACGGTCTCCATAGTTACTGTTATATATTGCACATATCTTGTGTTTTCTCATACAAAACTTATGTCTGACATTTGGTTTTTGTTTCCCTAATTTCTTCGCATATTCTTTTGAGTAGGCTGAGTATAGAAGGTCTTTACTTGAATGCTTCAGAGTACAAAAGACAAATTGGAGGCTTTTATTATTAATTTATTTCTATTTCCCTTATTCCATTTTTGCTATCCACATATGGCAGCAATGAAGGACAGTCAGTTGTAACTGTCTAGGTTGATGATAGTACTTAGGTTTTATAACTTTGAAATTCTTGTATTCATAGTAACCCTTTGTGCTGTCCTTTTGATATTATATATTATCGTTCCACTATGAGATTATAATGTTGTGTTCTTCCTTTCTGGTTCCATTTTGTTTTTCATCCAAACTTTCTGTCTTTTCCGCACTTGGATATCCAGCACATAAATACCGTGGATATATTAGTGTCGACATTTAAATGTTGAAAAGTCGGTTCGTTACATCTAGTATCAAAGCTCAAGGTTGAGCGAACACCTTGGCTTTGGTTAGATATGGCTCATTAAAGATAGGATAAGCGACATCCTAGAATGGGTCAAGTGTATTATATATACAAGAGCATACTTGTATTTTCTATAAACATATACACCATTTTTCAGCTTTTCTTTGGAAAAATATCTTTCTTTGAAATAACTCTAGCCTTTCATATCTTACATATATTCTACTATGTTCGGGTGGTACATCATGAGTACTAGAGTTATCAATGCTCCAGGAGGTAGAGGTGGTGGTGGTCAAGGTAGTCTTGTCAAGAATGGTGAAGATCTAGCACCAAGGAGTGTTGCTCCTATCTAGGAACCAAGGGTGAATATTATAGAGGAGGTCATGCAGGTCAGACATCAGGTGAATTTTGCTTCGCTCTACCGTGATTATGAGAGGCTTGAAGGTAAGAGGTTTGATGGTATGGAGACGATCATATAAGTCCAAACTTAGATTAAATTATGTGATCGAATATTTAGAGATATAGAGTTTGATGATGCTATGAAGCGTCGGTTGATGTCACGACGTCTAATGGATGTAGCCATGGATTGGTGGAGTTCTATCACTGTTGATGTCTAAGAGAGCGACTTCTCTTAGGCCCAATTTAAGGTGGGATTCAAGATGAAGTTTCTCGTAGTAATCAGGAAGACTTTGTTGTTTAGGAGCTTCTTCGATTTGAAGTACAGGGTCATGATAGTGGTAGAGTATGCTAACCGATTCACTGCCTTATCTTGGTTCAGGCCTAGTTGATAGATACGCCACTAAAGAGAAATGAGTTTCATCATAGGGATGCACCCAGAATTCAAGGGTAATGTAACTAATCACATCTTAGGATCTTATATGAATTTGGTGAACATGAGATTGAGGTTTGAGAGCTTAGCAATGAAGTTGTCTATTCCTACACTAGCTTGGTGTCTATCCCTATAATAGCTTGGAAGAACAAACAGAAATTTCAGCCTTCAAAGGATTTTTTATTTGACTTGTCACAAATGTGGAACAAAAGGGCATTTTTCCAGGAGTTGTACATCAGTTAGGGAGAAACAAGTGGCAAAAGCGTCGTTGGTTAAGGCACCTATTACTAAGGTACCGAAGATAGAACCACAAATGGCCAATGCAAAGTTTGCACTAAGGAGCAGCTATAATTACCACCACATCGGACATCTATTTAAAGACTGTCCAATGCTTCATGAGAAAGATTAGCCTAGGGTTTTTGCACTTTCTTCAGTGCCTTCTACTTCAGTAGCAGCAAAAGGAAAGCAAGTTTTGGAAGATATTCTATCTATTTTTGGCATTCCTATTTGTGTCTTATTTGATACCGGTGCTTCTCTTAGTTTCATTTCTTGTACCATGGTTGATAAACTGAAACTTGAACTAGTTATAGCTTTAGATTCTATTTGTGTGTCAAACCCTGTTAGATGCTCGGCCTTTCTTGGTTTGGTTTGCTTAGGAGTTCAAATTTCTTATTTTGACCGACTTTTTCCTTGAGATATGTATGTCCTGGATTTTGTGGGTTTGGATGCTCAACTTGGGATGGATTGTTTACTACTAAATAATGCAATCTTAGACTGTGATTTGCGGGGCATGCTGTTAAAGAGGGGAACAGAAGTCCATACATTATCTTATGAAGAGCTAGCTCACTTATGACTAGTTTTCTTTATTCTCTTGATGTGGTGGAGAAGGAGTTGGGTTAGATCTCCATTATTCAGGAATTTGCGAATGTCTACGAAGGGGAGTCATGCTATGTAGTTAAAGCGCTTGGTAGATTCAACGTGGCGGAAGTGAAAAAAGTCATAGCGGGGATACAACGAGAATATAGCAGGATATAGCAGATAACCTTAAAATAGCATATAAAACTCATATTTAATATTTTTACAATTATATAAATTGTAATTAAATGAGAATTAACGTTCAATTGAATTATAATTAATACATAAATAATTTTAAATAAAAACGTATGCGAATATACTATAAATAAACATAAAATTGGTATATAACATAATTAAGTTAGTAGAATATTAGAGTATTTTCATTTCTGAAAGTATATTAAAAATTCAACTAAATAAATTAATTTCATAATTTTTATAATGTATAAATGTCATTTTTCAATTCATTTCTTTTAAAGAAGATGTCGCGTAAATAAGGGAATATAGCGGGAATAATGGGATATAGCAGAAATAGTAGGGCTTAAAGTGGAAAGGCTATATTTCGGGCTATATGGAAAAATTGTAGTGGTAGAAATCTGCTATGAGATATAGTAGGGTTATAGCAGGGAAATAGCGGGGCATTAACTACACATGTGTCATGTTACCACCTTGTCGAGTGATAAAATTTCGCATTGATTTGTGAAGGATACAAAGCCTATCATATTGCATGTTCATAGACTTGACCCGAAGGAGTAATTGGAGCTGCCAAATCAAGTTAATGATTTGTTGCAGAACGGTTTGATCCGATCAATTCGTTCGAGTTGAGGAGCACCCATCATCTTTTCTACGAAGGAGAATGGTTTTCGTGTGTAGATTTCTCGCGAATTCTACAAAGAACTATTAGGAAGAAATATCTTTTTCCTAGAGTAGATGACTTGTTTGATTAGTATCATAGAGCTCAAGTGTTTTCTAGCTTGATCTTGCGACAGAGTTCCATCAGTTGAGCGTGGCAGACTAGAGTGTACCCTTGACCTCTTTTAGATCCGACCATTTTTTGAGTGGTTAGTTATGCCATTCGGCCTAATAATACGCCGGTATATTTCGTATACTTAATGAACCGATTTTCTGAGATGTGTTGAATAAGTTTATTCTTATTTTTATCGATGATATTTCGGTATGCTCCAAGACCGAAGAGGAACATTTATGCTATCTGAGGATTGTTCTAGAAACACTAAGAGAGCATGTGTTGAATGCTAAGTTCTCAAAGTGTCATTTTTGGCATTCAGAAGTTAGGTTCTTAGGTTATGTTGTTTTGGCAGTATTTTTGATGATCTCATTAAGGTTTTGGCCATTCAGGACTAGAAGAGACTAGAAAGCGGAAATGGTATTAGGAGCTTTCTAGATCTGGTAGGTTATTATAGGAGATTCATACATGATTTCTCGAAGATTGCCTCTCGCTTGATGAATTCGACAAAGGAAGATGTCAAATTTGTGTGGACTGAAAAATGCGAGCAAGCATTCATAGAGTTAAAGGAAAATTGGACTAGCGCTCTTATTCTTATTATGCCAGATAGAGCTGAGGGTTTCACTGTTTACACTGATGCGTAGCATGGAAGGGTCATTGCTTATGCGAGTCGGCAGCTCAAATCGCATGAAGCAAGGTATGCAACTCATGACTTGGAGTTGTTAGCGGTATTTTTTGCATTAAAGACATGGAGACATCATTTTCTAGGTGAAAAGCTTGAATTACATATGGACCATTAATCTTTTAAGTATTTTTTTATGCAAAAAGGCTTAAACATGAGGCAACAAAGGTGGTTGGAGTGTCTTGCGGCCTATGTTCTAGATATATTATACGAACCAGTAAAAGATAATGTCATAGCTAATACGCTTAGTAGGACATATGCAGTTATGGATGATACTGAGGTTAGTCCGACTCTGATTAGTCGTATCAAAGAGAATCAGCTTAGAGATCCTCTTATTGCTCGACTGGCCAAAGCTATAATCAAGAATGATGTAATGAAGAGGGCCTAGATTTAAAGTAGATAGTCGTGGTTTAGTGAGGATGAATGGAAGGTCATATTTTCCTAAGTTTGATGGGATTAGGTAGGAGGTTCAGAAGGAGAGTCATCATTCATGGTTGATGATACATCTAGGGGTCATTATAACGTATCAAGATACGAGGCATACTTTCTAATGGAAAGGTATGAAAAGTGATGTTTCCATCTTTTGTAAGCAGGTGTGCTAATTTCCAGCAAGTAAAAGGTAGTCATCATAAGACAGCTTGACCGCTTCAGCCACTTGAGATTCAGAAGTGGAAATGGGAGTAGATTTCCATGGACTTCATCGAAGGATTGCCTAGGTCGAGGATATGTAAGAGGATGTGTGGCTTATTGTGGATCGATTGACCAAGAGTTCACACTTCTTAAATGTTAAGACTACGAGAATGGCTTCTAGTTTGGCTGAGTTATATGTTAAGGAAACTGTCAGATTGCACGATGTTCATTGTGATATCTTGAGCGATAGAAATTCGATATTCATAAGACAGTTCTAGAAGGTTTTGTATGAGGCCTTAAGGACCGAGCCTAGTTTGAGTACCGCTTACCATCCATAGACAAATGTGCAAACAGAAAAGGTGAGCTAAGTACTGGAGGACTTGCTTAGGGTATGCATTTTATATTTTGGGCGTTCATGGGAAGAAAACTTACAACTTGTTGAGTTTTCATACAACAATAGTTATCAGGCCGGTATCGAAACGACACCATTTGAAGCATTGTATGGAAGGCCTTGTAAATCTCCATCGTGTTGGGTAGAACCCGGAGATCGTCTTATGCTGAGGTCGGATATGATTCGAGAGGCGTCGGATAAGGTTATAGAGATTCGGAAGAGAATCAAGGAATTGTAAATTGGCAGAAGAGCTATGCAGATGAGAGGCACAAAGACTTGGAGTTCTCAGTTTGAGACTTTGTGTTTGTAAAGATTTCTCCGATGAGAAGTTTAGTATGGTTTGGAAGGGGTAGGAAGTTGGCTCTCCATTACATAGGACCATTCTTGATTCTGGAGAGGATCGGTACACCTATGTATAGAGTCGAGCTATCGAATAGGCTATTAGGTGTGCACGATGTATTTAATTTGTTGCATTTGCATAAGTTTGTGTATGTCCCTTCGATAAAAGTGGAAGCATCGCAATAGAAGGACTTTGAGATTGAGCCAAATTTGACTGTATTGAGACAGCCTATTCGTATTGTTGATAGAGTACGAAGCAATTGAGGACTGGGGTTGTGAAGTTAGTCAAGGTACAATGGAGTGAGGATGCTTGGGATGGTACGTGGGAAATTGAGGATAGTTTGAGAGAGTCCTATATGGATTTGTTCTTAGACTAGAGATTTCATATCTTAGTATCGTATATCTTTCGTTGTGTACTCACAGCTTGGGGTAGAATCACTTAGTATGCATTTTGGGTTGCATTTTGGTTGTATATATTTTCAGTAGTATGTTATATATATACACCTTGTTATTCTATCTTCTTTGATTATCATTCTTATTTGAATGTCAAAGACGAAATGTTGTAAGTTGGAGAGAAAATAGCGACCCTGAAATTCGAACGCTTCGTCTTCGAATATCGAAACGTTTTTATATAAATTATGTGTTATAAAAAAGATTTTATAAATTTGTTAAACATCATTTAATTAATAAATAATGATGAGAAACTCATTTTTGAAATTTGTTTACAAAAATATATCCTTCGAAGAAAAATCGATAACGTAACCAAAAATCGGTTTTTTGGTAAACAGTTTTTCAATCGATGTAAGTACTTTTAACTCTTATGCACTTATCTAATGATCAAATGAACATATGAGCAACTAATTAATACACGGACCTCTTCATAAAATATGGAATGATCTAGAACCTTCTACTAAGATAAGAGATATTATCATGAGAAAGGTAAAATAGTAATTAGCATGAAGGAGAAGTGACTTAAAGGAGAAGTGATGGTAGATGAGTCTTCCATGGCATGAAGGTAGGTGAGTCTTCCATAAAGAATACCATTCTTAGCCTATAAAAGGAGGTGTACACCCTTTGTCATCGTTCACAAATTCACATAACTTGAAGTTATAAAACCAATGTCTACTTCTTCCTCCTCTTCATAATTTCCTAAAGTAAAATATTTGCAAATCAAATCTAAATCATTTCAAAATTGGAGTGGAACCTTACTCCACATTACAAAACATTCTACCTAGTTAGATATTGAAGTTTGGAAGCCATTCTTCCCTATCTTATTTGATCGAGAGCAATTGGTTGAAGGATGAGGGAAAAGCAAGAGAGGAAGGAAGGAAAAGAGGGTGCTAGCTTGAGTTTGGACATTGTTTCTTCGATCTTAGTTCTTTAAGATAAAATGTGAGCTAACACACCATTTTGATTGAAAATATCACACACACACATGTGTGTGTGTGTGTGTTGATGTTCAATTGCATAAATGTTGTTGAATTAATAAGGACGTATGTGAAAACAATTGTTTTACTTATTGCCTTGAAAATAAATGATATATGAATGGACTTGAATGGACTTGAACAAAATTGAACGGACTTGTACGACATAGAGCAAAATCTTTGGAACAAAGCACATAGGTTGTAGTTTGACCATAGGTTTGAATATAACTCAAATTTGAAAGTGCACTTATAGCGATAGTAGCTATAGATAATGTTCGGAATTGCCTTATTTTTGGAAATGTTTATTAAACTTCATAGAGAGATCCTTAGAGTTTCTCACCGTATTTATAATATTTTACATGTATGGTTGTTGCTATTAAAAGCTTGGATAGTAAAAAGTTAAGTAACATGTCGAAAATGACCAAAACTTCACTTGTGCAAAATTGTCCTATTTAGACTTGATTTTTGGATGTAAAAGGGTCGAAAAGATACTTAATATTTTGTTTCATTCTTTTTAGAAGTGTTTACTAACTGTTATTACATAATTTTAGAAGTGGTTTGAGGTATTTGTAGAATTTTTAAAAAATGACGTTTTTATAACAAGTTCTTTTCCAAGTTTTAAAGATTTTACAAACTTTTTATTTTTAACTAATATTTTGGATAAATGTTTTAAAACCTATTTTATGTATTTTTAAATATTTAAAAGCATATAAAAATGTTTTCAAAAGGGGTTAAGGATTGCTTAGTGACAAAATGCTTTTATTATTTACTTACTTTTTTGAAAAGTTGTTAACTATGCTTAACACTAAAAGCCGGCGAAGTAAGGCTTATCTATTTATGAGAGTTAAGATTGATGTTGAGTAGGGATGGAGCAATATAGCTCTAACCTATCGATTTCCCTCTTGATCGATGAATAGTAAGTTGGAAAAAGTTAAAAACGTGTTAATCATCTTTTTTTTACTTGTTTGTGGAATTAATACTGTACTTAACATTAAAAGCCAACAAGGTAGACTTTTCTATTTATGAGATTCAAGAATGATGTGTCTAGGCAAGGATTTGATGCAACTGGTGCTTTAATTTACTTGGCTTCACTTTTGGACAAGGAATAGTTAAGATGGAATGTTGAAAACGAGTTAAGCGTACGAATGCTGATTTATATAAGCAATTGTTTTGACTAGATAATCGATTAGTCGATTATCGAACTTGACATAATATTGACTTAAGAAGTTATCGAAAGGCTTCACAATTTTATACCAATAAGAACCCCTAGGGAGGAGTATCGGTATGAAATATCTCAAGCTTTCGCTTACTTTTGAAAAAACCGGAATTGAGTTAACCGAAAATTCATTGATTAGTTTTGGAGAGCCTGGGATTAGTAAATACTTTACTTATCGAATACCACTTCAAAACTAGTATATAGATTTTATGTGATGACCCGGAATTTAAAAGCAATATCAATTTAATAATCTGAAATAAAAATTAAATTGATTTGATAATTTTGTTAATAAGATTTGAATTAATTTAATAATCCAGTAAAATAAATATTTAATTGATAGATTTTATCTTTTTAAATCTAATAATTGTTTTATATTTATAATATATATAGAATATGTATATATTGTAAAAAGATATTATTTTAAATTTAATTAATAAATAAAGCTTGTTTCCTAAATATATATATATATATATATATATATTTATTTAGTAAAAATTGGGAATTATGATTTTATTTAAAAGTTAAACTTTTTAAAGGTTATTTAATAAATAAATATGGTTTTAAATACATAAGGTAAATTATTTGAATGGTTTAACTTAAGTTTAAATTTAAATAAAATAACAATAAGGTTATTTTGATTTTCTTTTAAATATAGTTGGATAAAATAAATAATTTATTAATAAGAAACAATTTCTTTTAATAAATTATTTATAGTTATTAAATGTTGTTATTTTTATAAAATAATACATTGTTTTAACAAATAAATTTTTAATAAAAATAATTGTTTTTCAAAAATTTAAATTGTGCAGTTATATTTGTAAATAATCTGGATTTCAAAATTTAATTTGAATTTGAATTCAAAGCTTTGAAATCTAAAGTGTAAATGTTTTTAATTTGTTTTGATTTTGAATTATTTGTATAAGTTTCATTTTATAAGTTAAATTTCATTTATTCATTTTAAAATTTATATACATGTAAATAAATACATGTTAACTAATTTATTAAACATAGGTTTACATCCATCTTATAATAACATACTAAACAAATACTAATTAATTTTTAATTAAATACAAATTACTTTTATAAAACAAGTGTAAACTTTTTAGAAACTTAAATTAACATGTGTTAGGAAATAAGACATTTAAGGTGACAAATGTTAATGTAAAGGACAAGTGTCAATGCTTGTTCTATTTTCTTTAAATTTTAATCAAACAAAAATTTTATTCCATATAAAACACTTTCACATTCTTCATTCCTTTCCTTTTTCAAAATCAAAAGCCAAACATAAATCTTCAAACCCAAATGCAAAACAAATCTGGAAACTTGAAAACTATTTTTCAGATCCAAAATTTGTAATCAAGTAAATCATGTTCAAAACAAAATCATCTTCAAAAGCCTCAGTTCAAACATGCAATCAAACCTGCACATTGTAAATCATTATCCCTGCACAATTGCAAAGCATATCTGTCACCATTTTGAAATCTGAAACCTGCAATTTTAAATTTTGAAGCCTGCATTTCATATGCAAGCAATCCTGCATATTTTTTTCAAATGTAAAAGCACCTGCATCTCTGGAATTCAAAGCATGCTTGCATTTTTCAAAAATCTGGGATCTTCTCACAAGCAAGCACCTACATCAAACAGCCTGCATATTTTTCATAGAAGCATCTTTATTATTTCAAAAATCTGGAGTGTCTGCATGCAAGTGAAATCAGGAGCAAAATCAAAACAGGATGTAAAGTTTCAAATTTAAAGAAGCAATTCAAGGTTTAAGCAAAGGTAATTTCCCAGTTTTAAAAAGCACAAGTCTTTTTCAAAATCTCTGCTCTGTCCATCAAGATTAAGGTGAGTAACATCATAATTTAAGTGGTTTAAAGTATAAGTATGTTGCATGTTTATCACTGATAACAAATATGTTTTATGGATGCATTTATAAGTATATTTCTGAATATTCATATGGATGTATAGTGTGCATTGAGATTGCGTGCTCTGTCTTTATATTGTTTTCCAGGCTCAAGCTTTCAAATTTTTTTTAATCACCCGATCTAGTTTTGTTAGGACTCGATTTATAAACCAAGGATGTTTTGAATTAGTGTAGATTAAGTTTTAAAAACTTAATATTGTTAAAATAAAATCTGGTACTTCTGTAAAACCCAGAATATCAGAGAATGTTGATTAATATGAAAATTTCAAACTGTGAGATTTTTAGTTTCAACATTATGAAATGAATACATGACCAAAATCATGATTTTTAACACCTAAATCATAATTTGTAAACTATAAATGAGGGTGCAGTTCTCTGTTGAACAGAAAAGGGAAAGTTAGTATTATCTGGTGATCCACTGGGATATGGGGGTAGGGGTTTCTTCCAGTAGGTGGGGGGAAGATCAGTGAAGATCAAAAAAATAATTAATGTTGATGCAAATCAACATGGGAACTGTGATGTTGATTTCTTGTCTGTAGCCCTAGTTTAACTAGGTTAGATTGATCGATCTTTGTTGCCTTCTACTATGGACCGAGTGCATTGGAATTTTGGGAGGTGGAAGAATGGTAGTAGACGTGACTGTGACCGGCGTTTCAGGATTTCTGGTGATCGGGAATGACTGGATGAGGCGATGACAGGTTTTGGGGGAGTTTTGACTGTCTGGTTCCAAGTTTTGAAAATTTAACTCGAATTCGATTTTAGGTTGTGGAGTGAAGAACTGATGGTGGAGGTTGATCGTGGGTTTGATTGTCGATGATTGGAAGTCGTCGGAGGTGGGTAATGGTGGCTGGAGGCACGGTGCACGTTCACTGTGCAAAATTTTTGAGTATTGACGAACTGGGTACTGCAGAGTTTTGAACTCGAGTAACACTCGAGTGTTTGCTATGTTTTACTCGAAAAATTTGGCCTGATGACCCGAAGCATTATTATGTTGGCTCGGGTAATTTGTAATAATACAGTTTTCTTAAAAAACTGTCTGAAGATTTAAATTTAAATCAAAATTTAAAATGAGTAAGCTGTAATGATAAGATTTAAACAAATTTAAATCTGTAGAATGTATTATAGTTTCAAAGAGTTTGAAATCTTTTAAGTTTTTAAAAATTTGAAAGTGGTTTCAGTTTAAAAAATATATATATGAAACCTGACAGTTTTTTCTGAAAATGGAATTTCATTTTGAATCTGAAACAAAATTTTAAATAGCAGTTTGAATTTAAATTTAAGTCCAGTTTTCTTAAGGATCTTTAAATCTTCGGTTTTTAAAAAAAAAATGAATTTGTATTTTAAATAAGAGTTTTAAAATCAAGGTTCAAATCAAAAGTTTAATTCAAGTTTAATTCAAATAATTTAAACAAAGAATGTGTTTAAATGTATTGAATTTAAATTCTGATATTTGTATAAGTTTTAAAATTTGAATGTTTTCAAACAAGTTAGATTCAAATTGTTTGCTAGAGGTAAATTTGTTTTCAAAACAAATATTTGAATTTAATTCTTTTTGAATAAATTCCTTATAAAGGTTTATAAAAAGAAGTTAAATGATTTGTTAACTGGAATTTGAAATTTAAATAGTAATGTTACTTAAAACTTAATTTTTAATTAAATTAAGTAAATTAAGACTTATCTTATATAAGTTTTAATTATAAGTAATAAATGTTATTACATTTATTTTAAAAAGAATATAAATGGAATTTAAATTGGTTAATGCTTTAATAAATATCATTTTGAATTTTAGATTCAAAATGAAATTTGAATTTAAATTTAAAAATGCAATGTTCTAAGTACACTTAATATTAATAAAATTATTAATAAGAAATGAGTTCTTAGAAATTATTAAGATATTAAAATAATTTAATAAATAAGATAATAAAGGAATGACTTATTTAATTTATAATTAATAATTTGGATTAATTTAAATTAGAGATAAATTAAGAAGTAATTAAAGAAAAAGTAATTAAAGAATTAACAATAGTTAATGATGGACATTTACTAAGGTTTATTTAGTAATTAATTAATATGATTACTTTTTAATAATTAATTAGATTAATTAATTAATGATGATAAATTGTGAAATTTATTTAAGTTAATTACTTAAATGGAAGTAATTAAGACATTAATTACTTAATGTAATTTAATGGGGTTTATTGAGATTGGTTTAGATTAATTAATTAAGTTTAATTAATTTTAAACATAGGATTTGATAATAATTACTTAATGTAATTAATGGAATTACTCAGTGAAGTAATTAAAGATAATTACTGGATGTAATTAGTGGATGATATTGGGATTGTGAAAATAATTTGGATTAAATTATTTTGTATAATTAATTAAGGAATTAATTAAAGAATTAATTAAGGGGTAATAAATTTGATAAGTAATTAAGGGTAGTTAATTACAGAATGAGATTAATTAAAGGTGATTAATAATTATGGTTTAAGTGAGATTAATTACTGAATGTAATTAATTTAATTGAGTAATTAATTTAAATATAGTTAAGGATTATGAATTAATATAATTAATGATGTAATTAAGATTGATTGATTAATATAATTAATCAATAATAAGTGATTAGGTGTAATTAATTAATTGTAATTAATTAAGGTTAAATGTAATTAATTATAGTTAACTAGTTAATGAAGTAATTAAAGATTAATTACTGTATTTGGTTTAGGATAATTAATTTTGTGAAATTAATTAAAGTATGATTAATCAGGGGTGATTAATTAAGTTGATAAATTAGAGGTTAGTTAATTAATTAATTTGCAATTAATTAATGATGATGCAATCAAGATTTATATTGTGTAAGTAATTAATTTAATTAATGATGGGGTAATTAATTTAATTCAATTTAAATTAATTATAGATAATATGATTATAAGTCATTGCTTATAAGTGGATGATATAGTTGCCTTGAATGGTTTGGAATCTCAGCTATGAGATTAATAATGTTGATTGATATGGATGCATTGGTTGCATTATGATATGGATTTTCTTTGATAATGATAGTGTGGGTTATCTGTGGTTATGATAATTATCTGTTGTGAATCTATGAACTATCTATCTGTGTGTATACAGATAATGTTATTGAATTGTTTTAAACCCTAAAACAACTTGAACCTAAAAGACATGCTTTGGATTTCGATGAGACTAGGATCGGGTTTCCATATTTGGATATCCGAAAACCACATCGATCCAAATTAACGATAGGTCGTGAATCTTATGTGAAGAGTGAAGACTCGAGGTGTAAGGACTATTAGTCAGTATAACTCTGGGGTGATTTCATGATGAGTTTGATAGAAATAGTACTTATAGGCTCGAGATGGAGATTCAGAGTGCAAGGTTTATCGTCATTAACTCTGAGGGTGATTCCAAAATGAGTGTAACGAGATAATGCCTTCGGTTTCGTTTGAACCCGGAATGAACTTATATGGATTGAATGCTTTCAGCACATCGTCAGGTGGACGATGAGCATTCTAAGATAATGTGTCCTATAAAGGTAATCTTAGCCTCAAGCCTCATCAACCGGGAATGGCTAAAACAGGGGAGGTGCAACAAGGCTTCGTGGGTAGCTCCCATTGGAGAGCAAGATTTTCTCCTGTCTAGAAGTCCCTTTTTATTCGGCTGTGTGGGCGGTTGGATATGCGCACCAACTGCGTGGTTGTCTTGTTCGGAACTGTTCAGTAAGGAATGGGTCTGGCCTTGTGTTGCAGGGGAGCGGGCGTACTCCTCGGTACGTTGATCTAGGCCACGTACTGTGACGGACGGTACCCCAGTAGCCCTGCCATTGTATGGAATCCAAAATCTAATAAGTGCCAATGGTTTTGATTGTATTACCCACTTTTGTGTCTAGTAGCTGGAATTTAATGAATGTAACAATTTCGGCTATTTCATATTTACTTGAAAACCCTAGACCTATTATAATATCACCGGATTTCCTATCAAATGTTTTGGTTAGCGTAAGATAAAAACTTTTCCATGTTTATGTGTGGAAAGTCTTACGTGATACCTTTTCTTTTCAAAGGTTTTTGAAAGTTAAGCAACTTTAACCTGTTACTCACACCAGACCCATGTCTGACCCGGAGTTTATTCTTTGTTTTCTTAAACTCTTGGGTAAGGGATTCAGGTTAGCTTTGACGAATACTAGAGGAGCAATGGAGCAGGAGGCTTATGCGTTAGATATATAGTATTCCGCTGTGTGTTCTGTGTTATCTCTGAATTGTATTGTGTTGTAAATACTAGACAGGTGTTCATAACTGTCTAGTATGTGTTGTATTATCTGTGTACTCTGATAGTGTTTATAAACTATGTAATATTTATGTTATTAATATAATTTATTTGTTCCGCTGTTTAGATTCTGATGTGTAGTTTCTTCTTTCTTCTCTTCTTTCTCTTCTCTATCCCTTTCTTTCTTATTAGCGATGCGACTTTCTGGTTTTGGAAGTCGGGTCGTCACAAGTGGTATCAGAGCATTAGGTTGAGTGAATACCTAGGCTCTGGAGTGGTGTCTATCTTGAGAGAGTGTATTTGTAATTTTATATACATTTAAATATATTCATCTATTTCTACCTATCTGTTGGGTTATCTGTTCGGGTTTTCCAATATAGGTTATAAAGGTAGATGAGGTAGTGGTGTGTGTAACACAATTACTACCATTGGTTAGAGTCTGATGTTTGAGGTTGGAAGTGTATACGTCGAGACTGTAGACCTAATACCGTCTCGAGTAAGTTTTTTTGTGTTGAAGTATTTTATCAATCTCTGAAGGAAACCTGTTAAGGTTCAGAGTCATCTTTGAAGTGCAGAGTTTGGTGAGTAGAGTTTGATCTGTTCGATTGGGCCGGAGCAAGTAATGGTATTTTGATACCTCAGGATGTTGTAACTGCGTGATGAGATGCAGCGACTATGGATTGTTTCCGAGGATGTTTTCTTTGGAACAAATCTTGGGAAGTGTGTCTGCTTCGATATTGTGGCTGGATTCAGCAGGATGTTGTGGTTAGCTTTGGAGTCTGAGTTTCTCGAAGGGCTTTTGATTAGAAGGTAGTTTGGAATCAGCATCAGCAATGCAGCTTGGAGTGTTCTGTGAGCCGACAAAGAGGTCTTAGCCGAGTAGCTTTTCTGAGGATGGAGTTCAAAAGCTGCAGAGTGAATCCGTTTCTTCAATGGATTAATTAGACTAGTGTAAGCTGTTTTGTTTGGTAAAGAGAGAACAGTTTTCTTTGGAAATAGATCTGGGTTGATCGCAAAAGTGACTTGCGATTGTTTGAGTGTTCTCTTGGATTGTTGAAGATTTTCTGGATGTCTTCAGGAAAGACAAAGATTTGTCTGCATATGGAAATTGAGTTTTCGTATCGATTAGTATTCCAGGAGTGGAACTGATTGTTCTGTTTAGTTGAAGAATGATTCCTATAGATAGAGTTTAATGAAGAAACTCGGTTTTGGAGGAATTTCAGAGTTTTCTTTTATGGATCTGTAGAACCATATTTCTGGAAGGTGATGTCCAGTTGGTGCTTGTGTTCTTCATCAGCATTTTCTTATCTACTTCGGATCAGAGTGGTGCAGCGGAAGCAGTTTGGAGGTGTTTCTGATTTATCTTTTCCGGATTAGGAGAATTTTGTAGTTTTCTGCTGTGTATGGAGTAGAATCGTGTTTTGGTTTTGGATTGATCTTGAGGAGATCATTTTGTTGGGTTGTTTTTGGTTCTGATTGTTTCTAAAGAAATCAGCAAGGGTTAAGCTGATCAGTTTGGAATATTGGCAGCCAGAATTTGTCCGAAGACTTTTATGGATAAGGGACGGAGAAATTGAAATTCGAAGTTGGAGACTTCGTTGTTGTTGGAGTTTTCTCTGCTTCAGGAGCTATAAGTTTTGGTAAGTCTGGAAAGCTGACTCAGAGCTGTTTTGGTCTTTTCTGTGTTTTGGTTGGATCAGTGTTTGGTTTTCAGGATCGAATTGCCAGTTTGGATAACTAGAATTCGATGAGTTTCACGTATCTCTGAGGAAGTACGTGTATGGTCTATCTCTGGTTTTGAAACCAGCAGTTATAGAGGTTTGGTTGTTGAGTCAGACTCATCTGTAGTTTGATATGTTGTCTAGTCCAATAGATCTAGTTGAATAGGAGCTCTGTACCTTAATAGTATTGTGGTTTGGAATCTATAGAGCGAGTATCCTGATATTTATACCAGGGAAACTCGTGGAAGTTCTATCCAGAATTTTTTCTGGATAATTAGATTTGTTTGATTGGGTGAATTGATTGCCATGTTTGTTAGCATATCATTGGTATATGCTTGTGTTTTAAAATTAAATTTTTAAATAGATTATTAAATTACCTTTGTTTTAAATTTCGGGGACGAAATTCTTTTAGGGGGGAGGAATGTGTTGACCTGGAATTTGAAAGCAATATCAATTCAATAATCTGAAATAAAAATTAAATTGATTTGATAATTTTGTTAATAAGATTTGAATTAATTTAATAATCCAATAAAATAGATATTTAATTGATAGATTTTATCTTTCCAAATCTAATAATTGTTTTATATTTATAATATATATAGAATATGTATATATTGTAAAAAGATATTTTTTTAAATTTAATTAATAAATAAATCTTGTTTCCTAAAAAATATATATATTTAGTAAAATTTAGGAATTATGATTTTATTTAAAAGTTAAACTTCTTAAAGGTTATTTAATAAATAAATATAGTTTTAAATACATAAGGTAAATTATTTGAATGATTTAAAACATGTTTAACTCAAGTTTAAATTTAAATAAAATAACAATAAGGTTATTTTGATTTTCTTTTAAATATAGTTGGAAATTTATTAATAAGAAACAATTTCTTTTAATAAATTATTTATAGTTATTAAATGTTGTTATTTTTATATAATAATACATTGTTTTAACAATTAAATTTTTAATAAAAATAATTGTTTTTCAAAATTTAAATTGTGTAGTTATATTTGTAAATAAACTGGATTTCAAAATTTAATTGGAATTTGAATTCAAACCTTTGAAACCTAAAGTGTAAATGTTTTTAATTTGTTCTAATATTGAATTATTTGTATAAGTTTCATTTTATAAGTTAAATTTGATTTATTCATTTTAAAATTTATATACATGTAAATAAATACATGTTAACTAATTTATTAAACATAGGTTTATGTAACGACCCCGACTTCCTACGCCCAGGAAGACGTATCGTTATTAAAGAAAGAAAGGGATGAGAAAATAGAGAAGATAGAGAAGAAGAAAAAAAAACAACAGAATCTCAACAGCGGAACGAATAAAATATAATATATCATATAAGAGAATACATAGTATCATATACATCAGAGTTACACAGATAATACAACACATACTAGACAGTTATAAAAACCTGTCTAGTTAATACAACTCAAACATCACAGAGATACAACACAGCGGAAATACAGAATAAACACTAACACAGCGGAACCAATATATATATATATATATATATATATATATATATATATATAACGTTGAAGCCTCCTGCTCCATTGCTCCTTCAGAATTCGTCAAAGCTAAACCTGAATCCCTTGGCTACCCGTAAAAATTTGGGTACCCAAGAGTTTATGAAAAACAAAATAAACTCCGGGTCAGACATGGGTCTGGTATGAGTAACAGGTTAAAGTTGTTTAACTTTGAAAATCTTTTGAAAATAAAAGGTATCACGTAAGACTTCCCACACATAAACATGGAAAAGTTTTTACCTTACGCTAACCAAAACATTTGATAGGAAATTCTATGATATTATAATAGGTCTAGGGTTTTCAAGTAAATAGAAAATAGCCGAAATTGTTACATCTATTAAATTCCAGCTACTAGCCACAAAAGTGGGTAATACAATCAAAACCGTTGGCACTTACTGGATTGTGGATTCCATACAATGGCAGGGCTACTGGGGTACCGTCCGTCACAGTACGTGGCCTAGATCAACGTACCGAGGATCACTCCCGACCCCCTGCAACACAAGGCCGGAACCATTCCTTACTGAACAGTCCCGAACAAGATAACCCCGCAGTTGGTGTACATCCAACCGCCCACAAAGCCGAATAAAAAGGGACATCTAGACAGGGGAAAATCTTGTCCTGCTTGGGCATGACCCACCTAACCTTGCTGCACCTCCCCTGTTTTAGGCATTCCCGGTTGATGAGGCTTGAAGCTACGATAACCTTTATAGAAAACATTTCTTAGAATGCTCATCGCCCACCTGACGATGTGTTGAAAGCATTCAATCCATACAAGTTCATTCCGGGTTCGAACGAAACCGAAGGCATTATCTCGTTACACTCATTTTGGAATCACCCTCAGAGTTAACGACGATAACTCTTGCACTCTGAATCTTCATCTTCACTTCAGATTCACGACCTATCGTTAATTTGGAATCGATGTGGTTTTCGAATGTTCCAAATAAGGAAAACCGATCCCAGTCTCATCGAAATCCAAATCGTGTCTTTTAGGGCCAAGTTGTCTATTTAGTCTTAACAGTTTAATTCAAAAACATCAATATACACACAGATAGATAATTCATAATATCACAGTAGATAATCATATCATCATCATAAATAGATAATCAAAATTATCAACCCAATCAGATAATAATATACTATCATGCTTAAACAAACATCCAAGTCACCTAGATATTATTCATCTCATATCTGAGTTCACAACCATCAAATGAAATATTAATTTCATTCATCCATAAGCAGTGATTTATAATCTTACCATTTGTAATTAATTTAAAATGAATTAAATTAACTACTTCTATCTCTAATTAATTTAAAGTAAATTAAATTAATTACTTTATCTATAAATCCTGCTTATACAACCAATAATTAAACTTATACAAATTAATTAATTAATCTCTAGATATTTATCTTGATTAACTCCTTTGATTAATCATTTTCTAATTACAGTAAGTAATTAGCCTTTAATTAATTTTACAAATTAATTATTCTAAATTATTCCTAGTAATTAACTTTTAATTACTTCATTTATAATTAATTACATTTATTCTTAATTAATTACATAAATTAATCTCCATATTATTAATTATTTCTTAATTAAACAATTCTTAATTTACATCATTAATTATATTAATTAATGATCTCTAATTCAGATTAAATTACTTTATTAATCACATTAAGTGATTAATCTTGTATTAAACACAATTATTAATCACCTTTGATTAATATCAACCAGTAATTAATTATCCTTAATTACTCAAATTAATAAATTAATTATCCCATAATTAATTATCTCCATTAATTAATCCTCTGATTACTTACAAAAGTAATTATCCAAATTACTTTATTAACATATCATCTTTCACTAATTACATACAGCAATTATCATTAATTACTTCCTTAAGTAATTTTGCTCCATTGCATACACTAGTAATTACACTTATCAATTTATCAAATGATTTTCTTAAATTAATTAAAATAAATTAACTAACTTAAATTAATCATCTTATCAAAATTAATTACCATAAGCAATTAATCTCTTAATTACTTTTATCAAGTAATTCCATTGTATAGATTATCTAATTAATCTAATTAATTATCCAAAATTAATCATATATATTAATTAATTAAAGATCCTTAGTTAATTGTCTACATTTAATAACATTTCTTAATTTACTTCTTAATTGATCTTTAGTTATAAATCAATTTAAATTATTAACTTTAATACATAAGTCATTCCTTAATTACCCTAATATTCTTAAGATAATTTATTTCTTAATTCATGACTTCATTAACATTATATTTTAAATGTTAATATCATTTGAATTGAAGATTCAAAATGATTATAATTAAAATCTTTTAAATATAAGTAACATTTACACATGAACTTACATAAGAAAATCTTTTAAATTAAACTACTTGAATTTTAATTCAAATTTAAATTTCCAAATTACATTAATATCTAAACTTGCAAACCTCAAGTTAAACAATTTATTTATTTCCCATTCAAAAATCTTTAATCAAAGTATTCTCAAAAATCAAGTTAATTCTTATTGAAACAATTTACTTGTCAACTATTTTATTTTGAACTCATTCTTAAAACATTCATATTTAAACTGATTTAAACTTTCAGATTTTGAATTCTAAGTAAACTTGAATTTCTCAATTTATTTTGATTTAAAACTTCGATTTAACTCTCTTTTAACAACTAGAATTAGAAGCTCGCCTTTTTAAATCCAAATCCATTTTAAACTTTAAGATTCAAATATCCGTTTGAATCAAAACCTTTAACAAAAATCGAATTTAACTGCAGCAACATTTTGTTTCAGATCTAAATTTAAAATCTGGAAATTTATCAAGTTTTAAATCTGAAACCCCTTTAAATATTTCAAACTGCATTTTAGATTTAAACATAAATTTTGAATTCATACTTCTAATTAGATTTAGACTTTGTTAAATCTTAGTTGACAAACTTAAATTCAATTACATCATGATTTCAACTAACTTACATTTCATTTTGCTTTAAATTTAGTTTAAATTTAGAATCTACAGGCAGTTTATACAATCTGTGGCAAATTCAACTTTCCCCTGAAACCAAAGCAAAATGCTTCGGGTCAACTGCCTCCCTACTACGAGTAAAAATGCAATTAACGCGAGACTTTCCCGAGCTCAACCCTGCACACTAAAAACCGTGACCATCAAACCTGGAACCATCTAAATTTACAACCCTATTCACTGCTTCGAGTTCTCCATTACCTTGCTTCGAGTAATCAACTCGAGTGACTCGAGAATTCCCTGAGTTTAACCCACTGCTCACTCACCCAAAACTCAGCCAAACATCAATGGCACGGTGCACGTGCACCGTGGCCCCAGCCAACTCCGGCCATCCACTGGCACCCCCACACGACGCCAGTCACCTCCAAATCCCATCACAATCACCAGAAGCTAGCCCCTTGCTCGAAAACGAAAACACACCTTCTCCTCTGCAACTTGGAAACACCAACACTCCCACTTCAAAACCTGTCACCCTCGTGTTCTCCACTCTCCGACCATATGAGTGTCTACAACTCCGGCATCTTATTCAACTACAACCCAACTACCACCACCCCAAATATCCCTACACTCGATCACCAACATGGGCCGTGGCGATCAATTCTTATACACAGCAAAACTTTTAGGGTTCTAGGAGAAAACCCACTACCGCACCCTCAACCCTTAACATAAAAATGAAATTTTGCTTTCTAAATTCGTTATTAAGTATAAAGATTCAATTCATGATACTGAATTGTTAAATTAGCAAATTTGACTTTTACACAAATCAAAACCTCCCTGTTTCCTTTAGTTTCCAGAACAAAATTTAAGTTATTTTTAACTTTATTAAATTTAAATCTTAACTTTATAATCAAGATAACATATCCTGTTTAGATTTTAGGTCATCACAACAAGTAAATCAAGAAATGTTAAGTTTTTAAATCACCTGAGTTTGAATTCTAAATACAGGGATGCATTACAGGATTATAGAACCTGTAATTATCCTATTTCACAAACACACAGAATTTGAACCATATATAAACATAAAAACATTGTTACCCTTATACTTAAATCTAACAACCAAATACTTAAGTATAAAAACAAAGTTATTTACAGCTAAATTAAACTTCAGGCAGAAATATGCACAGAACAACTATACTTAAAAAAATTTGATTGTGATGTTACTTACTAAAAATTCAATATACAGTAATTCAAACTCACCAATGCCCAGATAATGAAATAAATAAATATTCACACAATATGTTAAGCATTCAATTATTGACATACAATAAGTTTAGAACTTAAGTTATTTAAAAACAATGTTACTCACCTTGCCTTTTAAAGAATGAACAGAGCACCTGAGTATTGAAATAGCTTATGCTTTAAAACTGGAATTGCTGTAAAATATTTTTGCTTTGACTTTGCATTGATGCTTCAGTTATTAAAATATAAGTGTTTGCCATGCTATGCTACGTTTGAATGAACTGAATAAGAAAGCATGTATAAAAAGAAGCTTATAGGGGAAAGTGGCATCTGAGACAAGCTATTTCTTTGCAGGTACAAAAATTGTCTTATTAGGCAAGATATTTGTATTAGGAGCCTTAAATACAACTCGAAATGACTTAAGTTTATGCCAGCATTTAATGTTTAAGTACTTGTGTTCCCTACTTAGCTAATTACATCATTTCTTATGTAGATATTTTGTTATGTTTGGCATACTTGTTTCTTTTTACTATTTTGCCTGCATCTTATGTTGTAAGCTACCTGCACATTTTTTTTTCTTTTTTATTAGCTTAGCATTACTTTTACTATTTCCTGCAGGTTATATCTTATGTCCAAGTATATATAGTTGTAGTTTTAGTCTTTGCTATGAATTTAGTCTTAGTATTTAGTTCTATTTTCTAACATGTGTTTTACTTTTATTTTTCTTTTATTTTTAACATAGACTAACAAATATTTGATTACTTATTATTATTTTATTTTATACTTATATTAATATTAGTAAATGTTTATTTTAATTTGAACATTTTGAAACCTTTATTTTTAATTACCAAATCATAAATTTCATTCAAACACACATATTTATCAATAAAGTTGACATGAAAATTTTATTAAAATTCATTTGTAAAGATTTACATTATTAATTGAGCTCATTATTAAATCAAAATGATTTATAAAAGAATTTATCTCTTTATTAATAAACTACTTAATTTTATCAAGCTAAATTTAAAACAAATTAAACATCCCTTTTTGCTAAATTTAAATGTAAGCTAAAATTATTTTAAACAAACTAAACTTAAATCTTGAGTAATTTAAAATCATATGATCATTTATTAAATAGCTTAAATATCACATTTCTAAATTATCAAAAATATTAGAATTAGAAACATGTCTATTTATTAAATTTAAAACAAAGATTATCCATTTACAATATATACAGATATATACATTATAAATAGAAGGCAATTTGATTAACTTTTAAAGGATAAATTATCAGTTTAAATATTTATTTAAAAGAAGATTATTAAATCAATCCATATATTATTGACAAATATTATCAAATCAATTTAATTTTTAATGTAGATTATTAAATTGATATTATCCCAAATTTCCGGGATATCACATTCTTCCCCCCTTAAAAGAATTTCATCCCTGAAATTTGAAACAAAGGTAATTTAATAATCCAATTAAAAATTTAAATTTGAAACACCAGCATATATCAACCATAAACTAACAATCATAGCAACCAATTCATCCAAACAACCAAATCTAACTATCTAGATAAAATTCTAAATAGAATTTCTCGAGTTTCCCCAAGTATAAATACCGGATTACTCGCCCTATAGAATCCAAACAACCAATACTACTACTAAACTACAGAGTTCTCACTCATTTAAATCTACAAAACAAATCAAAATATCAGACTAAACTCCAATCTGACCCAACAACCGAAATTCCCTAAACTGCTGACTCTAAAATCAAAGATAGATCTTACACGTATTCCCTTAGAGATACGTGAAACACTCCGAATTCCAGTTATCCGAACTGACAATTCAATCCTGAAGACCAAGCACTTATCCAAAATCAAATCCCCGATTACAGACTCCAAATTTCTTCGTCTCTTATCCACAAAATTCTTCGGACGATCCTGGGCTTCCTTCATCTTTCCTGATCAGCTTAACCCTTGTTGATGCCTTATAAACAAACTGAACCAAAGACAATCCAACAAATGGATCTTTCCAAGATCAACCAAACCTCAGAACATAAACTCTATTCCAAAATCAGAAAACAGAACTCACATCTCTCATCCAGAGAGATAAAACAGGTGCACTCCAATCTGGTCTCAGATCCTGAAAAATTTCCTGTAGAACTCTCTAATCCAAACACTGCAATATCCAATTGCTTCCAAACTAAAACGGCTGCCACCATGCTTCCACTACGCAACTCTGACTGAACAGATGAAAATGCTGATGATGATCTCAAGCACAGACTGGTCAACACATTCTAAAAATAAAACTCAGAAGTTTCTCCAAAATTCTGAGCTGCTTCACCAAACTCAATTTCCAGATGTTGACAAAACTCTAACTTCCAGAAGACATCTAGAAAAAAAAATCTCTGAACCCCAAAAGAACATCCAAACCATCGCAAGTCACTTTTGCGATCGATACAGCCAAATTCCAAAGATACTGCTCTCTCTTTACAAATCAGAACAGCTTACACATATGTGGCCAATCCACCGAAGAAATGGGTCTACATAATTACTTCTGAATTCCATTCCAGAAAAACTGCTAAGCCAGAAGATCTCTTGCCAACATCGAAACATCCCAAGCTGCATTGCTGCCACAGATGCTAAGATTTCCTATCCAAAGCTCTTCGAGAACTCGGACCTCAAAACAAACAAAACACCCAGCTGAGCACAACCACAACACCGAAGCAGTCACTCTTCCTTACTTGTTCCAAAGAAACATCGTCGGAGATATCCATAGTCACTGTGTCTCATCACACAGCTACTACACCTTGATGTATCAAAATATCTTGACTTACTTCTGCCCAACCGACAGATCCAAACTCTAGCTCAACCAAATTCCTACATTTCAAAGATGAACTCCGAACCTTAACAGGTTTCCTTCAGAGATCGATGAAATTCTTACACCATCCAAAACTTACTCGAGACAGTATTAGGCCCACAGTCTCGACAATTACACTTCCAACCATTGATAGTTGTGTTACACACACCCCTACCTATCTACCTTTATAACACATTGGAAAACCTGAACAGGTAACCCAACAAATAGGTAGAAACAAATATATAAATATATATATCAAAATTACAAATACGCTCTCTCAAGAAAGAAAATACTCAAGAGCCTAGGTATTCGCTCAACCTAGCGCTCTGATACCACTGTAACGACCCCGACTTCCTACGCCCAGGAAGACGTATCGTTATTAAAGAAAGAAAGGGATGAGAAAATAGAAAAGATAGAGAAGAAGAAAAAAAACAACAACAGAATCTCAACAGCGGAACGAATAAAATATAATATATCATATAAGAGAATACATAGTATCATATACATCAGAGTTACACAGATAATACAATACATACTAGACAGTTATAAAAACCTGTCTAGTTAATACAACTCAAACATCACAGAGATACAACACAGCAGAAATACAGAATAAACACTAACACAGCGGAACCAATATATATATATATATATATATATATATATATATATATATATATATATATATATATAACGCTGAAGCCTCATGCTCCATTGCTTCTTCAGAATTCGTCAAAGCTAAACCTGAATCCCTTGGCTACCCGTAAAAATTTGGATACCCGAGAGTTTATGAAAAACAAAATAAACTCCGGGTCAGACATGGGTCTGGTATGAGTAACAGGTTAAAGTTGTTTAACTTTGAAAATCTTTTGAAAATAAAAGGTATCACGTAAGACTTCCCACACATAAACATGGAAAAGTTTTTACCTTACGCTAACCAAAACATTTGATAGGAAATTCTATGATATTATAATAGGTCTAGGGTTTTCAAGTAAATAGAAAATAGCTGAAATTGTTACATCTATTAAATTCCAGCTACTAGCCACAAAAGTGGGTAATACAATCAAAACCGTTGGCACTTATTGGATTGTGGATTCCATACAATGGCAGGGCTACTGGGGTACCACCCGTCACAGTACGTGGCCTAGATCAACGTAGCGAGGATCACTCCCGACCCCCTGCAACACAAGGCCGGAACCATTCCTTACTGAACAGTCCCGAACAAGATAACCCCGCAGTTGGTGTACATCCAACCGCCCACAAAGCTGAATAAAAAGGGACATCTAGACAGGGGAGAATCTTGTCCTGCTTGGGCATGACCCACCTAACCTTGCTGCACCTCCCCTGTTTTAGCCATTCCCGGTTGATGAGGCTTGAGGCTACGATTACCTTTATAGAAAACATTTCTTAGAATGCTCATTGCCCACCTGACGATATGTTGAAAGCATTCAATCCATACAAGTTTGTTCCAGGTTCGAACGAAACCGAAGGCATTATCTCATTACACTCATTTTGGAATCACCCTCAGAGTTAACGACGATAACCCTTGCACTCTGAATCTTCATCTTCACTTCAGATTCACGACCTATCATTAATTTGGAATCGATGTGGTTTTCGGATGTTCCAAATAAGGAAAACCGATCCCGGTCTCATCGAAATCCAAATCGTGTCTTTTAGGGCCAAGTTGTCTATTTAGTCTTAACAGTTTAATTCAAAAACATCAATATACACACAGATAGATAATTCATAATATCACAGTAGATAATCATATCATCATCATAAATAAATAATCAAAATTATCAACCCAATCAGATAATAATATACTATCATGCTTAAACAAACATCCAAGTCACCTAGATATTATTCATCTCATATTTGAGTTCACAACCATCAAATGAAATATTAATTTCATTCATCCATAAGCAGTGATTTATAATCTTACCATTTATAATTAATTTAAAATGAATTAAATTAACTACTTCTATCTCTAATTAATTTAAAGTAAATTAAATTAATTACTTTATCTATAAATCCTGCTTATACAACCAATAATTAAACTTATACAAATTAATTAATTAATCTCTAGATATTTATCTTGATTAACTCCTTTGATTAATCATTTTCTAATTACAGTAAGTAATTAGCCTTTAATTAATATTACAAATTAATTATTCTAAATTATTCCTAGTAATTAACTTTTAATTACTTCATTTATAATTAATTACATTTATTCTTAATTAATTACATAAATTAATCTCCATATTATTAATTATTTCTTAATTAAACAATTCTTAATTTACATCATTAATTATATTAATTAATGATCTCTAATTCAGATTAAATTACTTTATTAATCACATTAAGTGATTAATCTTGTATTAAACACAATTATTAATCACCTTTGATTAATATCAACCAGTAAGTAATTATCCTTAATTACTCATATTAATAAATTAATTATCCCATAATTAATTATCTCCATTAATTAATCCTCTGATTAATTACAAAAGTAATTATCCAAATTACTTTATTAACATATCATCTTTCACTAATTACATACAGCAATTATCATTAATTACTTCCTTGAGTAATTTTGCTCCATTGCATACATTAGTAATTACACTTATCAATTTATCAAATGATTTTCTTAAATTAATTAAAATAAATTAACTAACTTAAATTAATCATCTTATCAAAATTAATTACCATAAACAATTAATCTCTTAATTACTTTTATCAAGTAATTCCATTTTATAGATTATCTAATTAATCTAATTAATTATCCAAAATTAATCATATATATTAATTAATTAAAGATCCTTAGTTAATTGTCTACATTTAATAACATTTCTTAATTTACTTCTTAATTGATCTTTAGTTATAAATCAATTTAAATTATTAACTTTAATACATAAGTCATTCCTTAATTACCCTAATATTCTTAAGATAATTTATTTTTTAATTCATGACTTCATTAACATTACATTTTAAATGTTAATATCATTTGAATTGAAGATTCAAAATGATTATAATTAAAATCTTTTAAATATAAGTAACATTTACACATGAACTTACATAAGAAAATCTTTTAAATTAAACTACTTGAATTTTAATTCAAATTTAAATTTCCAAATTACATTAATATTTAAACTTGCAAACCTCAAGTTAAACAATTTATTTATTTCCCATTCAAAAATCTTTAATCAAAGAATTCTCAAAAATCAAGTTAATTCTTATTAAAACAATTTACTTGTCAACTATTTTATTTTGAACTCATTCTTAAAACATTCATATTTAAACTGATTTAAACTTTCAGATTTTGAATTCTAAGTAAACTTGAATTTCTCAATTTATTTTGATTTAAAACTTTGATTTAACTCTCTTTTAACAACTAGAATTAGAAGCTCGCCTTTTTAAATCCAAATCCATTTTAAACTTTAAGATTCAAATATCCGTTTGAATCAAAACCTTTAACAAAAATCGAATTTAACTGCAGCAACATTTTGTTTCAGATCTAAATTTAAAATCTGGAAATTTATCAAGTTTTAAATCTGAAACCCCTTTAAATATTTCAAACTGCATTTTAGATTTAAACATAAATTTTGAATTCATACTTCTAATTAGATTTAGACTTTGTTAAATCTTAGTTGACAAACTTAAATTCAATTACATCATGATTTCAACTAACTTACATTTCATTTTGCTTTAAATTTAGTTTAAATTTAGAATCTACAGGCAGTTTATACAATCTGTGGCAAATTCAACTTTCCTTTGAAACCAAAGCAAAATGCTTCGGGTCAACTGCCTCCCTACTTCGAGTAAAAATGCAAATAACCCGAGACTTTCCCGAGCTCAACCCTGCACACTAAAAACTGTGACCATCAAACCTGGAACCATCTAAATTTACAACCCTATTCACTGCTTCGAGTTCTCCATTACCTTGCTTCGAGTAATCAACTCGAGTGACTCGAGAATTCCCTGAGTTTAACCCACTGCTCACTCACCCAAAACTCAGCCAAACATCAATGGCACGGTGCACGTGCACCGTGGCCCCAGCCAACTCCGGCCATCCCCTGGCACCCCCCACACGACGCCAGTCACCTCCAGATCCCATCACAATCACCAGAAGCTAGCCCCTTGCTCGAAAATGAAAACACACCTTCTCCTCTACAACCTGGAACACCAACACTCCCACTTCAAAACCTGTCACCCTCGTGTTCTCCACTCTCCGACCATATGAGTGTTTACAACTCCGGCATCTTATTCAACTACAACCCAACTACCACCACCCCAAATATCCCTGCACTCGATCACCAACATGGGCCGTGGCGATCAATTCTTATACACAGCAAAACTTTTAGGGTTCTAGGAGAAAACCCACTACCGCACCCTCAACCCTTAACATAAAAATGAAATTTTTCTTTCTAAATTCGTTATTAAATATAAAGATTCAATTCATGATACTGAATTGTTAAATTAGCAAATTTGACTTTTACACAAATCAAAACCTCCCTGTTTCCTTTAGTTTCCAGAACAAAATTTAAGTTATTTTTAACTTTATTAAATTTAAATCTTAACTTTATAATCAAGACAACATATCCTGTTTAGATTTTAGGTCATCACAACAAGTAAATCAAGAAATGTTAAGTTTTTAAATCACCTGAGTTTGAATTCTAAATACAGGGATGCATTACAGGATTATAGAACCTGTAATTATCCTATTTCACAAACACACAGAATTTGAACCATATATAAACATAAAAACATTGTTACCCTTATACTTAAATCTAACAACCAAATACTTAAGTATAAAAACAAAGTTATTTACAGCTAAATTAAACTTCAGGCAGAAATATGCACAGAACAACTATACTTAAATTTTTTTGATTGTGATGTTACTTACTAAAAATTCAATATGCAGTAATTCAAACTCACCAATGCCCAGATAATGAAATAAATAAATATTCACACAATATGTTAAGCATTCAATTATTGACATACAATAAGTTTAGAACTTAAGTTATTTAAAAACAATGTTACTCACCTTGCCTTTTAAAGAATGAACAGAGCACCTGAGTATTGAAATAGCTTATGCTTTAAAACTGGAATTGCTGTAAAATATTTTTGCTTTGACTTTGCATTGATGCTTCAGTTATTAAAATATAAGTGTTTGCTATGCTATGCTACGTTTGAATGAACTGAATAAGAAAGCATGTATAAAAAGAAGCTTATAGGGGAAAGTGGCATCTGAGACAAGCTATTTCTTTGCAGGTACAAAAATTGTCTTATTAGGCAAGATATTTGTATTAGGAGGCTTAAATACAACTCGAAATGACTTAAGTTTATGCCAGCATTTAATGTTTAAGTACTTGTGTTCCCTACTTAGCTAATTACATCATTTCTTATGTAGATATTTTGTTATGTTTGGCATACTTGTTTCTTTTTACTATTCTGCCTGCATCTTATGTTGTAAGCTACCTGCATATTTTTTTTTCTTTTTTATTAGCTTAGCTTTACTTTTACTATTGCCTGCATGTTATATCTTATGTCCAAGTATATATAGTTGTTGTTTTAGTTTGCTATGAATTTAGTCTTAGTATTTAGTTCTATTTTCTAACATGTGTTTTACTTTTATTTTTCTTTTATTTTTAACATAGACTAACAAATATTTGATTACTTATTATTATTTTATTTTATGCTTATATTAATATTAGTAAATGTTTATTTTAATTTGAACATTTTGAAACCTTTATTTTTAATTACCAAATCATAAATTTCATTCAAACACACATATTTATCAATAAAGTTGACATGAAAATTTTATTAAAATTCATTTGTAAAGATTTACATTATTAATTGAGCTCATTATTAAATCAAAATGATTTATAAAAGAATTTATCTCTTTATTAATAAACTACTTAATTTTATCAAGCTAAATTTAAAACAAATTAAACAACCCTTTTTGCTAAATTTAAATGTAAGCTAAAATTATTTTAAACAAACTAAACTTAAATCTTGAGTAATTTAAAATCATATGATCATTTATTAAATAGCTTAAATATCACATTTCTAAATTATCAAAAATATTAGAATTAGAAACATGTCTATTTATTAAATTTAAAACAAAGATTATCCATTTACAGTATATACAGATATATACATTATAAATAGAGGGAAATTTGGTTAACTTTTAAAAGATAAATTATCAGTTTAAATATTTATTTAAAAGAAGATTATTAAATCAATCCATATATTATTGACAAATATTATCAAATCAATTTAATTTTTAATGTAGATTATTAAATTGATATTGTCCCAAATTTCCGGGATATCACAGTTTACATCCATCTTATAATAACATACTAAACAAATACTAATTAACTATTAATTAAATACAAATTACTTTTATAAAACAAGTGTAAACTTTTTAGAAACTTAAATTAACATGTGTTAGGAAATAAGACATTTAAGGTGACAAATGTTAATGTAAAGGACAAGTGTCAATGCTTGTTCTATTTTCTCTAAATTTTAATTAAACAAAAATTTTATTCCATATAAAACACTTTCACATTCTTCATTTCTTTCCTTTTTCAAAATCAAATGCCAAACATAAATCTTCAAACCCAAAATGCAAAACAAACCTGGAAACTTGAAAACTATTTTTCAGATCCAAAATTTGTAACCAAGTAAATCATGTTCAAAAGAAAATCATCTTCAAAAGCCTCAGTTCAAACATTCAATCAAACCTGCACATTGTAAATCATTATCCCTGCACAATTGCAAAGCATATTTGTCACCATTTTGAAATCTGAAACCTGCAATTTCAAATTTTGAAGCCTGCATTTCATATGCAAGCAATCTTGCATATTTTTTCCAAATGTAAAAGCACCTGCATCTCTGGAATTCAAAGCATGCTTGCAATTTTTCAAAAATTTGGGATCTGCTCACAAGTAAGCACCTACATCAAACAGCCTGCATATTTTTCATAGAAGCATCTTCATTATTTCAAAAATCTAGAGTGTCTGCATGCAAGTGAAATCAGGAGCAAAATCAAAACAGGATGTAAAGTTTCAAATTTAAAGAAGCACTTCAAGGTTTAAGCAAAGGGAATTTCCCAGTTTTAAAAAGCACAAGTCTTTTTCAAAATCTCTGCTCTGTCCATCAAGATTAAGGTGAGTAATACCATAATTTAAGTGGTTTAAAGTACAAGTATGTTGCATGTTTATCACTGATAATAAATATGTTTTATGGATGCATTTATAAGTATATTTCTGAATATTCATATGGATATATAGTGCGCATTGAGATTGTGCGCTCTGTCTTTATATTGTTTTCCAGGCTCAAGATTTCAAATTTTTTTTAACCACCTGATCTAGTTTTGTTAGGACTCGATTTAAAAACCAAGGATGTTTGAATTAGTGTAGATTATGTTTTAAAAGGTTAATATTGATAAAATAAAATCTGGCACTTTTGTAAAACCCGGAATATCAGAGAATGTTGATTAATATGAAAATTTCAAACTGTGAGATTTTTAGTTTCAACATTATGAAATGAATACATGACCAAAATCATGATTTTTAACACCTAAATCACAATTTATAAACTAGAAATGAGGGTGCAGTTCTCTGTTGAACAGAAAAGGGAAAGTTAATATTATCTGGTGATCCACTGGGATATAGGGGTTGGGGTTTCTTCCAGTAGGTAGGGGGAAGATCAGTGAAGATCGGAAAAATAATTAATGTTGATGCAAATCAACATGGGAACTGTGATGTTGATTTCTTATCTGTAGCCCTAGTTTAACTAGGTTAGATTGATCTATCTTTCTTGCCTTCTACTGTGGACCGAGTGCATTGGAATTTTGGAAGGTGGAAGAATGGTAGTAGACGTGACTGTGACCGGCGTTTCAGGATTTCTGGTGATCGGGAATGATTGGATGAGGTGATGACAGGTTTTGGGGGAGTTTTGACTGTCTGGTTCCAGGTTTTGGAAATTTAACTCGAATTAGATTTTAGGTTGTGGAGTGAAGAACTGATGGTGGAGGTTGATCGTGGGTTTGATTATCGATGATTGGAAGTTGTCGGAGGTGGGTAATGGTGGCTGGAGGCACGGTGCACGTTTACCGCGCAAAAATTTTCAGTATTGACGAACTGGGTACTGCAGAGTTTTGAACTCGAGTAACACTCGAGTGCTTGCTATGTTTTACTCGAAGAATTTGGCCTGATGACCCGAAGCATTATTATGTTGGCTCGGGTAATTTGTAATAATACAGTTTTCCGTAAAAACTGTTTGAAGATTTAAATTTAAATCAAAATTTAAAATGAGTAAGCTGTAATGATAAGATTTAAACAAATTTAAATCTGTAGAATGCATTATAGTTTCAAAGAGTTTGAAATCTTTTAAGTTTTAAAAAATTTGAAAGTGGTTTCAGTTTTAAAAAATAATAATATGAAACTTGATAGTTTTTTCTGAAAATGGAATTTCATTTTGAATCTGAAACAAAATTTTAAATAGCAGTTTGAATTTAAATTTAAGTCCAGTTTTCTTAAGGATCTTTAAATCTTCAGTTTTTTTTAAAAATGAATTTGTATTTTAAATAAGAGTTTTAAAATCAAGGTTCAAATCAAAAGTTTAATTGAAGTTTAATTTAAATGATTTAAACAAAGAATGGGTTCAAATGTATTGAATTTAAATTCTGATATTTGAATAAGTTTTAAAATTTGAATGTTTTCATACAAGTTAAATTTAAATTGTTTGATAGAGGCAAATTTGTTTTCAAAACAAATATTTGAACTTAATTCTTTTTGAATAAATTCCTTATAAAGGTTTATAAAAAGAAGTTAAATGATTTGTTAACTGGAATTTGAAATTTAAATAGTAATGTTACTTAAAACTTAATTTTTAATTAAATTAAGTAAATTAAGACTTATCTTATATAAGTTTTAATTATAAGTAAAAAATGTTATTACATTTATTTTAAAAAGAATATAAATGGAATTTAAATTGGTTAATGCTTTAATAAATAACATTTGGAATTTTAGATTCAAAATGAAATTTGAATTTAAATTTAAAAATGCAATGTTCTAAGTACACTTAATATTAATAAAATTATTAATAAGAAATGGGTTATCTTAGAAATTATTAAGATATTAAAATAATTTAATAAATAAGATAATAAAGGAATAACTTATTTAATTTATAATTAATAATTTGGATTAATTTATATTAGAGATAAATTAAGAAGTAATCAAAGAAAAAGTAATTAAAGAATTAATAATAGTTAATGATGGACATTTACTAAGGTTTATTTAGTAATTAATTAATATGATTAATTTTTAATAATTAATTAGATTAATTAATTAATGATGATAAATTATGAAATTTATTTAAGTTAATTACTTAAATGGAAGTAATTAAGACATTAATTACTTAATGTAATTTAATGGGGTTTATTGAGATTGGTTTAAATTAATTAATTAAGTTTAATTAATTTTAAACATTGGATTTGATAATAATTACTTAATGTAATTAATGGAATTACCCAGTGAAGAAATTAAAGATATTTACTGGATGTAATTAGTGGATGATATTGGGATTGTGAAAATAATCTGGATTAAATTATTTTATATAATTAGTTAAGGAATTAATTAAGGGGTAATAAATTTGATAAGTAATTAAGGGTAGTTAATTACAGAATGAGATTAATTAAAGGTGATTAATAATTATGGTTTAAGTGAGATTAATTACTGAATGTAATTAACTTAATTGTGTAATTAATTTAAATATAATTAAGGATCATTAATTAATATAATTAATGATGTAAATAAGATTGATTAATTAATATTAATTAATCAATAATAAGTGATTAGGTGTAATTAATTAATTGTAATTAATTATAAATGTAATTAATTATAGTTAATTAGTTAATGAAGTAATTAAAGGTTAATTACTGTATTTGGTTTAGGATAATTAATTTTGTGAAATTAATTAAAGTATGATTAATCAGGGGTGATTAATTAAGATGATAAATTAGAGGTTAGTTAATTAATTAATTTGTAATTAATTAATGATGATGTAAGCAAGATTTATATTGTGTAAGTAATTAATTTAATTCATTTTAAATTAATTAAAGATGAGGTAATTAATTTAATTCAATTTAAATTAATTATAGATAATATGATTATAAGTCATTGCTTATAAGTGGATGATATAGTTGCCTTGAATGGTTTGGAATCTCAGCTATGAGATTAATAATATTGATTGATATGGATGCATTGGTTGCATTATGATATGGATTTTCTTTGATAATGATAGTGTGGATTATCTGTGGTTATGATAATTATCTGTTGTGAATCTATGAATTATCTATCTGTATGTATATAGATAATGTTATTGAATTGTTTTAAACCCTAAAACAACTTGGACCTAAATGACATGCTTTGGATTTCGATGAGACCGAGATCGGGTTTCCATATTTGGATATCCGAAAACCACATTGATCCAAATTAACGATAGGTCATGAATCTTATGTGAAGAGTGAAGACTCGAGGTGTAAGGACTATTAGTCAGTATACTCTGGGGGTGATTCCGTGATGAGTTTGACGGAAATAGTACTTATAGGCTCGAGATGGAGATTCAGAGTGCAAGGGTTATCGTCGTTAACTCTGAGGGTGATTCCAAAATGAGTGTAACGAGATAATGCCTTCGGTTTCGTTCGAACCCGGAACGAACTTGTATGGATTGAATGCTTTCAGCACATCGCCAGGTGGACGATGAGCATTCTAAGATAATGTGTCCTATAAAGGTAATCGTAGCCTCAAGCCTCATCAACCGAGAATGGCTAAAACAGGGGAGGTGCAGCAAGGCTTCGAGGGTAGCTCCCACTAGAGAGCAAGATTTTCCCCTGTCTAGAAGCCCCTTTTTATTCGGCTGTGTGGGCGGTTGGATATGCGCACCAACTGTGGGGTTGTCTTGTTTGGAACTGTTCAATAAGGAATGGGTCCGGCCTTGTGTTGCAGGGGAGCGGGCGTACTCCTCGGTACGTTGATCTAGGCCACGTACTGTGGCGGGCGGTACCCCAGTAGCCCTGTCATTGTATGGAATCCAAAATCCAATAAGTGCCAACGGTTTTGATTGTATTAACCACTTTTGTGGCTAGTAGCTGGAATTTAATGAATGTAACAATTTCGGCTATTTCATATTTACTTGAAAACCCTAGACCTATTATAATATCATCGGATTTCCTATCAAATGTTTTGGTTAGCGTAAGGTAAAAACTTTTTCATATTTATGTGTGGGAAGTCTTGCGTGATACCTTTTCTTTTCAAAGTTTTTTGAAAGTTAAGCAACTTTAACATGTTACTCACACCAGACCCATGTCTGACCCGGAGTTTGTTCTTTGTTTTCTTAAACTCTTGGGTACTCAAATTTTTAGGAGTAGCCAAGAGATTCAGGTTATCTTTGACGAATATTGGAGGAGCAATGGAGCAGGAGGCTTTTGCGTTAGATATATAGTATTCCGCTGTGTGTTCTGTGTTGTCTCTGAATTGTACTGTGTTGTAAATACTAGACAGGTGTTTATATCTGTCTAGTATGTGTTGTATTATCTGTGTACTCTGATAGTGTTTATAAACTATGTAATATTTATGTTATTAATATAATTTATTGATTCCGCTGTTTAGATTCTGATGTGTTGTTTCTTCTTTCTCTTTTCTATCCCTTTCTTTCTTATTAACGATGCGACTTTCTGGTTTTGGAAGTCGGGTCGTCACATTATATGTTTTTGAAGTGGTTGAGAAAGGGAATCTATGTGGAGATTTGAGATCTGTTCGAGATGCTCGAATCCATGTAGTGATTCATGTTCTGTTCGAGATGTGGAAATCCATTAGAGGGTTCGTGTTTTGTTTGAGTGATGAAGACTTCTATGAAAGATGCCGAACGAAATCTGGACATCGTAAATGGCTAAAGACAGGGTAGGATGCACAATCTAAGGTTTGGCATATCTGCGGCGGGTATTATCAACTTCATATCTAGAGAATACTTATCGATGTTAGTATAGGGAGTGGATGAAATTCGATAATACATGGTTCATGTTTATTTTTGAGCGTGGGCCTTTGTTTTTACCTTATGGTATATTTTATCTAGAGATATATGACGCTCAAAAAGTATTTTCTTATCCTTGTGCATTGAGATTGGGTTTCGTTTTGACCAAAGGGATCTCTGTGGAAAATCCATTATGCAAATATACTTTAGCAGTTTTGATTGTACCCTAAGTATGTTGTAGTGTGATAAATGTAAGCATCCAAGCTATTTGATATGATTTATATTCCGTACTCTAGACATTATCAATCATATCACTACATTAAACTTAATAATTGATTGGTTTCTTTTGAAAGGAAAACTGTTATAGGAATCCATACTGTCTCCATAGTTGCTTTTACATGTTGCACATATCTCGGGTTTTCTAATGCCAAACTTATGTTTAACGTTTGACTTTTGTTTCCATAAATTCTTTGCTTACTCTTTCGAGTAGGCTAAGTATGGTAGGTTTTAACTTGGATGTTTCGGAGTTCACATGACAATCTAGAGGCTACCATTATCTATCTATTTCTATTGTTCCATTTTAGCTATGTACATATATCGGTAATGTAAGGACAGACAGTTATAACTGTTCAGGCTGATGATAGTACTTAGGTTTTGTAACTTTGAAATTCCTATATTCAAAGTAACCCTTTGTACTATTCTTTTGATATATATTATCGTTTAGCTATGAGATTATGATGTTGTGTTCTTCCTTTCTTGTTCTATTATTTTATTTATTTTACACTAACTTTTTGTCTTTTTGGCACTTGGGTTTTTGGCACACAAACACCATGGATGAATTATTTTTGACATTCGAGGGTCGAAAAGTCGGGTCGTTACAAAGTTGCTTGCTAAAAATCAAATGCTAAAGAGGTATGCAATAAATTTGGAGATTGGTGATTGATTGATTCTATACCCTAGATATGGAAGGCACTTTTGGGCACCTTTTCTCATTGTTGATTTGGACCAGTTATGGAAACTTGTAATTTTTTCGGTTCTAGCCGTGCAAAGGAGGTGCTGCCAAAATCTATAATATAAGAAACTTTAAAAGCCTAAGGGAGAGAGAACATTTTCTTCCTTTAGGAACTCTGAGGATGAAATTCTTTTAAGAGGGAAGAATGTAACATCGAAGAAAAATATAAATAACTTATATTCAGATATGGAGATTAGTTAAATATTTGAATGGTGAATTAAAATATTAATTAAATGGATTAAATAGCTATATTTAACTCCTTTTAATTAATAGATAATAATGGCGAACTCATTTTGTAAATTTATCTACAATAATAAATAGTTTGAATAAATAACAAAAATATCAATTGTTAATAAAATGACTTGATATTTAATGAGGTATTTTAAAATGAATTTATAGTATTTTTCCATAATTTTTAGTTTGGAAAATATTAAAATTTTTGTTTGACGTATAATTTGGAGATTAATGGTATTTTCTAAATTTCATAGAATAGGAAAACCAATGTATTTTATTGTTGTTTTGGGATTATGTTGCATTGTTGTGCGCGATCGTATTTTTATTTATGTCGTTCATTGTTTGATGCGAATGAAATTTTATGTAGTGAAGTGCTGGAAATTATAAAATTTAGTAACCTAACACTTAACCTAATTTCAACACTCTACCTTATATTTTTTCATTTACAGTAAAATATTTTTGGGCTACCAACTTTCAAAATTTGTTTCGAGAGATTCAGGCAATGAATATCAAAATCGTTTGATGCATTGGATTCGTGAGAGAGATAGCTTCAAATATATAGTCTTTTTGTTGAGTGCAGTCATGTCAGTAGATGATCAGCTATGAATTACCGAATTAGGGTTCGAGTGATACATCGATTGGGGAGGAATTTGGCGATGAGGAAGGTGGCATTGCACTTTGCTTGAGGAGGCAAGCTAGTGGTTGTGTTTTGTTAGTGTGTGATCATCTATGTTGAACCGTGTCTCTAGGGTTTAATGTGAGAACCCTACAGGTTGCAAGCGTCTAGGGGCGATCGAGCTCTGAATGTTGGTGTTTGGGGCATAGTGCTTGCAACGTGCGTCGCGTGGCCAAGACGGTTGGTCGAATCGTCAAGCAAGGAGGAAGAAAGCAGTAAGGGAAGTCACACCGTGTTTGGGTTTTCTTATGTAGGTGATATGCATGCACAGTGAGAGCGAGATTTGAATCAGAGAACATGATATTTGTAGGTAAGTAGTTGATTAATGATGTTAATTAATTAATTATTTAATCTCAACTTCTTTTAAAATTGATATCTTCTACATACGAGGTTGGATTTGAACACGTTCTTTTGTGTTGGACTTGTATCAACGTTATTCTATGCATTGGAGTTGGATTCTTTGAGTTGGAGCTAGTGAAATTTTGGAGCTAAAATCGAATGACATTCGATTTTAGACCATTCATGAACGTGTAAGCATTAACTGGAATTTCGGTGAGTTTACCCATCTCTAAATAAACTATAAGATATATCAGTGTTGCTATAAGTTATTGTCGAATGATTGGATGATAGTTTATATATTGTTGTTTAATCGGAGGTTTGGATTTGATTTTCGCTTGGAAGCAAATGGCATAAATAACCATTGTTTTACAGGGAATAAAAGCAAAAGGAAGTCGAAGTGTATACGTAGTGTAACGACCCACCGCTATGCCAACTTTAGCAAAGAACATTACAAGTAATGTCGTCTGCTAATCCAAAGAATACGACTGGTTGAAGATGGTCGCATGTGAATATATCTTTATACTAACACGTCTTATTTACCTTTTTGAGGATCCTAACTGAAAATTTGACGTGTGCAGTATTAATACAAAGTAATAAATATACCAATTGAAAATATTCAGAACAGTTTATAATAAATAAATCAGAATCAGAGTCACAAACCACAATGGAATAATATACATCATCATATACATAATAGAATGTGAGTTTATAAAATATCAGTATTAGACCCTCATAAATATATACATCATATGCAAAATCTTGTATCAGGTACAAAGTCACTACTATAAAATATAGGTGACATAAACTCTTAACTATCAATATATACAAGTATGAAATAAACTAAAACTATCAAAATAGTCAACTTCAATGCTAGCTAAAATCCAAAGGGTAATGGGTCACTGTACCTATAAAGTCATGGCCTGACCCGAGTATTAAAATAATAAACTGGTCAGACTATATCTAAATAAAAAGGTTAGATATTAATATCATAACTATATGACTTAAAATAATAAGTCTTGTAAAATTTGCCAAACAAACGATCATAATAAGGCATATTAATCAAATTCACTTCTTTATAATTCCATAAATGACTTAACTCTAAAGTAAGTCATCCCAAAATATGCCTAAAACCCAAAATTCAAAAGGCATATCAAACCAATAAATACATATTTCGAATTTTTGACTTAACAATAACCAAATAAGTCACCAATAAAGTATGCCCAAAAAAATACTCAAATAAGGTATATCTAACAAATCACCATTTCATAAATACATATCAAGTCTCAATAGACTATCATCTCAAAATATGGTGATAACCAAATCAAAATTCCTCAGAGCCTAATAGATAAAAATATCTATACTAAAAATATTTAAAGAAATCATCATCAATGATGAAATAATAATGGTAGTCGTTTATCAGTTTAATACAGTGACACGAAATCTACTGAAAGAGACCCATTACATAGAAAGGAAGCCTTCCAAAAGAGACTGCATATTAGGGACACCGCTCAAAGAAAAGAGCAGCCGTGTACCTAATTTGTCCTATGCAAATTTACCTTCCGAAAGAGGTAAACACAATCTAACTGTATAAAACAAAACAAACGGATAGGTTTTAGTATCTGCAGACAATGATGCATGAAAAAATCTTCCTTCCGAAAGAAATAGCCGTATTTACATCATAACAAATCTTCCGAAAGAGATCTGCCTACCCAAATATAAAAATGTATCGATTCTCATATTGATGAAAAATGAGTTATCTTCTCTCGGGGATGTATCGGTCTGAAATCCGAACACCCTAATATAATACAACTTTAAGTGTTAATTACTGCCACCCCAGTAATTAAAGAATTTAGCTAACTGTCCCATACCAAAAAGTAAATTCAAGTATTTACTAAACGCTAGTAATTTCCACTCAAACTCTATCTAACAAATTATAATAAAAATCGAAAGAATTGTACAAGTGTCCCATACAATCCGATAGTTCAATCGTTTATTAAAATTCTTTGTTTCATAAAAAATCACGAAATTCATCAAAAATACAATTCAAACTTGCATAAAAATAGCCAAAAGCTAAATTCAATAAAAGCCAACGATAGTTTATAGGTTGAAAGTAGTTAATATAATTTTATCATATAGAAAATGGTTTCTAAATTATTTGACTATAATTCACTTTTAAACTTCTCACCTTTGTTAATCCATAATAAATAAATTAAAAGGGTTTTAATTAGTTTTTATGTATACCAAGATATAATTTATCCAAAATCAAATAACTCTTATATATAAAAAGAAAAGAGTTATAAAGTTTTAAGTCTTAAAATAAAATTCCTTTATTAGGTCTTTGAACCAAAAATATATTTAAATAACTAACAATTCACTTTATTTCAAATCTATATAGATATATATGTAATATTACTTCATAAACACTTTAAAACCATAAACTATTTGTAAAATTAAAATCTTAGTTAAATTTATTTTAAAATAAAGCTTTACTTTTCATAATTAATAACTTGCTTTTTTTTGAAAATCTATTTAAATATATACACATGCATATAAAGATATAATTTTCCAAAGGCTTTAAAACTCTTTCTAAAATTGTTTAAATAGCTTTTATAGCTAAAATTATTTGAAATTGAATTTATTACTTTCATAATTATTTTTCTAAAATTATACCATATCTTATCTTGTACTCTAAAGCATTTCCAAAATTTTATACCGATAAATAATAATTTTTAAAAGATTATGCAAATAAATATTACTTTTTTTTAAAGTTTTAATTGGAAATTTTGTGATAAGGAATAAGTTAAGAGTATAGTATAATTTAACTATATATTTTATAACTAATTTCCAATAAGGATCAAAATGGATAAAATATCATTTTTGAAATTCGTTTAAAAACTTTTAAATAATTAAAACAATAAATTGCAGAAAATTTAACATCTTGAGCCAACATCACTCTATAAAATATAGTTCCATAATACGAAACTGTTTATCAATCTGACTTGCTTTTCCGCAAACTCCGATTACACAACAATGTAAGTATTTTCAACCTTCAACCCAACTTACAATGAACAATATAAATTTTAACATGTAATCTTATTTAATCGTCTAATTCATTTTTAACTATTAATTCAAATCCAATATTTCAAACATTCTATCAAACTAGTTCAAGCATCAACCAATTGAAACTACATCATCAAATTTTATTTTAATTCTATCATTCCCTACAAATCATTAATGTAATCCCAAGTGAAGCATACATACAAAATAAACTTGCATAAATATAGTGTGTGAGTTATAAGATAACTCCCCTTAATCGTATGTTTACAGCCATTATTGACTTTGTTGTCGTTGTCAAAGACATGGCGTGAATTGCTGCCAGTGCCATAATCGAATCTCTTATCATTAGCAGATCTGAGCCAGTCTCCACATCCATGTTGTTCACTACCTTCAACACGTGGTAGCATCTACATCGTAGTCGAGACCATAAATCCCACATGCTGTCGTCGCGACTACCCTAGGTCGCTACTCGTCACCTGTGGCCTCAAAGCTCGTGTATGCACCCATCACCGAAAGTCGCTGACGTTGCCTCTATCTCTGCCCTAAATACTTCATCTGTTTTCCTTGGTTGCGCGATTGGAAGCACACGCTCACCACTTCCTCAACTTACCTAGGCCTAATTGCGATTTTGTTCAATCGTTTTTTTCATGATTTCTGGTTATTAGGAATTTAAGGTCTGGATAAGGATTTTTTTTTTTAGGACATCAATATGTGGGTTTGGGTTTTGCCTTGTTCTGAGAAGTGACGAGGAAATGTCTAATTATATTATACTCAAAATTTTCTCTTCTTACTTTATTCCAATTTTGACCTTCATTTTATTTATAAATTTTCATTTCAAAGCTACAATTTATATCAATTCCTCTTGATTTACATGCAATTCTGTTTTAATGTCTTATCAAATTTAAAATAAAGTCCTATGCAACCAAAATTGGTTAATGTTACACTCCATAAAATACTTTGGCAAATCGTATAAATTATCTAATTTCAGGAATTTCCTATTTGTTGACTATTAAATTGTTAAAATCAAGTTGAACTTCATTTTCAATACTTCAATCCTACAAAAGTTATTAAACTATAAATATATTATACCTATTAAAATATTTTATTTAATCTTTAATATATTATCTAAAAAGTAATTTATCGACTAATTCAATTTTATAATAACACAATCCCTTATTAACTAAACTTTAATTGGATAATAATTTGATTCTAAAAATATTAATTGTCAAAAAAATTGAAATCAAACACTTCTGTTTCAATTAAATTAATTTAATATATTAACTTTTAAAACAGGGTTGTTACATCCAGCGAATAGATCGCTACTGAACACTTCGAAATACACATACATGTGTGATTTACAGGGGACTTTTGTAGAGAGAGCTTTATGATTTTCTCGCTAATATTGATTTACTAATATTCTTATGGTGTTTATAGTGATATTTGATTGAAATATTTATGATATACTGTTTGATTTGTGAAAGTGTTGTTATAGCAATTACCGCTATACCGTCACTTATGAAACATCATCTCTTTAAACCTTTGCGTGTGTTCAACTTGTGCTTGTATTATTACAAAATAATTGTTTGGTCACAGTTTTGCACTTTGAAAGTTGTTTACACCATATTTTCAAATATATTACAGAATTTTGAAATAAAAGATAAGTGTTGTTTAAAATTTATAAAAAGATTATAAATTTGATTAATTTTCTATCGGGATAATTAATATTGTTTGAAATTTATAAAAGGATAATAAATTGATTAATTTTCTTTCGAGATAATTAGTTTTGTTTAAAACTAATAAAAAGATTAGAAATTTGATTAATTTTCTTTCAGGATAATTAATGTTGTTATAAATTAATAAATGATTATAAATTTGATTGATTTTCTTTTAGGACACATAGTGTTGTTTAAAATTTATAAAATGATTACAAATTTGATTAATTTTCTTTCAGGATAACTAATTTTATTTTGAATTTATAAAAAGATTATAAATTTGATTAATTTTCTTTCGGGATAGTTAATGTGGTTTTAAATTTATAAAAGAGTTATATCAATTTTCTTTCGGAATGATAAACATTGTTTTGAATTTATAAAAATATTTTTAACTTGATTTGTTATGTTTTGGAATAATTGTTTCAAAGTTACAAATGACGGTTTGTAAATAAGAATTTTTTTTAAAAAGAAATATTTAAAAATAAATCTAAGTGTAATTTGTTTTGGGTTTATAATGAACATTCTTCTAATGATGTCTATTTCAACCATTTTTTTAATACATTTAATATCTAAGTGTGAGTAAAATGTTGTAAAGTCCCATAATTTTCAATGTTTTGAATGAGAATATTTATTTTATTTGAATATTAAAATTTAATTCAAATATAATAAACGATAAAAAAACAATTTTTGATCAAATGACTTGATTTTTAATGACATATTTTTAAATGAATTTACAGGATTTTTCCATAACTTTCAATTTAAAAAAGATTTAAATTTTCATTTGACATATTTTAAGGAAAACGTTGGTATTTTTGGAAACAAAAGAGAATAAAATAACCGGTCTATTTTATTGTTGTTTTAGATTCATGTTGCATTGTTGTGCGTGATCGTATTTTTATTTCTATCATTTTCGGTTTGCAAGCGAACGTGATACTGTGTAGCAGAATACTTTGATCTAACAAAATTTTGAAATGAAGGTTGCTTAGCTTGAAGGCTTTGTGTTGTCTTAGTTATTGCACCATATCACATCACTTCATTTCATCGTAAATCCACTTATTTTCACTTTACTTCAATCACTTCATTCATTTATCTCATCTTTCCTCTTCCTCCTTTTATTTTTCCATTTCCTGTAAATAAAAACCCTTCTCCATTTTTCAACTTTAAAAATCCATATCTCCACAATTGATCAAAAATTAGCCAAAACTTCCAACATAAAAGTTGTTTGTCTTCACCTTCAGTATTTTCTGCAAATAGCCGCTTGTTGTTTCATCAAATGTGGTGGTTGGAATTTATAAATAACAATGTTTATGAAATTTTGGTCGTTTTTCAATAAACACGAAATGGAAAATGGAGGGTGCGGTCTTTTCCTTTCTACAAGAGGTGATTTTTATAGCTAGTCGTTTGATTTTATAAAGTTTGGGATAGTTGTTGGTGGCTAGATAATCGTTTTTCGATCATAAATTAATTTTCAACGTACCGATAGTCGAGAGGATCAATAGTGGTGAATGGATGAAGCATGAGGCATGGTGGAGGCAATGGAGTGGTCAAAGGTCCTCCGATCGTCGGAGGAGGTGAGGCATGGTCGATTAGGGTTTAATGGCGGCGTTTTGTTCTGGGTTCATAAATCATGGTGGTATTGGCCTTTAGGAGTGTAGAGTTGGACGTAGATGAGGATGAAGGTGAGGCGTTGTGTAGCGGAGCTCATGGTGGTGGTGGTAGTGACGATAGGTGGCCAAGGCAGTAGAGAAGGAGGCGCGATCGTGTTCGACTCTATTCCTGGACGCGATTTGGAAATGTAGGAATAAGCGATCGGATTTGGTTTCAGGCAGCCGAAGTCTAGGTTGGCGGTGTCGTGGCGACAAGAACACAAAGTGAAGTAAGGTGGTGCTCTTTTCTGTTCGATTGGTGTTTGGAGTGATGGTGTTAGTGCGGCGCGCACATGCACGTCTTGGTTTTAAGGATCCAATTTAGGGATGGACGTGAGAAACTGTTCAAGCAGTTGTGGGTTGAGATGATGGTGGGCTGTGCCTATTTGTTTTGGTAAGAAACAAATGTGAAATTAATTGTTTTAATTATAAATTAAGTAAGTAACTTTAAAATGTGATATCTCATTCGTTTTAAATCTGATTAACCTGGGAGTTTTTGCATTAGACTCGTATTGACGAATACAACACTATGGTATAACTTGTTGATAGTTTTAACGAAGTATAAATTTATGTTAAATTAATAGTGATTAGATATAATTATGTTTTTTTAAACAATAACATAGTTAAATTAAGTATATTTTGTTTGTGATATCTATTTGGCAAAATAAAATACCGTTCTGCTACAATTAAGTTGAATAGATTATTTTGTACATCTGAGCCGAATTAGTCCTTGTTCCATGCTTGCAAAGTAAAATGAATATTTTTTAAGTTGATTAATTTTGTGGATTAATTAATATTGGATAAATGATGAGTTAACTATCGATCGTCATTTGTTGAGTGCCAGAAGCTTGGTAGCCTGGCAATATTGGATATGACTTTAATGTGTCACAAAAATTGAGTTCTTTTTAAAGCTAAAATAATAAAAACATTTGTTAAGTGATTTCGAAATTGAGTGCCAAAAGCTTGGTAGGCTGGCAATATTGGTAGTTTTAGCCTCATTATAGTATTTTTAAATGCTATTATCTGTTGGTTTTTACTTAATAATGGTTTTGATTCGAAGGATGATTTTAAAAGCGATTTTGGAATTTTTAGTGATCTTTTATGTGGAAATGGGTTTTTGGACTTCTCTATTTTACTTCAACCTTTTTGTTAGTCTTTTAAAAAAAATTTAAAATGTTTTAAAAGTATTTTGGAAAATATTTATTTTTCAGAAAAGTTAATACAATAACGAACGTTTATTTTAAAAAACGGAATTTATCTTTTATATAGTAATTCTGTTTTAAAATAAGGTGGCAATATTTTGGAATAAATATTGGTGAAACGTTTTATATAAAATGTTATATAGAAAGGATAGATTTACAAATGGTATTTTGTATATAAAATAAGAGATCTGTAAACAGTATTTTATAAATAAAAGAATAGATTTATAAATAGTATTTTATAAAAGGGAATTGATATCATTTTTATAAATTGGGATAATAAATCACACTTGTGAATTTCTAATGATTTTAGAATGGTCATTTTATGAAAAGTATATGAGATTTATAAAAGGTGTTTTATAATTTTATTTAAAGATTTATAAATGGGTTTTATAAATAAATTTGGAGATCTATAAAAGAATTTTTATAAATATGAGGGAAATTTTATAAATAGGAAATTTATAAATAGAAAGGAGATTTACAAATAGAAAGAAGTTTTATAAAGGAGTTTTATAAAAGTGGTTTATAAAAAGTAAAGTGGTTTGGGCTTATAATAAACAATGTTTTCAAATGACATTTGTTTTAACTCAGATAAGTATGGTATTAAAAGTGTATTGTTTTATGGATATACGTATATTGTTGAGATAAGTATATGGATATTTTCCAAGTATTGAAAGTGTATTTTTTTGCGAATATATATTTATACCGTTGAGATAAATATGTGGATATTTTCCAAGCACTGAAAGTGTATTTTTCTGTGAATATCCTTACATTATTGAGATAAGCATATGGAGTATTGAAAATATAAATGAATAGTGAATGAGTAACATACTTATATATATATATATATATATATATATATATATATCTTTGTAGAAGTATTTTAATACAAGTATTTACAAAGTGGTTTTAATTGATGAAAGGATTAATTAAAGAGGATTAGGGTTTCTTATATATTTAATCGTGCTTAGTTTCTTATGAAATTAAACCTTTGATTTGATTGATTGTCTATTTAGTAGTTAAATAATCGACTGTCAAAACTTGACCAAATATACTCTAGAAATATCTAGAAGAAACACAGAAATTATATAGCACAGTTATCTTTGGTGATGCTATACTGTTTGTTTTTCTCTTCTACGAAAAATGACAAGGAAATCCATCCACTTAAACAGTTAGGATGTGATCTTCGCTCTTATATATTGCCTATTTATTTCCATAGATCCGAAGTTGAGATTATCGAAAACTATTGATTGGTTTTGGAGCGCTCGGTAAGTGAGGGAGTGTACTTATATGAGATGACTTGAAATCATAACCACTCCAAAACCATACATGTATTCTATGATTTGGAAGAGGTTCGTTATCTATTCTGAGATGTGTGGATCCATGTGTGATTCGGAGAACTACTAAGGAATAGGAATCCATGTGTGATTCCAAGATCTGTGGAACGTGGAAATTCATGCATGATTTCGAGACCAATTGAGGTATGGGAATCCATGTGTGGTTGTGAAATCTGTTCGAATGGTGACTCGTGTGCTAGATTGTCGGTCGTAGCCCCACCAGTGGAGATGACTAAAACTATAGATAGGATGCATAACCAGGGGTTTAAGGGTGTAGGTGCCTCTAGCTTAGAGTTACTTATAGTTTATGCATGTGGTGAGTTGTGCACTATGTCCATGTATGGCTAAATATGTATTTTCTATGGTACATCGGCTAGGAATGTATGACGTTCTAGAAGGATATCTCTGATCCTTGGGCAGGGGCCATTCTTGAAGTATTGAGGTCACCTATATGGAAATCTACACAATTAGCGAATGCGCCATAGTGGTTTGATTTGCATGCCTATTATTGTTATGTTGTACACTGACGCACACCACTGCTATTTCTTGTGTATTTTCAACTCTAGAAATTATTATAACATCATTCGATTTTCTAATAGGAATGGGTTGGTTATCGTAAGGTAAATACTCATCCGTGTTTCTGTGCGGTGTGGTCTTACAAGATACCTTTATTTTTGAAAGGTTTTTTAATACTAAAAATCCATATTGTTTGTGTTTCCCAAGTTGGTTGACGACACTGCTCCGGATGTTAACTTTTTGTAATGCACGGGTCGAGCATATTTCTAGATATAGTTATGGATACTTTGGAGTATTCAGGAGATGAGTTGGATGCCTCCAAAATGTATTCACGTATCTTTATTTCCGCTGCATTTTTAGTATTTCTCAGGATTTGTGAGGATAGTCTTTTATAACTATCCAAGCTGATGATAGGTTAATTTACTCTGTTTAATGTGCGTCCCGACTGTTCTGCCTTTTATTTTCTTTCACCCTAACCATCTGTCTTTCTAGCATTTGGATGCTCGACATGTGAATACCATGGATGTATTAATGTCAACTTTTGAGGACTGAAAAGATTAGTCGTTACAAATGTTGTAAAATTTTAATTCGTTTGTAGAAAATATTTAGTCTTACACTTAGCATTAAAAGCTTAAGGAACTCTTGCTATTCTAAAAGTTAAGAATGTTATCGAGTAAAGATAGGAAGCAACACTGCTCTAACTTGTCTGGCTCATTACTTTCCTCAGGGTAGTACTGGTTTGGGATCGACAAGAGGTGATAAGTGTAAGAGATTTAATTTTCATATATAATTATTTCGTTATTCCCGAAAGTTGAGTTATTGACTATTGATCCTAATATCTTCTTTGTAATTGTCGATTCAAGATGATGTTATTACTTGTTTGGGGCATTTAAACTCTTCCCATTCTTAAAGTTAATAATGTTGTTGAGTCAAGATAGGAAGTAACACTGCCCTAACATGTCTGGCTTTATAGTTTTCCCAAGGTTAGTACTAGTTTATTTTCGATATTGAATTTCTTAACTATCGATTTCGATGTCCTTCTTTATGCTTTGTTGATCTAAGACTATTTGTAGCTCACTTTGGGCATTGTATCCAACACAAGAGAATTAAAACCAAAGAGTGAGTGAGAGCTAAGCCATACGGGTCGCACCCATTAGGGCATGTTCGCATCTATCTAGAGAGGTTTCGGTCGCATGCATGCATTGAAGTGAAATATTCTGATTCCCGCGCTTGGTGAGTGTCTAGCTTGGAAGTTCCCTAGAGTGATGCATGTGTTCTCAAGTGTATTTTGTCTAGAGGAGTACTTCCGATGTAAGGGAACGCTTCCTCCAAGTCATGTTGGATGAATTTATTTTTCTTGTTTGATTCGAACCTTGGAGTTAATCCTTTCTTAATTGCATCGAAAGATGCCTTGAGCTCTTCTCTATGTTAAGGTATTTTTATCCCTTCTTTAAGTTTGAATTTTTGATCTTATCTATATTCATCCTTTCTTGTATGTATTTTTTTAATTTTTTTCCATACCTTTGTGTATGGAAGTTGTCTTTATAAAGTAAACACGTTCCATGTTTAGTGGCATGGTCTCATAGAACTATTAAATATTTACCAGTTTCTTCTATTTTCTCATGCTGGTTTTCTAGACTAATCTGGGTGTTATTTTTATGATAACACTCGAGTCAGACCGAGTTTTTCAAGTTGTCATTGGTAGGACATGGAGCTCATGGAGTAGAGGTAGATGTTCACATACTGTAGTATTCTCCTTTTTTGTTGTATTATTGTGATACCCGTTGTAATCGTAAGGCTGAGAAGTTATAACTGTCCAGGCTGATGAGATTTGTTTTTAACTCTAATATACCATGTGTCTTAAAGTGATAGCTTTTACTATCTTTGTTATATTATATGTGTTCGTTCCGTTGTGAGATTCTGTTTCCCCATATTCTTTTTCTTTTTCTTTTTACCCTAACAATCTGCCTTTTCACCACTTGGATGCTTGGCATTTGAATATCGTGGATATATCAAGTGTCGACTTTCGAGGGTCGAAAAAGTGGGTTGTTACATCAATGCTTATCTAATTAATCTTATGTCCATATTAGCAGTCATTGATTTTTGAAGGTGTATGTGAAGTAGGGGGTTGAAATTCTATCTCATATTCATACTTCAATTGGTGGTAGGAGTTTACAGCAAACAAGATCAACGATCTATGTTTGAGACCGGGGATTAGGACTTTATTATTGAAAAGAGATCCATGTTTGCTAAAGAAATCCATACTCCTGTAAACTCACGTCCTTAACTGATGAAATTAAAGGGGATCGAAGATAAAATAACCTTAATTTTCTTAGAAGCTTGTCCATAAAAGAGAATCAAAACAATATAATTGATCATTAGGCCAGGGGTAGTACGCTTTCAAAAAATATGCTTCCTTATTCATAAATCCATGTTAATGGATGAGTCGATTTTTCCTCCGAAAGTAGATGATCCGATCTCTTATCACACTAAATCAAAAGATTATACTTCTGAACTTTACTAGACATGGAGGTATATTTGGTAGGAAAGCCTTACTATCATGTTGATATACAGAGATGGGCTACTTCTTTTTTGATATGTAACACCCCTAACTTTAATTAACATTATTTGGAAGATTTAAGTAAATAAATTAAATAGAATAATGTATGGTGTGATAAAGGATTGAAATTTGATAATAAATTGGATTAGGACTTAACAAATCAACAAATAAGATTGTTTTAAACTTACTATAGAGAAGAATAAATGAGAAGAGAAAAATCAAAATATGGATTTGGTTCACCCTTAAGCTTTCACTCTCTCATTCATTCTTATTTTATAGCTACAAAATAATCTAAAGCTAAAGAGAAGAGGTCGGCCTTTACTAGGGAGTTTAGAAGAGGAAAACTAAAGCAAATAAAAAGGAAAAGCTTAGGAAAACAAATCAATATCAAATCTCAAACTTTTTATCTAATTTAAGATGAATAATAGTAAACCATCTCATATTTATTTGTTTTATTCTTGAATTTTGATTGATTATGAATTATTGATGATTATATGTTATGCCACGATTTTTTTGGTTACATAATGATTTATTGGAATTTTTATGGAACTATTATGATACATTTTAAGAGCAATACCTAAGTATTTTGACTTTCGGATATGTTGTGGAAAACATTATTTTGGAGATAAGTTTATATTTCCATAATATTTTGAACTAATATGAATATTTAATGAATTTCCTAAGGAGAAAAAGGCATTTATTTAGGGTTTTAATCATTAAAACAATTAAATAATGACTTTGATCCCAAAAATTGTATATGTCAAAGGACCTGTAATGCTGATTTTTAGAGATTTTTTAGGATTTTTCCTAAGTGATTATGATTTATGTGCATTTATTAAGCTAGAAAGGCTTATAAATAAATAATAAATGATTACTGTTATTTGTTAGGTGCGAAATGGGTTTTGGGAAAAAACCATTTGCAGTAGTTTTTCTAAAAGGAAATTGATAAATATTGCTTTTAACCAATAGAAAATTAACAAGGGTTAAGAATTGGTGAAAAATAATTGATTCCTATTAAAATAAAACAATTTTTATTTTAATTACGATATTGCCATGGTTCCAATATGAATGTCGAACCCTAGGTAATGGCCGACATTCATGTCACCACAATTAAATTTGGCATCAACGTGAATGGATGCATACGATATCAATTATGTTGGTATGGAATGAATCCGTTCGGGTTGAAGTCATATAGTATAAGGTCTTCGGCATTAAATCAATGTCGACATAGTGATCTCATAACACAGTAGAACTATTACAACCTCCCTTGTTTCTTTTTTTTAAATATATAACATAAGGAATTGATGCGAAAGTTTTTACACGGTGATGCCACATGCTTCCTATTTTGATGCCATAGCTTAAGGCAGTGATGCCGTAAGGATTAATTTCGACTTTAACTATTTTGTGCCAATGATGCCACTATATCATGGTTTTGATATCCTTTATATACAGCATAGTAGCTGTAGTTGTAAAGCATGCGGTATCATTGGTTTTGTAATATTGATGCGGTATGTCATCAATGTCGGCATCCATATATTTTACATATAAAAGATTCTATCTAATAGTTTATCAACCAATATATTTCTATGTTACGATAACACTGATTTCAACATCCTAGCCTTATGTTATACAAACCATAGTTCTTTATTAAAGCTTTTATAAGAAAGGGCGCATTGTTCCTGTCATATTGATGCCGCAAGTTTATAATTATGAACATATTCTAATAAATGGCGGTGTGACCTATAATGAAGAGGTGTGACGTCCTTATATCGACACTGAAAACATGCATGAATATTTTACATTAGACTATAAATTGGCATGAGGGATCAGTAAAATAATGAGCTATATTTTCCTTGTTTTAAAGTATGTATGTAAGGGGATCAAGCATACAATGGTAAATGTTTTCAATGAATGAATTATTGTTTAGCCCTAGTTTCTATATGAAATCACCAAAGGGAGTTATTACTTAAGGTTAAGTAATTGTATGATGCCAATGACCAATGATTGGACATATTCGAGTAAAGGGTGCTATATGTTTTATTATCATTGATCAGTTGTATTTGCATGTTTATTATTGTCATACTCGCATTATCATGGCCTATAACTGCATTTTGGAAATTGTTTAAGGGCAGAAGAGCCAGCTAGGCCGTCCCAGTATTGAGTATGGTCAGAATAAACTCCCAAGTGAGTAGAATTACATCTAGAAGATCAGAAAGATCTAATTGTGTTAGGATGCCTTAGACTGAACCAAAGTTGTGATTAAAACAAGATAATGAGTAGAATGTGGAACTACTGTAGAGTTACACCCTATGCTTCAAATCGTTAGCCCCGGGTTAGTAATAGTTTGTGATTCTAGTGCGTAGAGCTTAGTAAGAGAAAGGATGTTTATGTGCGTCAAGGAACTCGTAGCTCTATATGCTCACATAGGATTGATGAAAGACTCGTAATCATATATAGAGCACTATTGGTAACTCCTAACTGTATTTGGAGTATTTTTTGTTTTTCCCAATCGTATTTGGAGGTTATTATTATTAGTTGATTCTCATAACCGTAGCTGGAGACTTTGGTATATTTGGTTAATTTTAATTAAGGACAGGTCATCCTGATACCTCCTCACTATATTTGGAGACTTCCTAACTGTATTTGGATATAGGTTGTTAGTTGACATGTGAAAACTGATAGGTTCTTAGTAACCTTAGGAAAACTATGATTTGAGATAGTTGGACTATTTTAGGAGATTAGGTAAATTGCGAAAATGCACAATCCTATGTTAACAGATTACTCAGACTTGCCCAAGTTGCATGCATGTATATGATCATGTTTATTTTCTATTTTAATCATTGTAGATGTAGGAGCATGATTTATGGTTGACATATGTTGGTAAGATACCAGTGAGGGGAAAACTTGTTCCTCTCAGTGGTGTAGCCTCACTAGATATCATTTTTGTTGGGGAGGGAATATTATTATTCACACCAGACTATTTGTCTGATTCGAAGTTTTTGTTCTTCCCCTTAAACTCTGGGATGCTCATTTGAGTAGGTCAGGAATAAGGATTTTTAAGATTTCACTTTGACGAGTAAGCTTCTTAAGACATGCAAAAGGCAAGATAGCTATTTAGGAGCTTTATTTTATCTGCTATGTTGTTCTCATTTTGCTTAGTGAATGTAATGGAAAACTATATAATTGCCAAGTATTAGACTCTGATCAACCGAAGGGGCACTTTATATTTCACTCTTGGAGTATTTTGTAATAATTATATCATCTCTAAGCGGTGGATCGAATGGGATTATGTAATGAATATGAGTTCTTATTTTGAAATGAAATGTGAAAGTTTATCCATTGAGTTATGAAAATTTTCATATTCTTATGCTTCTAATGTTATATATAATTAACATAGCCATATTTTTCATCGAAAATTAATATTATGAATGACTACATTATCCGTAGCACTTGGTTTTAGGTCTCAAAATATGGGATGTTACAATTTGGTATCAAAGCATAGATTTATGTTTAAAAGAATTTTAAACTTAAAAGTGTTTTGCAAACATAATTCAAATGAATTAGTGAATAAGATTAGAGTATTGGATAAGGCTATAGTTACGTAGTTGTATTTTACTATAGGTAAGTATGTGTTCTCGTCTCTCTCTCTCTCTCTCTTAGATCATTCTTTTGTATCTTAACAAGGCTCGTATGCAGATTACAAGAAAGTTAGATATGGAAATAGGAAATAAAAGCATGAACCTAGGTAGCTGAAGCACCATAACTAATGGAAATGTTTGGTCCAATGCAAGAAGGAATCCGGTTGATAAGTAAATGCTAATCCAAATGTAAATGCTAACGTGGGTGTTGAAATCCCGCCGGTTGATATGGGGACTATGTAGCAGTTCTTTGTCAACATGATGTAAGCTAGAGCAGCTATTGGTTTGGCAGAAAGTAATGCTGCTAATGCGGGAGATGCTAATCCTATGGCGCCTATTGGCAAGAACTATGCTAATTTGAACTGGGTTTACACTAGTCATGAAGCAAAGCCTTTTCTTGGAACTGAGGATGCGATTGAAGTAGAGAATTGGTTACTGAATTATGAGAGAATCTTTGCTAACTTGGGTTTGATCGATGAGTAGAAGAGGATGTTGGCATCAAGGCAGTTGCAAGGAGCTGCTTTGTACTAGTGGAATGGTGTAATCATAGGTGTGCCAGAAGAGGAATTGACTTGGGCTAAATTTCGATAGAGATTTAAGGGTAGGTTTTTATCTAAGATAACTAAGTCAACCTTGTTAGGAAGAAAGTTGATCTAGAGTAAGGCAAAATGTCGGTGTTGGAATATATTGGTAAGTTTGATGAGCTGTCTAGGTATAAATACGCCATCATAGATACGGTGATCAAGAGGAATGAGAAGTTTATCCAAGAGTTGAAGCTAGAAATTGCGGGAGCAACAATGTTACATCTTAGAGACCCATGTAATGTAGTGAAGGAGATGGCAATACAGAATGAGGAAACGCTTTCAACTTTTAGGAAGGAGAAGTCAGTGAAGACTTCGGATTTTCAGAGTAAGAAGAGGAAGCACTTTAAGAAGAAGGGAGCTTAGAAGGGTGGAGCTGCTAAGGAAAAGTATGCTGATAATATTAGCTATATCCGCAACAAGAAAGGGCACATTACCAATGAGTGTCGCTTCGGGGAATGGAAGAAACCCTCAAGAAAGAAGGTTGGGAGAAAGAAGAGTGTAACATGTTATAACTGTAAACAGGTAGGGCGTTTGAAGAATGAATGTCCAGAACTAGTCAAAGATAACAAAAGAAAAGTGTTTTCTTTGGAGCCGTCTGCATCGAAATCAATGGGGAGAAAGAAAAATTTGTAATGAAAGGTATGCTGTTGATTTATAGCACATTAGTTAGAGTATTGTTTGATACCGGTGCATCATATTCATTTATATCTTAATGTTCGGTAGATAAGTTAAGTTTAGAACCGTCATTCCTTGTTACTTCCTTAAGGGTTGCGAATCCAATAGGAAGGTATGTAACTCTTGTGATGAGATGTGACTATTTAAAAATTGATTTGTTAGGTTATGATTTTGCCTGTGATTTGTTTACGTTTGATTTTGTAGGCTTTGGGATTATTCTGAAAATGGATTGATTGAGCAAATATGATGCTAGGACATTTTTCTAGGATAGGAAATAAAATTAAGACACCTTAATAGTAGTGATTGAATTATATACTCAGTTGAGAATTCTAGTTTGAATTTTTATGCTATATTGGGTGCAATGGAATTAGAAGATAAAGTGAATCGGGTTTTTATTGTGAGAGATTATGTAGATGTTTTTTAGCCTGTTATAGGACAATCACCGAAATGAGCTATTGAGTTTCGAATAGATCTTCTACTTAGAGCTAAACCCATGAGTAGACTACCTAGTAGAATAACACCTATTGAGATGAAAGAGTTAAAGGTGAAGTTGGCGGACTTATAATGAAAGTGTTTTATTAGACCAAGTAGTTTGCCTTAGGGAGCGGCTGAGGTGTTTTTGAAGAAACCGAATGGGTTGTTGAGAATGTATATCGATTATCACAAGCTGAATGAGAAAACTGTTGAATCATAGGTTTTGATTGCTGACAAGACATAATAATTCACGAATCTGCGACTATGACAACATCCGGACTCAACGACTCAAAGTATGGTTCATATAGTTATATATTTTTAACAAGAGTCATCAAATATGTATATAGAGTCTAGTTTAGTGCTTTGTTAAAATCTTTCCTCAAAAATCATCATTCACATTCAAATAAACTTGCATGCATATTTTAATCAAAATCAAGTTTTCAAAAAATGCATGAAGCGGGGCTTGAACCCAGGTCACTAATTTAAAAGGCAAGTTCTCTAACCAAAATGAGCTATGATGATTTTTGATTATCAATAGAATTCAGTTGACTGAAGAAATTCGACCAGTCGACTGAATAACCATAAAACAGCCTATTGAACTTGTGCGCTGTTTTTTTTTACTATTTTTAAATATTCAGTCGACTGACCAAATATGATCAGTCGACTGAACCTGTACAGGTGTATAGAAACGCTCTGTTTTTAAACAACTTTGAATATTCAGTTGACTGATCATTTTGGGTTAATCGACTGAATTCTTTCAATAGCTATTTTTTCTTAATGGACACTTCCTTTTGCCAAGAGTCACTTTCTAATATGAAGAGGTATGGATGCTTCTGTTGATCAGAACTCTTCATGAACGGTTGCATCTCTTTAACTATTATATAAACACACAAAATCCACTTCACAAATCAACCAATTTTCTGATTATTTTCTGATCTTACTTTCTACTATCTCTGTATTCTAAAAAGCTATCACAACTTTCATATATTGCTTGAATCTCTGAATCAATTAACTTATTCTTTAATTCAAAGCAATATTTTCCTTTCTAAATCTGTATACACACATATATACTTGAGGAAAGATTCTAGGAATGTTGTACTATCAAAAACAAATTAGTGTTATTAAGAACACAAAGTGTCAAAGCAATTCTATTGAAACTGTTGAAGTCCTGTTCGGTTGTTCAATTGGGTAAAGTCCTCTTTCGGTTGTTAGAGGTGGAAAAATCCTGTTCGGTTGTTCAGGTGCTGTATACATGTTCCTCCGGGTTAAGAGAGGGTTATTCTGAGAAATTCCAAAGGGATGTCTGGGACTGGACGTAGAACGGGAAGTTCGAACCAGTATAAAAATTCCTGGTGCGCTCATTTTTATTTACTTTGCTATTATCATCTATTTCCGCATTCAGATTTAATTATATTCCATATTACACGATCCTAAGTGATAGCTACCCACACAGTAATCACTTTCAAAAACGATAAAGAATTAGTATCCATTGCCAAGAATTGATTATTTATGTGATCAGTTGAGTGGAGCCAAAGTATTTTCCCAGTTGGACCTAGCAACATGGTTCCATCAATTGAAGATGATGGAGGACAATATTGCTTTGATGGCATTTTGAACACGACATGGTTCGTACGAGTGGTTTGTAATGTCATTCAGATTGATTAATGCACCTGCTTTCTTTGTGGACTTGATAAAATGAATTTTCTAAGGGCACTTGGATAGGTTTGTATTGGTATTCATTAATGACAGTCTGATATATTCTAAAGATGAAAGAGATCACAAGACTCATCTTAGAATAGTGCTTGAGAAGTTGAGGTAGCATCAACTAAAAGTGAATTTTTCAAAGTTCATTTCTAGAAGAAGCGGAATTTCTTGGTCACATATTTTTAGAAAAAGGATTATCCATGGATCCAAATAAGATAGAAGCTGTTAATAATTGGAAGAGACCTAAGACAGTGACCGAGATGATAATTTTTTTGGATTAGCTTGCTATTACTGAAGATTCATCAAGGATTTCCCTCATATAGTGGCACCTATGACTAAAACGACAAGGAAGGGTGTAAGTATGTTTGGACTGATAAATGTGAAGAAGCATTCTTAAAGCTAAAACATTTATTGACCAATGCGCCAATGTTAGTTGTTCCAGATGGGAATCAAGATCTATTGTGTATACTGATGCATGTGGGGACAGGGTTAGGATCTATTTTAGTGCAAAGCGCTAAAGTGATTGTCTACTTTTCTCAATAGCTTTGGCCACATGAAGTTAGATATTCAACTCATGATTTAGAGTTGGCATCGGTGATCTTTGCTTTGAAAGTGTGGTGACGCTAGGAGAATGATTCGAGTTATTTAAGGATTATAAGTCTTTGAGGTATTTATTCTCTTAGAAGGAGTTGAATACGAGACAACAAAGATGAATAGAGTTTTTAGTAGCTATGATTTTGGTATTGAGTATATGTCAGGGAAAGAAAATAAAATTGCTCATGCACCTAGCATGAAACATCAGAATGTGGTGTTAGCTATGTTGGCAGAATGGAAGAATTTAGAGGCATTGACTACTTGTAGTGGGCAGCTGAGATCACTGCTAGTTCTAGTCAGAAAACTGCCTTGTTATTTGGCTTGGAAGTTCGACCAGTATTGATCGAAAGAATTGTTTAAACACTAAAAGAAAATCAACTTTTGGTGGCAAAAATTAGTGGCATTTGAATGTAAATGCAACTAATAATATTTCACCTTATTCTATAAATGTAACGAAAAATATTTCACTTCCCGCCTTTATAAAAAATTCCGCATTTTCCCAAATAAATGTAACCCAAAAGATTACCGCCTTATTATTCCTCCGCTACTTAGAAAAATTCAATTCTTTCCCCCAAAATAAGCAACCCTAAATCAAATACGATCCCTAATCCAAATTTGTAATGTCAGCTGTTCCAATCCATGATAAAAAGGCGATTTCTAGACGCAACAAGGCTGCCTTCGATTATCATTTGAAAGAATCTCGAATAATCCGTGTTTACCATAGCAATCTCTACTCGAGCTTCTTTCTTCTTTATTTACTTCTAATCTCTACTCGAATGATCTGTATTGTTGAATTCTTTATTGAATAGGGAAGGGTACAGTTGTCTTTGCGTGTTGGATGGACATTCAAGTGAAGTGAGGTTGCTTGTGGTAGGGAGAGGAGATAATGATGATGGGTTGTAGGTTTGCAGGGAATGTTTGGATGGTGGTGTTCGGGTTTGGTGGGTTCAGGTTGGATTCGATAAGAAACTATATAGGTGAGTAATTTTTCCTCTATATATATAAAAGCAGCTTATTTCACAGATTGTTGGATTTCAATCATGCTATCGACTCTATAACATGTTTTACAAGTAGAATATTCATGGATTATGGATATTTATTATCAAACTTTTCAATTTTTGAGATATATTTATGCTTTCTCATAAAATTTGAGGCTGGTTTGTGGTTGTATTGCATAGACATTGATAAAAACCATTTTTGTGCCTAAGATCTTAATGAAGAATTACTAGGCATGCTATATACAGTATTTCTATTTCTTTAGTTGTATGTTACTGGATCGATGCATTTGTCACATATAAGCATGTAATTTCAACTTTGTTTAAATATCAAGACTTATCAAATTGCATAAACATTGTTTCAAGTTGCATAATAATCTACTTTGATGAAATATTTTATTATTTATAATGTGAATTTATTAGTATATATTATAGTGGTTAGGGAAACACTAAATTGTTTGAGACTGAAACTAATTATGTGTAACCGTAACTGTATATGTTTCGTTACTGTTGAGGCTTATTTTAATATATGATGGTATTGTGTAACGTTTTGGCTTTAGATTTGGTAGCTTTGTGAAAATGAGTTAAACTAATCATATTGTTTTTTCTTATATCCTAAACTAGCATACAAATTTAGAAATTTTCACCATTTTAATATATTTTTCTTTTAAATTGAATGGTTTTAAATTATAATCCATATACATTTAAAATGGTTGTCTGTAATTATTGCAGTTCTATAATTGAAGCATTCTTCAGCGTTTGGAAGTAGTTGAAATTGGTAACATGCCAGTCAAGGGTAAGACCCGAGAAAGGTTAATGTTCTCTCCTTAAACTGTAAATTACCCATCTATTTGTAGTTTTCGTGAGTTCGTTATTTCATCATGTTTAGTGAAAATTTTAGAACCATACATCACACCTTTTTTTTAGTGAATACCGAAAAATTTCCTTGCTCGAAAAATGAATGGTTTGATATTTGCAGTCTTTCTAGATTTTTTCTTTATTGTGTTCAGTTTTAGCGGTATAATCATGCCTAGTTTCAACTGATAACAACAAATAATATAAAGTACAGTGGTGCAGCCAAATCTGGAAATTACATAGCATACATATTATCATTGCAAGCAACTATATTTTATGTTAATAGTTTTCTTTTGATCATTTGTATCATACATGGACATATATGTCGTTTTAAAAGATGAAATCAAAGATTGCTTGTTGAAATATGATGGTTGGTTTAGCGTGAATAATTTTAGCCCGGTTAAGTTGTGATTCACGGTTTGCTTTGAATTTTGGATTTCGAGTACAGTTTCTATTTGAATTTTAAAAGTGAAAGTGTGTTTTCTAAATGGGTTTGAAGTAATATATTGGTAATGATCATGAGTGATAATGATGCGCATCATAGATAACATGCAACATATTTGAGAAAGAAAAAGAAAACTTAGTGTGTGTAATGTGATAGTCGAAGTTTATCAAATTTATTTCAAGTGTCTAAACCTTTAGTTCTGGGGATATATATAGCATCATTAAAGGGATGCCGATGCAGTTAGCTGAAACAGGAGGTGCTAATGATTGTTTCGGGCTACTGATTTGTGGGGATTGTGCTTTGGTTTTGTTGTTTAATGGCGTGAAAGGGTTGTAGTGATGCAGCGTTGTTTCAATAGATCTGAGGAAGAGTCAAAATGAACTGTAGGATATGGTGAGGACATATGGAAGGAATGTTGAAGTGATGTAGAGGTGCAGATGGTCACGGAGGCAGTAAGGTGATTGTTTGGTTCTGATGAAAATGCAGGTTGCTGAGCATAAGCAGTTATGAGGTTGGTGATTTTGGTGAATAGAAGTGATTGGCTGTTGTGATAGGAGATTGGAACCAGGTGATGGTGATTGTGTGTTGAGTTGGAGGAATTTGTAGTGAGCTGGTGGAGTGTTTGTGTAGGTGCTGGAGGTTGATTTGGCATGTTATGAAGTATGGTGGTGGAGTAGGATAGGTATGTAGGTTTAATATAAAATAATCAATTCTCTAATACATTGCTATCTGATCATTGGTTACAATATAAATCGATTCCACATAATGGTTAATGTACATGGGGTAAGGAAGCTTCTTATTCTATATAACTTGATCATTTTTGCTAAAAAGTAGAAAGAGCAGTCCAAAATACTACCAATGCTTCTTGTTTATTATTCACACTTTCTGCATCTGGTAATTCTTTTTATATATAAATGTTCATATATATTATCATTGGTTGTTACCGATAGCCTTTTTAATAACAAATTGATGTATTGAATTTCGTCTATTTTTGAGTAAGTGCAAATGATTCCTTACCAAATTTATGTAATATTTTGAACCTGTAAGGAAAACTTAAATTACAATCAAAATTTATTTTAGTTTTTTTACTTTGAACTTAAATTTAGTTCAGTTCAAGGTGGTAGGAGTACTGGACCACAATCAATGGAAGCAAAAATGGTGGATCTGACAAGCCTGCTAATACTGGTCGACAATTTGAGTTGGTTAGATGATATGCACTCGAAATGGAGATGGGTCAGATCATGGCGGTAGTCTTCAACCCATTGTTGCAGCAACCAATGCAGATTGTGGTCCACAATAGGAGTAGTAAGACTGATATCGATCACTGGAAAAACACGGTCTCATCATTGTCGACTTGGTTGCACTCTCAGGCACTACATTTTTCTTAATATAATTGAACTTTCTATAGAATGATGTATAGTCAGTATAAGTTATAATTAATTGATTATGAGAGTAGAGTTCATTGATTTAGGATTGTCTTTATTAGACATTGATATTGTTATTTTTACCACTTAGAGTTAATGAAACTATTATTTTAAAAAGAAGATGAAGTAAGAATGAAAATACTTAGATTGATTTGTCATATTTAAGGTTAGGGGAGCAAAATTGATAGTGCAGTATTTATTTAGTCACATGTATGTAAAGGTAAATATTAATAATAAAGCTTAATCGCTTATGCATACAACAAAGAATTTGGCTTATTAAACCTATTGGTGTGTAAGTGAGAAATACTAATAAATTAATAATAATAATAATAATAATAATAATAATAATAATAAATTAACCAAGCTAATAAAAATTAACTAATTTTTGTTAAAATTAAATAACTTTTATAAAATTAACTATGTTTAAGTTAACTAAAATTTATAAATAATAACAATATAACTAATTTAACATAGTTTTATAAATGATGACGATGATGATGAATTAACTAAGTTTATAAAAATTAACTAAGTTTATACTACTAATAATAATAATAATAAAGTTTATGTTAACTAAATTTCATAAATAATAATACTATAACTAATCTTACAAAGTTTTATAAACAATAATGATGACAACGATGATGAATTAACTAAGTTTATAAAATTAACCAAGTTTATAATAATAGTAATACTAATAATAATACTATTAAATTAGCCTTTATTAATAATAATAATTATAATAATAATAAATTAACTAAGTTAACAAAGTTAATAAAAATTAACTAAGTTTTGTTAAAATTAAACAAGTTTTATAAAATTAGTTAAGTTTAAGCTAACTAAATTTTCTAAATAATTATATAACTAATTTAACAAAGTTTTATAAATAATAACAATGGTTATGATGATGATGAATTAACTATGTTTATAAAAATTAACGAAGTTTATAATAATAATAATAATATAATTAAATTAACCGAGTTTTAGTAATAATAATAATAATAAATTAGCTAAGTTAATCAAGTTAATAAAAATTAACTAAGTTTTGTTAAAATTAACTAAGTTTAAGTTAACTAAATTTTATAAATAAGAATAATATAACTAATTTAACAAAGATTAATAAGTAACGACGATGATAAATTAACTTATTTATAAAATTTAACTAAGTTTATAATATTAATAATAATATAATTAAGTTAGCTGAGTTTGAATAATAATAATAATAAATTAAGTCAACCAAGTTAATAAAAATTAACCAGGCTTTGTTAAAATTAAACAAGTTTTATAAAATTAACTAAGTTTAAGTTAACTAAATTTTATAAATAATAATAATATAACTAATTTAACAACATTTTATATATAACTGTAAGGTTGGACTTTATTTATTTCATTTCTTTTATAACTTTGATTATTTACATGACATTATTTATAATATGATATACTCATACAATGTGTAGATGTTTGATATTAGATTTGAAGTCCTACGAATTAACATAATTGTTTGATTATATGTTGTACTTTCACTTGTGCAAGCACCGGATTTCCGAAGAGAGCAAGGTTGGACTTTTATGGTGCTAGCTTTCACTTGTGCATTCAACAAAGAATTATGGGTAATCAAGCTTTTTGTTAGCACCATTTTGGTATTACATTTTATTAGCACTAGGTGTGTAAATTTGTATATGAATGGTTATTGTATGCGATTTTGGTCATTTTATCAAAAAACTATTGTATTAGAATGGTTATGGATATCTTATTTGATTATATGATTAATATGCTTTTTTAATTGTTTGAGTATGATGATTATGTGAGTGATTGTTGATTGATATAGTAGAAATATAATTGACCATCGACAGGAAATAATAGCATGAAAAAATGGTGCAAAATGATTAACAACTTTTAGTAGCGTTTCAAAAACGCTAGAGAAATACACACGGTGGCGTTGAATAAATGCAACGTAAAGTAGGGGTAAAGTTGAAAACTTTATTGGTAGCGCCAAAAAACCCTTTGATGGCATTTTTAAATGCTACAAAAAGATTTATGGTGGCGTTTTAGAAACGCTGCAATAAAAGGATTTACAGCGGCGTTGAAATAAATGCAACTTAAAATCATGGATTTTAGTTGCAGGATTTATCACGATGTTTATCAAAACGATACCATAAGTTTTAGTAGCGTTTTTTATGCCCTACCAAAAATTAAAAGGCTTGAAGGTGGAACTGAGATTGATGAGTTAAAGGATTTTAGTCCTGACCATAATGGATGGTTAAGAAGGAAAGGATGATTGTATGTTCCGGATATTGGTGACCTAAGGAAAGAAGTTCTTAGGAAGTGTCATCGATCGAAGTTTACAATTCATAATGGAGGAATTAAGATGTTTCAGGATATGAAGATGAGTTTCTTTTGGGAAAGTATGAAAAGGGGTGTAGGCTTATGGATGAAGCTTTGCTTGAATTGCCAGCAAGTGAAAGCCAAGCATCAAAAACCAAGTGGATTGCTTCAGCGTTTAGATATACTGGTGTGGAAATAGGATTCTATATCTATGGATTTCATTGATAGGTTGCCAAAGTCATATAAGAGAAATGAGAGTATTTGGGCCGTAGCAGATAGACTGATCAAGAGAGTACACTTTATTTTTGTTAAGTCGACAAGAACGGCTCATGTATTTGCTAAGTTGTTCATGAGGAACATTGTTAGACTACAAGGGTTTCCTTGTAGCATAATCAATGATAGGATACCTTGTTTATTAATGAATTCTGGAAGAGTCTATAAGAGGAATTAGGTACCAAGCTTAAGATGGGTACCGCTTATCATCCATAGATGGATGTGCAGATAGAGAAAGCCAATAAGGTACTTAAAGATTTGTTGAGAGCTTGGTACTAGATTTTGATGGGTCATGAGAAGACCATTTGCACTTAATTGAGTTTTTCTATAACAGTATTTATCAAACTAGTATGGGAATGGGACCTTTCGAAGCTTTGTATGGAAGGCCATGCGAATCACCATCATGTTGGATCGAGATAAGAGACAGATTGGTTCTTGGTCCAAATATGGTGAGAGAAGCCATGGAGAAGATTGAGTTAATTCGAGCAAGGATTAACGAAGCTCGGTCTAGGCAGAAAAGTTATGCAAATAAAAGGTGTAAGTATTTAGAGTTCTCAGTTCGAGATCATGTTTTTATTAAAGTATCAATGATGAAGGGTGTGGTACGATTTGGAAAGACAAGGAAGTTTGGACCGAGATATTTAGGTCTATTCCCAATTGTAGAGAGGATTGAGAAACTCGCTTATAGAATAGAGTTACCAAACGATTTGGCAGGAGTCCATAATGTGTTTCATGTTTCTCATCTTAAAAAGTATGTGCATGATCCAGAGACTACTACTACTTCGGTTGCATTGGAAGATTTAGTAGTAGAACCAAATTTAAGATTTGTTATACAATCAATGCGAGTTGTGGCAAGAGATGAGAAGAGGTTAAGGAACGAAACATTCAAGTTAATGAAAGTCCAGTGGAGTGACAATAAGAAAGACTGTACTTGGATGACGGAAGACAGGAGTAAAGAGACCTATTCTATATTATTTTGATGGTATGTTCTATATTTTTTGTATATAGAATTTTCGCTAGTCAGGTAGGCAAGTATTGTTGTTATGTGTTGTTACAGATGTTTATATGGTTGATATGTCCCTATCGAATTTCGAGGACGAAATTATTTAAGAAGGGAAGTCTATAACATTCCTAATTTTGATTAACATTATTCAGGAGATTTAAGTAAATAAATTGAATACAATAAAGTGTGGTATGATAAAGGGATGGAGATTAAATAATTGATTGGGTTAGACCTTAACTAATCAACTAATAAGGTTGTTTTAAACTTACCATAGTGAAGAATAAATGAGAAGAGTAAAATAAGAGTAGTGATTTGTTTCACCCTTAAGCTCTCACCTTTTCATTCATTCTCATTTTGCAACACCAAAACAATCTAAAGCTAAAGAAAAGAGGCCGACCATTACTAGGGAGATTAGAAGAGGAAACTAAAGCAAATCAAGGGGAAAAGCTTAGGAAAACAAATGTATATCAAACTTCAAATGTTTTACCCAATCTTAGGTGAATGATAGTAAATCATCTCATATTAATGTGTTTTACTCTCGGATTTTGATTGATTCTGAATTGTTGATGATTATATGTTATTCCATGATTATTTATACCATTATTTGGTTAAATAATGGTTTATTGGAATTTTTATAGAACTATTAAAAACTAAGTTTTTGATCTCCAATTGATTTGATTTTCGAACATGTTGCAAAAAATATAATTTTAGAGATCGGTTTTATTTTCGTAATTTTTCGAATTAATAGGAATATTTTATTAATCTCTTAAGGTGAAAAAGGCATTTATTTAGGGTTTTAGTTATTAAAAATAATTAAATAATGATTTTGGTCCCGAAATTTTTATATGCTAAAGAATCTTTGAATTTTGATTTTTAGATATTTTTGAGGATTTTTCCGAATTGAATATGATTTTATATGCATTTATTAAGCTAGAAAAGCCGATTAAATAGAGATTAAATGATTAATATTTTTGTTGGGTGTGAAATGGGTTTTGGGTAAAAAAACAATTTGCGTTAGTTTTTATGAAGAAAATTGATAAAAACTGTTTTTAACCAATTGAAATTTACAAGGGTTATGAGCTGGTGAAAAATAATTGCTTTTAATAGAAATAAAATAATTCTTATATTAATTACCATATTTCCATGATGCGTATATGAATGTCAAACCCTAGATAATGGCCGACATTCATGCCGCCACTATAAAATTTGATATTAACATGAATGGACGCATACGATAACAACTACGTTAGTAATGAATCTGTTCGTGTTGAAGTCATATAGTATAAGGTCTTCAGCCTCAAAATCAACGATGACATGGTGATCTCGTAACACACTAGAACTATTCTGATATCCCTTGTTTCTTTGTTTTAGAATTTATAACATACGGCATTTTTACTGTAAGTCTTTACCCAGGTTTTAAATGATGTCGCATACCATCATTTCACATATCAATTGTTTTTTATATCAATTATACTAAGGCAGTGATGCCACATGTTCCTATTTCGATGTCATAGTTTAAGGCAGTGATGCCGCGAGTTTTAATTTTGACTTTAACTATTTTGTGGCAATGATGCCGCTATATCATAGTTTTGATATTCCTTGTATACGACATAGTAGCCGCTGTTATAAAGCACCCAGTATCGATGGTTTTGTAATATTGATGCTGTATGTCATCAATGTCGGCATCTATATATTTTACATATAAAAGACTATATCTAATAGGTCCATCAACCTATATATTTCTATGTTACGATAACAATGATTTCGACATTATAGCTTTATGTTATATAAACCAGAATTATTTATTAAAGCTTTAATAAGAAAGGACACGACATCTCGTGCTGGCCATATTGATGTCGCAAGTTTATAATTACTAACATATTCTAATAAATGACGGTATGTCATATAATGAAGAAGTGCGACATTCTCATATCGATATTAAAAACATACATGACTATTTTATATTACACTATAAATTTGGTTGAGAGATTAGTAAAATAATGAGCTATATTTTCCTTATTTTAAAATATGAATTAAGGGGATTAATTAGATAATGATAAATGTTTTCAAGGAGTGAATTATTGTTTAGCCCAAGTTTTTATATAAAATTACCAAAGGGAGTCATTACTTAAGATTAAGTAATTATATGATGCTAGTGACCATTGGTTGGACATATTTGAGTAATGGATGCTATATCTTCTTATTATCATTGATCAGTTGTATTTGCATGTTTATGCTTTTAATACTCACATTATCATGACCCAGGACGACATTTTAGGAAAAGTTTAAGGGCAAAAGAACCATCTAGGTTGTCCCAGTAATAAGTATGGTCAAACTAAACTTCTGAGTGAGTAGAATTACATCCAGAAGATCAGAAAGATCAAATTGTGTTAGGATGCCTTAGACTGATCAAAAGTTATGATTATATTCAGATAATGAGTAAAAAGTGGGACTGGTGTATTGTCGCGTCCTATGCTTCAACTGTTAACCCCCGGTTGGTAAAGGTATGTGATCCCAATGCATAGGGCTTAGTGAGATGAACGGGTGTTTATGCACATGAGGAACTCATAACTCTATATGCTCACACAAGATTGATGAAAGACTCCTAATCGTATCTAGAGCATTGTTGGTAGCTCTTAACCGTATTTGGAGTATTAGTTGTTTCTCCTTTCTCCTAACCTAGTTGGAGACTTAGGTGTATTTGGTTAAGCTTAATTAAGGACATGCCATCCCAATACCTCCTAACCGTATTTGGGGACCTCCTAGCTGTATCTGGTGATATGTTGTTAGTTGGCCTATGAAAACTAATAGATTCTTAGTAACCCAGGGAAAACTATGATTTGAGACAGTTGGACCATTTTGGGAGATTGGGTAAACCATGGAAATGCATAATCCTATGTTGACATATTAGTCAAACTTACCTAGGTTGCATGCATGCATATGATCATGTTTATCTTCTATTCTAATCATTGTGGATGCTGGAGCATGATTTATGATTGAGATATGTTGATAAGGTACCAGTGAGGGGAAAATTTGTTCCGCTCAATGACATGGTCTTACTAGATATCTGTTTGGTTCGAGATGGAATATTATTATTCGCACCAGACTGTTTACCCGGCCCGTTGTTTTTGTTTTTCATCTTAAACTATCAGATGCTCATTTGAGTAGGCCACGAGTAAGGGTTTTCAGGATTTCAGTTTGACAAATAAGCTTTCGAAGACGTGAAGGATGCAGGATAGCTATTTAGAAGCTTTATTTTATCCGCTGTATTGTTTTCATTTTGCTTAATGGATGTAATGGAAAACTGTATAATTGCCAAATATTAGTATCTGACCAACCAAGAAGGCATTCTCATATGTCGCTCTTGAAGTATTTTGTAATAATTATATTTTTCTCTCAAAGAGGGATCAAATGAGATTACGTAATGAATATGAATTCTTATTTTGGAATGAAGTATGAAAGTTTATTTAGCGAATTGAGTTTTGAACAATTTCATATTCATGTGTATTTTATGTTATGTGTGATTAACATAGCCGCATTTTATCAACGGAAATTTATAATATGGCGACTTCAACATCCGTAGCGCTTAGTTTCGAATCTCAAAGTGAGATGTTACATGACATGTACCATCATAATCTGAGGTAACTATGCTTTAAATTTCATCGTTGAGTAATACTTATTCCCTGTAAAGCTATCGAGGAATTTAAAGTCTTGCTTAATGAAGTATTCGATCCTAGTGGGTTATTCCAATAGTACTCGCTTAGCTCGAAAATCTCTAATACACATTTACATGAAACATGTATTCATTTTCTAACCTTGTGGTCCATAAGCTTAGCAAATTAGCAATCCATGCATTTCACATTTCAGAGAGTTTGCTTGAAATAGGATGACATATCGATATTTTAGAAATTCCATTGGCTTAAACGCTTGTTCGCATGTATTTTGTCATCCATGGAATGATGAATAAGACCTGGTACCTATTCAATAAAGAGATCCACCTATACATTGGGTAAGCTCAAGTTATTGTTCAAAATTCGTAATTCAAGATCCTATTTGACTTAAGGACTTGAAGAATGATATTCCATGCTCCATTATTTGTTCACGATAAGAAAATCTATAATTTCATAGCTTCGCTTCCTTGCCTTTCCGCTACTTGCAACCTGATTTTCTGGAATAAGAGACTGATCCAGCATTCTAAATATACATCTCATCTTGAACATTCATTTGGACGTGGTCTTCAACCTCGCATAGGAATAACTGTGCAAGCAACAATATATATGAGAGTAGGAACGTTGAATTCCGTAGCTGATCCATTAGTCTGTTGCTTTTGCTGTTTCAATAATTACCGACGCGTGTGCTTCTACAATCAGGCAATCACCAGACTCATCTTTTATTAGCCAGGTATTTGTAACCCCCATCATCTTGCCTACTTACAACCATATAAAAGCTCATACTTTTAAACGCTGCAAACCTTAATAATGCCTCTTTAACCAGCCCACTTTAAAATCTGAAACTGAATCCCTAGTCAACTACTAATCAAACAAAAACTTCTCTCCATCAACTAAACTACTGTTCCTGATTCTTACATTCAAACACGCATGCTCTTTCTCTTGATTTATGAGCTATTTTACATTTACTTTGTGTCTTTGTCCTGACTTATAAACTGTTTTATATTCCCTTCAAAGCATGAACAATGTTTCAAGGTTCAAAACTCTTTACCTTCAAAGAACTTTTCATACCTCAGACCTTGCATGTACCGAACCCAAGTTCCAAAAGCACTGGATGACCAATTTCATATTTAGACATTGCACGCTCTTGGTTCAGATCTTTGGTACAGAATACTTGCTACGTAGGTGACCTCATGCAAAACATGCTATCTGCATCAGGTTTGCGTATGTTGCTTGCAGCTTCTCCTTTAAGCTTGTTCAAGACTCGTGAGTGTGTTCATATCTCATTCCAAGCCATTCTGTCTGTTAGTGCCAGTCCTCACTGATATTGTACCAGCCCATCAAGTAAGTGTCATTTTTTCGTCTAATACACCATGAATTTTAATTTCTAACCCACTTGAACAGCCTATGTGTATGTTCCTGTGCAAATTAGAAGTACAGCTTGTGCACGTGTTCTTGTGCGTGTAAGATGTAGAGCGAACTCAAATCAACTCAGAGGTAGGAAATGATCTGCTCCAGTACATATGTGAAATCAAATTTCATTGCACAACTGCATAAAAGGGGAGCTCTCTTGTTGCATGTACTTGTAAACTTCCAGTAATAAAGTTATTCAACCTCCAAGTAGCATATGACTCTCTTGAAGCAATAAAAAGAATGAAGCCCAGATGCAATAGCATTTATTGCACATGAGCTATTACAACATTTATGTGCAAGGATTTCAATAGCAATAAAAAGAATGAGGCCTTAATGATTACATTCAAGCTCCACTTTCATTTTCTCGTGTTTACTGTTGGCAAAACCTGATCCAATGCTGAGTAGGTTGTTTCATTCATAAGTGGGAGCATGCTAACAACCATTGCACATAACTCCTTTGTACATTTAGAACTATTGCCTTGTCAGTCCTATACGGTATGAGTGCATTTTGAGAATATCCATGATTTTGAACCCAGTAAAGGACAATGAAGAAATATATGCTTGTGCCTACTCGGTCACATTTCCTAAAATGGAATATTGTACTGCCCTTGATTACTTCTCCGAGGATCCAACTGCTGGTTGCTTCCATCAAAATACAAGGCATGCATATCAGGGGTTGAAATACCCTGTATCGTATAATTTGGATATATCATGAGCAATTTCAAATAGACGAAAATGCTCAAATTTCCTAAAATAGCACGTTGTAAAAGGAATAATAGAAACAACTATCTACACCTTGTGAAATATATTTTTATATGCTAGTAAATACACTTCAAAGTCGTGCTTTATAAAACACGTACATTCTTATACATACATAGAGCAACTTTATTCCTAGAACCTTTGTTTTGGTGGAGTGTGTAGGCATGTGTGCGTATGTGCACATTCGTGGTACTTCTGCAACAGAAGTAGAAGATGATACTTTACATCCAAGAATGTTAGCACACGCACTCGATGAGATTTGTTGAATACATGTTGTCACCTTGCCTAGATTCCTTTATCAAACCCCTTAAACAATTCCTTTATGTAACATGTAATGTTGACATCAACACCAAAGAATAGTTTGTAGGAAACCCGTGGACCTAGATCTAGCAGATATTAGTAATAATAAAAGAAAATAAATAGAAATAAGAAAGAGTGACACCAGATTTTATAGTAGTTCGGCAATATTTGGCCTATGTCTACTTCATATCTTTGTTGCTTATAGATTTGATTGAGATTACAAAGAAATTAAGAGAGAATAAGCCACATGTACAGAGCTTAGACTGATTCTAAGTCCTAGAATTGCCTAGAGTACCTGCCTTGGTGATTATGATGTGGAGGAAAGAGTTGAAGAAGAAATGGAGCCTTGGCATAGTGATGGCAGAAACCATATCCTTTCTTGGTTGCTCTATGGTTTATATTTATAAGGGTAACATCGTATTGGATAAGATAAGAGTTGGAGTACAGTCCAGATAGAGGCCCGAGACAGTGCATGAAGTTCTGACCTCATCCGAGTTAACACCACATGTCGCATGTCGGTACCAACCTCTCAAATCGACGCAACATTTATGGTTAAACCCGAGGAGGTTAATTCTTTTTCCGATCTTTATCCTACATGATTTTGAGTTGCCCCATGCTATCCCCATGGGCCATTGCTTGATATTAGTGATAGTTCCTTCATCACTAGTTTTAATTTGTTCTACTGTTCTAACTGTCGACTCTTCAATTCTGCTAATTGATTGTTCAGAATCCTTTGATATCTCTTAGGCATACATGAAATAGAAAACGAAGGGCTTATTCTAAGTTTGAGGGAGAAATATGGAAGTGTGTGAAGTCATCACCGACCTCATCATGTCAGCACCAACTTCTTATGCTTATTCCATTTATGTTGAAACTTCTCTGAGTTGTTCTATTCCTGATCTAGGTATGCTTCCAAGATTTCAATTCGCTTCATCTTCGTCTCGATGTTCAAACTCCTATTGATTTCTGCTTGGTTAAAAACCCAGTTAACATTTTCCCTCCTGAATATGCTTTCGTTGAAAATAAAGTGTGATTTGGAACTAGACAAGTCTTGGACTATTATTCTATAAAATTCCAATTGACGGCTTAAGCGCCGTCTCAATACATTACTTTCATTTGGCTTTAATTGATTGATTTATATTCTCTGTCTGCTCTTGGTTAGAATTGGAACTTTCTTTTCTATGTTGGCTGTATAATTTGGATATTAGAATTCGCATGCAGCTTCATATGATAGAATGGGTATACCGTGGTGAGTTTCACTGGTTTTAGATTAAAGATGGGATGTAGGTGCCGACCTCTCATGTTTGTGCCGACATGTCCACTTAGCAAAAAAAAATTGGCCGCTTTCTCCTATAAGTTATACTTGATAACTTCGGGTTCCCACCTCCACTTCTTAGCTGTCGAGTTCTTATACCCATTAACGGGGATCTCTTAGTGCCGATTTATCTTCACCCTACTCCTACGACCGCCGTTGGTCCCTTACATTGTTATCAATTGCCGCATAGTCTCCCTACAACCCATCATTGCCTGGAGCCATCATCCCTTCGAAAATTATTGCCCAAAGCTCTCTGGCCTGATCTTCTTTGGAAACCATGGGTGTCGAATTTGAGTTCGAGTTGATTGCAAGATAGGTGGTAGCGGGGTTCGAGATGATGAGGGTAAAGGATCGGGATCTTAGCCAATTTTAGTTGGGTGATGGACAACCAAATCATAGCGCTTGTAATTAGGTTTGAACTTAGATTTTTCTTTTCTTGAATGCGTATGATTCGTAAGGAAACCTTAACTCTCTAGTTTTGGTTGTCTGACCTATGAGATTGGCTATGTCCGGACCATTGGATAGATTCTAACATGATAATCCGCTTTGAATTTAGGCATATTGGACAATTCCACCTTATTTCTCTTTCCAATTTTGCATTTCCAACAATCCTAAAATGTTAGACATTCCGCATTGCTCCGGATGATGGATCCATTGTTGATCATCGATCGATAATAGATAAGTGTAGAAAAATAATTCCAAAGACAATGCAGATTGTTTTTCAAATGCAAGTTGACTACCTATACCGAATAGTTCATTCATATTATTCGAGACACCGGACTCATTCTGCATAAATTATGCGTTGCATTTTCCTCGGTTAACACTTAGAATTCAATTGGTCGGCAAACTTCGGCTTCCATTGAATTCGAGGTGTTGATCACATGGGTATTTCTATTTCAAGTTAAATTTTACCTAACCATGTTGAATGACAAGTTTTACCGTCTTAGAATGTCTCGACGATCTACCCACCATAATTCTAGTGAGGGGTCATCTACCCCTTCTAAAGGTGCATCCACTACTGCTCAGGTTTCACTATTTATCCCGGTTCGTACCAACCAATTAAAAACCTTCGGATCCGCGAGCCAGATAGTGCTAATGGATCTCATTTTGCCCCTACTGCCTCCAGGGTTAATCATAACTGAACCGTCGGAACAGATACCCACTTTTTTGACCGAGAAAATGCTCAATAGCATTTGCTTGCAACATGACATCCCTGTGAAATAAATTTGCCTAGGAGCAAGAAATAAATTCGCACATTATCCCTTGTCTGGTTTCACTACTTGTAGCTGACATATGTGTCTCAATGGCACTGTCCCGCCTTTTATTTCTTTCCTAAGGAGTTTCCTAAGAGAAATCGGGCTTGCAACATTTAAGGTTCGTCTGAATGGGCTTGCCTCATTGAGTTCATTATATGTTCAATTCACATGAGGGTTTGAACTCCCTTACTGATTCAATGACCTTACATATCTGCTCATGTTCAAAAGGAGAAAAGATTGCCCATCCTTTTTAATCATTGAGGCCTGGACTAGATGCATGGTCATCAGAAAACTCCACTATAAATGTTCCACGTTTAAGAGCGAATACTTCTTCATATGTTGTCTAGAAGGATTCAATCGATTCTGTTTAAAAGTAAGTGAGTTCCTCTCTATCAATTCCTCTCATTTTGGAATCCCAACATTCTAAACTTAATGTACGTCTCTCATGAGTATTCCAAAAGGGGACAAAAGATCGAAGGACAAGAAGATGCTCAAAGACTTGAAAGCCGTTAGAATGAGTCACCGTCCCATTAACTTCCTTTTGATGAATGAGAACTTACAAGAATTTGGACTGCTCGCTGTAGGAAGAATAGCCGATACTGAAGCTTCGATGAAGAGGAGCTCCAGATTATGTACTCATTCTAATGCCCCTTCTCATAGCTCCGACGAGGATAATTAAGGGGAAGAAGAGGAAGGTGCTTTCGGTGAGGAACACGGGAAAGGAACTGCTGATACAGTAGTTGACAAGTCTATAAGGAGTGATGAGGAAGAAGCTGTTGGGATAGGGGCTGACGAGCTCATTCAAGATGATGCCCCTGGTCAAGTGGACGATAATGGTAAAATGCCCACAATTTCGGAGGAGGTTGAGCCAGTTAAAAGGAGAGATAGGAAACGACCGATAGTGGCTAAAGAGGAGGAGATCTTAGATGATGACGAGGACAATGACTTTCATTTCGCTGAGGAAAAAGAATATAAATCCTTTGGTGAATCGCCGGCGATGATCCCAACCCTTCCTGATAATCCTTCTCCGTATTTATTGACCACTGAGGTGTAGGATCGATTTCACCCTAGAGGGGGGGTGAATAGGGTGATACTGTTAATTATAAAAATTATTGCGGAAGCTTATAAAATTATTTCAACACAGATAAATCAAAATTATAGCAGCACAGATAAAAGCAGAATAATAAATGCAGAAATAGAACGACACAGAATTTACCCAGCTTCGGCAAAACCCTGCTTACGTACTACCCCCAAGGTTTCTATTAGAAATTAAGTAGTCACATGCTTACACACGTAAACTCGCGAAACCCGCTACTGACTAACCTAACTCTATGCTCAAAACCATGCTACAACTCAGCCATTTAGTTGCAAATTCTCAGCCATCGAGTTCGGTGATTTGGTATGTGATTTGTTCCTTTTCCTTTTCTGTTATGCTTGCTTGAACTCGATTGATTGGAAGCCGATGATGATTGGGTTTTTATATAGGGTTCGCAACCCTTGATTTTAGTTCGTATACATTTATTTGAATTTGTCAATTTATTCATCTCGACCATTCGATTTTTTTTATGCTGATGATTTCACTGACTTTGTCAATTTCGTATAATTTCTGGTAGCTTGATTCACACAGCTTCGATTCTGACTCATTTGATTTCTTGGTCATCATGGCATCGAATCTGGTTTGACGATGTTGATTTATCTCGGCCATTGATTTGAATTTGTTTCTTATAACTTGTTCAAAAACTGTTACATTGATTTAAACGGCTTTGAAGTTGCGATTTCTTGATTACCATGGCTTTGAATTCTTTGGTACTTTGACTTCGGTCACTTAGAACTGCAGTTTGAAATCTCCTCTATCTTTGTTCGTACTAGCCGTGTCACTTGCTTATGCTGGTTTGATTTCGGCATTGATTATGTGCACTGTGGTTGTATTACAGTCTTGAGTCGGGTTCCATTGATGATGCTATGTGTTTGTTGTATATATGAGCTGTTGTGTTGATCTTGCTTGCTACCTGGTCGACACTTGCAGTTCACTAGTCTTGGCCTTGGTTCATGTGCATAGTATATTGAATTGTTCGAGTTGTTGCCATTTACTTGTTCTCTTTCTTGTTCAAAACTGATACTTTCATTTGCACTTGGTCACTCCGTGTCACTGCGTATTGTATTTTTGGTGCTTGGTTTTGTGATATGAAATACTGGTGCATATGCTTGCTTATTTCTTGCCAGTACATTCATATACATGTTGAGTCTTGTTTCTTTGTACTTCTGTGTAGACTGTTTGTTGGTGCATACGTTTCATTTTTTGCAGACTTATGGCATGCATGTTGCCATTCGTGCTCATTCCTGATAGCACTGTCCACCTAAGTACAGTCTTCACTGCAGTGTATTCCTTGCATTCATATTCTTGCTGTCTAGTTCAGTCTTGATTTCCTGCATATTGATGTTGTGCTATTGAGCTTTGTTCGAACTTGTATCACTTGAGTCTGCACTTGCATTATCTAGTTTCATAGTTGCATACATGTTGTTGCCTTTTACTGGTTCTCTCACTTTGTCTTGTTCAACATATGTATTAGGCCTTCGACTTTGAACTGTTTGCATATGAGCTGATATGTGTTTGTGTACATATTCTATTTGTCACTATTGCATTAATTTTGGTTGCTGCTGTGTTATGTAGAGCCTAGTTTGCTGTTGCACTTCCTTTTTTTGTTTCCTGCTAGTTCATGGTGAAGTTCATTTGAATTTGTCATAGTGTTGCAGTCTTGAGTCTTGTACATGTATCATTAGCTTGACCCTTGTGACTTGTTTGCATTGTTGATGCTATGTTCAAATGTGATCTTCTTTTCTCTGGCATATTAGTCTGGTTGGACTATGCTTCATCACTGTTAAACTTCATGTTGAGGCTGCACTTGCTTATGTACAACTGCCCTGGTGCACTTATAGATGTATTGAGTACATTTTGAATTTTGGTCGAGACTTTTCCATGAACTAGTCATCTTTGATTTGGATTTGAAAGTAAACTCAGAATATTTGTCTTCATTCTGCCTTGGTTATATTTGAATTCTTGTGCTTGACAGTTGTGTGATATTTTGTACTGCACCCGAGTTGAATCCAGCTTGGAGTTCGGGTTTGACATTGTGCTGACATTGTGACATTATTTTTATTGCACTTAAGTTGAACCCGGTGTTTTGGGTTTGACCTGTGCTCACCTGTCCCTGTAATTTTATCAAGTGTATATATCGGTGTGCACGGCCTTGTGGCATATCCAGTGATACACAATGTATGTCACAAGCTGTTCGTGTATGATGGATTCAAAATTAAATGATGACGAACAACCCAAATAACTGAGGCAAATATTATTTTCAACATCCACATTTTATTTTACACTGCAAAAATATTTCCTTTTAAATTTTACTGTGTCAATATTTATTTTTGCAGGTTGCTCAGATGCTGGATTCAATTTGTAGTGAAGTTGAAGCTAAAATATGAGTTGAGTGAATGAGTGATATGTAGTGAGGTTAAATGTAAATGTGAATCGTGATGTAATCAAAATTGTACTATAATTGAAACTGTATATATATATATATATATATATATATATATATATATATATATATAGTGAGAGCTTGAAATTTGTACTATTCAAAAATTGTAATAAACATTTGTTTGAATAAAATTTATGTTTGAATTCAAATTCTGTGTTATTTATTTTATTCGGCAAATATTTATTTAATCTATGAATAATAAAATAGTTCATTAACAAATACATTTAAATGAATATATCTATATGTTTATTATCATCAAACAAAAATCATATAATCGCATATTCAACAATCTCCCCCTTTCGATGTTAACAAACATATATTTAAGATTTTGAATATGTTAAATGTATTTGATCATTGATATACTCTAATTGCTCCCCTTATTTAAATGCTTCCTCTCTACACAAAGCTCCCTCTTCATATATGCATACAATTAAAAATATGCAAATGAGCCTAGATGAAAATAGAAAATATTTGACCTTTGCTTGATTTTATTTGACAAAATCTTAACTTTTCTCTCCCCTTTTGTTATCAGCAAAAGAGTAATAGTGTTAGAAAAATGGAGATAAAGTGATAGATATTAATCCAACATTAAAACTCAATTGAGTATAAGTATTAAATTTTAATAAAAAATCAAACAAAAATCATAAATCCTTTGTTAAGCGCATATTCCACTTTTAGAATGATGGAAATGATGTCATCATATAAAACCATATAGTTGTGTCTATTTGTGGTATTTTTATATCATAAATTTGATATCTACCAACCATGCATAACCGTTAGGACTTTTAAATGAGATTAGTAGTATTCCAGTTTTATTTAAAAAAAATGAATTCAAGTATCTTCTAACCACGCATAACCGTGAGGACTTTTAAATGGGATTAGAATCAACTTGTTTATTTTAAAAATCAATTTTGATATGCGTTCCATACATGCATAACCGTGAGGACTTTTAAATGAGCATAGAAGCACATAACAAATTCCAAGTAATTCACCCATGCATATTCGTGAGGACTTTTAAATGAGAGTGAATACTTTGTATTTTATTTTAATTTTTTTATATTATTATTATTATTATTATTTATTTTATTTAAAAAAATGTAAAATGAAAAACGAATGATTCCTGTTTAAAGTACCACATATTGACGAGCTATATAGAATTTTGATGAGTGATGGTTGTTAGAAATATGATAGAAATAGAGATGGCCATGGAATTTTTACCAACAAATTTTTTTATAACTCTTGTTTAAATTTCTAAAGAAATTTACTAATTATACTGTCTCGAGTCATAATATATGATAAATATCAACAATCGTCACTTTTTCAATCATTATTTATCTTTTCGATAATTATTAGGGAGTCAGATTAGTCAAAATAGTCATTTAAAATCAAATTCATAAATAATTATGAAATCAATTTTTCAAAATGACTGATCTGAAAACATGGTCAAAAATGATTTTCTAGAAGGGGTTATATAAGAAAAATTTCTGCTATTTCAAAATTATTTGAAATGAAAAATATGCAGATATTTTCTTTGAAAAACGATTCAGTTACTAAATGTCTCAACAAAAATTAGGTTCAACTAGTAATTTTTCTATCAACTAGATTACCAGTGTAATCTGCATCTGAATTTCTCTTTAACTCAAAATTATCATTAATTGAATTTGATAGACCAGACCATGAAGTGTGCAACAAAAAAAATTAAAATCAATTTTAACATCTTTTTAAATGACATTCTTTTGAATTTGAATTGAAACCGTGTAAATCATCAAAAACCATGAATATAGAGTTAGCCGTAAAATAACCAAAAGTATTATCATCCAATAAAACACTATTATTAATCCGAACTAATAAATATGAAGTAATTCAAAGACTCTACAGATTTCTATAGTGTTCTTGGCATAAGAATATAATTGGCCAACAATTTTGAATGAGTCAAAATCAATCCCATCATTATTTCATCATCACATTATTAGCTGATTTAACTCAGATTACGGTGCAGATTATCACATTTAAGATATAGTTCAAATAAATATACCATTACATGTTTTACCTTTACGATATTTTTCGTTGTTGTCCATTGTGATTCTATCACCTTTATACTAGGCTAAGGAACTTTGCTTTGTCGTCCATTGTGTTTCTGGAACAGCCAGAATCCAGATAACACTGTTGTTGTTCCTTAGCCTGCCACTAATCCTACACGATAAAAGATTTTTGTAACCTATTTGTTTTTATAGGTCCATGATTGTTAGTTGCAGAATATTTGAAAAATAATTTTGTGAAGACCTAAAACTATTTATATATGTTCCTTCGGCACCGAGATTTGTTTAACTTTGAGAGATTTTGTATTTGTGCCTTTTGGAACCCAAATTAGTATAGTTTTTACGTGTTTGGGTCTACGCCAACAAATATTTTGATTGTGTCCAAATTTTCTACAAATTGTGCACATTGAATTTACTTGATTAATCTCATTTCTAACATTTTTAGATTGATTATACCCAAGTCCTTGTCTAACTGTATTAATAGTTTGTTTCCCTAAGAGCATATTCAGCGATTTTTCACTTTTGGAAAATTTATCTAAAGTCGTTGATAGTTGTTGGACTTGTGTATTGAGAGATTCATTTTCGTTTAACAATTGTGTGCACTTTTTAATAGAATTTTCTCTCCTAGTATTTTCACTCTCTTTCAAAACCAGAATTTCATTTTCAAGTGATTTTATGTTAAATTCTGATTTTTTAATTTCTTCTTCAAATGTTAGACACTTATCACACTTAGGAATCCTACTTTGATAGGTTTTAACTAATTGGTCAAGTTGTTTATTTAACTCTATCAAAGTATCCTTTTGCGATTCAAGTTTGGCATACTTCTCCCTAAGTTGTTCAAAACAGCCATTTACTTCGTAGAAATATATAAGTAATTCTGAGTGAGTGAGTTTTGATCCACGCTTGGTTCGTCATCGTCGCTATCAGTTATATTACATTGAAGGCACATATCTGCTTTCTCACTCTCACTGCTAGTACTTTTATTATCTTCATCGCTTGTATTCCATGTGGCTGCAAAATTTCTCCCTTTTGATTTCTTTTCAAAGTCGCGTCAATTTTGAGGACAATTGGGCTTGATATGTCCGGGTTGGTTGCACTTATGACAGATGATCTTCTGTTCTTCTGAATAGTCTAGTGCTTTGGCTATTCTACTTTTCAATTATTGATTTCGAGCTGGATTTCCATGTTTGTGATTCCACCTTTTGAATTTCTTCATTAGCAGTGCCAGCTCTGCTGCTCCATCATCATCATCATTATCATCATCACTTTCGGTTGTTCCTTTGAGAGCTATTGATTTCTTTCAAGTATCTCCTCCTTCACGCTCTTCCTTGAATTTCATTTCTAGCTCATAAGTGGTGACATTTCCGATGAGTTCTTCAACTTTCATTTGTTTTAAATCTTTCGATTCTTGAATGGCAGTTACGTTGGCTTCAAAACTTCATGGAAGGACTCTGAGGATTTTTCGGACTATCTCCAACTATGTGTATGATTTTCCGAGAGCTTTTGATTTGTACACGTTATTGGAAAGTCGTCCATTCATCTCTTTGACATTTTCTTCCTTCTCCATTGTGAAGTTCTCGTATTCGCTGCTTAGCATGGCAAGGCGAGATTCTTTGACTTGAGATATTCCTTTGTGAGTCACTTCGAGTGTATGCCATATTTCATGCGCAGTTAGACAATGTGAGACACGATAAATTCAACCTGATTTAATGAACAAATAATCGAATTCATAGCTTTGGCATTAGTAATCTGTAACTTATATCCTAGATCTGTCCACTGATCCTTTGGTTTATCTATTTCCTGATTATCTATAATTATAGTTGGTGCTCTATAACCTGTCTCAACAATATTCCAAGCGCCAATGGTTTTCAGAAAAATTTGCATTCTAATTTTCCAGTAGGCGTATTCACCAGTGAACATTGGTGGTCTAATTATGGACTGACCCTCAGCAAAAGCAGTATTAAAAGAAGCCATTTTAAAAATTCAAAAATTTTAAAAAAATTAATTTTTGAGGAATCCAATTTTTAAAAACAAAAGCTGACTTCTATTCCTAGCTCTGATACCACTTGTAGGATCGATTTCACCCTAGAGGGGGGTGAATATGAATTGTTAATTATAAAAATTATTGCGGAAGCTTATAAAATTATTTCAACACAGATAAATCAAAATTATAGCAGCACAGATAATAGCAAAATAATAAATGCAGAAATAGAATGACACAGAATTTACCCAGCTTCGACAAAATCCTGCCTACCTGCTACCCCCAAGGTTTCTACTATAAATTAAGTAGTCACACGCTTACACACGTAAACTCGCGACACCCGCTACTGACTAGCCTAACTCTACGCTTAAAACCTTGCCATAACTCATCCATTGTGTTGCGAATTCTCAAACTACGCCACGTAGTTTGTCTCCTAGTCACACGACTAGTACTTACAACGTTTAAAAGAGAAATACAAATTGAAAAACAATTTAAAAATAAAATAACCCAAAACCCTAATAACTATAGCCTTTAAAATAAAACACGGTCGGCCTACACAAGTGATAAATTTAATTCCTTTTTCTTTCTATTATACGGTCGGCTTTGCTCTGTGAAAAAATGACTCGTTCCTTTTTATTCTTCTTCGTTCCAAATTAGGGCTTCGAGAAATGAAGGCGCTAACTTTTTGATCGATCATGTGGGTTGTTCTCGTGATTGTTTGACGATCGATTGTATTTGTTACTTTGCACGCGGCTGCTCCTTCTCGATCGAGTTTGGTGATTTGGTATGTGATTTATTCCTTTTGCTTTTCTGTTATGCTTGCTTGAACTCGATTGATTGAAAGCCGATGATGATTGGGTTTTTATATAGGGTTCACAACCCTTGATTTTGGTTCGTAAACATTTATTTGAATTTGTCAATTTATTCATCTCGGCCATTCGATTTTGTTTCTATGCTGATGATTTCTCTGACTTTGTCAATTTCATATAATTTCTGGTAGCTTGATTCACACGGCTTCGATTCTGACTCGTTTGATTTCTTGGTCATCATGGCATTGAATCTGGTTTGACGATGTTGATTTATCTCAGCCAGTGATTTGAATTTGTTTCTTATGACTTGTTCAAAAACTGTTACATTGATTTAAACGGCTTTGAAGTTGCGATTTCTTGATTACCATGGCTTTGAATTCTTTGGTACTTTGACTTCGATCAATCAGAACTGCAGTTTGAAATCTCCTCTGTCTTTGTTCGAACTAGCCGTGTCACTTGCTTATACTGGTTTGATTTCAACATTGATTATGTGCACTGTGTTGGTATTACAGTCTTGAGTCAGGTTCCATTGATGATGCTATGTGTTTGTTGTATATATGAGCTGCTGTGTTGATCTTGCTTGCTACCTGGTCGACCCTTGCAGTTTACTAGTCTTGGCCTTGGTTCCTGTGTATAGTATATTGAACTATTCGAGTTGCTGCCATTTACTTGTTCTCTGTCTTTTTCAAAACTGATACTTTCATTTGCACTTGGTCACTGTGTATCACTGCATGTTGTATTTTTGGTGCTTGGTTTTGTGATATGAAATGCTGGTGCATATGCTTGCTTATTTCTTTCCAGTACGTTCATATACATATTGAGTCTTGTTTCTTTGTACTTATGTGTAGACTGTTTGACGGTGCATACATTTCATTTGTTGCAGACCTGTGGCATGCATGTTGCCATTCGTGTTCATTCCTGATAGCACTGTCCACATGAGTACAGTCTTTACTGTAGTGTATTCCTTGCATTCATATTCTTGTTGTCTGGTTCAGTCTCGATTTCTTGCATATTGATGTTGTACTGTTGATCTTTGTTCGAACTTGTATCACTTGAGTCTGCACTTGCATTATCTAGTTTCACAGTTGCATACATGTTGTTGCCTTTTATTGGTTCTCTCACTTTGTCTTGTTCAACATTTGTGTTAAGCCTTCGACTTTGAACTGTTTGCATATGAGCTGATATGTGTTTGTGTACATATTCTGTTTGTCACTGTTGCATTAATTTTGGTTGCTGCTGTATTATGTAGTAGCCTAGTTTGCTGTTGCACTGCCTTTTTTTGTTTCCTGCTAGTTCATGGTGAAGTTCATTTGAATTTGTCGTAGTGTTGCAGTCTTGAGTCTTGTACATGTATCATTAGCTTGACCTTTGTGACTTGTTTGCATTGTTGATGCTATGTTCAAATGTGATCTTCTTTTCTCTGGCATATTAGTCTGGTTGGACCATGCTTCGTCACTGTTAAACTTCATGTTGAGGCTGCACTTGCTTATGTACAACTGCCCTGGTGCACTTATAGATGTATTGAGTACATTCTGAATTTTGGTCGAGACTTTTCCATGACCTAGTCATCTTTGATTTTGATTTAAAAGTAAACTTAGAATATTTGTCTTCATTCTTCCTTGGTTGTATTTGAATTCTTGTGCTTGACAGTTTTGTGATATTTTGTAGCGCACCTTAGTTGAATCCAACTTGGAGCTCGGGTTTGACCTTGTGCTGATATTGTGACATTATTTTTATTGCACATGAATTGAACCCAGCGTTTTGGGTTTGACCTGTGCTCGCCTGTCCCTGTAATTTTATCAAGTGGATATACCGGTGTGCACAATCATGTGGCATATCCAGTGATCCACTGTGTATGTCACAAGCTGTTCATGTATGATGGATTCAAAATTAAATGACGACAAACAACCCAAATAACCGAGGCAAATATTATTTTCAACATCCATATTTAATTTTATACTACAAAAATATTTCCTTTTCAATTTTACTACGTCAATATTTATTTTTACAGGTTGCTCAGATGCTGGATTCAATTTGGAGTGAAGTTGAAGATAAAATACGAGTTGAGTGAATGAGTGATATGTAGTGAGGTCAAATGTAAATGTGAATCGTGATGTAATCAAAATTGTACTGTAATTGAAATTGTATATATATAGTGAAAGCTTGGAATTTGTACTATTCAAAAATTATAATAAACATTTGTTTGAATAAAATTTCTGTTTGAATTCAAATTCTGTGTTATTTATTTTATTCAGCAAATATTTATTTAATCTATGAATAATATCAAGTTATAAAAATAAAAATCCATCGTTATTAAAGCAGCTGGATGACTACATTTTCTTATAAATCAAAGGCTATAGTTATCTCGAACTTAAATATAATTTAATTACCTATGAATCAAATTTTGTATTGAAGTTCTTCACAAAACATATCAATGTTGCACGAGTGATCTATGCCCAGCTTTCAAATCTTCTAGAGTAATCGTAACCAAACTATCGACATCAAAGCAATCGAAATCGAGCCTCAAACCCAAATTTTTCTAGCATTTGAAAGCAAAGGATCAATCAAACCACCATTCATTTCCTTCCTTTGTTGTTCAGAGGTTTCTCTCTCGATCAGTTCAGCAACCGCGATCAACTCCGACAATCACCAGTCGCCTCGACTCCACAATCACCACCACGACCTCGCGAATACGAACTGCAACCGAATCCACAAACACGACCCAATAGCCTCAACGAAACAACAACCATCGTCGAACAGTCGAACAATGAACAGTCGAACAACGAGCAGCGATGCGATTTTAGAGTAAAGAGGTTTTTTTTAAGATCTGATTTCATTTCAGTGTGAAGGATAAAAGAAAATTAGGGATTTGAAGTTGAGAAACATACTTAATTTAGTTTCAATTAGAGATTTGCATTTGAAGGATAAAAGAAAATTGGTGAAAGGAACACAGATGATTTAGTTTCAATTAGGGATTTGGAGTTGAGAAGGAGAATGAAACGGAGATTGAAACGAACATCAGCTAAAATTTAGGAGGATGGAAAACAAAATTTGTTTAGAGCCAAAATTTCAATGGTTGGAGACAAAAAGTTTGATTTAGAGACAAAAAGAAAATTGTATACTTTGTTGCAACATGCATTTTGCGTTGTAAAATTTGCATCTATTACAACGGGCAATTTGTGAACGTTGTAAAATTGACATCTTTTACAACGGGCATGAAAGGACCATTGTTATAGCATTCTATTACAACAGGCATTCGTTGTCTGTTGTAAAAAGGCGTTGTATATAGAATCTATTACAACGGTCCTCAGAGGGCCGTTGTAATAGCCTTATATTACAACGGGCAGCAAATGCCGGTTGTAAAAAGGGAGTTGTAATAGGTTATTTTTGTTGTAGTGAACCAATCACACTACCTGAAGATAGGCGACACTGGGGAATAATAAAAAACACGCTCCTCACGTGGCTCGAAGATAGGCAACGCCGAGGAGCACCAAAAACCATGGATCTCATAATTAGCACCAACTGCTCCCCTAATCAGGATTAATGAGCACAACTCCAATGAAATTGGAATGCAATAAACCAACTAAAAAGTATCAACACAGACACTTAAGGGTTGAAACTACCCTCAATTAACCCATACACTGTGCGCCTCTGAGATAAGCATGTATTACACACTTTTGAAACATCACAAGGAGCTTGATTGCATGTTGAACTTGCAAAACTTCCAAAAAGGAGAATCGAGTTGTAACTTTGCCAAATTTTCAATAAAGAATATGTAAACCCTAAGTTACCGATTATCGGAAAATTATTTGAAGTAAATAGCCCTGTGAACTGGGGAGTATACATTGTACTTGGATATAAATACGTGAAAACAATAAGTTCACAACTTATGTCACTCCAAACAAAAAATTTCAAAAGAATTTCTAAAGTTCTAAGAATTTATAAACAAAAAATTTCTAAGCTCTGGTAATTGCTAAAGGTTCTATTAACTTCCAAAGTGTTGTTGGTCTCTAAATTCTATTACTTCGAACGAAGGATTTTGGCTATAATAACAGAACTAGAAAACTATGAAATAAAACAAGCACAATTACACAGAAAACATATGAACAGACAGATAAGAGAATAGCCAAATATCAATATATTGCTTATAATTTTCCGTACACGGTGTCAAAATGTAGGGGTCATACCCAAACAACACCGGCCAACAAAAAGAAAATGCAGACTCCACAGTAAAGATTTAAAGTGCAGACTCTGCACTTGAAGAGAATGACTCAAAAAGAAACAAATACAAGTCAATCTTCATGCAAGCTGTTGACCAAAATCGAAGTAATCTTCACATAAGCTGCTCAACTCTTCTTTCCTCCACTTTCCTTTTCACCTTTTGTTGGCAGTTTCTGCCTCGCCTTAGGAGTGCTATCACTGCAGGTGATATCAACAAATACTTTGGTGGTAGTGTCCTCTTCCTCTATAGTCTTCTCAGAAGAGCCACCCTTTCCCTTGTGTTTTCTTGATTTCTGGGAGCCCTTTGTGGCCTTGATCGCCTCCACCTTTTCCTTCTTAACAGCGATCAGATCGAGTTGTGACTTCTGGGGCTGCTCCAACTAAGATTCATTCCCCTTGGCCTCTGCCATTGTAATGTCACCTTTTAAAGACATGGAAGGGTCATCCAGGCAATGAAGCACGGTTATCTTTTTGGCCTCTGGCCCCGTTTGCATGCCAGATGCAGACATGGAAGCCAGAATAGGAACAGAAACAACCACGAAAGATGTGGAAATGGCGATAGGTCCGGGTATCGAAGATGTTGGCACGTCAACAGGGATGGTAGATGGGCCTATAAGATCAAAAATGAAAGCATTAAATTCTTCTTGCTCTTACAGCGTAAGTTGAAACTTTCGAATTCGGAGGAAGTGAGAGCGTTCCTGCACCGGAGGAATGGTCAAGAATAGCGACCTCAAACTCACCTCCTTCGCTCTCTTTTGACGACTTCACTACCTGAGGGAGAGGTTCGGGTCTCGAAATAGTTGGCAGGTAATAAGGCTACTCTGACGATTCGCCCATGCTAGAATTAAAGGGCTCGGTGAGCGCTTTGGCAGTAGTCGTCAAGGCAGCACTAGTGGCCTCCTGCTCTCTTTCAACTCGAAGAATTTCTCGTTCCTCGAGCAACACTTTCTTCGACTCTTTATTCAGATAAGTGTTCTCCAACTCCTGCTTGGTATAGACATCGCTGCTATCAGAAAAGCGAGACAAGATTTCTTTCAATATGAGAGAAAGAGTGTGCGGGAACTTCGGGCCTACATAATTGAGACTTTCTTGATGCAGCAAGGAGTTGACATAGAAATTCAACAAGGTTGCATCAAGCTTCCCCATCTTTCTTTCGAAGGCATTCTGAAGCTTTAGGAAATCCGCTCTTACAGTAGCCTTCTCGACTTCAGCAGCGGACTTATTGGCGCCGAGCCACGCCATCTGGGCTTGTAACCTAGCGATTGTCTCTTCCTAGTCAGAGATAGTCTTATTGTGGCCCACAATAATCAGGACATGGTTAGCAATAGTTTTCCTCTGGGCCTCATCGTGCATTGTAGGTTGTCACTTCTTGCTTTAACTCCTCCTCCTCCTCTATGTGAACCTTTTTTTTATTTCATCTCTATAGACAATTTCTATCCGGGTATGGGCTTCTTTCACCTCTTTTAGTAAGTCAGCATTTATCTTACTCTCTTGTGGCGCCACTACTTTCTCTTCCTCTAACTGCTAAATCTTAGCATCATGATCAGCCAACGCCCTCTCAAAGTCATCCTTCTCTAATTCAAAAGAGTGGGTCTCCTGCTAATTATTGCGATTCATATCTGCCAATTGTTACAAAGTTTCTCCCATCCTTTGGCCTTTTCTAAGTCACTTTAAATGGCCTGGAGGTTCGACATATACGAATCTTTACGGATTTGGCGCAGATTGCGGCCGAACTAAACCCTCTTCAAAAACCAACCGGGAAGCATGGCTTCAAATTTAGGAGGATCTGAAGTAAGGACATAGGCAGGTCTCTGGTAAGGGAAAGAAGCATCGAGGGTAGCAGTAACAATAGAAGACGATGAAACGTGACTCAGAGGCAGAAGCGGGACATAAGTAGTGGGAATTTCTTGGCCCATAGAAGAATATTTTGGATCAAGCTCCGAAGAATGAGAACGGTGTTCATACTTTGACTTTTCCGATGATTCATCCCTCTCCTCAAGAGATCTCCTCTTCGCATACCCACCTTTATATGATCAGCCTCTATCTCTTTCTTATTGGTAGTGGGTTTCGGCTTCAAGCTCTTTCCACCCCCATACTCTTCCTTCGTTTCTCGGGATTGAGAACTGTTGGAGGTGCGCTTGGAATATCATTATGAGTTAGTAAACTCTTCAAAGTAATCATAGAAACCTCGTCTCCTCGTCATATCTAACATGGAACATACATAAAAGATTTCAGAAGTATAGAATAAACACAACGATAATGGAGAAATGAATGAAAATGAGTGTAATCCTAGCATGACGTGTATTATGTTCCTAAGGAAGGCCTAAAACGTCATCATGAACCAGGACGGATGGCTGTCGTAGGTGGAATCAGACTAACTTCGGCTATTGTGGGCGGCACCAGCTTAACTTCCGGTGTGATATCTCCCGAGCAGGGAGGCGCAGTAACAAATTAAAAATCATCTTTCATGAGTTCATCAAAGTCAACATAAACGACGCTGAAATCCCTGAACTCCACTCCGACGTCTTTACTCGGTGGGTCTTGATGCCTTTTAGACACCGAAGATTTGCCTTTATCACTTATGTCAAGGAGAGGCGAGCTCGGAAGAACGGGGCTCATATCCGGAGTTTCATCACAAGACTCTGAGTCCCTACCATCGAGTTCGAATAAGAAGAAATCACTAGAAGTGGACTCATCACTACTACTCTCGACCTCTCCTTCTTCTTTTTCTAAGTCCAATGTAGCCTTGGCTTCTTTGTGCTTGAACTCTTCTTCTACTTCCTCTAGAATTGGAGGCATTCTAACTGGGCCGCTTAATCCTGTCGCTGTGGCGTCTCTTCCCTCACGGGCCTCATCTGTTGGTTCCCCGCTCTCTCTCTCTCTCCCGAGGGGTACCTTCCTCGGAATCGTGGGAGGAAGAAGTAGATCTTGTAATGATCCTTGATCGAGCAGGAGAGGGAATTTCAACCTGAACAGTGGATCTACCCGGAGCCAATAACCCATACCGATGCAAGTTCTCATCGGTCAGTAATACTTTAACGCTTCTCTCCTCCGCATCGATAGCCTTTAAGTTCTGAAAAACTTCATCAAGAGCCGCGTATCTATTTGGCCTTGGAATAACTGCAAGAGACACATGGCTGATTAGAAACTCCATCGCAATGCATCAGAGCTCGATGAATAAAAAGAAGCTTACCTCCTGTCGTCCACCGACCATTGAACACCTCGGGGCATCTAACAAAAAAATATTGCATCTTGAATTGTGATAGGTTACTATGCAAGCGCTGGAAGATTTTTCAATTTTTTTGGACTTCGATTATGATCAAGGAGGTGCAATCATCTCTCCTCTTGAACGCCAAAAAGTGCCATGACTCATCAAAACTTGGAGCGTGGTTGAATGCCTGCATGAAAAGAACTTGTAGGAAAGTCAAGATGGCATACCCATTAGGATGAAGCTGAAATGGGGCAATACCCAAGTTCGAGAGAGTCTCACACAGAAAGACATTAAAGGGAGGTAAGGCTCCATTCAAACACATGTATCGGTGGCAAGCGGTGTACCCCAGGAGAGGCGTATGAGCTAATTCGTCCTTCTTTGACAGACGCACATCCTCTTTGGGAATTCTGTGTTGCACGCATATGTTATGAAGAACCTGGGCAAAAACCATTGATGAAGCTCTCTCGGGCAAATTAAGTCGAACTCTAAAGATAGGAGTCGTTACATCCACGATTGGCCCAACCGGGACTAACTGGCTATATTGAACTTGAGAAGTGGATGATGACTCGGCTACTGAGAACATCGGGCTTCCTCCGCTTGACTTATGATGCATGGATGGCTACTTTATTCTAAGTAATAGAACCCGCATCCGAAACGGTCGGGGAAATATATTCTAAACTAATAGCTTCCCCTGCCACACTTGAATTCCAAAGAAACATTAACTTGTAATCGACACGTTGGATTTCAAGTGTAGACTGGGGTGAGTGTAGTGTGCTATTTATATGGGATAAACTCGGTGCTCGAAACACTGCAAATGTCCTATCCCGTGTAGATAGTTCGCTTGTAGTGGAAGAAGAAAAGAACTTCTCGTGTCATTTTGTATCCTGCTTTTGTTTCTACTTCCTATACGCTTACCCCTTATCAATCAATGATCGATAACAGATCCGTCGTACGAAGCGACAGAGAAAACTCTTCTCACCACAGGGACGTCGAGCATGCAACAAGCAAGCAAGATAAGCCTAATTCTTTGGAAGAATCGAGAACAACTGGTAATATGTCATGCAGTAACATCTATGAAACTGGGCATAAGTCAATTCTGGTCTGACTAGCGAAGATAGTGAACTGCGTCAAGCATTGAGCCAAAGACCATGTCATTTTGGGAGAAAAGTCAAGACTCGATTGGTTTTCTGACAAGTTAAACCGCAATCAACTCAAACTTCTCCCAATTAGCATTGCAAATGGAAACTCGTCATCAAGTCATTACACAAATACAGTAATTAACAAACTGATTAAGCGAACCAAACCCATCTCTGATTGAATTCAAAGACGCAGGTAGAATCGAAGATTAAATTCAACGCACTACAAAATAGATCAGAGGGGAGCTAATGGCAGGTCGGCAACAATCCAATGGTGGGTCGAGTCGAGCTAGGGTTTTGCTCCAAAATGAGATGATGAATCATGGCGGTATGAATGGAGATTAAGGCCAAGAACTCAGATTAGATGGATTCAAGGAAGCGATTAATCGAGTTGAGCAAACTAGGATCGAATCATCATAGGGCTTCAGGTCACAAGGCTTCAGGTCGCATAAGAGTGATTTAGCTCGTATGGAAATGAGAAGATGTCGGTTCGAGTGCATAAATAGGTAGAGAGAATGAGGAAAAAATTTCCTAAGGCATTGGGTCGTCTGCGATCCATAATGGATCGCCAGCAACCCAAATCTCTAAAGAAAATTTTCAACAGTATGGATCCCTAGCGATCCGTTAACTATCGATCCATACGTAACGAATCGCTAGTGCCCCATAGTGTTGGGGGTAGTTTTTCTCAAGCTTATTCTATCTATCATTTCAAAGCAAGCTGGGAAGCTACGGGAAGAAATTTGATTCTTTGTGGCAAAATAGTAGTCAAAACCAAAGCAAGATGACCAATAGCATGACTTGCTATGTATTCGTAAAAGTCTATTTCAATCACTTGGAAATCGATGGATGGATATTGAGAGCGATAACTTCTAGAGCATGCCTTGTTTACAATGAAGGCATACTCTAGAGGGAAAATGTTATCCGAGTTTTTAATCTAGCCGGAGCAAATAAGAAATGGAACTATCTCGTGTTATCAGAATGGTTCAGAACCTAAGCAGGAAAGCTAAGGCAAGGAATTTAGCAAGAGCCAAACTATATTACCGAGACAACAATAACAAAAGACCATAGAGACATCTCAAAATCCAAATTCTAAAAAAATACCAAGTGCTTGGATCACCAACGACCCACACATCTCTCTGATTCATCAACAAGCCAATTAAGGATGAAATGAAAAAATGTGGCCAAGTCACTAGCTCGCAAACAAGCCAAGTCTATGAGCAAGTCTATGGGTTGCTAGCGTTCCATAGACCGTGGGTAGCCAACTACCTATGGTTTTTCCTCAATTTGTGAGCCAAACCCCCTGGGTCATTCCCTACCTTCCTGCGCAGTGGATGAAGTGGCCTGGTCGAGAATTCCTCTGTTCTCTATAAATACCAACCTGCCTGCAACATAAATTGCATCTTCTCTGTACTGGTGGCTGAAGCTCTGCTATAAACATTCTTCACTCTCTGCCTCCCTTACGACAATCTCCAAAGGAATTCAGTGTGATTCTCCAGTGGATTACAACTCATGGGATTCATTCTACTAAGAGATAATTAAGGTCATATAATCAAACACGTCTTCTAACAGCAATCAGTCTATAATAAAAATATAAAGTGGACGTAGGCTTCATTAACAGCCGAACCATTATAAAATTCTCTTTCTTCTTTTCTTTTACTGTTCTTTTCTTGCATTTGTGATTTGTGATATTGCTCTGTTAGGACATGGAAGGTGCTTTCAAACTTAAACCAAGGTGTTGATCCCTTTGTTTGGTTAACACACTTAGAGCATGGGGGACACTGCCATGTAGATGAACAAGTCTTTTCCCTCCAATCGACTTGGATAGGACCAATGGAGTCTTCATGTGTAGTAGTAGTTCCTCAAAATCCGTTTGACAATCCTAATTCCACTCAAAGTTCTTCTTACCCATCTTCGGTGCATTGAAGAATGGTATACATTAATCTATCGCTTTAGAAATTAATCAATTTATGGTTGCAATTTTCCCATTCAAGCTATACAATTCCTTCATTATTGAGGGGGCTATGACATTCCATAGGGAAGCTATCTGCTCTAGATTAGCTTCTATGCCCCTTGCGTTTACTATGAACCCAAGAAATCTTCCTGAAAAAACACCGAACAAACACTTCAAGGGGTTCAATTTCATCCCATACTCCTAAAGGATTTCAAACATTTCTGAGAGATTATCTAGATGGTTTCCAGATACTCGTGATTTCACAAGAATGTCACCCACATATACCTTCATCGTCGGTCTGATCTGATTCTTGAACATTGCGTTCACTAATCTTTGGTAAGTAACACCATCACTCTTTAAGCCGAATAGCATCATGCGATAATAGTACAATCCCAAGTCAGTAACAAAGCTGGTGTTCTCCTGATCAAGCTCATGCATCATAATCTGATTATATCCCGAGTAGGCGTCCATGTATGAGAGTAGCTCATGTCCCATGGTTCCGTCAACCAGCTGGTCGATTCTAGATAGCGGAAAGCTGTCCTTAGGGCAAGCCTTGTTCAAATCTGAGTAATCGACATAAGTCTGCCACTTCCCATTAGATTTCATGACTGTATAGGGACATGTTGCATCATGGATAAAGTTGTTGGCCAATAGCTTATCCATTTCTTCCTTCAATCTAGTGGATTGCTTTAGACCCAAACTTTGTCTTTTCTGCCTTACTGGTGTAAATTTGGGATCGGTATTAAGTGTGTGACATGCTATCTCTAGCAATATCGTACACATATCAGAATGCATCCAAGCGAGTACATCAAGATTGGCATAAAAAAATTTATAAGCACATTTTTCATCTTGACTCCAAGCGATGAACCTATCTTCAAGACCCAAGTGGGTTCGTCCATATAGATAGGTACAACGACCATAAACTCCATCGGTTTTGCCCATTCGTCCCCTACACTCTTGTTCCTAGGGTCCATAGTCATGTCAAAGCGATTATGAACCCGAACCAGGGGTCGTTTTGTAATTGCTATGCCTGTGGGTCACGAATGTAGAGAGTCTTACCTGCATTCTTCTCCTTCTCACATCGTTTTGCTTCACCCAATTCGACGATGTAACATTCTCTTACCATGCTTTGGTCTCCTCTTAAAACTACAACCTCATTTTCCATCAGGAACTTCATTGTATGGCGCTATGGAGCCAAAGCTATTTTGAAATCAGCAAGGGCCGATCGACCTAAGAAAGTATTGTAAGTTGAGGATTCATATGATTGAACATTTGTCAGAAAAGGATGTTAACTGCACTTCCATTATCAACCAACACTCTACGCACAACTGCCCACCCGATTCCAGTTGTTATCATCATTGGATCGAAAGTTGGCACCTATATGCCTTTATTGTCCTAATTCTAGAATATAATATCATCGGCTATCAACTTTTGTTGTCTGGTTGGGGTTTCATCTTCAATGGAATAACAGGTTTCATTAGGAGCATGCTTTAAAGAACTAGCATATCGCTCCATCTCACCCCAACTCTTCTTGTTAGGTGAGGTCCTCCAGTGGTGGAACTTATGATGAGTATCTGGTCAATCAAACGAGTTCCTTCTCCGTTGGGCCCTGCCTAAATTTCCTTGATTGCTCGAAACTTAGGGCCTAGTAAGTTGGTCAGAATCATGCAATTTCTTTACATACGGTTTGAGCATATTGTTCCTATTAGTTCCTTAATTAAGTCCTTTAGATGTCGATATTCATTTGTGTTATGCTCGTGAGTCTCTTAAAAGCGACAAAACTTCCCCGATTTCTTTTGTAGTTCAAACGCCTCCTGCTTGGGCGGTTTGTTGTATCGCTCGGTTCCCTGAGTGGTAAGGTAGTTGTTCTCTAAGCTATCAATCAATGGCGTACAATCTTCAGGTCTGAGATTTCTTAGATGTTTCTCATTCCCATCGATCCTGCTGGAGTTCTGATTCCTCTTCTTTTGATTCGAATTATTTCCTATCATTGCTCCAAAACCGTCTCCACCTGCTTAACCGCGACATTGTTCTGAACCACTTCCTTTGATTGCTCACCGACAGATTATCCTTCGACCATACTTGCCTCTTCTAGTCTTACGAATTGGTTTGACTTTCAATGGAATTCTTCCATGGTAGTGGGTTGTTTTATTTTAATCCATCTTCCAAAGTCCGTATTCGAGTGAATGGCTCTGACCAAAGCCATAATAATCATATCCTCTTTTGGATTGCTTACCTCGGTAACTACGATGGTATATCGGTTCATGGAAGATTTCAGTGACTCATTAGGTCCTTGGAAGAAGACAGATGAGGTGATCACATCTTTTAGTTATGTAGTCTAAATTATTCTGGAAACCTTTTTGCTAATTCGTAAAAAGTAGAAATTGATCTCGGTGCAAGTCTAGTAAACTACATGGAAACAACTCCTTTAAAGAAGATAGGGAATCATCTACAACGAACAGCATCCATGGCTCTAGCACCATCCATATGCCACTCATATTTGTAAAAGTGTTATTTAGGGTCCGTCATTTCATTTTATGATGGCACAGTCGACATAGTGAATTTCTTAGGATATTCCACCCTTAGAACGTTTTCAGTGAATGGAGTTCGACTTTGCTTGGAACCCAGTCTTCATTCTTCCTGCCTCTATTTTCCTGTAATAACTATTTGACCATGTCAGTGATATACTCCTCGCAAGCACGGTGGTCTACATGTCGCCTGTCTGGGGCTGGCTAAGTATTTGACTCCGTAGACGGTCTTAGTTTGCCATTTGAAGCCTAGGTTCTCCATTCTCCAGGAGAACCACTCCTGCAGGGTCCTGTTGGTGCACGGTTGGTCTTACTGGGGGGTTTGAACTTTGTTTTCGACGATTTTCCTATTTACATCAACATTCAGTTCCAGTCTATCATCATTAAGTTTCATGTCATCAGAGTCAGAAACAAGCACTGTGTTGTTCACTTGATGATGTTCACTCCAAGATTTGGACTTGCAGCAGAATGCTTTCCAGTAGGAGGAGTACTTTCATTCCTTCTATCATGATTCTTGCAGCTCCACCAACAACCTCCTTCTGGTTTGTTTATAGTTTCTCTTGATTAAGCCCAAAACAGAGGAATTTTCCTGTTCCAAAGTCTCTACAGTTTCTTGTCTAACTCTCGAAGCATTCGGTGGCTACAACGCTAATAAGGCGTCGATCTTATCCATGAGAGCCTTTTGGCCATCGGCCGTATTTTTTCTTAAGTTCATTAACCATATGGTTATGCTCTCCTTTAGTTACAACATTGTTGAGTGGAGGAACTTGGTGCTAGATTTCCAGTATTAACCTATGTTCGATGATTATTAGCATTGTTTACTTCAGCTTGTTGGAGGTTTACATCATTACCACCGATAGTTTCCCTTGTTGATCTTCCAGAAGTGGTTTACTATTTTCTAGGTACCATTTGTGAGAAAAGCGGATTACAGATCTTAAGGCTAGGATTAACACTAGAGGGGGGTGAATAATGTTTATAAAATATTATTAAATCCTTTTGAGTTTATGTAAATTTAAACACAAATACAATATACAAACACAAATATGATCACAGAAACAAACATAGATGTAGAAATAAAATAAAAAGCAGTAAAGGAAAGAACACACCGGATTTTATACTAGTTCGGAGTTACCCTACATCCAGTCCCGCAACACAAGTATGGATTTCCTTTCAAAAGCAATTTTTACAATTACACCCTGATTTCAAGGCTACGAGGTAGACCCTTAAGAATCACAATCCTCTGGGTAGAGATACTTTATTTTTCGGGCTACAAGTTCACCCACTTGATTTTACGGGCAACAAATTCACCCAATTGATATCCCAAGGCTACAATCGCACCTTCTCATGCTTGATTGATTTTCAAGGCTACAATCACACCTTTTCTCGCTAAATTGATTACAAAAAGCCCATATCTCCGAATAGCACTGAGGATCTTGTTGAGATAGTAATAGAGAATCAAACTATGAATGATCGAGTTCAATTCAACGTAGATTTCGACAGAGTAATGATACGAATTTTTATTAAGAAAAGTGGAAGAAGAAGAGGAGTGAAAAACCAGAAAATCTAATGTAAAATTCATTGAAACTAACCCCTATTTATAGTAGAACAACAGTCGTGTCCATTCGTGAGGAGTTATGGCGAATAGACACTTCTTTTGGAATTGAAATTTTGAACTCAACTGACACCATGTCGACATGGTCACCATGAGTATGTCAATATCCCAAAGCATTTTTTGATGATTTGATTTTCTTTGAAAATAACATTTATCTTATATTAAAACTATTTTAAATTTTATAAATATACTTGACTATAGTTAAAATTCATAAGTAAATATAGAGAATAATATATATAGAATTTAACAATAATTTTATATTTAAATCTAAGTATAAATATTTTAAAAGTTAAATATATTATATTAAAAGATAGTTTAAAATCAGCAGTGATTTGACTTTGAAATTAAATGATTTTGAGGCTAAAATTATTTAAAATCAGGATAAATGTTTTTGATGCTTTTAAAAGGAAGGTTTTGAAATCATTTTTGAAAACAAGATATAATTTTGAAAAACCATTTTGAATAAAAGGTTAGCGGATACAAAACAATGTTCCACTAGATTTTTCGTAGGTTCCATCCTACTTAGGGTTCCATCCCTTTAACAGGCTCGAAGTGGATTCCATTCCACGAATAAATTGGATTTTAAGATGCCAGTGCTTTTCTAGGAGTTTTAACAAAATTTTCCAATCAAAGAATAAATTACTTTAACTCTTGATAATCCTGATACTCATGAGTCTTCAATCTTGATATCTTGAATCTCTATACTGTGCAGTCTTCATTCTTGGTACCTACATGGTTAAATCCTGCATATACATATATATCTAAACTTATAGTGTTAGTATTTATATTTTATAATCTATTCTAAGGTTGTTTTCATCAAAACCATCATCTCATGGACTAACACCATTGATCCTCGAAGGCTAGCCTATGAATCTTCAAAGCAAATTTCCTAGATCTAATCCCTTGATCTCTTCTAACCCAAAAAAGCAAGCTAGATCTAAGCCTAGGTTCAAATTTTCTCAGTAAAAGCACCAAAATGTTGGCACCAAAAATGGATCAACACCTAAGAATAGATTGGAGGGAACTTATGAGACCTAGATCTAGCAGATAGTATTAATAACAAAAGAAAATATATAGAAATAAGAAAGAGAGACACCAGATTTTATAGTGGTTTGGCAATCTTTGGCCTGCGTCCACTTTGTAGCTTTGTTACTTATAGATTTTGATTCAGATTGCAAAGCTTTTAAGAAAGAAAAAGCAACAAGTACATGGAGTTAGACTAATTCTATGTCCTAGAATTTCCTAGAATATATGCCTTTATTACTATGGTATAGAGGAAAGAGTCGAAGAAGATACGGAGCTTCCGCGTAATGATGGCAGAAACCAGATCCTTTCTTGGTTGCTCTATGGTTTTTATTTACAGTAGCATTTTTACTTGCATCCTTCTTCTTTTTCTATAACATTTTTTCTGCTACTATAAAAAAATTCAGTGTTTTATCTGTCCTATTATATATTTTTTGTTGTATTTTTCTCTGCTATTGCATTTGTTCCAATTGCACTTTTGAAATGCTACTAAAATTTATTTTACTTTTAATGGCTTGTATCATTTCCGACAATCACTTATATATAATAGCCATATTAAAACAAACAATCAGTCGCATCATTTTCAAACCAACATCGATAATCATCAAGTTCAAATAATTGAAGAAAAACGTTAATCGCATAATCAAGTATAATACCCATAATCATTTCAATAATAGTATTTCGAAAAAAATAAGCGAATTCACATACGACAACCGTTTACAAACAAGTCTACACAACTAGTACAAACAAAATATTATAATATATAATAGTTAAAGTCCAGTTCATGGCTTAATTACCAACAATTCGTCGATGCAGCTGCTCTTCACTTTGGAAATGCAAATTAACTATAGACAAGTATAACGGTAAACAGTTAGAATTACATAAATGTCCTACTAATTTACGTGTGCTGATAGTGTATAAAATACATCCATAATTAAGTATAATATGTATAAGAAAAGAAAGAGCATTACTATTGACATTAACATTAGTACGAGCATTAGCATCCTTATTGGCCATGCTTATTGACATTAACAATAGCAAGAGCATTAGCATAATTATTTTAATTCATTGGCTAAGAAAGAATGTTTTGTGCCTCTTCAAACTTCATGCAACTGATTCATACAAGCTTCTACATGATATCCAATTATTTCAGCAATCAGTGTACTTCCAAAGCCATCCTCCACAACCTCCTCACAACAACCACCATGATCAAAACCGCAAAAATCAACCTCTATCAAATGGTTGCATAAAATACAGAACCCCACTACCCCCAAAAACTCCTCCACACACCGCTACAACCATAACAATATTATACCCAAACCATCGAGCTCAAATGATCACCCTCTCCTGCAAGAATCTCAATAGCACAGCATCGGAAGCAACATTCCATCAATAATTCCTCCCACGACTAGACTTCATCACATAGACCCAAACACCAAACAACTAAAGCAAGCCCAACCACCTCCTTAACCTGTTCGTCCTCCACGTAACTGCATGCACCACAATTACATTGTCATCTCCATAATTACATTTCATTCCAATAAATAATTAGTGACCAAACTACAAACCTCTACAACCTGAAACAGTTCAAAATCACCAAAACTCAACCACCTTCTTGCTGCCGTTAGAACCATCCTTAGCAATCTTTAGAACAAGCACCGCTTCAACATGAAACCCTCCATAAAAATACCTAAAACCATCGAGCTACAAAGCTGCCGTCCGAACCATCCTCCACCACCATGAAACGACCGTCAACTTCCAAAACAATCAATTGGAGCACTGAAGCTCAATCCTGTCACCAACCACAACACCACTTCTATATTAACCAATAACCATAACCAACCTCACATTCAAAGCTGCCTCATACAAACTTGTTATATTCCTTCCATTCCCATCGCCACAGCACTTTCATGCCATTATCATTGGTTATCAATCAACCTCCATCATCGCCTAACACTCTCTCTATGCTTCAGTCACTCAATTCCACTCCCTCTCACTGCCTTCAACCACCTACCCCATCAATCTTCACTAACAAACACAAACTGCACTTCTGTCGAGCCATTGCAACTTCACAACAAGCTCCAATCTTCAGTTCCAAATTGCCAACATCTCCTTCCACTGCAAACATACATTGCAAAACCCTCATTCCACAACAACCCACTATCTCTGACCTGCACCCTTACCTCAAAATTCACCATTCACCATTATTGTATGCAAACACTCCACCATCAACCTTCCTGCCCCTTTAGCAATCAACAAACTTCAACCACTTTCCTATCTTATATAAACACAAACTACAATCTCCTCCTACACCAAAAGCCCATAGAACAACCTTATCAAACATCAATTGAACTCATCCACTGCAAATCCTCCTACAACAAAAGCCCAGATAACAAACTTCCTCGGCATCAAGCATTCGACAACATCACTGCCTCACAAATACCATAATTACTCAACACCTGCATTCACCAACTCTTTCCACTACAATCAAGTTCTGATCCTCCCTCTGCAATCACACTTCCATCTACCAAAAGCCAAACATGAACCCACCATCCTATGTCAAACAACAGAGAATTAATTTCAACTTTTGCTCATCACTTCACCTTTTCCACAATAGCCGGAACTAATCGCCCTCCTAGCATCAACCCTATCACCAACCACAACACCTCCTAAATAAGCACCCTCCTAGTAGAATTATCAACCTAATCCTTAATGAAACCACTATTACCAGCCTTGAAACTACATGCACGGACCACTAAAATAGACACTGTCTTATTAAATCCGATATCACAAAGCACCCTTTCCTTATCCAAACAACAAGATGCTATCAGTTTCTCTGTATTAACTATGTTCTTATTAAATCAACAACATTATCACTATGATCTATTTCAGTAACTTCATCAGGAACAATAACATCATCACACCCCTTAATAACCTCCTTAACATCATCTCAACCAACGACTCAGAGTTTAAATCTAAATCTTCCAAGACACTTAACCTGTCAACCTATTTGAAGTAGCAATCACAAAGTGCTCTAATTTATAGGATTTTGTTTTATGCTTTCCATTCATACGAATAAAATTTGATTCCTATAAGTGATTAGCACTGTGATACAACTTTATTAACAGTATGACAAACTCCATTCATACTAGAATGCGGGTGATCGATTACCAACCAGACCTAGAATTTGTGCACGAGTGGGTGTATATATAAGAAACACTTTGCATAGGCCCTTGAATTTGTGTATGAGTATTAGTATATATATAAGTGATTGGATGTGTATATAAGAGATGCATACAAGTACCAACTAATACATACTAGAACTTGATTCCACAATGACATATACGGCCGGCAAAGCTATGGTAGTACAAATGCATCTTCCATGTACATACACTTTGATGTAGGTCTCCATAGCAATGCGCCATTGCTTTCACAGACTTTACCCAAACTTTTACTGCATCTTTTCCCAATGGAACAAAGTGAACCATAGCAATTGGATTAGTTGAAATGATAGTTCCTTCAGCCACTACTCGTCTCATTTTACCCACATAAATCAACTTGCATTTATTATCTGCTACCAGATTTGCACTCTATTGGGTAAGCAAAAATGCATGAATTACCGTATTTTTGGGTAATTATATTATATTAGGAATCTAGCAACACACCAACGGACAACAAAGTTACCCGAGGAGTTGTTGTAGCCTTACAAGGAGAAGTCACAACGCTTTCTCTAGCCTTGCAAGGAGTAGTCACAACACTTGCTTTTTCAACTACAACTTTTGATTTCAGTCATGCTATTTTCCAACCAACGGCCTCTTTAATGCATGACGTATCAGTGGTGGGTTGCCATAAGAAAGCATCTCCTTTGTTGGCATTGTCTATCCAAACCATAATGGTTAACAGACCAAGCAAAATAACGTTAATAATCATTTTGAATCACTGGAGCAGTGTCTTCCTTCAAAAACTAACACTTCACCCTCATTCCAATCATAAAGCTTACATTTTTTGTTTGTGCTACTAGTTTTACTCTAAAAAGAACAATAAATTTAATGGGGTATACAATTACATATAGTTACCATAAATTATTAAATTTACCATAATGTCTTCCTCCAAGTATCCTGCAGTGCAACAAGACGATTAGCAGACCATGCTACTGACATATTCTCGGCTTCTCCTAATAGTGGCAAACTTGATGTAGGCCTCCATAAATAAACATCTGCTTCTTTATACAATCTATAACAACTTTCATAGCATTTGGTCCAATACGAATGTCATTGACAACCTCATTAGGATCAGCAGACGCTACTCTCCCTTCGGCAATAATTTCATCGGTTCCATCCCAATTCAATAACTCACACATGTTGTCATTGCCCTATAATTATTCAACCATAAATTATATTAATTATTGGTTTGAAAATTAAACTACAAACGATGTTATGTCAGTAATATAAGTGATTTTTACCATTTCGATTGTGCTCCCTTTTTTATGAAATTCCGTTATCGTCAAGCAAAGAATTGCAACAACAAAGGTCAAAGGTTTAATTCTGAAATTCTAAATAAAAATAATATTGATTATTGGATTAAAACTAAACTAAAAGGATGTTATATCAGTAATATAAATGATTTCTACCATTTTAGGTGTGCTCCCTTCTTTCCAACATTCTTTACTGTAACGACCTAAAATTCTAGTCATTTGAAATTCGTATATTCAATTGATTTTAAATATTCACAATTTAATTTTATAAGATGAATAACTTATATTTTGAATATCGTGATTTAATTGGATAATTAAATTATTAATTTAATATTTGAAATTACAGAAATAATTGAAAATTGAATTTAAATGTGCATGAAAATGATTTATAAAGTTGTATTAAATTATATTTAAATTAGAATGATGTTAGTGAACTCTTAAAATTGAATTAAAAGTTAATCAGTATAAATTGAATATTTTAATATTTAATTGACGAGTAAGAATAGCCATTTTTCATACAATCTCGGATTTAAACGAAACAAGTTTCATTGGATCCGTAATATTATATTATTGTAATATTTCAAATTTCGTGTTAATCGGATGTACGGTTTAGTTGTGGCAAGCTAAAACACGTAGAAATTTGTTTAAGTAAATTTTAAATTTAAATAAGTCGATTCGAAAACCTATCTTTCAAATACAATAAAATTAGGCTCCGATATATATTCCATTGTATTCGGAATAGGGGTAAAACATTATAAACATCAGGCGGAACACTTCGTTTGGAGTATGAAAAAAATTCGGGTGAATAGTGTCGAGAAATTTTCTATAAAAGGACTTTTTTCTATTTCGCAAAAACCCTAGCTAGGGTTATAGCAGCTTCCACTTCCTTTTCATTGTCCAAAATCTCATCTTCATCTTCCTAAATTATCTTCCAATCCATCGACTATTACAAAAAGTGTTCAACTTTAAAGTTGTAGAGGGTATCGAGTTCTAGTATTTCAACGGTCATGATTGAGTTTAATTTAGTGGATTGGCGGAAATTTAGCCTCGAAGGCCACGCGTTTGGGCCTGTTTCTCGAGAAGGAGCCACCACTGAGCTCCCTGATGTTGTAGCCAAACGTAGTGCTCGCGTTGGGCTTTGGAACCCTGGTCGTCGATCGTTTACAAGTCGTTCGAGGAGGTCGCGATAATCGTTGATAAAACGACGGCTACGGGTTAATTTCGTTCGGTTGGTAAATGAAGGAGAAGAAGAAGCAAATGTTTGGCCCAGATCTATTGTGATAAAATCAACGGCTGTGATTAAAAGGGTTTGGTAATAAAATAAAAATCGTGAAGTTATATTATTTCAAATTCGTACAAACTTAAAAATGCCATAACTTATTCGTACGACGTCTGTTTTGGATGAAATAAGTTGCATTGGGTCCGTATTTATGAGCACAACATTTTAGAGATTGTTTGGAATTGATTGGAGCTAGTGTAAATTTTGGGTAAAATTAGATGTTTGTTTAATTTTATTCGGAATAAAACACTGCAACTGCTATTGGAAACAATATGAGTACAACTCATTCTTTCTGACCCACTGATATTTTCATATGAGTGAGAATAAATTTATTTATGATGATTGATCACTATGGATGATATATGATATATTTCATATATGTTGATTGGTATTTTGATATATTCCTGCCTATTGGAGCAAATAAGACCCTATATGTTCCCGTGTATGAGCGGATGATCTTTTGCATGCGCGTCTGCCTCGAAGCGGACATTGTCCTTTATAATATGTATATTTGTTGCAGGTGATAGGTTGGAGGGACTCAACTGAATTCCTCACGAGTATTGATTTATTCACAGATATTGTGATATATGCTGTTATTATATGATATATGATGTTTTGGATGCCGTGATTGATGTATTTAATGCTATTGCAGCATTTGGCCTATACTTGGTGATTTAAAAATATTGAGTGATAATTTTAAATTAAAAAAGGAATTTCAAGTGATTTTGAAAATATATATTTTATTAATTTTGAATTGTTGAAAGAATGAATTTATTTTAAAGAAATAAATGTTATAATTTTTATGTTATACAAAAAATGATTTTGTGAAATATAACCAAGATTTGGTTTTGGAAGTATGAAGTTGATTAATTTTCAAAATGAGTTAAATTGAGATTTTTGAAGTTATAATAAACGATTTATATATAAGGTTAAAAGCGAATTTTTATAAATCAGAATAATGGGATTATAATTGTTTGTACCAAAAATGGGCACTATACTCTTCGGAAGTGTTTGAAGAGATAAAAATGAAGAATAGAAATGTAAAATGTCGATTATCTAATAAACACTCCAAAAATAAGTATGAAAACACACAGAAACTCTACAATTTAGAGTGGTTCGGCATGTTTCCTACGTCCACTATGAAGTTTGATGACTTTATTGATATTCTCTTGATGATTACAATTGATTACAACACATTACAGTGGATTACAGTTCTGAAATTCTAGTACAACAGTAGCAATGGAGTGCAAAGTTGAATTCAGCGGAGTCTGGGCGTTGGAGAGCAAGGCTCTATTTATAAGCGTAGGAGGCTAATATTTTTCTCATATATCGAAGACTTCTTCTGGCATATGGGTGGGCTCGATCCCATGGAGTTTCGGCTCAATTCGTGATTGATACGAACAAATTTCGTAACGATGGAGGTTTGATCCAATCGAGCCCAATCCTATCATGGGCTTTCCTTAGGTTGTACGTAAGCTCCTGTGGAACTTTCATAGCATTTGGACTTATGGATTGTGAGATATGATCGTTAAGAATTGGCCTTTTTTGGTAGGCTGTTTGGTTCGAATCAATGTCTTCGAATCAATCAATGCACGTGCTCAAGTGATGACGTGGCACGTGATTTTGGATCGCTCCACTTTTGACACCGAGTTGACCTAGTCATTCCAAAGCTTTCGCCTCGTTCGTATCGAAGATGCTGCCATTTCGCATTGATGGAGGTCGCACAGTTCGTACCGATGGAAGTTTCCCATTTCGTATCAATCGTGTAGTCTGTCGTTTGTATCGAACAGAGCATCTCTGTTCTTACTGACCGTTATTTGTCCCACTTCGAATCGATTCTTAATTTGTCAACTGCATACTGATGAATGGTGTTGGTTTCAAATCGATGAAATGTCGATCGGTATGAAATATGCATGATACTTGATCGATATGAAATGGATGTTAACGTTACGATCAATGGATATGAAGTGCAATGCTGTTTGTGTCCTAATGGATATGAACTGTGGTCACCTGATGGATGCAAACTAACGAGTCTTGATGGATTCAAACGAAGTTATTCTAAGATGAGTACGAATTAGACAGTTGCCGTATAAAGTGGAGCTTGTTTGATAGTGGATTCGAATAGATCGGTACGAACAAGCATTCCTCTCGATCGATACGAAGTAGCGCACCCTGATGGGTTTGAACAGCAGATGACTTGATGGATGCGAACAGATGGATAGCGCGATGGATTTAAATAGATTGATTCGAACCGAGGCTTTTTGATGGATTCGAAATATGATCGATTCGAACGAGGGCCTAGCGATGGATACGAAATGAGGTTATTTCCTTCAATTTGTATCGACATATCTTGAGCATACGAACTCGGATTGATTTGAAATTTGGGATGTTGGCTTTCATAGCTTTGCTTGTCATGATATATCAATTGTAGCTTCATCTGGACTTGGATAAATTTATCGACATCCACAATGAACCGGTGCATACTCGATATTCTAGACAAGCGATCCTGAGTTTTCAGTAAATTCCTTGATTTCTCGGCCTTGCCAAAAGGCAGGATAACAGTTCCCACCCAAAGTACATCTTGTGTGAACATGATGTGCTTTGAAAAAATGCAATCTTTACTCTAAATAGTTATGTCCGACTTGTTGAACGATTGTTGTCTGCCAACTGTTGTACCGTGTACCGATTGCTGTATGATAGCTATTAGCTGTTTGTTGTTGTAATTGTCGTCGGGTGGGTATTCGACCTGTGAATTTTGAAAATTGAAAATTATTCCAACATACATGCACATATGTTAACCTGACTCTTGTTAATGTTCACACGTTTACAAATTGTTGTCAATTTTCCCATATTGAATTCTGTATCGATCCTCTCCTGAATCGATGTGAAATTTGAGTTGCAACAACATTTGGCAGTTATTATTGAATGTCCTACGTATCGATCCTCTCCTGGATCCATGTAGAAGGTTGAAAGGCAGTTTTCGTATCGATTGATGAAGATTGAGGCGAAAACAATCGATACGAATTAGCGTTTCGTATCGATGAACTCTGCGCTATTGGATACGAATACCCAATTCGCATCGATGGGTACCGGCCTTTGGAGGCTGTGATTTGATGATTTTGACAGTGTAGTTTTTATCGATGCACTGTGGATGGAGTCGAGAACAACGGATATGAACAACAGTTTCATATCGATGGACCTTGGTGACTTAGAAAATTCTCTGTTGAAAATTTCATCTCGATAAAAACTCGAGTTTAAGGATACGAAATTCTTATTTGTATCGATTCGAGGAGCGATCCATGTCTTTCGGTCGAGGCAACTGGGAGGTGAATTGTTTCTCTCCTTTCCCTAGGTCCATATAAATAATTTATGGACTTGGAAAATTTCACTTGCTTTTTATTTCTCTTGAGTCACTTTGTATCGTTCCAGAAACTTGGAAAAAGAAACTCGCTTGCCGTCGAATCGATTAGAACAGGAGAAAGAGGAAAAATTACTTTCGTCTTCAATTCGAACAACCAACTAAGTTCTTAACCCAGATCTACAGACTAGGTGATAGAGCAATCTAAATCGATCTAAAAGGACGAGACTCGAACTTTAACACCAAATCACCCAGAGTCGTGGCCGATTCCGGCGTCGTTGGTGTTGGAGTTGGGTCGGAGCGAGGTTGAGGAGAAAGCAATGGCGTTTGTGTTGTTTGGAGAAAAAGGACAGATGGACACGAAGGGAGAATTCATACCAATCAATAAAGGAAAGGGTTTTTATATTGGTCCGAAAACGATGGGACTTCGTATCGGTAGAGCGAGCAGTCTTGTATCAATTGATAATGGGAGTTCGTATCAATCCAGATTGATCGATATGAAGATCTGGTCCTGGTGATTGATACGAGATGGTGTTTTTTTTGGATAATAAAAAAGTATGGAACGTTGAATGGATACGAAATACTCTTCTGGTGATCGATATGAAGTTGCATACCATGACCGATACGAGCTATGCTCTCACGATCGATACGAACAGTACTCTTATGACTGCTACGAACTGTACTCCTGGTGACTACAGTTCCAAGCCTAAACTCTGATGGATACGAAATTCCTAAACATTCGAATATTTGATTCCGACGAGCTTTTGTCCTGCAAAACTGGACTTGATTGTCTCACTGCATATCCGACTGCCTATCGAAGCTCGTAAATGGAACTGTAGCATAACAAAATTTAAAGAACTTTAACTTGGATCGATCGCTAACACCTGGATGGCATGGTTGTGACGGTCAGCGATGACGGTCACTCTAGTTGAATTTCGAAGTCTTATCGTTCACATATTTATTCATACTCTATTGAATTTTTTCAAGTAATATACAACACTGCACTGCACAACACATCCACACACTGCACACTGGGGGATGCACGGGCTTATTATTATCTAACGATGATTTCTCATAAGTTAGTTAGTTATGGAACCTTCCAGCTCACAACAGCAGGAAGTTAGAGTTCCAACAATCGAGATACTGGCCATCGCGGTCGAAGTCATAGATCCAGCTCCGGATGAGCTACCTGGTGCGTCTTTCATCGGTAATCCGCCAAACTCCGTTCATTTCAATGTTTTCGAAGACATGTTGGAACAAATATGTTTAAGGCATGGACTATCATTGATGACATGTTATTGCCGGGACCGAATGGCAGACCGCACTATCCACCGGAAGGGTATACCGCATTCAATCATCATGCGTGCGCAGCCGGGACGCTTCCTTCGTTTAATCAGTATATTATGGAAGTATTGTCTTTCCTTGGGATCGCTCCATCTCAGCTACACCCGAACAGATACGCGTTGTTGAACAGCTTATTCATCGTGTTCATGGGGCATCTCTTTCGACCACCAATCCCAATCGAGATTAGATATCTATTCAACATTAAGTGTCGGAGAGATAGCCCTTCTTTCACATTCCTGGAGGCAGTGAGAAATTGTCATGTAGTAACGGGGTCTTGGACCAGGCTAAGTTACTTCAAAACGGAATGGTTCTATATTCGATGCCCTCTAGGGTTTTCCAGTCGATGGTTATTTAGACGTAAGTATAACAGTTTTCCCAAGTAACTATTAAGATAATCACGACTGATACCAACTATATCTCTCTTTTCTTTACAACAGCGATTCCACGGCCTGAAGGTGTGCATTTTTGAGAGATAATTCGGGTCCTCCAAGAAATTCCAAGCGAAGAAAGGAACATTTACTCGGTACTGACAGATAGGAACTTGAGAATTATTGGATTGATTGAGCGGAGCTAGAGTATAAGGCTCAAGGGAACGCTAAGCACCGTCTCGAAGAAACGAGCCAAGCGTAGGATGCCCGAAATTGTTATAACCGAAGTGGCTGATCCGGAGAGAACACCAACTGATGGCGAACTTCTGGCCGGGCCTTCGGATGCAGTACAGGATTCTGAAGGAAAGAGAAAAGGCAAGGCAGCTACTTTTAAACGTCCTAAATCCGATAGATGAAAATATGTGGTTGTGACTTTGCTCGTTCATGGGATTAATATTTCAGAGGCTCCTCCTTTGCCAGAGGAAAACCTTTTTGAAGGGCTCTCCGATATTCCGATTCTAGATTATGTGTCATTCCAACATGAGGCCGGATTGGAGGAGCTTCATCGGGCTTTAGACTTAAGCGAGTCTCTTCCAACTTGTGTGGCTGACATTTTCGGTTGGTCGGGGGGTTGCACATACATACACTGTTCACGACACCACACAATTTCTGACCGTAAACCACTTACTTTGGAAGATTACTAACTCTATTCTTTTTCTTTACTTTGAAAGTACAATGTTTGGCCAAGGCTCTATGTTAGGTGGTCTTCGAAAAGCTCGCCGATCTTCAACATACTATGAGGCGTGCATAAGAGAAGCATATAGGGACTACGACTGTAGGTACTCCACTCAGAAGCATTACGATAGAGATAGGGAGTATAGGCACCGATCCCAATCTCATTCTCCCTTTCTAGAAATCTTGTATAACCTCCTGTTTACGTCTCACGTCCTCCAGAAACTTCATGGGATAAGCCGTCTTCTCACGTCTAAAGGCCTGAAACTCAACACCACGGAACTGAAATAGCGGCCCCTATAATTGCAGAGAAGGTCCTTGCCAAGCCTACGGGGGAAGGAGCAATTAAATTTTCTCAATTGAAGAAAGATTTTCCCGACATCTGCTTTGAGGTTATATTTTCCCCCCGCACTTAAAGAGAATTCCAGCGGAGGCTGAGAACACTATGCACGATTATGTCCATGATATTTACTTCCAATACAAGGAGTGGGGGAAGGCCGCGAAAAAAGCATCGAAGGTGGCCTTTGAGCGGGCAGCTGTCATTGAAAAGTTGGAGAAGGAGCTTTCTCAGAAAGACCGTATCATCCATGTGCTCAATACCGAAGCCGAGTGCTCCCAGAAATTTGAAATGGAGTCCCTTAAAAATGCCAATGATGCTAACTCGGCCATGGGAAGGATGAGGCAATCACACTATGCCCTGGTGGAGGTAATGGGCCATAGGAACACTACCGTCATGGCCGAGCGGGATGTGGCCCTCAAAGAGCTTAATGGGCTTAAGTACAAATTTTATGAGATCATTAAAGAGAGGGATGATGTAAACACCTTAGCACAAGAGGTATGTGATCAAGCTGTGGTGCTTCATCGCGAGCGAGACGCGGCTGTGGAAAAAGTCCGTGCGGTGGAGGCTGAGGTTGAGGAAAAGGTTTGGATTGCGGAATCCAAGCTAGAAGCTGATATAGAGGATCTTCTCATCACCTACAATGCCAAAGCGTTGAACCATAGAATTTTGGCTTGGCTCGACAATTACTCGACACATCTCTATAACACCTGGAGCCAGTTGGTTGAAGAGGACAAGGCGGTGCATCTGGGTGAATCCTTCGATGGGTTCGAGCTCGAGAATTTCTTGCTGACCTAAGATGAAAGGAAGATTCTCCACGAGTCAGTCATCTCACACGAAAGGGAGAAACTCAACACCCAACACCAGGAGATTGGGAAGGCTCAGGTGTCGAGCATCACATTTCAAGCCTAGATATTACTGCTTTACCTCCATCTGAGCCTATACTAGAGGTTGAGCCTCAGTATGTCTCGGCTTATAATCCAGAACAGCCCCAACTATCCCCTATTAAGGAGCACACCTCCGAAGCCGCTCAGCCGTCCATGAGACAAATCGAGGAAGGCACTCTGAACAAATCTTATGTGCGTTCAAAATAAGGAACTTGTCTTGAAGCATTTGCCAAAAGTTTCTCTTCTTATTTGTTCAGTGACTGGAGTCACACCGATAGTGCCTCCTGCAACCCAAGGATCACACCAACCGTAGGAGGCCATTATACTGAAGCGACCACTATGACAACGACTACGCTGATCAATGGAACGCAGGGGAGCTCACTTTCTTTCGACGAGCAGATGATGAATGAGCTCCTAGGTCGACACAGCGACCCCTTTGCGGACTTGCCATTGTTAGTTCGTAAGATGATGGTTTTGATGACAACAACCTTAGAATAGGATTATAAAATATAAATGCTAACATTATAGTTTAGTAATATATGTATATGCAGGATTTAACCATGCAGGTACCAAGAATGAAGACTTTATAGTATAGAGATTCAAGATATCAAGAATGAAGACTCATGAGCATCAAGAATATCAAGATTGTCAAGAGTTCAAGATTTCAAGAATAAGTAATTTTAATTAGGAATTTTTGTTAAAACTCCTAGAAAAGCACTGGCATCTTAAAATCCAATTTATTCATGGAATGGAATCCACTTCGAGCCAGTTAAAGGGATGGAACCCTGAGTAGGATAAAACCTACAAAAAATCTAGTTGAACATTGTTTTGTATCCGCTAATATTTATTCAAAATGATTTTACAAAATTATATCTTGTTTTCAAAATGTTTTCAAAACCTTCCTTTTAAAAGAATCAAAAACATCTATCCTGATTTCAAATACTTTTAGCCTCAAAATAATCTTTAATTTCAAAATCAAATTATTCTTAGTTTTAAAACTATCTTTAATAATATATTTAACTTTTAATATTTATACTTAGATTTAAATATAAAATTTTATATACTATTCTCTATATTTACTTATGTATTTTAACTATAGATAAGTATATTTATAAAGTTTAAAATAGTTTTTAATATAAGATAAAGGTTATTTTCAAAGAAAAACAAACCACCAAAAATTCCTTTAGGATGTCGACATGCTCAATATACCCGCGTCGACACAGTGTCGGTTAATTTCAAAATTTAAATTTCAAAAGAAGTGTCTATTCGTCATATCTCTTCACGAATGGACATGGCTGTTGTTCTTCTATAAATAGGTGCTGTTTTCAACGAATTTTTAATCATATTTTCTAGTTTTCATTTCTCTTCTTCTTCCACATTTCTTTATACATATTCCTACCATTACTTTACCGAAATCAACATTGAGTCTAACTAGATTATCTCTGGTTCAATTCTCTATCACTATCTCAACAAGATCCTCAGTGCTTTTCAGAGTTATAGGCTTTTTTGTAACCAATTAAACGAGAAATGGTGTGATTGTATCCTTGGAAATCAATCAAGCGAGAAAAGGTATGATTGTAGCCTTGGAAATCATCAAGTGAGAATAAGTGTGATTGTAGCCTTGGAAATCAATTGGGTGAACTTGTTCCCGGGAAATCAAGTATCTCTACCCAGAGGATTCTGAATCTAGAGGGTGTACCTCATGGCCTTGAAATCAAGGGTGTAATTGTACAATTGCTTTTGAAAGGAAATCCGTACTTGTGTGTGGGACTAGATGTAGGGTAACTCCGAACCAGTATAAAATCCGGTATGTTCTTTCCTTTACTGCTTTTACTTTATTTCTGCATCTGTGTTTGATTATGTGATCATATCTGTGTCTGAATATTGCATACATTTGTGTTCAAATTAATAGAAACTCAAAAAGATTTAATAATTCCTTAAAACACTATTCACCCCTCTAGTGTTTATCCTAGCCTTAAGATCCGTAATATGCATTTCTCACATTTGGTATCAGAGCAAGGTTTTCAAAGTTTCATAATATGATTTTTGAAAAAGTTTTTAAAATGGCTACGTTTGTTAGTACTAGTTTAGAAATATTTAGATTATCATTGTCTCATAAGTCTGCATATAATTAATGATCAAATTCAAATTGTCTACCAAAATTGTTTGATGCGTAGGAAACACGCTTTATGGGAGTTGAGGAATCAATCCACAATGGACAAATTGTGAAGATCAAAAAGGACAAATGGATACTTGATAGTGGATGTTCTAGACACATGATCGGCAATCCAGATATGCTGAACGATATAATATACAAAGACGGAGGACTCGTTAACTTTAGAGACAATTCAAAAGGAAATGTGATTGGCATCGACAAAGTCGGTAACTCTGAAACTCCTATTATTACTAATGTTTTGCTAGTTAAGAATCTGAAACATAATCTGCTAAGTATAAGTCAACTTTACGATAAAGGATACAAAATTAAATTTGAAAAAGATAACTGTCACATTGAAGATAATAATTCAACCATAATATTTGAGGGAATTAGGAAAAAGAATATTTATATTCTTAGTATGAAAGTTTCAAATGATAATCAGTGTCTGTTGGCAAATACAAGTGACCCTTGGATTTGGCATAAGAGATTTGGGCATATGAATTTCAAACTCTTATCCAGACTATCAAAACATGATCTAGTAAGAGGTCTCCCTAAAATGAATTTTAAAGTAGATGTCTATGTGATGCATGTCAATTAGAAAAACTTGGAAAAAGTTCTTTTAAATTAAAATATATGATTTCAACCTTAAAACCTCTTGAATTACTTCATCTTGATTATTTGATCCATCTCAAATTCTGTCGATAAATCATAGTAAATATGTTTTTGTAGTTGTAGATGATTATACTAGATTTACATAGACAATATTCTTGAAACATAAAAGTGATACTTTTGAATGTTTTAAGAACTTTACAAAAAGGATTCAAAATCAACTTTCTCTAAAAATTATAATCATTCGTAGTGATCGCGGTGGTGAATTTGAAAATGAAAAGTTTGAGGAATTCTGCAATAAAAAAGGAATAACTCACAATTTTTCATTTTCAAGAACTCCACAACAAAACGGAGTTGTAGAACGTAAAAATAGATTGATTCAAGAGTGTGCAATAACTATGCTTTCAGATAGTAAATTACCAAAGTATTTTAGGGCAGAAGCAGTTGCCACCGTCTATTATATTTAAATAGAATTTTAATTAGAACTTTAACTAATAAGACATCTTATGAACTTCTTCATAGAAAGAAGCCTAAAGTATCTTATTTTAAAATTTTTGGAAGTAAAATGTTTTATAATAAATACTAAAGATAACTTAGACAAATTTGATCCTAAATCCAGGTATCTTTATCGGATATTCTAATAAAAGTAAAGCGTACAGAGTATTTAATTTAAGAATAACACCATCGGAGAAACAATGCATGTTTCGTTCAATGAAAATCTCAAAAATTTTGAAGATATAAATGATGAAGAGGATTTAATCACTCAAAATCAAGAGTCAACTGAAACTTATAATGAAATTGATCATCCTAATAAAAGCACTAAACTTTTAAAAGATCATCCTATTGAAAATATACTAGGAGATATGCAATCTATTGTTAAAACTAGAAATCAACTAAATCAAATGACTAATGTAGCTTTTATATTAACTATCGAACTCAAAAATCCAAAAGAAGCATCAACTGATGATTCATGGATTTTGGCTATGCAAGAAGAATCAAATCAATTCACTAGAAATGATGTTTGGGAACTTGTTTGTAAACCTGAAAATAAAACTATAACTGGAACTAAATGGGTTATAAAAATAAAATGAATGAACAAGGAGAGATGGTAAGAAATAAAGCTCGATTAGTCGCTCAAGGTTATTGTCAAGAAAAAGGAATAGATTTTGATGAAACATTTGCTCCCGTAGCAAGATTAGAAGCCATTAGGATTCTACTTGCTTTCGCAAATCATAATAATTTCAAATTATTTCAAATGAATGTTAAAAGTGCTTTTTTAAATGGATTTGTAAAAGAGGAAGTATATGTTGAACAACCACCACTTTTTGAAAATGAAAAATTACCAAATCATGTTTACAAACTTAAGAAAGCTTTATATGGTCTAAAACAAGCTTCTAGAGCCTGGTATGATAGATAAGATCTTACTTATTACAATCAAACTTTGAAATTGGTAAAGTAGATAAAACTCTTTTTATTAAAAGAAATAAAAATGATATTCAACTAGTACAAGTCTATGTCGATGATATCATTTTTGGTTCAACTAATTTTGAAATGAATAAAGAATTTTCTGAAATAATGATAAAAGAGTTTGAGATGAGTCATATGGGTGAATTAAACTTCTATTTAGGATTACAAATAAAACAATTAGATGATGGTATCTTTATCAGTCAAGAAAAATATGCTAAAGACCTAATTAATAAATTTGGTTTGACTACAGCGAGTGGAAAACCCACTCCCATGGCAACCAATGAGTACCTTAGTAAAGTATATCTCTCGAAAGATGTAGATCAAAAATTATATAGAGGAATGATTGGATCACTGCCCTATATTACTGCTAGTAGACCTGATAGTGTTTGTCTCTGTTCAAGATATCAATCCCAACCTAAAGAGCTCCACTTAAAAGCGGTAAAACGTATCATAAGATATGTTAAACACATCTCTGATTATGGCTTATTTTACCCTAAAAATGATTCTTTTGACTTAATATCTTACTGTGATGCTGATTATGGCTTATTCCACTTGTATCAAAATAAATTAAATAGCAAAAATTCAAGCACCATGTCGATATCCCCTTGAACCCTATGTCGACATACAACGATTTTTTCTTCTTCAAATTTTTCCCACCAAAATTCAAATAATTGGTTATACATTCTTTTTATTTTCGAAATTCTATTCATTCTTTCTGTTATTTCTCTGTTCTATCTTCTGAAATTAAATAATCAATGGCCTCCTCTTCCAAATCAAACATTAATTCAACCTTTTCATTCCCTTCTCCTACTTCAGGACCGTTTCAACGAACAACGCTCGCTCGTGTGATGAAAATGGAGGATTCTCTAAAGGATGCACTTCAGTTAATAAGAGAAATCCAAGTAATGCAACTTCGAATGGCCAAAGAACAAGAGAGGCAAGGAAAAATCCTTAGGAATTTGCAAAAATTTCTAATGGATAATCATGCTAACCCAATCTTGATTGACGAAGACTCTTCAGGAGATCAAGTACAAGAGGCCAGCGAGGAAGAAGAAGAAGAAGAAGTGCCTACGGAAGAAGTGCACGCGGAAGATGACAACAAAGTCGTTTGCGTTGGTGAAGTGTGCTTTGACAAAGATGAAAATCTTGTCGAACAACGTGGAAATTTCTGTTTCCACTATCCAAATTGTTCGATTCATAGATCTCCCATTTTCAAAGGCACTCATTCGTTTCTTTTCTCTTTTTCCTATTGTTGTATGTTCCTTCTTACGTTTCCCACGAAAATGTTAATATAGCTATATGATTAATAAACAAGTTGTGTTCTTATATGTGTTCTATTAAAAGTATTATTATATACTTAGGATAGTTAGTAGTTTAGGACTAAGTTTTAAGTTTTAGAGATAAGTGTTGATTATCTATGATAACACTATAATTATAATCACATATCATAGAGTATTAGATTAAGGGGGAGTTATATAGTTTGGAGTTTGTTTTTGTTGATGACAAAGAGGGAGAAGTATAAAATAGGATAGTTAGGCATAGATTAAGGGGGAGTTATTAGGATAGAAGTAATATTTTATAAACAAACGTTGTCATCATCAAAAAGGAGGATATTGTTACTCCATGAGATGATGGTTTTGATGACAACAACCTTAAAATAGGATTATAAAATATAAGTACTAACATTATAGTTTAGAAGTACATGTATATGCAGGATTTAACCATGTAGGTACCAAGAATGAGGACTTTGCAGTATAAGGATTCAAGATGTCAAGAATGAAGACCCATGAGTATCAAGAATATCAAGATTATTAAGAGTTCAAGATTTCGAGAATAAGTAATTTTAATTAGGAATTTTTGTTAGAACTCTGGCATCTTAAAATCCAATTTATTCGTGGAATGGAATCCACTTCAAGCCAGTTAAAGGAATGGAATCCTGAGTAGGATGGAACCTACGAAAAATCTAATGGAACATTGTTTTGTATCCGCTAATTTTTATTCAGAATGATTTTACAAAATTATATCTTGTTTTCAAAATGTTTTCAAAACCTTCCTTTTAAAAGAATCAAAAACATCTATCCAGATTTCAAATACTTTTAGCCTCAAAATAATCTTTAATTTCAAAATCAAATTATTCTTAGTTTTAAAACTATCTTTAATAATAATATATTTAACTTCTAATATTTATACTTAGATTTAAATATAAATTTTTATATATTATTCTCTATATTTACTTATGTATTTTAACTATAGTCAAGTATATTTATAAAGTTTAAAATAGTTTTAATATAAGATAAAAGTTATTTTCAAAGAAAAACAAACCACCAAAAATTCCTTTGGGATGTCGACGTGCTCAATATACCCATGTCGACTAGTGTTAGTTAATTTCAAAATTTAAATTTCAAAAGAAGTGTCTATTCGTCATATCTCTTCACGAATGGACATGGCTGTTGCTCTTCTATAAATATGTGCTCTTTTCAACTAATTTTTAATCATATTTTCTGGTTTTCATTTCTCTTCTTCTTCCATATTTCTTTATACATATTCCTACCATTACTCTGCCAAAATCAACATTGAATCTAACTAGATTATCTCTGGTTTAACTCTCTATCACTATCTCAACAAGATTCTCAGTGCTATTCAAAGTTATAGGCTTCTTTGTAGTCAATTAAACGAGAAAATGTGTGATTGTAGCCTTGGAAATCAATCAAACGAGAAACGGTGTGATTGTAGCCTTGGAAATCAAGTGGGTTAACTTGTTGCTCAGGAAATCAAGTATCTCTACCCAGAGGATTGTGAATCTGGAGGGTCTACCTCGTGGCCTTAAAATCGAGGGTGTAATTGTACAATTTCTTTTGAAAGGAAATCCGTACTTGTATGCGGGACTGGATGTAGGGTAACTCCGAACAAGTATAAAATCCGGTGTGTTCTTTCCTTTACTGTTTTTACTTTATTTTTGCATCTGTGTTTGATTCTGTGATCATATCTGTGTCTAAATATTGCATACACTTGTGTTCAAATTAATAAAAACTTAAAAATATTTAATAATTCCCTAAAACACTATTCACCCCCCTCTAGTGTTTATCCTAGCCTTAAGATTCGTAATCCGCATTTCTCACAGCCATTTGTCATATGTGGACTCGCGCCTGCTTCCAGTTCTTCAATGTAGGCCACCGTTGCCCCAAGCGAAGCTCAATCGATTCGCGAAGAAGAAACACTGGGAGAAATCAATGCTGAATTGGAGGCAGCGACACATGGTGGTAATTCTGGGGGTGGAATGGCGGCGCCTGGCCCGGCTCAGCTAAGAATGATATCACCTGGTGGTACAATTGTTGATACCAGTGTGCCCATTCCACCCCCTATAGCAGATCCGACTTCTTAGACTCCAACTGCATGAAGTATTCCGGTACAATCGAGTTCGAAGGAGGACGTTGAAATCATGCTTTCGCTTGGAGACCGTCGGGAAAAAAACAAGAGCTCGAAGCGAAAAATCACTAACGGCTCCAGCGGATCCACACCGAAGAGGAAGCCAAAAAAGAAAAGGGAGTAGATAGGCCTCTTCGGCACATTTTTTGGTAGATAGAAATTTGTTTCTTGCATTCCTTTCATAGGCCATGTAAAGATGTGGGTTTGGCCCCCGCTAGTAGGAATTTTGAAAAAATTTGTACACGAACTTCATTCACAGTCAGTTGAAATGAAATTTTGTTTTTGGTTTTGACTCTATTATTATCTTTCGTGCTTAAGTGTTCTAGTGTTTAAATTTCAGTCCAGTGCACTTGCAAATTTCTAACCCTTAAGCCGAATTTATTTTCATTTTCCAAGTCAAGAAGTCACAGACATGAGTCGTAAGTGGAGATTATGTTGAACTTTGATATTGCACTACTTCGGTTGATGGTTGACACTTAAGCCCTACCCCCAGTTTTGGGGATGAACTGTAAAAATCGGCTAGCGATTGCAATTTACTTTTATCTCTTCGGGCTCAACATCATAAAATCGATGCTAAAAGAAGCGAGAGTAGAGTGGTCGAATTGTACTCACTCACTTAATAATGATCATGCCCACACTCTGAGGACCTCCATTTTAACTCTGGCGGTCGATCACGCCTGTTCAAATTTAAGAATGTGTCCATGCTGTGGGACATAGGTTAATCTATGAGTGGTCTTGCGCACTCAAGTCATCTTTATACTCTGATCGCACTTCAGGGACTCAGAGTTAGTGTTTATACTCTAGTTCGCACTTTAGGAACCTAGAGCTGATATTTGTACTCCGATTCACACTCTGGGAATTTGAAGTTAGCCGATAGATGGTCAGTCACATCAGTTTAGGCTTTTATAATTTCGTTTGCACTCTGGGAACGATGGGTTTATTAGGATCGTGGACGGTCGATTCACATCCACCCCGAGTTAACAAGTGAGGTCGTTAGATGGACGGATCCATCCTCCTCGAAATTGGTTAGGATACGGTTGAAGTCGTTAGGTGAACACTTCCACCCTCTTCAGAACCGCATTTATGAGTTTATACTCCATCTCACACTTTGGGAATTCGGAGTTAGCTAAAAGATTGTCATGTATCAATCCTTTTTTGACTTTATTGTAGTGCCTTGCCTTCGAGCTTGGGTTTCACTTAGCGAGTGGTCGGTCCTATCACAGTCACACCTAATTTGAATAAATTCCATCATATGATTGAATTTAGCTCTTCGTTCATCATGATGTTGTACGTCATATTCAATAAATCATAGCTCTGGCTCGAAGAGATGGCATTTTATCGTTGAAACGAGAAAATATGGTAGAGTCAGTTGCCTTATTAAAAATTCACATTTCGAAATGCAAAAAAAAATTGTAAATGAAAGAATAAACTAAATAAATAAATCCTGTCATGTGCAATAGCGACGGAGAGTCTCGTTGTTCGAGGCTCTCGGCAAAGTAAGATCATCAACGGTCGATAACATGAACGTATCATCTTTGAGTTTTCGTGTAATCACATACAGTCATTCCCAAGTTGGTTTCATGTGCGAAGGAGCCGGATAAATTATCTTGAGGATGAGATCACCGTGTTTAAAGGTTCCAGGTCATACATTGACATTGTATAATCAGGCGACTCGACTTCGATATGAGGCTGCCCTCAAATCAGCCCCTTCACACTTCTCATCTAACTAATTCAAGGATTCGACAAGTAATGTGGCATTTGTCTTCAGATCATAGTGAGTCACATGATGAGAAGGTACTTCCATTTCGACTGGAATAACAACTTCTGAGCCATAGGATAGAGAAAATGGAGTGTGTCCGGTCGTGAACTTGTGGGTTGTCCGGTAAGCCTATAAAGCCATTGGAAATTCATCAACCCACTTACCCCCGGTCTTTTCCAGTCGCTTCTTCAGAATAGACTAGATAACATTATTAATGGCTTAAACTTGGCCATTCGCTTGAGGGTGTGCAACTGTAGAGAATTTCTTGTGGATATGGAATTGTTGACAGAAATCCTTGAATTCAACATTGTCGAACTGGGCTGCGTTATCAGTGATGATGGCATGTGGGAGACCAAATCGGCAGATAATGTTGCGAACTACAAAGTTGATCACCTTCTTCGTCGTGATTGTTACAAGAGGTTCAGCTTCGGCCCATTTGGTAAAGTAATCAACTGCAACGATGGCATACTTTGCACCACCTTTGGCCAGAGGAAGAGAGCCAATGATATCAATGCCCCATGCTGCAAATGGCCATGGCTTAACCATCTAGGTTATCTCAGTAGGTGGGGCTCCAGGAATTCTAGCATACTTTTAACATCTATCACACTTCCTGGCATAGTCTAATGCGTCACGGTTTACAGTTGGCCAATAATACCCATATCGGAGTACCTTCTTAGCGAGAGCTTGCCCCTCGGTGTGATCGCCACATTCTCCTTCGTGTACATCATTTAACACTCGTTTAATTTCATCATGCACGATACATCAGAGTAGAGGAACATAATATCCTCTTCTATGCATGACTCCATTCTGGATGGTGAACCGCGAAGCTTTCAAAAGAATCTATCTCTTCTCACTCCTACACTCAGGCAGCGTTCCATGCTCGATGTAATCCGGTATGGAGTCATCTATGACTCCTTACTGGGATCAATTTCATATACATAGTCTGTCTCTATCTGATCAATGCTTGGGGAGGATAAAATTTCAATAGGAACGAGTCCCATTTGCTATGCTTCGCCCATGCTGGCTAACTTTGCTAATAAAATGGCCTTTTGATTGCGCTCGCGGGGTATGTAGAAGATGGCATAATAATCAAACTGATCTAGTATCCCTTGGACTCGAGCTAGACAAGCAGCTAGTCTTCGATCTTTGGCTTGATATTCACCACGAGCCTGGCATACTCAAAGCATCATACCCAGCTTCATTATTGGTAGCATGAAAATCAAATTTCAGAGCATAGTATATGGATCGGCCTACGAGGGTTTCAAGTACTACTCCCACACCCGAGCATCGACCGTTTGATGCACCTTCAGTATGCAGCTGCCAGATGTATTCGAGAGATTTACTGGCCTCGGGCAAGTCTTCTGGAATGGTAAATTCGGCTATGAAATCTGCTAGGACTTGTCCTTGAATAGCCCGCCTCGGAGTATAGGTAATGTCGAACTGGCTCAGTTTAAAGTTCCATTTGAGTAACATAGCAGACGTCTCAGGCCGCGTAAGGACCTGTCGTAACGGTTAATCGGTATAAACAGTGATGGTATGAGCCTAGAAATATGGACGGAGCTTTCTCGAGGCAATAACGAGATAATAAGCTAATTTCTCTAGCTTCAGATAATTTCTCTCGGCTCCGATTAACTGTTTACTAACATAATTGACCGGTTTCTGCACTCGGTCTTCCTCCAGAACTAAGGTAGAACTGATTGCATTTTCTGATATCGCCAAGTAAAGGTATAATTGCTTGTGATCGATAGGATTTGACAAAATCGACGGTGTAGAGAGATGCTGAATCAGTGCTTGGAATGCGCCTTCATACTCCGTGGTCCATTCGAAGTTTCGTTTCCTTTTCGGATCAAATCGAAGAAGTAAATGCATTTGTCGGTGGACTTTGAAATGAACCTTCTCAATGCTGGTACCTTCCCTTTGAGACTCTGGACTTTCTTTATGGTTCTCGGATTTTGAAGATTTTTGATTGCCTAGATCTTTTTGGGATTCGCTATTATTCCTCGAGCGTTGACGATGAACTCAATGAACTTTCCATATGCAACTCCAAAATGACATTTCAGCGGATTGAGCTTCATCTTGTATTCTCGAAGGATGTTGAACATTGATTCCAAATCTCTTATATGGTCAATAGAGAATCTCGAATTTACCAGCATGTCATCCACATATACTTCCATGGCATTTTCGATCTGGTTGGCGAACATCCGATTGACTAGGCGTTGGTACGTCGCTCCGGCGTTCTTGAGTCTGAAGGGCATGACTCTAGCAGTAGAGTCCGAGATCGGTCACGAAGTTGGTATGTTCTTGGTCAGGTAAGTGCATGGGTATTTGGTTGTAGCCAGAATGAACATCCATAAAAGATAATAACTCGTGCCCAGCCATTGAATCTACGAGCTGATCAATCCGGGGAAGTGGAAAACTATCTTTTAGGCAAGCTTCGTTCAAGTCAAAATAATCAACACACATCCTCCATGTCCCATTTGGCTTTCAAACAAGTATAGAATTGGATACCCACTTCGGTTATAAATCGTCTTGGATAAACCCATTTGATTTCAACTTATCGACCTCTTCTTTAAGGGCGTCAGATCTCTCTGGATCCATACGGCGCCTTTTCTGCTTGACCGGGGTACACTGCGGGTCAATATTCACGTTGTGGCTCGCGATATCCGGCGAGATCCCACACTTGTCAGAGTGTGTCTAGGTGAATATGTCGAGATTCGCTAGAGAAATTCAACCAATTCCTATTGCGCCTTTTAGCTTAACTGAGATCCGATCTTTATCATCTTTGAATCCTCATTATCATCGATCGGAACATCGATCGTCAGTTGGGTCGGGGAAGCTTGACTATCTTTAGTATCATCTTTATTTTCAGTGTCTCTCGGGTCAAGATCCCTCTGGAATTGGTTGGGGTGCCTGGGCCTAGGCCTAGGAACCAATCATCAATTATCAGCAAAATGGACGCAGAGAGATTCCTCTACGCCCTTTCCTTTCTCCCTTCGCTGCGCCACGTGTAGCTCAGCAACATAACAGGCCCATCCAGCGGCCTGATCTCCTTGAATGATTCCAACCCCACGATTGGTGGGGAATTTCAGAGTCAAGCACCATGGGGCAATAGCTGCCCTGAATTCAGCAAGGGTCGGTCAGCCCAAAAAAGCATTATAAGGGGAGTCAATGCCCAATACAACAAACTATAATATCCGAACACTCCGGCATTCTCCAACTCCCTACTCTGCTGGCAGTTCCACCACTCTAGTGGGCATAGTAGCACTTCCATTGAAGCCATGGATTCGAGATCGGCAATGTTTCAAATCCTCGGCTTCCATCTTCATCAAATGATAAGCTCGCATAAACAAAATATTCACAGAGCTCCCACTATCAACCTGGATCCTCTTCATCCAAGCAGGACCTACCTGGGCAGATATGACAAGTGGGTCGATAGTGGGGGCTTCGACCTTATCAGTGTCTCTATTTCTGAACATGATGTCATCGGTCATTGTCCTATGTTGCTTGGCCGGAGACCCCATCATCACAACTACTACAACATTCATAGTCCGCATGCCTGATAGAACTGGCATATGGCTCCATTTCCCTCCAGCTTCGGTCTGTTGGATGAGGACCGCCACTTATTGTATTTATTACCAACCACCCGTCGATACGAGCGGGTTCCTTCTATCTTTTCTGGTTTGGCACACGATTCTGATTTGATGGGTCCGCACCTTCTAATTGTGGCGCCCATACATACTGATCCAACTTTCATTGTCTAATCAACTTCTCTATGAGACCTTGCAAATGATGACACTCATTTGTATTGTGGCCATAGCTATCATGAAACCTACAAAGTTTTCCTGTTTGGATCTGCCTCTCCAAAATGGATTTGGAGCAGGCTTCTTTTATTGCATAGTATTGCAGGTTTGTAGATAAACATTCTCTAGCAATGTATTCAATGGAGTGTAATTATCAAACATTAGAGCCCTACATCGCGGACCAGGGTTTTCATCTCGCTTCTTGTTTTGATTGCCATTATTCCTGTGCTGAGTCTGCTTGTTCTGGATAATTAACTGAACTTCTCCAAAACTCTCCCCGGATTTCTTAACTACGACATTGCTTTGTATCCCTTCCATACTGGGCCCCGCGTCATCCTACTTCCTAGACTGTTTCACATCTTCCCTTCTCAAGAACTGGGCTGCCTTGGAGTAGAAACTGTCTAGTGATATGGGAGGTTTCCCAGCCAACCAATTTTCGAACTCAGAATCGGGGTCAATCCCCTTAGTCAATGCCATTAAGATAGCGTGCTAACTACTCTATGGTTTGGGTCTTTAGCGGGTGTTGTCTTTGGGATTTCTAATCTCTGCACACATAGCATGGAATCTCTCTAAATAGTGTCTGAGTATCTCTCCAAGAGCTTGGGTGACACTAGATAGAGTGTTAACGTCCTTTGGCCTCGCAACATGCATTCGAAATTATTCTACAAACTTGGTGGCCAGTTGGTCGAAGCAAGAAATGGATCGAGGTGGCAAACGTGTGAACCACATAGTAGCAATCCCCCCCCCCCAAAGAAATAGGAAAACTACGACATTTCACTGCATCATCAGCTCTTGCAGCACTCATCGATCATTCATATTTTAGGATATGTTGATTGGGATCAGAATTTCCTTCATACATTGGTAGAGCCGGCATCCTGAATCGCCGAGGGGGTTCAGCATAAAGTATCTCATCTGTAAAGGGCGTATGACTTTGGAAGATTCCTCAGTCGTCATTTATGAGGCCTTGGCTTTCTCGAATCATCTGCCAAATCATAGTTAAAATATCCGGCATCTGTACATTCTGCGCACGTTGAGCTAAAGTGTGGTCAGGTTCCACAATGCGAGGCTAGATCGGGCGCTGTCAACGGTCCATGTCTCGCTTCTTTGGCTCCAAGTCTTCAGAGACGTATGGATCAGATCTGGCTGATTCCGGGAATCAAACCCTGGTTCAACCGTGGCAATGGTAGCACGGTTGTCTGTGGTGTAGTGAGGAATAGTACCTCCCCGAGAGGAGGGTCCAGTCTAGAAGCTGGCCGACGGGCCAACTTCAGTTTTCCAACGGTCATTGTAGGTTGATGTCTCGTGGCTTGTGTGTAACTCCAGTCTAACCGGGGACATGTAGGTCTATGATGTTAGTCAGACGAGGCTGAACTTTCGGCAGAGGAGTAAGAGGCATGATCTCTTTTGGATCTTCTACGCCTTTGGAGACTCAACTGGTTGGTCAACTCAACATTGGCGCGTAGCTATTCAGTTAACTGTTGCCGACTTTGGGTCAACTCTTGAAGCAGCATTTGAAATTCTTGTCTGGTAACTGGGCCTGTTGGATCTGAAGGTCCCGAAGCATTTTGGTTAGATGGATGCAATTATGCGGGATTCTGTCTAACCCGTCCTTCTTGGTCCACGACGGTAGAGGCGCTCCTTGTGCTAACCATGGCGAATAGTGAAGTCCTTTCCTAGATTTTATGCAAATCTGAATAGGTTGGAAGGATTCTGATCTTGAGATCTGGATCTTCTTCTTGGATTTGTGCAATCTGGTATCGATAGTAGATCCACGGAGCAGGAGAAAAACTATATTTTCTCGATGAAAGCACCAAAGTATTTGTACCTAAAATGGGCACAACACTCTTCAGAAGTGTGTGGAGAGATAAAAATGAAGAATAGAAATGTAAAATGTGGATTACTAACAAACACTCCAAAAACAAGTATGAAAACGCACATAAACACCGCAATTTAGAGTGGTTCGGCATATTGCATACGTCCACTATGAAGTTTGATGACTTTATTGATATTCTCTTGATGATTACAATTTATTACAGCAGATTATAGCAGATTACAGTTCTGAAATTTGAGTACAACAGCATCAATGGAGTGCAAAGTTGAATTCGACAGAGTCTGGACGTTGGAAAGCAGAAAGATCCTTCTTTTGTAGGCCATGGCGCTCCATTTATAGGCGTAGGAGGCTAATATTTCGCTTAGATCTCGGGAGACTTCTTCTGGCATGTGGGTAGGCCCACGCGATCGATCCCATGGAGTTTCGGCTCAATCCATGATCGATACGAACGAATTTCGTATTAATTGAGATTTGATCCAATCGAGCCGAAACTTGGCATGGGCCTTCCTTAGGTCGTACGTAAGCTCCTATGAAAATTTAATAGCATTTGGACTTATGGATTTTAAGATATAATCGACACGAATTGGCATTTTTGGTAGCCTGTTTGGTTCGAATCGATGACTTCGAATCGATTTATTTGAATCGATCAATGCATGTGCTCAGGTGATGACGTGGCGTGTGATTTTTGGATCGCTCCACTTTCTACGTCGAGTTGACTGAGTCGGTCCAAAGCTTTTACCTCATTCATATCGAAAATGCTACCTTGTTCGCATCGATGAAGGTCGCACAGTTCGTATTGGTGGAAGTTCTCCATTTCGTATCGATCATGTAGTCTGTCGTTCGTATCGAACAGAGCTAGCTCTATTCGTATCGACCGTTATTGTGTCCCACTTCAAATTGATTCTTTGTATGTCCATTGTGTATCGAGGAGAGGAGTTGGTTTTACATTGATGCAATGCCGATCGATACGAAGTATGCATGATACTTGATCGATACGAAATGGACGTTAACGTTACGATCAATGGATACAAATTGTGATGCTGTTTGTGTCCTGATGGATACGAACCGAGGTCACCTAATGGATGCGAACTAATGAGTCTTGATGGATTCGAACAAATTTATTCTAAGATGGATACGAACTAGACAGTTGTCGTATGAAGTGGAGCTTGTTTGATAGTGGATTCGAATAGATCAGTACGAACAAGCATTCCTCTCGATCGATGCGAAGTAGCACACCTTGATGGGTTCGAACAACAGGCGACTTGATGGATGCGAACATATGGATAGCACGATGGATTCGAACATATCGATTCAAATCGAGGCTTTTTGATGGATTCGAAATATGACCGATTCGAACTAGGGCCCAACGATGGATACGAAATGAGGTTATTTCCATCGATTTTCATCGACCATATCTTGAGCGTACGTACTCGGATTGACTTGAAGTTTGGGACATTGGCTTTCATAGCTTTTCTTGTCATGTCATATCAATTGTAGCTTGATCTGGACTCGGAGAAAATTTATCGGCATCCACAATGAACCTGTGCATACTCGATATTCAGGACGAGCGTTGCTTGGTTTTCAGTCAATTCCTTGATATCTCGGCCTTGCCAAAAGACGAAATAACAATGAAGTTTTTGTAAGTTTTAAAATGAAGTTATAATTGGATTTTATAAGTGAATAAGATTTACGAATTTGTGAAGTTATAAAATGAATGATTTTGTAAAATAAATGATTTATAAGTAATTAACTTATAATTTGGATATTGGCATGTAAATGAGGTACATAAGGAATTTGTTAACAAAGGTAAATTGTAACTTGAAGCTTTTATAATATATATATGATTTATAAACATTTTTTTATAAATCCGAAATCAATTGATTTTGATAAGTTAAATACGGTAGTTTATTAAACGAGATATATCCATGATTTTGGACAGCAGATAATCCTTTAATAAATATGTAGAAGTAATGAATTTGGTAAGAGGATTATATTCATGATTTTGGACAGTGGATTATCCTTTAATAAATGTGTAGAAATGTTGGATTTGGTAAATGAACTATATTCATGATTTTGGACAGTGAATAATAATTTAAATAAAATGGATATTTTTTGGAAAATGATATTTTAAACGAAATTAAATGGTTTGAAGATGTCTTAAAATGTGTTAAGTATCGAATTCATAGATTTCAACATTCATTATTGAAATAGATGTTTTGGAGAAGCAAGGAAATGATGGACGGTAACACTGTTGTTATAGTAAATGATTTTCGAAAGAAAATGTTTTGTATAATATATGGGATTTATATATCTATCTTATTTTTGAATCCCTATACTAGTGATTTTGGGTTGTCGTGGCGATGTTTTATGCATCATTCATTTTGACCCAAATAAATGCGTTTATAGAGAATGTTTTCCTTAAAGGATAAAATATATACTTAATCTTGATTTAAGTATATGGTATATTTTCTAAGTGTTGAAAATAAATTGATTTGTGAATTACTTATTATTAAATAAATATAAGTAAATGTTTTCCAGTATTGAAATGGTTTTAGAATATATCTTTTTAAAGATAATTCGAAGTGAATATTTGGAAAATGGATTAATTAACTAAAGATTAACTAAAAGGGCCTAGTGATTGTATATGGTTCAAAATATTTGGTTGTTGCTTTGATAGTTAAATAACCGACTATCAAATTTTTCCATTTTAGTTCCTCGACTTGACGTGGGAACTATTTAGTCGTACACCTAATACGTAGCCTTTTGTGTAGGTTTGATTAACATTTGTATTGAGGATGTTGATTCATATAGTGCGGAGTATTACTCCAATCCATCGAGCTTCCTTCTTGGCCCGAAGGATAGCAAGTTGATAATTGGAAATGTGATAAGTCTATGAGACTTAGTTTCAGTGTGAGGTTGAGAAATTCTTTTACGTTGTTGTTGCGAAGAGACCGGGATCAGATTTATCAAAAACCACTTCGGACCAACATATATGCGAGGATTGTGTAGTTTGCTTATGATGATATTGATATTCGGGATTTTCATAGTCGGGGACTGCTTGTTTATCATTTGGATTTAAAATCCCAATATACATATAGTAGCAGTGGTCTCTTTATTATAAAATATCCAATTCAAGGACAATTCACTACTAATCCTAGGAATTTCCCGACAGGATGTGGTAGAAAGGTACCTTCGGTTTGTCTTGTTTCTGGACAACTTGTATGGATGTTTGTCTAACATTGCATTTCTAAAGATTACGTACATTGGTTTTTGCAAACGCACGTCAGTGGTGGTGGAGAAGGCAACTTCTCTTAGCTTATCACCATCCTTAAGACGTATGAGCTTAAGGGTTGTATTTTTGTGGAAGGCAATTAGTAGTCAACGAAAATGGCTGTGGGCATTCAAAATCACGTTAAATGTGCTTTGTGTAAGGTAATCGTTACCTCAGACCTCATCAACCGAAAATGACCAAAACAGGTTAGATGCGGAAAGGCTAATTGGGTCATTCCCAAGTAGGATATGATCATCCTTTTCTAGATATATCTTTACATGCTATGACGTCATGTATCTGATTATTGTGGTTTGTATGCTTTGAGGGCCCTCGATAAAGTTCGGTAATGACCGAAGGATGACATATTCAGTACCATCTAGTTATAAAGGTGGGTCAGTCTTGTGTTGGTAGAGAGCAGATGTTTTGTGCTTTGGGACATCCATCTAGATGTATACCCATGGAAAGGTAGCCCCTTCACCTCGTCATTTGTATGGAAATCCAAACTCCACTACGTATCTACCATTTATTTGTAGAGCCTAATATGCTGAAATTTAATAATGGTAACAATTTCGACTATTTTAAATATTATTTGTATACTCGACATTAGTATAATATAAGATGATTTAATATGAAATGTTTTAGTTATCGTAAGGTAAAAACATGTCCGTGTTTATGTGTGGGCATGTCTTATGAGATACTTTTGTTTTGATAAAGGAAAAGTTCGGTAATTTAAGAAATTCAGTTGAGTGTGCTTCTCACGCTGGTTTACCAGACAGATCTGGGCGTTCTTCCCTTTCAACACTCGGGTAGACCGAGTATATTTACAAGTTCAAATTTGTACTTTTGGAGCTTCAACAGGAGAGCTAGAGATCTTCATTTTCGTATACACGTATCGATTTTGTTTGATTATGTATATATACAGTTGCTCGAGCCAGACGATGAAAAATTATCATGTCTGGTTGTTTCGGGAGATGGATCCATAAGAATTTACCTATCCCATTAACACAGAAACTTGACTTGAACGATCCTGTATTAAGAGCTAATTGGCCAAAGGGATGGGGAGTGAAAATTGAAAACATTTATCCATTTAGGTTTCTATTTTGTAAAGATCATTGATATGATATTATATATTTTCTGCTGTGATGTGAGATTTTGTATTTTTCTGTTTGGTTCTATCTTCTCTCTTTCTTCTCTTCTCTTATTGTCTCTTCTTTTCTTTCTCTTGACTTTCTGTCAATCTGTGCTTTTTGAGCCGGACATGAGTGGTTTATTGTCGATTCAAATGGTATGAATTTGCAGGTCGTCACACCTTGTCAAAGCAAAAAATAGTAGCACTAATAGTTAAAGGTTTAATTTTGAAATACAAAGAAATTCATGAAAAATCAATGAAGCAATAAGTGAACCTTTTGAGGTAGATTTTCCAGCTTGTTCATTAGCTTGTGTACCATACTCTCCATTTCTGAAATTCTTTTCTGACATTGAGTTATTTGCTTATCTCTACACTATGACAAAGTTAGCTTGGCTAAGGTGTAGCCCCTTCCTAGTTCTCTTAAGCATCCTGGCTTATCATGCCCCAATACTTGTACAACTGCATCTTCTTTGTCATTATTTATCGATTCGAATTATCTTGCATTATCAATTTTTTAATCTCCTCCTACATAAATTAACATACATATAGGCTATGTACAATGGTAAAATTATCACAATATTTAGTTGCTGACAAAATAAAATATTCTTATAACTGTTTCGCCATTTTTTTTAGTATGAGATTTAATTCAAACATCAACTCTAGATACAGACAATGAATCCTAACTCTGCTTTTTTACATTAAAAAGACATTAAATAAATCAATTGATAGTTAATTAAATAACTGGGTAAATAATGCTACAATTAATTACCTAACCAACTACTCGGTCAATCTAGCCATTCCTCTACGTCCAGTTGTGTGCGGCAATTGTTTTTGCTTAATGGCAATATATTTATCACTTTGTGCCTGAAAGAAGATAAAGAGGTAAACAAAGTCAGAGGATATCAAAATAATGTATAGTTTATCCATAAATATAGCGAAAATGCATGTAAATGTGCAAGAGAACAATAAATGTGCAAGAGTCCAGTGCCATAATAAGCCGTATTAACACCCAAAAATATTCACATGAAACTCCGGAACAAATTAACAACCGCTGTATTTCTATATCCTGACAGTCTAAAGACTTGGGCCATTTTTGGTTTTGAGCCTTTCGCTAATTTTTTTCTGCAACATAAGGTAAGAAAACCTAACCAAACGTAACAAAATCGTTAGAAATTTTTTTCACTATTTTTTCACCATTACACTATTTTTATAACTAATAATATATGGAATTCAATTATTGTAGTCAAATGAGTTTTACACACTGAAGACTGTATATTCAATTATTAGTATCATAATTGACGAAAATAAAATTTTAGAAGCATAATATGGGTTTCAAGAAAATGGCAGAAAGTTTTTCTTTCTCTTCTTTTTTAATAATTCTTTCTTTTCATCTTTTTCGAGTATCTCCCCTACTCAAACACGTGTACCTAAAAACAACTTTCCTGCTTCATATGCCGATGTGGTTAAACAGAGAAATTTCTCTTTTGATTTCAAACGCAACTTTTCTTCTTCCTCTATTCATAAAAAAATTCAGAATATGAAATCTCAAAATCTTTTCTTTAGGTGTGGAATGGCAAATCACAGGGCAAAAAGTTGTCGTAATGGTCTTACGTGTTTTTTCTGCAATAGACGTGGGCATCGATCATCGAATTGCCCTAATCGCGCAAAACCGTAGGGAATTAGAGGGAAGGGAATTGTTTTCAGAGATACGATGAAATCCGCGGACATTCCTAGAAATTCTAGGGTAGATTCTAACAAATCACATGGTGTTTTTATAGACAGTTCAGATGGTTTTGCCAAAGCATACAGGAAATGTAGAAGATGGGTTATTATCACTATCATTCAAGGTAATTTCTCGATCCAAGAAATGGCAGACCTTTTAACTTTTCACTTTGGCAATTATAATTGGAAAATTAAAAAATATAATAGAGAATTCAAGGTTCTTTTTCCAAGTTTTAATCTTGCTTTAGATGCTGCGATGAGAAATGTTCTGAAAATTTCCAATTAGGTGATTAGATTGAGACTTTGGAGTCTGAATGAAGGGAAAATTGATAGAAATGTTTCAGTTAGAACTTGGATTCGTCTTATTGATTTGCCAGATGTATGTTGGGAGTCGGATTTGCTTGAAGAAGTTGTTAGCGGGTTTGGATTCTTGGTTAATGTGGATTTTGCCGAAGGGGACAAATTTAATTACTCTTATTTGGATGTAGAGATAGAAAGAGACATTGATATACCTATTCCTGGCAAAATTGAAATTTTTACTGGGAATGCATGTTACATTGTCACTGTTAAGGAGACTTCTATCGAAAATGATCTGAATTTTGATGCATGGAATCATTCTCTTTTCGGACCTGATAATAGTTTGCTATGGAGGAAAAAAGAGGATAAGAAAATGGAGAGCAAGAATAATTTGATTGAAGTTAGTGGTAATAAAGTAACTGTTACGCATATTTCTGACAGTAGTAGCAAGAGTTCGGGGAATTGTTTTGTTGCACATGTAATTGATCCATTTCTGATTCCTGATAAAGTGTATACAGAGGTGACCATTTCTGATTCAAGTGACCAGAATGTTTTCAATTCGAAAGATCCAGACAATGTATTTGTTGAAGATGCTGTCATGGATTCGGATGATATAAATGCAGTGGTTTTTCGTGCTAATAATTCAGATGAAGTCAGAGATTTTATCAAAAATACTGAAGTGGTGGTAGCAGGTGGTACTAAAGAAGATATTGCAGTTCAGGAGGTGACAAATAAAGAACCCAGTGTGGAAATCATTGAAGCAGAAAAGGAACCTATTTCTGTCGTTGTGCTAAGTGATAATTCAAGCAATGAGGGCAATGCTGTTTTTAGCAGTGTGCGTAGAAGTGCCAGGCTTTTGGGTCAGAAGGAGGACACTCTGAAGAAAGCTAACAAAAGAGCAGGAGTAAAATCTTTGGAGCATGCTACATCTTCAAGTAAGTCTTCTCATCCTTTTTCTGGGAGTATTCATGTGCCAGCGGCTTTAAATTCTCTTTCTTCGGAACAGCTTTTTGATATGGCTAGAAAAATTGGTTTTACTTTTCAAAATGGCATAGAGGATATAGATAATTTTAAATCATTGAAGCTGTCAAGGGTTTCTAATAATACATGAAGATCTTAACATGGAATGTTAGGGGTCTTGGTGCTCCCTAAAAATGTGTCAGAGTTAAGAATATGGTTATTTCATTAGGAGTGGATGTAGTGTTATTTCAAGAAACTAAGATTGCTGATTCTTCTATTTTTAATTTTAACTTTCTGGGTGGAAATTTAATTGATTGTTGGAGTGTTGTTAATGCTAAGGGTAGCAAAGGGGGTCTTTTTGTTGGATGGAGAGGGGATGAGTTCAAGATTTTAGAAGAAAACAAATTTGAGAATGTTCTGCATATTAAATTGGAGAATGGGAAAGATGGAAGTCAGTTCTTCATTTCTAATGTTTACGGTCCTTGTGATAAAAATAGTAGACCGGCATTCTGGGAATGTTGTTCTGATTTTTTGAAGAAGGTTAATGGTCCTTGGGCCATTGGAGGAGATTTTAATGTTACAAGATTTATTGGTGAAAGAAGCGGGAGAGAAGGAAGTTTCTATGAAATGGAGAAATTCTGTAATTTTGTTGAAGAATGTAGTTTAATTGATTTACCTATGAGTAATATAGCTTACACTTGGAGCAATGGGCAGGAGAATCCTATAATGGCCAGATTAGATAGATTTTTAATTAATTCTCAATGGGATGATAAATTTCCTTTTACTGTACAATATGGCAATGCTAAAATGCTTTCTGATCACTGCTCTATAATATAGACTCCAAGGATGAGATGAAATTTAAGAAGATTTTTAGATTTGAGAAAATGTGGTGTCTGGAGAATGACTTTGATGATTTTGTTAAAGAAAAATGGACCAGTTTTATCAGTATAGACAATTCTGCTAAGAATATAATGTTTAAGCTCAGATCTTTAAGGAATTGTATCAAACATTGGGAGAAAAGCAACTTTGGTAATTTGAAAGAGAAGAAGTTAAAACTTAATGAGGAGATCTTGGAGCTTAGTAAAAAAGAGGAATCAGAAGGTTTATCTCAGGAGGATTATGCCAATCTCAACTTTAAGGAAAAGGAATTGCTGAAAATTATAGATCAAGAGGAAATCATGTGGAAACAGAGATCTAGAGTTAATTGCCTTAATAATCGGGCTAATACTGCATATTTTCATAAAATTGCCAATGAAAGAAGGAGAACTAATTACATAAATAATATCATTATTGAGGGAGTTGAGTAATTTGATCAAATAAAAATTGCGGACAAATTCTCTGAGTATTATAAAGAATTATTTGGTAGTGTTCAGGGAAAATTTACATCAGTAGACTGGGATTTATTGTTTGATGATAATGAGAAGGTAGATTTGAATTGTCTAGAGCAAACCTTTACGGAAGAGGAAATTTGGCAAGCAGTTAAAGATCTTCCAGCAGATAAGGCCCCTGGACCTAATGGTTATCCTATTTTTTTCTTTCAAAGATATTGGACTATCATCAAATCAGATGTTCTTGCTCTTTTTAATGATCTTTATACAGAAAATTTAGACTTCAGCTACATGAATTATGTTTTTATTATTTTACTGGCTAAAAAGGAGGGAGCAAATGATGTTAAAGATTTCAGACCAATCAGTTTATTGAATTGCATCACTAAGATTATAACCAAAGTCTTAGCTAACAGACTTAGAGGTTTAATGAATTCTCTCATTCTCAACAGCCAATCCGCCTTTATAAGAAACAGAAATATTATGGAAAATGTAGCTATGGTTCAAGAAGTGGTTAACTATTGTATACAAGAAGACTTGCCTTCTGTAATTTTGAAACTAGATTTTTCAAAGGCTTTTGATTCTTTAAACTGGGATTTTCTTTTAGAAGTATTAAAAGCAAGAGGTTTTGGCAATGTTTGGTGCAGATGGATCATGGGGATTCTGAATAGTGGGGTTTCTTCTAATTTGTTGAATGGTGTAGAAGGTAGAAAAATTAAGTCTAAAAGGGGCTTAAGACAAGGAGATCCTCTTTCTCCTTTATTATTCAACATTGCAGTAGACATTTTTGCAAGGTTAATTAGATCTGCTGCTAGAAGTGGTGGGTTAGAATCTTTTGGTAATTAATTTGTTACTGATGGTATTTCTTCTTTGCAATATGCTGATGATACAATAATTTTTAGCTCTTCCAAACCTCATTTTATTATTACCCTAAAGCTTTTACTATATGGTTTTGAAAACCTGTCAGGATTGAAGATCAATTTTAATAAAAGTTTAGTCATGACTGTAGGTGGATCTGATTTTATAATTCAGGATATTGGTTCAACTCTGAACTGTAAGACTGACAATTTTCCTTTATCCTATTTGGGAATGATTATTAGGCCTAAAAAATTAAATCATGAAGATTGGTTACCATTAATTGACAAAATTGGACAAAGGCTAGCAAGATGGAAGTGTCATACTTTATCTAGAGCAGGAAGATTGACTTTATTAAATTCAGTTCTCACTTCATTGCCTGTTTTTTGGATGTCCTTCTATAAATTTCCTAAATGGTTCATCAACAAAATAGATACTATTCGAAGGAATTTTCTTTGGAAAGGAAGTAGAAATGGGAGTTCAATAAAAAATTTAGTTGCTTGGGAGATTGTGTGCAAATCTAAAAATCAGGGTGGTTTAGGGATTAAAAACCTGCAGGAGTTTAATTGTGCATTGTTATGCAAATGGATTTGGAAAATTTCTGAAAATAATAATACACTTTGGAAAACTTGGGTTGAAAATAGATATTACTCTGGTAAGTTTTATACAGATGTTTTCTCTTTGGTTAGAAGTCCTAAATATTGGTCTGAAATTATCAAATTAGAACCTATTTTCAAAATTGGAATGCATTGGCAATTGGGTAATGGTGATAGAATTCTTTTTTGGCATAATTCTTGGATTTTTAATATCTCACTGAAGAGCATTTTCCCTGATCTTTATAACATTTCCCTGAATCAAAATGATAGAATCAGTGATCTTTATCATCATAATGACAGTAATAAGGTGAAATGGATACTCAATTTTAACAGAGTATTGGCTGGTGACCTGCTTTTTCAGTATTGCAAACTTATAAATTTGTTAGAAAATATTATCATTTACAAAGACATGGATAAGGTTAGCTGGAAATTGGAGAAGAATGGCAAATTCAGTGTTAAATCAGTTTACTCTATTCTAAATTTCGGTGGTATCAAGGTAAAATACAGCAAAGCCTTATAGAAGATGCATGTGCCACCTAAAGTGAAGATGCATATGTGGATTTCTATTAACAATAAACTGAATACTAAAGTTCTTTTGATTCACAAAGGTTTAAGAATGGAGCATAAATGTCTTTTCTGCAATTTCAAAGATGAAGACATCAATCATCTGTATTTTCAATGCCCTTTCACCTATCTACTCAGAATCAATTGCTTTCAGCTGCTCAACATTCAACTCCTTATTTCTTTAATCAATTCTAGTATTGGGAAGAAGATAGAAAACATATTTCCAACAAAATCGAGAGAACTTTATCAGATTTCATTATCATGAGCGTCTCTTGGGTTTTATGGCAAGAAAGGAATAGTAGATGTTTTAATAATAAAAGTAAAACTTTTGATGTGCTTCTCAGAAATTCGATTTCTAATATTTCTTTTTGGATAGGTTATGCTTTTCCTTATGGGCAGGAATGGAAAGCTATGCTTCCCGAGCTTCAGAAAAGTGTTAGAGAGAGCATGGATTCAATTGGCAAAAGAGTCGTGCGTAGAAAGAAGGGTGAAGATGCTACGTGAAGTCTGGAATAGTTTCTCTAGTCAGTATGCAGTCTGTATGTAAATATAAATAATGTTGTAATATGAATTTGTACTGGGTTGTCCAAATTGTGCAATGGATGCATAATATTTTGGGTGTTTCAAGTTATGTACTATCTGGGAAGGTTTAGATTGTACTGTTGGGGTTTGGCAGTGTTTGCAATGGGTAAACTTTGGTTTGTACTGTTGTAATATCGTTCTAATATTAAGTTTATAGGCTGGGATTTATTCCCATCCTGGGTTTCAAAAAAAAAAAGTTATTAGTCCAGCAGAGAAGAAGTTGAATAAATGAGTTATGAACATACAAAGGAGAATGTCATTAAATTCAACTTGAATGGTGATGAAGATTTAGGAAATACTGAATTTCACCATATTGATTAAATTCAAATGTAAGAGTTGATGAACAGCTTTGTCTATCTCAACAATTCTTTTAGCCCCTTCCCCATCATTAGTTGATTCAGATTTGATGAACATCTATGTAGCACTCATAATATTTAGTTTAACAAATGCACCATCAATGTTTCAAGCCTTACGATTTCTATTTTAAAAAGTTTCTGAGGCTATTTGCGAAGATTACTAGGGTATAATAGCAATACTTCCTACATTAGACCTTAAGACAAGGTCACTTCTTAAAGAGGGGGAGAATTGTCAGGCATTATACAAACACCCGATGAGGACAAACATCTATAAGATACCGACAATGTAGATCAAAGATGATGAAATTGATGTTTTTACTGAGCACTTAGGAGTGATAAGAAAGCATGGTGAAACAACCAGAACCATGAGTTTATCAGCAGATGATTGAGAATTAGATGTTGGTTGTATGCACCTGCACAAGCCTGTGTAAATGCAATTTTCCAGTTCCGAACTCCAACACTTGTTCTTTCTTCAAGTTATAACCATTATCACTATCCTGCCTGCATGTCCCATTTTCCTGCTACATCATCTATTGCAGTAGCTCTCCTTCTTACTTACACATCCCACCTCATAACTAGCTCACTGTCCTAGCCTCTGCAACACATGTTTATTTTGAAGCATAACATTTCCCACTTGCTAGCTTCACTTATGCACAATAATACTTCGCTGAATGCAACTTTATGAACTACTGGCACTATTATTGTTCTCTTGATAAGGTTTCTATATGTTGTTGAACTCGGACATTATTGCATGCATATATAAGCTTGAATCTGCTTCTTCTCAATTTAAGAGGTATTGATTGGATTGATCAAAGTAGCTGAAGCTTACCTCATTGCCAATCCTTTTGCCTATGGTTAATGTATTTCTATTTTCTGTTCCACGTCTACCAACTAAAAAAGGCATGTACATTCAGAACATGTAAAAACACATATCTATGCTATGCTATCAAAACTGAATGCCACTGTGACCAATCGTGGAATAATGTTCATTTTGATTTTTGAAACTACAAAAATAAAATAACCAGTTCATTTTAAGCTGCGAACTCTCGAACTAAACATAGCACTTTACATCATATACAAACAGTCACATTATGTAGCTATGCATCATCTATGTTGATCTAATCTCAAGTTGAAAAATAAATAAATATATAATTTCCATGTTCGATAATTACTCGTACTTCCAGGTCCGTACCACTATTCAAGAATACATATCTTGCAAACTTGGAATATGTAAAGATAAAATATTTTTATGATCTAATGAAAAGGAGACACGATTTTTCCTTAAACGCATACATTCAATTAGCACAAGATTATAAGAGTGAATCAATGCAAAAGTATTCAAGTTCAACTGGACTAAGTGAGAAACAATTTGTGAAAGTAACACTGGTAGACAGTTGTTTTTTAATCGAGTTTCTAATTAAGTGGTCCTGGAAGGAGGAAAAGCTTAAATGAAATAGCTCTTGTCAAAACTACTAGTTCTAAAAAAGTGATTTGGATAAAATATACAACATTAGCAGATCACGTCCAATTTAAGCATACGTATAAATACATCTACCACAAAAATTTTAATTCCAAACAATTGTTACCTTAAACTCCAAACTTGTTTTCTCCTTTACAAATTTTCTCCACTCCTTCACGTTTTTGATGTTGTAAGGTTTCAAAGCAAGTCTTTCCTTCTCCGTCATTGTTTTAATTATCTTTCAAACCACTCGACCTTTTAAGGTTCTCCAAATGGTTCACATTTGTTGAAATGTGGAGGTTTTTTGCCATTCATCTTCCAGTTTAAATCTAGCCTACAAATCAGAAGGAAAAAATGGTGTTATTTCATATTAAAATGAGTTTAAAACCACTTCCTACTAAATAGATTACTTTTGTAAATAAATCTATTATTATGCAACAAAAATAGTAATTCTCATGCCTGAATGGATTCTCAAAAGACATTTTTAAATTCATCGCTTAGAAGCATCCAATTGCTAAGTGGAATTGGAATATGCTCCCGTACTAGCGGTCTAAGATAAGAAGATGAGTGTATCAAGCCTTCTCTTATCGGTAAGTCTGCCTTATTGAATTCAACTTCAATTCGATTCTCAATATTTAATGGAGGTCTTTTTTACTTTCGTTGGACCTCTATCACGTTTTTCTTTCATGAAATTTGCAGTTTCAGCTTCGATTGGCCTCTCGATTTCCATCTCGGCATCAATATTTTCTTCATAAGCCATTTTATATTCTTCATGCTTTTCATTTTCTTCACAAGGCAATATTCCAATTTCTTCGACGTTTCATTTTCTTCGTAAGGCATTTCATTTCCTTCTTGCATTTCATTTTCTTCACAAGGCATTTCATTTTCTTCACAAGACATTCGTATGGTGTCATGCCCTAATTCTTGTTCCTTCTCTACATGGCAAGCTTTGTCGGTTGGCATAATATATTTGACCTTTGGGTTATACTTTTTGAATTTCTCATTCTTCAATTGTTGGCGTGTGCATACACTGCTTGTATGCATATCCTTTTTTCTATAAAAACATTTAATAAAAGCAATTTCAATGTTAAGGTCATCACACATTTAAATCCACAATAATAGTGAATTATTTTCCCGATGTTATGCTACAATTTTTAAAGGAAAATAATGAATTAGCAAGACACAAAATGAAAGTTTATACGGACAATCATAGATCAGTCAAAGAATTTAACTTTGGTGACTGTGTATATTTGAAGTTGCAACCCTATAACTAATTGATAGTTAACACACTCTGATGAAGTACAAACCTTAAACCGAAGGCCGGTCCATCGTCACTTCCCCACGACTCATTCCCCTCCGACCCAACGCCTCACCGACCCACGACCTAAATTCCCTCCGACCCAACTCCTCACCGACCCACGAGCTATCTCCACCATAAGTCGCAGCCGACCTATTATCACATCGGCATCTCTAAAATCGCGAATTCCATATGCCGCGCGCGAGTCATGCTTCTAGTAAATCGCGAACGACTTACTCCCAGCCAAAACCCTAAATCCATATCACCGAGACACGAGACAACCCCTTTCCCCTCAATCCTATAAGTCGCGATTCACCTATGCCTATTTTTGAGTCGCGAACGACATAGGAAGCTCCAGTAAGTCGTGGATTTCGTTTACTGCCTTCTGTTGATTCGCGAGATAGTTTAAGTCGTCACCGAGTTATGTACAAGTCGCGAGATAGTTTAAGTCGTCACCGAGTTATCTACAAGTCGCGAAGAAGGAAGTTAAGTCGTAGCCGACATAGATAAGTCGTTGCCGAGTCAACACTTAAGTTGTGTACTGAGGGTATTGTAATTTTCTTAAGTCCTTTTTTTTTTGTTGAGTCATAAACCCTATAAATAGGGATGTAATGTCATTGTAATAGGTTGTTGACTTTTGAATAAAAATTCCATTTGATTGCTTTGTGCTTTCCTCTAATTGGTAGTCGAGTGAAATCTCCTATCTCCACCTACGTCATTCGAGTGCGCTCGAATCTTCGTTTGTGAAGCCGATTCACGGAATCTTGTGCGCAAGATCAACATTGAAGAATCGTAAATCTCTTTCCCGGTATCTTCGGATCAACGAGTCAGAGATAGCTAAAATTCGGTATCTTCGGATCAACGAATTTGGGCATTGCAGTATTTTCAATTCACCGATTGCTAATTCCAACGACATATCAAGTTTTTGTTAATCCGCTGTGTCAGTTTTGGTATCAGAGCTTGTTTTAGCCAATCATAGCTAAATCAGGTCTTGGAGCCAAGTGTTTGAATTTAAAGTGTGAGCCGAGAGTTGAAGCGTCAATTTTGGTATCATTTATTGAAGAGTAGGCTGAGTATACTTGTGAAAGTAGCCGAGCCTTGTGAAGTTGTTTTGAAGTTTGAAGCCGAGCTAAGGAGCCGTGACTTGTTTGATTTCGTGTTGAAGTTTTGATATTTTGAAGTTTGGAGATTTGTTAAATTATTTGTGAAGTTCAATCATGCCACCGAGACGAGCTCAACGACATCGCAATATTAATGCTTTATATGGAAGGGAAGAAGCTGATGAAATGGAGCAACGAATCCACGAGAGTTTTACTGAAAAGTTGAACGAAGGAATTGGTCGATTAGAGAGAATGATGCTTGAAATGAATCAAAGTAGAAGAAGAGTTTCACCTGAATCGAACCATGGGGGAAGTAGAGCTTCGATACATTCAGATCGAGAGAGAAGAGAAGATCAAGATCATAGAAGTGTTGATAATCGTGATAGGAAAGTTGATCGAAGGAGTGGTAGTAGAGATGTTGGAGGTCGTGATCGACATCGATATACTTTAGATTTTGATGAGGAGTTTGATGGTGATAGGGGAAGTGTCCATTACCGAGATAGAGATCCAACACGACGTCAGTATCGAGATGTAGTGGATGATCGTCGATGGGAATCAGGTATGAAGATGGAGATTCCAGAATTTAAAGGTGGAATGGTTGCTGAAGATTTTTTGGATTGGTTATCTAATGTTGAGGAGATCTTTGATTTCAAGGAGGTTCCTAAAGATCGTCGAGTGAAGTTAGTTGCTACTAGGTTGAAGGGGAGAGCTTTGGCGTGGTGGCAGCAAACTAAACTTACGAGAGAACGGATGGGGAAGTCAAAGGTTGTTGAGTGGTATAAGATGAAGAAATTGATGAAAGCTACATTTTTACCATACAACTATCAGTCACTAATGTACCAGAGATTGCAGAATCTAAGGCAGGGGACGAAGTCGATCAGTGATTATGCAGACGAATTTTACCAACTCATTGCCAGAAATGACATAATGGAGACAGAAGAACAACTGACTGCTAGATTTGTTGGAGGGATGAGAATGCAGATCCAGGATATGGTTAATATGTTTGATCCAAGGTCTGTGGCAGAGGCACATCAAAAAGCGTTGGCTTGGGAAAAGCAGGGAAGGCGTGGAGGTGGTGTGTTTACTAATTCTAATAATCAAGTGAAGGGTGTTAGCGGAAGTTCTAATGTTTCTAAACCTGTCAGTAAACCCATAGTAAAGGAAGGTGAGAAGGCGAATGTTAACAATGGTTTCAAATGCTACAATTGCCAGGAGATGGGTCATAAAAGCAATGAGTGTCCAAAACCAAAGAAACGAGCTATGATAGCTGAAGTTGAAGTGAGGATGCTGTTAAGGGTGAAGATAGTCCGGTTGAGGAGAATGAACAGGATATCGCATCGGGAGACGAAGGGTGTAATCTAATGATGAGGAGGTCTTGTTTAACACCAAAGCAAGAAGATGAAGCTAGTTGGTTGAGGAGTAACATCTTTCAGTCAACATGTAACGACCCAGAAATTTTAATAATTTAAATTTGAGTATTTAATTAATTTTAAATATTAATAAGTAGAAAATTTGAAGTTAAATAATTTATTTCTCGAATATTGGATTTAATAGGGTAATTTAAATCGATTATTTAATAGTGAAATTCCAGGAATAATTAAATATTGGGTTAAATATGATTGAAAATGATTTGGGAAATTTTATTTTATCATATTGAAGTTATAGAAATATTTTAGAACTTGTAAAACTGAATTTGGAGTTAATCTGTAAAAATTGAATATTTTAATATTTAATTATCGACTGTAAAATAGCCAATTTTTGAACAGTCTCAGAATTTAACGAAACGAGTTCCATTGGATCCGTAATAGTTAGTTATTATCGGATTTCAAATTTCGTAGCAAACGGAGTTGTCGTTTGACCGTGGCAGCTCGAAAGGCATCGATATCGTTTTAATTTTAATTCGGCGAGTTAAAATAGCCATTTTTCAAACGGTCTCGGATTTCGACGAAACCAGTTTCATCGGATCCGTAATGTGATATTATTGCAAGATTTCAAATTTCAAGTCGTTTGGATTTGCCGTTTGTCCGGTACAAGCCAAAACGCCTAGAAATCGTTTAAATCGGTTTAAATTTAAATTGAGCGTTTATTGCTGTATCTCACACATATGATGGAATTAGCTTACGAAACCTGTTCCATTGTGTCCGGAACGTGGAAAAACCTTAGGATCGCCTGTCGGAACGCGTAGATTGGAGGTCGTTTGCATAAGTGTTAAATTGGAGATTTTATTATTAAAATAATATAAATAACATATAATATATTAACATTTTCACTTCTAAACCCTAACCTACTATCACCAGCCGCCACCATATAGGGTTAATGGCCGAAAATATCCTATCTTCCTCCCCCATTTTCTCCAAATCCATGCATCGATTCACAAAAGTTCCAACATGAAAGTCGTAGAGGATGATGAGATCTCGTTATCCAACGGTTAAGATCGGGATTGGAGCGATGGATTGAAAGCTACAGGGCCGCGTTTCCCTGATGTTGCGCACGCAACCCTAGGCACCAGGTGGGGCCGAGTTTGGCCTAGCTCTGGCCGAAGGTGGCTCTTGTCGTGGGCTACGAAGTGGCGCTCTCTGATCGATGCAAAGGCGAGTGTGGTGGTCGCGAATTCAAACCCTAGATGTGGATGTTTGGGTTCATACGCGTGTGTTTCTTCCTGGGGATGAAGGCGCGTGAAGTTAGAGAGGGAGAGGGAGAAGCAGATGTGCGGCCCAGATGATTGAGGTGAAAAATAAAAAGTAAACGTTGATTTTATTTTATTATAGCATGTACAAACTTCAAAAATGCATATCTTTTTGCTGCGAGGTCGAAAATTGCTGAAACGACTTGCGTTGGAATCGTATCGTCGAGCACTTCGCGATGTAACCAGTTTGGAGTTGATTGGAGCTCGTTTGAATTTCGGGTAAAATTAAACGTTCGTTTAATTTTATTCGAAACGAACGCGAAAACGGAAACAAAATCAAGGTGAGAACTCCTCACTCAATCGAAAGGTTTTGTTTAAAATTTTAAATAGTTAATATTGATTGATAATTGTTGATTGATTGTGGTAGTAGATATAATAGGATATATATTATATATAGCAATATATATATATTGGCATATGTATATATTGAATTTGATTTCCCGCCTCGTATAGCGGATGAGACCCTATTGCGCCGCCTATTAAGCGGATATTTATAAAATCCCATATACCGCGATATTCCACCTCGAAGTGGAATTGGTATTGTGCTAACGTCTGTGGATGCAGGGTAACAGGTTGGAGGGATCCAACTGGATTCCTCACATATTTATTTGTTTATAAATATTATGTTGATTGTTGATAATCATATTGATATATGACACTTATTTCCGTGATTGACCATCTAATGCTGTTGCATCATCGGATTCCAATTTTTAAAAATTAAAATAACGGTTTTGAATTTAAAAAGGGGTTTTAAATCGATTTTTCAAAGAATATGGTTTATTAAAAATTTTGAATTGATTAAATTTTAAAATAAATAGATGGATAAAATTTTATGTTTTAAAAATTTATATTTTTATAAAATATAACTTAAAAGAAATTTTTAACAATAATAGGTTTTTATAAAATAGTTAAATTTGGTTTTTGGGAAGTTATTATTATTAATGGTTGATATAAAGGATTTTATAAATGGATGTTTTTAAATAAAAATTATTGAAGTTATAGAATAAATTTATAAAGTGTTAAGTTGATGTATAACATGAATTTCACTAGGATTTATAGATTAATAAATGTGAAATTTATAAAACGAATGGTTATTGGAAAATTTTAAGCTTATAAGTTATTAACTTATAAAAATGGATTTGGGCATTAAAAAGGGGAATTTTATAGAAATTGTTAATAAATGAAGATTTCATTAGTTGAAATTATTATAAACCATAAAGAAATCTTGTAAGTGATAAGATTTTAAATTGGTGAAGTTCAAAGGAACGATTTGGTAAATAAATAATATTATAAGTATTTAACTTACAATATGGCTTTTGGGTATGAAATTGGGTTATGTAAATTGCATCGGATTAATAAAGGGATTTATAAAATTGGGGTTTATAATAGAAATGGAATTTATAAACTATGTTTATAAATTTGAAATCCATCGAATTTGATAAATTGAAATATGGGAATTTGTTAAGTGGGCCATATTCACTATTTTGAATATTGAATAGATTATTAAATAAAATGGGTTTGTTTTTGGGAAAGGAATGTTTTAAATGGAATTTAAAACGAATTAAAGGTGTTTTAAAATGTATTGAGTATTGGAAACATAGATTTCAACATTGATTGTTGAAATAGACGTTTTCGAGAAACAGAAGGGGATAATTTGTATAGTATTGGATTTATATATCTATTTTTAATTTCAAATCCATATACTAGTGATTTTGGGTTGTCGTAACGATGTTTTACGCAACATCCGTTTTGACCCAAATAAATGTGAATAAAAGAATCTTTCCTTAAAAAGAATGGAATAAAATACTTAACGGTAACTTAAGTATGTTGAATATTTTCAAAATTGTTGAAAATAAATTAAATTTGTGAATTACTTATTATTAAATAAGTTTAGAAATGGTTTTCCAATATGAAATAGAACGTTTTGAGAATTCACCTTTTAAAGGTAAATCGAAAGTGAATATATTGAAATTGATTTGAAAATCATTGTATGTGTAGATATTTGGAAATTTGGGAATTCACTATGGGATTTGAAAAGGGAAGGGGAATTTGTTTAAAAGTAAATGTTGATTTATTTTTAAATATGGAAATATAATTTACGAATTTGGAGTGTAAATTTAAAATAAATCGGTAAGGATTTATTTGTTGATTTGGAATTTGTTTTCAAAAGGTATAAAGAATGAATGGTAGTTGAAATTGGTTTTCAAATGGTTGAGGTGTTTAATTTGAGATGGGTTTTCAAATGGGTAAAGTGTGGAAAATTTTATTGTGAAGGTGTTTTGGTAAAGCAAATAAATTGGGCAATTATTTGGAAATTGTGTATATATATCTTGTAAAGATATTTTGGGATTTAATAATTTTGGAAAATTATTTGGAATCTGATGATGTGGCGCATCTTTATTGATAGTTAAATAACCGACTATCAGTATTTACCCTTAGATGGTAATTGTTGTGATTGTTTGAAATTGAATGCCACACTTATTTTTAAAATAAGCACTCGCTATTCGGTTTAGCCGGGAGAGGACCTTTGTGTCGTATATCCCATTCCGAATATGTGATACGTCGTTATGGATAGCATTTGAAGACCGGTGTTGAAGACCGGGTATTTGTGAAAACGATAGGATGACCTATCGATTGTCTCTGCATCGTTAGCTACGGTATGGAGATTTCCTTTGTGATGGGAAATTTTATCGGGATTATGAATACCCGGATTTGCAAGGGCTTCTTTGGAAGTGCCTTCGGTTCTGTTCGAACCCGGAACAGACTTGTATGGTTACGTGTCTGACATTACATTTTGAGATATAGAGCAGATTCCTTTCAAATACATTTCTGTTGGTGGCGGAGAATTTATTCTCTTAGCTTAACACCCTTCTCTGAGACGTACGAGCTCAGAGGTTATGTAGTTGAAGGTTATCAGCGATATTTCCCAATCTGGTAATGTGGCATGCTGAGTGCTGCTGTGTGATGATCATTGGTTGGTCATTTGTGATATGATCATTTGTTTGATCATTTATCTTTGTGATTATTGCTTTGGTCATCTGTGGACCCGAAGCATGGCTTTGTTACACAAAGCGTAGCTTTGTGGACGAGACTTCGTCAGGACCTCACTCCCCGGAAATGGTCGAAACAGGAATATGCGGCAAGGTTATGAGGGTCGCGCCCTTTAGGGTATGTCATTCCCTTCTGGAAAAGGGTGGTATCATGGTATGGAGCCCAGATATTTACTCATGTGGAAACACTATATCTATTTCTGTGTGGTGTTGTTGGTATCGAGCGCTCGGATAAAGGTCCCAAAGGACCGGGGGATGGCATATTCGTGTAGTAGTTACCTAGTTACAGAGGTAACCCGGCCTTGTGTTGGCAGAGATCTAACCGTAACGTTAGTTCTCGGGACGTCCCGCCAGAGGCGATCCCATGTGGCAGTAGGAAGTTCCTTAGCCTGACCATTTGTTGGAAATCCATTCATCCAATACGTGCCTTGTACGGTTTTAGTTGTAGAACCTGCCATTTAACATGGCAGCTATAGTAGGCATAGCATCATGGTACCTATGCTGGCTAGGATTTATATTATACTTTCGAAATATTTTCCACTATGCACTAGTAATAATATCAAAGAATTTTTCTCGTAGTAAGCATGTTTGACTATCATAAGGAGAAATCTCCCCCATGTGTGCGTTTGCATTGTGTGTGTGCCGGGAGGCCTTATGGTAGTTTCATTTTCCAAAAAGCATTGCGGATTTCAAAATTTAAATTTTCTTGTTGCTTGTTTAAAGATAAACTGTTTTGAGTTCTCACACCAGTCACATGACTGACCTGGAGTTTATTGTTCCTTTCCTAAACTCTGGGTGCCCACTATTTTCCACACGGGCAGTCTAGAGTTAGGTTATCAGGTTATTCTGGATTCGGGAGTTGCTGTGCAGATCTGGAGGCGAGCCAGATAGCGTAGTCTATTATCTATTGTATATAGTATTTCTTTTCCGCTGTTGTTGTCGTACACTCTGATTGATGTAATGTAATGTGATGTAATGTATAAAATGTATAGTTCTTTTGTTTTAATGAATATTCATTTATCTATTATATGTTGTTCCGCTGCGACTGTGAGATTCTGTTATTGTTTCTCGTTCTGTTACTTGTTTTCTGTTTTCTCCTCTCTTTCTTTTCTTTCTTCTTCTACCTCTTTCTTCTTCTAAAACCCTAACGGTTCGATTTTTCGGCAACGAAAAATCCCGATCGTTACATTTTGGTATCAGAGCTTATGGTTAAGCGACAACCTGCTCTGTTGGGTGTTACTCATTAGAGATAGAGTCAGCAGTACTCTAGAATGAGTGTGAGTGTAATAATAGATATGAGTGCGTATTTGTTAGTGAGTATAAAATTGTTTTATATTGTGATGATTGGTTTGTTGAGTGGTATATGAACCTTCGTCGGCGCAGCCTCGAAAACTGAATCGAAGGGGTTCCTAAACACTTGAATAGAACAATTCGACACAATATTGTTTTAAATTGGGTAAATGAAATAATTTTACCTCGATTATATTTTATATATAAAAAGAAAATAATTTTTCAGGAATTATTGAAGTGTGTATATAATTGATTGCTTGGTTGTTGTAAATGATATATATATATATATATACATATAAAATAATTAAAAGTTGTTTGAATAAGCTAATAAAAGCAACTATTGTAAAAGAATAATGGTATAAACCAATGAATCATAAGATGAAATAATAATTAATGATGATTTACAATTGTAAGATAATCATGTATGTATATAAGAAGTAAAAATTATATAAGTAAAAGGTTTATAAAAGTGATTTATGAATAGATTCCCAGATTTTTGAAAGAATAATTAGCATTGATTTCACTATTGTCACTGGAAAATAATAAGGGTGATGACTGCAGCATCATCAGTATCATTTTCGAGTTTCTATGTGATGGATTTGCTACAAAAATGAATTAAAAAATTGAAGTTTTGTTGTAATAAACCAATTTGAAATAAAAATTCAACTTGAAATTGATAAATATAAGTGAAAAAGGTTTTGAACTTATAATATAAGTTAGAAGTTGAATAATAAGTTTTATAACTTATTAAATGGGAAAATGTAAGTGAAACCAGTTGTTGAAGTGGTTAAACAATTAAGTTAAGTAAAATGGAATATGAATTTGAATATTGATATGAATTTGACTTAAGTAAAAGTTAAATAGGATTTACTTTGGAATTTAAAATCCGAATTGAATTGATAAGTAAAACTTAAGTTTAATTAACAAATGATGTTTAAATGGAATAACTTAAGTGAAGTTGAATAAAAAATCGATCTTTGCATCAAAGTTAAATAATCAAGTGAATTAAATGATGTAAATAAAGTTGAAAGGGAATGCAAGTTAAGTAATGTTGAAAGAATTGATGTTAATATCAAAATAAATGAATAAAGTGAGTAAATGAAATTGTTAAAGATGTGAACTTAAGTTATATAAATGAAATTCAATTTTATTTGTAAAAAGAACTAGCAATTGAATTAAAGCATGGATTGAATGTTAATCAATAGAATATGAATAAGTTGATATGAAATGATGCATGCAAGTGTAAATTCATTGAAGTTAGTTGAATAATTGGATGAAAATCAATTGAATGCTAAACCAATTGGAATTAAAACAGTTGAACCAAATTGAATGTAAGTAAAATAAATAAATTTGGTTGTATTGGATGTACATTGGTCGTTATTGCTTGATGGTTGGTTGTATGTAAATTCATTAGGTGTTAATGGAAATAAACTAGCGCAATTGAAAGCTATGTAATTGAACTCAAATTGAATGTAAAGTAAATGAATTTGAATAGAATTGAATTTGATTTGGGCTGAATATGAACCAATGTGAATTTAATTAGTGAATGTAACTAATTGAAACGAATGAATTGAATATGCAACTTCAATAATAAACTAAAAAAAAATGTGTAAGAAGCATGTATTGGAAATTTTGAACTTGAATTGGCAAAATAGTTTGAATGTTGGAATTGGATACTACTACTAGCAGGATATACAGGTATATAATGGAATTGGGATTTTGGTTATGAAGTTAATTTGAATTGCTCGACAAAAAAGGTACGTATTTCAGTTTTTATATGAGATTTGATGATTTCCTTCTCCAGCCACTTGGCTTTCTCTTTTCTTTTTGATTCTGAGGGGCCGTGGTGCCATTTTGTAGTCGTACCGATCTAGCCGCGCAAAGGAGACTCTGGCGAAATTTTTCGAAAATTTAGGGAGTTAGAAGATTTTTGAGAAAATTTTGAAAGTTTGAAAATTTGAATTTAAATTTAAATTTGAATTGTAAGTAAACAATATTGTTTGAAACTTATAATCGGAGTTGGAAAGTTAATTGAAATAATAGTGAATCTTTAATAAAAAGATTTAGGTTAGAAAGTTAATAAACTAATTAGTTTTGGAAAAATAATAAACGGGTTAGGATCGTTCTCCTTAACTTGTAATTTCGAGGACGAAATTCTTTTAAGGAGGGAAGATTGTAACGACCCAGAAATTTTAATAATTTAAATTTGAGTATTTAATTAATTTTAAATATTAATAAGTAGAAAATTTGAAGTTAAATAATTTATTTCTCGAATATTGGATTTAATAGGGTAATTTAAATCGATTATTTAATAGTGAAATTCCAGGAATAATTAAATATTGGGTTAAATATGATTGAAAATGATTTGGGAAATTTTATTTTATCATATTGAAGTTATAGAAATATTTTAGAACTTGTAAAACTGAATTTGGAGTTAATCTGTAAAAATTGAATATTTTAATATTTAATTATCGACTGTAAAATAGCCAATTTTTGAACAGTCTCAGAATTTAACGAAACGAGTTCCATTGGATCCGTAATAGTTAGTTATTATCGGATTTCAAATTTCGTAGCAAACGGAGTTGTCGTTTGACCGTGGCAGCTCGAAAGGCATCGATATCGTTTTAATTTTAATTCGGCGAGTTAAAATAGCCATTTTTCAAACGGTCTCGGATTTCGACGAAACCAGTTTCATCGGATCCGTAATGTGATATTATTGCAAGATTTCAAATTTCAAGTCGTTTGGATTTGCCGTTTGTCCGGTACAAGCCAAAACGCCTAGAAATCGTTTAAATCGGTTTAAATTTAAATTGAGCGTTTATTGCTGTATCTCACACATATGATGGAATTAGCTTACGAAACCTGTTCCATTGTGTCCGGAACGTGGAAAAACCTTAGGATCGCCTGTCGGAACGCGTAGATTGGAGGTCGTTTGCATAAGTGTTAAATTGGAGATTTTATTATTAAAATAATATAAATAACATATAATATATTAACATTTTCACTTCTAAACCCTAACCTACTATCACCAGCCGCCACCATATAGGGTTAATGGCCGAAAATATCCTATCTTCCTCCCCCATTTTCTCCAAATCCATGCATCGATTCACAAAAGTTCCAACATGAAAGTCGTAGAGGATGATGAGATCTCGTTATCCAACGGTTAAGATCGGGATTGGAGCGATGGATTGAAAGCTACAGGGCCGCGTTTCCCTGATGTTGCGCACGCAACCCTAGGCACCAGGTGGGGCCGAGTTTGGCCTAGCTCTGGCCGAAGGTGGCTCTTGTCGTGGGCTACGAAGTGGCGCTCTCTGATCGATGCAAAGGCGAGTGTGGTGGTCGCGAATTCAAACCCTAGATGTGGATGTTTGGGTTCATACGCGTGTGTTTCTTCCTGGGGATGAAGGCGCGTGAAGTTAGAGAGGGAGAGGGAGAAGCAGATGTGCGGCCCAGATGATTGAGGTGAAAAATAAAAAGTAAACGTTGATTTTATTTTATTATAGCATGTACAAACTTCAAAAATGCATATCTTTTTGCTGCGAGGTCGAAAATTGCTGAAACGACTTGCGTTGGAATCGTATCGTCGAGCACTTCGCGATGTAACCAGTTTGGAGTTGATTGGAGCTCGTTTGAATTTCGGGTAAAATTAAACGTTCGTTTAATTTTATTCGAAACGAACGCGAAAACGGAAACAAAATCAAGGTGAGAACTCCTCACTCAATCGAAAGGTTTTGTTTAAAATTTTAAATAGTTAATATTGATTGATAATTGTTGATTGATTGTGGTAGTAGATATAATAGGATATATATTATATATAGCAATATATATATATTGGCATATGTATATATTGAATTTGATTTCCCGCCTCGTATAGCGGATGAGACCCTATTGCGCCGCCTATTAAGCGGATATTTATAAAATCCCATATACCGCGATATTCCACCTCGAAGTGGAATTGGTATTGTGCTAACGTCTGTGGATGCAGGGTAACAGGTTGGAGGGATCCAACTGGATTCCTCACATATTTATTTGTTTATAAATATTATGTTGATTGTTGATAATCATATTGATATATGACACTTATTTCCGTGATTGACCATCTAATGCTGTTGCATCATCGGATTCCAATTTTTAAAAATTAAAATAACGGTTTTGAATTTAAAAAGGGGTTTTAAATCGATTTTTCAAAGAATATGGTTTATTAAAAATTTTGAATTGATTAAATTTTAAAATAAATAGATGGATAAAATTTTATGTTTTAAAAATTTATATTTTTATAAAATATAACTTAAAAGAAATTTTTAACAATAATAGGTTTTTATAAAATAGTTAAATTTGGTTTTTGGGAAGTTATTATTATTAATGGTTGATATAAAGGATTTTATAAATGGATGTTTTTAAATAAAAATTATTGAAGTTATAGAATAAATTTATAAAGTGTTAAGTTGATGTATAACATGAATTTCACTAGGATTTATAGATTAATAAATGTGAAATTTATAAAACGAATGGTTATTGGAAAATTTTAAGCTTATAAGTTATTAACTTATAAAAATGGATTTGGGCATTAAAAAGGGGAATTTTATAGAAATTGTTAATAAATGAAGATTTCATTAGTTGAAATTATTATAAACCATAAAGAAATCTTGTAAGTGATAAGATTTTAAATTGGTGAAGTTCAAAGGAACGATTTGGTAAATAAATAATATTATAAGTATTTAACTTACAATATGGCTTTTGGGTATGAAATTGGGTTATGTAAATTGCATCGGATTAATAAAGGGATTTATAAAATTGGGGTTTATAATAGAAATGGAATTTATAAACTATGTTTATAAATTTGAAATCCATCGAATTTGATAAATTGAAATATGGGAATTTGTTAAGTGGGCCATATTCACTATTTTGAATATTGAATAGATTATTAAATAAAATGGGTTTGTTTTTGGGAAAGGAATGTTTTAAATGGAATTTAAAACGAATTAAAGGTGTTTTAAAATGTATTGAGTATTGGAAACATAGATTTCAACATTGATTGTTGAAATAGACGTTTTCGAGAAACAGAAGGGGATAATTTGTATAGTATTGGATTTATATATCTATTTTTAATTTCAAATCCATATACTAGTGATTTTGGGTTGTCGTAACGATGTTTTACGCAACATCCGTTTTGACCCAAATAAATGTGAATAAAAGAATCTTTCCTTAAAAAGAATGGAATAAAATACTTAACGGTAACTTAAGTATGTTGAATATTTTCAAAATTGTTGAAAATAAATTAAATTTGTGAATTACTTATTATTAAATAAGTTTAGAAATGGTTTTCCAATATGAAATAGAACGTTTTGAGAATTCACCTTTTAAAGGTAAATCGAAAGTGAATATATTGAAATTGATTTGAAAATCATTGTATGTGTAGATATTTGGAAATTTGGGAATTCACTATGGGATTTGAAAAGGGAAGGGGAATTTGTTTAAAAGTAAATGTTGATTTATTTTTAAATATGGAAATATAATTTACGAATTTGGAGTGTAAATTTAAAATAAATCGGTAAGGATTTATTTGTTGATTTGGAATTTGTTTTCAAAAGGTATAAAGAATGAATGGTAGTTGAAATTGGTTTTCAAATGGTTGAGGTGTTTAATTTGAGATGGGTTTTCAAATGGGTAAAGTGTGGAAAATTTTATTGTGAAGGTGTTTTGGTAAAGCAAATAAATTGGGCAATTATTTGGAAATTGTGTATATATATCTTGTAAAGATATTTTGGGATTTAATAATTTTGGAAAATTATTTGGAATCTGATGATGTGGCGCATCTTTATTGATAGTTAAATAACCGACTATCAGTATTTACCCTTAGATGGTAATTGTTGTGATTGTTTGAAATTGAATGCCACACTTATTTTTAAAATAAGCACTCGCTATTCGGTTTAGCCGGGAGAGGACCTTTGTGTCGTATATCCCATTCCGAATATGTGATACGTCGTTATGGATAGCATTTGAAGACCGGTGTTGAAGACCGGGTATTTGTGAAAACGATAGGATGACCTATCGATTGTCTCTGCATCGTTAGCTACGGTATGGAGATTTCCTTTGTGATGGGAAATTTTATCGGGATTATGAATACCCGGATTTGCAAGGGCTTCTTTGGAAGTGCCTTCGGTTCTGTTCGAACCCGGAACAGACTTGTATGGTTACGTGTCTGACATTACATTTTGAGATATAGAGCAGATTCCTTTCAAATACATTTCTGTTGGTGGCGGAGAATTTATTCTCTTAGCTTAACACCCTTCTCTGAGACGTACGAGCTCAGAGGTTATGTAGTTGAAGGTTATCAGCGATATTTCCCAATCTGGTAATGTGGCATGCTGAGTGCTGCTGTGTGATGATCATTGGTTGGTCATTTGTGATATGATCATTTGTTTGATCATTTATCTTTGTGATTATTGCTTTGGTCATCTGTGGACCCGAAGCATGGCTTTGTTACACAAAGCGTAGCTTTGTGGACGAGACTTCGTCAGGACCTCACTCCCCGGAAATGGTCGAAACAGGAATATGCGGCAAGGTTATGAGGGTCGCGCCCTTTAGGGTATGTCATTCCCTTCTGGAAAAGGGTGGTATCATGGTATGGAGCCCAGATATTTACTCATGTGGAAACACTATATCTATTTCTGTGTGGTGTTGTTGGTATCGAGCGCTCGGATAAAGGTCCCAAAGGACCGGGGGATGGCATATTCGTGTAGTAGTTACCTAGTTACAGAGGTAACCCGGCCTTGTGTTGGCAGAGATCTAACCGTAACGTTAGTTCTCGGGACGTCCCGCCAGAGGCGATCCCATGTGGCAGTAGGAAGTTCCTTAGCCTGACCATTTGTTGGAAATCCATTCATCCAATACGTGCCTTGTACGGTTTTAGTTGTAGAACCTGCCATTTAACATGGCAGCTATAGTAGGCATAGCATCATGGTACCTATGCTGGCTAGGATTTATATTATACTTTCGAAATATTTTCCACTATGCACTAGTAATAATATCAAAGAATTTTTCTCGTAGTAAGCATGTTTGACTATCATAAGGAGAAATCTCCCCCATGTGTGCGTTTGCATTGTGTGTGTGCCGGGAGGCCTTATGGTAGTTTCATTTTCCAAAAAGCATTGCGGATTTCAAAATTTAAATTTTCTTGTTGCTTGTTTAAAGATAAACTGTTTTGAGTTCTCACACCAGTCACATGACTGACCTGGAGTTTATTGTTCCTTTCCTAAACTCTGGGTGCCCACTATTTTCCACACGGGCAGTCTAGAGTTAGGTTATCAGGTTATTCTGGATTCGGGAGTTGCTGTGCAGATCTGGAGGCGAGCCAGATAGCGTAGTCTATTATCTATTGTATATAGTATTTCTTTTCCGCTGTTGTTGTCGTACACTCTGATTGATGTAATGTAATGTGATGTAATGTATAAAATGTATAGTTCTTTTGTTTTAATGAATATTCATTTATCTATTATATGTTGTTCCGCTGCGACTGTGAGATTCTGTTATTGTTTCTCGTTCTGTTACTTGTTTTCTGTTTTCTCCTCTCTTTCTTTTCTTTCTTCTTCTACCTCTTTCTTCTTCTAAAACCCTAACGGTTCGATTTTTCGGCAACGAAAAATCGCGATCGTTACACAACATGCACTATATTGGGAAAAGTTTGTAAATTTGTGATTGATGCAGGAAGTTGTGACAATATTATTTCTACAGAAGCGGTGAGAAAATTGAAATTGAAAACGGAAAAACATCCAAATCCTTATAAGTTAGCATGGCTGAGAAAAGGAGGAGAGGTGAAGGTGGATAAGCGAGTTCGAGTTCCATTTTCTATTGGGAAGAAATATAAAGACGAAATCTGGTGTGATGTAGTTGAGATGGATGTTTGTCATTTGCTTTTGGGTAGACCATGGCAGTATGATCGAGCGGTGCAGCATGACGGTCGAACCAATAGTTACAGTTTTATGTTTGAAGGCGTTAAGATTATTTTAGTTCCAAAGAAGAGACAACAGGGAGAGAGCAAATCTGAGGAGATTGAGGAGCTGAAAACTCTCTTGACTTTAAAGGAATTTGTTGAAGAAGTAGAGGAGAGTCCAGAAGTATTTTTGTTGATTGGACATGAATCTACTGAATCCGTTGAAGTTTCAGAGGAAGTAAAGCCGATATTGGAAGAATTCCGTGATGTGTTTCCTGAAGAGCTACCAAAGGAATTGCCACCGCTGAGAGACATACAACATCAAATTGATCTAGTGCCAGGTGCTATTTTACCGCATAGGCCACGCTATCGGATGAGTCCGAAGGAACATGAAGAATTGAGGAGGCAGGTGGAAGAGTTGTTAGAACAAGGGCGTGTTCAGGAGAGTTTGAGTCCATGTGCCGTGCCAGCCTTATTGGTACCGAAGAAGGATGGAACGTGGAGGATGTGTACAGACAGTCGGGCTCTAAACAAGATCACTGTGAGATACAGATTCCCTATGCCGAGGTTTGATGATTTGATTGATCAGTTAAGTGGAGCTGTTGTGTTTTCTAAGATTGACCTGAAAAGTGGATACCATCAAATTCGTATTCGACCGGGCGATGAATGGAAGACTGCTTTCAAAACCAGAGAAGGTTTATACGAATGGTTGGTTATGCCATTTGGCTTGTCAAACGCTCCTAGTACTTTTATGAGAGTGATGAACCAGATTTTTAGACCATTTGTTGGAAAGTTCGTGGTTGTTTACTTTGATGATATTTTGATTTATAGTGGAAGTATGGAAGAGCACATCCAACATTTGCGAGAAGTATTGTTAATTCTACGACAAGAGCAGTTTTATGCAGCAACAAAGAAGTGTGTGTTTATGACGGACGGTGTTTTGTTTTTGGGGTATGTTCTATCGAAGGAAGGTATTCAAGTGGACGAGAATAAAGTAGAAGCTGTCAGAAGTTGGCCACAACCGAAGACAATTACTGAAGTGCGAAGTTTTCATGGATTGGTATCTTTTTATCGAAGATTCATTCCTCACTTTAGCAGTGTGATGGCACAAGTAACTGATTGTATGAAAGGAAAGAAGTTTGTATGGTCAGAGGAAGCAGGAGTTGCCTTTAAGAAGATCAAGACGCTCTTAACGACAGCACCAATTCTGGTACTACCGAATTTTCAGTTGTTATCTGAATTGCATACTGACGCTTCGAAAGTGGGAATTGGTGGAGTATTGAGCCAGAATGGGAGACTGGTTGCTTATTTCAGTGAAAAATTATCTCGAGCCAAGTTGAGGTATAGCACTTATGATGTAGAGTTTTACGCGATTGTTCAAGCGGTGAAGCACTGGCGACATTACTTATTTTAGAAGGAATTTATTCTTTACACTGATCATGAGGCGTTGAAACATCTACAAGGGCAGGACAAGATTTCAGCGAGACATGCTTCGTGGATAGCATATCTACAACAATTTACTTTCGTTGTGAAACAAAAATCAGGGGTAACAAATCGTGTAGCGGATGCTTTGAGCTGGAGGAATCACTTGTTGACAACGCTGAAGGTTGAAGTGACATGATTCGAATTATTGCCAGAGTTGTTTGAGGAGGATCCTTACTTTGCAAAGTTTGTTGAGAAAGTTAAGGATGGGGATACTGATGAATTTGTATTGGTTGATGGATTCTTGTTCAAGGGGAATCGGTTATGCATCCCAGACTGTAGCTTGAGAATGAAGATTGTTAAAGAATTACATGAAGAAGGCCATGTAGGTAGAGATCGTACGTTGTAGTTAATTTCTCAATCTTATTTCTAGCCATCAATGAGGAAAGAGGTAGAAAGATTTGTGGAGAGATGTCATATCTGACAGGTTTCGAAGGGAACAGCTACGAATGCGGGATTATACATGCCATTACCCATGCCTACTAAACCATGGGTTGATATTAGTATGGATTTCGTTTTGGGTTTGCCTAGAACTCAAAGGGGGAATGATTCTATATTTGTTGTGGCGGACAGGTTTTCGAAGATGGCACATTTTATAGCCTGTAAAAAGACCGCTGATGCAGTCCGTGTTGCTCAGTTATTCTTTAAAGAAATATATCGTTTACATGGATTACCTGAATGTATTGTTTCCGACCGAGATACTCGATTTCTGAGTCACTTTTGGATGAGTTTGTGGAAGATGGTGGGAACGAAGCTGAATTTTAGTAGTGCATATCATCCTCAGACGGATGGGCAAACTGAAATTGTGAGTAGATCATTGGGAAATTTGTTGCGATGTCTTGTACTGGATAATTTGAAAAGTTGGGATATGAAGTTATGTCAGGTAGAGTTTGCTCATAACCATGCTGTTAACCGAAGTACTGGTTTCAGTCCATTTCAGATTGTATATTCAAGCTTACCAAAGGGACCACTGAATTTGACAACAGTGCCACAACCAAAGGTGACAGTTAAACGGGTTGCTGATTTTGTTGATGGGTTGACGGAATGCCGTAGAATCGTTCAGGAATGATTAGGAAAGACAATGAGAAGTATAAACAAATGGCGGATAAGAAACGAAGAAGTGTAGTCTTCAAAGAAGGTGATTTTATTTACGCAGTTTTGACGAAAGATCGTTTTCCAGTTGGAACTTACAACAAGTTGAAAGCACGAAAAATTGGTCCAGTACAAATCTTGAAGAGGATCAATGATAATGCGTATCGATTAAGATTGCCGGAAAATATTCATACTTCTGATGTTTTCAATATCAAACACTTAGTTCCGTATTACGGGGAGGAACTTGATGAAGTTGACGAGAGTGTGAATTCGAGGACGAATTCCGTCCAACAAGGGGAGGATGATGAAGTACAAACCTTAAATCGGAGTCCGGTCCATCGTCACTTCCCCACGACTCATTCCCCTTCGACCCAATGCCTCACCGACCCACGACCTAAATTCCCTCCGACCCAACTCCTCACCGACCCACGACCTATCTCCACCATAAGTCACAGCCGACCTATTATCACATCGGCATCTCTAAAATCGCGAATTCCATATGCCGTGCGCGAGTCATGCATCTAGTAAATTGCGAACGACTTACTCCCATCCAAAACCCTAAATCCATATCACCGAGACACGAGACAACCCCTTTCCCCTCAATCCTATAAGTCGCGATTCACCTATGCCTATTTTTGAGTCGTGAACGACATAGGAAGCTCCAGTAAGTCGCGAATTTCGTTTACCGCCTTCTGTTGATTCGCGAGATAGTTTAAGTCGTCACCGAGTTATCTACAAGTCGCGAGATAGTTTAAGTCGTCACCGAGTTATCTACAAGTCGCGAAGAAGGAAGTTAAGTCGTAGCCGAGATAGATAAGTCGTTGCCGGGCCAACACTTGAGTCGTGTACTGAGGGTATTGTAATTTTCTTAAGTCCTTTTTTTTTTGTTGAGTCATAAACCCTATAAATAGGGATGTAATGTCATTGTAATAGGTTGTTGACTTTTGAATAAAAATTCCATTTGATTGCTTTGTGCTTTCCTCTAATTGGTAGTCGAGTGAAATCTCCTATCTCCACCTACGTCATTCGAGTGCGCTCGAATCTTCGTTTGTGAAGCCGATTCACGGAATCTTGTGCGCAAGATCAACGTTGAAGAATCGTAGATCGCTTTCCCGGTATCTTCGGATCAACGAGTTAGAGACAGCTAAAATTCGGTATCTTCGGATCAACGAATTTGGGCATTGTAGTATTTTCAATTCATCGATTGCTAATTCCAACGACATATCAAGTTTTTGTTAATCCACTGCGTCACACTCATAGGTTGAGGGGAAAAATAACCCTATAGATAGCTGGTAGTAACAATAATATACTCACAGGTAACTGGGTGTATACTGACAAGCCAGTATCCACATTGGCTTACAAATTAGCTTTCAAATTACAATAATTGCTTAAAGGTTGCTTACTAACAGTTAACACACTCACTAAAGTATCGACTCACTAAAGTATCGATTAGCTAGAGCCTATTACTGGGTTACTAAAATAACAAGTGTTGGAAAAAAAATATTCACGGTGCAAAGTTACTAAAATAACAATTGTTGGAAAAAAATACGGCATATTCTTTGCTAGAGCTTATTACTAAGTTTAGTTCAGATCTAAAAAATCACTGAAGTATCGATTAGCTCAAAATGTGGCAAAAGGGAAAAATCCGACGATGTTTTCTTAATTTACTTTTTATTTTCACTTATTTTAAACATTAGTTTGTGGATTTGATCTATTATGTAATGATCACATATGGTTCACAACTAATTAAATGACCATTTCATGTTAAAAAAACTATAAAACAATTTACGGATTAATTTAATAATTACTACAGCTAATCCTATCTTGGAAAACCTTGATTATAATATAGAAGTCTACACACTTTTTGCTATTTTGTACTTTTGTACTGTAAATATTCATATGATATGGATTGATCCCACATCCAGTTGTGCTTTTTTGTTGCCAATACCAACTGCTGTGTGCAAACAATCATGCAATATCCCTTATACATGGTGAATATGCTACATCTACCACTATATTTTTAGACTGATCAATATAGACCAACAAAGTATAACGCCCACACCACTTACGGTAGATTTACTAACTGGTGATGACTTTACATCACAATCACTTGAAATCTACTCTTAATTAATCGAGTATTATAAGACTAAAAAATGATGTCCAAGGTAAGGGTTACATGAAAATCGATAGCTTAGGATTGGATTAGAAAAAAGAAAATGATGACTTTAGATTGAATTATATGAGTTACTTAAACTTGCAAGTATATGTAATTATGTAGCAACAAGGCATCGCCTTAAAATGAACAACTATGAACAATACAAAATAAAATGGTGAATTCTAGAATACAAACGCAAAACATAGTTTTCACAATTTAAGAAAATGACGATTGAAAAAATAATAATTAAACTATGCAAAACCATGAAAGAAATCATCGATAAGACAATCCTGCTTTTGAAATAAAAATTTAGAATATAAAAAGGTGCGCCCAGAATTCAAATTCGGGATCTTCCAAGCATAAAGCAAAAATTGTATCACTAAACCTAATTGCTTTGGTTTTTGTACATATGTGAGCTATGGCTACCGCAATGGAGGTAGTGTATATACAAACAGTTTTACCACTTCTTAAATTGATGCATGTACCCTGCTGTAAACTAGAATTATAATCTTAGATTAAGAATAATGTACATGTGTATCTATTATCTATTATCTTATATGAAATTTAGATGATTTTGACATTAGATGATTGAATATTTTTCCACATCACAATATCAGTACAACTTTTCTCTCTTTAAGTTAACCTATTTCACTTTGGGTAGCTTTTATATTCTTTCTTTGTTCACTCAGATTTTAGGTGATAGGTGTGTGAAATTCATATGTTCCAACCTCTTTTGGGTTAAATTAAAATAAAAATAGTTTTTCTCACATTAAGCATAATGCACAACAATACAGTGCAAGTCCAGAATGACATGATCTTTAAGTCAAAATAGTTTTAGGTTAAAATATATTCTTTTCGGTTAAATTAAAATAAAAACAAGTGTGTAGTTCATCCCTAGTTTATGGCAAGCGATCTCAAATTAAGCATAATCCATAACAATATGATGCAAGACCAGAGTAAAACACTGAGGCATATTCTCCTACAGTGCCACGTTACTTCAATTATTTGTGATAGGAAACAAATATAAAAAGTAAAGAACAAATTTGCACTTGCTCAAATTTTATTTTCTATTTTTCTAACATGGTAAATTAGTGTTATTTGATATTTGTAGATTGGCGATGGTATCGCATTAAGGACATCATTAACTTTCCCAAAACATCACATATGAAAATGTGTATTACATTGGAGATTTTATCAAAAACATCAACACATGCGATTTCTAAAATTTTAAAATAAAATAAAAGACAACATGGGTACCTTTATGATGAAGATTGAGTATGCCTTCAAGTACGTAGATCTCTATGGTAATCAATAACTCAATACCTGCATACGTGAAATATTAATTGGTTATCAAACATGTTAATTACATGTGCCTAATTTAGATACAAATAATAATCACATTTACCTTAATTGCAACATCATTTCTTCCACAACAATCATTGATCTTATGAGCAGGCAATGGAGAAACAAACAAGAATGACATGTCCATGTACTCGAAAACAATTCTCATAATCAAACAAAATATTTAAACTACTCAAGTATGCCTTCACAGTCCTCCTCAACATAACTAACATCTTTAACATCCGTATCGGTTACATCGCAATCTTCCACGACATTGATAGCTTCTTCTTCATAATCATTTGTCTCTAAATCATGAAAACCTTTTGGTGGTGCTTTCATTACAATATACAACTATACAAATCATTTTCTCTTTTATAAAAATACTTTTTTTCGCTTGAGATGCAAGAATGTATAGATCTTCAGAAAACGATGCTTGATTTTGATGTAAATTGACAGGATTGAAACCATCTTCATCAACTTTTACTCCATTTCCTATATGTTCCTGCCGACACTTAAAAACGAGAATATAAAACACATGATAATCTAATAAAATTATATCAGTCAATATTCTATAATAGATAACCACATCAACTACTTGAGAAATATCTTTTGCACTTGCTTTACACATATTAGTCGCAACATAGGTAACTCCGCTATTTTAGTTTCTCTCCCTTCATTTTTTATATGAAACCATTGATCATCGATGATTTAACCTTTGTAAGATAAGGCATCATTCTTTGGACCATATGCAATATACCTCAACATTTCATTATGATCATTAGGGTTAATAGGATCTACAAAAAATTTCATTTGCAACAAATATTTTAGAGTAATATTCTTAGGCAAATAAGAGTATATTTAAAAAATAATTTAACCTTTTTTAATCTAATCATCAAAATAATTTATATGCGTTTCCTAAAGTAAGGTTGAATTTCTTTCCATACGCTTGCTTGAATTTTGTAGTTCTTCCAAATGCATCTAGTATAAACCAAGGCATGCTAAGTTATATTTAGTAGCACAAACACATCAAAATAATTGAAAAATAATGTAACATATACTTACTCTAAAAATGGTTCCACCACGGTCATATTCATTAACACAGCTAAATGAGCACTTTCTTTCTCATTGGAGCACAGTGTACTATCTTCGACATTGAAATTGGATGTCCTTCAAGTATTACACTACTTTTATAATCTTCATTTCGAGATGCTGTCTCCTCAACATGTCTTGATTTTTTTTTTAAAAATCACTAAAAAACCTCATGCATTTGTCTGCAAGATAAAATTCCGCAATACATCCCTCAGGTCGTGTATAGTTTCTTACATAATCTTTAAACATCTTCAAATATCTTTCAAATAGGTACATCCCACGAAATTGAGCCGGACCACATATTAATGCTTCTCTACCGAGATGAATTGACAAATGTACCAATGTCAAAAAATGATGGCGGAAAATATTTCTCAACCTCACACAAAATTTCAATATTCTCAATTAACATTGATTTGCTATAACTTCTCTCTGTTAAGGACACGTTGACATAATCTGTTAAAAAATGAATATAAGCAAATTATTGCTTTTCTTGCCTTTTTGACAATAAGCTCTTATTGCTACTGGCAATAAGTGTTCCATTAAAACGTGGTAATCATGTGATTTCAAGCCACTAATTTTACAATCCTCTAACGATATACTATTTTCCAAATTTGAGCTGTAGCTATCGGGTTCTTTGAAATCTTACAATCTTTTGGAAGAAAAAAATCTTGGAATTTGACAATATATAAGGAGTTGGTGGAAGATATGTTTTTTCTGATGAGGTTGTGCATGGAGCTCATGCCGAATTCCCCAATCATTTAAATCATTTCTAGAGTTGGGTCAATCTTTTTATTTGTTATCATGCAACATTATGCCTAATATGCTTTCACCAATGTTTTTCTCCAATGCATTACATCTAAGTTATGATGTAACGGTGGTTCCTATAAAAATCAATAATGTAACACATATCTTAATATATATTTAACTGTTAAAACATTTTAAAAAAACCACTAACCTACCAATATGACACATCAAGGAAAATTGATCTCCTTTTCCACCTCGATACCTCCCATTTTGTAGGATCATTATCTTTATCGCCGTCATCTTCCATATCATGTGTACTCTTCCTCTTTTTTAGGTAAGCTGACTTTATCCTAATGGTTTTTTTCTTATTGTTTCTCCTCTCCCTTTTTTTCTTTTCTTTCTCTTTCCCAAAATCATTTGAAAAATATTTTAACAATACAGAAATTTTTCTTTCTGTTAAAATTCTAGGAGCATTACCTATCTCTAAGGTGTTATCAAACCAAGTCTTTTGTTTCCTCCATGAATCTGACAAAGGTACATATCTTCTATGACCAACGTAGACATTCTTTCGACTATAATTCATCTAACCGTGATGAGTATTAACATCACACAATGGACAAGCTTTTTCTCCTTCACACAACATCCAACAAGATTTCGATAAGGTGGAAAATCATTTACTGTTCATAGCAAAATTTCTTTCATTTTTAATGTTTTATTAAATGTATCATATGCATCAACTCCATTACTCCACAAATAATGCAAGTTTCGATCAAAGGCGCCAAATGTACATAAATATCGTTCGGGGGCTGCTTTGGACTAGGAATAAGTAATGTTAACAAAATATTTTCCTTCTTCATTCCACCTTGATACCGAATTTTCAAACAAGCCTTCCAACTCCATCTACACCTTTATGCTATAGGCATTGGATTCTTACCTAATAGGCTTCAACAATGTCATCACCCATTACACTCTATCAACGAACTCCGGCAAGGACATCGCCTGTCAACAAAGTGTTCGAAGTACCTAGTCCATGTAGAACCTATCAATCTCCACCATGAAAAACAAATTGCTCCATGAACCATCTCAGCTCTCCCCCTATGCCACCTCGTGGAACTTAGCACTTCATTAAGCGAATCAAGTCCGAGCAATGCTCGAACTTAGCAACAAGCAACGACTTGGCAAGCATATCTACTGCATTCTTTTTCGTGTGAACTTTCTAAAGACGAACTAGATTCTCTTCACCCATCAAGACAAGAGATGACTCTCTCACCTTAATATCCTTCATCCTCGAGAAGAATACCAGATTTTTAGCTAAGTGAATTGCACTTTGACTCTCATGATGCATGTTCACTCCTTCGTATACGAATCCCAAATCACATAACAGCCTCCTCAAATAAAGTGCCTCCTTAGCTGCTTCAACCGTAACTATGAGCTTTGCCTCTATAGTAGACAAAGCTACAATTGTCTGCAAGCTCGCTCTCCAACTGATTAATGTCCCACCAATGGTGAAAACATATCCGAATGTTGAATTCCTTTGATCTCTATCACCAGCATAGTCAGAATCACAAAATCCAACCAAGCTGAAATCTCTTCCTCTGCCTTTAAAGACAAGTCCATGATTTGGAGTTTCTCTAAGGTATCTAAAGATACACTTCATTGCTTCCTAACGCGTATTTCCTGGATTTGTCACGAACCTACTCACCAATCCAACCACATGTGCAATGTTAGGCCTAGTACAGACTATAACATACATGAGGCTGCCAACTGCACTTGCAAAAGGGACCTTCTCCATATAAGCCTTGTCCTTTTCTGAGATTGGAGAGCCTTTACTAGAAAGCTATATTTGCATAGGCATGGGTGTGCTGATTGCCTTTGCCCTTTCCACGCTAATCCGAGCAAGCACCTTTCAAATGTACTCCTTTTGAGTGAGGCTCAAAAATCCTAGCTTTCTATCTCTTTGGACTTCCATACCCAAAATTTTCTTTGCTTCTCTAAGAACCTTCATTTCGAATTTCGCTTTTAGCTTTCCCTTTAAACTACCGATTTTAGCCTTATCGTTAGAAGAAATCAACATATCATCCACATACGAGAGTAGGTACACCCATCTAGCATTCTTTAAATGCTTGAAGTACACACAAGCATCTTTGATGCTACGATCAAAACCAAGTGAAAGCATAAAAGAGTCAAACCTCTTGTACTGTTGTCTAGGCAACTGCTTAAGTCCATACAATGACTTCTTAAATTGCAAAACCAATTTTCTTTCCCATCTACAACAAATCCTTCTAGCTACTTCATGAAGATTGTTTCATACAAGTCTCCATGCAAGAACGTGATTTTCACGTCCAGTCGCTCTAGCTCCAAGTCATGAGGTGCAAAGATAAGAAGCAAAATGCGGTTGGACGTATGCCTCACTATTGGAGAGAATATCTCATCATACTCCAATCCCTTTCTTTGTGAAAACACTTTATCAACTTGTCTAGCCTTGTATCTCCCATCATCCTTCACCTTGAGCACCCACTTGCAACCTATGGCTCAGCTTCCTTGAGGAGGTGGTATCAAATACTAAGTCTTGTTCTTCTTCAACGACTCTAAATCCTCTTCCATAGTGCACATCCACTTCGAACTGTCATATGAATTCAAAGCTTCGTCAAGGTCAAGTGGCTCCTTAAGAACCACATGTAGGGGATAGTGAAACTGAGCACCAAGGCTAAGGTTCACACACTGTCAACCACCATACCTTTCAGGCGGCCTAATAGTCCTACGACTGACTCGGGTAGGTACTACTTCTCCTAAACTCCTTTCAGCTCCACCTTGAAATAAACCTCCTCTAGATTCATGCACATCGCCAGCACTACTAGAAGTTTCTTGTGGACTTTCCTATGATGTTTCATCAACTGTGTTTTCTTTGACCGCATCAACAACAACTCTACTATTTGGCTGGAACACATGAACTTCTTCCATCCTCTTAGGCCTATCAGAACTTCTAATGTGGTAGGTAGCTTCTCCTTCGGATTAAACATAGCAGATTCATCAAAAGTAACATGTTTGAAATAAACAATCTTTCGATCAATAGGGTTTCAAATTCAATACCCTTTGATACCATTGGTGTATCCCATTAGTATGCCCTAGCCTCTAACTTGTCATCACCTGTATAGTGAACTTACACAAGGTAACCAAAAATTAAGAAGTAACCATGACACACAGCTTTACCTCTTCACTTCACCACTAGAATCTTCCCATCAATGGCCGAGCATGGAATTTGATTTATGATATATGCTGAAGTTAATAATGCCTCGGCCCAAAAGCCTCTAGACAAGCATGTTGTCAATCTCAAGCAATGAGCCTTCTCCATTATAGCCCTGTTCATCCTTTCTGCAACCACGTTGGATTACGGATCGTCAGGTGTAGTGAAATGTCTCTGAATGCCTTGCGGTCTACAAAAGTCAAGGAACTTCTTAGAGAAAAACTCATCGCCATTATCAGATTTTAGCACCTTCAACCTAGAAATAGATTAGTACTCAAAGCGCATTCCAGTCTTTAAATTTCTCAAAGCTCTTTGATTTGTCCTTCATCACATGCACCCATACTTTTCTAGAAAATTCATCAATGAATGAGATAGAATACTTTGCCCCTCTAAGAGAAGGAGTAGCAACCTGTCCCCAGACGTCTGTATGCACGTACTCAAGTACTCGCCTCGATCTATGGGTTCCAACTCCAAAAGACGCTTTAGTTTGCTTGCCTAACACACACTCCTGGCAAAAGTCCATCTTGCCAAAGTTTTCTCCTTTGATCATCTTCAATCTCCAAAGAAAATCTAAGCTTTTCTCTGAAATATGACCCAACTTGAAATGCCAAATTTTTATGGCATCCAAAGCATGGGAACTATCTACTCCAATACATGACTCTTTAAGAACTATTGTTACTTTAAGTAAATACAGATTTTGGAGCACATCTCCTTTCATAAGAACTAGTGCACCTCTCAAAACCTTCAGACTATCCTCTTGATAGTTATCTTGCATCCCAAAGATGCCAATTGTCCTAAAAAATTAAGGACTTTCGAACACATGGAAAATACCATACACCTGTTAAAGTGCGTATCACTCCGTCAAACATCCTAATCCTCACTATACCTTCACCCATTGATCTACTATTAGCATCATTACCCATAAAAATAGAGCTTCCCTCCCGTCCAACGAAAGAACTGAAGTAATCCTTATAAGGTGTCATATGGAAAGACGCTCCCGAGTCTAGCACCCAATGGTCTGAGACATCCGATACTACTACAGACAACACATCGTCAAATAAAGATTTATCCACCATAAATGATGAAGATCCATCTTCCTCGTTATTCTTCAAATATGGACAATCCATTTTCTAATGACCAGGTTTCTTATAGATAAAGCACTTTCCGTCCTTAGACTTTCCTCTTCTGCCATTATCGGGATTCCTGGACTTGGAACGCCCTTTAGAGTGCCAATTCTTCTTATCTTCTCTTCCTCTTTCAACAAACAGGCCATGACTACTACTTCCACCTTTACTTCCTTCACTTATCTCCTTCATCTGATCTCTTAAGCCCTCAGATAGAAGTCCTGAGGTCACATCTTCTATTATCAATGTGTCTCTAGCGAAGATAAGGCTGTTAGCGAAACTGGTGTAATGCTTCGAAAGAGAACACAAAAGAATCATTGTTATTTGCTCATCATCCATCTTCAAGTCAACAGTCTTCATCTTCATCACGATATCATCAAAGAAATTAAGATGTTCCATCACAGAAGTACCCTCTCTTATCTACAAGGTGAAAATGTCTTCACTAATATCAAACGGTTAGTCAGAGATTTTATTAAGTAGAGATTTTCTAGCTTGGCCCAAATACCCCTAGCAGTGGTCTCATTGCTAATCTCTGAGATAACTTCTCTCCCATAGCTAGTTATAAAATAGTAAACACCCATTTCTCCATCTCCTTCCCTTCTGCGATTGAGATGTCAGCCGTCAACTACTCTATGGTAAACACTACTAGATGGATTTCATTCTTCATTAGAACAACCTTCATCCTCCATTGCCACTTCTCGAAGTCTTTATCCCCATTCCATTTTTCTATTTCCAACTGTGATCCTAACGTGATATATATCTCTCTAGTATAGCGTCTTGTAACAAATGGAGTTGCTTCATCTCCCGCCATAACGTCTAACACTCTTCAATCAATCTTGTAGCTCTAATACCAAACTGTTGGGGAAAATCCCTTCAAATGATCAGTATAAGGGAATAAAAACCCAATGTAGTGGAAAATAATTTGATCGTGATTGTAGTGACGAAACAAACAGAGATAAATACCAGAACAGACAGCCACAGATCTATGCAATGCAAAAAAATAAAAAACACCAGTATTTAAAGTGGTCCACTACCGTGAGGTAGTGTACATCCACTTGGGGAGAGGATAGCTTATTAATCACTGAAAGATTTAGAGTTACGAGATTGATTCACTTTTAGAGTTTAAGATGACTTCCATTGTTGTCTAAAAGCTCCTTCATTTATAGAGTGAAAAAATGAGGAGGGGTAGCTGCTTTATAGAAGTCCTGAGGTTTGGTTCGACGTCCATCCGATTCGGCATAACTTTGGTTTGGCAAAGCCAAACATGATTGGTCCGGTATGATTTGGACCGGCATAGGTTGGTTTAGCATTTGGACAGGAAACTTCAATAGTCTGGACCGGCATGCTTTACCACACGAAACGAAAATATTGGTTCGGCATCATCACCACTTCACTTCATTCGCTACTTCACCGAATGAACTACCACCGAACGAAACAACTTTCATCTTCCCCAAACGACATCAGCTGCTCCAACTTCACCGAACGAGGTTACTCATTCGGCCTTTATAGCCTCAACGCCAAGCCATAAATCATCGGACGAGATTTCTTGTCCGATCTCCTTATCACTGAACGAATTTATTCTCTTTACTGAAGTCACTCACCTCCACGGGACCAAACTTCTGGTTTAGCCTTCCTCAACCACCGAACAACCTTCTCTTCCTTCATGTCGTGACTTTGACATAGGGTTAGGCTTTGGTGCTTTGTCTTCCTTCATGCTCTACGAGTATCTCTAATGGCCTCATCTTCTCTAAATTCGAAATCAGGTATCAAAACTAACAATACTTGGTATGAACTTGTATTTTCATACATCCTTAATCCACCTAGTTTCAAGTATCGAAATCCTCCTCCATTGTTCCCTTTGCTATTCCAATTCATCTATATTTCCAGTAATAGCCAAAACCATGTTTGGGTTACCCTGATTCCATAAGTCCTATAGCCATTTCTAGTTGTTGATAGGTTAACCTTTATATTTTCTTTGTTACAAACTATTAGCATTCATACTACTTAATGTTAAAAAAACCACACAGTGCCCAATTGGATGCCCAATTAAAGATACAACAAACAACAACTTCCTAAAAGACTAAAGTGTAAGATAGTAGCTAGGAAGCCATGAATAATCATGAATATACACTACATATCAACATTATATACTGTATTCTGAAGTAAAAAATACGCTAACTTAAAATTTTTATGATGATCCAGAATGAAATTAAGAAACCTAACTTTAAAATTAAGTCGTAATAAAATTGAAGTATGAAATTCAGATAAGAATTACTTAGCTTTGGTGCTTTATCCAAAGCCGTCGCGAGTAGTTACCACTGATAATCAGAGGCATAACGAGTAGTTGTCGTGAGTAATCATTGATCATTGTAGTCATCGTAAAGTAAACCACAACCATCGGTGATTGGATCATCATAATGAATAATTTGAAATAGAAAGAGAAATTAAGGACAATCAGATCACCACGATCAACATCAAATTTGTCACGATCAATGAACCGTCATGATCAAAGTTGTTGTTATTGTTTTGGTGCTGAAAGTAAAGCAACAAGGTCATCGCCAATAATGAAGTCATCATAGAGAATCTTCTGTCGTAATAAATTAAATTCCAAGTTGTTGAAAAGTCGCATTAAATTCGCTGCTGGTGAGTTGGAATTGGAAGATATCATGGTGAGTTGGAATTGATAAAATCGGTATGAGTTTGGGAGCCATCTTGGTGAGTTTGATTTGAGGGCATCGTAGTGAATTATGTAGCCATCGTGTTGAGTTAGAATTGGCGGCATCGGTGTGAATTCAGAAGCCTTTTTTCGGTGAGTTGGTTAGTTATGAATATGGTAGGCATCGTGATAAATTGGTGTCGTCACGACGAATTGAAAATGTTAGTGCCCTGTAGCCTGCAAATGTTAATCACTATTCTTCGATCTCTGTGTTTACAAAAATATGAAATTTATTTCCAAAAATTTTAATTTTTTTCCAATTTAGGTGTATTTTGGTCATTATTAGAAATTCAAGGGCCTTAAGTTTGATTCTCAATGAAAGCACCAACAAATATTAGTCTAAATTTTAGCCTAACACTAAAATAAATTAAATTGCAATAAATATAAAATTCGAAAATATGTGTAACCTTCTTTTATTTAATGACCAATATGCAAAAAATATAAGTCGTCTCCTTATGTTCTAGTTCAAAAATCAAGAAAGGAGTAAATATGAAAATTCATATTTATAAAGGTCCTCATATCGAAAAGATCAAGTCATCTTCTCTTTCATCGACCATTAAAGGAGATCTTCAGCTCTCATGAGGGTTAGAAATATCCAACCCTAAACTATGATTTGTGCTAAGAGAGGGAAATGAGAGAGAAGCTCGTTTTTAGATGGAGGGTCTCTATTTATGGAGGTTGGAGAGTGGTATAACTTGCTTGGATTGGTTGATTGAAATTAACGTGGATTGGTAACTTGGCAATATGGATGGTTTCGATGATGCCATTTTTCATCGTCTTAGCACACTAGTAATTTACGTGGATTGCTATCTTGCGCATGGTATCAACAAAAGCGACATGGTTGTATAAGAGTGCTTGAAGCTTTATTACACATAATTCCCTTTATATTAACATATGACTTCTTTATATAGGCTACTATATGGATTTCACCATTATCTGATGGCTTTAGTTGGCATATGAAGGCTCTATTCAATACACAACGACTTTAATTAATAAATAATAGCTTGTAATTCATCATAATGGCTTGATCCATCTCAATAGCACGATTTATCACGATGGCTCCTAATCTATTCGTTAGCTTGAATTATTATGATTGCTTGAATCATCACGATGATTTTGATACTTCTTGATGGCTTGGACAACGTATCACGATGGCTCCATTTATGAATGGTGGCTCCATTTTCCCATGATAATTCTTTATATGTATGAAAGTTCAATTGTGCGTGACGATTTCAACTGTACATGATGTCTTCAATTAATCACTATGACTTGATGGTCTTGGATTGCACATGAAGGCTTCAATCTACATATGAAGCTCCAAAAAGGATAAGTTGACCATCTAGTTTACCAATCTGCACTTGGAATTTTGGGTGTAACAAATGTCATTACTGGGGGAGCTTATTATAAATTTTGTATTGGATTTTGCCTAAATAGTCTATAACAATTAAACTTGTGTCCAATTTACTTCATCAATATTCGTACAAGCTTAAGTACCTAAACTATTTAAATATTGACAAAGGACGAGGTCATATGAGAGAGTCAACACAACCACATTGTTATTTATTGCTAAATTCAGCCAATGATAAAATTCATTTACAATAAATTAGTATAATTATGTACTAATATTATATGGTATTTTTAGGTATTTATTTAAGTATTAAAATCAATTAGAATGATGCATAAAGTTTATATGTCAGTTGAATTGAAAGAGAAGCCCGGATGAAATAACTAAAATAATGATCCAAATAGGAATCAATGGCATTTTGATAATGCTAGTCCAATATATGGGGTTGGCCATATTTTTAGTGGGGGAGTTGATACCTAGTCTTTCGAGTTAGAGAGAAAAGGGGAGATATTTGTGTATCTCCTTGGCTATAAATAGATAGCCTCCACTTCTTTTCTTTACACACTTTTCTAACGGACCTCTAGCCTCCATTAGCTCATAATGGTTAAGCCAAAGCATTAGCTTTGCAATTTGAAACCGAGGAGAAGAACAGAAGGTTTAAAGAGGAAACACTAGCAAAATAATGTAGTTGACCATCAATAAGATATCTAAGGTGAGAGGTAAGTACTTTTCTATATTGTAATTATAGACATCTTAAAATAACATATCTCTCATACTATATATTTGGTCTTGATAATAGAAAATAATTAATTGTGAAATTAATTTATAAATAATAATATACAAAAACAATTTTAAATACATATAATACACATATGCATACATGATTACTTTTAAACATGCTTTTGGTTTGTAAATTAAAATAATATTTTTGACTTCTAGCGATCATAAAAAATTGCTTTCTACTCGGTATGAAAAAAATTACATCTATATTTATTATATATATTTGAAATGATGAAAACCTACCTTTATTGATAAGTTCTATACATATTTACCATTATATACAAATATAAAACCCCATACGCTTAAAAAAATAAAATCCGACCCACGTGTTTATCAAAAATTTAGCCTACAGCATAGCCAGGTATGAACAAGCTACTTGTAACCAATTTCTTGAACATATTATCCAATCTAACATACAACCACTTGCCCTACATTTCTCTACTTCATTCAAAGCAACTCATCCTTTCCTCTTTCAACCTCTTTGATGGCAGCGCATGACGTTCTGCTGAAAACTTATCTACCATCACTAAATATGCAAGATATCACCTTAAACAGATTTGGGTCACTCTAACCACTTAGTCCTCACACGACTATAATAACAGCCATGACTCCATTCCATTCTTGCATATCTTCCCTACTAGTTATAGAAACTACTTCCTACCAAAACTTTCTTCTTAGAGTCATAGATAAAATGCATATCTCAGTTTTGAGGTTCATTATATATGCATGTTGATTTCGTGGGAAATTCTAGACTTTGAAAGCAGCTTCCAGCTATACACACACGTACGCACATACAGAAACATTAAATAAAGAAAATTATTTTAATTGGTTCCAGTTGCAAATAGAATAATATTAATTGATGAAATGAATTTAAATTTTAAACATTTGAATTTTGAAAAGTATATGCACAAGTCTGGATGGATTTTAATTAAAACATAAATCTGATTCTTAGTGGCTACGCGTTATTGCTAATGTTAAAAAAGCATTTTTTACGTATAGATATTTATTTTAACATCGCTAAACTTATTTAAATTTTGAACTTAAATAATTATATTTATTTAAAACCAAATGTTATATATGATGCATATGGTTAAATTAATCTTTTATTTTTCATAATAACATCATAATTTATATATATGTATGTATGTATATGTAGATACACTTATATATTATATTAATATAAATATTAATTAAAATATAAATGTTTGAATAAAAATATTAGATTATATTAGTATAAATATAAACCTGATTATTTTATACAAATATATTTGCACATCACTTGACATTAATGTTGATATATTACTTGCACATTTGTTGGATGTATGACACAACAGTCAATTTTTTCATCATATCTATAAGCTAGTTTACACTTAATATTGTTGTGATGTTCACATTTTGAATAAGGATAACTGAAAACACTAATACATGTAATCAAAATAAAATAAAATAATTTAATGAATTTTAAAGTAAATTAATAATAAAATATTATTTAAACATTAAATAAGCAAAGAAATACTTTTAATTAATTAAACATATTAAATACATTTAATAGACTCTTTCATTAGTAAGTACTAAATTTTATTTAAGATAAATAACTTTATTCACATAAACAAAAAATAAGATCTTGGGCAATTTAGTAATTTTTTATAAGATTCACTATTTTACTACATAGTTGATGCACCTGATGTAATAGTCAAAACACGATGGTAATTTGTTTATCTTGATAAAGTGTTGTGTTCTACATTTTATTTTTCAACATCGAGGATAAGTGCATAATGCAAATTTTCCAAAATAAAAGGTGAATGTAAATAATAAATCATGGGTTTAAAGTTTGAATTGAAGGGTATTAAGTATCATTGTAAATTGAATCATGGGTGGGCATAAAAGATTTGTACCTCTAAAGTTTGTGCTAATTGGGGAAGTTATTGATAATAACCTTCAATGAAGGTAATAGGAAAAAAATTCATGATGTTCTCATTCATCTGTGTTGGCTTGATTGATAAAAAAACATGTTTTGTTGAAGTATCATTGTAAAGAGGATTGTATAATACTATGTCAGCATTAAAACCGATAAATTTTTAGTGAGTTTTTGAATAGACACCTAATTTTGGTTAGTTTTTGCACTATTCTTCCTCCTAATGTTGTATGTCATACTGCACGTAAACATAAATATATATGAATTTTCATCAAAAAATTATATGTCCTAGTCTAGTTCGCTTCCTAAAAATATAGATAAATACATGTTATCTTCTTCTCAAAAATCCACATGCCCCAATCTCTTCCTAAACGTCATTTATGTTATTACTACTACATCAGTCCAACCTAATTTAACTTCAAATGCAATAACTTCAATGCTATTATGACCATACAAAACAACACATGCCCTTTCAACCAACCTCCGTTTTTAGGTCACTACCAATTTTTTGTCTCACTATCCGGACCCCAATCTCCTCCAAATTTATGCAGTTA